>JAWHQI010000162.1:1775000-3200238 GCA_033032865.1 Dactylorhiza incarnata
ATCACAAGGAGGAATTCAAACAAACATTCATGGAGATGCTTTTGCTTGCTCGCATAATGTGGTTATATTCATATCATTCCCGTGTATTCAACCGACACCGCACTTCACAGCAAAGACCTTATTAATAGGGCCAAACCCCACGTAATGAAATGCAACAATGAATCAAGTGCCGCGGGTATTTTCTCTCTTTCTTAGAGAATGATTGGTCGATGATGATATTCCTATAAATTTATTTAGTTGGAGGTCTGTATTACCTAACTTGGGATTGATTTTAAGATTTATGTAGGATGCATTTGATGTGTTTTAGTTATGAAGTTTTCCTTGGTGGTTTATTGTTTTCATGAGCCTTAAAACCATACTATGGGCTAATTTATTTAGTGGATTATTAACTATGTTCTGGGTAATGTAGTTATGAATTTTTGTATTCTTACTTCAGTTAATGATTCAAGTGAAGTTGCAGCCTCAGAACATTAACTGTGTTCCTCTAATGCACACGAAAATGACTGGGATCGGCTCTTCATCCATCTGAATTTCCATTTTGAATATTCTCTGCTGCTATGTATTTTTAGGAATCATTCTTAGATATATATCTATATTAATATATAAAGAAATCTCCTTATCGATGTAATGCCCAGCCAATTAATATCGACCGTTCGATAAGGAGAGAGAATGAGAAAGGGAGAGAGGGGAGAGAGAGAGTGGGGCTTACAATTAAGAGAGGGAGGGAGGAGAAAGTGGGCGGCATCTTTGAATTGGAGAGAGAAATAAATAAGGAGAGAGGAAGAGAGAGGGAGAGAGGGAGTGAGGCCCACAATTAAGAGAGAGAGAGAGAGGGAGGAGAAAGGTGGCGGAATTGGAGAGAGAAATAGAGAGAAATGGAAAAAATATAAAATATTTTATAAAATCTAAATATTTTAAAAATAAAATACATAATATTTTATTGTTTAAAATTTATAAAAATAAATGAAAAAAGGAAAAAATAAATAAATATAACTAGGTGTGTGCCGAGGGCAGACATGGTACTGTCACGGGGGGCTCCACGTGCACTGTCACTCGTGTATATATATATATATCTTTAAATATCTAGGGTTAGGTGATGATCCAGCCATGTCAAAGGGCCCTTCGAACATTCTTGCTTGGAAGAGCCCAGTGGCATTTGTCAAGGAAAAATCCTCAATGATTTGTGAAGATGTTTCTCTATCATCAAAGTATAGGAATAGAGATCATAATAAGGAAAACATTCTCATCTCTCTCTCCGGAAGGAATTCTTGGAAAAACTCCAAGAAAATTAATTCAAGAAAAGACAAATTAATAAAAATTGTATGAATTCGGAATATGCGTCCAATACTGCTCGACCCAACCCCAAATTTGCGCCAAATAGTCAGATCATTTATGTCACGTCGAATGTTATTCAACGCAACTATCTTGCTTTGTCGAATATTACTCGACGCAATTTTTGTGTCGAATACCATTCAAACTAATCATAGATTCCAGACTACTGCCTCTATCTATAGCAGACCTGATGAAGTAAATTTAAGAACTTCTCTTCCTCTCTCTCACAACATTCAGTTGAAAAGAAAAAGAAAATATAATAAGTATGAGTGACATTGTTGTCATAAGGTAGAACACTTTATGAAAGACTGATGGTACAATTTATCAGCAAAATTGATATCAGCAAACTCGCTACCTATGAGTTTTGTGAGAAATCCTCTTCATTCTCACATTCAACTATAATTCTAAAAATTCGGGACCCAAGATATACTGGGATCTTTATGTTATCACCCTTATCACGGGTAAAAAACCATCTTCACCACAAACTAGCTGTGGAATGAAGACTTATTTCAGACTATTAAATTGCTGGAATAACTGATTTTAATAAACCTTGGGGAATAAGAAATAAAAATTATCTGCATAAATCAACGCTCTTCCTAACTAGGATAAGTTCAATACCTAGCGTCTAGAAGTCAGTCGCCTGCATTGGACCGCATGCGATAAAAGACAAGAAAAGCTTTATATCTCCTTGGTACCAAGAGATCGTAACGTCGTCTCTTGAAAACTCAAAAGGTTAGTAGTCGCGCCTTTATTCCTCCAATCTGTTTCGGTCAAAAGAAATGAATAGTCATAGAAGACATTTCAAATCTCTTGCATACTTAAGAACGCTCAAACTGAGCATTTCAGTCCCATTCCAAGTTAGAAACTATCTGGCTTCTTCTTTCGTCGCCTCTGTTGCCTCCAGTTCTTGAAGCACCTGTCTTCCTCAAGCAACTCTCCAACTCCTCTGAAATGCTCATGTTGGGAACTTTGTCCACAATGTTCCTGAAGAAATCCTCAAGTCAAGGATAAACATACTTTGTATTTGATGCATGTGTTTATTTGTGCTAATTTTAGGTATTAGATAGTGCAAGCCTAGCATAGGGCTAGACTTAGTGTCATCAGACATAGTTTTGCCAATGTATTCCCTCATTGTGCAAAACACCATGTCGACCTAAGATCTAGAATATATTAGACTTGTCACTCGCTCATAGACATCGAGAAGAAAGATCTAGAAAGTTAGATATAACAAAAGATGAGAATTCAGGAAGATAGTCAAAAATTGTCTTGAAGAGGTAGATATATCGTCTTGATAACCTTAAGCTTCAAGAAGATATCGTCTTGAAGCTTCACAGCTAAAGTCACAAATATTATCTTGATAATATACAGTTCAAGATGGTATCGCTCTGATAGGGATCAGTTATTCAAATATCGTCTTGAAGAAGATCAACAAGATAGTTATCATCTTGACAGAGCTGAAGTATATATACATCGTGTTGATGATTGAAAATCTTCATGGAGAAGAGCTTCTTGCCCAATCAGTTATTCAAATAAGTCAATTGTCGTCGAGACAAAATGAAATGTCGTCGAGAAGTCTACACGACAATTCAGAAGCATGTTGAGTTGATAATGACTAAGTCCATATCGTCTAGATATGGATCCCATGTTGCCAAAACAAAAGCTCAGATCTAAGTGTTAAGTCTTATCGTCTTGACAAGCTGAAATGTCATCTTGATAAGCTTAATAATCGATTTGAAGGCAGTGGTCGTGTTGAATTCAAATATCATCTTGATAAGCTGAATGCCATCTTGACAAGCTTAACAATCGACTTAAATACAATGGCCGTGTTGAATTCAAATATCGTCTTAAAGACCACAAGTATCGTCGAGATGAGGTTTTATCTGCTTGATGGATATACATCTTTGTTAGAAGTTAACTCCAAGTCAGGAAGAGTTAATATCGGCTTGAAGACTCAAATGTCATCGTGAAGAGATAAATGTTGAAAGTGCACAGTGTAATCTCTGAGTATTCTCTAGAGGGGGTGAATAGAGATTTAAAACTTTTATACAAAATGTGCATACACGATACAAAACTTCTAATGACTATGCTATCAGAAAAACCAGCATAGAATAAATTAATCATAGAGTGCATAAACAGTAAAGGGGACAACACGGAGAATTCTCAGCACAAGACAAAAGCTATAGTGGTTCCCTAAACTATTGGTACATCCACTTTTCTACCACCTTGGTAGGAATACAGTAAATGGTGTCTGAGTTTTTTGATAAGGAGACTCTCAGAACCATTGAGCCTTTTGGTAAGAAGACTCTTAGAACTAACTACTAAGTCTTTTGATAAGGAGACTTTTAGAACCAAGTACTGAGTTTTTTGATAAGGAGACTCTTAGAACCAAGTAGTGAGTCTTTTGATAAGGAGACTCTTAGAACCACTGAATCCTTTGGAGAGGTATTCTTAAAACTCTTTCTACAGTTACAGAATGAAATAGGGAGTAAAGAAGAAAGAATAATAAGTTGTAGTGTTGTTTCTTCTGTTGGTGTTCTTCAGGATCTGTTTTGAATGAACCCTTGCTTAAGGTAGAGAAGAATGCAAGGGTGATGAGCTTGTGATCCTGAAGATCTCTCTGTACTCTTAATGACTTTTTGTTGTAAGTGAAGAAGAAGAAGCAGAGCCTTTGTATTTATCATGTACAGAGAAATTCGCCTTGTTCTTTCTGAGAGAGAGAGCTTGAGAAAGAAGACTGAATATAATATAATGAATCCAAATGTTGCAGTTGTCTTTCTTCCTCTGAATACTTATTCTATGCCGAATATTGTTTTTAATTTGTTTCCTCTTATATTGTGCACTTAGAAGGAATGTCCATTGGATATTGAATCTCCCTTTCTATTTCTATTCACGACCGGTCAATCTGAATTTGAATAACTTCCAAGAATGTCTTTGTTGTTTCTCTTGTGTACTTCATTTCATTCTTGGCAATAAACGAGTCGTTAGACTTTGAATTATATCCTTGAATACTTTCTGGAAAAGCATTAGAAAAGACAGCAGAAAATATTATATTTCTGTTTGTATTCGGCGTAGTGTCGACTTCATCTTCCTTCTAATTGACGCACCTCTGAGTCTTAATAGAAGCTGCTTCGAATTCCTCTTCAGCTTTGAACTGAACTCAGATATCGATGTTGCGTCGAATCCTTATCGACGTATCCGTCGAGTTGAAGACTTGGACATTGAACTTCATCTTCTACGTCGAATTCAAGTTGAAGTTGCGTCGACTTCTGATATTGCTTTGACAAGCTCTATCTTCTGCATCGAGTATATCTCGACGTTGCGTCGACTTCAACTATACTTCAACTTCAGTCTAAGTTACTTCTACTTGTATTCGAAGTTGCTTCGACTTTTAGTCAAAGTTGCGTCGACTTATATTCGACGCAAGTTTAACTCAACTGATATTTGTGCTTATTTTGGACAGGTCTTGACACTCTAATGTGAGTGTGATATCCTAGGATATCTAATGACCAAATTACCCTTTCTATACAACATGGGTAATACATTCTAGATTATGAAATCACTTTAAGATAATTTGTAAGATAAATCAAAGGGTGTTTTTCCCAACAATCTCCCCATATTTATCTTAACAAATTTTACAGATAATTTAAGTGATTTCAAACATGCTGTTAAAACAAAGTACCTACAAATATATAAAGACACAAAATGACATCATTGTATAGAAGCATAGACCATTATGATAAACTTCCAATTTGATCAGATTGTCTTCCATCACCATATCCTCAAATATGTTTAGTAAAATGTTATCATAGAAACTATACATTAGCTGGTCACCATATCCCCATATTTATCTTAACATATTTTGTTTTTTGATATCTTCCTTGAGAAAAACTGTTGTGTTACTTTTCTTGATGCAAACACCAGAGGCTCATCCTCCTCTTCAGCATTCTTGTTGGCTTCTTGATGAGTGTCATCTTTTTTGGGAGGCTCTCCCTGAGTTTGTGCATCCTTTTCAGCAGTTTGAGCAGCCTCCTTAGCAATCTTTGATACCCCTTGCAAGAGTTGATCATCTCCCAAGAGCTCCCCCTGAGTTAGTGTTGGGGTTAGTGCAAGCATCTCCCCCTGAGTTACTGCAGGAAGCTCCCCCTGAACTAATCATGTCTGGAATACAGTGATTTTAGTGGGGTCAGCAGAGACTTCCTTTTCAGGAGCAGGTATTTTAGCAGTCTTGTCCTTCTCCTGGTCACTCTCCTTTTCTGGGTCAACCACTTCCTCCTCATAGATATTCTCCCCCTTCTGAACCTTACTAACAAGGGAGGTTAAGAAAAATTTTATTATCATTGAGGACACAAGGGTTTTGAGTGCCAGAAGAGACTCATTTGATTCTTGTAACTCAATCTCCATTTGAGAATATTTTATGTTGAATTTTTTGGCTTGAGTCGCCAGCAAATCAGCAAATGTCCCAGTGGTCAGCCTCACTGCGTTGGAGATTATTTGATCAGCATCAAATGGATGTATAGAATGAGAAGTAGAAGCAGGAGGTGTGTCAATTGGGGGTGTTGATATAATAACTGGAGGAGGTGATTGAGAATGAGATTGTGGTAGGAGAGTAGGATGGGTGTCTGGGATATTTTGGTTGATAGGGGAATGTCCTTGATTATCTTCATGGATGTCTGGGAGATTTTCAGCAGATGGGGTGATAGATGGTTGTTATTGTTGTGGGGTGAGAATCTGAGGTGTAGGCTCTGGTTTTGTATCAGGTAGAGTGAACTGGGAGTCTTGAGCTGGAGTATCAGTTGTGTCATCTGGTATGCCATTCTCAAGATCTTGAGAAGCTGGTGTTTGAGGTGGAGATGGAGGAGGAGAGGTTGGAGCTTGACCAGGCTTCAAAATCTTCCTGGTCCACTTGGATAATATGCCTATATTCATTCTTTTACCAGGAGAAATAGGCACTCATTTTGACTTGCACGTCATTGGATAATGGTGGTACAACACTTGACTCATTATTCTCATATAGGCATTCTCCTTATGAGAGTACTTGTGGCCAATCAGCTTCAGGAGGCATCTCCCTCAATTTATTTTCTTATTAAGTACTAGGATTCCCATAATCTGCAGCTGCTGCTTGGGGATAGCATCATGTGCTGAGATTTTGCACAACAACATTTTTCTCACAATGTCTGCCAAGAATCTATATTCTTCATACACATCAATCTTCTTCAGATTGATGGGCTTCTCCTTACTGAATTCATTATATGAAATGCACTGGTTGTCTCTTCCCCTGTGAGTTCATCTGAATCACTGCCAGCTGGTAGATCAAAGGTTTAACATAACATTTCCTCTGTGACGTTGATATCATTCCCAGAACTTTTCCCATGAAGTGATCAATCATATCCAATTTGAATGTTATCTTTAAGCTCTATTATCTCGATATCATAGATCTTGCACCTTGTTGAGATCAGCTTTGTCAACCCAGTAGTCTGGAAAAGCCCGAGAATGGCCTTGAAATTTTCAGATGCCGCATTGAAAGAGTCGATATCCACATCAAATCAAGAATTGATCTTGGGAGCTTGGGAGGATCCATTAAATCTGTAGTACTTGTGGAAATGAAAACAAGAAGGAGAGAAAGAGAGAAAAAGAGCAAGAAAGCACGAGAACTAGGGAGCAAGAAAGCACGAGAGCATGAGAGAGAAAATTCGAAAGCATAATAACTTCAACGTCTAATTTGCTTAAAAGAAGACGATTCGTCGCAACTTAGGGTTGTATTCGAAGCAACGTCGAATAGAAGTAAATTCAGCGCGCCAAAACTTCTCGAAGTAGCTTCTAGAAGCATAACTCCGCGCGCTTTGGTATGTCGATGTTGCGTCGATTTATAATCGACGTGACTTCGAATTTGTGCAACTATTATTAAATCGGCGCATGCGTCGATATGTAATCGACGTTGCGTCGAATGCAATTCAAATTATCTATTTCAGGTGGCTCTCGAAGCTGGCATCAATAGAACTTGACGGTGCATCGAATTTTATTCGACGCAACTCTGAATATACAGTGGTATTTCTCTAGAAAATTGATGTAGTTTTTTCCAGCAATTATCTTTATTGAAAATAACATTTATAATATTATAGGTGTTAATTAGCATGCATTATCGGGAGTTTGAGAGACGAAGTCACTCCCTTGATTCTTTGAAGTTTCATGTTGAGTAACTAGTGTTCCCTTTCCCTCTATTATCTCTGAGGAAGGGATCCAAAATTCTCTTGCACATGTAACTCAAACATTAGAAGGTACTTAGGTTACCTTGGGACCTTTGCTTTTACCATTATAAGGTGATATGAAAGAATAGAAGGGTCTTTCATGATATCCTTTTGAATGGCAGAGAATAGGTTTGTTATAACTGCATTTGTTACTTTGGTACTGAAAATGTGCATAGAGAGTGTCTTGATATAATAGGTATGTAGAATGCCTGATGATTCTACTTTTTTACTTTAGCTTTTTGATTGTTGTTTGTTATTTTTTCTGAACTGTTCTTGCCTAGAGTTCTCTTCTCATTATTTGGATTCACTCTATTAAATACAGTTATTTTATCAGGGTGATTGTTGTCTAGCGAGAGATTCACTATTGTAATCTACTGCTTTAATTACTGGTCTGGTTTCAGTTATTTGAAAGTCATTGGGTCTAACAAATGTAACTGGATTTTTCTAGGCAGATCTACTAGGGACTTCTGTGTTAGTGAATGGATCTGCTCTTAAGCCAAGGTGCTTAAATCTCATAGAGAGATTTTGTGTAATATCCTTGAGCTTCTGACTTCTCTCATTGAGTGAGTCAAATTCTGTGTCACTCCAAGTTTCAGCAATGAAACCCTTTCCCTTCTTCTTGTCCTTTTTCTTGAAAGACTTCCTCTTTTTGTGCTCCTTGTTATTGATGTTCCTGTCCCTTTTCTCTTCAGGACATTCAGGAGCTATGTGTCCTGGTTTTCTGCAGGCAAATCAGTTCACTTCCTGCTTTGGAGTCTTATCAAATCTTGGCTTGTTGGAGCTTCATTCCTTCCTTCTGGAGTCTTCAGTCTTGACCCACTTTCTGAATCTCCTGGCCAAGAGGTTGAACATTTCCTCTTCAAAGGTGGAAGGGTCATCAGCAGTAGCCTTCAGAGCAATTGTTCTTTCCTTAGGGGTTGAGACCTTTTCTTTGGCTTCAGTCTCAGCCCTGCTCTTCAATAGAAGCTCATAGGACTTGAGCTTTCCTAGTAGAGCATCAGTAGAGATTTCTCTGTGCCATCTGGACTCTCTAATGGCCCGGATCCTTGAATCCCAAGTGCTTGGGAAACACATAAGGAGTTTATCATTGATTTATGTCAATGATATCTCTTTGTCTAATCCCATGAGCTCATTTATGATCAGGCTGAACCTATCATACATCTCAGCTACATTCTCTTCAGTCTTCTTTTGAAAGTTCTCATACTGAGATATGAGAAGGGACTTCTTGCCCTTTCTTTCATCAGAGCTGCCTTCTACCAGTCTGGACAGAGATTCCCAGATCTCTTTTGCTGAGTTGCAGTCAGCCACTTTTTGGAAGATATCATCTGACATGGTGGATACCATGATGTTCATTGCTTTTGCATCACATGCCTTCAGCTTCTTCTCGGCATCATTCCACTCTGCTCTAAAGGCTAGTTCTTGAGTCGTCATCCCATTTTGCATCTTTTCTGAATGGGAGTGGGGGACCTGATGCAATAACATTAAAAATTTCTTCATCAATAGAGTTCATGTATAACTTTATTCTGGCCTTCTAGAGTGTAAACTTATTAAGGTTACACACTGGTGGTCTTGTTTGTTGGGTATTGTGCCCTCAATGTTCCTAGATTTGAAGAAGGAACACAAGTATAGATAAGCCAAGTTGCTTTTTATGTATGTTTTAGTTCATTATGTGACAGGTATGTCAAGACTATATATTTAGTATCAAGGCTATGTATTTAGTATCAAGACTATCTTCAGTATCAAAACTACACAAGAAGTGAAAAAATCACTAAGTCAAATATCGGCTTGAGCCTTAGCTGACATATCATTGAGAAAAGAAACATATTGTCGAAATAATGTCAACGATATCATTTTAAAGAAGTTCTATCGTTGATAAAGCTAAGGATCATGTATCTAGATGATTTCGTCTTGAAGAAGAGATATCGTCTTGAAGATTGAAGACATATCGTATAGAAGGAAACATCTCGACAATATCGTCTAGAAGAAGCAGTATCGTTGAGATATCAAGTAGAGTCTTGAAGAAAGAAGTGCGTCGGCGATATCGTCGTGAAGATTACATATCATCGACACGATCAAGATGATATCGGCTTGAAGGAATTTTATCGTCTTGACAGATGCAGAGTTGCATTTAATGCACATATTTTCTTGGAAATTGGTATTCAGGGAATGTGCACGCCGCCTATCTTGCGCATCAATCAAGGAATAATTAATGATATATCTTCTGCATAATATATCTGTTTACACAACATTTAAGAAGAATATTATTAATTTCCAAATATTGTAAGTTCCAAAAAGGAGAGAGCATTTATGGTAGTTTATTTTGACGTTTCAGTCTATATTCTGTAATGGCCTAATTAATTAAGGAAGGAATTTATTGAGGGCCTTTATGCATAAGTGCAGAGGAATATAAATAGATTTTATCTTCGGAATCAAAGAAATTGATCATTCTCACGCACACACTCAATCAGAAAAGTGAAAAGTGTTGAACAAGAAATTTTCATTTTGATGTGTTGTGAAGAGTACAAGTAAGAATCTTCTTCCTATACAAGAAGCTCAATCTGATATATTCAGGAGAAGATTCAAGAAGGACTTGGTGATTCAAAACTCACTGAGCCTACATCTGAAAGAAGAAGGAGACCAAACTGTGAAAATCTTTATCTTTGAAGCCTTCTCTTCTTCAACAGCAAAAACACCTCCTCATATTATAGGGTTCTTTGTGAGCTTGAGCTTGTAAGATCTTATAATAGATCTGAGTGTTGGTAGGGTTCTGTGTGAGCCTGTAAGACTTGTAAAGTCTGAGTTTGGTAGGATCTTGGTAGGATGTTGGTGAAGATCTGAGTTATTGTAAGACTTGTAAAGTCTGAGTTTGGTAGGGTTTTGTGTAAACCTGAGTTGTAAGATCTACTTATTGAGAAGAGATCTGAGTTGGAGAAGTTGCCTAGTCTAGCACATTGCTAGATAGGTGGGAGGGACAGTGGAGTACCTCTAGACACATTGTCTTGAAGGGAACCACTATAAATCATGTGTGTTTTCTGGGTTGCTTCTGTGCTGTGCTAGCTAGATTTTTAAAGTAGCAATTAACATTGAAAATGTAAGACCCCCCCCCCCTCCCAAATCGACGGTCCGACCGGGGGATCTTATCGCACACCACCCTTTTTGCATGACACCGAAGCGATCACGAAGGGTGAAGATACTTCCTTCTCGAATCCCTTTCCTTGAACACTATGTTGTTACGCATAAGGGTGATGTTAAGCGAATGTAACAACACGCCATAGAGTAGGGAAGCAGTTCTCCAGTGGAAGACACCATTATCGAGTGTACCTTATAGTACTTAGCGGAAGACGCAGTATTATAGCGGAAGATTAACTATCACAGAAACCTCAAACTCAAGACCTGCATGAATAATTTCAATATCTCTGCCGTATTAAATCCTCGCAATCAAGGATTCATTGTCAATATATAGATACCATGAGATAGGGCACAACAAAAGGGGATGCGGTGTGAGACCCCCCTCCCCAGACCTGAACCGGGTTTAGAGAGGGGGGATCTTACGACCCAAAGATGGCCACTAGTGCTTCCCGGATGGCAACGACCCACCCTATCAAGCACTGAGTGGTCTCCTTGTCAGGCACAAGAATCATAACAACACATCAGAACGCACAGCGGAAGCAATCGAGAATAAACAAAACCAGCATACTGCTTATATTTATATATCTAAATAGGGTCGAAGCCTATTGTTTACAACCACTGCCTCGGGGGCTAAAAAGATTATAACAAAGACCCTAGTCTAGTCCTATACTCTAGGACTCACGTCTCGGAAGGTAGGGAGAGGCTGGAGTGTCTGATCGAGCCATCTCTAAGGCTGGTAACTCATCCTTCGGTGCGGGGGCTTCGCGCTGTCCCATCTCCTGTGATTGGTTATAAGAATAACCGTTAGTCACAGAGCTAAGTAGAAAACACATCCCCTCCCCGAATCCGTATCCAGGGGCGGGCTAAAGGACAGAAATAAATAGCCGAAGCAAGGTAGATGGTTAGCAGCAGGTAAACATATATACATATATATATATCAATAGGGTCTCCAACCCTAATATTCGCGTGGTGACACGAACATACAACACTATCTCGCGCATACTCGCACCCAGGTATTCAAACCAACATACAACACTATCTCGCGCATACTCGCACTCAGGTATTCAAACCTGCATACAACACTATCTCGCGCATACTCGCACCTAGGTATTCAAACATGTACACACACAAAAGACCTTGTGTCGACACAGCTTAGACCGCTTTGTTTCAAGCAGGGGAGCTAACCCCGCGGGCCTCACCGATGTGGCCGTCGGTGACAGTGGCCAGTCTTGCCACTTCTGAGTGTAGTCGTACCGTATCACTCAGGCCCTCCTGTACAACTTGGTGTACTAACTGGATGTGAGCGACATCCGGCGAACCGATTTTAGGCCGACCAGCGGAGGCAAAACTGCAGGTTCGGAGTGGTGATAACCTGATGTGCACATCTCCCTGTCGCCATGAGTCGTCAACCCACCCGCACCGGTACGAACGGTCTGCGGGCGTGACCGACACGCCACTTCCAAACAATCTTCAACTGCTTTAAATACAGAATAAGCGCTTTAAGACGCGTGGCAACTTACTCGACCAGTCACACGACCTTTGACCGGGAGGCTCAGCGGTATGAGGGCTCCTTACATGGGGCTAACCTCGGAGGAGGGGCTCAACTCCGGGTTTTCCCCAACTAAGGCCTCGCAGAAGGGAGGATAAGCACTGCTTGCTAGCGTATGACCGAAGTTAGCGCTGAATTAGAAAGTGCAATATGAGCAGTAAAATATGCCGGAAGCAGGGGGCCATAATTTCAGGACCAGTGCGAGACTGGAGAAATGAAAGCACTGAAAGCAGTAAATACAGACCAGTGCGAGACTGGAGAAATGAAAGTACTGAAAGCAGTAAATAAGGACCAGTGCGGGACTGGAGGAATGAAAGTACTGAAAGCAGTAAATCAGGACCAGTGCGAGATTGGAGAAATGAAAGTACTGAAAGCAGTAAATAAGGACCAGTGCGAGACTGGAGAAATGAAAGTGCAGAAAGCCGTAAATAAATAAAGGGTTAGTAGTCCAATCACTCTATAAGAGGAGGCTTAAACGTCGACTCCGTTCGTAGGAGGAGGTTCTGCTTTCTCCCCGTTCATAGGGGTTCTACTCCGTTTCCGGAGTTTATTTACATTCATGAGATTTTTAGTATTTTTCCTTTGTCGTGGATTCGTTCTTTTATAAGGGTGTTGTTATAAGCAAACCCTTTTTGGTTGCTAGCAAACCAATTTCTATGAGTTATTACGCGCCTTTTAAAAATACATTTTGTACATGCATTTTTAGAAAAAGTGTTCAACACAAAAATTGTAGATCTCGTCGAGATCTACAACTTTCGTGTTGAACACTTTTCCTAAAAATGCACGCACAAGACCCTAAAATCGCCCTGATCGTAACTATAGTGAATTTTTGAAAATAACAAGAAAATATGTCTTGTACATGCATTTTTAGGAAAAGTGTTCAACACGAAAGTTGTAGATCTCGACGAGATCTACAATTTTCGTGTTGAACACTTTTCCTAAAAATGCATGTACAAGGCGTATTTTCAAAAGGCGTGTAAAAACTCGTAGAAATTGGTTTGCTAGCAACCAAAAAGGGTTTGCTTATAACAGCACCCTTTTATAATTATCTCGGCATTATTGGATTGCGGCGTCGCATCGCGATTTCGTCCCGAGTTTTGCGTCGACATTCTTAACTTAGTCGATTCCTTAGATCGATGCGCGTAATCTTTATTATGCGTTTAAAAATTATGCGTCGAGAGGACGCCGATTTATTCCGATGAATTTCGCTCCCTTTCGGGCGTTTATTTTTGCCTGTAAAAGCTTTTAAAGGACCAAACGACAAGCTTACCATTTCAACTTTTGATAGTATTTGCAAAATACCCTAAAGTAGAGCCTATAATTTTTGGTGATTTTTCTCAACTCTTTTGGCCTTTAAATTTCTTAAAATAAACCTTTGGTAGGGGTTTAAAAATAGTAAATAATTTCCTAAAAATTCCAGAAAATTACAGGAGCTGCCCCTCAGAGTGGGGCACATTTTTCATTTAGGAAATTTCTTCCCAAAACGCCCCATTTTTCTGAGGGGAAGGGAGATTGGGGTGCGGTTATAGGCAGGGAGAAGGCGCAGGGGTCTTGCACCATGCGCCCTCCCGCGGCCCCCACAACGGATCTGCGGTAGATCCGCTGTGGAGGGCACATATGCTGAGGCAGGAGGCGGGAAACGAGGTAGGGGGGAGATCGTGTGGCTCCCGTTAATCAACGGGAGGCGGCCGCTGCCGCCGCCGGGCAGCGGCCGGCTGGGGCCGCCGCCCCCACCCCCCACCCCCCACCCCCCGGTCGGTGCGCCGGGGGCCGACGACTCCTCCGGTGGTGGTCCGGCGGCCTGGCGCCGTCGGCTACCACCGAGAAATAGAACAGAGAGGGGGCGGGAGGCGGTGGCGCGGCCTTCATGCGCCATGCAGGCTCGCTGCGCCGCGACCTCCGGTGGGAGGGTGTCGGTGCCGCCCCCGGTCGGTGCGCCAGGGGCCGGCGACCACTCCGGTGGTGGTCCGGCGGCCTGGCGCCGCCGGCCGCCGCCGGGGGTGGGGTATTTCCTCGTACAGGAAATAATGAGCAGAGGGGGGCCTGGGCCACGGGTGTCGTCGGGGCTGCGTCCTCCGGCGGCCCGGCCGCCTCCCTTCGCCGGCGCCATGGTCCCCGAGTGGGGACCTGCTCCCCCAGCGCCACCACCGGCGCTGGGAGGGGCGGGTGGCTTCCACGGCCATGCCTCCACCCGAGCCTTGCAAGGCTCGGAGTGGTGCTGGCGGCGCTCCGGCGACGGGGAGGGGGTTCGCCCGGCTCAGGGGAGTAGGAAGGAGGAGGGGAAGGCGTCTACCTGAGGTGGAGGGGCTCGGGAGGTTGAGGGGCGGTGGCTCGCCATGGAGAGGAAGGAGGGTGGCGGTTTGGTTGGGCAGGGCTCCGGCAGGGGGGCTGGCTGGGCTAGCCAGCAGGGGAGAAAGAGGAGGAGGAGGCTGAGAGGGGGGGGGGGGGGGGGGGGGGTGGCACTCAGGGAGGGGGCTGAGCCCCTCCTTATATAGGGGAGAGGGAGGTCTTCCCTCTCCCTCCCTTTAGCCCACGTGGGCTAAAGGGAGGGATGGGTGAGGGAGATATTTTCTCTCTCCCCCCCCCCCCCCCCCCCCCCCGTCTCTCTCTTGCCCCTTTGCCCCAATAGGGGGTTGCCTATTCATGGGCAGCCCCCTCCCTTGGGGGAGGGGCTTCTCTCTCCTCCCCCCCCCCCTTTCTTTTCCTTTCCCAACAGATTTCAAGCTTGGGGGGGGGGGGGGGGGGGGGGGGGAGGGGGGTTGACCGAGGTCAACTTAGAGCGGGGTCCTTCATGATCCCGGGGTCCTTCATGATCCCGGGGTCCATCAAGATTTGTCGGGGTCGATGCCGAGTTTGTGTGCTTCACATTTCGTGCGTTGCACTGAGGTGGTCTGCATAGTCCTAAAATGACATACTCTTCATACGACATCGGATCGAGGCGCAACGAATTCCGTTGCGCTTGTATCGTTCATATGAGTCTAATGGAACTGACAGAAGTCAATTCGGGGTTCGTATGACCACTATTCATAATAAGGAGGTAGTGGCGCTACGACACTCAAAATGGTCGTTTTCTCCAAACGACCTTGGATCAAGGCGCAACGAATTCCATTGCGCTTGTATCGTTCATACGAATCTAATGGAACTGACAGAAGTCAATTCGGGGTTCGTATGACCACTATTCATAATAAGAAGGTAGTGGCGCGCTACGACACTCAAAATGGTCGTTTTCTCCAAACGACCTCGAATCGAGGCGCAACAAATTCCGTTGCGCTTGTATCGTTCATACGAGTCTAAGGGAACTGACAGAAGTCAATTCGGGGTTCGTATGGCCACTATTCATAATAATGAGGTAGTGGCGCGCAACGACACTCAAAATGATCGTTTTCTCCAAACGACCTCAGATCGAGGCGCAACGAATTCCGTTGCGCTCGTATTGGTCATACGAATCTATTGGAACTGACATAAGTCAATTCGGGGTTCGTACGGCCACTATTCATAATAATGAAGTAGTGGCGCGCTACGACACTTAAAATGGTCGTTTTCTCCAAACGACCTCGGATCTGGGCGCAACGAATTTCGTTGCGCTCGTATCGGTCATACGAATCTAACGGAACTGACAGAAGTCAATTCGGGGTTCGTAGCACATAACCCCTCATCGGGTTATGTCTACTATACGGGCTTACTTTTATTGGGCTCACTAGGGCCTAGTAACCCAATAAAAGTCGGGATGTTACAATCTAATAAAAATAAAGGGATTTTCGTCCCCGAAAATTGCTTAAAGTAGGGGTTATAAAGGCATACATGGGGAAACAGTGTCGGGTATCTCTCTCGGACGAGAGCTTCGGGTTCCTAGGTGAATTCCTCGCGTCCCCCGTTTGACCATAATATCTTGACCATCGTGATGGTTTTGTTCCGTAATTCCTTGAGCTTGGAATCTACTATCTTCACTGGTTCAAGTTGAACAGATCGGTCAGATAGCACTGACGCTGGCGGCACGGGAAGATGTTGCTCTGGTTGGCGAAGTACACGCCTTAGTGAAGAGACGTGAAATACGTCGTGGAGGTTTCCCAGTTCAACTGGCAGAGCTAGCCTATAAGCCACCAGGCCAACTCTTTTTATGACTTGATATGGGCCCAGATAGCAGGAATCTAACTTTTTCTGCTTCTTTATTCGGGATATCCCATGCGTAGGCTTAATTTTTAAGAAAACCATGTCTCCTACTTTGAACTCCACGAGGCGATGACGCGCATCGTAATATTTGGCTTGTCGGCTCTGCGCCTCTAGCATTCGTTCTCGAATTAACCTTATTGCGGCGATGGTATCATCTATGTAGGTGACTCCCAAAGCTTCGGGGTCCTCATCATGTGCCCATGATAGTGGTGTTCGACAGCGTCTTCCGTAGAGGGCTTCATAAGGTGTCATTTTGATGCTCGCCTGGAAGCTGTTATTGTACGAGAACTCCACCAAAGGCAGTAACTGCTCCCAAGGCTCATTGTGTTCCACTATGCATAATCGGAGGAGGTCTTCCATCGTCCGGTTCGTCCTTTCTGTTTGCCCGTCGGTCTGGGGGTGGAAGGCGGTGCTAAAAGCTAATATGGTTCCCATATAAGCTTGCACTCTCCTCCATTCTTTTGATGTAAAGCGCCCGTCGCGGTCAGAGACGATGGATTTGGGTACCCCATGAAATCAGACCACTTGTTCTATAAATAGTCGGGCTAATATGTCGACACCGTCGCCTTGCCGGTTCGGGATAAAATGGGCTACCTTAGTGAGGCGATCTACTACGACCCATATGGAGTCGTTCCCTGCACGAGATCGGGGTAAGCCATGGACAAAGTCCATGGAAATATCCTCGAACTTCCATTCTGGTAGGGGCAGGGGTTGTAGTAAACCTCCTGGGCTACGACACTCTGCCTTGACCACCTGGCAGGTCTGACAGTGCGCTACATAATTGGTAACGTCCTTCTTCATTCCTGGCCAGTATAATGTTCTTCGCAGGTCTGTATACATTTTTACTACCCTCGGGTGTATTGAATACTTCGTTTGGTGTGCCTCGCGGAGTATCTCTTCCCGGATTCCCTCTGCAGCGGGGATGAATATGCGGTAACTGTACTGCAGGATGCCATCATATAAATTGTAGTCTTCTTGTGCACCGTGTTGCAAGGCCTGAATGATCGGGGTTGCTTCTACGTCGATCTTCTGTGCCTCTCGTATTCTGTCCCTGATGTCGCACTGTATCTCCATCCAGTAAAGTTGGGTCTGGTATTCCATCGGGTTTCTTCGGGCGATGAGGATAACATCCAATTCTGCCAAGGATTTGACTAATTCCTCCGGTATCATCTCTAGCCAACTCCCGGTCCTCGGGGGTTGCCGACTTAGGGCATTTGCAACCTTATTGGCTTTGCCGGGGTGGTACTGAAGGGCAAAGTCGTAATCGCACAGAAACTCCAACCATCGGCGTTGTCGGAGATTTAGCTCTTTCTGGGTGAAGACGTATTTGAGGCTTTTATGATCGGAGAAGATCTCGCATCGCACTCCGTAGAGGTAGTGCCTCCAAACTTTTAATGTGAAAACTACCGCACCCAGTTCTAGATCATGGGTGGCATAGTTTAGTTCGTGAGGCTTTAGCTGACGTGAGGCGTAGGTGATTACCTTGCCGTGTTGCATTAGCACAGCTCCCAATCCCTTTAGTGAGGCATCAGCGTAGATCTGGAAGCCCTCAGTACCTGAGGGGAGTGTCAGAATCGGGGCCGATATCAGTCGGTTCTTTAGCTCTATGAATGTTGCTTCGCATTCGGGAGACCACTTGAACGTCACGTCCTTTTTGGTGAGGGAGGTAAGTGGTAACGCAATCTTAGAGAATCCTTATACAAACTTACGGTAGTAGTCGACGAGGCCAAGGAATCTCCTGATGTCTATTGCTGACTTAAGTGGCGGCCAGTCTCGTACTGCTTGTACCTTGGCTTGGTCCACCGCTACCCCGTTCTTGTTAACTGTGTGTCCAAGGAAGCCGACTTCTTCCATCCAGAACTCACATTTGCTAAACTTCGCGAAGAGCGAGTGCTCCCTTAGCTTGAGCAGAACCATTTGGAGATGCCTGGAATGATCAGTTTTGCTCTTCGAGTAGATGAGTATATCGTCTGTAAACACTGTATTCATTAAAGCCATGAAGGCAGACGGGGCATTGGTCAATCCAAACGGCATTACCATGAATTCGTAAAGTCCATAGCGGGAGCTGAAAGCGGTCTTGGGAATGTCTTCTTCTCGTACTCTGAGCTGATAATAGCCGGATCTTAAATCCATCTTGGAAAAGACGGACGCGCCTTGTAATTGATCGAACAATTCATCTATTCGGGGCAGGGGATAGGTATTCCGGATAGTAAGCTTATTCAGTTCCCTGTAGTCAATACAGAGACGCAGGGATCCATCTTTCTTTTTAACGAATAGCACTGGGGCTCCCCAGGGCGAGGTACTTGGGCGAACGAAACCTGCGTCAACTAGCTCTTGTAATTGAATCTTGAACTCGGCTAGTTCCCTCGGGGCCATTCGGTATGGAGATCGGGATACGGGTCGTGCTCCATGAGTAAGTTCAATTTGGAAGTCCACTTCCCGTTGCGGGGGCAACCCGGGAAGGGATTCTGGAAAGATGTCTGGGAAGTCCCTAATTGCGGGCACTCTAGCGAGTACTTGCGCCTTGTCCTCCATCTCGAAGTAGATTAGGTACACCTCGTCCTTTCGCCGGACTGCTTTGACTATTTGCGCGGACGTTAAGATAATGCGGGTGACAGAGGGTATACCTGCTAGGGTGATAAATTACCCATTCGGGTTCTGTAGGTGGATCTCTCGAGTCGAACAATTGATTTGGGCGATGTGCTCGGCCAACCAATCCATCCCTAAAATGATGTCGAATCCGGTTATCGCCAAAACGATTGCGTTGACTTCGAATTCTATGCCTCCTAGCATTGCTTGGAAGGAACACTTTTCTGTGGACGTCATATCTGATCCATCCGGGAGTCGTATTCGTATTGACATCCCGGATGATCGTAAAGTGTTTCCCTTGTCAGCGATGAAGTTTTGTGCGACGAAGGAATGCGTGGCACCGGTATCGAACAGCGTTTTAGCGGGATGACCTTCTACCAAAAGTAAACCTGATAATATGTATATACTATGATCATAAGCTTTTTACAGATATATAGGAGTAGAGACTATACATGTTATACAAAAGGTCACAACATATATATATATGACTATAACATCCTCCTAGGATATCGTAACTACTGAAAGTAGATACCTATCACTACATCTGGTGCAGGACCATGCTGGAGATCTAAAGTGTATGCCTCGAGCGGTGCTGCTCTGCCCTGCCTAGCCGGCTCCCTCCTGCCTGCGGGACGTCCCCTGCGTCCACCTCGTCCTCTCTCCGCGGCTCTCTGTACTGCTCCTAAATCGGGTCTCCCTGTATCCTGAGGGCAAAAAGCTCGTATGTGCCCGGGCTGCTGACATAGGTAGTAGTTCCCTGCAAAGGGGATATCTCATCGTGCGGCTGGGACGGCTTGAGGTGCTGGGCTGGGGGTGCTGGTCGGGGCTGGGGTGCTTGCCTATATGGCTGGTGGCGCTGACGCTGTCTCCCATCCCGGCCCTGTCTGCGAGGACCTACTCCTCTCTCTCGGCCCTGAGTCCGGGGAACACCCACGTGTCCCCTCCGCTGCTGGGCCACCATCCTCTGATCTAAATCTAAAGCTGCGGCGTGCGAGGCAATCGTGTGGAAGGATGCCTGAGAAATCATGATCAGAGCCTGACAGAGATCGTCTCGTAGTCCTCGGTAAAATCTAGTCGCTCTATCCCTGTCCGTAACTGCTAAAGTCCCGGCGAAGCGGGCCAAATGAATGAACTCTCATTGGTACTCTGGTACTGTCCTCTCCCCTTGCCGGATTTGTAAGAAACGCTCCTGAAGTGCAATCCTATCTGTGTCCGAGATAAAGTGCTCTAGGAAGGCCTCTGAGAATTCCCCCTAGAGGATTGTACTGAGTGGTCGCCCTCTAAACGTGGAGCGGCTGGCTGCTCTCCACCAATCTCGGGCATGGCCCTCTAACATGGTCACCACCAAGGACACTGCGGCTACGGCGGGGCACATCATCCCGACTAAGAGCTCCTCTACCCTCTCCACCCACTCTTCGGCCTGAATGGCTGACTCGGTACCTCGGAAGGTGGGGGGCTTTAGCCCCCGGAATGTCGTCAGAAGATCGGTGGGTACAGTGGCCTGCTGGGGTGGTCGTAGGGTGGCTATCTGGAAAGCGGATAACAAAGCTATCAGGGTCCGTCCTAGCTCTGTATCCCCAAATGGAACTGCGGCTGGAGTGGCCAGGGCTGGTGGTGGAGTGGTAGGGTGGTACTAATCCCTAGAGGAGGACCTTCCGTTACTTGACTCCGGTATCTGGAGAAGTAACAAACGAACATCAGTACTTGCAAAATAAGGGAATTTTGCAGGACTGAAACAAAAAGAAAGCGGAAAGCGTGCGGGTGTACTACCGTGCAGTCTCGAATCCTTAACCTTAAACCTAAAGGGTCCACCAGGCTTCCGTAGCGTGGTTCGTCCCGAACCAAGAAACGGAACCGGGGAAGGGAGGATCGAAAGACTGCCCCATGTGGTCAGATCGTGGTAGCTCTGATCCATTTGTAAGACCCCCCCCCCCCCCCCCCCCCCCCCCCCCCTCCCCAGACCTGAACCGGGTTCAGAGAGGGGGGATCTTACGACCCAAAGATGGCCACTAGTGCTTCCCGGATGGCAACGACCCACCCTCTCAAGCACTGAGTGGTCTCCTTGTCAGGCACAAGAATCATAACAACACATCAGAACGCACAGCGGAAGCAATCGAGAATAAACAAAACCAGCATACTGCTTATATTTACATATCTAAATATGGACGAAGCCTATTGTTTACAACCACTGCCTCGGGGGCTAAAAAGATTATAACAAAGACCCTAGGCTAGTCCTATACTCTAGGACTCACGTCTCGGAAGGTAGGGGAGAGGATGGAGTGTCTGATCGAGCCATCTCTAAGGCTGGTAACTAATCCTGCGGTGCGGGGGCTTCGCGCTGTCCCATCTCCTATGATTGGTTATAAGAATAACCGTTAGTCACAGAGCTAAGTAGAAAACACATCCCCTCCCCGGATCCGTATCCAGGGGCGGGCTAAAGGACATAAATAAATAGCCGAAGCAAGGTAGAGGGTTAGCAGCAGGTAAACATATATATATATATATATATATATATATATATATATCAATAGGGTCTCCAACCCTAATATTCGCGTGGTGACACGAACATACAACACTATCTCGCGCATACTCGCACCCAGGTATTCAAACCAACATACAAAACTATCTCGCGCATACTCGCACCCAGGTATTCAAACCTGCATACAACATTATCTCGCGCATATTCGCACCCAGGTATTCAAACTTGTACACACATAAAAGACCCTGTGTCGACAAAGTTTAGACCGCTTTGTTTCAAGCAGGGGAGCTAACCCCACGGGCCTCACTGATGTGGCCGCCGGTGACAGTGGTCAGTCTTGCCACTTCTGAGTGTAGTCGTACCGTATCACTCAGGCCCTCCTGTACAACTTGGTGTACTAACTGGATGTGAGCGACATCCGACGAACCGATTTTAGGCCGACCAGCGGAGGCAAAACTGTAGGTTCGGAGTGGTGATAACCTGCTGTGCACATCTCCCTGTCGCCATGAGTCGTCAACCCACCCGCACCGGTACGAACGGTCTGCGGGCGTGACCGACCCGCCACTTCCAAACAATCTTCAACTGCTTTAAATACAGAATAAGCGCTTTAAGAAGCGTGGCAACTTACTCGACCGGTCACACGACCTTTGACCGGGAGGCTCAGCGGTATGAGGGCTCCTTACTTGGGGCTAACCTCGGAGGAGGGGCTCAACTCCGGGTTTTCCCCAACTAAGGCCTCGCAGAAGGGAGGATAAGCACCGCTTGTTAGCGTAGGACCGAATTTAGCGCTGAATTAGAAAGTGCAATATGAGCAATAAAATAGGCCGGAAGCAGGGGGCCATAATATCAGGACCAGTGCGAGACTGGAGAAATGAAAGCACTGAAAGCAGTAAATACGAACCAGTGCGAGACTGGAGAAATGAAAGTACTGAAAGCAGTAAATAAGGACCAGTGCGGGACTGGAGGAATGAAAGTACTGAAAGCAGTAAATCAGGACCAGTGCGAGACTGGAGAAATGAAAGTACTGAAAGCAGTAAATAAGGACCAGTGCGAGACTGGAGAAATGAAAGTGCAGAAAGCCGTAAATAAATAAAGGGTTAATAGTCCAATCACTCCATAAGAGGAGGCTTCAAGGTCGACTCCGTTCGTAGGAGAAGGTTCTGCTTTCTCCCCGTTCATAGGGGTTCTACTCCGTTTCGGGAGTTTATTTACATTCATGAGATTTTTAGGATTTTTCCTTTGTCGTGGATTCGTTCCTTTATAATTATCTCGGCATTATTGGATTGCGGCGTCGCACCGCGATTTCGTCCTGAGTTTTGTGTCGACATTCTTAACTTAGTCGATTCCTTAGATCGATGTGCGTAATCTTTATTATGCGTTTAAAAATTATGCGTCGAGAGGACGCCGATTTATTCCGATGAATTTCGCTCCCTTTCGGGCGTTTATTTTAGCTTGTAAAAGCTTTTAAAGGATCAAACGACAAGCTTACCATTTCAACTTTTGATAGTATTTGAAAAATACCCTAAAGTAGAGCCTATAATATTTGGTGATTTTTCCCAACTCTTTTGGCCTTTAAATTTCTTAAAATAAACCTTTGGTAGGGGTTTAAAAATAGTAAATAATTTCCTAAAAATTCTAGAAAATTATAGGAGCTGCCCCTCAGAGTGGGGCACATTTTTCATTTAGGAAATTTCTGCCCAAAACGCCCCATTTTTCCTCAGAAAAATGGGGAAGGGGGAAGGGAGATTGGGGTGCGGTTAGAGACAGGGAGAAGGCGCAGGGGTCTTGCACCCTGCGCCCTCCCGCGGCCCCCACAGCGGATCTGCGGCGGATCCGCTATGGGGGGCACATATACTGAGGCAGGAGGCGGGAAACGAGGTAAGGGGGGAGATCGTGCGGCTCCCGTTAATCAACGGGAGGCGGCCGCTGCCGCCGCCGGGATGGGGCCGCCGCCCCCGGTCGGTGCGCCGGGGGCCGGCGACTCCTCCGGTGGTGGTCCGGCGGCCTGGCGCCGCCGGCTACCACCGGGAAATAGAACAGAGGGGGGGGCGGGAGGCGGTGGCGCGGCCTGCATGCGCCATGCAGGCTCCCTGCGCCGCCACCTCCACTGGGAGGGTGCCGGTGCCGCCTCCGGTCGGTGCGTCGGGGGCCGGCTACCACTCCGGTGGTGGTCCGGCGGCCTGGCGCCGCCGGCCGCCGCCGGGGGTGGGGTATTTCCCCGTACAGGAAATAAAGAGCAGAGGGGGGGCCTAGGCCCGGGTGCCGTCGGGGCTGCGTCCTCCGGCGGCCCGGCCGCCTCCCTTCGCCGGCGCCATGGTCCCCGAGTGGGGACCTGCTCCCCCAGCGCCACCGCCGGTGCTGGGGGTGGCTTCCACGGCCATGCCTCCACCCGAGCCTTGCAAGGCTCGGGGTGGTGCTGGCGGCGCTCCGGCGACGGGTAGGGGGTCGGCCCGGCTCAGGGGAGTAGGAAGGAGGAGGGGAAGGCGTCTACCTGAGGTGGAGGGGCTCGGGAGGTTGAGGGGTGGTGGCTCCCCATGGAGAGGAAGGAGGGTGGCGGTTTTGTTGGGCAGGGCTCTGGCAGGGGGCTGGCTGGGCTAGCCAGCAGGGGAGAAGGAGGAGGAAGAGGCTGAGAGGGGGGGGTTTGGCACTCAGGGAGGGGGCTGAGCCCCTCCTCATATAGGGGAGAGGGAGGTCTTCCCTCTCCCTCCCTTTAGCCCACGTGGGCTAAAGGGAGGGATGGGTGGGGGGAGATATTTCCCCCCCCCCCCCCCCCCCTCCCCTTCTCTCTCCTGCCCCTTTGCGCCAATAGGGGGTTGCCTATTCATGGGCAGCCCCCTCCCTTGGGGGAGGGGCTTCTCTCTCCTCCCCCCCCCCCTTTCTTTTCCTTTCCCAACAGATTTCAAGATTGTGTGGGGGGGGGGGGGGGGGGGGGGGGGTTGACCGAGGTCAACTTAGGGCGGGGTCCTTCATGGTCCCGGGGTCCATCAAGATTTGTCGGGGTCGATGCCGAATTTGTGTGCTTCACATTTCGTGCGTTGCACTGAGGTGGTCTGCATAGTCCTAAAATGACATACTCTCCATACGACCTCGGATCGAGGCGCAACGAATTCCGTTGCGCTTGTATCGTTCATATGAGTCTAATGGAACTGACAGAAGTCAATTCGGGGTTCGTATGGCCACTATTCATAATAAGGAGGTAGTGGCGCGCTACGACACTCAAAATGGTCATTTTCTCCAAACGACCTCAGATCGAGGTGCAACGAATTCCGTTGCGCTTGTACCGTTCATACGAATCTAATGGAACTGACAGAAGTAATTCGGGGTTCGTATGACCACTATTCATAATAAGGAGGTAGTGGCGCGCTACGACCCTCAAAATGGTCGTTTTCTCCAAACGACCTCGGATCGAGGCGCAATGAATTCTGTTGCGCTTGTATCGTTCATACGAGTCTAAGGGAACTGACAGAAGTCAATTCGGGGTTCGTATGACCACTATTCATAATAATGAGATAGTGGCGCGCTACGACACTCAAAATGGTCGTTTTCTCCACGACCTCGGATCGAGGCGCAACGAATTCCGTTGCGCTCGTATTGGTCATACGAATCTAACGGAACTGATAGAAGTTAATTCGGGGTTCGTACGGCCACTATTCATAATAATGAGGTAGTGGCGCGCTACGACACTTAAAATAGTCGTTTTCTCCAAACGACCTCGGATCGGGGCGCAACGAATTCCGTTGCGCTCGTATCGGTCATACGAATCTAACGGAACTGACAGAAGTCAATTCGGGGTTCATAGCACATAACCCCTCATCGGGTTATGTATACTATACGAGCCTACTTTTATTGGGCTCACTAGGGCCAAGTGACCCAATAAAAGTCGGGATGTTACATGCGGCTTAACAACTTGTACCTGACGTAGCCTGCTTTGTGGCTTCATCTACACCTGGGTGTTGTCTCTCACCCAAACCTGGCACCGGTGTTAAGGACAAGTTATTAGAACTACAAATAGAATCCAACCCTATTAACAACAAACATAATATAACATTTATAAGGTAGGGGATATTTGGACTCTTATTGGGCTGAGGCAATCTTCCCACGACCACCGCCTACGTACTCCGTATCATCCTGCATACGGTCTCAGACCCACGTAGTTCTATTTGTTTCGCACGGGTTGCCCTCCCAGACCGTCCGTCGTGCGGGTTGCCTTAGAGTAAAACTCATCGGCCATCCGACATTCTCCCAAGGCACATTTTCCGAAGGCACATTTAATTCCCATAGGAAAATTCCTCGAAGGCACAATATATTCCCGCATGGATATTTCTCGAAGGCACGATATATTCCCGTAGGAATATTTCTCTAGGGCACAATATATTCCCGTAGAAATATTTCTTGAAGGCACAATATATTCCCGTAGGAATATTTCTCTAAGGCACAATATATTCCCGTAGGAATATTTCTTGAAGACAATATATTCCCGAAGGAACATATATCGAAGGCACAATATATTCCCGTAGGAATATTTCTCGAAGGCACAATATATTCCCGTAGGAATATTTCTCGAAGGCACAATATATTCCCGTAGGAATATTTCTCAAAGGCACAATATATTCCCGTATGAATATTTCTCGAAGACACAATATATTCCCGTCAAATCTAAATTACTGTCAATACAAAAATAAAACCTCAAAACATTGATTCGTCTGCGCTGCTCTACAAGCGGCGGACAGTTCGGTACTAATTAGGGTTGACTTTGCAGGAATGCCCAATATTCACGTCACTCTAAATTATATGCAATAATGAAGGAAAAGCAAAATCATTGATCTGTCCGCTCTGCTCTACAAGCGACGGCCAGTTCGGCACTATTTAGGATTGACTCTGAAGGAATGTCGCATCTTCACATCAACTCTAAATTATAGGCAATAATGAAGGAATAACCAAACATCGATCTGTTCGCTCTGCTCTACAAGCGGTGGCCAGTTCGGCACTATTTAGGGTTGACTCTGAAGGAATGCCCCATCTTCACGTAACTCAAAATTATAGGCAATATTAAAAGAAAATCCAAAACATCGATCGGCTCGCTCTGCTCTACAAGCGGCAGCCAGTTCGGCACTATTTAGGGTTGACTCTGCAGAAATGCTCCCTCTTCACGTCAACTCTAAATTATAGGAATAATGAAGGAAAAAACCAAACATCGATCTGTCCGCTCTGCTCTACAAGTGGCGGCCAGTTCGGCACTATTTATGGTTGACTCTGAAGGAATGCCCTATATTCACGTCAACTCTAAATTATAGGCATATTGAAAGAAAAGCCAAAACATCGATCTATCCGCTCTACTCTACAAGCGGCGGCCAGTTCGACACTATTTAGGGTTCACTCTGAACGAATGTCTCATCTTCACGTCAACTCTAAATTATAGGCAATATTGAAAGAAAAGCCAAAACATCTATCTATCCGCTCTGCTCTACAAGCGGCGACCAGTTCGGCACTATTTAGGGTTGACTCTGAATGAATGCCTCGTCTTCACGTCAACTCTAAATTATAGGCAATAATGAATGAAAAGGCAAAATATCGATCTGTCCGCTCTGTTCTACAAACAACGGCCAGTTCGACACTATTTAGGGTTGACTCTGAAGGAATGCCCCGTCTTCACGTCAACTCTAAATTATAGGCAATAAAGAAGGAAAAGCCAAAACATCGATCTGTCCGCTCTGCTCTACAAGCGGCGGCCAGTTCGGCACTATTTAGGGTTGACTCTGATGGAATGCCCCATCTTCACGTCAAATCTAAATTATTGGCAATAAAGAAGAAAAAGTCAAAACATCGATCTGTCTGCTCTGCTCTACAAGCGGCGGCCAGTTCGGCACTATTTAGGGTTGACTATGAAGGAATGTCTCATCTTCACGTCAACTCTAAACCATAAGCAATACTGAAATAAAGTACAGAAATGAACTGGACCAGTACGAGACTGGTGTGGTACCGAAAAGAAACTGAACGGAAGGTACTGAAACTGAAAGGAGCGGGACCAGTACGAGACTGGAGTAAAATAAAGTGCAATAGATTAAAGGGTTAGTAGTCCTTCACTCCATATATATGAGGTTTCGGTTCCATCTCCGTTCATAGGAGGAAAGTTCTGTTCTATCTCCGTTCATAGGAGTCTGTTCCAAATTCTACCTCATTATTTACAGTCAGATCATGGGTTTTAATTGCGCCTTTTAACATGGCTTAAACGGGTTAGAGGAACATTATTATGAGTCCCTTAAATTCTCTAAAAAGAGGGGACTTTCAATGTTCGAGTATTTTCTTAAGTGCAACTCGACGATTTGTTTCTCTCGATTAAGCTCTTAATTTTATATTTAAAAATAAACTCACCTATCAAAATCACCAAATCCACTATTATTTGGAGATTTTCTCAGATTTTTATGACAGAGTTAAAAGCCTCTGATATTATTAAACCAGCAATTTCTACCTCATTTAAATCCTTAAAAATATCAGAAATGTATAGTAAAATTTGAATATTTTTGCTAGGTTGTGTCATACTATAATACAAATCATATGAAAATTTGAGTCATGTGGGTCATGAAAATCTCCCCCCGGAATTTTTACAAGTAAAGGATCGAGCTTGATTAAATCATTAAATTATCATAATGAGTTCTGAAAATTCTCAAATAATTACCCCAGGTGTACATGGGCTCTGGAAACATATCATATTCATATCATAATTTTCTGATCTACTTTAATCTCGCTGATAAATCCAAAACCCAAATATTTGATGTATTTTAATTTCTAAAATAACTTAGCCTCTTCCAAAAATTATGAAAATTTTACAGAAAGTAGCCCTTGCCAAGATGAGCAACTTTCATGTTCAAAGTTATTGCATTTGGGCTTCCTATAAGTAGTCGTGTACAAAAAAACCGGTCCTAACCGGTACTGTTGGGACCGGACCGGTTAGGACCGGCTAGGGACCGGTCCCAGTTAGGACCGATCCGGTCCCGGCCCGGTCCCAGAGGTCCCTAGCTGTCCCCCTTTTTTTCCCTCAAAGACTGGTCCGGGACCGGTAAAAAGACCGGTCCCAGACCGGGACCGGTAAAAGACCGGTCTTAGAACGGTCTTTTACCGGTCCTGGGATAGGACCGAAACTGGGACTCCCATGAAGTGCTGTTAAAACAGCTCTTAAAAGAGTTGTTAGTTGTTAACAGCTAAAGAACTGTTAAAACAACTCTTTAAAAGAGTTGTTGGTAACTGCTGTTACCTGGCCGGCAACAATTAATGTTGCCGGCATGATGCAGCAGCTGGGCTGCTGCAGCCTACGCCAGCCTAGGGCTTAGGCTGCATAGCCTAGGCCCTAGGCTATTTGAAAAAAAATATTTTTTTAAATTAATACCCCCCCCCCCCCTCATTTAAAAAAAAATTATAACCACCCCCTATCATCCGACTCCCTCCCTCTCTCTCTCTATCACTCTCTCTCACCCACTCTCTTTTTATATTTAAAAAAAAAACGGTCCTCCGGTCCCTGCCAGTCCTCCACCAGAGGGGAAAAATCGGTCCCGGACCGGGACTGGTTTAGACGGGACCAGTCCGGGACCGGTTGGCCAAAATATCGGTCTTTTAAAAGGCCGGTCCCGGACCGGACCGGCGGTCTTTTTGTTCACGGCTACCTATAAGGCCCAAAAAAATCAACTTGTATAATAAATATAAATTATAAAATTATAACTTTTGTTAAATTTTCTCCACGGAACCTGTACGGAGACCGCCCCTTTACGGGCCTCCCCCGCCGCCGGCCGGCCATGTCTCCGCCCCCGGCCGACTCCCAGGGGGCGGGCACTCCCTCCGGCGGTGGTCCGGCGGCCTTCCGCCGCCGGCCACCGCCGGAGTTATTTTTTATAAAAAAAATGCACGGAGGAGAGGGAGGACGTGATAGCAAAAAACAGGATCTGAGGAAAGCTCACTAAAGATCAATCTCGCATATGAAGAGGAATTAGTACTCGCTAATATTACTCAAAAAACAACAGCTATTTATTTCTTATTAGATCTGCTTTATAAGGTTTTTTACACAAATATTTTACAAGTGTCACCATAACAGGTGTCACAAAGCTAGGCCTATTTTACAAGTTCTGTGTTATCTTGGCACGAGCTCCCAGGTGCAGGCTGAGGGCTGCAGCTGTTGAGGACTTTTGAGGTGCAGCTTAGGTCATCAGGACGGCGGCGGTGCTCCGGCCGCCGGAGTTCGCATGCGACACGTCCGAGAGGTAGGGAGGAAGGAGAGGAGTAGGTTCCATCTGGTTTGGGGTCCTCCGAAAGCCCCCCGGCGATGTTGCCATGGGAGGGTGGTGGAGGTGGCGGTGGAGCTGGGAGCCTCTTCTCCGGCGCCGGCAGGGGTTTGGGGTGGTGGGGCTGGTTCTGGGAAGTGCAGGGATCGAGATCCTCCTTCTCCAGCGCCGACAGAGCTTCAAGGTGGCGGGCCTTGCTTCGATGGAATTCGTGAGGAGCTCATGCCTGGAGGTCCCCCTTTAATGAAGGGTTGGGGCTTATTTTATAGGCTAACCGAGACCCCTCCCCTCCCTCTCCTCTTCTTCTCTCTTAGCCGATTAGGGTTAGGTTTCAACCAACCATGGTTGGCTTAGGAGGGGCAGCTGGCGGGTGCTGGCTAGGGTTAGGGGAACCTAGGTTGGGTCTTTAGAAAAAATCTAAAACCACTCATGGGTTTGGGGGTTAGCTTAGGTTTGGATTTAGGTTAGGTTGTCTTAGGAAATATCTAAAGGCACTACTTAGGTTTAGGCTAAGCTTTGGGTTAGCTTAGATCCAACCCATGGGTTTGGAAAAATATCCAAACCCGCTAACTTGCTGCCTATGGATTTGTGTCAATCAGCCATGGGGTGTGGAGTGGTTTGGAACTAATGTGGATTTGATCAAAATAATTTATAAAAAATCACTTTTGAGGAGGGTTTGACCAAATTCAACTATAGGGTGGGTCCCCCATGTGGGTCAAAGTCAACGTAGGTCCGAGTCGTCGAGTGTCGAGTCATCATCGAAGTGTCGGGGTTGAAATCAAGTGTTTACATGTCTCGAGGTTTCATATAATTTAACGAGCATTTATTTTTATTTACTTGCCTAAGCGACGTCGAAATTGAGCGAAATGAATTTTGTTGCACTTGTATCATCCATACGAGTCTAATGCAACTGACAGAATTCGATTTGGAGCACGCATGTTTACTATACCACTTAAGTGTTGTGGCAAAGCACAATGCTACCCAAAACAATCATTTCTTTAAATGACCACCATTTTGGGGTGAAGGTCGGGTCGTGGTTTTCTACGACCCGGCCTATGCTCTTCCAAGGGTTTGATTGAATCGATTAGACCCCTTTTTGAAGTTGGGATGTTACAGAAAACACCTAATCACCCCCCCCCCCCCCCCCCCCCCCCCCTCTAGGTGTATTATAAACAACTCATATCTTTCAATTGGTATCAGAGGTAGGTTGAGTTCAAAGGCTTAACAGCTTAGAACAAGATCTACAAGTTTAGTGGGTTTGTGATAACTCAATGGTTGGTGAGCATCATAAATGAGTTCAATGAAGCTGCTCATCTGCACCAAAGAGAACTTTGTTATCTGGAAGCAGATAATCAAGTTGTACATGGAAGCTTCAGACTCTAGACTCTATTTAGCAGTTGAAGAGGGATCATATGTTCCTTATGAATATCCATGTGGACTCAACAGCAGCTCCTACACCCAAAACCCTATCCCAGTTCACCAAGGATGAAGTAGCCTTGGTCACCATGGACAAAAGAGCTAAGAACATCATTGTAAATGCAATTGATGATTCAACATTTCAGAATCTGATTTATTGTAAAACAGTAAAGGAAATGTGGGATTCCTTGGTTGTATACATGGAAGGAACAGAAGAGGTTAGGGATGACAGAAAATCCCTTCTGAATCAGGAGTATGAATCCTTCAGGCAAGACAAGAAGGATGATATAGCTGCCTGCTATGAAAAGTTCTTCAGGATTGTAAATGGGCTCAAAACCTATGGAAGAGAGTTCACCAATTATGAGCTCAATGACAAGTTTCTGAGATCTCTAAATAAAGAATGGGATATGAAGTTGTGTGCCATCGGGGAAGTTGGAAATCTGGGAGCTATGGAGCCTCAACAACTATATGGCAAGCTTCCGTCATATGAGTTGCAGTTAAATATCACAAAGGCTGAAGAGGAAGGTTCCAAAGCTCACAGTAGAGAGAAGGCAGTGGCTTTTAAAGCTGAAGGTTCAAGAAAGCACAAGACTGTGGAGTCTGTCCACGTCTTAGAGAAAGAGACCTTAAGCAATTCAAGCTCAGAGCTCTCTGATGGAGATCTCTCACTGTTTACAAAGCAGTTTAAGAAATTGCTGAGAAACAGAAGAAAAGGGAACAGAAGATATGAAACTTCTCCCGGGCGCTATGGGCGATTTTCGGGCAAGTGAAGATCACCTATCAAGAAGACAACAAGTATTCGATGTTAGGGAGGAAAGTTTAAAAACAAATACAATGAAAGCATAATCGCCTAACCCATTGTTGGACCAAGAGTGATAGCCTCGCTCATTTTATCCATATAGAAATCCACGTCGAGCGGGTTATGCGCAATAAAATCTGCCACCTCTAGCTCGACTGCAGACAACTTAGGGGAATGAAATCTTCTTCTGTTCACATCGAGGGCAAGACAATCAAAGGCCCAAGGTCACCCGAGTAAACGACGAAGTTTCGAATCCAATGATGAGCTTTAATTGGAAGATTGAGAACTCGCACTCGCAAGACGATGAAGAAAGCGGTGCCATCCTTTCTACGTATCAGGAACAGATTTCAGAATACTCGCAGGTTACATGACACAAGGGACTATGCTGAAGGTAGATTGCGAAGGAGGCAAGGATAAGATAAGAAACGAGAACTATCTGGCTAGGGAATATGCTGAAGTGTTCGAAAATGGTAACAAATTCGGGCCACAAGGGGAATCGGAGTCCGTAATGACGAGATTCAAGGGGAACTGCAATTGACCCCTCAGAGACGGAATTAATTCGCTCTTCCAGCAGAGGAATTCTTGCGTTCACTTCGAGTGGAAGCGAATATGTTTTGCAGCACCCAGTAAGCTCTGCAATGGAAACTTTGGGAGCTTTAAAATTCACATACATGCTAAAACGTTGAGCCATGCTTTCCCTCTTTGAAGTCTTCTTGGGACGCGACTTCTGCTTTCCAGCCATAATAACAGTACTTGATGAATCTATGGTTAGAAAGAGATAGCTAATGAGAATCCAGACCACCCCCAATTTATAAGAGAGAGCATCAAAAGTCGAAACGTCGTGCGGGGCTTCTCAAAGTTATTTCGCGGGAAACAGCGAATATAGCCCATGTGTCAAATCAAACTATGCGATTAGCCAAAATACGATCCATAACCATACAAGGAAAATCATTGACATCCCAAGACAGTATAAGGCGCGAATACCCAAGCCATAACATAAAAACAGTTCATAAAAGAAAAGAAAGAAGAATTGCCCAAGTCATAATAAAATTACAAATTTAAAGTCATTCTGAAAGTTATCGTTCTATTCTGATACTAGCTATAATTTCGCTCATTTCGGAATCAACGACATCCATCTGCGCTTTGAAATAGTGATAACGTGCAATTAAAGCATGGAGTTTCGCTTTCTCCTTGTCTAGTCGAGTCTTCTCCTTCATCTTTCCATCTTTAGCTATATAAGGATCAAGAGTATTCGTCTCTGGCATTTTTTTCTCTTTTGGCTTCTCGTCCGCGTTAGAAGAACTCGCCTTTTGAATCTCTTTTCGTTGACCAGTAAGCTTCTTCACCTCCATGATAAGTTCCTCCTTACCTCGCTCCAAGCAATGCATCCTCCTCCATAGAGAGTCGTTGTCATGGAGAACTCGTCGGTACTCCCCATCAGGATGGCTTGGAGCCCTTGCTGGGATTGGCCGAGAATCTTAAAGAAAAAAGCGCGAAAAATAAAAACAAAGTAAACAAATTAATCTAGAAGCGAGAACCAACCTATGTAATCGCGTGGTGGAGGAAGGTGAAAAAATCCCTTGGATCTGGGTGGGTCAGACCGGACTTTTGAACCAGAACTCGCATCAACGGCTTTTTCTTCTCGGCCTCCTCTATCCCGTATCGTCTTCTCTTCAGAACTTCGGATGTAACAATAACGCCACCCTCCAAGAATGTGTTGCACCTTTTCTTTGGCGGCGTGTTTTTCAATATATCGACGATGATTCACCTCACAATATAGCGTGATCATCTCCTACTTCACCTTGGTTCCACTCAATTCAACCACATCTTTTCCATTGAAATCCCTCTGGGCACAGTGTATTCGCTTCTTACATGAGGATGGTCGACAAGAGATTTCATTCCTCCAAGGATAGAGTCTAAATCTTCCCCATCGCTTCCAGGAGAGGTTCTCTCAAACTCTCCCTCCTCTACATTCTTTTTTCTTTTCTTCCTCTCGCAAAGCGCTTCAGCCGCCTGCTTCTCGGCTGCCTTCCTCTTTACCTCCTCATCTTTCTTCTTCTTCTCCTCACTGGCATTCTTCGTCGTCTCCTCTTCTCTCTATGTCTTCTCTTCAGAAGCCTTGCTCGCAACCGCCTCCTTATCCTCCTTTTCTTTTTTCTCCTTCGCAGCGTTTCTCGCTTGAAAGTGCACAGTGTGCCTCTGAGAATCCTCTAGAGGGGGTGAATAGAGATTTAAATTTATTTCTATCCTAACTGAGCAAGTACAATAAAAACTTAAGTGTTATGTTTCAGCAAATACTTATCCAGAATAAAACAGAGCTGAAATATAAAGCAGAAAAACAGTAAAGTAATCTAAGCTATAAGAGACAGCACAGAAAATTAACAATCCGGAAGACACAGATTTTTATAGAGGTTCTCCAAAATATGGGTACTCCCCTCTTCTACCACCTGGTAGGGATGCACCAACTGTGTCTGAGTCTTTTGGTAAGGAGACTCTTACTGTACAACCCCGATATTCGCCTAGAGGTGAACAAAGACGGAGGAATAACCAACAAGCAAGAGTAATGTGGGGAGAAATGTATATTAATAGGCAGAAAATAAGAAAAAGAGTAGAATTTACACATGTTCTGTGCGTTCGACGAACGGCTACCTGAATTCGACGAACGGCGCTCTGTGGTCAACGAAGAGGTTCAAAGCTGCGGTCGACAAAATCCGAGCAGCGCCCGACGGTCCCGCCTCAGCACAGCGGTCGACGCTTTTTCTCAAGCTCAGCGGTCGACGCTTCGCCTCAGCACAGCGGTCGACGCTTTTTCTCAAGCTCAGCGGTCAACGCTTCTACTCAAGCACAGCGGTCGACGCTTCTCCTCAGGCTCAGCGGTCGACGCTTTTACTCAAGCTCAGCGGTCGACGAGAGGCGGAGCTTCAAGGGCCCAGCGGGGCTTGTAAATCCAACAGATGGAAGAGCTGACAAAGAAAGCGAGCCAGTGCTTCAAGGGTCACTCGCAGGAAAGCACGCGAGTCATATCCCTGCGAGCCCACATTTCAAGGTCAACTCGCAAGAAGGTTGGCGAGCCAGGTACTCGTCGGGTGCTCGCAGGAAGGCTGGCGAGCCGGGTACTCATCGGCTGTTCGCAAGAAGGCAAGCGAGCGGGATCCTTTCCAAGTCTTAGGGTTCGACGAGATCCGTCCCGCGTTCGGCGAGCGCCGAGCATTTGTTGAGATCGTCGAACTCAGTTCAGCGTTCGACGAATTCCATTCCCCGTTCGACGAAACCCGTTCGACGAACTCATCTTTCCGTTCGACGAAACCCGTTCGACGAAACCCGTTCGACGAACTCATCTTTTCGTTCGACGAATTCACCTCTCGTGCGAGTGTTGCTCTCGTAAACCACTCATCCATAGATTAAAGAGAGAGAGTCACTCTTCTGCCCCTGGTGGTCTGCAGGTAGCCTCCCCAAACAGCGGAGTTTGGCTGTTAGCAGGCCAAATTGGGGTGCGTTTAGTAAAATCAAAAGGCAGAATTTTGCTATAAACAGACCATGAACAAAAAACTATAAATAGACCTTAAAGGGCACCTTGGGAGAGGATCCGATCTCAGTTATCTGAGCTTCTTCTTTTTCCTTGGTTACTTTGGTTCAGCTCTCTAGCTCTCCAAGGTGCCCAAGTCTCGGCTTTGGCTTGGGAGGGGAAGCGCTCAACGATCTTCCGGGTTTGTGGTGGGATCTCCTCGTTGTGACTAAGGTCTTAGTCAGTTTCTGAGTCTTAGGTCTTCTCCTTTCGAGGGACTAGTAAGGGCTAGCTGCCCCTCAACTTGTTGAGGGCCCGAGCTTCATAAGAGACCGAGAAATCGGTTTCAACATTTTGGTGCGGTGAGCGTGGAGCGCGGCTGGTCCAGGAAGATTCCAAGACAGGAACATGGCGAGAGACGAAGAGCAAGGCGAGGAGCTCAACGAGTCGCCTCGGGTGATGACGTCGGGGATGTTCTCAGACTTCCGGAGAGAAGTCCTCGAGACACTCGGGTTCGCGGTTGAGTCGCTGCAAAGCGAGTTCGCGACCCCGATGGTTCTGACGCCGCATCTTCCCACAGCGGTCGGCGAGGGCGCCCCGGGAGGAAGAACTGGAAAGGAAGTGGACGGAGGGTCGGTGCCGTACCTGGAGGGGCGAGTGCTTTTCGCTAGTCCGGCGACCTCAGTGCCAACGAGTGCAACTCAGGGAGGCGCGGTGCCGGCGAGCGCGATTCTGGCGGGCGCATCACCCGCGGAGGCCAGTCCGACAACGGTGGCTCTCGAGAGCTTGTCCCCGACGAGCTCCAGCTTGGCGAGAGAGCTCGGGGGGCGAGTTGAGAAGAAAAGGGCAGCAAGGGGAGGAAGCCCCTTTTGCGAGTTGGTGCTCTCTGCACTCGTCCCGGAAGGGTTCAGGGAGTGGGACAGGGTCTACTACCATGGCCGGACGACCCGGTCCAACACCTGCAGTCGTTCGAGGACTCGGTCTCCATCAGGCCGATGTCGGACGCCTTCAAGTGTCGGCTCTTCGCCGTCACTCTGAAGGAGAAGGCTCGGGAGTGGTTTCACCAACTCCCCGTCGGCTCGATCTATGCATTCGAGGATTTGTGTAGAAGTTTCCTATTGCGGTTTTCAACTTCAAAGAAGAGGAAGAAGGATGCCGAGTCCCTCTTCAAGGTGAAGCAGGAGCCCAGGGAGACGTTGGCTCATTATGCAGATCGGTTCCAAGAGGAAGTCCTGATCACCCAGGAGATGCCCGGGTTTGCCCTTCACCTCGCCTTCACGTTGGGGCTGAAGGAGAGTTTCTTCAAGATGAATCTGAAGAGGAAAGCCCCCGTCTCCTACGAGGAGTTGATGGAGAGGGAGGCGGAGGAGGTCGAAAGTGAGGAGGCCAATCCAGAGCTCACCAAGAGGCTAGCAAAGCTCACTGAGCCGGAGGTCAGGCAGCAGGAGGTAAGGAGAAGGGAAGAGCCCCAGGCCCCGGAGGGGGGATGGAGGCAACATGGCGGGGGGATGCAAGGCCAGGGAAGAGGCTACGCCCCAAGAGGGGAAACAGGGCGGCAGAGGCGGATAGGGGAGAGGCGGCGTTGCCATACTGTGACTTCCATGATGAGGAAGGTCACGCAACGGCCACCTGCCCCGAGTTCTTGGAGACAAAAAGAACTAGGGTTCTAGTGCCGCAGCAACAGCAGCAAGTGACGATCGAGGAAGTCCTGCCTCGAGAGGACGAGGAGGAGAGGTGTGAAGATAGGGTCGATTTGGGGACCCGAGGAGGGATCGGAGTGATCCACGGGGGAGTGGGGGTAGAGGCGACCCGCAAGGCGGGCCTCCATACCATCTACCACCGGAGCGTGGCCTCGACATCCACGGCTCCACCCCCAGCAGAAAAGATTACTTTCTCCCAAAGGGATATGCCGGGTCATGAAGACCCCTTCTGCAACGCTCTGGTCATCCAAACCGCCATCGAGAACTTCATGGTGTCCCGAATTCTCGTGGACAACGGGAGCTCGGTCAACGTCATCTTCAAGAAGGCATTCGACGAAATGAAGGTGGAGGCCAGAAGGGTGTTGGCCTCGGACGGTCCGTTGTTAGGATTCTCCGGGGAGAGGAAGGAGGTAGAAGGGGGAGTGGGACTCCATGTGACCTTGGGAGGGCAGTCCCGGAACTGCCGCTTCGTGATAGTGGATGCCCCGAGCAGCTACAGCGACATTTTCGGACGGCCTCTCATCAGCGCGTTCCGATGCATCCAATACACCTTCCACCAGTGCCTCAAGTTCAACACCGGAGGAATCTAGGTCCGGGTCCGGGGAGACCCCAAGGTGGCGAGGCAGTGCTACGTGACTGCCGTCAACACCATCTCTTGGATGGGAGAAGCGGAGGAGTGGGACAAGGTGATGGAAGAGGCGGCCGAGGCCGAAGAAGAAGAGGCCCCAGGAGGAGGGGCGGAAGAAAGGGCGGAAGAGTTGATGATGGTGGAAGAAGAAGAGATGGGGGAAGGAGCCAGGGGGCTCGCTTGTGGCGGAGAGGATGATGGAGCCTGGGGGAACGATCCAGGTTGGAAGCTGTGGAGGAAGTGGTCGAGGTGGAGGTGACCACCAAGGCCGGAGCAATCGAGAAAATCAGGATCAGCGGGGAGCTCAGCCCGGAGGACCAGAGGAAGGTCTCGGCTTGCGTCCAAGACAACGTGGACATCTTCGCATGGAGCGCCGCAGAGATGCCGGGGATCGACGCGGATGTGGCGTGCTGATAGACCTAAATTTATCTTTATTTTTATTATATTTTTTACTCGAATTTAATTCTAAATTCATTAATTTCGATTTCAGAATATGCTAATTTGCTTTATTTTGTGTTTCCAGGAGGAACTGGGCTGCAAATAACAGAAAGACTCAAACCAGCAGGATCTGGAGATCAAATGGAGAAAAACTGCAAAATTCATGTTTGACCACGCACACGACCCGTGACCTCCACAGATTCATCTAGAAGCCCAGCCATGTCGGATTATTTTGACACGCCCTGTCACGCCCCGTGATCATGTCGCGCCACCATCGAACTCCACCACCCATGCATGATGCTAGGAATTTATGTATATGCATATATAAATATATAAATTTATATATAAATATATGTATGTATCGTGTGTGTGTGTGTCTCTCTATATATATATACATATATATATATTCAAAAACTTGATACAAATAATTTGTAAGCAGCTATAAAATACTTGATGTGCAAAATATAACTACAAACGATAAACGGCAAGTGTACCGTATCGAGTGAAGTATAGGATCTCGCTAGATCAAGGTCGTATTAGACTCGGGTTATGTTGAGTACTCCTACTTCGAGTGAAATTCTATTATTTTATCGATGATTAATGGATATGGTTTTGAATAACAGAAGAGCAAAAGATAGCAAGAACTACTAATATTTGAAATAAAATAACTCTTAAGGAGAATCAAAATTAAAGAGTTAATTCGGAAAGCGAAAAGGATAGACTTGACCGTGGAGATTCCCGAATTATGAACGCACCTCTCTCGAGGATACGCTCAACTAAGATTAAGGATATGTATATATAGAGAGAGAGACACACACACACACACGATACATACATATATTTATATATTTATATATGCATATACATAAATTCCTAGCATCATGCATGGGTGGTGGAGTTCGATGGTGGCGCGACATGATCACGGGGCGTGACAGGGCGTGTCAAAATAATCTGACATGGCTGGGCTTCTTGATGAATCTGTGGAGGTCACGGGTCGTGTGCGTGGTCAAACATGAATTTTGCAGTTTTTCTCCATTTGATCTCCAGATCCTGCTGGTTTGAGTCTTTCTGTTATTTGCAGCCCAGATCCTCCTGGAAACACAAAATAAAGCAAATTAGCATATTCTGAAATCGAAATTAATGAATTTAGAATTAAATTCGAGTAAGAAATATAATAAAAATAAATATAAATTTAGGTCTATCAAATACCCCCATACTTAAGCTTTTGCTCGTCCCGAGCAAAACCATAAGAGGTATTCATAAGGCATTAATATCATTTAGAATTCAACTAAAAATTTATTTACATAAAAAGAGAGTTAAGAGTTAGAATTCGAGGATTTCCGGCTTAAGTCCTAAATTATGAGATTAAATAAAAAGAGAAGAAATGATTAGCTAAGAATTCTCAAATAAATTTACTAGCACACAAAATTGAGTAATTTTGCAAACAATACTTTAAATAAAAATTATTAAAACCTACACTTGAAGAAACTTGAAGAAAAGTAAGAACTACTACTTATGCTCTCCAAATATTTTAATTTAAAACTAAAATGCAATTATATTGGCTAGGGGTTTTTTAGGGGTTTTATGAAGAGAGCTTTGATTGGAGGTGATGAATTTTATCATCTCACCTCCTTCTCTTTTATTTTCTTTTTGGATTTGAATATATTTAGGAAATCATGAATTTTATCCTCTAATTTTCATGACATATATTCTTTTCATAATTTTTTTTTCATAATAAGGGTGCATACGTTTAGGGAATAATGAATTTTATCCTCTTATTCTCATGCCGTATGATCTTTTCTTGGGTTAGGGGAAGGCTAAAGGATTTGGGCTAAAGGGTTAAAGGCTATTTTAATTTTATTTTAGATTAAACAAAAATACTAGAGAGCAACATTTAGTAGATTTCAAATTTTCTAAGGATCTAAAAGTATAAGATTGAAATAATTAGAATCTAAATATGTTACACATTATCACTACAAAATTGAGACTAATTAAAAATAAGCGAGAATAAATGCTAACTAAATCACTCTAATTAGATTAACATCATAAAATGATTCTTAAGTTAAAATCGGCTAAAAACTAAATCTAACTAACTATGATTAAAATAAAAGATTTAGCAAATTAAAATGATAAAAAATGCTTATAAATATTCTCAAAATAGTTTTGTGAGCGAGAAAAGGGTAAGATGGGGTTTATTATTATTTTTTGTTTATTTTTTCTATTTTTCAATTTTTTTGTGTTTTTATTTAAGGGAAAAGTAAAAGAGACACTTCCCCATACTTAAAGATAAACATTGTCTCCAATGTTTATAAAGCACGGGGAAGGGGGAAAACAAAAGAAAAAAGTTCACTAAAAAAAATTAAAGCAAAAAAGAAAGATAAGCATGGGGTGCCTCCCAAGAGCGCTTTGTTTTTCCCGTCTTTAAGCTAGACGGTTAGTGTTAGCTAAAAGGAAAATAAAATTTAAGGTGCACGGGAAACTCCCTGAATATGCGTTGCGGGAACTTGGATGTGATTCGTTGCCCGGCGACTCCTCCACTTGCTATTTGATTCTCCTTGTTGCTTTTAGGTTGAGAGTGTAAATTCGAATCACCTATCCATACCTGAGGTGATTTGAATTTTTGTAGATGAGCGGCAAATGGGTCCACGACGACGTTTAGTTGCGACGGCTCATCCTCTACATGAAAATCATTAGGAATTGAAGAATCAAAAGCAAAGGGGTCAGAAACAATTTCACAAGGAGGAGTCACTTGTGAAAGAAAAAGATTAAAATCCGATTGTTCGTTTAAAATAAAGGTTTTCTCCCCTAAAATAATCGTTATGTCAAAACGCGTAGAATCATCATTTTCATTTATTTCATTTTCAAAAATAGGTGGCGTTAGCGAATTATCATGAAAATGCGAAAAATTTTGACTTATACGAATTTTCTAAAATCTGGGAGGGAGGAGAAATTAGGGAATCAAAATTTTTAGGAGATGAAATTTCTTCATCGCCGCGAAGACTATCCGGGTGGCCTGCCCACCATGAATAATCCACGTCGGTGAGTGAAAAAGAATCACCAGCGTTATCTGGATTATAACAAGTATTTTTCTTATAATAATTATTTTCCTCATGAAAATTATTAGAATAAAAATCATGAAAATTATTTTCATAAGATTCATGAGAATTACCTTTATTAAAATTAAAAATATTTTCATAAGAAAATTTTTGAGAATTTAAATTATAGCTAGAATTCTCATAAGAGTTAGAAAAATTATTTTCATAAGAATCATAGAAATTATTTTGAGAAAAATTATTTCCATAATTAGAATAAAAATTATTTTCGCTATTAAAATTTTGAGAATTTTGAAAATTAGAATTATTAGCGTTAGGAAAATTATTCTCGTAGAAATTTGAAAAATTGTTTTCACAAAAATTACTTTCATAGGAAAAATTATTTTGATAATTGTTATGAAAACTATTTTCTTTATTAAAATTTTGAGAATTTTGCGAAGAATGTTCCCTAATAACATTATTTATCTTAACCGCGGCTTCTAAATCATTGATTTTATCTTGAAGCGCGTTAATAGAAGCAGAAAGTTCTAAGACATTATTAGCATTCTCAAGCGCGGCGGATAGCCAAAACATATTATTTTTTTTAAAACAAACGGATTTTAAATGAATGGAATTGAAAAAATAAGAAAATATTTTTTTTCTTTTCTTTTAAAAGCGGATTAATATTAGTCTTGGACTTCCCGAGGACTACCCGGTGAAGGGTTCTCAGCGGTACTAGGAGATGTGATGAGATGAAAGCTCAAATCTCCCTTTCCAAGAATTTAGGTTGCGCTTTTAATTGAAAATAAATTTTTTTTTATATTTTAATAAATAAATAAAAAATGATAAAATTAATAAAATTCACTCTTTTCAAAATATCAACAAATATCCCCGGCAACGGTGCCAAAAACTTGATACAAATAATTTGTAAGCAGCTATAAAATACTTGATGTGCAAAATATAACTACAAACGATAAACGGCAAGTGTACCGTATCGAGTGAAGTATAGGATCTCGCTAGATCAAGGTCGTATTAGACTCGGGTTATGTTGAGTACTCCTACTTCGAGTGAAATTCTATTATTTTATCGATGATTAATGGATATGGTTTTGAATAACATAAGAGCAAAAGATAGCAAGAAATACTAATATTTGAAATAAAATAACTCTTAAGGAGAATCAAAATTAAAGAGTTAATTCGGAAAGCGAAAAGGATAGACTTGACCGTGGAGATTCCCGAATTATGAACGCACCTCTCTCGAGGATACGCTCAACTAAGATTAAGGATATCAACTTAAACTCTCATTTAAGAAGAATACCTTAAAGCTTGCCTTGGCGCGGTGAATCCCACTATAGGCTTTTATTCCTATCCGGAAGAATCTCGTCGCCCTTTCTCAAGGGTTGCGATCAACTCCTTTTATTCTCGGCGATCGATCCGTATGCACGAGCCTCTCGGCTAACTAGAATACGACCTATGTGATTACTAAGAATAAATCGAAGAACAAACCTTATGCTTCCGAAAATAAAGAAAAGAAATCACGACTCCAAAAGAGTTTACTCCGATCAAATGTTAATGCGAGACTAAGTAAACATGATTCAGAAAATAGAAAGAGGAGAATTAAAATTAAAATGAGAACTGCTTTAATTTATTTTAACGAAGGACAAGTACATATGCAAGGAATAAAAATCCTAAGCTAACAATGAAGATTACAGTACTTGAAATTAAAACTACACTAAGAAAAGAAATACATGAAATTAGAATTGCATAAAGGAATGAAAAATACATAAAAACTAATCTAAGAAATGATCCAAAAGTAGCTGGGGGTGGCCCTCTCCAACAGTCCCGAAGCTATTTTTTATAAGCTGCAAAAATCAATGTTTTTCCGGGCTGGAATTGTAACGGTTGTATTTGATTTTCGTCATAATTGCTGAGCGGGAATCATTGATGGCGAGGAGGCGGGTTTGGTGGATGAAATGACCGGATTTGCTGACGTGGCTGGGCGGAGTTGGTGGAGGCGCTGGCGGCGGATCGCTGACGTGGCTGGGCGGAGTTGGCGGAGCAGTTTTGGCGGCGGATCGCTGACGTGGCTGGGCGGAGTTGGCGGAGGCGGGTTTGGAGGATGAAACGACTAGATTGCTGACGTGGCTGGGCGGAGTTGGCGGAGCAGTTTTGGCGGGGATGCAAATATATGTATCGTGTGTGTGTATATATATATATATATATGTATATATATAGAGAGAGACACACACACGATACATACATGTATTTATATATAAATTTATATATTTATATATGCATATACATAAATTCCTAGCATCATGCATGGGTGGTGGAGTTCGATGGTGGCGCGGCATGATCACGGGGCGTGACAGGGCGTGTCAAAATAATCTGACATGGCTGGGCTTCTGGATGAATCTGTGGAGGTCACGGGTCGTGTGCGTGGTCAAACATGAATTTTGCAGTTTTTCTCCATTTGATCTCCAGATCCTGCTAGTTTGAGTCTTTCTGTTATTTGCAGCCCAGTTCCTCCTGGAAACACAAAATAAAGCAAATTAGCATATTCTGAAATCGAAATTAATGAATTTAGAATTAAATTCGAGTAAGAAATATAATAAAAATAAAGATAAATTTAGCTCTATCACGTGTCATCGCCTCAATCTCGATCACGGCGCTCGCCCCATCCGCCAGAAGAAGAGGTCCACTGCTGACAAGCTGGAGGCACCTATCCGAGAGGAGGTGAACAAGCTCGTCAAGGCTGGTTTTTTATCGGAGATCCAGTACCCAGGTTGGGTCTCCAATGTAGTGATGGTAAAAAAAGGAGATGGTAAGTGGCGTATGTGTGTCGATTTCTCTTTGCTTAATAAATCTTGCCCAAGGATTGCTACCCCCTGCCTAGGATCGACGCGCTGGTTGACTCAGCAGTCGGTTTCTCCGTGATGTCTTTTTTAGATGCTTTTTCAGGTTATCATCAGATCCGCATGCACCCTCCCGACATCAAAGATGTCTCCTTCATCACAGGGGACGGATGCTATTGTTATAAAATGATGCCTTTTGGGCTCAAGAATGCAGGGGCTACATACCAACGGATGATGGACAGGGTCTTCCGCGAGCAGAAGGGAAGAAACCTGGAGGTCTACGTTGATGACCTCATGGTAAAGAGCCAGGACCTCAAGTCTCACCTCCAAGACCTTAAAGAGACTTTTGGGACCTTGCGGAAGTACAAAATGAAACTCAACCCCCTGAAGTGTGTCTTCGGGGCTAGCAGGAGAAAATTCCTAGGCCACTTGCTCACCCCTGCAGGGGTGGAGCCTAACCCAGATAAGGTTAAAGCAATCATGGAGTTGGGGCCGCCATGAAACGCGAAGGAGGTTCAGCGCCTCACGGGAAAATTGGTCGGGCTCAGCAGGTTCCTCTCCAAGGCGGGTGAGAAGTGTGCACCTTTCTTCAAGGTGTTATGGGGAAACCAGAAGTTCGAATGGATCCCCAGAATGTGTGGAAGCTTTCCAAGCCTTGAAAGGGCAACTCACCCAGACCCCGCTACTCCAGGGGCCAAGGCAAGGGGAGTACCTATCCCTATACCTAGGGGTAGGATCGGAGGCAGTCAGTTCGGTGTTGGTCCGAGAAGAGGGGAGAAGGCAGTTCCCCGTCTACTACGTCAGCCGAGTGCTTAGGAAGGCGGAGCTCTGATACCTGATTTTGGAGAAGTTGGCATTCGCCTTGGTGGTATCGGCCCGGAAGCTCAGACCATACTTCCAAGCACACTCAATTAAAGTGGTGACCGACCACCCGCTTCGCAAAGTTATAGAGGGGGTGGAGCACTCGGGGAGGCTAGCAAAATGGTCCGTGGAGCTAAGCAAGTTCGACATCGCATTCGTGCCTAGGACGTCAATCAAGGCACAAGCGGTGGCAGACCTCATGGTGGACTACGCAACCGAAGTAGGGGAACATGAATCGCCTCCCCCAGTCGCTTGGAAGATGTTAGTGGATGGTGCGTCAGGGAAGCACTCCTATGGAGGAGGAATCGTCCTGATCATCCCCCAAGGAACAAAGATTGAGCAGGACCTGAGCATCCATTTCCCCATTACCAACAACCAAGCCGAGTACGAGGCGGTGATTGCGGGTTTGCGGCTGGCTAGGGAGCTAGGGGTGTAAGACGTGGAGGTCTCTACAGACTCCATGGTGGTGGCATGCCAAATCAAGGGAGAATTTGAAGCAAGAGAGCCAACCCTCCAACGCTACCTAGAGAAGGCCAAGGGGATCATCGGCCTATTTCGCACTTTTTCCATCACACATGTGCCCAGGGAGGAGAGCGCCCCAGCGGAACTACTAGCCAAGTTCGGTCCTCGGGCAGGGGGAACAGTGTCGGAACTCTTCCGACCGTCCATTGAAGACGGAGAGCTGATGGAGGTGGATCAGCGAGCTTCGTGGATGGATCCCTTCATCACCTTCCTAACTTTGGGAAGGTTCCCCGAGGGAGATGTTGACAAGCGACGGTTCAGGTACAAATCTGCATATTACTCCTTACATGCAGGGTTGTTATACCGAAAAACACTCTCGGGGCTCCTAGCTCGTTGCGTGTCTAAGGAGGAGGTCCCGAGGGTCCTTGAAGAAATCCACTCGGGGGAGTGTGGCAACCACTCTAGGAGCCAGACTTTGGAGGGGAGAGTGCTGAGGCAAGGCTACTTCTGGCCTACCCTCAGCAAGGATGCAACGGAATTCGCAAGGAAATGTTCAAAGTGCCAACTCTATTCTCCACTCCAACTCCTCCCAGCTCAAAGGCTCCAGACCATCACAGCTCCGTGGCCCTTCGCTATATGGGGATTGGATTTAGTGGGACCTTTCCCCCAGGCAAGCGGTCAAAGGAAGTTCCTACTGGTGATGATAGATTACTTCTCCAAATGGGTCGAGGTGAAGGCGCTGGCCAAGGTAACATCCCAGGTAGTGAGAAAGTTTGTTTGGGGTGAAATCATTTGCAGGCATGGGCTCCCCCTAGCCATCGTGACGGATAACGGACCCCAGTTCGCCAGCGAGGAATTTGTTAGTTTTTGCACCCAACTCGGCATAGACCGACGCGAACCTGAGGTCCTAGGCTGCGTCGGTCCACCACAAAAGGAGCAACGGCCAGGTGGAAGTGGCGAACAAAATAATCATCAACCTACTAAATAAGAAGGTAGAGAATACTCAGAGGCAATTGGGTGGAGCAGCTACCTTCGGTCCTATGGGCTTTGAGAACCACTCCAAGCACGGCCACTGGGGAAACCCCTTTCAAACTATCCCATGGGTTCGAGGTCGTTCTCCCGATAGAGTTCGAAGTCAAAACCCCCAGGGTGATCACCGCGGGCGAAGGAGATGGAGAATGGTTAATAGAGAATGATGCAGAGCAAAGGTTGTCCCTGGACTTGGTAGAAGAGATCCGAGACCTCGCTACTGTCCGACGGGAGGAAGTCAAGAGGCGGATGGCCAGGTACTTCGATCAGCACATCAAGATCAAGCACTTCAAAAAGGGAGATTTAGTATTAAAGAAGGTTGACGCGGCCGGAAGAGGAGCCGCGGTCGGCAAACTAGAGCCCAATTGGGAGGGGCCCTACATTGTAAGTGAAGTGCTCAAGTCGGGGGGGTACCACCTCCGAGATGTGGAAGGGGTACCTCTCGGCCGAGCCAGGAGTGGGGATGATTTGAAGAGGTTTTATCCTTAACAATTTCCTGTAACTGACTTTCGAATATTTCCTACTCAATGCATATGTTTTGGAATAACTCTCTGGCATGTTGCAAGTAGTTTGGTGCTGGAATGCCCCAGATCGATTCCGCCACCGAGCTCTCATAGACGGTGGGTCAGGTTGATCTCTGGAGAGGCAGGCAATGTTGCAAGTGGTTTGGTGCTGGAATGCCCCGGATCGATTCCGCTGTCGGGCTCTCATAGACGGTGGGTCAGGTTGATCTCTAGAGAGGCTGGCAATGTTTCAAGAGGTTTGGTGCTGGAATGCCCCAGATCGATTCCGCTGTCGGGCTCTCATAGACGGTGAGTCAGGTTGATCTCTGGAGAGGCTGGCAATGTTTCAAGAGGTTTTGTGTTGGAATGCCCCAGATTGATTCCGCTGCCGGGCTCTCATAGACGGTGGGTCAGGTTGATCTCTGGAGAGGCTGGCAATGTTTCAAGAGGTTTTGTGCTGGAATGCCCCAGATCGATTCCGCTGCCGGGCTCTCATAGACGGTGGGTCAGGTTGATCTCTGGAGAGGCTGGCAATGTTGCAAGTGGTTTGGTGCTGGAATGCCCCAGATCGATTCCGCTGCCGGGCTCTCATAGACGGTGGGTCAGGTTGATCTCTGGAGAGGCTGGCAATGTTTCAAGAGGTTTGGTGCTGGAATGCCATAGATCGATTCCGCTGCCGGGCTCTCATAGACGGTGGGTCAGGTTGATCGCTGGAGAGGCTGGCAATGTTTCAAGAGGTTTTGTGCTGGAATGCCCCAGATCGATTCCGCTGTCGGGCTCTCATAGACGGTGGGTCAGGTTGATCTCTGGAGAGGCTGGCAATGTTTCAAGAGGTTTTGTACTGGAATGCCCCAGATCGATTCCGCTGCCGGGCTCTCATAGACGGTGGGTCAGGTTGATCTCTGGAGAGGCTGGCAATGTTGCAAGTGGTTTGGTGCTGGAATGCCCCAGATCGATTCCGTTGTCGGGCTATCATAGACGGTGGGTCAGGTTGATCTCTGGAGAGGCTGGCAATGTTGCAAGTGGTTTGGTGTTGGAATGCCCCAGATCAATTCCGTTGTCGGGCTCTCATAGACGGTGGGTCAGGTTGATCTCTGGAGAGGCTGGCAATGTTGCAAGTGGTTTGGTGCTAGAATGCCCCAGATCGATTCCGATGCCGGGCTCTCATAGACGGTGGGTCAGGTTGATCTCTGGAGAGGCTGGCAATGTTTCAAGTGGTTTGGGCAGGCAAACGGGTTACTCATAGTGAGAGATCTAGCTCGCAAGCAACCTCAAAGCCCAGGCAAGGCGAGACCAGGGGCCCGTCCGCATAAGGAATAAATCGCGGCGAAGCGACTGAGTCCGCTGTTCGCAAGGTTACCGGTGAGTTTCAGTGGCGCGAGTAAAGATGGCGAGCCAGAGAGGGCCCTTCTCCGCGGTGGTCCATGGATAACGATAAGGGCTTGCAAAAGGCGAGTGCGAGTGAGGCAGGCTCATTCTGGCCCCTCTCGCGAGGATCCCCAACAAGGTGCATCCCAAGCAAGGATGAGGATCTACAACCTAAGTCTTACCATCGCCGGAGAAGAGAAGGGGGCGAGAGCGACCTAGGTACGACACGGCGAAGGGAAAGTTGTCAATTAAAGAGGCGTGGGCGCGAGCATCAAACGAAAGTCTTAAAGGTACGAGCGCAAGAAAATCAGGATCGCGCGGGCACGAATGAAGGGGGGCATGCGAATAAAAAGTAAGGCTATAACATTGGAAAGATAGACAAAATGTTTCTTTTCATTTCTCACAAAAGATTACAGATCAACGGAGGACTCGTCGGCAAAAAGAAAAGTTTTCACATTATAAACAACAAAAATTAAGGCGGCTCGCCAGGTAATTTTTCAGTCACTCTCGCGATCCCCTGCCTCGGAGATGGGCGCAAACAAGTCGGGGACGACTTCTTCCGCAGTGAAATCCATTGCGTCGGGAACGATCATGTCCGCCCCTTTGAGAGTGTCGAGGACGAGCTCCGCGATCTCCATCGACCTTTTGCGATCGGCCTCTTTTTCCTCTCGCGACGGACCACGAGTCCCAGCTCGCGGAGGAAGGGGGGAAGCACCGCCAAGGTCAGATTGCGGATCTGGGCCTTAAGGCAAGTGTTCTCCGTCTCCAGGTCGGCGATCCTCGCATGAAGCTGGCTGACGGACTCGGCATCCTGTGAAAAGCGGGTTAGCAAAGGAAAAGCGAAGCGAGACAGGAAAAGATTTTTGCAAAGCATTACTTACCGGTCCGCCTTGAAGGTTGGCGAGGAGGCCTTCAGACAAGGCCTCTTTCCCTTTAAGTTCCGCGACCTCGTCGGCGGACTTCCGGAGCTCAACGTTGAGCTCTTTGATTTCCTTGTCCGCAGTGAAGTAGCGGCGACCCACCATATGGGTAAGCTCCATCGCCCGGAATTGGGCCCGCATGGCCTCGTACATGAGTCCCTTCTGGGTATAGGCCCGGAAGAGGGAGGCGTCCTCGCGACCATAGAGCCCGAAGGCGAGGGCGAACGCCTCACTCCCGATTTTGTCACCCTCCACCCAGGAAGGGAGGAAGGAGGAGCAGGCGATCTTGTTCTGATCAGGGTCCCACGCGAGCACCGGCTCGCCAACCGCATCCGCAAGCTTCATGCCGAGCCCGAAGTTCGTGTGGCTCGTCGGCTTGGGCTTGGCGGCCGCCTCCCCACCCTCTTTGGCGGGATCCTGATTCGCTGCAGGAAAGGAGGGGAGTTCGGATTCGGAAAGGTCCACGACCTCCTTCGCCTTGGCGGCGGAGGCGGATTTCTTGGTCTTCTTCGCCGCCCCCTGCGAGGCGGGCTGGCGTGGAGGAAGGGATCGCTTCTTCCCCGACGAAGAGCCCGGAACGTCGCGGAAGGCCTCGGCGGCCACGCTCGCGAGCGGGTCAGAGGTGAGGAGGAAGGAGCCGCGTGCGGAGGGTTGAGCGGAAGTTCACGCTCTCCTGCAAGGATAACTAAGAGTGTTAGCTAAATCGAAGGAGAGGGGAGTGGGGGGATCGGCGAACGCGAGTCAAACCTTCTCCTTGGGGGACGGGTGGCAACAGGTCCACCCTCTCTCGGAGGAAGGCGACCTCAAAGTTCTTTCCTTTGAGGTATTGGTACAAGCTCGCATCATAACCTCCTAGCGAGGCCGGGGGGGCGATAAGTGGCCTCGTCCCGCTGGGTGGGGGTGTAAGAGATGTTGCCGAAAGGGCCCTTCACCAGGACGAACTTCTGCGTCCAATAGTGGGATTTGTTCACCGTCTCGCAGACGGTAACATGCTGGCTCGCGAAATGAGCCATCCCGTCCTTGTACGCACGGAACGAGAACACCTTGCGGAAGATGAGCAGGCTGAACTTGATCTTCTCCGCCCTGAGGTAGCTGGCGAACGCGACCACCACGGCGATTGCGTTCGGCGTCAGCTGGCTCGGCAGATCGCCGAAGTACATGAGCACCTAGAAAAGTCGACAGGGGTTAGAATGTCGTTCGCAAAGCGAGTCAGGAATATAACGGTCAAGAAACGAACATACTTGGCGCACTTCCGGCAAAAGAGGGAGTCGCAGCCCATTCTCGAAATGAGCAATGGGGATAGCAAGATCGTCGGGATGCGGATCGCTGATGGTGTCTCGCTCGGTAGGGCAGTGAGCCACGAACCCTGAGTGGATGTATTGATCGACGGTAGCCTGGTATTCCTCCTTCGTGAGGTTGGCGCAGAAGAAAAGGCCCTCGAGGAAGGCCTGGAGCACTTGGCCTGCCCCTCAGCCTCCGTTTCGCCGACCATTATATTCTGAAGCCGCGAATCACAAAAGTCGCGAGAGCGAACTAGGTTTGCGAGAGAATTAGAAAGAGGGGGAGCGTGAAGGAGAAATAGTAAATGCGGTGGTTGAAATGAAAAGGGACCAACTATTTATAGAAATGAAAAAGGCGGGAAGAAGTCGAAACGTCGGCGACTGCGGATAGCGAATTCGCGCGATATTCTTCCGCCTCCAGGGGTCCTATTCGCTCGCATCGAGGAGGCACCTTGTCAAACTTCCTCCCGTTAATCATTGGTGAGCTAGCGCTGGATAATAAAATAAAGCAAAATGCGAGGGCAAGACGCAAATACGAGTGATAGAGATATAAAAGTAACCAACGAATGAGCGAGTCAGGCATGGCGAAAGAAAAGGTAATAAACACAAGAAATGAGGGTTCGCAAGCGAGTCAAAGTATCATTATTACAGACTTGTAAAAGGTGTTCGCGACCCCTCCCTACGAAGGGGGGGGGAGAAAAATAATAGAATACAAAGCGAGAACTCTTAGTATCGCAACCACTTCCAGCGACCGCGACCCCGAACACCAGAGCTAGGGGGGACTCGCGGGTAGTGGTACTCGCGAAGCGACTGGTTCGCCTGGCTCGTCAGCCGCATGTAATCGTCAATTCGAGAAATGTACACCCCGAGGGAGGTCGCGTCGCCATGATCGGTCGGCCGCACCTCGGCGAGGATGCGCGCGTTCGCGTCCTCCATCGCGGCAAACCTTTTCTCATTAGCGAGCTGATCCAGCCTATTTTGTTCGTGCAGATCCCTCAGCAGGGCGGTATGCTTTTGGAATATCTCGGTGACCCGCCTCTTCATTCGCACCGGATCACTGGGGTCCCCCAGAAAATCAGCGACCTGACTCGGCGAGGGGGGTGGAAATATCTCCAACGCTCCAGACTCTGACTTGGTGAGCGGGGTCATGGAATCACCTGCGAAGTAGAAATCAGCAAGAAGGCGGACAATAACACTCTATAGCGACGGTCTAACCTAGTGGAGGAATTTGAGTACTGGGCCGCTGGCGAGAGGTGCCTGGCTGGCCTCGGAATGCTTCGACAAAGGCAGGGGTAAAGGCCTTACCGAGACTAGGAGCGAGCCCGGGCTCGGCAATCAGCGTCCCTCTAGGGCTCCTTTGTCCCAGAATGCCGAATCCAGGAGTGATGATGGTCCGATTCCGCGAGGTAGGCGGGTCCGCGGGAGGAGGAACTTGCTCTTCCAGGGCCGCGAGAGGGGATACTGTGCAAGAAGTAAGTGTGATCAGGGAAGCTAAGGGATACGAAGGGAGACAAGGTAAGTCACTCACCTCGTCGCGAAGGCGAATCCCGTTGGTCGGCGGCCCTCGCATCTACGAGAAGAGCGTCATCCCCGCCCGTAGAAGGGATGTGGGTCTCTGAGATTGACCTCCCCAAGGCATTCTCATTCGGGGGAGCGTTCTGCGAGTAGGATAAGTTAGGTTGAAAGAAGAAGACATTAAAACAGCGAACTTGACGGTAGTACCTGGAAGGCGAGCACGTCAGGGGGGAGTGCGGTGAAAGAGAGGACCCACCCTCCCTGGCCAGACGCCGAACGGCCTTTGCCGTTCTGATGGTGGGTGGAAGCGAAGAACGTCGTGGAGAAGTCTAGGAGGCGATGGTGGCGGCTTTCCCCTTCTGGGCCGCTTGCGAGGCCTTCAGGCGAGCCAACATTTCATCTTTTTTGACATCGCGTTCTCGCGGAGAGTAAGAAAAGGGGAGAGAAGAATAAAAAGTCTGAATGCCGGCCAGGAAGGGTGATATTTATAGTAGTGGGCATGGGACCCACCGAAAGATTCTTGCCACGTCACCAGGGGATCGGCGAATACCAGGGGTTGGACGGTTCTTCGCGAGCCTGAAAAGCCTCGCGAAGAGTGGAGATTGTGTACAACTCCGATATTCTCCTAGAGGTGAACAAAGACGGAGGAATAACCCACAAGCAAGAGTAATGTGGGGAGAAATGTATATTAATAGGCAGAAAATAAGAGAAAGAGTAGAATTTACACATGTTTTGTGCGTTCCCAGGAAGAGTGATTTGTTACAGAATACCTGAGCTTCATTACTCCTTCTCAGGAGTTCTCCTTTTTCTGCAAAATACTTTTGGGACAATGTTCCTTGGAGCAATCTGCAAAGGCTCATCATCATTTTCAGTAGTAATGTCTTTGGGAAGCTCCTCCTGGGATTGTGCATTTATTCCAGCTTCCTGGGCAGCTTCCTGAGCTATCTGAGCTACTTCATCCATTAGATCTTCATTTTGAGGCTCACTCTGATTTGTTGATGTGCTTACAGCTGCCATTTCTATATCCAAGTTCCTTTGAACATCTGGGGCAGGCTACCCCTGAATTGTTGGAAGCTCCCCCTGATTTGCAGGCTCCCCCTGGTTCTGTGCATCTTGAAAGATAGTGACTTTGTCAGGAGCTTCATTAGCATCACCTTTATCCTATCCACTCAAATCTAGGACAGGTCTTTCTTCCTCCAATAAGTTCTCCCCCTTCTTGACCTTGCTGGCTAGAGAGGTTAAGAATTCCTTTGTAACCAAGGAGAAAGATACAAAATCCTTTAGGCTCTGGAGAGTTCTTTTAAAAGTTAATAGCTCAGCCTCCATTTGTGAATATTTTCTATCAAAGCTTCTTGCTTGAGAGGCCACCTGATCTGCAAATGTAGAGGAGGCAATCCGAACTGCCTTGGAGATGATTTGCTCAAGATCAATTGTAGGGATGGAGGAGGTGATGGAGGTGGGTTTTTAGGGATTGGGGAGAGTGGCTGATAGAACTCTGGTGAGACATGAATAGGTGGAGGAGGTGGAGTAAATGTGGATGGTAGATGATGAGGAATTTGGGGAGATGGCTCTGGGTCTGATGAAGATTGGTGTTGTTGTTGTTGTTGAGGGGAATGTGGAGCTGGAGCATCATCCTGATGGAGATCTGGAACAGTGTCCAGAGGAGGTGGAGAGAGAGGAGGAGGGATATTATCCCTTGGAGGGTCTGGTATTTCCCTTTCAGGCTCTTGAGGAGGATGAGATGGAGGAGGAGAAGGTGCAGACTGACCGAGCCTTAGAATCTGCATGGTCCACTTGGAAAAGATCCCAATATTTATCCTTTTACCAGGAGGTATGGGAACTCCTTTGGATTTGCAGATGCTTGGATAATGTTGGAAGAGCACTTGGCTCATTATTCTCATGTAAGCATTCTCCTTGTGAGAGTACTTCTGCCCAATCATTTTCAAGAGACACTGTTGGAACAACCCTATTACTGATTTGGGCTAGGATCACTATATGTTGAACTAGGATCAAGTTGACCTCATTGTATAGTTTAAGGGTCAAGTCTTTAGGCTGTTAGATTAGCTAGAACTTAAGGAAAAATCTAAGTTCCCAGCGTTCGACAAATGGCTATCGGCGCTCGACAGATGGATGTCAGCGCTCGACGAATTCCTTCCAGCGCTCGACAGTTTTCCAGCCAGCGCTTGACAGTTCTCCAGCCAGCGCTCGACAGTTTTCCAGCCTGTATTCGACATTCTCTGAGCAGCGCTCGACGAATTCCTTCCAGCGCTCGACAGTTTTCCAGCCAACGCTCGACAGTTCTCCAGCCAGCGCTCGACAGTTCTCCAGCCTGTGTTCGACATTCTCTGAGCAGCGCTCGACGAATTCCAGCCAGCGCTCGACAAATTTTTTTATTAAGGCTCAGATCGACAAATACTGATTCCAGATCAATTAATGCCTTAAATATTAGTTCTCTGAACACAGATCGGCGACTTTAACGGATCTATTCAAATATCTTTGGACATATTCAAGTCAGATAAGTAAGAATATTATATTCAATTATTATATTCTTTCTTTCATTTTTCCAAGACAGAAATAGCCGTTGACAATTAATGCAAAGAAATATTACACGGCTAAGGAATTAAAGGACCTACCAAAGTCGTTTGGTTTTTGTTGTTATTCCAAGAAAGGATTAAAGTATGAGTATTCTATTCCAAAAATAGAATATATCAAAGACAGACTTATTGTCTAAAGCTCTCGATAGAATTCAAATACATTCTTACAGAATACAGAGAGTGAACAGCAAAGAAAGAAAGAAAAGGACACTCTGTAAAAACATTCTCAGTCTTCTTCTTCCTCAAGCAGCAATCATCATCTCTCTGAGAACATCCTCTTCAAGATCCATCTCTCAGATATCTGCTGCAAGTTCAAGTCTTCTAAAAGAGCACCAAGGAATCTGAAGAACCTTTTCTTCCAGATCAATCTGCTACAGAAGATTTGTGTCTTCAAGAGAAAGCTTCTCCATCATCTGTCAAATACTTCAATCAGACAGGGGGAGCTTAACAACAAGTCCACTAGAGTCTTCTCTCAGCATCTTGACAGAGAAGAACACTATAAACTCATTCTCACCTCTCCTGTACAGGGTTAATACTCCCTTCAAAAGTGTAACCCCTGGTGGCAAGACACCTGAACAAAAAATCTAGTTGGTTTTGAGCACCTGAACAAACGCTCTGTGGTGTGTGGACACCTGATCAAAATCACCTTGGTGTTAGGGCACCTGATCAACCCTCCTAGTAGACTTCTACCAAGGGTGGTAGAAGAGTGGACTACCCAGATTTATTGGAGAACCACTATAAATTCCTTGTGTCCTCTGTGTTTGTTTGTTTCTCTGTGTTGTGCTGTGTGCTTTTACTTATTCAATTTTTCTGCTTATATATATATTTCACACTGCTTACACATATATATAACACTATTTTAATTCCGCTATAAAAACTAAGGACAAGCTTTTAATACTCTATTCACCCCCCCCCCCCCCCCCCCCCTCTAGAGTAACTTAAGATCTAACCTCCACTTTCAATTGGTATCAGAGGTTGGTTGATCTTATTTACAGGCTAACACCTGGATCACAAAGATCAATTAGATCTTAAATTAATTTAGAGTTTTTCTTTATCTATTTTCTGTTAAAATCTCATGGCACAAAATAAGGAGTATTCAAGCACAAGACCTCCTATGTGCAATCCTATCAAGTTTGCACTGTGGAAAGCAAGGATTAGGCTTTATATGAACTCTATTGATGAAGAGATTTTCAATGTTATTCTGACATGGCCTCCAGCACCTACAGCATCAACAAGCACTGAAGCTACAGCAGACAACACTGCTGTCCCACCTCCTGAATGGACTGAAGCTCAGAAAAAGCAAAGAAGTGATTATGCAAAAGCCATGAACATTCTGGCTCAAACTATGTCTGATGACATATTTCAAAAAGTGGTTGAATGTACTTCAGCTAGAGAGATTTGGATCTCTCTCAACAACATGGTTGAGGGATCTGCTGATGAAAGGAAAGACAGGAGATCACATCTCATTTCTCAGTATGAGAATTTTAAGAAAGGAAAAAATGAAACAGTAGATGATATGTACAATAGGCTCAGCCTCATAATAAATGAACTGAAAACCTTGGATAAAGTGATCTCTATCACTGAGGTCAATGACAAGATCTTAATGTGCTTCCCCAGCACATGGGATTCTAGAATCTGACCAATCAAGGAAGCCAGAAGCCTCAATGAGATTACCACTGAAGCATTGTTGGGCAAGCTCAAATCCTATGAGCAGCTCATTAAATCCAGGGAAGCTGAAGCATCCACTTCATCTCCAGCAACAAAGAAAGAAAAGAGCATAGCTTTCAAAGCAGATAATGCAGAAGAAGAAAAGACTCCAAAAGATGAGGAGTTTATGAGTCTCATAGCCAAGAGATTTTACAAAATGGCTAAGAAGGACTTCAGAAAGAAAGAGTCCAGATCAAGAGAAAAGCAAAGGTATGACAAATCAACGCCTAAAGAGGTTATTTGTTATGGATGCAGGAAACCTGGACACTACCTGACAGAATGTCCAGAAAATCAAAAGAAATAGAAGAAAAAGGATAAAGAAGAGAAGAGAAGCTCCAGCAAGTCTTCTTCCCACAAGCACAAAAAGAAGGGAAGAGGATTTATAGCAGAATCCTGGAGTGACACTGAATCTGAATCATCATCCAGCTCATCTGATGATGATGAAGAAAATTCAAAGGAAAGTGACCAATGTCTGATGGCAATATATGACTCAGCCAGTGAGTCAGAAGATGCCTTCTCATCCAGCTCCAATGATGATGAAGATGAAAGAACTTTCTGCATGATGGCTATCAATGCCTCAGGACATAACTCTGAAGAAAAATTAGAATCTAAAGCAGAAGATGATGCAGATCAGGTATTATCTAACTTTGATTTTACTTCAGTTGAATTCAAAGCTGAATTCAAAGTTCTTTACTTAGACTTACTAAAATCTGAGGAAGAGATTATCTCACTCAGAAGTAAGCTAGCTGAAATGAATAATATAAGTGAAGAAAATAAAAATCTTAAGAAAGATTTGGCTGCCTCCAGGGAACAGATTGTTCTCATTGAGAGCAAGTTGTCTGAAGCCAAGAAGTTTGAAGAATCCCTAAATGGGAGAAGCATCAAACTGATGGACATAACAAGCACAGTAAATGCTAGACTTAATAGCAAACTGGGCTTGGGTGCCTCATCAAGTGAGCCACATCTGATTAAGAAGAATATATTATCTGCACCCATAAAATTCATATCTACTAAAAGCAAAGAGGCTGTAGAAGCAAATAAAGTCATTTCAAGCAAGTCTGTTAAGAATAAAAGAATTCAGAAGAATTCGTCGAACGAAGCTCGACAAAAAGATTTCAATCTGTCGAACGAAGATCGACGAAAACTGAAAACAGATTTTCAGTATAGTTATTACATGGACGGCGATCGACGAAATCATGCACATTCGTCGAACGGCGGTCGACGAATTTACCCAAATTTGTCGAACAGATGCTATACACAGAATTTTAGGAATTCTAATTCTAAACACACTAAGAATCCTTTTACTGAATGGATTATACCTCCAAGGAGATATCATCCACAAGGCTATAAGGATCAGCCTGAAATGTCCTTTATTTCTGAGTATTGTGGTAAGACAAAAGGACCCAAGGTAGTCTGGGTCAAAAACAACTAGTTTATGTTTATGTCTTTGCAGGTACACAGCTGTCCAAGAACAAGTGAAAATGGTATTTGGACAGTGGATGCTCAAAACATATGACAGAGAACAAGGCAAATCTGAACAATTACAAGGCAAAACTTGGACCAAAAGTCATATTTGGAGACTCCAACTGTGGACAGACCAAAGGCGATGGAAAAGTCAAGGTTGGAGAAGTCACCTTCAAAGAGGTAGCTTATGTAAAGGGACTGAAGCATAACCTTATCAGCATAAGTCAATTATGTGATGAAGGGTAACATTTAATAAATTAAATTGCCTTATTAAATCTACTGATAATATTACTGTTTTATCAGGTATTAGACAGGGTAATGCATATTTAGTGAATTTCAATTCATCTACTTCGGAAGTTTGTTTATTTAGTGATGTAAGCAAATCTAGTGAACTTTGGCATAAGAGATTAGGACATGTAAACCTTAGGACCATTGCTAAATTATCTAAGTACAATCTTGTTAGAGGTTTACCCTTAGGATCATACAAGAAAAAAGGTCTTTGTATGGCATGTCAACTAGGCAAGCAAACTAAAAATAGCTTTAAATCATTATCTAAAAGTGATTCACCTAGAATCTTATATTTGCTACATATGGACCTTTTTGGACCTATAGCAACAAAGAGTTTAGGGGGGAAGTCTTACACTCTAGTTATTGTAGATGACTTCTCTAGATTCACTTGGGTGTTCTTTTTGAGAGAAAAGTCAAATAACTTTAAAGTTCTTACAGGCTTTCTTAAGAGCATACAGATTGAGTACTCTACTGTAGTTGCATTGATCAGAAGTGATCATGGTATTGAGTTTGAGTCTCTTTTTATGCAAGAATTCTGTGAGATGGAAGGTATCAGGCATTGTTTCTCAGCTCCTAGAACTCCTCAACAAAATGGAGTAGTTGAAAGGAAAAATAGAACTCTAATTGAGTCAGCAAGAACATTGCTTGCAGATGCTAATTTGCCCCTATCTTTTTGGGCAGAGGCTGTTAGCACAGCAAATTATGTTATGAACAAAAGTTTGATACACAAACTTAAGGGAAAGACTCCTTATGAATTACTTAAAGGGAAGAAACCTAAAGTTAACTATTTTAGAGCATTTGGCTGTAGATGTTTTATTCACAATAATGATAAGAAATACCTTAGGAAATTTGAACCAAAATCAGATGAAGGAATTTTCTTAGGATATTCACTAATCAGTAAAGCATATAGGATTTATAATAAATCTACTCTTAAAATAGAAAAATCTATGCATGTCTCTTTTGATGAAACTAACATGTTTTACAAGGAGAAGATTCCTTCTACCATAGAAAATCCGCAGGTACCTATATTATGTGAGCAGCTAGATCAATTAGCTTTACATAAAGAAGGAATTTTGAATCCTGAACAGTAGAATGATGAAGAGAGTGAAGAAGAAAATCTCCCAGATTTTGCTGAAAGTTCAGAACAGATAACAGCAGATCATTCTTCACAAGATATAGCAGCTGAACAAATTCCCCAAGTGAAAATTATTGCTGAACCAGCTCCAACTGTTGACCACATCACAGTTAGAGATCATCCAATATCACAAGTGATTGGTGATATTTCAGCAGGTGTGCAAACAACGAATCAAGTAAATCAGAACATTATGCACACATGTTTTCTCTCTCAGATTGAACCTCAATCTCTACAAGATGCAGAACAAGATCCCAACTGGATCATTGCTATGCAAGAGGAACTCAATCAGTTTGAGACAAACAAAGTATGTGATTTGGTTCCTAGATCAAAAGACCATCCAGTGATTGGCACCAAATGGGTCTTCAGGAACAAGCTAGATGAACAAGGCAACATTGTAAGAAATAAAGCAAGACTGGTAGCTCAAGGATATTCACAGGAAGAAGGCATTGATTATGATCAGACCTTTTCTCCTGTTGCAAGACTTGAAGCAAACAGAATCTTTCTTGCATTTGCTGCATATAAAAAGTTCAAGGTATATCAAATGGATGTAAAGAGTGTTTTCTTAAATGGAGAAATCAAAGAAGAAGTATATGTGGAACAACCACCAGGTTTCATCTCTCCAACTCAACCTTCCTTTGTATTTAAGCTTAAGAAAGCTCTTTATGGTCTCAAACAAGCTCCTAGAGCATGGTATGAGACTTTAGCTAGTTTTCTTTTGGAAAACAATTTCTGTAGGGGCATAGTAGATAAAACCTTATTTTTTAGGATGCATAAAAATAAAACCTTGCTAGTTCAAATATATGTAGATGATATTATTTTTGGCTCTACTGATTCAAATTTGTGCAAAAGATTCTTTAATCTAATGCAATCTAAATTTGAAATGAGTAGTATGGGTGAGTTATCATACTTCCTTGGTCTTCAAGTGAAGCAAACTCCAAATGTAATCTTCATATCCCAATCTAAGTATGTTAAGGAATTAGTGAAAAGATTTGGTATGTCTGATTCTTCCACCATGAAAACACCCTTGCCCTCAAATGCTGTTGTTGATAATGATGAATCAGGGAAACCTGTTGATTCAAAAGTATATAGAGCAATTATTGGCTCACTACTTTATTTAACAGCTAGTAGACCTGACATAATGTTTGCTACCTGTATTTGTGCTAGGTTTCAAGTTAACCCCAAAGAATCTCACTTAATTTTATTTAAAAAGATTTTGAGATATATAAAGGGTTGCCCTAATCTAGGACTTTGGTATCCAACAGCATCTGAATTTGAATTAACTGGATTCTCAGATTCAGATTATGCAGGATGCAGAGTAGACAGGAAAAGCACATCAAGAACTTGTCAGTTTCTTGGTGATAGGCTTGTGTCTTGGTTTTGTAAGAAACAAACATCTGTGTCAACATCAACAGCTGAAGCTGAATACATTGATGCTGGCAGTTGCTGCTCACAGATGTTGTGGATACAAAATCAACTCCTAGACTATGGTGTCAACTTAAATAATTCAACTATATTTTGTGACAATACTAGTGCAATATCTATAGCACAAAATCCAGTTCTCCATAGTAGGACTAAACACATAGAAATTAGGCACCACTTCCTTAGGGATAATGTGGATAAAAATAAAATTTGCCTACAATTTATTTCTACTGATTTACAAAGAGCTGACATTTTCACCAAGCCATTGGATGAAAAGAAGCATATCTTCTTTATAAATCAAATAGGAATGATAGATGGAGACTCAATCTGTTAAAAAAAAATTTCATTTCTATTTATCCCCAAAATTAGTCGAACGGAGAACGACGAATTTGAATCATTTGTCGAACGGTGGTCGACGAAACCTTTTATCTTCAGAATCGATAAAGAAAATTTCACCTGTCGAACGGTGGTCGACGGAAAAGATATTTCTGTCGAACGGCGTCAGACGGAGACCTAAAGTCTTTTCGACTTCTGCTTTTATTAGGTTTTTGTCGAACACCGCTCCATAAATGCGCCCCCTTCTCCGGTCTATATAATCTTTATTTTTATTTCTTAATAGATCGCGCCTACAGAAATCGTTTCCCTCTAGTTCCCCTCTGCACTTGATCTTTTTCTCTCTATTGCAGGTTTCCATGGCGATTTCTCAAGCCGCGCTCTACTCCATGAAGTTCGACGCCGGATTTGACATCGATATGGCATCATTCGAACAGTCCGACCAAGTATTCAAGGATATTCTTCAACTTTTTGAAGAACAACAGCTGAAGAAATTCATGAGCACCAGGATTAAGCTACATGTCGCAGAAATCAAAGAATGGGCTTACACGGCTAAGCAGGAAGATGAAAGATTAACTGGAACAATCTCGGGACATCAGGTCTCTCTTTCCCCAACTATCTTATCTTAAATTTTTAGTTTTGTGAATGGTGATGATGATATAGAGATAAGTTCTGTTGAATATGAGGAAGCTTTGATTAAAATGGGTCATTCCTCTGGAAACCCTAATCATCTGCTTAAGAAAAACTTGTCTTTGGAATACAAGTTTTTATCAGATATTGTTGGAAAAGTGTTGTTAGGCAAAACAACAGGTCATGATTATATCAAAAGGCACCAATTTCTGTTGATGGTGGCCTTGATGGAAAAGAAGAAAGTGAGCTGGGGATCATTACTGTTTGAGTTGATTAAGAAGAAGATATCTAAGGATAGTGTCTGTTTTGGAAGAATTTTAGGTATTGTGTTGCAGGAAAGGCACCAAGACCTTCTGGTCTCTCCCAAGGTAACCATAAATGCTAGCAAGAAGCTGACCTCATCTCTCTTTGCAAAATGGGAAAGGGTGTTTCCAAAGAAGAACTCAGGAGCAGTTGCACCAAAGAAAGCTTCTAAAGACACCAGGACTGAACAAGTCACTCCCTCAACCCTTCCAGAAGCTCCTCCTCTTATTTCTTCTCCTCCTCTCCCATCTCCACCTCAGCATTTTTCTCCTGCACAAACTACACCTCCAAATTCTCCTACACCCATTGATGACACTCCACCTCCTTCTTTCAACCTTCTACCTCCTCATACTTCTCCACCTCCATCTCCAATTCATGATGACCAATAGTCACCCATCCACCACTCTTGTCCTATTCATTCAAACATCCCTCAACAACATGCCAATGTTTCAAACATCTTTGTACCCACTTCCATTCCATCTACTTCTCAATCATCCTCATCTCATCCACCTGAAATATTATTTCTACATTTCCAATCTGTTGCTGATCAAATTCTTGATTACACTCTTCCTAAGCTAGATCAAATCCTGGATGCAAAACTTGCTCCAGTTCATCATTTTCTTTCTAATCTTGACTTCATATTGGATGCAAAACTTGCTCCAATTATTTTAGCCATTTCTGAATTATCTTCTAAAGTATCTTCAATTCCCTCCTCTCTTTCTGTCCCTTCTTCTAGGGGCCTAGATTCAGGTCTCCCTGAAGCTAGGCAGGGGGAGATGTCTCATGAAGAAGCTCCAGAAGCTCAAGTTTCAGAAGGTTTAGTGTTTGAAGAGGATCAAGAAGCCCCAGGTTCTGAAATGCCAATATTTGATTCAGTATTTGATTCAGAAATGATTGACTTATCTACAGTTTCAGCAGTACCAGTTATAGAAGAAATCAATAATATCTATATTCATCCCTCTTTAGATATTATTCATTTGCTGTCTAAGTTCAATTCTATTTACTCAGTTCTGCCAAAATCTCATGAGTATTCTAGAGCAATTGTTCCATACACTGCTCCCTTAGATAAAGTTCTGTTGAAAAAGATTATCAAAAGTTTTGAAGTTCAGATTGTTGAACCAGTTACTAATTCAGTTCAAGTTCAAGGTCAAGCAGAAGTATCAGTTATTATTCCAGAAGAAAGTTTCAAAGGCTTTGCTGTTCCAATTTTTGTTTTTGATGATTCCCCTATTCCAGACTTTGATGAAATATGGAAAGCAGAAGATGAAGCTTATGAAGCTGAAGAGCAAAGAATTAAAGCTCTTAAATTGATCAATGACTTATATGATGATCCAATTCAGTCTTTTGATTCTAATGAGGATGATAATGAAAGTGATTCTGATGATACATTATCAAAGAAGAGAAAGAAAAGAAAAGCAAAGTCAAAGGCTGTCCCCAAGCCTCCAAACCCTGAGAGTGATATTCCTTATTATGTTCTTCATAACATCACTCTTGACAAAGATACATCATATTGGATGAAATTCTCAAGGAATGAGAATAAAAGAAGAAAGAAGATGAGGAAGACTGGTTATTACTCTGACAAACCTGTCAAATATAACCATCCTCCTCCTCCTCCTCCAGCAGCAGGCTCAGCAGCACCATTTTCCTCCTCTCAGAAATCCACATCTCAGCAATTAAGGAGACCAGCTAGCACAAGTGGTTATCAGAGTTATTGGTCTTCAGGCCTCCCTTCAGAATCTTCTAGAAATGTTTCCACAAAATACATATATCATATATCTGATGGATCTTTGCACAAGAAAAGAAACATTCCTTTTGACAAACCTTCAGTGCAGGACACTGATCTTGATGAAATGCCTTATTTCCTAATTGATACAGAAGCTGAGGAAATAGCTCAGATGGCTAGATTCAGGGAAAATGTTGTCACAGCTCAAATCAATAAAGCTAAAGTTGAAGGAAAGGACTATTCTCAGTATTCAACTGTCAGAATATAGAAGAAAAGAATTTGAAAAGTATAAATCAAAGAATCTTTTCAATGCTGAAGAATTCTTGATCCAGCACCCTCAAGCAGTTGTTATTCAAAGCAAATCTCAAACCATTTTAGGAGCTCAGGATCTCTACTTGAGTAAGAAGGAATCTGAAGATCCTAACAGAAAAATCATTTTCAAGCCTCCCTCAGCAAATCAATGAAAAGGTTCAGACTTTATTGTGTTTTTGTTTAACATTCTAATTGTAAAGTTTATAAACTCAGAGCACTACATTTTATTCTATCTGTTGAAATGGATTTACATTCTATCAGATATATATTTTATGCTCTGCTGTTTATTCTCTTGTTGTTTATTATTTTGATTGATTGTCAAATAGTATCCTAACCTAAATATGGGGAGATTGTTGGAACAACCTTATTACTGGTTTGGGCTAGGATCACTATATGTTGAACTAGGATCAAGTTGACCTCATTGTATAGTTTAAGGGTCAAGTCTTTAGGATGTTAGATTAGCTAGAACTTAAGGAAAAATTTAAGTTCCCAGCGTACGACAAATGGCTAACGGCGCTCGACAGATGGCTGTCAGCGCTCGACGAATTCCTGCCAGTGCTCGACAGTTTTCCAGCCAGCGCTCGACAGTTCTCCAGCCAGCGCTCGACAGTTTTCCAGCCTGTGTTCGACATTCTCTGAGCAGCGCTCGACGAATTCCTGCCAGCGCTCGACAGTTTTCCAGCCAGCGCTCGATAGTTCTCCAGCCAGCGCTCGACAGTTTTCCAGTCTGTGTTCGACATTCTCTGAGCAGCGCTCGACGAATTCCATCCAGCGCTCGACAAATTTTTTATTAAGGCTCAGATCGACAAATACTGATTCCAGATCAATTAATGCCTTAAATATCAGTTCTCTGAACACAGATCGACGACTTTAACGGATCTATTCAAATATCTTTGGACATATTTAAGTCAGATAAGTAAGAATATTATATTCCGTTATCATATTCTTTCTTTCCTTTTTCCAAGACAGAAATAGTCGTTGACAATTAATGCAAAGGAATATTACACGGCTAAGGAATTAAAGGACCTGCCAAAGTCGTTTGGTTTTTGTTGTTATTCCAAGAAAGAATTAAAGTCTGAGTATTCTATTCCAAAAATAGAATATATCAAAGACAGACTTATTGTCTAAAGCTCTCGATAGAATTCAAATACATTCTTACAGAATACAGAGAGTGAACAACAAAGAAAGAAAGAAAAGGACACTCTGTAAAAACATTCTCAGTCTTCTTCTTCCTCAAGCAGCAATCATCATCTCTCTAAGAACATCCTCTTCAAGATCCATCTCTCAGATATCTGCTGCAAGTTCAAGTCTTCTAAAAGAGCAACAAGGAATTTGAAGAACCTTTTCTTCCAGATCAATCTGCTACAGAATATTTGTGTCTTCAAGAGAAAGATTCTCCATCATCTGTCAAATACTTCAATCAGACAGGGGGAGCTTAACAACAAGTCCACTAGAGTCTTCTCTCAGCATCTTGACAGAGAAGAACACTATAAACTCATTCTCACCTCTCCTGTACAGGGTTAATACTCCCTTCAAAAGTGTAACCCCTGGTGGCAAGACACCTGAACAAAAAATCTAGTTAGTTTTGAACACCTGAACAAAAGCTCTGTGGTGTGTGGACACCTGATCAAAATCACCTTGGTGTTAGGGCACCTGATCAACCCTCCTAGTGGACTCCTACCAAGGGTGGTAGAAGAGTGGACTACCCAGATTTATTGGGGAACCACTATAAATTCCTTGTGTCCTCTGTGTTTGTTTGTTTCTCTGTGTTGTGTTGTGTGCTTTTACTTATTCAGTTTTTCTGCTTATATATATATCTCACACTGCTTACACATATATATAACATTACTTTAATTCTGCTATAAAAACTAAGGAAAAGTTTTTAATACTTTATTCACCCCCCCCCCCCCCCCCCTTTAGAGTAACTTAAGATCTAACCTCCACTTTCAGACACCTTCCCCAATTTATCTTTTTCTTAAGGACCAGAACTCTCATTATTTGCAGTTGCTGCCTTAGTATAGCATCATGAGCAGATATTTTGTAGAGCAGCACTTTTCCCACAATGTTAGCAAGAAATTTGTATTCTTCACCCAAATCAATTTTATTGAGATTTATTGCTTTCTCCTTTCTAAACTGCATGATCTCTAGATCTTTCTTAGTCTCTTCCCATGTCAGCTCATCGGAGTCACTCCCAGTTGGAAGATCAAAAGTCTGGCTCAGCAGCTCCTCTGTGATGAGAATGTCTGTCTCAGAAACTTTCCCATTAAAGGAGCCATCATCTCCTATCTGTACAGACTCCTTAAACTCTGTTAGTTCTATATCAAGTATCTTGCTCCTGGTGGATATCAGTTTGGTTAAGCCAACATCCTAAAAAAATCCCAGGATGGCTTTGAAGTTGTCGACCGTTGTGCTGAAAGAGTCAATATCCACATCGAACCCAGAATTAATCTTAGGAGGGGCCATTGAGTGATGGTACCTACAAAACACAAGAGAAAATGAGAGAGAGAGGGGCACGGGAGAGCTGGAGAACAAGAGAGCAAGAGGAGGAAAATTCGAAAGCGTAAATGTTTCGACGCAGTAATTGCTTAAAAGCAGATGAATCGCCGCAACTTAGGGTTTAGGTCGACGCACCGTCGATAAAACTTATTATTTGGCGTGCAAAGTTGTGTCGAGATTGCCTTCTAGAAGCAATTTTGTGTGCGCTGTTGTATCGACGTTGCGTCGACTAGTACTCGACGTAACTTCGATACTGTTCAGCAGACCTTAAGTCGACGTAGTCCTGTCGACGTTACGTCGATCTTCAATCGACATAACTTCGAATTTATTCAGCGTTCAATAAGTCGACGTATGCGTCGATATGAACTTGACGCTGTGTCGAATATTATTTGAATTGTCCACTCTGAGTGCTTCTTGACGCTGGAGTCGAGTAGAAGTTGATGTACGTCGACTTCTATTCGACGCACCTCTTAATGAACAGATCTATTTGTAGGGTTCAATGAAAGAATAGAATGGTCTTTCATGATACCCTTTGGGATGATAAGGAATGGATTTCCCAAACCTATGATTGTTATCCTGATATTTGAAATATGTATAAAATGTATCTAAATAAAGAAAATCAGCAGAGTGTTTTATTGACCTAGGTCTTGCTCTAACCTTTTGGTTTATATTATTTAATTTCTCTACATGATTCTTGCCTAGGGGTTTTTCCTTTTTATTCAGATTTACTTTTTTAGGTTTATCTATCATATCTGGGTAACTGATCTCCTTACCCTTAGATGATACATTTTTCTCACTTGAATTGTACTCACTAGGTCTAACAAAGGATACTGGAATTTTCCAGGTTGGTTTCCTAGGTGCATCTGTGCTAGTGGAGGGCTCTGCTCCTAACCCTAGGTGATTAAATCTCATAGAGAGATTTTCAGTGATGTCTTTGAGCGGCTAACTCCTCCCATTGAGTGAGTCCTCAAAGGCATTTGTCTTTGCTAGCTCTTCTTTCAAATTTATGTTTTCTTCTCTAAGTTTAATCAATTCTAACTCTTTACTATTAATTTCATTTGTTAGGTTTTGATTTATTATGTGCATTTCATCTTTCTTAAGGTTCCCTAATTCAGTTCTAGCTATGTCTAATTCTTTTTCTACCCTAAGATGGTCAATGCAGAAATCTTTAAAACATGATTTAAAATCATCAGAGCTGAAATCAAATTCATCAAAAACAGATACATGATCATCTTCATCATCTGATGACATCCCTAGAGCCATCATGCAGGCTGCTTCTGTTGCTGCTTCATCATCACTTTCAGAGGATAAGGAGCTTAAATCTACTTCAGAATCACTCTAAGTTTCAGCAATAAATCCCTTGGCTTTCTTCTTGCCCTTTCCTCTAAAGAACTTATTCTTCTTCTTCTCCTCTTTGTTGCTGCTTCTTTCCCTTTGCTCTTGTGGGCACTAAGGAGCAATGTGCCCTGGTTTGTTGCATGTATAGCAGATAACCTCCTTCTTTGGAGTTTTATCATACATGGGTCTTGAATCTCTTTCTCTTCCCCTTGAGTCTTCAGTCTTGACCCATTTCTTAAATCTCCTTGCCAGTAGACTGAACATTTCATCTTCAGGAGTAGAAGGCTCTCCTTCAGTAGCTTTCAGAGCTAGGCTCCTTTGGATAGGAGCTGGAGTAGTCCCCCTTTCTTCTGACTCAGCCCTGTTCTTCAGTAACATCTCATAAGACTTAAACTTTCCTAGCAAAGCTTCTGTTGAGATCTCTCTGTGGCACCTGGACTCTCTGATTGCCCAGATTCTGGAATCCCATGAGCTAGGGAAGCACATAAGGATTTTATCATTAATTTCAGTCAAGGATATCTCCTTATCTAAGCATCTGAGCTCATTAATGATAATGCTGAATCTGTCATACATATCAGCAACAGATTCTTCAGCTTTCTTTTGAAAGTTCTCATACTTGGATATGAGAAATGACTTTGTGTCTTTTCTTTCATCAGCACTTCCTCCCACCATTGTGGTGAGTGAGTCCCAGATTTCTTTTGCTGATTGACATTCAGCAACCTTCTAGAAAATGTCATCTGATATTGTTGATACCAGAATATTCATGGTCTTGGCATCACATGCCTTGACCTTCTTCTCAGCCTCTGTCCATTCCTTTCTTAGGACAGCCTCAGTTGTTGAGGATTCTCCTGCCTTTTGTCTGACTGGAGCTGGAGGACCTGTGAGAAGAACATTATAGATGTCTTCATCAATGGAGTTTATATAAAGTCTTATTCTGGCCTTCCAGAGTGTGAACTTACTTAAGTTACACATTGGGGGTCTTGTGGAAGCATAATCCTTAGTACTCATTTTCTTTATAAAATATATTTGTAATAAAGTAAAAGTAGGAGGTCTTTTTGATCAATGTGTTAGCCTTTTAATGATCAGCCTTGCTTTGATACCAATTGAAAGTGCACAGTGTGCCTCTGAGAATCCTCTAGATGGGGGTGAATAGAGATTTAAATTTATTTCTATCATAAATGAGTAAGTACAATAAAAACCTAAGTGTTATGCTTCAACAAAAACTTATCCAGAATAAAATAGAGCTGAAATATAAAGCAGGAAAACAGTAAAGTAATCTAAGCTATGAGGGACAGCACAGAAAATTAACAATCCAGAAGACACAGATTTTTTTAGAAGTTCCCCAAAATGTGGGTACTCCCCTCTTCTACCACCTGGTAAGGATGCACCAACTGTGTCTGAGTCTTTTGGTAAGGAGACTTTTAGAACCACTGATCTTTTGACAAGGAGATCATGAACCACCAGATCTTTTGATAAGGAGATCTTGAACCACCAGATCTTTTGATAAGGAGATCTTGAACCACTGAATCCTTTGGAAGAGGTATTCTCAAAACTCTTTTACAGGGAATGAGAATGAGAAGGAAAGAAGGGAGGAGAGTAAGAATTCTGTTTTCAGAATTCTTATGAAGACTGTATGAAGAACAGCTTCTTGAATCTTTCCACTGGATCTGCTCTTGATTAACTCCTGCTTATGATAGTGATGTATTGCAGGAGCTTATGAATGTCAGATCCTTTCTGTTTCTACTTTCTAATTGAACTCTTGGCTGCTATAAGATTGTGATGATGAACAGCCTTGTTCTGTTCTGTTCTGAGAGAGGGAGAGCAGCAGATATTTGTTCTCAGTAACTGCTCTATTAGGGTTCCTGAGAGAGAGGAAGAAGAGGAATCCCTAATGAAACAGTATGGCCGATTGTGATCAATGCTCTTCCTTTTCTCTTTCTATGCTTCTCTTTTATTGTCACTCAGCAGATTTGAATTTCATTCCCTTTTTGGTAAGCTGAAAAGGTATTCTGCATAAGATAAATTTTCTTTCTTTCCTTCTTTAATTCCCGACCCGTTCACCAACATTAAGCATGTTTCCAAGAAAGCTTTCTGTCCACTTTTGGTTCTTCTTTCTATTTGAGGCAATTAATGAGCCGTTGGTGAACGGTCTTGAGTGAGGTGGGCCATGAGAGAGGGTCCAAAATGACAGCGGAAAAGGTTTCCTTTTCAAACTGTATTCGACGTAGGGTCGAGTTCACTTCATCTCTTATCAACGCACCTTCGAGTTCTTGTTAGAGCAGCCTTGAATTCATCCTTGCTCTGACTGAACTCTGCTAGTCGACGTTGCGTCGATACCCTATCGACGTAACCATCGAGTTGAAGGTATGGCTCTGAGCTTCATTATCTGCGTCGAGATGAAGTCGACGTTGCATCGACTTTAGGTTGCTTCGACAGATACTTCCTTCTGCGCTGAGTTGAAGTAGAAGTTGCGTCGACTTCTCAAAATACTTTGATAGGTCCATGATCTCTACGTCGATATCTATTCGACGTAGCGTCGACTTGAATTACTTCGACAGAAGGGTGAACCACTTGGACTTCTATTCAGAGTCGCGTCGACATTAACTCGATGTTGCGTCGACTTTTATTCGACGCAAATGTTAACTTTGCCCAATTTTGTTTCTCTTGATGTGTTCTTGACACTCTAGGTTGAGTGTGACATCCTAAGACATCTACTGACCAGATTACCCTCATTATACAATGAGTAATTTATCCTAAGAGATAAAATCACTTTGTAGGTAATTTGTTAAGTTAAATCAAAGGATTTTTCCCAACATCGCTGCTTCCTCCTCCCCCTTTCTTTTCTTCTCGTCTTCTCTCTCCTTTTTCTTCCTGGCGGCATTCCTCGCCGTCTCATCTTCTCTTTTCTTCTCTTCCTCTGTTTGTCTCCTTGGCAACCTTTCTCGCTACCTCCTCTTGCTTTTTCCTTTTCTCCACCTCTTCTCTTTTCTTCCTCTCTTCTTCTTTTCGCGTCTCGGCAACATTTCTCGTTGCCTCCTCTTCTTCCACCTTCCTTCTCTTCTCCTCGACAACCTTCCTCGCTGTATCTTCTTCCTTTTTTCCTTTTCTTCTCCTCGACGGCATTTCTCGCTGCCTCTTCCTCTTCTTTCCTTATCCTCTCCTCTTCTTTACTCTTCCTCTTCTCTTCCTTCTTCCTCTCCTCGGTAGCACTTCTCGCTGCCTCTTCCATCTTTTTTCTTCTCCTCGACAGCATTTCTCGATGTCTCTTCCTCCTCTTTCCTTCTTTTCTCCTCTTCTTTCTCCTCTTTCTCCTTGACAACATTCCTTGCTGCCTCTTCTTCTTTTCTTTTTCTCTCTTCCTCCTCCATTTTCTCCTTGGTTCTACACAAAAAAGCCTCCTTCTCTTCTTTCTCTTTTTTCTCCTCATCGGCAATACTCGCCAACTCTTCCTTCTTCTTCCCCTTCTCCGCCTCTGCAACCTTGTCTACCACAAGGTCCTCTGACCTCTTCACTTCATCTGAAATTATGGTCATCACAACCTTCTTCTCTTGCGGTTTCTTTTCAAACTCCTCGGCGCCATCTTCAAGCTCAGGAATTTCATCCAATGTCACCTTCAAATCGCTATCCGCATGGGTGTTTAGTAGAAGAGTTGCATGTCTTCTCATCTCCAGTTGGGTCCTCTTCAATGCAACCGCCTCATCAGGGAAAACGGTATCCAGAAGCTCGCTTTCTAGACTCGCCAGTCTATTTGCCTCCACTGGATTTAAGTTGGCTGCTAGAGCATTAACATCTTCACCATCCCCATTGAGATTCAAATAATCGTGCATAACATAATGAAGAGGCGATACCTTTAGAAGGTCCCGAAGAACTCACAGGAAGTGTCAAAACCGCGGGAATGAAATGTGTTCTCACATCAGTCGTCAAAGGTGCTTCATTACCCCCGTAGAGAGGAATTTTCCGCCAGGGGAATCAATGATATCAACATAAGGAGAGGCGAATTTAGGGGTGATAGCCTTCTTAGCAAGAACTATTTTTCGTGGGGGTTTCGCCCTTTTCATCTTCTTCTTCCCCTTCGAAGTGTCACCATCAGTTGGTGAAGCGGGAGATTTCAATAATCCCGCCTTTGCCATAAGATCGCTAAAACCCGGCGCTTTTGATTTGTCCATTTCAAGGGTATCCGCGCTCTAGAAAAAGTTTTCGGCAAGAATCGTACAACCAAAGAACGATCAAACCACGGATATTTATAGGCTCAAGGCAGACATAAAAGAAGAAAGAGTTCTAATCAGTTGTAATTTTCCCAAAATCCTCAGATTATGCGGGGATAAATGTTTGGATGTTTATGCAGTCCTCAACAGTTCAAAAAGTGAAGAGGCGAGTTCTCTCAAATAAGGTTCTTGCGTATGCTCCCGAAGTACTCGCATAGTAGGCAGAAGCACGAAATCGCAGGAGAGGAGTATTCGCAAGACCGTCGCACGGCGACCGCCGCTCAACAACCATAATGTTGTAGAATGTGCTAGAACCCGCTATACCCAACTAGAAGCATGGGCAGCCCGGGTAAAAGAGGGTTCACCGTAGGGCAGCCCCCCAGGCCTATAAATAGGGCCAAAAAGTACTCGCCTCCTCTCTGAAAGGAGCTTGCGAGTACTTCAAAACACTAATCAAATCACACACAAACCATCAACGGAGAACAAAAAAGACTAGAAACCTTGTCTCGCCATCTGACAACTTGAGTAAACCATCACTTGGGGCAAAAAGGTATCAACACTAACCATTGGGTTATCGAAATGAGCGCTTGAGTCGTCGCTTCTATCTGCTGAGCGATCTCGCGGCGAGCTTGCTCAAATCTAAACTTCAGGGTTTCTATGGCGGTTGCATTACTTGAACTGATTCTGGTCCCTGTTGGCGGGCACTGCTGAATATGGCGGTCAGCCATCCTAACCGATCTGTTCGCCGAACAACTCGATCTGAAGGTCGATTGTTCGTTCTGTTGATGCAAATAATACACTTACCCGACTTCACGCTAAGAGACAATGGGGGAGACTGCGAGTTATCGTCTACTTTCTAATTTGCAATGGTCTGACTAAAAAAGGAGAACATAGGTTGTAGAGCGGCGAGGCCAGATTTTTTCGCAGCGCCGAATACCACTTGTTGTGGATAATGTTATATCATCAAAGAGGAGAGGTTATAAGAGTGAGATCGCATTAGACGGTGACTAAGTGACCAAGAAGAGCCTAAATTTGAGACCGCAGCCGGAGTAATTAGGCTAGAGAATTCGAGTCAGCGTGCCTTCTAGGTACTGTTCACCGCGATTTATACTAGTGGGGGTCTGCCCGAACGGGTATGCCTTAAGATTATGGGTTGCCCGAGGTATAGGAGAACCGTGCAAAGATGAGGGGTTACATGGTGTGTGAAAAACACTAAGAAAGAAGAAAGGATCTGACTGTGCGGTCAGACGGTCATATTGACAGTTGTCCTTGACCACTCTGAAGATGATTACAAGGCTTCTTTGGGCGGTATAAGCGGTCAACGCAAACTGAGACCGCCCGAACCGACAGACATGAAGCATGTTGAGCACTTCGCGGGGTAGCAGAATTCCGGATAAACAGCCGTCACTCAGGAGTTACGCCTTTTGCGCGTGTGGGGGGCATGTGCGCGGGCGCGTGTGAGATTGGTCCCTTCGGGGCGTATACGCGCGCTGTCCCACTCGTCTCCTTCAAGGCGGTTTTAGGATCCTTCGAGCGAGCGCAGCTCACTCAGTCGTGTTCACTTCCTCAAGCTCTTCGGTCAAATTTGACTCGAAAATCTTTAGGGAGAACCCCATCAGATATGATGCAACATTTTCTTAGTTCTAAATAAGAAAGTTGATTTAAAAAAAAATGCAAGAGCACCTAGTCATCTATGTAAATTAAGAGAGATTTTTAGGTACGTCTAGCGTGATGTGCCAGCCGCCCAAAATTACATCAAAAATAGTGCGGTTGATTTGATGTTTATTTGGGCGGTTGAATGTGCACGCGCACGACACTGTTCACGTGCGGCAGACGTACCTAAAAATCTCTCTTAATTTACATAGAAAAAAGGGGGATAAATATGAAGATAAGCTGTCCAATCCGCGACCAAATCAGTTGCAATTCATTGGTTCACAGCCACAAAACAAGAATCTCTTATCCGCAGATCCTGCTCCGTCTAAAATACTCTCCCAACCATCGTTTCCAGCACAATTAACGAATCATGGCGGCAGCCGCATCAACAGCTCTCCTCTCCTCCGTCTCCCCCAACCGCTCCTCCTTCCTCGGCCCCCGCCCCGCAATTACCGCGCCAGAAACTCTGCGCCTTTCGACTCGACGTCGGCTGCCGGCGGCCGTAACGGCGGAGCTGAATCCGTCGGTGGTGATAAGCCTGAGCACCGGGCTGTCGCTCTTCCTCGGCCGGTTCGTGTTCTTCAACTTCCAGAGAGAGAACGTGGCGAAGCAGGGGCTGCCGAAGCAGAACGGCGTGACCCACTTCGACGCCGGCGACACTCGGGCCGGCGAGTTCACCGGACTGCTCAGGTCGAATGATCCGGTTGGGTTCAATCTTATAGATGTTCTTGCTTGGGGCTCGCTTGGCCATATTGTTGCTTATTACATTCTTGCCACTTCTTCTAATGGCTACGATCCCAGCTTCTTCAGCGGCCAATAGAATCGTAGCCTACTATTTCTAGCTTCTTCGCCAGCCAATCCATAACCGTTATTTGTTTCTCTCTCCTTCCTTCTGTACCCCCTCCCTCTCTCTCTCTCTATTTATATATTTCTCTCTCTCTCTCTCTAAATAGAGTAAATAGCTAGAGAAGGAACAATAGAGGCAAACATAAAGATTAAGGCACAGAAATACGAGAAAGTGGGTGGTAAAGTGCACTGATCCGACGATCCGCGTGAATCAATTCAATGCACTTTGAGATGTGTGCACTTTGAGATGTGTGCACTATGAGATGTGTGCACTTTGAGATGCGTGCACTGATCCGCGTGCACCGTCGGATCAATGCATTTTACCACAAAAATTGCTAGAGAAGGAACAATAGAGGCAAACATAAAGATTAAGGTGCAGAAACAAAGTAATTTTTACAATTAATTCCTTGACCGTCAAATACGAGAAAGTGGGTGGTAAGGTGCATTGATCCGACGGTCCGCGTGAATCAATTCAATGCAATTTGAGATGTGTGCACTTTAAAAGGTGTGCACTAATCAGCGTGCACCATCAAATCGGTGCACTTTACCATAAAAATAGCTAGAAAAGGAACAATAGAGCAATCATAAAGATTAAGGTGCAGAAAAAAAGTAATTTTTACAATTAATTCCTTGACCGTCAAATACGAGAAAGTTGGTGGTAAAGTGCATTGATCCGACGGTCCGTGTGAATCAATTCAATACACTTTGAGATGTGTGCACTTTGAGATGTGTGCACTGATCCACGTGCACCGTCGGATCGGTGCACTTTACCATAAAAATAGCTAGAGAAGGAATAATAGAGGCAATCATAAAGATTAAGGTGCACAAATAAAGTAATTTTTACAATTAATTCCTTGACAGTCAAATATGGGAAAGTGAGTGGTAAAGTGCACTGATCCGATGGTCCGCGTGAATCAATTCAATGCACTTTGAGATGTGTGCACTTTAAAATGTGTGCATTGATCCGCGTGCACCGGCGGATCAGTGCACTTTACCATAAAAATAGCTAGAAAAGGAACAATAGAGGCAATCAAAAGGATTACGGTGCAGAAACAAAGTAATTTTTACAGTCAAATATGAGAAAGGGGTGGTAAAGTGCACTTTTGTATTTTACAGTGAAATGCACTGATCCGACGGTCCGCTTGAATCAATGCAATGCACTTTGAGATGCGTGCACTTTAAAATGCGTGCATTGATTCACGTACACCGTCGGATCAGTGCACTTTACCAATTACCACCATTTTCCCGTCAAATATAGTTTTTTTACATCATATATCTATTCGGCAAATGAAATCTCTCTTGTTTTTTATTCGACGGTATCAAAATTTGTGGTGAGGTTTTGTGTGGCTACGATTGTTTTGATATGCGTTTCTTCGAACCAGCGGACGCCGAGCGAGGTTAAGGACTTTAAAAAAAGTTCAGATTCAATATAACTAACCAATTATATTGGCTACTCTCTGGTGAAATATGAACTTATCACCAAATCAAAAAAAAAATGTTTGATTTGAGATGCAATCTCAAGCTTGTTGGAGGTTCTTACCAAATGCAAGAGGAAAATGTATAAAAGAAAAGGCTGGAATTTGGTCATGGGGCTAAGTAAATGTATAAAAGAAAAGCTGCAGATACTATAAAAGTCGCAAAGACTTAGGGCCTGTTTGGGAGGTCTTTTCAGAAAGGAGAAGTAGTGGTGACAAAAGGATGGTAGGAAAATGAGCTTTTGGAAAATGTCTATTGCAAAATGAGATCTGTTTGGGTGAACTCCTTTTGCAGAGATTTTAAAAAATGAGAAGCACTTTATAAACTGTTTGGTAAATCTCCGTTGTCATGACTTTTTTTTACGCGCATTTTTCTCACGGGCGCGCATTTTTCGCCAGGGCGCACATTTATCACCGGGAGGCGCATTTTTCGCCCCGAGCGCGCATTTTTCGCCCTTGTTCTCATTTTTCGCCTGTGCGCGCATTTTTGCCGGGGCGCGCATTTTTCGTCCGGGCGCGAATTTTTCGCCTGAACGCCCATTTTTCGCCCGAACGCCCATTATTTTGCCCGAGTGCCCATTTTTCGCCCGGACGAGTATTTTTCGCCCGGGCGCGCAATTTTCGCCCGAACGCCCATTTTTCGCCCGGACTCGCATTTCTTCTCCCGGGCGTGCATTTTTCGGCCGTGCGCACATTTTTCGTCCGGGCGCGCATTTTTCTCCCGGACCCCCTTTTTTCGCCCAGACGCTCATTTTTCGCCCAGGCGAAAAATACTTGTCCGGGCGAAAAATGGGCGTCCGGGCAAAAAATGCGCGCCCGGACGAAAAATACTAGGCCGGGCGAAAAATGGGCGCCCGGGTGAAAAAATGGGAGTTCAGGCGAAAAATACTCGTCCGGGCGAAAAAAATGCGCGCTCGGGCAAAAAAATGGGAGCCCGTGAGAAAAATGCACGCCCCGCCGAAAAATGCGCGCCCGGGTGAAAAATATGCGCCCGGGCGAAAAATGCGCGCCAGTGCGAAAAATGCGCTCCCGGCGAGCAAATGCGCACCCGCGCGAAAAATGCGGCCCGGGCGAAAAATGCGCGCCTGGGCGAAAAATGCGCGTCCGGGAGAAAAATTCGCGCCCGGGCGAAAAAATGCTCGCCCGGGCGAAAAAATGCTCGCCCGGGCGAAATATGCGCTCCTGGGCGAAAAATGTGCTCCTGTGCGAAAAAATGCGCGCCCAGGCGAAAAATGCGCGCCCGGGCGAAAAATTCGCGCCCGGGCAAAAAATGCGCGCTCGGGTGATAAAATGCGCGTCCGGGCAAAAAATGCGCGTCCGGGCGAAAAATGTGTGCTCGGTCGAAAAAATGCGCGCCCGGACGGAAAATGCGCGACCGGGCTAAAATTGCGCGACCGAGCGAAAAATTCGCGTCCGGGCCTAAAATGCGCCCATCGGCGAAGAAATGCTCGACCGGGCAGAATAATGTACGCACGACGGAAAATTTTACGCTCGGGCAAAAAATGCGCTAACCTTGTATCGGGATGAGGAAGTGCTTTTCGAAAATGTTGAAAAGTAGGGGACAAATGACTTTTCAAAAGGAAGAGAAAAAGGAGTTTTCCGCGGTAGCTTTTCCCACCGGTAGACAATCCAAACGGTTTTGTAAGTGCGGTGGCGTTTTTCATAAAACGAAAAGGAGCTAAAAAGCCCTCCCAAACAGGCCCTTAGGCTCTGTTTGAGACAGCTTATGTTGATGGATAATCTCTAATCAAAATGTAAACGCAATTTTAGAGTTGTTTGTTTATGCAGGTGTTAGAAAATCACTTATTTTAAAATAATTGATAAGCTGATTTTCATCAGCTGTCCGGGTCCAGTTTATGACTTCACATAAGCGTGTATATCTCTTAAAAAAGTCTTAGGCGCTCGCTGAAACACGTTGATGACCCTCGCGATTTCTCCTTTCCTCTCATCCCGTCGAAGGGCTAGCATCGCAAGATGTGGGTTAATAGCATAAATAAATAAATAAAATCTTTTCGATCAGCACTTATGCACAAACTGTCCAAACAGCTCTATCCAATCAGCTCTATTCGATCAGCAACTTTTTCATCAGCATAAGCTATCCCAAACAGAGCATTAAATTTTTTTGCTGTTTTAGCTTTCCGTCGACCGTTGATGTGAAATTATCGATAATTTTTCAAATGTCATTGAAATGAAATTATCAAAATAACTTGATTTTGCAGCTAAAAAAAGAGAGAACAGAGATCAACAAGGACTGGGAGAGGGAGGAAGTGGAGTGGTATGATTTGAGCAACTTAATTTTGCAGCTAAAAATATAGAGAGCAGAGATCGGCTGGGATTAAGAGAGGCAGGAAGTGCAGTGGTATGGTTCGAATACGGCTTTCGGCGTGAATCGGAAGGCGGGAAAATTTGAGTGAAGAGGAGAAAAGAGGAGGCTCGCCTGGAGGATGCCCAAACCGTTGCCCAGCCTGGTAGTGCTGGGAAGCACAGAATAGGAGGCGCGCGATCCTGGTTTGGAGACGGACACAAAGAGGAGGAGGTGCTCCTGGATTGCTTCGCCGAAGCCAAGGAGGCAAGGTCTAGCGAGGAGTGGATACTTATGGGGAGGAGAGGAAGAACATACGAAGGAATCGAGCGAGGAGGCTTTGAAGCTCGGCGGGCGTGATTGGTCGACAACATGCACTTTAGAAATTCGATATTCCCTTATAATATAAGATACATTTATATGTATACATTAAAAAAAATCTGAGTTTTAGTGACGAAAATTGTGTTCACTAAATATTGCGGGTTGTTTACTAAAAACTTTTAGTGACCAAACTTAATCTGTCACAAGATGGTTGTAAAAGTCCCGCTATTAAATATATTTTGTGACCAAATCAATTTTCATCACAAATTGTACATTATTAGTAACAAAGCTCTTCCTCACTAAGTATATTTAGTGCCCAAATTTATTTTGCCACTGAAAAACGCTTTGTATGACCAAATTACTTTAATCACTAATTGTGCAATGCAACAATGACGATTTTTTTTTATTACTAAAATTATTCATTTCATCACTAAATAAAATATTTACTTCATTAGTTATTAATATCTTTAGTGACTAAAGTTTATTTTTTCACTAAACGAGCGACAGTACCTGGCCGACAACGGTGTGCTTCGCCCGCCCTCGACAAAGCGCGATAGTACGCGGCCCGCGACGGCGGGCTTCGCCCGCCACCGGCGGGCTACGCCCATGACGCTCTGGGTTGCGCCCACAACATATACATATGAGTACTCAAAATGACCGCACAAAAATTTTAATTAATATTTTATAATTATTTTTTTCAAAAATATTTATTTTTAACAAAAAATTATTTTAAAGTTGGTCTACGAGGTTTAATGATTACTTATCATAGTAGGTGTAGGAGGTAGCTTTTGAATTTTATGAATTTTCATCATTATTTTTCTTATAAAGATACAATGTAATTACACAAATAGTCATTATATTTTATGAATTTTCATTTTTCATAATATATGTTAAGACATTGGAGTAAAAGAAAGAGTATATTTGGCAATTTTGAATTTGCACCAAAGACAACTTATTGTATATAGTAGTTAAAGATAACCAATATTAGTGACAAAATTTGGTCACTAACATTTTTATAGTTATTCACAAAATATAATTTAAATAAATTCATTTATTTGATATTAATTATTAATCCAAAATTTTACAAGATAGCCTGAACCTCTCAATGTAGACCAATATAGCTCTAATCTCTACTAAACGCAATGCAACAACAACACTCGAACCTTTATCCCACCATAGTGGGGTCGACTATATGGATCTTTTGTCATCATTGGGCCTTATCTTTTGTCATAATCTCCTAAGAATATCATGTCTTTCCTTATAGTTTCATTCCAAGTATTTTTTTTTCTATCCCTCTCTCGTTTAACATGCTTAGCGGCTAAACTCACAACTCCTAACTGGTGGCTCTAACGGTCTCCTTTGTACGTGTTCAAACCATCTTAATCGAGCTTCTCCCATCTTCTCTATAATAGGTGTCACTCCCGTCTTATCTGTAATACATTATTTCCTAATTTTATCCAGTCTTGTGTCCACACTGTTGGAACATGTGTTACACATCTCTTGGTCTGAGAATAACAAATATGTATTTTATCAAGCTTGTTTTGTGTTTATAGTTTGTAGAAAATATAGGTACAATACCACATTGAATGTGTACAATTAAATGTGATACAAAAAACACACATGCTGATAACATACAAAATAAGAGAAACATGTGCTACATGCACGCTAAAATATGTGCAAATAAAAAATAAAAATGCATGGAAATAAAAATATAGAGATGTGGCTCATGTTGCACTAATATTGGAACCAATCATTGGACTGGTTCCTCGAACTTCTTCACCAATTTCCACCGTCTGTTATCTGCGCATAGATGCAGTGGACCACCCAAACTAGTTCCCTTGGGTGCCATTGTTGAGATTCTTGGAACAAACCGCCAGTCTAATTCTCTGTATCACCTATGCAGATGCAACAGAATCCTCTACATTACAAGTGAAATGGATAGTATCTATTTCACGGTCCAGATCTGTTTCTGGCTGATCCAACGGGTTACTAACCCATCTTATTTTATTTTTTGTTTAATCAAAAATTTCTACATCATTAAATCAAGTGAGAAGACATCCATACCATAAAATGGACCTCCATTGAGAGGATCCTGGTCCTACGCAAATACACATAAGTTTCTATTGGTACTTATTGAACATACTACCTACACAATATGAAACGAAAAATTTCATCAAATGCGCTAGTATTTGTTATTAATTAAACATACAAAGGCTGAAGCAAAAGGTCACTCCGGTACTTACCTCCGGTTACTTACCTCCGAGATTTCTCTGTTGAAGCAAAAGGCCTAGCGAGAGGGTGGGACCTCTGGGTCGAGACTGCAGACATTCTTCGAAGAGCCGAGCGTCACCTACAAGATGCGGGTGCGGAAAGACGTTCAGGCTCTTCACAACATCGACGCGCAACTGAACAGGGGCCTGGCGGTTGCTCACAAAGCTTACACTGACCTTGATGAAGTCTTGCGCATCTAGGTGTGGAGTGCGCCCCTCCGCGAGATTATGGTTGTCATGCGCGATTAGAAACACTTTGTTGGTTTGCGTGTTTGTAAAACTTATTGATAATTTATGAATCTTTGATGTGCAGGGTTACGCGCTCGTCTTGATGTTGTCGATATGTTGTCTTGACTGTGCTTTTATCCCATGCTTGGAATGTTCTAAGAATGCTAAGTTGTTGCGGTTGCATGAGGTTGATGTGAACACTTGTCTTGCTATCCTCTGTTTTGTTTTGCAGGTAGACACTCTGTAGGGGCGGTCATTAGACGTGTAACCGCACAAGCTTGAACAGCCAACGTTTCAGTTTTTGAGGCTAAGGACAGGGAGGAACGTATAAATAGAAGGTGCCCCCAGCTCATTACGCACCTGCTTGCGAGAGGAAAACAAGCCCGTTGGAGCGGTTACTGACGATAGTGTCTAAGCGAGTAGACTGCGCAGTTACTTTCCTATCCGCTCGGCCTGAGAGTCCTTCTATCTCAAGGCTAAAGTTCAACAATTTTCTGTCACGGTACCCATTTGACAGTCGCTACACGGTGAGGTTACCATAAGGTGAAGAGAGGCTGACGACTGTCTATGACGAGGAGATTGCCGTCCCATTCGAACACTTCCACTCTGGGTGGCGGTTTCCAATCTTCCCTGAAGTCGTTGAGACCCTGAACTACTTCACAGTAGTGCCCGCCAAACTATCGCCAAACACAGCAGTGACCGTCATTTCGTTTGTGACCTACTTCCAAACGGTGCATATGCAATTCAACTTGGACGTGTTCCGCAACCTCTTCTATGTGAGAGCTAGCGCAGGAGGGCAGATGTACTTTGTCACCGATAAGGCTGTAAATTATGTACCAAGAGGGTTGACTTAAGTGATTCCGAGAAGTGTACACATCTCCCCCCAACACTTGGAAGACAAACCCTACCAAATTTATAAAGTGTTCTTTCTAGCCATGAATGTGCAAACCTACCAATAGAAATCAAGGCCTATATGTCCTCTACCAATGTCGGTTAACCACAAGAAAGCTTGCCCATGGAATGATAAAGCAATCATCAAAGAGAAAATTGACATATTTTCCTATAAAGTCAAGCTTCATTTTGGATTAACAAAACCCATTACATACAATAGAAATTTTAGATCCCTCAGTAGTTTTAAAAAATTATGCGGGAACAAACGGTGCAGAATAGCATCTCAGTTGCAAAATTGACGCATTTACGGTAGCCCTTCAACAAAAATTACCAATAGTTACATTGATGAAACTCCAATATAAAGTATTGTCTTCATCCTTGAAGTCCATTTTTTTAAGTTTTAACTTTGAATAACAGAAATAAAATGTGGAGCAAGCACAAAGATTCATTAACAAGATTAGGCAAATGGATAGTGAAATGGAGATTCAGTTCACCATGAGCATCAGAACAAAATTGAAGGAAAGTTTCTTCTACAATTGAGCAAAAGACAGATCAAAATGTGAAAAAATAAAGCTCAAAAAAAAATTTGGCAACCCCGCTGAAAATTCAAAAGTAAGCAGGAGGGTAGAGCCTAACAACTAAATTACCAGCCTACATGTACATGATGCTGAAGTCAATCTACTCTTCTATGATAGATGGAGAATCACCAAAAAAGATACTGTTTTTAGATGCGGAATTTTGGGAACCGGACTCTGAATCCAAATTTTCGTCCGGGTAGGAGACCGTTTCGATCTCCCTAGGAAACCGTTTCGATCTCCTAATTCGCTCTCATCCCCCTCATTTGAGAATGATCTCCTAGAAGATCGAAATGATCTACCCGGATGAAAATTTGGAAACAGAGCCCGGTCTGAAAAATTTGCCTTTTAGACGGCCTGATGTTTTGGGGTAAAGAGTTAAAATGCATGAAAAAGAGAGTTAAAATAAATCTGCGTATGGAAGAACAATTTATTGCATTGGCAAGAAGGGGCATAAGATGATCGCCGCAATATGGCGACCTCAGCAGCGAAAATACATTTTCCCTCAATTAAAATTTGATTCACAAGAGTAAGGCTTTGTTTGGGATGTCTATATAAACGGTGCTGGAAAACTAACGGTGAGATTAGAATTGTCAGAAAAAATAGTGGTAATAAGAGCAGTAGAACGAGAATGAAGATGTAGAGCTACATGAAGAGGAGCATAAAATCACGAAAGATCGTTTTATCTTTTCTGAAAGTGGGATGGTCCAGTGCTTCCCAAAAAGACCAGAAAACAGACTTTTGACAATAGTTTTTCCCACTTGAAAACCAAACGCCTACAAAATAACGGCAATAGTGAAAATATATCTTTTTTTCACTGCCACCATGGTCCCAAATAGAGCCTAAATCTCCCAAAAGAGGGCATTGATCAAAAGATTGAGATACTGACAAAACTTAAACAAATATACTGGAAACAAACAGGCGAGTGAGCTACTCATTAAGAAACAGAAGTCCGCGGAAGAGAAGTTCTTAAAAATAATTTGCAAAAATAGATTTAGCACTTCATGCACCACACTATAGAAATGAAGAAAAATGAGAACATGTAGACACAAGATTGGAATAATAAACAAATTATCTTTCAATTGTAAACCTATAAATACAATATTTGCAAGATGTATTTCAAAGTGATGGGAATGAAAGAAACAGCCAATGAAGGAAATGAGCATGTGTGAATCAAGATTGAGAAATGACTCTCCTACTTTAAAACAAATCGCATTGACAAGTTTAAATAAAAAATAAATCCCAAAAACTATTGTTCTAGTTTATGGCTATGTTTGGCTTAGTTTTCGCAAAGGACAAGGGAGGTTTCCGGAGCAGAAAATGGGCGCAAAACAATACTACACGTTTCGCGGCCCAAGCAGTAGTTGGATGGTGTACTGCCAATCCAAAGAAGTTGAGCAAACCAGGCACTATAAATCATTCTTCATTAATCAATCTTGTCGAGTTACGCATATTGTGTTAAGTCTACTTCATAAGCTATATGGATAGAGGCAATCACTTTGAGTTGCAACCGAAATTGTGCGCAACATTTGAACTCACCTAAGCTAGATCATGTTTTTGTTGCTACAAAAAACTGAATATCATGTTTGTGTGAAGCGGACGCCTAATTTTTCTGTTTGCCTGCGTGAGGCCTGCGCTCTAGACTCGTTCGCTGTAGGTCCATTTGCACTGCAGGTCCCTGTGCGATGCTATTGGCCGCGGAAGCTAGCTAGCATCCATGGCCCGGGAGCAAAAAAAATTTGGAGCATATTGAGATAAGCGAGCCTATAGAGTATATAGGCATACTTTAGATACCTTGACCTTTCTTTTCTTCGAAAATCAAGCTTCTTCGCTTTCTTTTCTTCAAAAGATCGCTCGCCTTTCGTTTCGAAGCGCTTTCACGTGTGAACCGAAGTCGTGTTGCGTCACTCGTTCCCCGCGGAGACCTACCTATAGTGACGTCAAAGTACCAGTGACCATGACAGTTTGGTTAGGCTTGGCGACGGCGTCGAGTTGGCGAAAAACTCAAAGTAGCGACAGTTTTCTGACATCCAAAAAATAAAAAGTAACTGTACTTCTGCATTCTATTTACTGTGCATCTATTTTACATCAATTAAAGCAACCAACAAGTAGCCTTACAAATACAGCCCATTCAGAGGTCAGCCTCAGTAGGCATCTTTTCCTTTGTAATCATTTTTAAGAACTGCATATCTAAATTTCTTATTGAGGATCTATTCAATCTTTCTCAATATTTTATAGAATTCTTAACTTCTACATACAATTTAGTTTTTGGGAAAAAAAATTATTTCTAAAAATATGGCCGACGAGACAAATTTATCCTCATTTTAAAGCTACATCCAATTCTTCATGGTCTTGACTTTTGAAAATATACTGATGTTCGATCCTATATACGCCATGCAAACTTGTACATCCTCATTTACGCTTCAATTATACTGATGTACAATCCTATATACATTCATCATACTCAGACGTCTAAATTTGCATCAAAGGATGAAATGGATGAAGAACAAATTATAATTAGGTGGAATGTAATATTGATGTTAAAATCAACATTATAGAGGATAACAAAGATAATCAACAAATCAGCAGCAGCTACCTTTGCCAATACAGAAAAATCACAAACTGCAAAAAAAGAAACATCGATGGACAACAGCATCAGGGTGAACATCACAAAATGAAACGTTTCTATAGAAATTAGAACACATTTAAAAACAATGATGTCCAAGGATATAGGCATTAGAATGGATATGACAACCAAAGCCCAAAATCATTGTAGGCAAAGAAACAAAGAAGTAAAGCAACAGTAAGGCTATGCAGAGAGTAAACGGTGAGATAAACAAAGAAAATATGAATGAATTGACAAAGGGGAGAGGACTTTGATGTGTGCATATTTGGATTAAATGATATTGCCAAATGATTAAGGAAATTGCAGTGGAACTTCAAAGATAGAAATAAAATGATTAAGGTCTTTATCCCACTGTAGTGGGGACGACTATATGAATCCTTTTGTCGCCATTGTGCCCTATCTTTAGTCATAATCTCACTAATGCCCAAGTACATCATGTCTTTCCTTATAGTCTCATTCCAAGTCTTTATTGATCTACCCCTCCCCCGTTTAACATGTCTAGTGACTAAACTCTCACAACGCCTAACAGGTGCCTCTAATGGTCTCCTTTGTACGTGTTCAAACCATCTTATTCGAGCTTCTCGCATCTTCTCTGATATTGGTGCTACTCCTATTTTATCCCTGATACATTCATTCATAATTAGATAAAATAATTACTATCTAATTAATAAATGAAAATATTATGATATATATATAATTATAATATTAAAATCCGACATTTTGAAATGTCCCCGATATATCCTCCGCAATCCGACCTCCGACATAAAAAACTCAAATCGATATGAGTCCGACATCCGACATCTGCAAACTTGCTGATGATCGAGAGAGTAAACACATGAAGAACAATCACTCAAGTGAAGAGACGGGAGATGGATGTGGTGGTATATGGGTGTTTAACTGGAATGAAGTAACCGTACTTGGACAAAGGAGCCACGACCGATAGAATGCAATTGTACCCAGGGGAACGATAGTTGAGTGATAAAATCCACGAAGATAACCTCCCAAATCGCCTCCACAGGGGGTGTGATTGACTGGAGGGGGAGGGTGTCATGTATATGGATTGCAGACAAATTAGGCAATTGGCAAAAAATTAGATGGTGGGAAACTGTGTCACCAATACAAGGAGTCTACATGGCAAACATCCGCCTAAATTTGGCATTGAATATTATAGCAAATCTATATCATGGGACACCAAATCCCTTATAAATTCTCATAAAAGATAAAAGGGAAATGGTACGTTCATTAAATAAACATCGTCATTAGGGATGGGGGCATTTTTCACTTGTTTGATCTTTGCAATATCTCCAAGAAACAAACTGATAGCGTGTGTTGCGCAAGATATCGAAATATATAAGGAACTTTCACTGCTAGCATCTTCGCTACCATCATTATTTGATTCATTATCTGTCACAACATGCACCACTTTTTCCTCTCCAAGGCCCAATCAATGATCAAAAAAGTCAAATGCAAACTTTCCATCATGCAAATCAGAGGATACATTCCTCAACATCCAAAATGCAACTCCGGTATCGCAATGCACCAAAATATTCATGATACCGTTACGCCCCCGCTACGCTTTACGGGGCATCATTATGTACGGAGGAGCAGAGGCGCGCTAAACAACGGGGCTGAACCTTCCGGTTCAGCCCCCACGCAGTGAACCGGCCGGCCGAGGGCTGAACCACGCGGGTTCAGCCCTCCTTGGAGGGGCCGGCCGGCCACCTCCTTGCCCGGATGTTTATATACCCGGGCAGCCCCCCTTTTGGGGATATGAAGAGTATTACATGGTTAGTCTTCTTCCTCTTTCTCAACCCTAACCCTAATCTTCCCCCTCTCTTTCTCTAGATCTTCCTCTCTATTAGCCTCTCTCGTAGTCTTGCCCTAACATTTGGTATCAAAGCCGTTCTTTCTCTCGGACATGGTGACCACTCGCACTCAAGAAGAGTCCTCACGGATTGAAGCCCTAGAGGAGAACATGGTTGGCCTCACCGACTCTATGGCAACCATGGAAGGACGGATCGACGCTCGTATGGAGGAGTTTAAGGCCTTGTTGAAAGGGAAAGCCACAACGGGTGAGGATTCGACCGGATCGGGGGCCGATGTGGCGGCAAATGGCACGCGGCTTGCGGAAGGCGTCGGCGGCGTGCGTATGTCGGACGACGAGCGCGTGCGGGCGAGCGGTTTTCCGCCTGGCACGGGCTGGATTCCGCCTGGCGGGGGCTGGCAGGGGTCTGGAGGCCCTAGTAGCGCGGCGTACGGGGCAGCAGCGGGCTCGGCAGCGGCATACGGGGCAGCAGCGGGCTCGGCAGCGGCATACGGGGGTCCGGCGGGGCCGATTCCGCCAGGACATGCAGCAGGAGGGTTCGGCGACCTCGGAGCGGGCCAGGGACAGCGCCGGCAGGGCTGGCCGGAGCCAGGGGGGCTTCGTCGAGGCTGGGAGGAGCCGGCTGGGCTCCGACGACCTCCAGATCCTGCGGGATACCAAGGGGGAGGGCTTCTCCCTCCTCCCCGTGGGTTTGGGCCGTCGGGCATGGCTGGATTTGGCCAAGCGTGGGCCGGACAACAACAACCCCCTCCTTGGGGAAACGGTCAGCACCAAGGCTACGGATTCGAGCAAGGTGAGCCCGCAAGACGGGAAGGAGGTCATGGGGCACAACGCTTGACCCCCGGATTAACTTGCATGTCCTTTCCGGAGTTCGAGGGCGGCGACGCTTTGGAATGGATTCAGAAGGCAGAACTTTTCTTTCAGTATCATGAGGTGCCTGAAGGGCAGTGGGTGCAGTTGACGTCCTTCCACTTGAAGGACGACGCTTACCAGTGGACGCAGGGGGTCCTGCGGGGACGGGAGTACGTGTCGTGGGGAGAGTTTGTGGATGGCTTTACGGCCAGATTCGGGCCACTAGAGTACGAGAACTTCGAGGCCCTTCTTCAGAAGCTCCGTCAGAAGGGGTCAGTGATGGAGTACCGCACCGAGTTCGAGAAGTTGGCGAACCGGGTTCAGTGGTCGGAGAGGACTCTCTACAGTTGTTTCATATCAGGGCTCAAGGAGTACATTCGTGACGAGGTGCAGGCTCTCATGCCTCGTTCGTTGAACCACGCCATTACCTTGGCGCGCATTCAGGAGGAGCGGTTCAACAGACAGTGAGCCCGCACCACGAGTAGGCCGTCTGCGGCTCCCGCCACAGCATCACGACGGGAGCAACCCGCGGGTAACAAACCGACCGTGACTCGGTTATCGTGGAGTGAGTTGGCGGCTCGGAAGGAGAAAGGGCTGTGCTTTAATTGCGATGAGAAGTTTGTGCCGGGCCATAAATGCCAGAAGATACAGGTTTTCATGTTGCAGCAGGACGCAGACGAGGAGCCGGCTCCAGATGAGGAGTTGGAGGTGGACTTGGAGGAGTCGGAGGAGTCGGCGTCTTCCTACATGCTCTTGAGGGTTGTGCACCCCCGCTTGCTTTACGGCTGGCGGGCCGGATCGCCCAAGAGAAGGTTACGATTTTGGTGGACAGTGGGAGCACCCACAACTTCATACATCCCGACGTGGCACGACGGGCGGGACATGAGGTGGACAGGGAGGCTGCTTTTCACGTGATGGTGGCAGACGGCAGCAAGCTGCAGTGCGAAGGGGTACTGAAGGGCGTGGAGCTGAGGATACATGGCTATGTGGGCCGTACTGACGTCTACTTGTTGCCAATCCGGGGCTCAGACATGGTGCTAGGGGTCCAGTGGTTGCGCCAGTTACAGCGGGTGACCTTCGACTGGGAGCATATGACCATGGAGTTCGTGCACGGGGAGAAGCAGTTTTGCTTGAAGGGCATCACGCCATCTCCTGTGAAGGAGGTTTCTCTCCGCAGCATGCAGCGGTTGAGCGGAGAAGGACATTTGATGGCTATTCTTCGGGAGGTCCAAACTGGTGATTCCACGCCTACGGAGGTACCAGTCCAGTTACAGTTACTAACTGACCGATTATGCCGATGTTTTTCAGGAGCCGCGCACTTTAGCTCCGGCGAGGTTCCGCGATCATCGTATTCCGCTCAAGGCGGGTGCTGAGCCGACGAATGTCCGTCCTTACCGTTACCCGCACATCCAGAAGGCGGAAATTGAGCGCGGTGTCCGCGAGATGCTGGAGGCCGGCATCATTCGGCCTAGTACGAGTTCTTTCTCGGCTCCCATTATTCTGGTCAAAAAGAAGGACGGGTCCTGACGATTCTGTGTGGACTACCGTGCCTTGAACGGTGCTACGGTCAAGGATAACTTCCCGATTCCCCATATCGAAGAGTTGTTGGATGAGTTGCATGGGGCCCAGCGGTTCACCAAACTGGATCTTCGCTCCGGCTATTACCAGATCTTGATGGCACAGGAGGACATCCACAAGACGGCTTTCCGAACTCATGAGGGCCACTACGAGTTCTTGGTTATGGCCAATGGGCTGACCGGAGGGCCCTCTACATTCCAGGCCAACATGAACGAGATATTCAGAGATTTCCTGCGGGTATTTGTGTTGGTCTTCTTCGATGATATACTCATCTACAGCGCGACTTGGGAGGACCACGTTGGCCACGTGGAGCAGGTCCTTGCCAGACTACGTCTGCACCACCTTTATGCCAACCGTTCCAAGTGCTCCTTCGGTCAGGAAGAGGTGGAGTATTTGGGCCACTTGGTTTCCGGTCAGGGCGTCAGGGCCGACCCACGAAAGATTCAGAGTATGCAGACTTGGCCGCGGCCGGTTACAGTCCGCGCCTTGCGGGGCTTTTTGGGGCTCACAGGGTATTACCGGCGGTTTGTGCAAGACTATGGCAAGATAGCTCGGCCCCTAACCCAGCTGCTGCAGAAGGACTCCTTTTCCTGGAGTGAGGAGGCGGAGGAGGCATTTCAGTCCCTCAAGCGGGCCATGACCACCACGCCAATTCTGGCATTACCGGATTTCACACAGGAGTTCGTTCTGGAGACGGATGTCTCAGGTGTCGGCATTGGGGCCGTGTTGATGCAGGCAGGGCGGCCGATAGCCTTTTACAGCAAGGCTTTAGCCCCTCGTACTTTAGGCCTCTCGGCCTACGAGAAGGAGATGTTGGCAATTATTCATGCGGTGGCTGTTTGGCGGCCATATCTGTTGGGCCGCCACTTTAAGATCCGGACGGATCACCAGAGCTTGAAGCATTTCCTAGACCAACGGGTCTCCTCGCCGCTACAGCAGAAGTGGGTGACTAAGCTTCTCGGTTATGACTACGAGATTGTGTATCGCCGCGGCAAAGAGAATGTGGTCGCTGATGCCCTCTCTCGTCTCCCAGAGGCTACTCTCGCTCATATTTCGGGGTCGTTAGTCGATTCAGTGGAGAATATTCAGGAAGAGGTCCGGCGATCGGACACGCTGCGTCCGTTGGTGGAGGCTTTACAACGGGGAGAGACCGTCGCAGCTGGCTATCACTTGTGCAATGATCGGCTTTACTATCGGGGCCGGGTGGTCGTGCCCGCCGATTCAGCCTGGAAGACTGTGTTGATGCATGAGTTCCACTCTTCGCCTACAGGAGGGCATGCGGGGGTGCTCCGGACCCTTCAGCGGACGCGAGCAAACGTTTTTTGGGCAGGCATGCAACGGGACATTCAGCAGTTCGTTCGCCACTGTGAGATCTGCCAGCGGCAGAAATATGAGACCTCTTCTCCGGCAGGGCTGCTTGTACCATTGGAGATTCCGCAGCAGATTTGGGACACGGTGTCCATGGACTTCATTGATGGACTGCCAAAGTTTAAAGGGAAGTCGGTCATTCTCGTGGTGGTGGACAAGCTGTCCAAGTATGGCCATTTTCTGGCGCTCAGCCATCCGTACACCGGGGAGTCTGTGGCCGCACTCTTTGCTCGAGAGATCGTTCGCCTGCATGGCCTCCCCCGCGCCATTATTTCTGATCGGGACCCTACCTTCGTTAGTGGGTTCTGGAAGCAGCTGTTCCGGCTGCAGGGCACTCGCTTACACTTCAGCACGGCCAACCACCCGCAGTCGGATGGTCAGACGGAGGTGCTTAATCGTGGGGTCGAGACTTATCTGCGTTGCTTTGTGATGGATGAGCCGCGCAGCTGGCCGGACTGGTTGCATTGGGCTGAATACTGTTACAACACGGCATACCACTCCGCCAGCAGGATGACACCATTTGAGGTGGTCTACGGATGGCCTCCTCCTACCTTGGGCAGCTATGAGCCCGGGAGCACCGCTCTTCCAGCGGTAGATCGCGCTCTGCTGGACCGGGATCGCATGTTGGTCACACTTCGGGAGAACCTCCGACTAGCTCAGGATCGCATGAAGGCCCAGGCGGACAAGCACCGCACTGAGCGGGAGTTCGCTGTTGGTGACGAGGTGTTCCTCAAGCTCCAGCCGTACCGGCAGTTGTCGGTTGCTCGTCGCGGCAACCAGAAACTGTCCCCGCGCTACTACGGTCCCTTTCAGATTATCAGCAGGGTGGGACCGGTAGCTTACACCCTGGCATTACCGGAGGGTTCGCGCATCCATCCTACATTCCATGTCTCTTTACTCAAGCGGAAGGTAGGGCCGCATGTCCAACCGAGTACTTTGTTACCTGAGGTCACTTCGGCGGGTGAACTGCGGCCGCTTCCTGAAGATATTTTGATGCTCAAGTGGAAGACGCGGGGCACGGAATGCCGGCCCGAGCTCTTGGTCAAATGGAAGAACATGTCGCCGGCACACAATTCATGGGTGGACTTCTTCGACTTCAAGGAGCTCTACCCCGACTACCACCTTGGGGACAAGTTGGTTCTTGATGGGGAGGGGAATGTTACGCCCCCGCTACACTTTACGGGGCGTCATTATGTACGGAGGAGCAGAGGCGCGCTAAACAACGGGGCTGAACCTTCCGGTTCAGCCCCCACGCAGTGAACCGGCCGGCCGAGGGCTGAACCACGCGGGTTCAGCCCTCCTTGGAGACATGGTGACCACTCGCACTCAAGAAGAGTCCTCACGGATTGAAGCCCTAGAGGAGAACATGGTTGGCCTCACCGACTCTATGGCAGCCATGGAAGGACGGATCGACGCTCGTATGGAGGAGTTTAAGGCCTTGTTGAAAGGGAAAGCCACAACGGGTGAGGATTCGACCGGATCGGGGGCCGATGTGGCGGCAAATGGCGCGCGGCTTGCGGAAAACCGCTAGCCCGCACGCGCTCGTCGTCCGACAGATACATTGTCCTCTACAATCATTCCAAGCATCAATAAGGATGTTACAGTCATTCACTCTACATGTAGTGGTGAATAGCGATACAGGAGTTGCATTTTGCATTTTGGATGTCGAGGAATGTATCCTCTGATTAGCATGATGGTAAGTTTCTATTTGACTCAGTTGTCTGCTCCACTTCTTTCGCGAAATATTTTTCTCTTAACTCCTACATGTTAGGGCATTTCAACTCTGATTCAACATTTCCAATAGTTTGCAACATATGATCAAAAAACAAAGATGTTATGCATTAAATGGAATGTCAGTGCCGTATATCCATCTTGCACTATATGTACTGGGATCTTCTCTTGGTTGCTTCAAGTTGTCTCCAAGTATTGTTTGTCCTTCTTTGACGTAGCGTCTCAAATCCTCCGATGATCGTTCAAAAATTTTATCCACGGGCCCTTCCCTATTTATTTTAGAAAACAAATTCCTATAGCAATGGAAGGAGCCTGCATCTAACGTCATCTAACATCCAATTGTCAAAGCATCGCGATCAGCTTCTAATCTAGCTATGTACACTTCTTTGTTAGCAGGCGTCAAATCTAATATCCATCTTGCACTATATGTCAGCTTCTAATCTAGCTATGTACACTTCTGATGGTAAGTTTCTATTTGACTCAGTTGTCTGCTCCACTTCTTTCACGAAATATTTTTCTCTTAACTCCTACATGTTAGGGCATTTCAACTCTGATTCAACATTTCCAATAGTTTGCAACATATGATCAAAAAACAAAGATGTTATGCATTAAATGGAATGTCAGTGCCGTATATCCATCTTGCACTATATGTACTGGGATCTTCTCTTGGTTGCTTCTTCAAGTTGTCTCCAACTATTGTTTGTCCTTCTTTGATGTAGCGTCTCAAATCCTCCGATGATCGTTCAAAAAATTTATCCACGGGCCCTTCCCTATTTATTTTAGAAAACAAATTCCTATAGCAATGGAAGGAGCCTGCATCTAACTTCATCTAACATCCAATTGTCAAAGCATCGTGATCAGCTTCTAATCTAGCTATGTACACTTCTTTGTTAGCAGGCGTCAAATTTGAAACAGAAGTTATCCGAACGCTCATGTCATCTGGGACTTTGAAGCACAGTTTAAAATTTGGTATGTTTTTCAGTCTAGAAATGTCTGAACTTAACTCTTGCGTGTCATAGCAACATCAGATCCAATTTGCATCTTTTTAATTTCCTTTTTCAACATTTTCACAAAATGATACCTTGTTAACCCCTTAACGGACCTTGGGATGAGATTCTAATGTGGGTTGTGCTTACCCATGCTTTACTAGAAGGGCGGCTTATCAAAATAAATCTAAGAAAAATATATTGACCATGTGATTAATCAAACAAAATCAAAAATTCCACAACAAATTATGAAGAAATTTGCGATAACTAAACCAGAAAAATTAAAAGACTTCCACTGCATTAGAAAAAAATTAAAGATAAGCAATGGCAAATTACATAACAAATTATGATGGAATGGCGATAACAAAACCAGAAGAACTAATAGACTTCCACTGCATCAGGAAAAAAAATTGAGATAGCAATGACAAATTACACAACAAATTATTAGGCAATTGTTTTTACATAATATTTTATATCAGCATTAGCCTTTACCCATTCAAACTTCTGGAGTCATATAAGTCTTGACATTATTTTTTAACCCGTAACAAGTTGGAGACAAATTTTGACCATTGAAGCCAATATAAACTCAATGAATAAGAGAAGCATATAAATCCAATTAGCAGGAGGAAGAAAGGTTTCACGATTTACCCATTAAGAGGATGAGACTCAAATCCAGAATTCTGAAATGTGAAGTGAGAAGCTTTAACGCCAAGGAATCATTTCAGTGACAGAGGAGAAGCGATGAAAAATGGAGAAATTCACAAGAAGATGGTTTCAAGACGCTCAAGTCTGAGAATCTTCAAAGGCAAAGAAAGGGACTGAGATGACGGCAGACGAAGACGATGGAGAAGGAGATGGCGAGGAGTATGATGTGTCAGCTATCAAAAATGGGGGAGAAAGAATCAGCGGGGATAATGAGACGGAGGTTGTTGAAGCCGAGGCAGAAGGAAACAACTGGGAAAATGAGGTGACGGGTCACGGAAACATGGGCGACAGCGGGGAGAGTGAATGATACGGTCGACGTTGGAGATGGATGGGAGAATGGGAGAATGAGAGAATGGGAGAATGACGATGCCATGGTTGTTGGAGACGAGGGAGGAGTTGGTGGGGAGAAGGAATAATACATCGGTTGTAGGAGACAGAGGAGTCGGTGGCAGTCAAAGAAGGAGAAGAAGCATTGTTGGTAGAAGAAGAAAACGGCACGTGCGGGTTTTGTTTTAGCCCATACCATACGATATATTATTAAAACGAATTTTATTTCAAAAAAAAGTAAAATTAACGAATAAGGGCATATATGAATGTCACTGTTGACAGATAATCCGACATATCGGCCAATTTTAATTAAAACGATCCAGCCTATTAATTTTGGTAAAACATGTGATTTTGGCTCCAAATAGCACATGTCGAACGATATTTAAAATATTAACCCAGAGCCCGTTGAAATGCTTCAAATATCTGCAGCGCTTCGGTCATCCAAGTAAAAATTGAATTAATATTACTTGTTTTTAAGCAGCTGGGTGAGAAGTTGGGCTAGGAGACCATAGTAACGTATGAATTGTTGATAACCCTGTGAGGCTGAGTCCTCTGGCTCCCGTAGTGAGGATGGTGTCAACCACCGAGTAACGGCAACAGTCCTAGTTGGATCAATGGAAATCCCATGGGCCAAGAAGATGTGGCCCAAGTAATACACCATCGAGTGCAGACAATAGAACACTTCATGTTCACTAAAAGATTATTCAGTCAAGTCACTCAAGTGATGAAGGTGTTTCCATGAGATGTTGTAAATGAGTATGTTGTCCAAGGACACCATGACATGGTACCTAAGGAGGTGTCAAAAATGACGTTCATTGTTGATTGGAAGGTGGCAAGGCATCTGTCAACCTAGGCAACATGAAAAAATAACTCATAAAGTCCATGATATATAAGGAACTTGGGGATGGCCAAGGTAACGTATTGAATCAGATAGTATATGGAGCATAGGTCCAATTTGGAGAAAATGATGGTCCCTTGCAGTTTATCAATTAGCTCATGTATCAATGAAATTGAGTACTTATCATGTATAGTGAATTTCTTCAACTCCCTATAACCCACACAAATTGTCAAGTCCTGTCCTTTTTGCGCACCAGAAGAAACAGTCAAAGAATGTGCTAGAACTAAGATGAATAATCCACAGTTGGAGCATCTCTAAAATCAACTGCTCCATTATGTCCTTTTGGGCATGACACCAGTGATATGGTCTCACCAACAAGGAAGCACAAATACTTGCAACAGTCTTATGCATCGTATTTGAATTGTTTGAGAGTCGGGAAACTCTTGGAAACATGTCCTCAAAAATCTCAACTTTTTTTTATATTTTAAAATTTAAACAAAAATCTCAAATACTCTCAGATGCACTCAGATTGTATAGTTGAAAACACTCAAAATTTGTGTATATCGTGAACATGGTATGGAGAAAGATACGTGAAAAAGAAAATGTTAGCTAATAGGAGGTGGGAATCAATTAATTACGTATTTCAATTCACGGCTCGTATCTATAATATGATATAATTTTGTGCATAAATTTTAGCTTCATTTAATATATTACATGTGAGACAACAACAACACGCCTTTATCTCACTATAGTGGGATCGGCTATATGGATCCTTTGTCTCCATTGTGCCCTATCTTTGGTCATAATCTCACTAATGCGTACATCATGTCTTTCCTTATAGTCTCATTCCAAGTCTTTATTGCTCTACCCCTCCCCCGTTTAACATGCCCAGTGAGGCAGTGACTAAACTCTCACAATGCCTAACAGGTGCCTCTAATGGTCTCCTTTGTACGTGTCCAAACCATCTTAGTCGAGCGTCTCGCATCTTCTCTGCAATTGGTGTCACTCCTGCTTATCCCTGATACATGCATTCCTAATTTTATCCAGCCTCGTGTGTCTACACATCCACCTAAGCATTCTCATCTCCGCAACTCCTATTTTTGGCTCATGTACACAATTCATTGCCCAACACTCAGAACCATAGAACATCATTGGTCTAATTGCAGTACGGTAAAACTTGCCTTTTAAGTTTTAATGGTACTTTACGATCACATAAGATCCCTAACGCGTCTCTCCACTTCAACCAACCTTCTTGGATTCTATGTATCACATCTTTATCAACACCTCCATCTTTTTGAACTCTCGATCCAAGATATTTAAAGCACTCACTGCGGGAAATATCTTGATCACCCAACTTAATAACGAAGTCATCTGTCCTTCTTGCACTGCTAAATTTAAGCTCCATATACTCCGTCTTTGCCCTGCTCAACCTAAAACCCTTCTTTTCTAAAGTGTCTCGCCAACATTCAAGTTTCGCGTTTACACCCTGACGAGTCTCGTCGACCAAAACGATATCAACCGCAAACAATAAACACCAAGGTATTGCTTCATGGATGTCTGTCACATCCTATTCGGATAGAGTTCTGTGTCATGTTGTTGTCATGGATGTCTGTCACATCCTATTGGGAAGATCTTGGCAGTACGATCGACGTGTCATGCAAGACAGCACGAGAAACTCTCATTCCTCCGAGTACCATGGACACAAGATTGTTCTTCTTCCCCAGAAGAACTACCTTATTCCAAGGGTACCCGAGAGGACCTCTCCATCATCGAGTTCACCTCATGGTCACTCCACTACATTACTACTCATCACACTCCCGCCGAAACCTCAACCCCATGACGAAAGCCACGATCTATATGTGTCACTTACTCCACTAGACCTAGAGTCGATCTCACATATATCAGCCGTTGATGTTCCACGTAGTATCTCTCGTTTTTTCTATACTATGCATGATGACCATTTATCTCACACACCTCACTATGTATTTAGAGATCACACATTTACGTTACCACACTATCATTTGAGCATAGGAAGCTTTGTGGAGTTACAACAATATATTAAATATTCTATGTCGTATTTTTGGAGCATACTCTGGAGTCGAAAGGGAGCCAAATCCGAGTTTAGTAGCGATTATCATTTTCTGACAGATGGACAGGCCGAGGTCGTTAATAGGAATTTGGAGAACTTTCTTAGGCGGTCAACTGAGGAGAATGCAACGCAATGGGATCTTATCCTCTCACAAGCAAAATTCACAATTAATGATTCTAAAAATCGCTCCTCTAATGAATCTCCTTCCGAGATAATCAATGAATTTTTTATACCCCATCTCTTCGACCGCCACCCACTCACTTTTTATGAACGTATTTCATTCGATGTGCAAGCTCATATAAATTATTTAAAAGAGTTGCATAAATTTATTGTTAATAATTTGCGAGAAACCTTTGAACATTATAAATTCATGGTCGGTCGCTATCGTCGTGAGTTGTACTTTTCAAAGAAAGATTGGGTGTTTGTTTATTGCAGGATGTTTGGTCCATTTCAAATTCAAAAGCGCATCGAGCCTCCTGTCGAGTCCCCAAACATACCACTCGACTCAGCACCAGTGACGACGTCTAATCTCTCTATTGCCAGTTTCTGCGAGTTCTCGCCGGGTCGAACTCTGTCAATCCCGGGAGAATTGATGCAACCATCGCCGTGGCCGGGGACGCGTGATATTATCACGCGCCAGTTATATTTTTATTTGTTATTTATTTTATGTCATGTACTTTTTCATCGCATCATTTTTTTATTTAAAGTTTCGGCTCATCGATTCGACCACCCGATGAGACCATGAATAAACGGTTTGGTAATTTTAGGTAGCTAGAACAAAAAAGGCAAGCTTAATTTATTTAAGGATACATAAGAACTCAAAAGGAAAACCAAAGCATCAAACCAGAAAATTCATATTTATAAAATATATTTGGCAGAATAGTATTTGGAAACTATTAAGAACAAAGCACGGTCAAAAAAATAAGGAATTCATTATTGGAATATAATATCTATTTGGAAATGATTCATTGGAAATATAAATTTTGGCAACTTTTGTAAATAAAAAAATCAAAGTTGCCCTCTATAGAGAGCCTGCCCGTGAAAGAGAAAGGGGAGAAACCGGAAAACAAAGAAACGAATCTCGTTTCTCTGTGGTACCAGTGGCCATTTTTTAGACTGAGCATCGCCCTTTCCTTCAGTGTCTGTTCACTGCCGACCTCAGTTCAGAAATCAAGAGCCATTCAAACATCGATAGAAGCCATGTCGCCACAGTTCTCCGTTGTCATTCCAGCGAGCTTCCGCCGCCAACGGACGGTTGGGTGTCGTCGATTTCGCCATTCTTTGCGGCTACTTTTCCATGGTTTTTCAACTAGCCAGTTGTCGTCGACCACGGCGTCTCACTTCGGCAACTGTGTCGAAGGCCATCTCACGAGGGCAGTTGACCGCCGTTCAGAGTCACTCCATTCAGCAATCTTTCGACGGGTGTTGTTCTTCTCCTTGCACGACAGATTTGGACTGGGCGGACTTCCTTCGCCGTATCCTTGCATGTATCCTTGCCCCGATTGACTAGTTTAAATTTATGCAATCCAACTAAATAACTATAAGCTTGCCTCTACGTTCTTGCTATTTTTAATTACCGTTATTCATAAATTATTACTTATGATTTTTTGCTTGTGGATGTACGGATCCTGCTTTGGTTCAACTCGTTAGACGCTCGAGGGGATATCTTCAAATATCGATTAACGGCTTTAGCGAAGTTCAACGTCAAGAGTCTTTTCGCGCGCAAAATTCGATTTGGCCCGCTAAGCCTATTTTCAAAATTAAAATCAGTCGCATAAAAATATCGTATTTTCAAAACCCTAATTCCGGTTTACATCAATTCTCTTCTCGTGGAGACCTTCGATACACTCCAGAGCGGTATCCTAATGTCGATGTTTTGGATGTTCTTCTGAGTGATTGTCGCTTTCACGATGAATTTTCCTACAGACCGCTTATTGAGACTCTTTACGAGTCACGTCCCTTGAGTGATATTCGATGTCATTGACTCGTACTTTAGTGTTGGTACTTCATATAAGTATGTGTCTGTTCACTACATGCGCGACAATTACTTTCACACTCCACCTAGAAAGACTCTTGACAAGCCCCCGCTCGTTAGGTGCTTGTACATAATTAGTGAGTTAGTCAAGGTTGAAAGTGCTCCCAATGACCCAAAGACCTATTTTATCATTGTCAACACTCTAGGAGACAGTCGACATACTGTAGTGTCATATCTATTTGTTGATGTCTCGGATGATTATTCGAGTGATCATCGCATTCGCGATGAATTTTTCTACATCTTACCACCTAAGCCTCCAGACCATGTACCACTCTTAGGAGTACCATTTCTCCCCCCTCGATCCACAATGTAAAGAGTTAGTCATATCACTTGTTCATCATTTGCATTGGCTAATCACTTACATATATTGCATGATTCATACATGTTGTATGCTTTGCATAATTTGCATGAACTGCGTGAATTTGTCCGATGTAAAATTGCAATGAGTAATGAAAATTATAAAGCGTATGCGGACACTGACAGGAGAGAGTATAGTTTTAGTGAATGTGAGCAAGTGATGGTGGGAGTTAGAGCTGAGAGGTTTCCTTCAGGAACTGCGCAAATATTAAATGTTAGGCAAATGGGCATGTACATAGTAGTACGAAAGGTTGGGTCGAATGTCTATGAATTGAATATCCCTAAGAATATGGGAATCCATCGTGTATTCAACGTTGAAGAATTGACTGCATATTGTGAACCTCATGAGTACTTAATCACATTCTTTGAAATCATACAAGAATCAACACACTGATATATATTGATTCAATGAAATTGAAAACCTCATAAATAAATCATAAAAAAATTCAAGAGTACATGAAATAGACATGCATAGTCCATCCTAAGGGTTTATCATATCCAAGTACTAACAAGATTAGTTTTTATCCATGGAGAATACTACAACAATGCAAATATAGAGAGAATGCATGACAAAACCCTTCTCTTGAATGGAATCCACTCTAAAACTGATGCTCCAATCTCCAAGGGATGCTTTGTGCCTTCTACGGACTTCTATCATCGTTCTAAGTCACACTGATCTAAACTCCCTTTTTTCCTCTTCTTTTACTGTTATTTATAATCACGAAAATTGGGTTTTATGGTTAAATGGCCCAGAACACGATCTGGCTCTCGGTCATGTAATGCTCTAGAGCGATAAGTCTGTTAAGTGGATCAGACCGGGTATCAACATGTGTTGAGCAACACGAACACGGACACAGCCATGTTCTCGGTTGTGTCAAGGTTACAAGGGCTATTTTGGAGATGGCATGGTCATGTGGTTTTTAATACATCAAAATTCGGCTGACACAGGGGAGTGCATGGCAGTGTACTTGGATGTGCCGTGTTATATTTTCAATTAATTCTCTAAAGTGCTTTAAAATGTCAATTCTTCCATATTATGTCCCGAACAGTAATGATCATCTAAAAAATCATAAATAAACCATATAAGTATCAAATTCCATTGATATTAAGGGGTAAAATGCATAAGACTTTTATCCTCAAAATATATATGTTATAAATCAAATACTCCTACACTTACTCTTTTGCTTGTTCTGAAGCAATTACTAACCCGAATTTAGCAACCCCCTAATCAAAACTTCTTCATCTTACCTTGCAAGTTCACACCTCAAATTTCAATTCCTCAGAGAATGAAACTAAAACATGGTTAGGATCACACAAATAGTGAATAATTCTCATAGGCAAACAGCATATGTGACATCCTGACAATCTTTCTAGAATCAAATGCATTGCTTTAACACCCTCAATAGAAGAGTCACTCAAAACATTCAGTTCTTATGGTGTAGAAAATTAAAAACACTTAATTAATGCATGGAAGGAATTTTAACAATAAGCTTGCTAGAAATGGGAATCTCGATCTTCACCTGCCAGAGAAGGGAATCAAACTCAGGTGCAGTGGTCTTGAAGATAGACCGCAATACAATCGGTGTGCAAGCCCGGGAAGGATCTCCTTGAAGATGATGGGGAGCATTCTATAAACTCCATAGCAAAGGACTATGTAGCACGGGAACGAAAACGGGATACGGGATACGGGATAAGATACGAAACGAATACGGGAAACATGATTTTTAAAAAAATAAGAATACGGGTAAAGTTTTAAAAAAAATTATTATTTTAATATAAATATTAATTAATATAAAAATAAGACAACTATATAGGACTGCATCAAGATTCACTATTAAGAACATATCAAATTATATATGGAGGTGCATCAAGCACATAGTAAAATGAGGTAATTTAGTAATGCAGCATTTGCATCGTTCTGGAGAGTTTACAATATGAATTAGAGTTAAAATTACGAAGAAGAAATAAGAATATAAGAAAATTTTAGATTACAAAACAAAATAGAGAATATTGTCCACAATTCCAAAGGAAGTAAAACTAATAATATTCAATCAGTAAAGTAGGATCACTGAGTATAAATTGTGGGATATATTTATGTATATGTCATCAAAGCATATCACAAGGACTAATAAGACAACAAGTGTTTCAATCTCACTAATTCAACCTTGAATTATATAAAAAAAATCCCCTCTTGAACTTCTCATTCCTCCAGTTACTTCAAGGGTATTTGAAAATAAGTTACGCTAGTGTTAGAGCCAAGATGAAAATAAGATGATGTAAAAAATCAAAAACATGATGACATTTCCAGAGAAGAGGAAAAAAATAACACAGACTAGGTTGAAAATCCCTCTATCAGAAGGTTGCAAAAGGGAAAAGATAAGGAAAAAAATAACACAAACTCACTGGAAAGGCGGAAACAGTTGACGGATGTTAAGATCCAGAGAACTCTGAGGGCTTCGGCCTTTAGCGGATGTTAAGATCCAGAGAAGAGGGTTTCAGCGAAGGAGAAAGCTTCAACGAGCGCACGAAGAGCAACAAGAGAGGAGAAGAGAGGTTCGATGCAGAGAACTCTATCGACGCAGAGAGGGGAGAGCTTCGACGGGCGTGATGTGGGAGAACTTCGACGGGCGTGATGCGAGAGAGCTTCGACGGTGTGATGCGGGAGAGGAGAGAGTTCGGACGCACGAAAGAAAAAGTTATGTAACCTAAATAGCTAAGCACGTGAAATAGCTAAGCCGCGGGACGTAATGCACGGGAATCGCGTATCCCGCGATTCCGAATTAAAATTTTTTATTTAAATAATGCGTTTCCGGCGGCGTTTCAGAAACGCGTTTCCGGGCATTTCACGTATCTGAAACGCGTTCGAGCCGATAAGCGGAGCATTTTTAAGTATTCGTGCTTCGTAGGTAAAGGAGGTCGTGTTGTCTTTAGCGTCCCCTAGTTTCTATATTCAAGCCACACCCAAGATGGCATATATACCACAATGTTTGAATACATAAAAATTTACTTGGACAGTGTCAAGAATCATTGAAAGGTCCACACATAGGCTGACTTTAGGAATGTTACGTCCATTGTTGAGAGAGACATGGAACCATAAAGCCATGTGGTGGGTAGTTGTATGACACAGCCAACTAGTGGGAAAGGACGTTGTGGCTTGCCCGCTATTAATCATGATTATCATTGATGGTTCAATGAGACCGCAGATTCGCATGGCGCAAGGCTCTATGAAGCCACTGATTAAGTATAGCATAAGCTTGAGATAGGTGAGATGCCCCTCCGAAAGTGAAGGGGTGATGCAACTTGCAATGTATCATCGTACATTATATTTGTATGCATTTTGAGTTTATCACATTTGTATCATTCTGTTACGGACCCTAGATTGAGAGCGCGTGCAAGGGGGAAGAGGCGGGAAGTCCTCGAGGGCGGAGGAGGAGACCTTCTTGGAGCCTCGGGGAGCTATGGCTGACGACGGCTTGCCGTGTGCGATGACGGGGCGGCTGTGCGGGAACGCGGGAGTCGAAGAGGGGGGCGGCTAGGGCGCTGGTTGGGGCGGGTCGTGAAAAACAGAAGAGGGTTAGAGAAGGAGAGATCGAGAATTAGAGAGAGAGAAAGAGATAAAATTAAAATAACTTGTTTTTGCTCCCCCTTCTTGGTTCCCCACCCGGGTATTAAATAGTCACACCAAAATGCCCCCTCCTTGGGCTTAGACACGGAGGATCAAATGTGCATAGTAAAATATAAAATAGGACTAGATAAAAGTCTGCGATATACGCGACCAAAAGCGGGACCATAACATCTCCACCCTGCCCGACTACAAGCTTGCCCTCAAGCTTGCTCTGTGGTGACGGTCTGCGTCGGATCCCCTGTGTCCGAGTCAGCATCCCGTTCTGCGGTCGGGTCGTCTACCTCCAACCAGAAGAGGTGCTTGCAGCGATGTCCATGGAGAAAGGGCTCGTCACAGTTTTAGCATAGGCCCTTGGCACGACGGTCAATCATCTCTTGTGTAGACAGTCGACGAATGGTGGTGGGACGGTCGGCAACGCGGTCCAGAGGGCGCGGGGTGCGACTGGGGCCCTCGGTGTCTGGGTGATGTAGATGAGGGCGATCCAAGAGCAGACGCTTTTCACAGATGCGAGCCAAGCTCATTGCAGTCGTCAGATCTGCGGGGGCCTGAAATTCCACGTCCATGCGTAAGCGCTCATGGAGTCCCGCCGTGAAGATGGGCACCTGCTGTGTCGGGAGAACTGAAGGAGTGCGGGCCAAGCGGACCTGAAACTGCTCGAGGTACTCGTCGATCGGACCGGTCTGCCGGAGAGAAATGAGATCCCCCAAGGTATTGTTGTGGAGGGGTGGTCCGAAGCGGAGGGTGCAGGTTACTTTGAAATCCTCCCACGTTAGGAGTGGTTTCTCCCGTAGCAGTTGGGAAAACCAAAGTTGGGTGGGGCCCATCAGGTGAAAGGAAGCAATATTGAGCCATTCTTCCCAAGGGGTGCGTTGATGGGCGAAGAACTGCTCACAGCGAGAGAGCCAGGCCAAGGAGTCTTCGTGGCCATCGAATATGGGGAAGTCTAGCCGCACGTATCGTGGCACCCCGTTGCCCTCATGTCGTTGTTGGAAAATCGCCGGCGGGGTTGGCGGAATCGGCACGTCATTGGAGGAGCCCGCTGTCGGTTAGCCGCAAGTTGTGTCGTGATGGTGTTGATGAGTGTCGTGTTGTTATCTGCTAGGAGCTTGGCGAGGGACTCAAAGATTTGAGAGAGAGAGAGGGCGGTTCGGCCATTGTTGAAGGGTTGTCGGCGTCGGAGTGGCTGGAGGAAGGATGAGAGAAAAGTTGGATCGGTGGCGGTAGCAGCCCGGTAGAGGCAGCGAGCAAGGGGCCCCCGTCGATGGAGGAGCCGAGAAGTATGCGCTGTGGGGTAGGGATGGCAGAGGACGTTCGGGGCGGGGCAGGTCGGGACGGAGGCGGAGCAGGTCGGGACGTAGGCGGAGCAGGTCGAGACGGAGGCGGAGCAGGTCGGGACGGAGGCGGATGGATGGAGCAGGACGGAGCAGGGCCGGTTGGGGGAGAGTCGATCGGGGCCGCAGGAAGCAGATCCGGAGGTAGGGTTGACGGAAGGAGAGTACCCTCTGATACCAAGTTGTTACGGGCCCTAGATTGAGAGCGCGTGCAAGGGAGAAGAGGCGGGAAGTCCTCGAGGGCGGAGGAGGAGACCTTCTTGGAGCCTCAGGGAGCTAATGGCTGGCGACAGCTTGCCGCGTACGACGACGGGGCGGCTGTGCGGGAACGCGGGAGTCGAAGAGGGGGGCGGCTAGGGTGTTGGTTGGGGCGGGTCGTGAAAAAACAGAAGAGGGTTAGAGAGGGAGAGATCGAGAATTAGAGAGAGAGAGAAAGAGATAAAATTAAAATAACTTGTTTTTGCTCCCCCTTCTTGGTTCCCCACCCGGGTATTAAATAGTCACACCAAAATGCCCCCTCCTTGGGCTTAGACACGGAGGATCAAATGTGCATAGTAAAATATAAAATAGGACTAGATAAAAGTCTGCGATATACGCGACCAAAAGCGGGACCATAACACATTCCTCATGCACGTTTATTTGTGTTCATACTTTTTATTCGCGCATGTCATTCGCACTTGTGTATTTCTATTCGCATCGCGCATGTCACTTGTAAAATCTATTTCCTGTGTTTTGGTCGTGATCATTTCTTGTTGCCATGACGGTGTAGCTCCTGAGCGTGGGCCCTGTCGTGTCAAAGTTGGGAGCCTTTCTGTGGTTTTCTGGTGGGATGTATGTCAATGCGGCTGGAAGCACGCGCTTGTGTGCTATCTCTTCCAAAATGGGTTGTTCTATTTAGGCAGGCGCACGCTCGTGCGCAATTAACGCACGCCAAACATTAACACTGAGCAGGCCAACCTGCAACATCCTGGAACCTGGAAACCTCTAGGGGTAAAGCACGCATGTGCGCCAACTCATACATGTGTGTGCGCCAACTCGTGCAAGTACGTGCACCAACTCGCACACGCACGTGCGCCAATTCGCACAAGCACGTGCATGTTGTTCCTATAGGTCGCCCTGACAAGTGACATCTAGTTCTGCCTGGTTAACGGATGCACGTTCATGCAGACAGTGCATGTGGCTTGAATTGCTTTTTCGGATCTTGGTTTGAGCAATAGATCATGTGGTCTTTTAATCCAACGACTAAAGGGCTCTCCAAGGGTGTTTAGGTCATGGATGTCTTTCTCCTATTTATTTGCATTCCTTTAGGGATTTGGAAGAAAAAAAACGATGGGAGAGCTTTGAAGGAAGGAGAAAGGGTTATTCCATTGGAGCTAGGGAGTTTGGATTGAAGATCCTAGCCGGTGATATCGTAGATAGTCTCCACCCACACATCTTCCACCGTTTCTTCTAATTCTCCATAGCTCCAAGGAAAACCAAAAGGGTAATGACTCCTTTTTTGTCATGCTTACGTCCGTTTATCGTTTTATGCTCCTTGTTCTTGCACTAATATCGTTGACTCGTTGATTAGTGATACGATTGAGGCTAAAGTTCGTACGAACCCGTGAGGCATGGGATTTTGACCATGTCATATGCAGAAAGCATGCGTCCAATGGTCAATTGTGGTGAAGCTGGAAAAGCCATGTTGGCGGCACCAGTGATTTTTGTTTGACGTTGCATTTAAATTTTGTGTAGTTTTCGCTAACCGGTCTTAATTTGAATACACATTATTTCTTTAAAGCAATGGAGCATTGCGACGTAGGTTTCTTAATCGCTAAGTTATAATGGCGAGATTAGGGTTTTGAGAGTGAAACCTCGAGTCCCGCATCAAACCCTTATTAGTGGATAATGAACGTGGATGGTAGAGCGAACTAGCCTTCATGGTTGTTTGGCCCATCATCACCCTTTGACTTGAGTGGGAGTAACCGCCCAACCCACGATGCTTACGGAGGAGCAACTCATGTCCACTCAGTGCTTAGTACAGGGTTTTGTGTTGTCATTTGTTCAACGGGAAATGTGCCTGTCTGGAAAAATCCTTTGAATTTGATGGTACAAAACCTTATCTGATTGATAATAAGGAAACAAGAAGAGTTAGCATGTCCGGCTTTAGAAGGAGCGACCCTGAAGCAGAAAGAAGAAGCGCGAAGGAAGTTCTTCAAAAGAAGAGATCAAAAAGAGGCAGGCCTCATCCTGAAGCATCCGAAGATCAACGACTGGGCATTCGTAGAATGGGGACTCGATAGTTGACCAAGAACCTGATCATTTCTTGGAGAACGGATCGCAGACCGCCACTCTTAGCTGCAACGCTCCCAGATCGGTCAGAGATCCCTGTTTGTAGACTAGAGCTGAAGTCGATCGCTGACCGAGTCAAGTTTACATCAGCGGTCGAAGAAGGAAGATTTTGCACTCGTTGATTGCCAATCAGAGTTCAACGATAGCCGACTGACCAAAGATCAGCGTTCGTTGACTGAGCTGAAAAATTTGTCGGGACTCGGAATAGAGACATTGTAAAAGTCAAAAAAGTTGAATTTGCTTCCAGCGCTCCTATCTTATCGGAATTCGGAAGGGCGGAAGATAAGGTGGTTTTACCTTGAACCCTCTCCAATCTGAGGTGGCTATTTAAGAGGACCAAGGGCTTGGAGATCGGGTGAGAAGCAGCAATGCAGCAAGAAGATGTAGTTACTACTTACTAGAAGAGTAGAAAGAAGACAAGAAAGAAGAAGCAGATAGAACAACACTCTATGTATGTGGAGCACTCTTCCTTCTTTACCTATTCTTGATCTCCCGTATCACCTCTTCAAATGTAAATTGTGTCTCTCCTTCTCTAGAGACATAGTTATTGTCACTACTTGTGATTAATTCATCTTCTCTCTATCACCTCTCTGCATAAGGTTACAGAATCTCCTTTCAAAAGATCTGCGAAGCTTGACGGGTCTCCTAGAGAAAAGACTCATTGGGTTCTTATGCATCTTCGAATAACAAGACTCAGCAAGGTTCTGAAATTCCTAGCAAAAAGGCTTTCATGGGCCTTGTATTAGGCAGTGCGATCCCACACTCTGTGGAAGAGAGAACTACTCGTGTTTCAGGGAATCTCTATAAAAATTTCTTTTGTCGTCTGGTTAAATGCTCTATAGTTTAGATTCATGCTCCTCTATTTTCTTACTGTGTTGTGTTTTCTTCATTTATTTCTCTTCTCGAAATAATCTGTAAGATTCAGATTTTATTTTTTTATTTAATCGACGTGTAATAAATTGTGTAAGTCGGTGTATAAGCTAGTTTCTTTTCTCTTATCCTTTAATGTTCAGATCCGACTTCCGCACTTTCAATAGGTATTAGAGCAAGGTTCGACTTTAAGGGCCCACACCTTGGTGAAACAAGATATAATTGGATATGGATATTAATTCATAATCTACATTTTTGCCTAAACTTTCACACCCCATTTGTATTCTTGTCATGAATATCTTAGAAGTTTGCTATTTTTTTATAGGGAAACCCTTGAAATCTACATTTATGATTGCAAATAATGGATGTATTCCCAAAAAGTACAGTTGGATCTTAGAAAGAGGAAGACTGCAGGAGTAGAAGAAGAAAATTGCGGGAAGAACCCCCACCCACACACGCACGCACACATACACATAATTTTGGACATACATGGAGAAGTATAAGAAACAGGGGGAGGGGGAGTTGATGCAGAAGGAGAAAATTTTGTATATAGAACTACTACTTTTGTATGTTCCGTCATCGATCTTTAATGTTTTGTCGTCATCAAATAGAAGGAGATTGTTGGGAAAAATCTCTTAGATTTGATGATACAAAACATTATTCGATTGATGAGAAGGAAACAAGAATAGTTAACAGTTTCAGCTTCAGAAGGCACGAACGACGCTAGCAAAAAGAAGAAATGTGAAGGAAGCTCTCTAAGAGAAGAGGTCAAAAAGAGGAAGGCCTCATCCTGAAGGTGTCGGAGATCGTCGATCGGGGACTCGATCGCTGACCGAGTACCCGATCACCGATCGGAGAACGGATCGCAAACCGCCGCTCTCAGTTGGAATGCTCCCAGATTGGTCAGAGATCTCCGTTCGTGGACCAGAGCTGAAGTCGACAGTCGACCAAGCCATCCTTTCATCGACACTCGAAGAAGTAACATTTTGCACTCGTCGATCGTCGACCAGAGCTCAGGAGATCGCCGACCACCAAAGATCAACGTTTGCTGACCGAGCTGAAGAATTGTCGAATCTCGAAATAGAGCCATTGCATAAGTAAAAAACGTTGAACCCGCTTTCATCATTCCTATCTTATCAGGACTCAAAAGGGCAGAAGTTAAGGGGGTTTCGTATTGAACCCTCTCCAATCCGAGACCACTATTTAAGAGGAGCAAGAGCTTGGAGATCAAGTGAGAAGCGACAATGCAGCAAGAAGAAGAAGATGCAGTTGCTGGAAGAGTAGAAATGAAGAAGACAAGAAAGAAGAAACAGAGAGAACAGTACTCCATGTATGTGGAGCAATTTCCCTTCTCTTAAATGTGGAGCACTCTCCCTTCTTACCACTTCTCAATCTCCCTTCTCACCTCCTCTTCCAATGTAAATTGTGTCTCTCCTTCTCTAAAGACAGATAGAATCACTCCTTGTAATCACTTCATCTTTTTTCTCTCACCTCTCTGTATAAGGTTACACGATCTCTTTTCAAAAGATCTGCGAAGGTCAATGGGTCTCTTAATGAAAAGACTCACTGGGTTCTTATGCATCTTGGAGGAACAAGACTCAATAAGGTTCTAAAGTCTCCTGGCAAAAAATTTGTCGTTGTCCTTGTATTAGGCAATGTTATCCTACATTTTGTAGAAGAGAGGAATGCCGATGTTTTGGGAACCTTTATAAAAAATTCTTTTGTCGGCAGGTTTAATGTTTTATAGCTTAGAATCGCTCTTTTTCTATTTTCTCTCTTTTATTTTGTATTTTCTTCTTTTTATTTCCCATCTCTTCTCAGAAAAATATGTGAGATGCAGATCTAATTTTTTATTTAATGTTTGGTTGGAATCGGCATGTAATCAATTTTGTGTAAGTCAATGTATAATCTGGTTTCTTTTCTCTTCTCCTCCACTTTATTTTTGAAATGCCGATCATATTTCTGAAGTCTCCTCCTTATTTTTGAAATTTAGGCTTTCTAGTGAAACTAGAAAAAGTCTTGTTGGCGGAACCAATGATGTTTGTTTACCGTTGCATTTAAGATTTTTCTAGTTTCCGCTAACAAATCATAATCTTAATACGCGTTGTTTCACTTATATCAGTGGGGTATTGCGACGTAGGTTTCCAAGTCGTTGAGTTATAATAGCAAAATTAGAGTTTTGACAGTGAAACACTGAATCCTGCATGAAACCCTTGTTAGCGGAAAATGAACATGGATGGTAGAGCGGACTAGCCTTCATGGTTTTTGGGCCTGCATCACCCTTTGACTCGAGTGGGAATAACCTTCCAGCCCACAGTGTTTACAGAAGAGCACTTCATGTCCACCCAGCGTTTACTAAGGGCTTTGCACTGTCATTTGTTTAAGGGGAAATGGTTGTGCCATTTCCATAACTTCGAACTTATAGATCAGTTGGGTAAGTGTTTGATCCCAAAATATCAATGTTGCAATCATTTATGGGTATGACTAGGTCGTAGGTTTATGCAGTACAATCTCAAGTGCATGGGAGCATTTTTGAAAGGTATACTTTTGATGTAATGTGTTTCATATAGATGAACCAGGCAAAGACCACGGTGGCACCGTCTTGAATGTGAAAAAGTAATTTGAAGGGTAACAGAATGTGTCTGGGCTATTTGACTGGTAGTTGTCTCGAGTGCAAGGTTGTATTTCAAAGGGTAATCTCATTCCTTTGTCGCAAGGTCGAAGCAACTACCTGTAATGTGACGATCACTTGTGTGTGTGACCGTAATGTTGGAGTGCCTTGACTTTGTAACGACTTTACAAAGTTGAACCAAACGATTTTACCCATTTTCACAAGTGGCCTAAGAGGACTTCTCAAAAGGTCACTCATCTCATGACTACTCACATAGGAACACGCTTAACTATAGAACGCAACTCCACTTGCTCTGAAAAGGCGTCTTTAATATTGAGGGTTCAAATTAACTAAGCTCAGTAACTTTCCCACCAATTCCGATATGAGATTTGTTCATTTATGTTCCTCCTTTCACCTAGAAGTTTGATATCATAGAAGCCTAACAGAAGCTGCTTAACCTACTTTTAACTGCCCCCAAAGACAATCCTCACCTAATCGGATTCATAATATTACAAGCCCACTAGCTTCGGCTTGATTCGTCCCTGAACCACACACCATATTGCAGGAAGTCTAGTTCTAATACAATTTGTAACAACTCAACCCCCAAATATCATAAATATTGTCCATTTTGGTTCATCCCAGGCCATATTAAGCTGAACCGCGCGATTTTTTCCCTTTTCTATAGGTACCCTAAGAGCACTTCTCAGGAGGTCACCCATCTCAGGACTACTCCAACCGAAGCACGCTTAACTACGAAGTTTCTAATACAAACACATTGCTTGCTCTGAAAAGAGCGCCTCTAATATTTTAGGGTTCAAGTTAATACTTAAGCTTAGTAACTTTCCCTCCAATTTCAATTTGACTTTCGATTCATTCTTGTATCTCATTGTACTTAGATGTATCTCATCCTAAAAGCTTGCTGGAGATGATTTGTCTGGGCTTCACTGCCCCAAAAGACACTTTCTGCCCTCATCGGACCGACCTCATCTGGTTCAGAATGTTACAGAGTGCACTATGGTCGTTATGATATGAAGTGATGATTGTGTGGACTAGTTCATACTAGTTTGTTTGATGTGATAGGGTTGCATGTATTGTAACTTGCTCTTTACTTCATCATATGCATATATTAGGCCTTATTTTATATATGTTAATGATAGAGGACATGTTTGATACGTGTAATGCTCATCCATGTTGTTTTGCTTCTGCTTTACATGTTATTGCATATTGCGAAGGTTGATCTCGCAAGGGGAACGACGTGGCAGTTCCCTAGAATCTGTTGGGATGCCCGAGAGGAGGGGGTTCTTATGTTGTTTGTGGTCAGCCAAGCAAACCCACATTACCTCTATCTGAAATTGTTTTTCAGGGCATAGCGCGCAGGGCGGAGCATAAACACCTCATGCTAAGTGAAAAAAGGTATGAAAGTTATGAGGTGTTTTATTCTTGTTTTATGTTCATTTCAAATGATGTAGTGGCTTAGACCCAAATTATATAATGAACTTGTTTTGACCTTAAGGCCTTTTGTTGGATGATTGTAATGGTCAATGGTCATATTGAATTGGATTTATGTAATCTTTAGGTAAAAGACACTCTATCTTTTGAGTTCCGAATAGCTACTTTGATTGGTATTGTTGTGCCTTTTTCTTCTTGTATCATCTTATAATACTTTATTTGTTGAAGTTACATTCGTGTAGCCTGGCTAGATAAAAAATATATGGTAGATACAAGTGGGGTGTTACATCACTTGCACTCGCTACTATGCCTTATTGGTGTTGTTAACAAATAAGATCCTGAATTTCAAAAAAAAACAAATAAGATCCAGAATGGAAAAGTTTGTCGAATTAGGTATGGTGGTGTTAGTCCTGAACAAAAGGACCGGCAGTCCGGTCCGGGACCGGTCTTTTAAAAGACCGGTCTTTTGGCCGACCGGTCCCGTTCAAACCGGTCCAGGTCCGGGACCGGTTTTTCTCCTCTGGAGGAGGACCGGCTGGGACCGGAGGACCAGTCCTAACCGGTCCCGGACCGGACTTTTTATTAAAAAATAAATAAATTTAAAAAATAAAATATATAATTATAATTATATAAATTAAATTAAAATTTTTTGTGATTTAAAACTAATGAGCATGCAAGTTACAAAATAAAATTAAATAAAACTCAAAATGATAAAAAGTCAAAATGAAATAAAATTTGATTTTTATTAAAAATTAAACAACATTACAAATTACAAAATTATTTACAATACATTTAAAAAAAATTAAATAACATTACATAAAATAAAATGAAATGTACATTTAAAATAAAATTACATTGAATTGAATTGACGAAAAATACAATTTACTAGCTTATTCTGCGCTGCCCAAATTTAAATTATTCAGTTCGTCTTCAACTTCAGACTCGCTATCTTCAATTGACGAAACATGTTGCCTCCTCCTCAGAGCATTCAAATGATCCTTGTAGCAAATGCAAATCTCCAAAGATTGTTCAGTCAAACGACTTCTTCGCTCGTTCAGAATCATGCCACTCAAAGAAATTGCAGACTCTGAAGCTACCGTACTAGCTTGGATTGTTAGTAAATCACGGGTCATTAAGGCCAAAATAGGATACACATTAGTTTTAGATTTCCACCAGTTTAAAATATCAAAAATTTCAATTTCGTTTGCGGTCATATAATCTTGAAATTGTGTTTTGCTATATAAACATAATTCGTTTAAAGTACTTGATGTTCTTTGTTTTTTCCTAAAAGCTAATTCTAAAAGTTTATTTTTTAAAGTATCTTTTGTTTTAGGTTGGGTGGATTCTACGTGAGGTCGCGATTATAAAGGCGGGTAAATTCAGAAATAAATTTTGAAACACTAACATTAACAAAAACACTAGAGGATTCGTCTAAATCTAAATTCCGATTAATTTTTTCTATAAAATTTTCTGCGCCGTCTACGCTCATTAAAGGGTTCAAAGTCGCGGCGCAAGAAAACATAGGAGACATATCTTTGTAATATTTGAAAAACTTTTCCTCCATTATTAATATTAACGAACGCCACATTTCGTTCGTTTTGTAATTTTTAAACGTTTCAGAAATTAATAATATATTTTCAATAACTAATAAGCTAGTAGGATAGTAAACTCCGGATAAAATAGTTGTTGCTCGATAAAAACTTTCTAATAAATTTACATAATCTTCGAGCACGAACCAGACTGACGCGCCTAAATCATGTGCTTCGACATTATTATAAAATTCTATTAGTAATGTTTTGTGGCAAAGCTCGCTTTAACATTTTATAAGTCGAGTTTCATCGTGTAGGCATGTCATACGATGGTCCTAAAAAATTTTTACCTTGAGAAATAACAAATTTTTTGAAATCTTGTTTTCTTCTTTTCGAACTATAAACAACTCTTAACATAGTGCGTATTTTATTAACGTAGTCGTTCATAAATTGTAAATTATCTTGCACAATTAAATTTAAAACGTGACATACACAACGCGTATGAAAAAACATTCCATCTAACATTGGTTGCAAATCTGATAATAAATATTTTACGGTCATCCCATTATTTGAAGCGTTATCGAAAGAAATACTCATAATTTTTTCTTTTATTTTAAATTCACTAATAGTTTTAATAATAACCTGATAAATATTTTTACCGGTGTGCGGATACTCAAATCCTTCAAAACAAATTATACATTTATTTAGTTCCCAACTATCTGGATCGACCCAGAGACAAATTATGCAAATATAAGAAAGACCGTCAATTATACCGCTAGTCCAAACATCGCTAGTTAAGCTAACGCGACCGTCGAATATTTCAAAAAAAAAATTAAAATATTTTTTAGATTGTAAATAAGCCGCTAAAGCATCGCGTCTAGTTGTAATACGACTTACCTGAGGATATTTAGGCTGGAGTACGTCGTGAATGTAAGACGTCATTTCTTCATCGTCGTAGTGGTTGAATGGGAGTCCTGTTTTGATGACATTCTCCATTTGTCGCTCTCGTTGTCGAGCTTGGTCGTACGTCCAAATGTGTCTGGTCGCCGAAATTTGAGCTTGGGTAGACTCCGGGGCTTGCTTAGAAATGCAAGATTTCACATGTCGGACGAGCGTTGTGTTGCTGCCGACGGCCATTATCTTCCCGCAAAGTTTGCACTTCGCCTTCATTTCTCCATCAACCTGCACTTTATCAAAGGTCTCCCATATTGCCGCTTTGTGACGGTGCTCCACTATCTCAAGATCGACAGACGCGGAGGAGAACGTCGGCATGGATGAAGAAGACGCCATTTAAATTAAAGCGAATTTGAAAGAGAGAGAAAGAGAGAAATAGAGAGAGGGAGAGAAAAGTGGAGAGAGAAATAGAGAGAGAGAATGGGGGAGAGGGGGTATTTATAAAAAAATTATATTAAACAAATTAATTAATTAAAGAGCCTAAGCTCTTTACTTAAAGAGCCTCTCTTTAATTAAAGAGCCTCTCTTTAATTAAAGAGCTTAGGCTCTTTAATTAAAGAGCCTAGCCGTTCGGCTCTTTAATTAAACAGCCGAACGGCTCTTTAATATAAGAGCCAACGACTTATTAAAGAGTCGGTTGTAACGGCTCTTTAGAGAGCCGTTACAAATGGCTCTAGACCGGGACCAGTCCGGGACCGGTTTTTGCTAGAATTCAGGGGACCGGTCGAGCCCCTGGGACCGGACCGGTCCCGGACGGGACCGGTCCCTAGCCAGTCCTAACCAGTCCGGTCCCAACCGGACCGGTTAGGACCGGTCTTTTTGTACACGCCTAGGTGGTGTGATTAAAGCAAACTAAACAAAGCAATATTAAAAAAAAATTGATTGAAAAGGTATTTTATAATATAAAATTAATAACTCTAAAATTTAAAATAAAACGGTATTTGATATTTAAATTTTGAAATTATTTAATACTGAGAAATACAAAGTGGCCAATTCTTTGAAATTACATCCTCTTTAAAGCCTCATATTGATATCATTATTATTCATTTACAATCCTTATCTATTGATACTTGATAGCAACCACCCCCACCCCCACCCCCAAAAAAAAAAAAATCTTTCTTAAAGCATCAATCTGGGAAAAAATCAAAACAAACAAATCAATATTTTGTTTATGACTACCCCGCCCACACCCTCAAATGCTTCCATAGTTCGCCTTCAAGGCCGTCGACGATCTCTCCTCTGCTTTCCTCTGGCAAATCTTGTGAGTGCTCCTTTGTTAGCTACTCCATCACATCCCGATGCCAACAGATTCAGGTGGATCTATAGTTGCATCTCTTGTTGTTGCTTGGTTATTCCTTATCCCTCTTTTGGCCATTACCTCCCCAACTAGATCCAATCTAAGCCACAGACTCCCTTCGGAGCGCCTCCTGTCCCTCTGCCACCTTCTAGAAAAAATACAGTTGCTTCTCAAACATTACTCGTGCCCACACTCCTCCAGTCGACCAGTTGATCACACCCAATCCATAAGGAGACTATTAGCCTCAAATCAAGTTACTCGTCCCTCAACTAGAGACCTATTTCCCCCTTCAAAACTTCTTTTGAGCCTTCAACAGTCGAATAGTAACTAAGTGGTTGAGCCATATTTACAATTTATCATCGATTTTTTATCCAAGTAGAACCCTAGTAGAGCCTAAAAAGTATTGGTTGCAATGTCGGGTTAGCAAGCCTAAGATATTCTTCTCACCATTCTCCTTGCTCAAATATAATTTGTTAAAATTTTATGTGTAGTTTATTTAATCTTTAAAAGCATAACTTGTCTAATTATTGTCACTCCTGTTTGTTGACAACCTGATAAACCAATTGTTGTTTTGTTTTTTGTGTGGATGAACTTTTATTGTATTGAACGTATTCCGATGTTTTTGATGGGGAGTAGCAGATAAGATAGTGGTGAGGAGATAGCATTTGGCTAGAGAGGTGGACAGGTGGTGGAGGCAATGGTTTTTGGAAATTAGGTGTTTGGGAGGTTGTACGAGGAATTGGGGAGGTGGTAAATCCGTCTTTCACCCATCATGCTTACTCGATGGCACATTCTAGGTAGAGGTGTTGTGGTTATGTAGGAGGGCCAAAATGTGTGGTTATAGGCCATGGAAAAAATGTCCCAAGTTAGTGTTCTTCTTATAGACTGGGGAACATGAGTGGCAATCTCCACACATTCATCAATGTAATAACTAGCCATTGACTCCATCTAATGAACGGCGAGAGTCGTTCGAAGGCGTTCTGTGATCAGAATCACATCACCAAAGCAATGTTTCCTTGAATGGAGGCCATGAGAGGTAAGGATTCGTTTGTCGAACCCAGCAAATCCAATGTAAGATTGATCCCTCTATGTATAAAGTGGATAGTAGCACCTTCTAAAGCTCAAGTGTGTCTTGCACGTCAAAGAATTTCTCCGCGTAGGCATTCCACCTTACGGGGTCGTTTCCTTCAAATACTAGAATGTCCAATCGTCGGAGGTGAGGCACCACCAGCGTCCCACCGCCACCACCACTGTCCCAAACAGAGCCTGCTCAGAAGCGTGTATGTCCTTATAGTTGCTTGTTGTGCTAAACAAAAACATTTGATAAGAAACATGAATGTATGTATACAGGTTGTTAAAGGCGCGCCTCAGGCGCGCCTAAGGCTCAAGGCTCACCAGGCTCAGAGGTTTGCGCCTTAGTGCGCCTTTTGTGCGCTTTTGGAGCATAAAAGACACGTCTAGGTGCAATTTCTATTGTATTTTTTTTTTCAAAATAAAGAAAGAAATAATGTAAGAACTTAATATTTGTTTTCCATGATTTAGTGTTTGCGAAACATAATCGAGCGTTGAAACTTAGATATGATGCAAGTGATCACATTGATTCTATTTTATAAGAGATATAAATGATAGTAATGAATCATTAATGAGTAGAATAGATGAAAAAATCTGATTAAGAAGATGAAGTAGTGTTTGATGCTGATTATTTAAATTGAATATGGTTGCGCCTTATTGTGCTTCACCAATGCTCTGGATGCTGAATGAAGGAAGCATGGTTATGTGCACATAAATCAAAATGGATTCTTGGGTCTGCCTTCTCTGATGTCTTTGGCTTTGATTTGAGGGCATGATTCCGCAGCAAACGCGACGGTATAGGGGGCCACTATTTCAGTGGTACTCTGTGAGCAACCACTTTGTGCATTTATTGTCAAAGGTTAGGTCTTTCTCCTCTGAGAGAAGCCACTTTGTGCATAGTGCCAAAGGTTAGGTCTGTTTCCAATCTTCCCCCGCCCATACCCCCAATGATTGGGGACTATATGGGTTCTGTTGTTGTTGTTGTTGTTGTTGTATGATTGCGCCTTGCCTTCGTCAGGCGCGCGTCTGCGCCTTGAGCCTTGCGCCTAGGCTCCAAGAGCCCTTTGCGCCTTGGTGCGCCTTGCGCCTTTAATAACTAAGACATAGACAATCAGACCACCGTAAAAGTCTATTAATCATTAATGCAATAAAATGCCAATTAACTTCATAGGCCTTCCTACAGCCCTACATACCATATGCCTATACTTCTCAGACATGTAAAGATCTGAAAGAACATATTACTAACATTAAAGAACTTGGCATCCATTAAACATACAGATATAGAATCAAGTTTACATAGGGCACCAAAAGTAACTACGTATAATAGAGAAGGTAAGGCCGCGATAATTGCATATAGGTAACAATAACAACAGAATGGGTCCCAAGAGATCGAAGATAACAGGGCACTCACTTCGGCATTGCCGGCCGCTTAAATCATTGCTGCACGTAGTAGTAAAGCGGGTCTACCGGCCCGCCGGGAATTGGACGAGGAACAGCTTCGTCCTTGCCCTCCTCCCTAGGTACTATGTCAACAAGGAAGTCGAAGACATCGGTGCGGGTGATGGCGGCGGCGATATCATTCTTTTGGAGAGTCCGGCGCTTGTTCTCCTCGGCGTGATCCCAGCCCCGGTGGGTAAGCTCGAGGATAAACATCTCGCAAGCACGGGCAAAGACCACCGGCGCCTCTGCGGCGATCATCCGTACGTCCTCGTCAGCTTTCATGATCTTCTTGATGCGGGCCAAAGGGAGGTTATGATTCTTAAAATCGGTTGTTTGCTCGATCTCGCGGTACTGATCAGCCCAGAAAATCTGAAGCTGCTGCTGTTGTTGCTGCTGCTGCTGATACAGGTGTTGATAAGCAGCCTGGTAGGGTGCAGCGGCGGCGGCAGCAGGATAGGGCACGGGAGCGGCGGCGCCGATCACCGGCGGCGCACTGAGACCCTGCTGATCCATCGAGCTAGTGATGCACCTCACTAAAACAAGGTGTCCAAACCTGATTTTCCGCGGAGCTGGATTGTAGATGGAGAGAAATCGGACCTTGTTATAGGAGGAACAGAGGAGATTTAGGGGAAAGGAGGATAAGAAACCCTAATCGCGGGTCGTGTTATTCGGGGGACAGGAGGGAAGCTGATAATTTGTGTCGATACCGCTGCTTTCTTTAGAGTAATAAGCAAACCAGTTTAAATAAAAAATAAATAAAAACACTTTTTTTATTTAAGGGATCTTATAATTGCTCCTAAAATAACTCTACTATTATAATATAACCTAAAAATAAGTCTCTATTTGTCGTCACTTTCATTCCTCCCGTTTCTCAGTTTTCACGATACCGCCGCCCCCCTTTTCTCGCTTTCCTGTGCCAGCGACTGCTTTCCGCCTCCATTCGTCGGTCATTTCGTCAGCGATCGCCGCCCGTTTCTCCGAACTTCGCCTCTTCCGACATTCCCGAACCCCATTTCGCTCACTGCCATATTGTTATTAAGCTCACTAGATTGTCTTATTGTTGCCTCCCCGGTTGATAAGTGGATGTGAATGTCAAATATGGACCTAGTAGTGCATCGTTTTACAATGTGCAATTTATTCATTTCTCAAGTGAGCACATTCCTTCTGCTGCATTCAGCGCCGCCAACATTTAGAAGGGCAATCTACATTGGATTTGTAGATGGCAATCACTTCGTTCTATTGAAAATGTGTGAAGATTGTCCGCTACCATGGGTGTTTTCAGTATGAACGAGATACCATGACGAGATGGCAGAGCAGTGGGACATTCCTTATATGACAAATATTCATGATTGATGTAAGGTATGTATATTTAATATAATTAAAAAATGTTATAAGTATGTGTATATATTATCTAATTTTTGTTTATCAATTTTTTGTAGGTTGCAGTTGTTTATCAAATAACTTTGTTATTTATTACTCGTTGCTGCTAATTGATATTTTGTAAGTTGCTTAAACGTTTAAAATTTGGGCGTTAGCTCATAATTTTGACTTTATAACTCAATTCCATAAATTTACTACTCTAATGTCAACCGACTTTCTAAGTGCACAAGGGAAAAAATAAACATTTTTTTATTTTTTTAAGTGGGTCGCAAATATCGATATGACGACTGCAATTATCGTGAGGTTGCAACTATCCGTTTCGGGCCTGCAAATATAATTTCCCTTATTTAAATACCCTCTTTTCATTTTAATAATTTTTATACTAGCAAATGAGTTGTTTTCCCCTTCCTATTTCACCATTGCGCCGCCGCTGTTGGGCATACAGATTCCCCTCCCCATCTGACGCGCATAATCAGCCAAGATTTCTGCAACGTCGAAACCGGCATCGATCTCCAGCACGTTGGCTAGAATAGTGTTGGTTCGGATGGTCGCGATGATGGTTTTTGGTAGTTACGATTTAACAATGGGTCACTTCTCTCTCTCTCTCTCTCTCTCTCTCTCTCTCTCTCTCTCCCTCTGATAGTCTGATAGCAAGAAGAAGAAAAAGATCTCTCTTCCACGATGGATGGGGTGGATTAGGTGGATGGGATCGAGAATAATAAGAAGTGCAAACCGGCCCACTGAATAGAATAAGAAGAAATGGAATCCGGTGGTGATGCAGCCAAAGCGAATGGGCCCGAAAAACCGATTGGAGAGAGATTTGGCAGCTCGCAGGAGAGATTATTGAACATGATCTGCAGTTTTCTTAGATCGGAAATCTCAGCGAGGGTTTCCACAGGGATCTTCCCTGAGAAATTGTTATTGGAGAGGTTAATGGCCTCTAGAGAAGAACAGTAAGCAAGGTCGCGGGAGAGATCTCGGAGAGGGTTATTGGGAGCTCGCCAGAGAGATTATTGAACGAGATCTGTATGTTTCTTAGATCGGAAATCTCAGCGAGGGCTGCCGGAGAGGTTCAACAACCTCACAGCGGGGCAGATGCAGTGCTGCTGCGCCCTCCATGCCGACCAACCTCCTCTGGATGAGGGTTTGCTAACAGCCAAATATGAAAATAAAAATACATTAAAAAAATGATTTTTTTGATTTGCTAACAGTCAAACGAGGTTTGTTGTTAACAACGAAAATAAATGTTCATATGACAATCGATATGATGCATGTTTGGAAAAAAAATAATGGGATTGTGTAACATTTAGTCTATCTTAAATATCTTCAAAAAAATATTTTATTAATAAAATTCAGATTTTTCGTCATTTCTTCGACCTCTGACATTAATTCCCCCCACAAAAAGAAACCTCCCCACACAAACCCGTCGCAACCAACCCCACCCATTCTCCACCTTCCTTTCGCTGCCCTATTTTCGCATACTTACTCCTCGCTCCACGTCTCTTTACCGTCAGAGAATGATGTCCTGCACTCAGACTCTATAAGGTAATCGTATTCTCACTATTTTCCCACATGCTCTTACCTAGGTCGTATCCATTCTCCATTCCCGCAGTTGCTCCTCTTCCCTGATACCATCTACGAGGCACTCTACTCGATCGATCGCAATTCCCTTCACCACGATCATCGCTCTCCCCCTCTAACACCAACTGCTACAACTCAATCTGTAGGTATTCCCCCAGTATCTTCTCGATCTCCCACTGAGCCCAGCAGTCTTTTCTCACACAATCGTCATAGTTCTCCAGGAAAGAAGAAATTTGCAAGCCATAAGCCAACATCCATTCTCTCTTTTGGTATTTCTCCAAGGAATAAGAAGAACGACCGGTAAGGGAACCACACAGCCAACACAAAGGGGTTTTCTCCTTCTCCACCTGCACTACTCTGTTTGAAGGTACACCTCACTATCTTCTCGAACTCGCAAAAGGGATTTCGAGCTTGGTGTTGCTCTTATGCTTTTTTTCCTACTTTTTCAGGGAAGAACCAACCTGCTAGCAGCAAACTGAATGTCCAGTGTCAGCTCTAGCGGTAGGAGAATGAATCAGGTTTGGGAATGTTTAGCACCGTCTACAATACTACATCTTCAGACGGTAGGAGAATGCAGAGTTGGAGCTTGGCGGTTTGCAGTTAAGGTAGATCCTTTCACCACTCTGCTTGATTTTCTTAGAAACGGAAGGTAAGTACATTTCTCCATTGGATCTTTTCTCTGAAAAAGGTTCGGCAGATAATGCTTTTCGGTGAAGGTTTTTCGCAGTGTTTCTAGGCCAATTCATGAAGATTCACTCAGATTCATGAAGCTTCGGATTTGATGGCCCCTTCACTCCAATTTTAGGTATATCGTATTTCCATTTAACATTCATCACTGAGGACTTCAGTTTTTCTTAATTAGCGAGACTATATATATATACTATAAGGGAACCCAAAAGTGAGATGGTGTAATATTCAATCTACCTTAAATACCATCCAAAAATATTTTCTTAATAAAATTCAGACTTTTTCGTCATTTCCTCGACCTCGGGCATTAATTTGCCCCACGAAAAGAAACCTCCCCACACAAACTCGTCGCAACCAACCCCACCTGTCCTCCGCCTTCCTCCCGCTGCCCTATTTTTGTCGACTTACTCCTTACTACACGTCACTTTACTGCCGGAAAATGTTGCCCTACGTTCAGACTATAACATCCCAATTTTGTTCAGAGGGTCTAGAAGCTTGGTGACTTGTATTGATGTACTCTAAATAGCTCCTAGAGCTATGAGAGGTCTCATAAGCCCTTATTTGTCCCTAGTGTTATAACTTATGCCATAGAATAGCCCAGCGTCCTGATGACAATTCTACCCTTAATGGTGCTTAGAGGTGTGTGGGGGCCTTATGACTACCCTAGTTGAGGTAAGATGAGTCATGGGTGCCCTTATAGTGTCTTGGTCAAGGTAAGCACACCAAAACCACCTTTGCCCAATACTGGTGTGACAAATCACCATATAAGTCAACCTAGGTCAACTATAGCTCATGGAGGTGACCTAAACCATTTTAGGTGACACCAAGGTCCTAATAGATCTTCATTGGGCTCAAGTCACTCATTGGTAGTGTCATGTCATCATGGTGTTAAAGTATTGACCAAGAAAGGTCAAACCAAACCTTGCATGGGTTGACCAAGCCCATTCTCCTAAGTCTAGACCCAATCACAACTAGCCCGACCTTTCTCTGCCTTCATTAGGTGTGACCCTTCACCCATGGCCGTGGGGGTGCCTCCAAGAGGTGATGTGGGGCCCGACCATGCATAACCGACCATTAGAGAGTTGCCTCTCATGGAAATCAGTGCAAGGCTCTATAATAGAAGCCCAAGACTCCTCTGGAGATGTTAATCCTAATCCTGACCCCGAACGACCCGAGAGTGAGTGTTGGAGATTGCCGTCAGCGACTGTAGAGCAAGAAGGAGGTTTTCACCGCTGTGAACTCACCATGCCGTCGCGCCTCCATTCTTCGTCCAACAATGCCTCTCAGGTAGATATCAAAATCCCCTTAGTATGTAGATCACATGGTGGTTAGAATGAGGCATTCCGACCACCGGAACGGCCTGTCCTGGTCGCCCTAGCCTCGAACCACCAAGGTTTGTGGAAGCATTCCAGACCCTTTTGGGTTCACTGAAGGGCACCACAACGGTGAGAAGATGTCTCTAACTCTTCACTGGGCCCTTCAGGCGGCTGCCATCGTCGGAGAAGATGAATCTGAGCGGCTAAGCCACGTGAAATTGATAATGTGCAGATTCCTGTGAGCGACGGTGTCAGTCGGCCACCAGATTGCCACCCAGAGGTTTATCATCCCTCGTCGAGTCGACTGGCAGTGGTTCTGCGCCGTGGTGATCACCGGAGAGCGGTGGTGATCGTGATCATCCGCCAGGATCACGGTGACCGTTGATCACTTGAGGAAGATGAAATCAGGACCGTTAAATAACCTCGACATGATTGGCCTTGAACGCATCAGATCGTAACAGTTTGATCCCGTGAATTGGTGTAGGGTTTGCAGGATAACTTCACCAACACCGTCCACCTGCTGAGAAGAGCGCGTTGTGCGCTATTCGCAGACCAAGTATGATAATAATCAAAGTTATATGTGTGACGTATTTATTTTTTAATACCCGAGATAGTATTTTGACAAAATGTTGGCCTTTTGGTCATTTCCAGAAAATGTGTCCAACATGAAAAGTGCAGAGGACCGTGAGATCTTTCCAAATTAGGTTAAAACCACTCATGGTGACTACTATAGCCCTATGTGCACTCGTTTTAATGAGCACCTTTGTAACTTGGGGCCAAATTTAAATAAAGTGTATATTTCCTTCATTATTGGTCATTGTTGGTTGAAACTTGGTATGAAGGATATAAATAAGGATACAAATCTCTGGTAGGAGTTTGGAAAGTTTTGGAGTAACTAATTTTCCTAATGTTTTTATTAAATATATGACACTATGACAAAAATTAAATAAATGAAATAATGTGGTCTTCCATTAATTGTTTTGGCCCCAATTTTTGGTGAGCCTTATGCTGTGATATGAAGCACTTATGGTCCAAATTTGGATTCATTTGTAGTTTTAAATCTCTGTTAACCTCATATACATGATTTTGATGATATCGTCACATTTAACTATAGAAAATCATGATTATTGAATATTCCTCACAACTAAAAACACTTTAAAGTGGAAATTTACAGTAGTATTGTATTCTCATTTACTCTACATGTTTTGGAATATGAGGGCACCTGGGTGAGGTGTTTTGCCTTGATCCACGGGTGTGTTGGTAACACAATAATGTTACACTCATCGTTACATTGTATATGTTTAAGTAGGAGTTGTATCATGACTTATGCCATGTGTAAATGATATGTGTGGTCTCTGAAATTTAAGAAGTCTCATGCACATGCGGTGAATGTGACTTTTCGATTATGAGTCTGGTACCTAGTTTCCAAGTTTGAGAATCTTAAAGCATCATATAGCGCTATGTTGATTACTTTTAGGTCTGAAAATTAAAAATTGAAACCGCAAAAAACCGCAACACTGCACCGCACCGCACCGATTTTGAACCGCACCGAACGGTTTGGTTGTGGTGCGGTTTTGGTTATTGGAAAACCACATGGTTTGCGGTGTGGTTCGGTTTTTGCCTTGACAAAACCGAATAAACCGCACCGCACCGCAATGATTATAAGTATAATATAATTTTAATATTATTTCAATATCTTACAAATATATTGAAAAATTTCATTTATGTATTTTAATTAGTTTTTATTTTACTATTTTAGCTTTCATGTACTGTATTGATTATAAGTATATTAACTATTTGTATTGATTATTTACTGTATTGAACCCGTGAATCATGAAAATTGAAATACTGAAATCGAACCCTTAATCTAATATTCGGTATTCCTGGGCCCATTGTCGCTGCATCTCTACTCTCTCAATTCTCATGCTGCACGCGGCTTGCCTTTTAAAATTTCATGCTGATTCAAATGGTGATTATCAAATTGTAATTCCGATGGAAGGTAATTCCAGTACTCAGTCCTTCCTTTTATATTTCAGTGCCCTTTTCCTTATGCTTTTGAGTGAATAAAATAATTTTATCTTTCTTGTTTGGTTGATGAGATAAATTCTCTTTGGTTGATGAAATAAATTCACTTTGAAATTGTCGACGCAAACAGTCAAAGTGCAGATCTAATAAATTCTTTTATATTCCATCTTTCATAATCTGATCATCTTATTCACTTGTAGGATTTTCATGAAATAAAGAAATAAATAATTATATGATACAGTTTATTGTATTTTGTTCTCTTGCATATTTTAAGTATGAGAAGATGTTGTTATGTAATTAACCGAGCATAATATTTCTATGAATAGTCCATGTACTATTTGATAAGTTTTGATAACTGTGCAAAAACCGAATCCGCACCGCAAAAACTGACTCCAAACCGCACCAATGTCAAACCGCACCGCACGGTTTTGGTGCGGTGCGGTTTTGTTCGGTCCAAAAGCGACCCCCTTTGGTGTGGTTGCGGTTTGGGCTCAAACCGCACCAAACCGCACCAATTTCAGGCCTAATTACTTTGATTAGAAATGTGTAGCCTTTGTAGATGCATATGTTTACTTGTGCTTATAATATTCATCATGATGTACTTGGTGTTGTTTATACATTGTGCTACCTTACAGTATGGTTTATCATAACAATGTGACAGCTCATCGGTTAGACACGATGGTTACAGTAATGCTATTTATTTTAGCATAGTGTATGTTATCATGTACCCAAGCCTAAATGTTTTGTCCCCATTTTAAGTTCTAATGATTTGTGAAGTTATCTTTGACTTGTGTAGTGGAGAGAGTGTTACTGAGCAAGCCTATGAACATCATCATTGATGGATTAATTTGGAGAATATATCGTAGTCGTGATTGGATAATATTGATCTGAGTGGCGACACTACTTTCTTCCTACGCTATATCTAGGATGATTCATTTATTTCTTTTTTAGGAGTGGATATTACACGTGTGATATTTTGTTTGAAAAGTTTGCAAATATTTAGTATGCATAGAATGTTCATTCTTCCTATCCACACGGGCATGAAAATTATTTGTCGACTCCTTACTTTCATTATCTATTTGAGCAATTAGTCTTTTCTTATCCAGGTGAGTAGAGTGGTTTGCTTGAGACAAGCAATTAGTTTTTTTTACGCTCATTTAGCCTTGTTTCCATGTCATTTAGCTTTTCATTAGTCGATTCTAGCATCATATCTGTAAATTTATCAAAGTCTTCATAAGAGCCTATATAAGCTGCATTAAGTGTTTTCCATTGCATTGCATGCATGAGAGAAATCACATCTCCCTCTCATTTATGATTTGATGTAGTTTCTATTATTATACTATCATTTATATATTATGTGTAGGAGCCATGGTGATTTTTTGGAAGTTCATGGCTGAGTTTCGTATTCAAATGCTTCTGCCCATGCAATTTGTACTCACACGGTCGTGTGTTTGTTCTCGCACTGGCAGATGACTTGTATTTAACATAAGCGCATGGTCCTTCATTTGTTCTCGCACTGCATGTGGTCATGTGCATTGTTATGATCTGTTTTCCTGAGAGCCCGATAATCTTACACACGGTCTTGCGTTTGTTCTCACACTGTCTGCGATCATTCTTTTTATTTGCAATCCATTTACTGCATCTTATAAAAATGTATTTTGACGAGGATTTTGCAGAGTCCCTCAGGGACAAGCTCCAGAACGGTCGTTTTTCTCCCCCTCTAACTTAGGGCTTTTCCCTGATCCTCTCCGCACCATCCAGAGCTTTAAGAAGGAGATTTTTTCATCAATGGTAGCCGCATTGCAAGGAGATTGAGTGCAAGATGTGGACAATGCAAACCCACCGAGAAGATCGGAGAGAGGCGGTGATAGCCCTCGTAGACTCTGAAAGGTAGCCAAGGATTGATGAGAGGAATCACAACCTTCTTACATACCCAAAAAAGAGTCTCGGGCTCTGTTTGCATTTCTAACTAACCTTCGCTCCTTTTGGTTACTCTGTATGAGTTCTCTTCTTACATTATGATGGTGGATGGATTGTCATGAAATTGTATTGTTAATCATGTTTATTTCATTGTTTTTCAATGTAACGGTTTTTATTCATGATTTATCCTTGGAGATTGCCTTTGCTTGACTTGGTTTTCGTTGTGTTGAATTATTGATTCCATGCTTGAGAGAGAGAGAGAGAGATAGCTTTGCTAAGTGATGACGAAGAGGTGAAGGCGACCCTCGAGCATTGCCACTGGATTTGTTCGAAGAGGTGCATGCGACCCTCATTTGAGTTCTTACGATCATTTGCTTCACAAAGGTGAAGTGTGAGTGAAGTGATGTGGGAGACCCGCGGTGTGAGCGAAGCGGTGAAGACAACCCCCACCCTTAATGTAGTTTTCATATTTTTTTGCTTTAGCATAGGAAAAACCACCAAAAAAATATTACATGAACTCTTCCCAGTTCATTCTTCAAATTGACAAATTACCAGCGCCCATGTTCCTTGTCAGAATCGTTATCGGGGATTCACTCTTCACTTTATATTACTTGACGACCCATGCACTTTCCATGATCGCATCATGTGCGCTCCCTGCGCGCACGAGCCCCCTGCATGTGCACATCCCGTCACCATCACCACAATCGTCTCTCCGACGAGCATGACTAGACCGCACGAGTTGCCCGGGCCGCCCAGGGGGAATGGTCGTCATATCCCTAAAAATAACAATCTGGGTTACACAATTACCTGTGCCCCCTAAAAACCTATATAAAGATGTCCATGCCTTCATTCGTAGGAGGGGGGGGGGGGGGAGATAAGGGACCTCTAAGTTTTTTCGGCGAAGACTCGACTAATTTCTCATTCCCACGCTTAACGCACACTCCACTAGGGACAATACTGCTCTTGTGACTGCTTTAGCGAGCGCTCTTCAAAACTTAGCTTTTCTCAAGACTGGACACTCCAAAGAGTTGTAAGGAGTGGTGGTATGTCACCCTCTTAAACACTAACTCATGTACTCAGCTACAACTAGTGGATTTCCTCAGAACTGGGTCTGACCCCGTGATTTTTTCTTTCTGGATTTTCTACGTAAAAGACTTGTTGTCTGTTGTTGGTTCTTCATTTTGATTATTTGCGCGCTTAGCTCACTCTCGAGCTAAGACGATCTGATTCATTCGGTCTGTGGGAGAGCTAAGTGACCCGCAACAAAACTTATAATATCGGTCTCATGTGAGAACTTCAATCTCCAAAATCGACAACGACAACGACATTAATTGGGGCCAGGAGACTCTCAACTTACTGAAATTCTTCTTTGAAGAAAGGTTGAGACACTAATACGATCTTCGGGGATTGGCCCACGTCATTTGACAGATCTTGGAGGTGCCACCACTGAGCTTTAACTATGTCTTCCTCCCCACAAAAGAAAATCGATGGTGTGATTGAAGAGGGACTAAATCAACCCGCTCGTGACGAAAACATGGGGATGTGCAGAGTGTACATCGATATCGTAAGTAGAGCGGAGCACGACGACATTGTGGAGGGCATTTGACGGAAAGATGTTGGATATGGGTGGCTGATGAAATTGGGGGCCATCATGTTTGTGGGTAGTCAAAACATATGATAGAGTTTAAGGCTCCGTTAATTTGAGAGTTTTTTCTCTGTTGAGTTTTTCAGAAAACATAGACTTTTTTTGACAATTTGAATAGCATTTATAATCACCAATCTCCCAAAAATATCATTTTATGTCTAATTCTAGCTGTACTGCAATGAGTGATCTACATTGAAAAATATTAATTTATCTTAATCTCCAACCACACCATCTCCAAAAGCAATTGTGAAGCTTTTTTTGGATGTGAATAGCCATATTAGAGGTGACAATAGCCTAAATAAAATATTTATTAATTTAAGCACGCTTCTCAAACTATGTGGAGCCTTTAGGCCACTAGTATGATCTCCGTGATTGACCCGCACCATTTGATGGATCACGGAAGGGCCACCATTGGGATTTACCTTTGTCTTCCTCCCCATCGAAGAAAATCGATGATGCGATTGAAGAGGGACTAGATCGGAACCCACTCGTGACAAAAAGCATGGGGATGTGTAGAGTGCACATCAAGATCGCAAACGGAGTAGAGCAAGACAACATCGTGGAGAGCATTCGAGGGGAAAGGGTTGAGTGCGGGTGCCTCATGAAACTATAGGTCGATCAAAAGGAGGGCGTGTTTACCGATAGTAACACTTAGGAGAGAGTTTAAGACTCCGTTTATTCGAGCATTTTTTTCTTAGTTGAGTTTTTCAGAAAACAAAAAAATTATTTTTTTGACCGTTGGAATACCATTTAAAAACATTACAATGAGTTACATCTAAAAAAAACATTGTTTTACTTTATCCCTTACCATACCATCTCCAACTACACAATTGGGAAGGTTTTTTGTTAGTCATATTAGAGGTGACAATACTCTAAATAAAAAAAAATTGTTAGAGACACCACACTTTTCGCTAGTCGCACTCATTGTTAGAGACGCCACTCTATTTTAAGAATTGATAGACACGCTCTTAATTGTTAATTGCACCGCAATATTGTTAAAATTATCGCACTTGATTCTTTCATTAAAAGTAGAAATCACAAAACACACATGATTGTGAGCCACAAAGTAAAATATTGAAAACAAAAATCTTTAATATTGTATTCATTGTTGTTTACTGCCTTCATATTTATACAAAAACACAAGTAAATAGTATAAATATTTAAGTAAATATGTAATATACAAACTAAGGCTTCATTTGGTTCGGCGGTGGCGGATGCAGCCGACAGGTCCAAACGGAGCATTGGAACCGGAGGGGGGGGGGGGGGGGGCGGGGTTGGAAACGCTCCATTTAGGCTCATTTTCCTCTATCCGACGGGTGCAAACGGAGCAAACGCCGCCGGCGCCCGTTTGTTTACCCGCCGTCCGACGACGTTTGCTCCAAACGAAGGAGGCGAAACGCCCAACCAAACGAAGCCTAAGACTCTCTTTGGCACGATGGTGGCGGTCTTGAGCGTGGTGTAAAACCGTCATTCGTGAACGACCTCACCTAAGGAACTTCATCCACTTTTATGTTCAAATGTATGAAGTTCCTTAGGTGGAGGTTCATCAATGACAATTTTACCACCGCGTTCATAACCGCCACCACTGTACCAAACAGAGCATAAGAAAAAAAGGCAATTGTTATTCGCAGACCATAAATATCTATTCGTAGAACATTTTTTTCTCATTTTATTTGACTTTACAAATTATTATCCGCATACCAATTTTAAATTTGAGCAGTCGATGTCTCTGTTCTCCTGAGCAGAGCGCAATAATGAAGGAACAACTCTGATGATCTTTTGAGCACTTCAATGTGTGCACGGATCGTGATTCATAAAATAAATGTGCGGATGGAGACCGAGTTGTAGAAGAAAGCTGATTTCTTCATTGTTCATGCGATTTCTGTTTGTTTGGGAAGATTTAGATAGCTGGCGGATCGTGATTCATAAAATAAACGTGGATAGAGACCGAGTTGAGGAAGAAAGACGATTTCTTCGTTGTTCATGCGATTTCGGTTTGTTTGGGAAGATTTGGATAGCTAGGGTTACTCTTTCCCGTGGTAAGAAAGGCGAAGATGACGATCAAATTTTTTTGGCGATTATTATCCGCACTCTTTTTGTATTAGTTATTATGCGCCTTTTGGAAATGCGTCTTGTGCGTGCATTTTTAGGAAAAGTGATCAACCCGAAAGTTGTAGATCTCATCAAGATCTACAACTTTCGTGTTGATCACTTTTCCTAAAAATGCACGCACAAGACGTATTACCGCTCTGATTGAAACATGTGCGTAACTATAGCGAATTTTTGAAAATACGCCCTGTACATGCATTTTTAGGAAAAGTGTTCAACACGAAAGTTGTAGATCTCGACGATCAACTTTCGTGTTGAACACTTTTCCTAAAAATGCATGTACAAGACGTATTTTCAAAAGGCGCGTAATAACTCATACAAAAAGAGTGCGAATAGCCAAAACTGCAGTGCGGATAACAATCGCCTTTTTTCTTCTTTACTAATCTGCGGATAAAAAAAGTATCCATGAAAAGATAAAATCTGCGAATAGACAAACACGATCTGCGAATAACAACTGCAAAAAAAAAGGTGTTGATATTAGTACCGCAGTTTTGGCTAGTCGCACCGCATTTTCTCCAAATTTTTCGCGTCTTTTGGAAATACGCCTTGTACATACATTTTTAGGGAAATTGTCCAACACGAAAGTTGTAGATTTCGACGAGATCTGCAACTTTCGTGCTGAACACTTTTCCTAAAAATGTATGTACAAGGCGTATTTCCAAAAGGCGCGAAACCTGTGCGTATTTTCAAAGTACACATTGTACATGCATTTTAAGGAAAAGTATTCAACACGAAAGTTGTAGATCTCGTCGAAATCTACAACTTTCGTGTTGGACAATTTCCCTAAAAATGCATGTACAAGACGTATTTTCAAAAGACGTGAAAAATTAGGAGAAAATGCGGTGCGACTAGCCAAAACTGGGGTGCTAACGGCAGCGCCCAAAAAAAAAAAAAAATCAAAAAATCAATTTTAATAACGCTTCTCACTACGCGGAGCGGCGAACTGGGAGATGAAGTGGGAGAAGTCGCCCCCTTCTCTCTCATGCCTCCTCCCCGATCCCATAAATTTCGTCGTCGATGTTTTTGTATTTCAGTTGTTTTTTTCATTCTGCCGAAGAAGAAAAGGAAATTCCCAGTGCTCATTCTCCTTCCTCATTTTCCGAGCTGAAGTCGTCTTCCCAAAGTTGACCTTGTTTTTTTTAATTTGTTAGTGCTTCGTCGATCCTTCGATTCAACTGGGAAGATTTTCTTAGGATTTTCCAGCTTCCGGCTTATCATGTAGATGCCGCTTCTGTTTTGATCCGTGTATGTTGGACTGAATCGATTCTTAGACTTCTCTTCCTTGAGCCTGAGAGATTTCGCTATCCCATTTTGCACAATCCGATTTAAATTTTTTGACTGCGGACTTTTCCTTTTCTTCGCTTCTTCCTGTCTTTGATCAATATCTTTCTTTGAAGCGGGCTGTTGACATCGTAAAACTATTGTTTCTTGATAGAATATTAAAAGCTTTCATTCTCAAAGCTATCTGGAAATCTAATATTTCTTCCCTTCCTTGCAAGAATAAGGGGGTTCCAAAAAATGTTTCTTTCATGTTGATTCTTCCATTGCCATGTTTCTCTCATCATCGTTTGTTTTTTCACCATAGTTTGTCCTACTGCGTTGCTGCTGCTGCTCATTAAGCTCCATCATGAAGTTACTCGTGCAAGTAATCGCTGCCCGTGGCCTCCCGTCCATGGATATTAATGGGCTGAGTGATCCCTATGTACGAATACAGCTTGGGAAGCAACGGGCGAAGACTAGAATTGTGAAGAAGAGCCTGAACCCTTTGTGGGATGAAGAGTTCAGCTTTCGTGTTGGAGATCTAAGGGAGGAATTGATTGTCTCAGTATTAGATGAGGACAAGTACTTTAGTGATGATTTCATTGGTCAAGTTAAGTTGCCATTGGCGAAGGTCATGGATGCTGACAATCTATCCCTTGGAACTGTTTGGTATCAACTACAGCCGAGGAGCAAGAGGGCCAAGAATCAGGAATGTGGTAATGTTACTGTTTATGGCCTGATAATTAGTAGGAGGCCTGTTTGCTGAAGATTTTGTAGTCTTGCTCAACTATGAAGTGTATCGTTTAATTATGAATTTGCTAAGGCCTGCTTTGTTTTTTTATGTATTATAGGGTGTTCAATTTTTGATAAGTATTTAAATCAGCAGGTTTTTGGGAGAATTATGGTAATATTACTGTCCATGAACTAATAGATAGTAAGAGGTTGTTTGCTGAAGATTTTGTAGTTCAACTATGGAGTGTAAGTTGTTGTTGTTGCTGTCATCAATTTTGTTTTCTGGAAAAGAACCTCACATTATCTCTTTTAATTGTGAATTTGCCAAGTGTTTCATGCTTCTGTTTTGTTGACCATGCCTCCCTTTGTTTTTAGGTATTATGGAGTGTTTGATTTTTGTTTAGTATTTGAATCAACTGTTATTTAGGAGAAATATGGTAATATTTATTCTAGATGAATGTGGTTTGTTGGGGAGTATCCTATATTTATGGTTGTCCTGTTTGGAGATGTTTTGGGTTGTCTGTTCTTTATGTGAGATTTTTAATACTCATTAATAGATCTGAGAGGAATGCAAGGTCTCCTTCCCGCACGTTCTTGACTTGCGGTTGGGCTGCATTGCCGTGAAGTAACCAGTTGTGGAAGGAGACATGCAGGTTTATTTGCTTAATATGCTTTGTTCACTGTTATATGCAGGAAGTAAACAAAAATGACAAGATGATAAATAGAGAGAGTATGTGAGAGGACGAGAAGGAAATCATAAAATAGTTAGACCCCAAATGTGCACTAGAAATCATTTTGACAACATGGAGGCATCTTTGCACAAGAATGCTCGCGAATCCATAAAAAATTATATAATGCTCTCTTAAGTAACTTCTAAGTATTTTTGGTACTTGATTAATTGTCTTTAGGCTCAAGCAGGGCTTTAACTAATTGTTGTAAGAGGTTTTGGCTCAAGCATTGTCTTTTGATCCCGGTTGTAGCCTTTTAGGGCGTTGAATAACGCAAAATAAACTTCATTCGCTTGATTACGAACTTTTATCCCCTCTATATATGGAGACGGATGATACAATACGGAATATAAAAAAACAATACTTAAACTATTGCACATTACATATTATAACACTCCCCCTCAAGTTGGACGTGAGATGTTAATCATGCCAAACTTGTCAACAATCCTTCCAAATATACTCTCACTCAACCCTTTTGTGAGAATGTCTTCAAGTTGCCTGTCAGAGGGAACAAATGGAGTACACACAACTCCCCTCTCAATGTTCTATTTGATAAAGTGCCGATCTACTTCAATGCGTTTAGTGGGGTCATGTTGGACCGGGTTGTGGGCGATGCTGATAGCTGCCTTGTTGTCGCATTACAACCAAATGAGTTCATCTTCAGTAAGGCATAGGTCACTCATCAAGGATCGTAGCCATAAGCCTTCACAAACCCCATGCGCCATAGCTCTAAACTCAACTTCTGCGCGGGATATTGCCATTACTTGTTGTTTCTTGCTTCTCCAAGTAACAAGGTTTCCCCAACAAGGGAACAATATCCCGAGGTTGATCGTCGATCTTCAATAGACCCTGCTCAATCAGCATCAGTGTAAATTTCACTATTTAGACATGGATTTGGAGCAAACAGGATCCCAATCCCCGGTGAGGATTTGAGATGCCTAGGAATTCTGTGAGCAACATCCACATGACGCGTCTTTGGAGCATGCATGAACTGACTAATAACACTCACCGCATAAGAGATATCAGGGCGAGTATGAGACAGATATATCAACTTGCCCACTAATCTCTGAAATTCAGAGATGTCTTCGATCACCTCTCCATCATCACGTCCCAATCTGTGGTTTGCTTCAATTGGGGTGTCAGCTGGTCTACATCCACTCATTCCTGCCTTCTTAAGGAGGTCCAGTGTATATTTTATCTGAGAGATAAAGATCCCCTCCTTGGTCCTTGCAACCTGAATACCCAAGAAATATCTGAGTTTTCCCAGATCCTTGACCTCAAACTCACTGCCTAATTTTTGTTTTAGATTCTTAGTCTCTTTCACATCATCACCTGTTATGATAATATCATCAACATATACAATGAGAACATTGAGTTTACCAGTCCTATGTTTGATGAACAATGTATGATCAACATTGGTCTAGTGAGACCCTTATGACAATATGACTTTGTGGAATCTTCCAAACCAGGCTCTAGGAGACTATTTCAGCCCATATAGGGCTTTCTTTAATCTGCATACCCTCTGCACCTTTAGGAGTAAGACTTGGTGGAATAGACATGTAAACTTCCTCATCCAGATCCCCATGAAGGAATGCATTCTTCACATCAAGTTGCCAAAGGTTCCAACCTTTGCATGCAACACAAGATAATAGGACCCTAGTAGTGTTCATCTTTGCCACATGGGCAAATGTTTCTTGATAGTCGATTCTGAGGGTTTGTGTGTAACCTCTTGCTACCAGTCTCGCCTTACACCTTTCAACAACTCCTTGAGAGTTCTGTTTGACCGAGAACACCCATTTTCACTCTACAGTTTTCTTTCCATGGGGCAGATGTACCAAATCCCACGTGTGGTTCTTCTCAACAGCAGCCATTTCCTCCAACGTCGCCTCTCTCCACACATGGATCTCCAGGGCATGCTGCCAAGATGCATGTATAGAAAAAGAATCAAGGGAGGGCACAAAGGTCTTGTGGGAAGCAGAGAAAGAGTCATAAGATACATAATGTGAAAGAGGATGTTGAGTACAAGATCAAATCCCTTTCCTGAGAGCAATAGGTGGATCAGAAGGCCCCGAGTCCGAATCCAATGATGGTTTTGGTTGCATAGTCAGGTCTTGTGTGCTGGACTTCTTTATGCGCCGAGTATATACCTGCAAGCTCGGAGTAGTAGATGGAAGAGGAAAAAGGAACAGTAGAGACAGTAGAGGGACTCACTTCCAATGGTGTAAACTCCCCCCAAAGTGAGGGATATGGTGGAGGTATGGGCAGTGGTAAAAAAAGAGTGGACTTAGAAGGAGGGTCACCCGAGGCATGATAGTATGCCTCAGATTCACGGAACGTGACATCCATGGTAACAAACACTTTCTTCGTAAGTGGGTGAAAGCACTTGTATCCCTTCTGCGTGGGAGAGTAGTCGATGAAAACACACTTGAGAGCGCGAGGATCAAGTTTGGTCGGACGAGGGTGATGAATGTGGACAAAGCAGACACATCCAAACACCTTAGGGGAAAGCTGAGAGGAAGACATGTGGAGAGTGCTAAGTGGAGTGGCATTTCCAAGGACACGCTAGGGCATACGATTAATAAGATATGCCGCAGTGAGGACAACATCCCCCCAGTAATACTTGGGAAGATGCATTGTGGACAAGAAGCATTGAGCAACTTCCATAATGACGATTTTTCCGCTCGGCCACACCGTTCTGAGCCGGGGAATAAGCGCAAATAGTTTGGTGGATAATGCCATGATCAACAAGGTATTGCTCAAACTGCGAATTCATGTACTCACGGCCATTGTCGCTGTGAAGAGTTTTAATAATGGTATGAAATTGAGTGGAGATCATGTTATGAAATTTGTGAAAAATATGAAATACATCGCTCTTCTGCCGCAACAAATATTATAAAGTCGTACGAGAAAAACAATTGATAAAAGTAACAAACCACACACAACCAAAAATAGAAGGTACAGAGCACGGTCCCCAAATATCAGTATGAATAACTGCAAAAGGAGTTGAACTCGGTAACGAAACATGATTAAACGTAGTACGATGATGTCTGTTAACAGTACAGACATCACACAGAAAAGAATCAAAAGCAGCAGTGGACATAGCAGGAAACAACAATTTCATAACGGAAGCAGACGGGTGACCCAGACGACAATGCCAGGAATACAATGGATGAGTAGTGCTGGAATGAAGAGCCCGAGGAGGTTGAGCTGGGCTGGAGTCGAGCACATATAAACCGTGCTATCAGAGCCAATCACCTTCCCCGTTATCAGGTCCTGAAAGACACAAGAGGAAGGAAGAAATGTTACATATCAATTCATGGAATTAGTTAAATGACTAATAAAAAGTAAATTACGAGTGAAATTGGGATCATGAAGAACAAAGGACACGGTGAGAGAGGAGCAGGAGATGGAGCCCTTTCCGACAATGTAGGAAAGAGACCCATAAACGATGCTCACCTTATCACGACTAGAGAGAGGGGTATATGAAATGAAATCTGAAGCGGAGCCAGTCATATGGTCTGTGGCCCCGGAGTCAATGATCCACTGGGTGGTAGGAAGAGAGGTAGCTGAGTGAGCACCTGGAAGTCCAGTGTGAGCATAGGAGTAGGAGGCCGAAGACTCTGCAGAAAGGCCCTGCATCAAGCGACAGAGAGCAAGCACTTCGTTGACCGAGAAAGCACTAGGATGAGAGGAGCCGTCGGTGCTAGGATGACTAGGAGTACTGTCCACAAGAGCTTCAGTGAGATGAGCAGAACAGGGAGAGGCATGCCGACCAAGAGGTCTCTCAAATCCATGACCTCCACGAGGTGGGGCACCCCCTCTTGGCGGAGGGAAATTAGGGAATCCATGGAGCCTGAAGAAAGTATTCCTAGTGTGACGGTTCTTCCCACAATAATCACAGATGAGATGATCTTTATCAGATCCATTCGTCTTTGGGTCACGAGATGGACGACCCCCAAAAATAGAGGAAATAGTAGCGGGCAGAACTCTTAGGAGCAGGATCGGGTTGTAAGGTCTGACGACGATCAAATTCCTGCTACACAGTACTATAGACCTCAAGAAGAGACGACAACTGAGGACGTCCCAAAATCTGAATACTGATCTGATCAAAGTCACGATAAAGGCCATGGAGAAACTCAAAAATCTAATTACGTTCTTCTCTGGCACGAACCATCGCCTTATCGACCGGGATAACAAATGTGAGTGGATCAAAATGATCGTATTCCTGATACAACTGTGCAAACTCCAAGTAATACATTGACGGAGGGCGATCACCCTGTCGGAGTAGGGATATCTTCCGCCGTAGCTGGAAGATCTGAGCAACATTTTCCTGACGTGACTATGTTGACTCTGCTCGCCTTCAAATGCCTGCAGCAGTGTTGAGAAATAAATAATTACGAGCGATTGACTCCTGTATAGAATTTGTAAGCCAAGACATGACTAAAGAGTTCTCCGAATCCCACTGTATCCAATCCGAGGTCTTGTCGGGTTCCGTAGTTTGACCAGTGACATAACCAAAGAGACGACGAATTTTGAGCGCCAAGGTGATATATCGAGACCATGAGAGGTAATTAGAATCATCCATGCTAATAGTAATGATCTGGGGAGTATTATGATTATGGCTCCCACAGAGAGAACTCACTAGAGGGACAACCGTTGATGAGGAAGCAGGGGAATCATCACCGCTAGACATAATGGCTCGAGAATAGAAATCAGGAGACCACACAAGCCCAAGGGCAGCAAGGAACGACGAATTACGCCGAGTAAAAATGAATCTTGAAGAGGAGAGGAAGAGAAATCCACCCCATGCAATCACCAGGAGGTGCAGACGACGCTGAAGAGGGCAAGCATATCATTGCATAGAAAGTCCGGCGTCTGATGCAGTTAAAAATGAGCTTTGAAGAGCATCAACGCCGGACAGGTGCTGGAAACAGCTGACAAGATGCGGCTAGATCCGATAAGAAGAGTGGCTGGAGGTGAAGAGCGGCTGGAGTGGACGGTCGGCGGCTGGATCCGAGCAGGAGGAGCGCTGGAGGTGAAGAGCGGCCAGAGGAAGCCGGATCGAGAGTCGGGAAGGTTGCAGAAGCCGAGCGTCGGGTGGGAAGATTGTGAACGGCCCGAGAACGGAAGCTGCGTACGCCAGTACGCTCGAAAACAGGAGCGGAAGAGGGATCGAGTGTCGGGTGCGTGAGCCATCGCGTCGTCGAAAGCGGGCATCGCCGAGCGAAGAGACGAGATCGGGAGCGTGCGGCTAGGGCACCCAGAGCAGTTGCTCTGATACGATGTTGAATAACGCAAAATTAATTCCTTCACTTGATTACGAGCTTTCATCCCCTCTATATATGGAGACGGATGATACAATATGGAATATAAAAAAACAATACTTAAACTATTGCATATTACATATTATAACATAGGGTATCAATGATTGCGATCCGACCGACAAGAGGGTGATCTTATACTTGGTCATGTGACTGGATCTCCTCGGAGGTTGAAGACATCAACTGAACAACATATAGTTAAATGACATTTAGGAAAATCACTAGTGAGATGGATGATGGGTGAGTCATCACGTGATGCAATCTTGGTATTTGGTGATTGATGCCAAGGTCCGGACTGCAATTGATCCGAGGTATAACCAATGGCTTTTAGCCTCCTTTTGTCCGAGACATGGGTATACTCCCTTCATGCGAAGGGGTGGTGTCTTTTATGATACATAATCTTAGTAGATTTTTACTATAGGGAATTGAATACTCTCTCATCTCTCTCAGATGAATGGCTTACTTGGTTGAATCTTGGTGTCGTTACTCACAGATACTATTAATGGAAAATCTTAGGTCAAGAATGAAAGAGATAGTGAAAGGATCTGCCAATTTTTCAGCTAAAGTTTTATTTTATTGTAACAAAATACTTTACTCTTTTTAATAAATTGGGCATACATAGCTGAAAACTTTATACACATTATTTTAAGAAAGATTTACTTGTTTTAAGAGGGAAAATGTGGCATTTTTATAATACTAGGTTTGCATAAATCGTCTCAGAAGCAAGCAAGATAAGGGAGTAAACGGGATTAAAAATAAAATAAGAATCTCAAGTATAATTCATAGCTAATGCATCAAAAAAATGTTGAAAAAAACTAAGTAAATTAATGATGTAAGTGCTCTCTGACCATATTGAAGCCTGATCTAACAATTGTGATGAACCAGACATATTTGCCACAAAAGTTTATAAAAATCTCAACACAACAAGTCTAGAATTAAGCCGTAAGAAAAAAGTTTGAATAAGTTGAAGATATTGGTTATACCTATATCGTAAAAAGTCAACAGAAAAGTTCAGTCATTATAAAACATGAGGAAAGTGTTGGGTTTTCCTTAGGGGTAGACACATCAGAAAAGTTCAGTCATTACCAATACAAGACCCAATGGGTCCTTTAAATAGAAGTACAACTGACTCTTAATGGAAATAAAAACGACAGACTTAGAATGCAATTAAATAGGAAACCAACGACAAACTTGGATTGTGACTAAATAGGAAGACAACTTAAAGACTATAAATAATAATAAATATCATCACAATAGGGCCCATAACATCTCTCCCGCCTTGAAAAAGAGCTTGACCTCAAGCTCGAGGGAGATCAATGGTGCCCGCTTTATCCTACACCTTCATCATCGTTAGAGTCCTCGACTTGCTGAAAGAAAAACTTTTTGCACCGATGTCTGCGAGTATACTGCTCGTCGCAGTTATAGCATAAGCCTTGCGCTCGCCGGTCCATCATATCGGCACGAGAGAGTCGATGAATCGGAGCGCCTGGAGGACCCTCAGTACGTTCCGGTGGGGCCCTGTGTCAGCGGAAATGTAAGCCTCTTGTGCCAGCTGTAGGCGACGGTCACAAATCCTGGCCAAGCTCATGGTAGTCATCAAGTCGCGAGGAGTCTCAAATTCGACATCAAGCCGCAGCCGGTCGCGAAGTCCCGCAGTGAAGATGGAGACCTTCATGCCAGGAGAAAGCTGGATGTGTGCCATGAGAAGCTGAAACTTTTCCAGATAATCGTCGATGGAGCCCGTCTGTCGTAAAGTCGTGAGCTCCCTCAGGGGGTTGCTGCGGCCTGCGGGTGGGAGGACCGAAGCGCAAATTGCAGATTCGCTTGAAGTCGTCCTATGTCAGATCCGTCTGGTCGGTGAGGAGGCGAGTGACCCAAAGAAGAGCTGAGTCGAGGAGGTGGAAAAAGGCAAAAGATATCTGATCTGCTGCCGGTACTTGTTGGTGGGCGAAAAATTGTTCGCACTTGGTGAGCTAACCCAATGGGTCTGTCCTCCCATCATAAGTCGGGAAATACCACCTGGGGTAGCGTGGTAGAGGAACTGCCTCAGGGCGTACGATGGCTGGCGGCGGATGAGTGGCGGGGGCAGTGCCTGACTGCTGCTGACGTGATTCGTAGGTGTAGTAACACTGGGAAGTGACCCAAGTTACCGAAACAATGTGCTAAGTGGTAAAACTAGAGCCACAAAAGTTTATAAAAATCTCAACACACAAGTCTAGAATTAAGCCGTATGAAAAAAGTTTGAATAATTTGAAAATAGTGGTTTATACCTATATCATAAAAAGTCAACAGAAAAATTCTGTCATTATAAAACATGAGGAAAGCCTGCATGATCGAAAAATTAAATAAAACATGCTATGTTAGTCTAAGACCGCACTAGGGTCAAGAGTACAACTCCAATCAAGATGGTTAAACTATACAACCTACAACTAGTATGTGTCACAAACATCAAAGACTTATCTATCAGTACAACCAAGTGTCTATAATTAATGTTAGCCCTTATTTTTTGACAATCAGCTAAAATAGAATAGCTCAATAAAAATTCTCTCTCGGAAGCAGCCTCGCTCAACCATGGACTTCGGCCTTAACCCCACGATGGACACAGGTTTTGAGACCATTGAACACTTTTGACAACTTAAAATTTTCATAACAACCATTACCCCATATCTTGACTTATAAACAAGCAACCAGAAGAATTCCAAACCTTTCCTGTAAACAACAAGTCATTATTATTGAGGTGTACTAAAAAGAACATTGAGAACATTAAGGCATGCACAAGAAGTAAGGCCATATCTTATGCACCTCAAACCAATCAACATGACGGAAGACATAAAAATTTGTCAATTTCTCGTACCGATGGTACTCCTGGTAACTCTTTTGTAAATACTTCTAGAAAGTCACACACTACGGGGCCGTATTCGGTTCACATGTCACTGTACTGGTTCCCTTAAGCATGACTAATATTCCCTCACATCCCTTCCTTATCTTTTTTATTGCCTTCATCAAGGAGATCAAAGTTTTTGATACTTCAATCATTCCTTTGAAGACACTGCGTATGATCCGCAAAGTTGAGTGCAAATTTTTTTTTGCAATTTATAACTGCTTTATAATTTGTCAGCCAATCCATTCCCAAAATGATGTCAAATTCAGAGAAAGGCAGGGTTGCAAAATCTATTTCTACTGACTGATCACTCATCAATAACCCAATCTTACATCTAAGACGTGTATTCATTTCCGTATTATGGCATCATCACTCTTAACTCATCCAAAGAGTGATAAAGTGTTAACATTAAGCGTTGTAGAGCAGTCACTGATAAAAACAAATGACTAGCTCAAGTATCAAATAATATCTTCCTTAGGTGATTATGAACATAAATCATACCTATTATTACAGTGTTATCAGTCTTTGTTTCCTGTTGACTCAGGTTGAAATCCCGAGGTTGAATCTGTCTTTCCTTCCGTGGCTCCATCGTTGATCCAAACGCCACTGATTCCACACCTTTACCTTTATCAGCCGCCAAGATGGGAACATCAAGATCAATGTCGAGTGTTGTTGTTGTATACAAAGTAGAGGAGGAAGAATCTCCATATGAAGATGTGAACTAAATATAAGGAGGAAAATCTACATTGGATTTACTTTTGGGCATTTTACATTTGGGCTTTATCAGTATACATTGATTGTTCATGTACTTGATATAGAGTGAAAAGTTTGCATTTCTTACCTTTAAGTTAACGTAACAATTACTCTGGTTCAGGATTTATAGATTCTATGTTGACTTACTAGACCATCATTTCCTTATGAAATTATATTAAGTTACACATTTTGATGTTCATTCTAATATGTGAATTTTTTGGTTAAATTCTACAGGAGATATTCGCCTTGCCATATCACTTACTCAGAGTAGTTCTTCGTGTGATGGAACACCTTCCCGATTTTATTCTGAAGATATGATGTCAAATTCTGACAAGTCCTCAGAACTGAAAAGAGAACTACTATCAATCAGTTCCAATGGGAAAACTGATTCCTTTGCTGTATCCGAGATTGAAGAGGCTGGGTTTGATAAGGAAGATAAGTCACAGGCTCAAGCTTTTTTTGACCGAGTGTTTCAAATTTTTACGGGAAAGAATGCAGACACCGCGATGCCGTCAAGTAGGGATATTGATTTTGTTGAAGTTGTCCAAGATGAACGACAAACACCTGAAGTTAATGAAACACTTGAGGATGATGCTATTTCCATCTCCACTTTTGATGAGTCATTGAAGATTTTGGAATCGAAACATCAGAGTGGTGAAATGCCGGAAAATTTGAGTGGGGGAGTGATCCTCGACCTGTCCTTTGCAGTTACCCCCAGTGAGCTCAACTCCGTTATATTTTCTCCAAATTCAAACTTCTTACAATCGTTAGCAGATATTCAGGCAACCACTGATCTCAATATGGAGCCGTGGAGACTTGAAAATGGTGAGAGCCTGAAAAGAGTGATCACCTACATAAAAGCGGCAACTAAATTAGTTAAAGCAGTGAAAGGTACAGAGGATCAGACTTATTTGAAGGCTGATGGAAGAAACTATTCTGTTTTAGCAAGTGTGAGCACTCCTGATGTTCCATTTGGTAGTTATTTCAGGTGTGAAGTTTTGTACTGCATAATGCCAGGCCCTCAATTGTCATCCGAAGAGCAATCATCTCGTTTAGTGGTTTCTTGGCGCATTAATTTTCTTCAAAGTACAATGATGAAAGGAATGATTGAAAATGGCGCAAAGCAAGGACTGAAGGAAAGTTTTGGTCAGTTTGCTGAGCTGCTATCCCAAAATGTTAATCCTCTTGATGTAAAAGATGTTGGATCCAGTAAAGAGCACATTTTGGCTTCTTTGCAAACAGAGCAAGAGTCAGATTGTAAGCTAGCGTACAGGTTTTTTGGAAATTTCACTGTTATATCCTCTATCTTTGTGGCTTTCTATGTTACAGTGCATATTTTACTCGCGAACCGAAGTACAATCCAGGGGCTTGAGTTTGTTGGCCTAGATTTGCCAGATTCTATTGGAGAAGTAGTAGTTTGTGGTGTCTTGGTCCTTCAAGGAGAAAGAGTTCTAAAGATGATTGGACGTTTCTTGCAAGCAAGGAAACAGAGAGGTACAAATATTGACTTCATAATTCCATTGCCAATTATATAATTCTCTTAAGTTATTTTGATTAAAATCTGACTTGTGTTGGAGAAGCATATATTTGACGCTAAGTTGATGATGGGCCCTTGATTTCTTCTTTTTGCTCCTTTACTCTCAGTTTGATTGTATTCTACTATTGAGTTCTATGATGATTATCTTGAGATTTGTGCAATGAGTACGTCTGTGAATTCCTGCGATTGATAAGTTACTTTATGAGAGATCGTCTTTGCAAACTTGTGATTCATGCACAAGGAAGAATCTTGTGAGGATTGAGATTAAAGTGCTTAAACGAGAGAGGATTCAAGAGGAGAGAGAGACTCATTGAAGATGGGAAATTTTTGTGTGAGGCTAATCACTTATGAGAGAGAAATTAGGGAAAAGAGAGGGTAGAGAGAATATAGTACAGAATCATTAATTTGTATTCATAATCAAATTAAAATTGAATTCTAATCATGACTGTTCCTGAAACTCTTAATTTAATATAAAGGTATTCTGAAGAATGGAATAAAAATAAATTATTACATCCTAATATTATCTTAGACACTCAGAAATAATATCCTTTTGTTGCTTCAATTTGTATGTAGTTGATAGAACTTTTAACAAGTCATGCGAAACTCCTCTAGATGTTAACCCAAATCCTACAACCGCAGCTAGCGCCAGTCCAATCCAGCTCCAAGACTTTCGGCGGACACTCCACGAGATGGGCGGTTACTCAGTTAGTGGTCGCGCTTTCCCCCTCCTCGGAAAGGGTATGCGCGGTTGCTTGGCAAGTGCCCGCACGCTCCTCCTGCCAGCCCTCAGCAACGTCCAGATCGGAGAAGCCGGGGCGGATACAGTCCAGAGTCCGCCTAGCTCCCTCTTCTCTTTTAGCTAGCAAAAGTCCACGCGGTTACAACATGTTTTGCCCGCGCGAACTTGTCTCCTCTCCCCGCTACCCGACTCCTCGTGTACCCTGGGTAGTTGAACATTTAATGCTGCATTGAATGCTCCCAACCTTCCGGGCAGCCTACCGGGCAGCCTACCCTCATGTAAAAATAAAGGGCCATGAGTGCTTGGGAATGACACATAACTTGGCCAGAATCTACCCCGTTGTAGGTGCGGTTACAAGTTCAGTCATTCGGTTGCCTTCAAGTTTTGCTCCTGTGCCTTGTAATAGCCTTTGAGAAATATCATTGCTCGCAACAAGTGGTATTCGCCGCTGCCAGCGACGTCCTCTCTTTTCTTTGCTCTGTTCGCCCGGCCCTTGTGGGTTAGTAACCGACTGTTTGCGATTCCTGATTTCCCCCGATACCCTTTTTGGTTGGTCACTGAGTGTGAAAAGTTGGTGACAATTTTGGTGCCAACAGTTAGAACACGCGACCTTCAGTTCAAGCAGCCGGTGAAATCGCCCGATGCACAGGGTAGTGCAACAGAGTCCGCGTGGCCAAGCAAAGGAGAGTACTCCTCAGGAGGAACGGTTACTTGCGATTTCCCCTTTCCTTCAGGCGGACACTTGCGATGAGGCCGCGAGTGTACCCGTGAGGTTAGAGACTGTAGTGGATGTAACTCATCTAGAACCGGCCCAGGAAGTGCATCAGATCCAAGTCCCTGGAGGGGACGTAGACAGAACCATCTCCAATAATGCAAAACTGTAAGATGAGGACAAGAGACTATTAATTCAATGTCTCCTAGACAACATCGACATCTTTGAATGTGCAGCCTCAGACATGCCTGTAATAAGCCCCGACGTTGCCTGTCATCGCCTCAATATCAGTCCTGACTTTAGACCAGTAAAGCAGAAAAAGCGAGCGATGGCCACAACGCTCGCTGAGCCAATCCAGGAAGAAGTTTCCAAGCTGCTCATGGCGAATTTCAGTAGAGAAATCCAGTATCCGAAATGGGTCTCCAACGTTGTGATGGTCCGCAAGGCTAACAACAAATGGAGAATGTGCGTCGACTTTACTAGGCTCAATAAAGCATGCCTGAAGGATTGTTATCCTTTACCACGGATAGACTCCCTAGTCGATTATTCCGTGGCCTTTTCGTAATGAGCTTTCTGGATGCCTTCTCAACCTATCACAGATTAGAATGCATACAACCGACATCCCTCACACGCCGTTCATCACCAATGATGGTTGTTACTGCTATCACGTCATGTCCTTTAGTTTAAAGGACGTCGATGCTACGTATCAAAGGATGATGGATCACGTTTTCAAGCATCATAAAGATCACAACATGGAGGTGTATGTTGACGATCTCCTCGTCAAGATCCGCGAGTTGAAGAATCACTTCGAAGACCTGACAGAAACGTTTACCGTTCTCCGCAAGTACAACATGAGGCTAAACCCGACCAAATGTGTCTTCGGAGCTAGCAAAGGGAAATTCCTCGGTCATCTGCTCACTCCTCAAGGCCTTGAACCCAATCCCGATAAAGTAAAAGCCGTCCTGGAAATGCAACCTCTGAAGAATCCTAAGGAGATCCAACAATTAGCTGGAAGGATAACATGGTTGAGCCACTTCATCTCTCGTTCTGGAGATAAGTGCGCCCCAATTTTCAAAACCCTTCGAGGAGGAGCAAAATTTGAATGGACAGGAGAATGCAGCAAGGCATTTGAAGGGTTGAAGCGCCAACTGACAACAACTCCGCTCCTCCAAAGCCCTCGCCAGTCAAAAGACCTGCCCATGTACCTCGGAGTCGGTACCGAAGCTATCAACTCAGTGTTGGTCCGGGAAGAAGGGAAAAGACAGTTCCCCATTCAATATGTTAGTCACGTGCTTTTAATAACAAATCTCATAATGAGAAATTAATCATTAATATTAGTGGTTTGTTTATAGTAGTGTGTAGTAAATAATAATCATGAAAACGGGTTTCTAAAATGGTTATATAATGTGAGCAAGTAAACTAATATGACATTCGTTCTAAGTGCGTGTTCCCCTTAAATGTGTGCCCCTGCACTTAGTGGTTTATGAATGTACTCCTAAATTTATCAATTTATTCTCCCCCTTTTGGTATTATCAAAAGAGGGTGAAGGTGAAATATTTTATGAAATAAGGAACCACTTGTTATTAAATTAATCATGATTGAGTAAAGAGTGTATGCAGCGGAAAAAATCATGAAAACCATGCATTTCGAGGTAAAGAACATATATAACAAATTATGTAGATATATGAGCACATCATTAAGAAAGATATGCATGAAAATAGTAATAGATCATTAGAAAGATTAATGTTAAAAGAACTTGATCATAACATAAGAGTTTGCTTGATAAACCAAGAGAAAGTGTTCATTTATTTTATGTAAAAGATAATCATTAAGGTTGTATTTGAATTTGCCAAGCATGAAAAATATGTCTCTATAGAGATTTTAGCAAGACAATGTGAAATGATTTGAAATTCAAGCTTAAACAAATATTGTAGCAATCATGCGTAGTTATCTAGTATATTTACTTATTTATTTAGAAAGTTATGTATTTTTACTATAGTTTCCAATTCTCATGAGTGGAAATTTATGCAAAACAATAATGTGTACAATATGTGATTTGATAGAGTATACATAGACGATAATCAAGACACATGTAAAGTATAATGGAATGTACACATCATCAAAATGCAAAGTAAAATTACTCCACTAATTCTAATGCACAGCAAATAGTACAACTACCAAGGTGTTCGCACACACAATGCTGATGATGATTTATCAGGGAGCGAAGTATTGCTTGGTGGATCACATCATTATTTTGATTTTTAGTTTTTGTGATCCAGTGTGTTAAAGAGAAGTAAAATTATATGGTGTTTTTAGATAGTTTGCACAAGACATTTTACAATTCTTTCTAATGTGCTTGGTGGAGTTAGTGTTTGGTGGAGTTATCCTTGTCATTTAATTATTTTTCATTTATTTTATTTTAGATGACTAAGGGTCTCCGAATTCACTTGTAAGCTAACATTTATTTTATTTAACAATCACACTTCTCTAATGTGAGTGCATGAATATCCATGGATCGCATGTGGACAATCTAATTGTGTGTAGGTAATATATCCGTGCATATTAACTTGTTATAACATTACACTACACATGTATGTATTAACAAGATTATCAATAGATGTAAGAATCAAAATAAGTGAGAGTGAAAATTACTATATCACATAAAACATTACTCATACTTAGAGGCATACTAAGCATTAATACATAATATTCATACATATATTTTTTTCATTGTACATTATAAGATAAAGTGCAAAGCATGAATAACAAAAACAATGTTCATGGAGTTTGAAAGTAAATCACAAATTGTAAGAAATCTTTAAATGTTATATCATTCATGCTTGACTTGTTCAATGTAGCTTAAGCGGTTTTATGTGTTTTTGTTTGTAAATTCGGAGTAAAATCATAAGCAAAACAGAAGCTCTTAAATAATATAAGGAAAAAATATATATTTTTGTATTTTGAAATTTATTTTGTAATGTTCTATTTCATTTTTGAATTTTTCAAAAGAAAAGAAATAATAAGATAAGATTACACTTTCAATGAAACATATAAAACATTATCATGCAAATCAGTAATAGGATATTCCATGTCAGCGAAATAGAAATAAAAGCAAAGAAAATTAAGAAAATAAAAAACAATAAGTTATCGCCAGTGGTAGAAGTTACCGCGCGGCGATAGTAAACAGAGATTTGTATTTTTGCATAAAGAACATGTTTTTGGTCATTTTTCGTTTTTGATTTTATGGATTTTGTGTGTAAACTATTAGGAGTACCTAAGTTAGGAAATAAAACATGAAAATAATGAAAAAGTTGTTGATTTTAGAATTTTAGCCTAGGCAATTTTACAAAAGATTCTACTTCAATTTCATGTGTTTTCAATGTTTAAGAAAGCAAAAAAAAAATGAAAATACTCAAACCAAAAAACGATAGTGAACATAATATACTATTTCTAGCTTCAAGGATAATGAGTTAAAGCACATGAGATGAAGCCAAACATGTTAAGAGATCAAATATAAGATCGAACAAATGTTAATGCAGTTATGTTAATCTCTTAAACATATATGAAATGAATAATCATGAAGCGTAAGAAAAGGTGCATGCAATGAATATGATATTTATAATCGACTTCAATTTTAATACATGTTATTAATTTAGAGTTTATATTGCATGTATTCAAGATAGAGTTCTATTATAGTTTTCATAGACCTAAATTTGATAGAAATGATTAATCTTTTAGTTTGTTTTGACAAGTACGTGATAATTCTAGAATCTTGAGACAAGATCATAATGCATTCTTATAATGAGATTGACAATCTATTATGATAAGAGTAACGTAAAGCACGGTCATTCATATTTATCCTATTTAATTTATTGTGATGCAAGTTTGTGCACAGTGAATGTGACTTAAAACATCATGCAACAGATGTAAGGATAATCATATTTGCTCAGTACTAGGAATTCAACAAAAAGGAGACACAAAAAGATAGTGTAGCTAGTTTAAAGAGCTATCGCCGGGCGGTAGTTATTATCACCGACGGTATAGTGAAAGACAGAAACATACACATAGCAATACATAGAAGAAATGCGCGAGTTAAAATACATATGATAAGTGACATCTCATGCAGATGTGAACATATATGAATATGCAATATGCCTTAATAAAAAGCAAGATAAAGCACTAAAAAATACACAACATAAGAGAAAGAAAAGTAGTTATTTTTGTTTTTAGATTTGGCTAGAGAGCAAAAAGGGTTTGATAAACTCATAATCATTTTAATACAATCAAACCATAGCATGACCGATATATCTCTAGTCAATCCAACAATCTCATGGTACATGAATGCACGATTTGGGAACCCATATGGATCCAACTGTTTTGACTAATGAAATATTGGGAACCCAAACTTGGTAAGATGTGTAAGGTTTCGATTTACCTTTACAACAAGATGATGAATGTCCAAATTTGGAACATACGGTGCACTTGATGCAAGATATGTTTACATGATTAAATATTCTACTAGATGTATGCTGTTTTATACATTTTGTAACACTGGTAGAGACCTTGCATAAATCACTAACTATGCTAGATATAAAAGATATTTTATCATTTAAAATTTTTTGATTAAACAATTTTAATGAATCTAATTTATTTGTTAGAGCATTATTTTTATTTATCATTTTTTCACCATGCTCTTTTGCAATAGCTAGTTTTTTTTTTCAAAAATCTTGAATTTTTCTCTTAGTTCATTGCAATCACTACAAGTTATAGATTTATTAACTAAAGAGCATGATAACGATTCAACAATAGGCACATCAATCATTGATTTTTCATCAAGTTTTGCTTTTCGGTCTTTGTTTTCTAAACACAATTTAGAATTTATACTTTTCAATTTTTCAATTTTTCGGTTATCAAAACCAAGCATACGAGATGTAGAAAATGATTTTGATTTAAGAAGGGAAGAGTTCATTTTGCTTGCAGTGCTATCTGATGAACTGTCATTTGAGTAATATGATGCACTGCCATTTTCCCGTTCACTTAATGTGCACACCATAGAGTCATCCGAACAAGAAACATCTTGAATATTTGCGCAAACATTTAGACTCTACTCTTCTTATAATTGTTCGGTCCCTGTAGATGGAGAATCATAAGTTTCTTCAAGAAATTTTCAAATCTCATAAGCAGTATTAAATGAATGTATACATTTAAATATATTGTTCTCAATAACACAAAATAAACAATTCATAGCTCTAACATTTAAAATACATTCATTTTTGTCAATTTCATTAAAATCACGTATATGCTTAGGAATTTCAATTTTGTTCTTTAAAATAAATAATGCAATATACTAATTAATAATCTCATTCCACACACATCACTATCAATAGAAATAAGAACATTTTTCATTATATATTTTCATGTACCATAATGACTTCCGGTGAGTAATGGAAGAATTAATATAGACTTGTTGCCACTACTCATCAAATCTCTAAGGGTCGACATCTAATACTATAGGTTGTTAATCCCAATGAGAGTAACCTAGTTCTGATACCACTTGTTGGATCGAGAAGCGCCCTTAGAGGGGGGTGAATAAGAGTTTTAAAAATTCTTTTAAAATCATTTTATATAAAAAGGCTTTAGAGAAATTAATCTTGAAATTCAGCAATAAAATATTTATAGAGAAAAAAGGAATGACATGATTTTATTGCTTACAAAAATGATTAAAAAAATTGATTTCAATAACGCTAGAAATCGGGGCGACGATTAGAAAATGATTTTTGGTTTTCTATATCGACTCGCACCTCAAATCGGTTTGCTTTAGCCTATCTCTCCCTAGATAAGCCTCAAGCCGCTCCCTAGATCTAAACCTCAGTTTAGTCGCGTACGCAAGATGCAAATTACTCCATATGCCTCACACGGACCTAGTCACCAACACATGGGCGAATTTCACTACGCTCATAAAGAAAGGAGTAACCAAAAACTAAAGAAAATACAGAGAAGATAGTGAAGAAAATATTCTGAAAAATTAAACTCCCTAGAGAAGCTTTGAAGGCGTAGACGAAGGAACGCGTGAGATCGTCGTTGTTGAAGCGTTCGTTCTTCATGTTGAAAATGCTTTAGGTTTGATCGCCTTCAAATTCTCATATGATTACTGGAATGGGCTCTAAGGATTCCTCTGGACTTCAGACACGAAAGGTCTCTTCAAGATATCTCAATGTGCATCCAAAAGGAGTGAATGGCTCTTTATATAGGAGTCTGCCTGCTATTGCCCGCGGTAGTGCTACCGCGTGGCGGTATCTTATGGAAAGAATTTTCCTGCTCCAGCCAACCTGAAATGAAATCTTTAACTCATATCTTAGGCAACTGACATCGCGGCGCGATAAGTCTTATCGCCCCGCGGTAACATAAAATTCGATCCCGCTCCCGCCAAAATGCGATCTCCTTCTCCATTTGGCTCTTCAATTATGCTGTTGTCATCGTGGTTGCCTAAGTGTTACCGCCGCACGATAGAGTTATCACGGCGTGGTACCTCTTGACATAATAGGCTCCTTGCTCCCGCCAAGTCCATTTCGAAATGTTCCTTGCCAGCTGTCCTCCTAGAGTGTAAGTTACTGCCGGCGATAGAGACTATTGCGGCGTGGTAGTTGTCATTTCTGTCCATGTTTCCTTTTGATCGTCCCATTCAAATTTCCTTGTACTTGCCTCTATTATACTTGTATAACCTGCACACTATCGATACCAACAAGGTAGATCAAATGCAAGTTAAGATTTGTTATTCTCAAACCATGAGATTTGGAACGCATGTTCCAACAATATCGTGATGGTAGGCCAACACGGTCTTAATGGAAGGGTAGATGGGGATGGTCTATATAATAACACATATCTCGTGTACGGAGATTTCTATGTTCGAGCATAGATGTGCTCAAGATCCTCAAAAAGAGGCGAGGGATAGCTACCATAACCTGCCATAAATGACTTATAGATTGTACTACTGTGCATCTTAAACTAAACCTGAACCATGCGCTGGGATACGAACCAACCCGGGAAGAGTCTATAAGAGCCGACATGATGCCTTATTTCTATATGAATGCTAGTAAGTACACAACAAATGCCAACAAAACTATAAGGTTTTCTAAATGATGATGCGAGTATGCACGCAAGACTATAAAAATGCAATCATTACTTAAATCCTAAGCCTAATTCAAATGCAAATGATTTAATCATGTAAGTATTTTCGACGACAAAGAATTAAATATTATTAATTGTAAAATCCCATGCAAATTCACAATCGATCACAAATAATTCTATCCTATAGTAGATAATAATAAAAAATTAACTTAGATTACACTGAAATTAAATTTAGGTCAAATAAGTTTTGCATGCGTACAAAAATTAAATAAGACAATATTCAGAGCAAAATATAACTAAACATAAGAAAGTGCATCCATACAAATGCAAGGAAATGAAAAAAAGAAACTCAGCAAGTAATTGGATCTCATGCAGGGTAGATGATGTAGGATGTCTTGGGATGGGTGTAGGTGCGGTGTGAAGATCGAATGCTCGGCCGACGGGGAGAAAATGTGGGGGAATTGTAATCTTTGAGGATTTAGGGATTTTGGATATTTCAGTGGTGAGAGGAGGCTGCTGGTGGAGGAAGTAGGATGGTAGGAAGGGGAGGGGGACTTGGGTTACGTGATGGGAAGTCAGAGCTTATGTTTTGTCCGTCAGTTGGCTGGGGAAAGGGGCGGAGAAGGGTTGTGGTGGGCTGGACAGTGATGTGGAATGGCAGCTGGATGCTGTAAGGAGGCGGCGAGGGAGTCTCAGGCACGAGAGAGAGGAAACGGGCCTTCAACAGACCGTAAGAGGCAGCTGGGACGCTTGGTGGAGCTGCTATCGGGAAGGGAAAGTCTCATTAGGCGGGTTGGTGATTCGCTGGAGGTCAGGAGGATTGCCCAAGGGCTTGCTGGCGCTGGGAGTTGGTGGGCATCAACACCCACTGATCAGGCTTCATGCCCTTCAGAAAGAGTGCTCCTATGGAAACCATAAACTCTTGATACCTAATCCTATAACCAGATAAAAATATATAGGTGAGAAATTTAGGGCTACCAAATCTGATGGTTGATATCGTGCTATCGGATCTGATACCCTAACTCTCAAAATAGAACTCGGAAAAGAAAAAATACATAAAATTGTAAAAAATACTGAACGTGATAGCAATCTCCAATTGTCCATCCGGCGATCCAAAAAGGGTCGATCACGAAAAGCGACGGAAAGATGCGTGACCGATCTCCATGAATTATTAGGGTTATTTAAATAAAGAAGCAAAACCTAAGGTGACTTCTGAAACCTCAAGGTTAAAACAAAAATGAGAACTCAGTTTTGAGCAGTTTTTTCACGCAATTAGATGAATTCAGCTCTAGTAGGATCCAAACTTTCACATACCCTTACAACAAAATAAACTGATCGTAAGAGTAAAGATGTATGTAATATGGCTATAGTACAGACAAATCTATCAATAAGCGTACAACGTTTTCCCTTTTCTAGTATCTCTTGATTGCCATATTTCAATGTGACTTTAGAATCTTTTCTTTTATTTATCATGCATTTTTACAGGTAGTGATCATGGAATCAAAGCACAAGGAGATGGATGGCTTCTTACTGTTGCATTAATTGAGGGAAATGATTTAGCAGCAGTTGATTCATCTGGTTACTGTGATCCTTATGTAGTATTTACTTGCAATGGCAGAACAAAAACAAGCTCAATCAAGTTCCAAACACTTGATCCTCACTGGAATGGTAATTCAGTTACCTTCCAATATGCCCTTTTAATGCCACTGTTAATGTATTTAATAATTTCATCATCAGTGCTTTGTTGGAACTCCGTCTATATTGATGCTCTTGCTGTTTGTTATCATAGGTGTTATTCATACAATTGTTGAATTGGACCAGCTGATTTTCTGTGTATTGTTCTTACTAAGAGTTTATGAGCCACATTACACACGCATGCTTATTAATTGCCATAGACCATCTGAATAATAAATCAGTTATCAAATAGACAATCAGGCAGTACATCCAACTTCAACAGAAACAATAAGTATCTCGTGGTTGTCAAGCCCATCATTTAGTGAAACAACACCATGCAAGAGAATATATATATTGTATTGATGAAAATGTGCCCAGTATTATAGCACATGCTAACATATTTCAATGTTATGTACTGCTGTTGAGAATTTAGTCCCATATTGAGAAATTTATGTACAAATCTATGCATATAGATCTGTCCTAGAAGTCCTCTCAAGTCACTCAATTAAAAAAATAGAGAAACTTTGTAGCCATGTTCATTAAATATAGATCTTGATTTCTCCATGTACAACCAACTAGTTTTAGGTTTGATGAATAGATTCTAACAGCATCTAATGATTTGAACTAGTGTTTTGTAACTATTGAGATGTAGTAATAGGTGTATATTTGATGGGGAGCGATGAAACATTAAAACATGAGTTTCGAGGCATTTTTGAGATCGATTGACCATCTGTCATATTTGGCATCGATCCAAGTCCGTAGTCGCATATGTATTTGTTTTATTTTGTCTTTTATTTAGTGAGATCAAACAGCCATCGTGTACGACTAATCATAGACATCCAAAATGGTTGCCCTAATAATGTTTTAGTTTAAAAAGGAGAGGGAGACTGGTTTGACAATGATAAGAGTTTTTGGAGAGATTCTTCCCGGAATTCAATGATCTTCTCACGGTGCCGACTCTATGAAACCCATAGGTATTATCTAATCGAGATCAATTACGCGCCAGTTCTGATATTTGCGAGATTGGCTTTTTTGGATTGTCAGCTGGATGATCGGAGTACGTGATCACAATCAGCTCAAATTTTCAGCTAAATTATACATCGGGCGATTGTACCCATTTGATTTAGTTAACCTAATCCCCCCCTATATCATCCCAAACGACAACTAAGTCATCATGGGTTTCAGAAGAGGAAAGCACTCCTTCGGTCACGCTGATGCTGACTCCAGCCCCCGCGCGGTGCGATGCCTTCAGTTATACCCCTCCTCCAGGTGCCGATTCCTGAAGACACCACCGCCATCATCTCCATATTGACGTCTCTTCATCACTGTCGTGTTGGAACATGGGTTCCACATCTCTTGGTTTGCGAATAACAAATCCTAACTTCTATTTGATATACCTTGCTAGTGTTTATAGTGTGCAAGTTGTATAAGTATAATAGAGATAAGTATAAGGAAATTCGTCTGGGACGACCAAAAGGAAACATGGACTGAAATGACAACTACCGCACCGCGATATGCGATATTGCCGGCGGCAACTTTCCCTCCAGAAGGACAGCTTACAAAGAGCATTTCGAAAGGGACTTGGCGGGAGCAAGGAGCCTATTATGTCAAGATGTACCGCGCCACGATAACTCTATTACGCGACAGTAACACTTAGGCAATCCCGACGATCTCAACATGATTGAAGAGCCAAATGGAGAAGGAGATTGCGTTCTGGCAGGATCAAATTTTATGCTAGCGCGGGGCGATAGGACTTATCGTGCCGCGATATCAGTTGCCTAAAATACGAGTTAAAGATTTCATTTCATGTTGGCTGGAGCGGGAAAATTCTTCCAAAAAGATGCTGCTGCGAGGTAGCCTTTACCGTCGGCGATAGCTGACTGACTCCTATATAAAGAACCAGTCCCTCCTTTTCAAAAGGAATAAAAAATATTCTGAATAGCCTTTTCGTACCTGACGTCGAGAGGAGTCCCTTGAGCCCATTCTGGCATTTATATGAGAGTTTAAAGGTGATCAAGATTAAATCATATTCAACGCGAAGAACGAACGCGTCAACAACGACGGTCTCACGCTTTCCTTCGTCCACGCCTTCAAACCTTCTTTAGGGAGTTTTTAAATTTTAGAATATTTCTTATTGTTATTTTCTCCTGTATTTTTTATTTGTGGTTTAATTCTTTTTCATCGAGCGTAAAGAAATTCGCCAGTGTGTTGGCAACTTCCTTGTGAGGCTTAGGGGAAAATTCACCTCTTGTGTTAGGCTACTAGACTGAGGTTTAGGTCTAGGGGCGGCCTGAGGTCTATCTAGGGAGAGATAGACTGAGGCCAACCGGTTCGAGGTGCGAGTCGGTATAGAAAACCAAAAGATATTTTCTACTTGTCGCGTTATAAAGATCAAGTTTTGTAATAGTTTTAAATGAAATAAAGTTATGTCATTTTCTTTTCTCTTATAAACATTGCTACTGCTGAATTTCAAGTCAAATTACTCTAAGTTTTCATTAATTAAAAAGTTTCATCACCTGGAATAATGACGCATTATGATTTCGCTTTTAGTGAAGGGCAAGAGATTAGTCGTCCTCCGCTATTCACTGGATATGATTATAATTATTGGAGGACTATGATGAGATGTTTTTTGATAACCCTTGACTTTGACGTTTGGGCTATGGTAGAACAACGCTATTCCCTATCTATAATTATAGTTGGAGGAGAAACTATGGAAAAACTAAGGAAAAATGGGATGATCACGACAAACAAAAATGCACAAATAATGCAAAAGCAATGAATGCTCTTTTTTGTGCACTTGATAAAACTGAATATAACAGTATATGTGCATGTGAAACTTCTTATGATATTTGGAATTTATTAGAACTAGCTTATGAGGGTACCTCGCAGGTGAAAGACTCGAAGTTTTTCAGATTGGAAACTGAATACGAACAATTCTAAATGGAGATTGATGAAGAAGTGGATGCGATGTACATGAGGTTCACCAAGTTAGTGAATTCCTCCAAAGCTCTCGGAAAGACCTTCTCAAATGACGACTTGGTGAGGAAGATACAAAGATATCTCCCACCGTGATTCAATCCAAAGGTCACCGCCATCGTAGAATCTCATGATCTAAAATGACTCGAGATTGAGAGCCTCATTAGGAACCTAAAAATCCATGAGGTTGAACTCAAAATCCAACATGAAGAATATAATAAAGAGCCAAAGAAAAAGGAGTTGACGCTGAAGTCAAAGAAGGAAAAGGACGAGGATGTCGAGGGCGATGAGGAGAGCTTCTTCGTGTAAGGGTTCAAGAGGTTCATGAGAAATCCAGAAAGGAGAAACACCTTCCGGAAATACATGAAGAAAGACGCCGATAAAAGAAACTCATGGCCAAAAAAGTCCAAGACGACGTGGAGAGGCCATCGTCGGAGTGCTACTGCTGCTGGAAGACGGGGCACATAAGGAGCAAGTGCCCAAAGTACCTGAAAGAGGAGAAGGAGAAATTGCACAAACGGAAGGAGAAAAAAGAAAGTGTTTAAGGAGGCCACCCGAAATGACTCTTTCTTTAAGGAGTCAAGCGGCTCAAGCTCAAACGATGATGAAGAGGCTAACATGTGGCTCATGGGAAAACACCACCCTCTTTCCGACGACGATAGCTATGTCCAAAGTGACACTGAGGTACCTCCTCCATCCTATGATGACTTATATTCGGTGTACATGAAAACATGTAAATGTTTTGATAAACCTTAAAAGATTTTGATTTACTAAAATTTGAAAATAAAATTTTATTAAAAGAAAATAGTAAGTTATCAAAAGAAATAATTAAGTTTGGGAAATAGAAGATGATTTGTCAAGAGTGCGAACACTCCTTGACAAGAATAAAAGAATTGGAGGAGTTGCTCTCCAAGACCTCCTCGAACATCGAAAATCTCACTAATGAGAGAAGGGACTTAGAAAGCAAACTACACTATTCTCTTGCCCAAATCGAGAGCGAGAAAAAGTCATTTGCAAATTGTTGTGTAATGCTCGTAAGTGAAAATACGACTCTTAAAGTTCGTATCCATGACTTGAACACTGCTTTGGTGTTGTCCAAAGATCCATTGATATGATTTTCGCCAATCGATGTCATGAAAGTGCAAAATTTGGGCTAAGATACAATTCTGTGACACTACCGCAAGCGGTAGCCGTATTCATCATAGTAAATCAAAATCTAATAAAAAAATAAATTATATTTCTACTGGTTCTTCCTCTTCCATCAAAAGCCCGATCATAACTCAGAAAGTGGTTTCCACTGCTTTTCTATTGTGCCAAATGCAATATATTTGGACATGCATCATGCTCTTGCTTGAAGAAGGGACACCATGCTATAAAGCAAGTCTGTGTACCTAAGACTTCCACTTACTCTTTAGGGGGAATCTCTTGGGTATCCGGATCTTTACTTTCTGCTTCTTTCTAGGTGTATTGGCAGGCTAAGGACAAAGATGACATGTGATACTTGGACTCTAGATGCTCCAAGCACATGACGGGCAATAAATAGAAGTTCCTTAGCCTAGAGAAAAAGAAAGGAGGGATGGTTACATTTGGAGACAACAACAGAAGAAGGATCATGGGCAACAAGATGGCGTAATGGAAAGGAAAAATAGAACCCTACAAGTAGCATGTACTATACTTTCTGAGTATGGGTTGCCTAAATATTTTTGGGCCGAAGCCGTTTGTACTGCATGTTGTATTATTAATTGTGTTATGCTTCGCCCACTTTTAAAATTAACGTCATGTGAACTTTATTTTCTAAAGATGCCTAATGTTGCATACTTCAGAGCTTTTGGTTGCAAATGCTTTCTTTTAAATACTAAAGATAACTTAGGCAAATTTGATGAAAAATGTGATGAAAGTATATTTCTAGGATATTCTTTAACTAGTCCGGCTTATAGATTTTATAATAAAAGAACAAAGACGGTTTAAGAATTCATTCATGTGAAATTTGATGAGTTTGCTACATGTGTAACTCCTAGTGCTAATTAGGCGTGTTCGCGGTGCGGTTTGGTGCGGTTTTGGCCTAAACCGCAACCGCACCGCAAGGGCGCGGTTTTGGCTAGAGCAAAACCGCACTGCACCGAAATTACGCGGTGCGGTTTCGGTTTGGTGCGGTTTTTTGCGGTGCGGTTGCGGTTTCGCTGCGGTTTTTAGCATGTGTTATACATAGACACCTAACAAATAATGTTAGGTAAAATAAGATGTAAAATTTGGGTAAAAACATAATTACATGAGTTATATTATCATGAAAAAATATATAAATACATATATTTTTAAAATACAAATATTACAAAATCAAGCACGAGCTAAAAATAGAGATTCGAATAATAAAATCCTCATGATATGACTACTTTAGTTGCATATGAAATGACACATCAAATGCAAATATAATGAATCTGAATGACTTTAAGTCCTAGAAATGCACATCACCCATATAATTGTAGCTTTATTTATCCTTCAAACAATGAAATATTAAGAGAAGGCTAGTGAATACACATTTATAGTTAGATGAATCATTATGATACTATTTAAACTTAACAAAAGTTTGCAAATCAGCAAATTCATCAATAAATCGAAAGAGAACAAACAAACTAAATCAACTAAAGCAAGAAAACAACTATATACACTAATATAATTAGTTAACTACTATTATTAATTAATAATTTATAAGTTGCACTTTTATTTAAATGTATGTTATATGTCACGTGATTATGAAAATTAAAAAGATGTAATTAGTCGGTGCGGTGCGGTTTTTGCGGTTTTCAAGATCCGAAAACCGCACCGCACCGAACCGTGCTCGGTTTTTAGAAGTTCAAAATCGCACCGCACCGAAACTACGCGGTGCGGTTTAAAAATCGGTGCGATTTGTGCGGTGCGGGCGGTTTTTGCGGTTTGAGGTTTTTTATGCTCACCCCTAGTGCTAATACAAGAACCGAAGAACCCATTGCTACCATAGAGCGTGCGGATGATGAGACACTCACTAATGAGGCAGAGAAAGAGGAAGAAGAGTAGTACATGCCTTCAAGTGTGCTAAAATTCACAAAGGATCATTCGCGGGAGCTTGTGCTCGGAGAGCAATCTAAAGGGGGGTAACTACACGTTCTACTTTACATGAATCATTTTCAAATTTATGCTTTATATCTGAAATAGAACCTAAAAAAGTGTCAACCGCTTTAAATGACGAGTCTTTATTTAATCAATTTGAACGGAACAAAGTTTGGAAACTAGTTGAGCGTCCGTCTAACCATCTGGTAGTTGAAGTTAAATGGATCTTCAAAAACAAATTGGATGGTGAGTCTAGGATAACTAGAAATAAGGCTAGGATAATAGCTAAAGGATTTTCTCAAATTGAGGGGATAGATTTTGAAGAAACTTTTGCACCTGTTGCACGTCTAGATTCAATTAGAATTTTTCTTGCATTTGCTAATTTTAAACGATTCAAATTATTTCAAATGGATGTAAAGAGTGTATTCTTAAACGAGATAATTAAAGAAGAAGTTTATGTAGAACAACCCCCGGATTTATAAATGATAAATATTCTATTCATATTTACAAATTAGATAAAACGCTTTATGAATTAAAACAAGTGCCTCGTACTTGGTATGATAGATTAATCTCATTCTTGCTAAAATATGATTATATTATGGGTAGTGCCGACATTACACTCTTCATTAAGCATATAAACGATGATCTGATAATCTTAAAAATTTATGTAGACGACATTATTTTTGACGCCACTAATGAAGAGTTGTGTAAGCAAGTAGTTAAAGTGATGCAAAAAGAATTTGAAATAAGCTTGGTAGGAGAACTTACTTTCTTGGATTTCAAATTACTCAACGTCATGATATAATTTTCATTTGTCAAAGTAAATATGTTCATGACATGCTTAAAAGATTTGGATTTGAAAACTTAAAACAAGCTAATACACAAATGAGTGCATTACTTAAGTTGGGGAAAGATGAAACCAGAATTTCAATTGATCAAACTTTATATTGAGGCATGATTGGATCTTTATTGTACTTGAGTGCGTCTAGACCCGACACTATGTTTGCTATATGCTTATGTGCTTGCTTTCAAGACGATCATAAAGAATCTCATTTAAAAGCGTTTAAACGTATGTTTAGATATCTAGTAGGCACATATAAATTAGGCTTATGGTATTCTCACAATGATTCTTTTACCTTGCATGACTACTCTGATTCTGATTATATGAGATGTTCATTAGATCGTAAGAGCACTAGTAACATGTGTCATTTCTTAGGGCCTTCACTAGTTTCGTGGTCAAGTTGGAAACATAATTTTATTGCCCTCTCCACCGCCAAAGCCGAATATATCGCACTAGGTAGTTTTTGCGCACAAGCCTTATGGATGGACCAAACACTAGAAGACTTTGAGATTCATTTCAAGAACGTAGAACTAAGATGTGATAACAAAAGCGCAATTGATCTAACTAATAATCCGGCTCACCACTCTAGGTCCAAACACATTGATGTTAGACACCACTTCATTAGAGATCACATAAAAAAAGAGAACATTGAAGTTAGTTTCATTGGCACTGAGTCACAACTTGCGGACATATTCACAAAACCACTCCCCGATGCACGATTTAATTTACTTAGGTTGGAGTTGGGTATTTTAGTCGTCTTAGGCAAAAATTCTAAAATCCGCAACTTTATTTTCATTTTTTCTTTCTTGCATTAAGTGCTTCTTATATTGGACATATAAAATACATAAAAATTGAAAACAAAAAATTTCCAAAAACATGTTTTTATGCAAAAATACAAATCTCTATTTACTATCGCCGCGCTTTAACAGCTACCGCCGGCGATAAACTATTATTTTTGTTTTATTAATTCCCTTTGCATTTATTGTACTTTGCTGTCATGGAATATCCTTTTACTGATTTGCACGAAAATGACTTCTATGTTTCAATAAACATTTCTGTTTGTTTCTTATTTCTTTTGAAAAACTCAAAATGAACTAGAAAATTACAAAACAAATTAAAAACATAAAAATATATTTTCATTATATTATGTTGAGTTTTTGTTTTGCTTATGTTGTTTGATTTCATATAAAAAAATCCATAAAAATTGCTTACATTCCATTGATCAAGTCAAGCATGAATAAATGCAACATTTAAAGATTATTTATAATGTATGATTTTCTTTTAAAATTTTATTGCACATTGTTTTGGTTAATTCATGTTTTGCACATTTTCTTAAAATATACACTGAAAAATATACGTAGGAATCTTATGTATTAATGCTTAAATATGCCTCTAAGTATGAGTGATGTTTTATGTTAGATAATAATTCACATGTTTACTTATTTTGATTCCTACATTTGTTCATAATCCTGCTTATGCATGCATGTGTAGTGTAATGTTATAACTAGTTAATATGCACGACTAGATTACCTACACAACATTGAATCACCCTTATGTGATTCATGGATATTCATGGACTCATATTAAAGAAGTGTGATTTATAAATAAAATGAATATTTGTCTACAAGTGAATTCAGAGTCCTTAATCACTAAAATAAAAATAAATAAAAATAAATGACATGGATAACTCCGCTAAGCATTACTTTTCCTCCTGACAAGTCTTAATAAGCATTGTGAGGTTGAGCACCTTGAAAATAATTGGAAAGTGTCTTGTGCAAACTATATAAAAACACCACATATTTTACTTCTCTTTAGTACACTGGATCACCGAAACCAAAAATCAAACAATGTTATATGATCCACCAAAAAATACTTCGTTCCCTGATAAGTCTTAATCAACATTGTGTGCGCGAAACACCTTGGTAGTTGTACTATTTTTGTGCATTTGAATTTGTGGAAGTAATTTTTACTTTGAATGTTGATGATGTTGTGTACATTACATTACATGTTTGCATGTGTCTTTATTATCACTCATGTATGCTTTATCGAATCACATTTTGTACACATTATTGTCTTCCATAAATCTTCCGCTCATGCGAATTGAAACTTAAACAAACATACATGACTTTCCACATCAATGAGTAAAGGTACTAGATAACTAAACATGATTCGCTACAATGTCTATCTAGCTTGAATTGTAAATCATTTCACGGTATATTGCTTTAATCTCTTTTTAGTTATATTTTACATGCTGGGCCAAATCACTTTAAAGTATAATGCTTATCTCTTACAAAAAATTATATAACTCAAATCACTTGGTTTATAACGCAAATCCTTATGATATGATCGTTGGTTTATAACGCCAATCCTTTTTTTACGCTTTACGGTTTATCACACTTATCTTTTATGTTGCGCTCTTCTGACTGATTATCTACATATATACTTCCCTGATAATGCATTGCTTTTCATGAACTTTTGTTTCCGCTGCATACACTATGCGCTCGATCATGATTAACTTTATAACAAGTGGTTCTTTATTCAATGAAATATTTTATCTTCACCCTCTTTTGATAATACCAAAATGGGGAGAATAAATTGAGAAATCTAGGGGGAGTGCAATCATAAAACCACTAAGTGTAGGGGGAGCACACATTTAAGGGGAGCACGCACTTAGAACGAATGCCATATTATTGTACTTGCTCACATTATATAATCCTTTTATACGCTTGTTTTCATGATTATTATTTACTGCACGCTGCTATAAACAAATCACTAATATTAATGATTGATTTCTCGTTATGAGATTTGTTATTATCAAAAGGGAGAGTTTGTTGGAATATGAGTTTCACATCTCCTTGTTTGAGAATAACAAATCCTAACTTGCATTTGATCTATCTTGCTATTGTTTATAGTGTGCAGGTTATACAAGTATAATAGAGATAAGTACAAGGGAATTCGACTGGGACGACCAAAAGGAAACATAGGCTGAAATGACAACTAGAACACCGTGATAGACACTATCGTCGGCGGTAACTTTCCCTCCAGGAGGGCAGCTGGCAAGGAGCATTTTGAAAGGGACTTGGCAGGAGCAAGAAGCCTATTATGTCAAAAGGTATCACGTCGCGATTGCTCTATCGCGCGGCGGTAACACTTTGGCAACCCTGACGATCACAACATTATTGAAGAGCCAAATGGAGAAGGTGATCGCGTTCTGGCGGTATTAAATTTTATTCTACCACGGGGAGATAAGAATTATCGTGCCGCGATATCAGTTGCCTAAGATACAAGTTAAGGATTCAATTTCAGGTTGGGTGGAGCGGGAAAACTCTCTCCAAAAGAATATCGCCGCGCAGCAGCCACTACCGCCGGCGATAGCTGACTTACTCCTATATAAAGAGCAGTCGCTCCTTTTCAAAGGGAATACAAAATATTTTGAAGAGCCCCTTCGTACCTGACGTCCAGAGGAGTCCCTTGAGCCCATTCCAACATTCATATGAGAGTTTGAAGGCGATCAAGATTAAATCATATTCAACGCGAAGTTCGAATGCTTCAACAACAACGATTTAACGCGTTCCTTCTTCCACACCTTCAAAGCTTCTTTAGGGAGTTTTTAAATTTCAGAAGATTTCTTATTATTATTTCTCTTGTATTTTTTATTTGTGGTTTAATTCTTTTTCATTAAGCGTAGAGGAATTCGTCAATGTGTTGGCGACTAGGTCCGTGTGAGGCTTAGGGGGAAATTTGCCTCTTGTGTTAGGCGTCTAGACTGAGGTTTAGGTCTAGGGGCGGCCTGAGGCCTATCTAGTGAGAGATAAACTAAGACCAACCGGTTCGAGGTGCGAGTCAGTATAGAAAACCATATGATATTTTCTACTTGTTGCATTTGATCTTTAGCGTTATAAAAAATGTCCTTTTATTTTCTCTTATAAGTATTTTGACCGCTGGGTTTCAAGTCAAATTAGTCCAAGTTTTCATTAATAATAAAGAGATATATTTTAAAAATCTCTCATTCACCCCCCTTTAAGGGCGCTTCTCGATCCAACATGTCGTGCCTTCCCTGACATCCTGCATCCCCCTTGAGACCACCTTCAGCCATCAGATCCCGTCTGTCTCCCCTTCTCTGATCTTTTGTTGGCCTCCACCACTCTAACAAGCTCCGACCAACCCTTCCACCACCCTTCCAACTTTAGTCGATCCCTCCTGACGCCGGATTCCCTTCCCACCTCCGCTTCAGCCGCTGGATTCCACATCCTTAGCCCATGCAGCCACTGATGCCAGCCTCTTCCACCCTCAGCTGCACCCCTTGCACCTCCAAACCCTTGTCGAGCATCCCATTCCCCCCCTCAATATCCAGTCCACAACCAACCCACTCCTCTTCGATCAACCTTTTCCAGCAGTCTACACTCTATCTCCTCCACAAAACAACCGCTCTTTTACTCTCTACTAATCGCCGAACAATCACTACGCTCTCATTGGATCTCCACGCGGCCGCCTTCAGCCCTTTAACTTAGTGAGGTCCACACTTATTGTCAAATTTACAAATTCACTCCTTATTGCTAGTGATATTTTACTTTCGTTAGTTTTGTTCGGGCTCTTTATTTTTGGCGTGGATTATTTATTCACTCCGCATTTTAATTCTCTTGCACCTCTTAATTTACTCTGCAATCTTGGCAAAATTACTAATTTCGAATATTTGTGCTTAATTGTGGTTAAAATGTGTGAGTATTTAACCACAATTATCGGACCTCCACTTAGAGAGCGCGTCACATTTGTTATGTTACATTTGACATCATTACGTACGTCCGTTGATTCTTTTGTTCATCATATGAATGACTCTCTTGTTCGTAATTTGCATGAGTTTGCTGAGGTCTTTGTTCGTCATCTGCATGAGTTACATGAGTCGATCCGACACAAAATTGCATCTAGTAATGAAATATATAAAATTTATGCATATAGCCACATGCAGGGGTAGATTTTTTGCCTAGGTGAGTATGTGATGGTTGGAATCCGTGTGGAGAGGATCTCTAAGGGGACCGTTAAAAAGTTGAATGTCATGCGAATGGGTCCTTACATAGTCATGAGAAGGATCAATACGAATGCCTATGAGCTTGTTAAAGCCCAAGGTGAAAAGCCCCAAAAGAGGCTCATTGTACATTTTCTTTTTCTTGTATTTAGTCCCATATTTCCAAATGTAAATATCTCTTCCTCTACTCTATGTAAAGATGGGAGCACTCTTGTAATATTTAGGATTTTTTGATATAAAAATATTCAGTATTTAATTCTCATATGGGATCAGAGCAGGACGTACTCTTGCGCCCTCTCCTCTCGCGTGAATACTCCCGACATTCACACGAGACCTGTCAAGTCTCACGTGAACTATCCCGGTCTCACACACAATTTCTCACGACGGTACTCACCAAAAGCATCAGGAGCTCGCCACTTTGCTCTCCCAGCCCCACGACCAAAACCGAGGCCCTCCACCGGTTTTTATAGAGTTTGTTGGACGACGAAGAACTCGCCTCTCCTCCCTTGCCACCCCTTGTACTCGCGGTCTCGACGTCATCCGTTGTTTTTTGTGCTTCGACGACTCACGCTTTTTTCCCCATTTGCCACTCAGAACTCTCCGCTCTCAGCCTGCAGACCCGCCGATCCCTGATTCTTGCGTTCACTGAGCCTGTTTCACACCTGTCGGGCTCACTGATTCGTCCTAAGCAGAGCTCGCCGATCATGTTCGACGTACTCGCTGATCCCGTGAGGTGCTCGCCAATCCTGTTCGGCGTACTCGCTGATCCCGTGACTCCCAGTAGCCGCCCAACGTGTGAGTTCTTCCCACCACTTCTTTCTATGAGTCCCTGCCTCGTGCTTCTCGCAACTCCTTGTCGACTTGCTTCCCACCACTGCCTTCTGCGAGACCGCTAGCCCTTGCCGCGTCTTCTCGCCGCTTCTGCTGACCATCTGCGAGTTCTCCAAGACTCTGGCTTGTCTCGCATGCTTTTGTGAGCTCTTTTTGTGAATTCGCCGACTCTTCTGCTGTGCGCACCAAACTTGTTCTCAACTATGGCCAATCCACCACTTCCTTCTACTCCCGCCAATATTGTGCCTCCCACAATCATTTTTAGTGTCTCTGGAAATCTCGGCACGACGTCTAAATTAACAAGACCTAATTTTCCAGATTGGAGCGTGTCCTTCACCTTCCTTTCGCGTTCTCAATGCAAATGCCACCGTCTCACTGACGCTTCCCTACCCAACATCTCCTGCCTATGCTGATTGGGATACCAATGATGCTCTTGTTCGCACCTAGCTTGCGAACAACCTTTCTGATGATTGCTTGCCTATCATCCGCCATGAAGACACTGCGAAGGATGCCTGTGATCATCTTGCTGCCCTTTACTCTTAGGGGGACAAAACCTCTCACATATACACCATATATTCAGATCTATTTTGTTGGCTAACTCTTTCTCCAGATGCCGCGTATCAGGAAGTTTAATCTCTCGACGCAAAACTTCTCCAGCATCGCCCCTTCTCCACTTACCTTGTCACTCAACAGAAACATTTTTCAGGAACTCCTGGTGGTCTGTTATCTTCTCCTTCTTCCAGATTCCTATGAGATGATCTGTCAACAGTTCTTGGGAGAACCTGACACTCTTACCTTGGATGCATCTGCCGCTCGCATCTCTACTGTTACTAACCTTTTGCAGCGGACTCCAATTGTATCCCCTCCGCCCTCCAACAATTTTGCTAATGCGACCAGTCGGGGAACTCAATACGGTCGTGGAGGTCGCACCAGGGGTATGGCGGTCTCATCCTCTTTGATCCTATTGTGGACGACTTGGTAATCTTGTCGAGAAATGCTTTGCGAAGCATCCTCACCTTTTTCCTCAGGACCATGTCAACATTACTGCGCTTGAGCCTTCTGCCTCACCATCCACCCTACCACCGTAGTTGTGACTCAGTCCTTATGAAACTAACACTGACGTTTTCTTTCTTAATGTGGCATCTAATGAAGTGGTGCCTAACATCTATATATTTGGACTTTAATGATGAACCAGATTGTTTTTCAAGTCAATTGCACTCTTGTGGTCACACCTTAACTCTATGATTTTGAAGTGTACACCAAAGTATTCTAAGGTTTGAGTCATCCATAGTGCTTGTGTGCAACAACTACCTAGTGCAATATATTTAGCCTCGACTGTGGATATAACAACAAAATTCCGTGTCATATTCCACCATGTAACTAGTGCTAGTGCAGGCCCTAAGAAGTGACAAGTATCACCAGTGCTCTTGCGATCTAGTGAACAATCGACATAATCAGAATTGGAATAACCATGCAAAATAAAAGAGTTGTTATGTTGATACCATAAGCCTAGTTTATTTGTTCCTACTAGATACCTAAAGATGCGTTTAACTGCTTTGAAATGTGATTCTTTAGGACCGTCTTGAAGTTGTGCACATAAACAAACGACAAACATAATATCGGGTCTAGATGCGCTAAAATATAACAATAATCCTATCATTCCTCGATATAATGTTTGATCTATTGATATTCCGATGTCTTCTTTTCCTAACTTAAGTGATGCACTCATTGGAGTATTAACTTGCTTTAAAATTTCAAATTCAAATCGTTTAAGCATGTCATGAACATATTTACTTTGACATATAAAATCCCATCACGACGTGAGATTTAAAATCCAAGAAAGTAAGTTAGTTCTCCCACTAAGCTCATTTCAAATTTTTTTGCATCACATCTACTACTTTACATAACTCTTCATTTGTAGCACCACAAATAATATCATCAACATATATCTGTAAAATTTTCAAATCATTTTTTATATGTTTAATGAAGAGTGTTGTATCGGCACTACCCATAATAAAATCATATTTCAATAAAAATGAAGTTAATCTATCATACCAAGCACAATGTACTTGTCTTAATCCATAAATCATTTTATCTAATTTGAAAACATGATTAGAAAATTCACTATATTCTTCAGTTGTTTAACATTTGCCTATAAACAATATGCCATCTATAATCTGTCTATTAAAAAAAAATTCTTTTTTATTAAAACTTAAAGGCAAGTTTTATCATACTACAATTAGACCAGCGATGTTCTATTGTTCTGAGTGTGAGGGCAGTGAATTATGTACATGAGCAAAAAATGGGAGTTACGGAGATGAGAATGCTTAGGTGGATGTGTGGACACACGAGATTGGATAAAATTAAGAATGAATGTATCAGGGATAAGACAAGAGTGACACCAATTATAAAGAAGATGCGAGAAGCTCTATTAAGATGGTTCAGACACGTACAAAGGAGACCATTAGAGACACCAGTTAGGCGTTGTGAGAGTTTAGGCACTAGACATGTTAAACGGGGGAGGTGTAGACCAATAAAGTCTTGGAATGAAACTATAAGAAAAAACATGATGTTCTTAGGCATTAGTGAGATTATGAATAAAGATAAGGCACAATATCAACAAAGGATCCATATAGCCGACCCCACTGTAGTGGGATAAAGGCTTGAGTGTTGTTGTTGTTGTAATAAATCCAGGGGTTGTTTTACATATACTTCTTATTTAATTATCCTGTTTAAAAAATCACTCTTAACGTCCATTTGAAATAATTTGAATTGTTTAAAGCTAACAAACACGAGAAATATTCTAATGGACTTTAAACGTGTAACGAGTGAAAATGTTTCTTCAAAATCTACCACTTCAATTTCTGAAAATCCTTGAGCTACTAACCTTGCCTTATTTCTAGTTATCCTAGACTCACCGTCCAATTTATTTTTAAAAATCAATTTGACCACAACAACTGAATGGTTATATGGACGCTCAACTCTTGTTGGATATGTGGATAGAGCTAGCTTTTATACATGAATGCTTATACGTACCAAATGCGTTATAAAAACTAAACAAAAACAAAATTTACATGAAATTGATTGTGTGGTTGTATTTTTCAGTTTTTAGTTCTACTTCGTGCTCTCCCAAGATCACTATTGAATACGTGATTTGGGTAGCCAAACTGGACCTAAGGTGACTGCCCCTTTGGGTACACAAATATGATGAGGTGATCTATTCCGATTTGGTGATGCATGTGCTTTCCTGAGTGGAGTTGTATGCTTGGATTGAATTTTGGGTCTTCACTCATATCATGGTTTAACATAGTTTATATTTTTACAATCCCCAATTTTGTTTCTTCTTGGTGCAACACTAGAATAATAGTGAGTTTGAGGAAAATATGTGATTGTCATTTTTGTTGTTGTTGATTGGACTCTTTATATTCCGGGATTTTTTAACTGTAACGCGTGGTTGTAGTTTGATCGTTTCAGAATTCATGTTAATGAAGGTAGCGAGTGTTTTTTTATCTTTTGCTCCAATTCTTCATTTCTTAACTTAAAAGCAACTCTTGCTTTGTTATACACAAGTGTACTATTCTTCAATGTGGATGCTATCAATTTTGTGTTCTTCAAAATCAGATCTTAAAATTTTAAAATTTGCATCCAGTTCGTTTATTTCTTTATTAAGAGAATCACATTGAGAACATATGTTTTTAAGAGATAAATTTTCTGCCCGTAATTTTTTACTTTCTTTTTTAAGCATGTCAATTTTTTCATGTGCTTCATTTAACGCAAACGCCATAGCTTCAAGACGTTCTTCAGATAGAGAGTGGTTTAAAGAGCTTACACTGCATTTAGGAGAAATTCCTTGGTTTGAGCATGATGATGCACTTTCGCTTTCAGCTCTACTTAATGTGCTTGACAGGTAATCATTTGAGCACGGCCCATCTTGAATCTCTTCGCTTGGATGAGAATCCTTACAAATTTGATTTGGCTCAACGTCTTGTATTTATTCGAAACCTGCAGAGGGAAGACTTCAAAATTTCTCAAGAAATCTCCAAATTTTATTTGCAGTGGAGAAAGAATAAATAAGTTTAAATATATCTTTTGATATTACACAATATAGACTATTCATAGATTTTACATTCGAAACGCATTCGCCTTTGTTTAATTAACATGTGGGTTTTTTAATAGTTATATTCCAAATATCTATGCTTCATGTTATAAGGAATTTTCTTATTAATGATTTCAATGCATCATAACTTACCTCAGTAAATAAAGGTGGTGCTAAAGAAATTTCATCATTAAAATATTCCTCTCCTCTATGAGATGCGAGATAATGATGCGCCATTACTCCAGGTGATTAAACCGTTTTTGGGAGTAACCTCGCTCTGATATCACTTGTTGGATCGTTAGGTGCCTTTAGGGGGGGGGGGTGAATAAAGGATAGACCTCAAGTTCCCATGACCTAAACCTTAGCCTAGTCGCCTAATACAAGAGGTGAATTATCCCTTTAAGCCCAACAAAAACGTCGTCGTCTAACACAAAAAGTGAGTTCCTCAATGAAAAAAAGGTAACCAAACGAAAGAGAAAATACAAAGAGAGAAATAAAATATTTTTGAAATAAAAAACTCTCTAAAGAACTTCTGAAGGCGATGCGAATGACCATTTGAGATTGTCGTCGTAGATGCGCTCGCTCATCGTCAGGAATATGCTTTGATGTTCTTCGGCTTAGAAATCTCTCGTAATAGCCGTAGCGGAGTCTTGGATCTCCTCTGAAACTTTGGGACAAATGCTCTCTCGAAATATTCATGTTTGCGCACGAGAGACAGAGCGAAATGATCTTTAAATAGAGCTCTGTGAGATACCACCTGCAGTAGTACTATCACGACATAGTATAATTAATAATATGATTTCCAGCATCCTTTTTCTTTTTAGGAAACAACGAGGGCATTTTAGGCAACAATGATAGCGCGACGTTGTACTCCTATCGCCTCGCGGTAGCGTGATTTATCTTGGTGCCAAAACGAGATCCCTTGCTTCATTTGGTTCCCAATCAACTTCAGATTGCCGAAGTTTCCTAATATATACCGCCACGCGATAGCTCTACAACGTCGCGGTAGCGGTTTCTATATTTAGCTCCTTGTTCCCGCCAAGTCCTTTTGAAATGCTCCTTGACACCTGTTGTTCTAGAATGATGCGCCTGCGGTAACTGTTGGCGAGAATGAAAGTTATATTATTCAATAAACACACTCCTTAATATATAGGAGTGGGAACACCAGGGCTACAATCGTAATCAAACTGGAAATTATAAATTACGTAATAAGATACTCGCATAATTCCAACACTCCCCCTCAAGTTGGGCATGTAATATTCGTCATGCCGAACTTGCCCAATATTTTGTCAAAGGAACACTAACTTAAGCCTTTAGTAAGAACATCTTCCAGTTGTTGGTTGGAAGGAACGAAAGGAGTGCTCACAATTCCCCTCACTATGTTTTCCTTGATAAAGTGTTTGTCCACTTTTACGTGCTTTGTACGGTCATGTTGGACCGGGTTATGGGCAATGCTGATAGCAGCATTGTTATCACAATTAATCCTGATTGGTCCCCTGCATACAATACCAAGGTCCCTCATAATCGACTGAATTCACAATCCTTCACATATCCACTATGCCATCGCCCTGAACTCAGCTTCTGCACTGAATCTGACCACAACATGTTGTTTCTTACTTCTCCAGGTCACCATATTACCCCCAACTAGAGAACAATATCCAGATTTAGATCTTTGTTCATCAATAGAACCAACCCAGTCCGCATCCGCGTAGATTTCTGTGGGTAATGCTTTGTTGGGGGAGAACAGAACACCCTTGCCAGGAGTGGATTTGAGGTACCCTGTGGGCAGCATCAAGGTGATGTGATCTTGGTGAGTGCATGCATTGATTGAGAACCCCTCCCACTGCGTACGAGATGTCCGGACGGGTATGCGAGAGATAGATAAGCTTCCCCACTAGTCGTTGGAAACCCGGTATGTCATCAACCACCTCTCCACCATCTCTCCCAAGCTTATGATTGGATTCAACAGGGGTGTCAACTGGTCTACACCCAATCATCCCAGATGTTTCTAACAATTCTAGGATATACCTCCGCTGTGATATAAAGACACTATGCCTGGATCTGACCACTTTAACGCCAAAAAAGTACTTGAGGGATCCAAGACCCTTCACTTCAAACTCTCCTGCCAATCGGGATTTCAGATGGCTAATCTCCTCCGTGTCATCTCCAGTTATAACTATATCATCTACGTCGACAATAAGGGAAGTCAATTTGCTCTGTCGGTGTTTTACAAACGGGGTATGATCTGCATTACTCTGTTTGTATCCAAAAGTCATCATTGCCAGGTGAAACCTTCCAAACCAGGCACGCGGAGACTGTTTTAAGCCGTACAACGCTTTCTTCAACCTATAAACCTTTCCTGCTGACTCTCCGTGGAGGAAACCAGGTGGCAGAGACATGTAAACTTCCTCCTCTAAGTCCCCATGAAGGAAGACATTTTTCACGTCCAACTGACTAAGATTCCACCCTTTACATACCGTACAAGAGAGCAATATCCTGATTGTGTTCATTTTAGCAACAAGAGCAAAAGTCTCCTGATAGTTGATATCTGCAGTCTGAGTATAGCCTTTAGCAACCAATCGAGCTTTGCTTCGTTCAACAAGACCTTGGTGGTTTTGCTTCACAGAGAAGACCCACTTACATCCCACAACGGTTTTCCCTTGAGGTATGTGAACAAGATCCCACGTATGATTTTTATCAAGAGCCGCCATTTCTTCTAACATGGCAGCCTTCCACTCATTGTGCTTAAGAGCTTCCTGCCAAGAGCGAGAAATGAGAATGAAAGACAAGGAGGTAGCAAATGCTCTATGTGCAGGAGACAAAGATCCTTAGGTCACAAAGTGAGAGAGAGAATGCTGGGTGGAAAAAACATTACCTCGGTCAGTATCAGAAGACGGATCAGGTGTTGACCCAGGAAGTGTGGGCAAGGCCTGAGTATTCGTACCCCTCCTTCGAGTATAGACCTGCAATGGAGGAGGTGGTGGAGCAACGAGATCCCCAGGTATAGAAGGCATCGCCAGATCACAATACAATGGAGTATGAGAAGGAAAGGAAGGAACAACAGACAAAGAAAGAGAAGGGGAGCTCATTTCATTAGTAATCGACTCCCCCTGAAGTGAGGTCCCATAGTAAGCTTCAGATTCCCGGAAGGTGACATCCATAGTAATGAACATCCGTTTAGTAACAGGATGAAAACACTTGTAGCCTTTCTGGGTCGGAGAGTAGCCGATGGAGACACATCACAGAGCTCAGGGGTCAAGTTTGGATTTAGGGTGTATATGGACAAAACACACACCCAAAGATACGAGACCATTCTTGTCATGGCGGCAAGGCGAACCAAGGCGAGCCCCGGGCGCCTGGACGCCAAGGCGACAAGGCAGACGCCTAGGCGACAATAAGGCGAGAAGTCGCAAGGCGACAATAATTTTTTTTTTAAATAATAACACAAAAAGACAGCGGTTCTTCATTTAACCGCTGCCTATAGTGACAGTTATTAAACTATAGACAGCGGTTAAATGAAGAACCGCTGTCTATAGTGATGCAGATATAAAATTCAAGACATTTTATATATAAACTGTCATTATAGACAGCGGTTACATATAACCGCTGTCTATAGATATTAGAGACAACGGTTTTGTAGGTTAACGTTAAAAATCTAATTTCCGGGTTTCAGGTATATATAGATAGAATAGACATCGGTTAATGTTAAAAACCGCTGTCGTACCTCCATTCGACAACGGTTATATATATAACCGCTGTCTAATGTAGGCTAAACCGTACATTCGACAACGGTCGTATATATAACCGCTGTCTATTCTATCTTCGACAGCGGTTATATATACAACCGCTGTCTAATGTACGGTTTAGCCTACATTAGACAGCGGTTGTATATATAACCGCTGTCTATACTTGGAAAGACAGCGGTTATATATAAAACCGCTCTCTAATATAGGATTTTTTTTAAAAAAGTAAGGCGGCTGTCGCCTTGTTTTCACTTGGGCGCCTGGACGCCTAGGCGACGCCATGACAAGAATGTACGAGACAAGAGATGAGTGGGACAGACATTTAGGGTGGCCGGAGGAGTCTGATGCCCAAGAACCCGAGTAGGGAGGCGATTGATGAGGTAGGCAACAGTCAAGACTGCATCACCCCAATAATATTTAGGTAGGTTCATGCGGAGAAGACACCGAGCCACCTCAAGGAGATGATGATTCTTGCGCTCAGCAACTCCATTCTGTGCGCGGGGGGGGGGGGGGGGGGGGGGGGGGGGGGGGGGGGGGGGGGGGTAGACACAGGAGGTTTGATGGACGATACCAAGGTCACTCAGGTACCTCTCAAAGCGGGAGTCAATATACTCTCGGCCATTATCATTGCGCAAAATTTTAATTGTAGCACTAAATTGGGTAGTAATCATCTTATGGAAACACTAAAAGAGAGGAAACACTTCGGATTTACTTTTCATCAAATACACCAAAGTACAATGAGAATAACAGTCAATAAAGGAAACAAACCACAAACAACAAGATATAGAGGCATTGTGACAAGGGCCCCAAATATCCGTATGAATAAGAGCAAACATAATAGAGTTTTGAGGAGACATTAACGGAAGGGAAGTACGATGATGTTTACTAAGTTCACATACATCACAATTAAAACCATTAAAGAAAGCATTAGAAATAGGAGGAAGCAAAAGTTTCATAGTAGAGGTAGGAGGATGTCCAAGGAGACAGTGCGCACGAAGAGCCTTTGGAGACGAAGTGGAACTTGAGGATGTGGAGCTGTAAGGGTTAAACACATAGAGCCCATTACACAGTCTACCAGAGCCAATCACCGTCCCCGTCTTCAGGTCCTGAAAAATACAAGAGGTAGGAAAGAAAGTCACTAATAGAAAGAAGATTGCCGGTGAAAGTAGAACGTGAAGAACATAAGAGAGAGTAAGGGAAGAGTAGGGGATGGATCCTTTCCCCGCAATAGGAGAGAGAGACCCATCAACGATGCTCACTTTGTCATGTGATCGGTGGCACCCGAGTCGATGATCTACTGAGAGGAAAGGTGGGTGGAGGTGTGTGAGCACCTGGAGGTCCCTGGTGAGCATAAGAGGAAGACGACGACCCGAGCTGCTCGGCAGGAGAACCTTGCATCAATCGGCGAAAAGCCTGAATTTCTTCAGCATAGAGAGCAGGGGGAGCGCAAGTGGAGTCCGGAGAGGTCCTCAACAACATTAGAAAGATGTGCAGACCCGAAGAGTGAAGGACAACTCTGGGGACGTCCAGATCTGCGTCCTCCACGATGAGCCGGTCCTCCTTTGGGAGGAGGGAAGCCATGGAGTTTGAAGCACGTGTCCCTGGTGTGGCGAGACTTCCTGTAATAATCACAAACGAGATGATCTTTCTCCGTAGACCTGGGAAGACTGTCACGAGCAGGACGAGCCCCAGGGTGGAACTGGGAAGCAAGGGAAGAACCCTCTGGCGTAGAGTCAGGAAGCAAAGTTTGCCGACAATCAAATTCCTGCTGCACCAGACTGTAAACCTTTGATAAGGAAGGAAGAGGAGAGCGTTCAAGAATCTGAATACTGATCGGATCAAAATCATGATGCAACCCATGCAGGAATTCAAAGATGCAATTGCGTTTTTCTCTTGCTCACACCAAAACCTCATCTTCATGAGACACCAGGGTCAGAGAATCAAAATGATCATACTCCTGATAGAGTTGAGTGAACTCCGAATAGTAGGCAGAAGGAGGACGATCTCCCTGGAGCAAAAGGAATATCATGCGCCACAGCTGGTAGATCTAAGCAACATTTCCCCTGCAAGAATAGGTCGTCTCCGACGCTTCCAAATATCAGCAACAGACTCCAAGAATAGGTAGTTCCGTGCAATGGGTTCCATCATGGAGTTAAGAAGCCAGAACATCACCAACGAGTTCTCTGACTCCCACTGAGGTCACTCGGGAGAAGTAGACAGTGGTTCCTTCGTCGTGCCACTGACATATCCAAACAAATGACGGTTTTGAGGGCAAGGAGAATTGATCGTGCCCACGGAAGATAGTTAGAGCCATCTAATTTCATAGTAGTAATCTGAGGGGTGCTATGATCAGGATTGACACGGCCAAATCCGCCAGAGATTGGAGGGATAGGAGGAATAGGAGAGGTCTCCCCCACCAGATGACATATTCAGAGAGTTGATCCCAGACATTGAAGGCCACGAATAGAAATCGATGACGTCGAATGTCAAATCAAAGGACTGCCCTCATAGAAAGAGGTGAGCCGGGGCCATGAAGGAACATCCACAAGAAACCGACATAGGAAATGCCTTCAACCTAGGTCAGCATATCCAGTGCCAAGGGAGAAGCGGCCACAAACTGGAGAAGGACGGCCACTGCTGTGCTGGAAGCGGAAGAGCGGCGGTGCTGTGCTGGAAGCAACTGTGCTGGTAGCGGAAGATGGAGGAGCGACGCTCTGTAAAAAGACGACCGCTGCTGTGCTGGAAGCGGAAGAGCTGCGCTCTGCCGAGGAGACCGGGCGCGCTGGAAGTAGAAGTGCGGGGAGGAGATGATGCGAGATCCGGTCGAGCGGAGCGAGCCCGAGCGCGGGTCAAGCGGAGTGGAGCGAACGAAGCAGGCGAGCGGCGCTAGCGGGAGGGAGGACGATCGCGCGTGCGTGCGGCGTGGAGACATACGCCCTAACCCTCTGATACCATGTTGGCGAGAATGAAAGTTATATTATTTAATAAACGTACTCCTTAATATATAGGAGTGGGAACACCGGGGTTCCAATCGTAATCAAGTTGAAAATTATAAATTACGTAATAAGATACGCACATAATTCCAACAGTAACTATTATCGTCGGCGGTAGTGACAATTTCTTTCCATATTAGTCAATGGAAGTCCCGAGCATGCATCATTGTACTTGTCTCCTTTTTACCTGTAATACCTGCACACTATAAACGCAAGTAAAGGTAGATCAAATACAGATTAGTATTTGTCATTCTCAAACCAAGAAATGCGGAACCGATGTTCCAACAATTTTTTCTTCTCGAAGACCGTCGACACACTTTGGAGTCACATCCTATTTTCGATGCCTTGGGTAGCATTCGGAAGATCATCACATTTGTGATGAATTTTTTTACAATATCTCGTAGTGATCCTCCTAATGAGTCACATCTTGTGAGATACATTTGATATGTCATGGACACGAACCTAAGTGTCGAAGAATCGCATAGTCATTTGGGTGTTAGTCACACATTTTATGAACACTTTTATACCCTACCCAAAGGGCCTCGTGATAGACCACCGCTTTTTAGAGACATTCAACTCATTATCAGACCTCTACTTAGAGAGTGCATCATGTTTGTTGTGCTTCATTTGACATCATTTACGTTACTCTTCTGATTCTTTTGTTCGTCATTTGAATGAGTCTATTGAGTCTTTTGTTCGTAATTTGCACGAGTCTGTTGAGTCATTTGTTCATCAACTGCATGAGTTATGTGAGTCGATCCGACACAATTGCATATAGTAACGAAATATTTAAAATTTATGCACATAGCCACAAGCGTTTTCGGCATAATTCTTACCTCCCCCATCGGTTTTCCGCATAATCGAGCATTTTCGGCCGCGCGCGCGCATTTTTCGAGTGGACAAGCGTTTTTGCGCGGACGCACATTTTTCGCCTGGGAGCGCGTTTTAGCGCAAGCGCGTGATTTTCGCCCAGTCGCGTTTTCTCCCGGGAGCGCATTTTTCGCCCACAGCGCACATTTTTTGCAATGGCGTGTGTTTTCGCTCGGGAGTGTTTTCGCTCGGGCGCGCGCTTTCTCCCTAGCGCGCGTTTTTCGCCCGACGCGTTTTCTTCTTGGCGGGCGTTTTCATGTGCTGCCAATTATAGCCATCTAAAATGGTTGTCCTAGTCATGTTTTATTATAAATATGCGGGGGAGGGGGAGGTGGTCTGGTATGATGCCGATTGCAGATTTTGGATATCTTTTTCCCGGAATTTGGTGGTCTTTGTCATGGTGCCAACTCCTAAGTAATATCCCTCTTATTTCTTTGTATTTTTTTGTTAGCCACTTCTCCCCATATCTCTATTTCCTGCAGCCGAACTGCCCAAATAACTGCCCCTTCATACAGTCCACTCCAAACAGCCACCAAACCACCCCAATCCTAAATAGTTTGTGTCAATATTTTTATACAAAATTGAAGCATATCTATTTGCGGCAAAGTTAGTGTTCATTAACTTTATCAAAATCATTTAGTTGCTATATCTTTCTGATAACGTAATCTAATAGATAATCTCTTCTTCCATTTGCAGAAATATTTGAATTTGATGCAATGATTGATCCTCCATCAACAATGGACATTAATGTGTACGATTTTGATGGACCTTTTGATGAAGCTGTTTCACTGGGTCACACTGAGGTCAACTTTCTTAAATCCAACTTATCAGAACTGGCAGATGTGTGGATTTCTCTAGAGGGAAAGCTAGCTCAGGCATGCCAATCTAAGTTGCATCTGCGTATTTTTCTGAACAATACCAGAGGAGTCCAGGTTGTTTCAGACTATCTAACAAAAATGGAGAAAGAAGTTGGTAAAAAGGTTGGTAATGTTGGACTTTGGAGATCTATTTTTTGCAACTTCAAATTAACAAATATATAATGCCTTTCTAATTCTTTCCGTAGATAAACTTGCGGTCACCTCAGACAAATTCAGCATTTCAGAAGCTATTTGGTCTGCCACCAGAAGAATTTCTCATCAATGATTTTACTTGTCACTTGAAGCGCAAAATGCCAATACAGGTTCATTTTAATATACTGAAATCGATTCTTTCCGAATCTTTTGCACACTATTAAGACAATGCTTCTCTAAAATTGAAATGTTTTTTTCCAGGGCCGCCTATTTTTGTCTACGAGAATAACTGGATTTTACACTAATCTTTTTGGCCATAAGATCAAGTTTTTCTTTCTTTGGGAAGATATTGAGGACATTCAAATTATTCCTCCATCTTTGACATCAATGGGCAGCCCTTCTCTGTTGATTATTCTTCGTCGTGGTAGAGGTTTGGATGCAAGGCATGGAGCCAAGGCACTGGACCCAGATGGAAGGCTGAAATTTCACTTCCAGTCATTTGTTTCTTTCAATGTGGCCAACAGGTAATATTATTCGCTTAAAAATTATGTTTATATGTGTAGAGCTTCCAATGAGTACAACTATGACATGAGTCCAGACTTATTTCATACATTCATACTGTGAAGGTTATACTAGTACTAGCGACACCACTACTGGGCGATGATGCGTGCAAGTCTATTCATGATGACTGCAGGCCTTGCCCGCGACTCAAGTTTCCCTTTTAGTTATCCCGTTCCATTATATTTCACGTATTAGATGGGCCCTCCTAGTATATAAAGGAAGGGTCAAGTCTTGTATGACATTTTTTGTCTATCATCTAATCAATGAGAAAGGGGAAATGTGCAAAGCAACACTTTCCTGCTTCCTTAGTTCCGAGTAGCTCCGAGAGGAAAATTTCATGAAGCCGATGACATCGTCTATCAACTTGCCTGTTTCCCCTCAGTAACCTATGCATCTTGCTCCAGTCGCCTTCCACGCTGCCCTCACCGACCGCAATGTTTGGAACCCTTGCGCCCCTCGTTGCGTCGTTTCTCAGTTTCTTTGCTGATGCGTTCGCCACGACCATCGATGTCACTCTATTTCCTGCCCGTGACACTCTTCCTCTTCACTCGCGGGATTGACAACACCGCTTACAAATACCAGGCGATCTTGTGGTTCCTTTACATGCATGCCAATGACATGCCGCATGGAACGCGATAAGGAAGTTCCCCCATCAGTCGAAGCCCTTCCAGATTATATGGATGGCACCGACAACACACTCTTCGACCTCCAAGTCACCATCCACTCCTCTCCTCTTGGCAAGAGACACCTCCCCCCGACCCCTACCATGTCTTCTGCAAGCATCTCGGGCGACCCTCTAGGGTTCCTTCAGCTGTTGTGCATGACTCTATCGGCCCACACGTCACCTCAACATTCAGATGTTCGATGGGGCCGATCCTATGGGGTGGCTAGCCTGCGTGGAGAAGTATTTTGACCTACAAGGGACCCTCGAGTATTAGAGGGTTCTGTTGGCCACCATATACATGGAAGGCTTGACACTCCATTAGATTTGTTGGATACACCCATTCAACCTTGCTTTCTTATGGATGTTCCTCAAGGATGAGATAATCCGTCGCCATGATAACATGAAACATTGACAACCCGTTCAAATGCCACAACACAATTTTCCAATTGGGGTCGGTCAACTTCTATATTGATGATTTCATCGAAATTGCTCCTCATGTGCCCGGCTTGGCGGTGGAGCACTATTTTGGGTATTTTCTGGCTGATTTGCTACCCCACATAAGAGTTTGTCTGTGCGTACACAAGCCAACCACTCTCACCTGTTATGGAGCGAGCGTGGTGCGTCGAAGAGGATTTTACTACCTTATCTTCCGCGGCCTGCCACCGAGGATAACCACAGTTGCAGTCACCGACCCCACCATTACTCTTCCAAAGTCTCCATCTCCAACAACTGCCCAACCACCAAACACCGTATTCACCAATTCCTCCCCTGCCACGATATCACCGCCTAAAGCCAAAGTTCCACTTCATTTCCTCTCCCATCAAGACTACCTTGAGCTCTGCATCAATGGCTTATGCTTCCGCTGCAGACCGCCCTACTCTTCAACATACAACTGCCCAACACAGATCTATAAATGCTTTTCTGTGGAGAGGTTGATGATATCTACTTGGTAGATTTCGAGGCTTTGGAGTTGGACGACGATTAACCCCCCCTTCCAAAGAGCCAACTCAGCTCAACTGCCAACTTCTTTTCTCATGAGCCCATTGAGACGTTACAACTCGACTCGCGATGAATCTAGCACGTGGATTTCATGTATTCTTGGGCGATGGTCGTCACACCTACATTGTTGGCCGCTACGTGGGCCTCCCTTTGACGATTCGATCTTACTTGGGCACAACAAATTTTTTCATCATCAGCCTAGTGGCCTTGACGTCACCCTAGGCGTGGATTGGTTGTGGACTCTGGGTGATGTCAAACACAACTGGGATCATCTCACCATGGAATTCGAGATGCGGGGACCACCCACCTTCCGAGGGACCCCTCATATGGTCATTCACCTGAGGGATTATGATCCTTGCTCAAGACAGTCGACCTTGACCAATGTTGCACATGAAGGTCTAACTGGAATTGCCATAGGCACCTTTTAGCCGATATGCTCGCGTCTTCGCGACTCCCCAAAGGGCTTCCACTGAATCATCCATCAGACCATCACTTCACCCTTCAAGTGATGACACTCTCAGTCGCCCTGTACCATTACGAACATTCCCAGAAGGCAACCATGGAGATCATGGTGGCAGAGATGTTGCATCGTAGTATCACCAACCAAGTGCGCGCCCATTCTTAAGTTCAGTCCTACTGGTGCATAAGAAGAATCAAATTTAGTGTTTTTTGTGGACTACTGTGGGCTGTATAAACATATGATGTTAGGCAGATAACCCATCCAACTGATCCAAAAACTCTTGAGTGAACTACGAGGGCGACCTACTATTCAAACTTGACCTACGGTCGAGATACCATCAGATGCAAGCCACTAACATGCCAAAGAAAACTTTTTGTTCTCATGATGGGCATTATGAGTTCTTGGTCATACCGTTTGGCTTATCCAAGACACCATCTACCTTCTAGTCCATCATGAGTTCTTGGTCCTACCGTTTGGCTTAACCAACACACCATCTACCTTCCAGTCCACCATAAATGATGTCTTCTGCGCACAACTATGTGAGTTTGTCTTGATAGTCGTTGATGGTATCTTGGTTTATAGTCCTTAGCAGCTCCACTTGGATCATCTGGCGACAATGCTTCAGCTCCTCTTGGATCATCATTTAGTGGCGCACCAGAAGAAGTGCATGTTCGGGCAAACACAGATTGAGTATTTGGACCACATTATCTCCCTTGCTGGGTTAGTCATGGATCCGACCAAGGTAGCAACCATCCTCCAGTGTGAGACACCTCCATCAGGTCGAGCAGTGGTGCCCTATGGAGCCCTTGCGCGATGGGGTTCCATTCAGATGGAGCTCTGCTGCTCAGAATGTCTTCATTAGCGTGTCAGATTTCAATAAATCCTTCGTCATTAAGTGCGATGCTTCAGGGATATGAGTGGGGGGGTCATACTCATGCAGGAAGGCCTTCTCATCACCTACTATAGAAATGCCATCACCAATCGTCGTTACACTACCTCAACCTATGACGGTGAGTTGTTGGCGTTGGTATTGTCCATCCATCATTGGTGACTATTTTTTGGGTCACCATTTTGTGTTCGGGACAAATTATCGCAGTTTGTGTCACTTCTTAAATAAAAAATGACGACATCGTCCCAGCAACTGCAGATTGCTAAGTTACTGAGATACAACTTTTCCATTGAGTACAAATTGGGTTCGTCTAACACCATTGCGGACCCACAGGGATTACAATAACACCTTGTTAGCTTTCTCACACTCGTGATGGCTTGTCCCTGATGCCATTCCGGCTGAGGTACGACGAGACTCACACTATATTGCGATGATTCAGGAACTTAGGAGAGACCCAGCTTCCCACATTTTTTGCTTAGTGGAGAAGTTGTATTACCGTGATCGACTAGTAGTCGTGGACATGTTCCCATGGATTTTATGTCTACTCCATGATTTCTACTCCATCTCGACCAGGGGACACTCCAGGGCATACCTTACTCACAAGTCACAAGCGCTTGACCGCCACCCCTTACTGACAAGTAATGACATGTATGGTCCAATAGTTCGTAGAGAACCGCCTGACATGTTAGAAGGCCAAATACCCGACTCTTGCACCTACGACTTTGCTACAACCTCTATTTGTCCCTGATGTAGTTTCAGAGAACTTTGTCATGGACTTTATCACTATGCTGCTTCGCTCTCATGGATATGAGTGTCTTTTTTTGAGCAAGTTATAACTGTCTTTGTCATCGTCGATCGTCTCTCCAAGTATAAGCAATTCATACATGTCAAACATCCTTACACTGCCAGCTCCATCTCGTGGGTTTTCATTGGGGATGTGGCTCGGTTGCACAATTTTCTCTGTTCCATTGTGAATGATCGCAACTCGGTGTTCATGAGCTCCTTCTGGAAGATGTTTAGGCAGTTGGACACCGAGTTACATTTCAACACCGCATACCATCCACATATATATGTGCAAATCGAGGTTCTCAATCATTGCGTTAAAATTATTGCGTAGCTACCCCGTCAGTGGTCACAGTGGGTAGCTAGCTGTGTTGGTCCCACACCATCAGTTATTTATTAACGGTTCTTTTACGCATACTTTTATAGTGCATCTTTATATTTTGAGTTCGAGTTGTATGAGTCAATTCAAGTCGAGTTGAGTCTTTAGAATCTAAATGTTTTTAGTGTTATCTTTTATTTAATGTTTTTAGTGTTATCTTTTAGTTAATGTCTTGTGTCTATAAATAGACCCCTTGGGTAAATGTATGAGACATGAATTAAAATTTTAAGTTCTAATTCTTTCTTGAATTCTTTTCTCCTCCCTCAATTTCTAGGGTTAGGGTTGATCACAACTCCCCTTCTTTCTCTCCCCTCGCATTCTCTGCAGGTACAACTCGACTGCCCTTGTTTCTCCGCCTCCACCGCCACCTCCGACGAAGCCCCGAAGTAGGCTCGTAACATCTTGGTATTAGAGCCTTCGGTCCTCCTCACTCCCCCAAACAGCTTCCCCGACAAGCCTTCTTAGTCACGGTCCGAGATTCCTCCACCACAGCCAATGGGATCCAATTATATATAAAAAAACATAGCCGAAGGGATTCATCTTCCTCGCGGTCAGCCACGACAAGATTCATCTTCCTCTGGTTCATATTCCTCGCGGTCAGCCAGCCCTACCCGCACACAATCCCAACAGCGCGACCATGTCCCTCTGCTAGCGCCTTCGTCATGCGCTCGTCGTGCGATCGACAACTCTGTAACCAACAAAACCGACGACGCTCCAGCTAGGCTGATAACATCGTCTCGATCCACTGTTGTCTATTCCACTGCGATCGACGAAGCCTGCGGACTCTGGCGACCTCGCCCCTAAAGTCCTCGTCGTCTTCCACCTTCACTGCTAGCAGCTTTCACCCATCCCGAGCTTCCCCGACCCTGCATCACCGTTCCACGACGCTCCAGCCAGGCTCTCCATGATGCTCTTACCTGTTCTCGAGCAGCACACCGCACGCCTCCTCATCGAGCCGCCTTTATCTTCATCGATCCCACAAAACAGTTGTAGATCAACCCATTTCACGCGACGTGGCATTTACAAACAGTTTTCCTAGATATTTTTTTATCCAATTAATTGATTAATAAATTAATTCTTCATTAGAGTAATTGATTTAATTAATTACTACAGCTTGATGATGACCCCCTGCGAGCCACTCACCGTTCAGAAGTTCTTAGAGATGTCAGTGTCATATGATGTCGCATTGGCGCGACTCACCGCCATCATCGACCGACGCTTTGGAGGTCCGATTCCACCGGTGTCACCACTGATCCCACTACCGCATTCATTGTCCCACCTGCGCTCGAAGTAACCCCTTCAACAGCCGCTGTTATGGTCGCTGCACCATCGCCTCCGGTTGTTCTCTCCCCGCAGTTCACACAACCGGCCTCGTCACCGCCGAGTCCCGAGGTGTTACTGCCTGATTTTGTACCGCCATCCGTCCCTGCGGTCTCCACTCTGCAGCCTCCGCTCTAGTCACCTGTTCTGGTAGTCCCTCTGGATCCATTCCTTCCGACGACCTCCCCCACATCGGCGCCGCTGCTACCCATCGTTGTGGTTCTCATTCAACATAATCCTTCATCTCCCTCAATTGCCTGCATCTCCCGGGCACACTCTCCCCAACCCTGGAGATTTTGCCTGACGCTCTTCCTTCCTCAAGCGCCTCTTCCACGCCAGATCCTTGCATTCTATCGTGCCATTTGTGAGCACGATGACGACCCTCCACTCGATGCTGCCACTGCCACATCGACGCGCTACTGGGTGCTATTCTGGCGTGAAATCAAAGAGCCATATGATCAAGTCTTGTAAGCTTCGTTCGAGCTTGTGGACAAGCTCGATTTTAAGGCCGGGTGAGATGCTAGAGTCCCACATTGTCCGCTATCTATTAGCGATACTTTAACACATACTTCTATTATGTGTCTTTATGTATCGAGTTCGAGTTGTATGAGTCAAGTCGAGTCGAGTCTTTAGAATCCAAATATTTTTTAGTGTTATCTTTTATTTAATGTTTTAGGGTTAATGCCTTGGGTCTATAAATAGACTCCATTGGGTCAATGTATGAGGCATGAATTAAAATTATGAAAGTTCGATTTCTCTTTTGAGATCTTTTCTCCTCCCTCAATTTCTAGGGTTAGGGTTGAGCACGACTCCCCTTCTGCCTCTCCCCTCGCATACTCCGTGGGTAGAGCTCGACTCTCCTTGTATCTCCGCCTCCACCACCACCTCCGACGAAGCACCGTAGTAGGCTCGTAACACTTTGGTAGAGTTACAACACGTCTTACCATTCAGCAACGGTTCCCCTTTCAGGTCGTGTATGAGTGTCCATCTTCAAAGACACCATACAGTATGCCCGAAAAATGCGAAATGCAGACATTACCCGCTGATATACAACACTGCGATGAGGCTCTCCGAAAGCTGAAGATGCACGTTCTATAAGCTCAGCAACACATGGTTCAACATGCCAATCGACACCAGAGATATGTAGTTTTCTCTCCTGGAGAGACAATGTTTGTCAAACTGAGATCCCACTTTCAAAGTTCGGTTGCTAGTAGATTGCTCCCCAAGTTGTTCGCACACTATTTCATTCCCTTCCCGATAATTGAGAGGCTAGGTGAGGCGGCCTATAAGCTAGAACTGCCTTCCACCAGCCGCATACATCCGGTCATTCATGTCTCCTAGCTCAAGAGAGCCTAGGGAGATCACCCCACCAGGCAAAACTTCTAGAAGGATTGACAGTAGAATCCATCTAATGTTTCAAACTTGCTGCGGTGCTTGATGTGCGCACACAGGACATCCAAGGTGAATCAGTACGACCACTGCTAATATAGTAGAGGGGTGTGCCACTAGGAGGAAACTTGGATCTTGGAAGGCGAGATCATGACACAACTTCCAGATTTTGACCTTGGGGACAAGGTCATTGTTGATCTCTGGGGTAATTGATAGTAGCACTAGCGATACCATCATCAGGAGACGATGTGTGCTAGTCTATTCACACTGAGCACAGGCCCCTCCAATGGCGCAAGGGTCACGACCAGCGTTGTAGCTTTAATTCGTGTATCCCTTTAATTACCCTGTCACATTTTATTTAATGCATTAAGTAGTAGTCCCTCCTAGTATATAAAGGAAAGGTCAAGTCTTGTATTACACTTTTTGGCTACCCTCTAATTAACTAGTGGTGTTGATGATAATTGTTACCCTAGTTCTGAGCAACTCCAACTTGGAAACCACATGAAGCTGATAAGATCATCTATCCGAAGCTTGTGGTGTTGATGGTAATTGTTAGGAAACAACATGATTGTTTATGCCCATAATTTGCCTTCTACAATATTATAGCATGTTAGCAGAATAGGTGTATTCTCTGGCTCCACGGCGTCCTCACGACTTAACAAATGTACAATAATTGATAGGCTTATTCGTGAAATCTATGAAATAGGCTAAAACCACAACCTTCAATTCTGTGTGTTAACTTTCTAGGAGTTTGCTTCATGTAATATTTGTTGAGATCTTAACTGAAGTAAATGAAAAGTTAGAATAATGAATAAAATGCTTAGAAGTTAGAAGTCTTAGGCTTAGTAGAACATTGATTGAATATACAATGCTCTATTATTGGCTGTATTATTTATTACTAATTTGGATATATTATATAGAATTAATGGGATATAAAAGAGGATGTTACTTTGAGAGTTAAGGTTAAGTCATTAAAATTAAGAAACTCTTCATAAGTCCTATGTGATTAGAGGATATCTTAGCATTTAACTTCTTGAAACTACGAGTAGGAAGATTGTGTTGTGTGGTTCCAAGTGTTGGGCAATAAAGATGTTATTGATAGTTAAGTCGTTCGTTATCGAAATGAGAACATTAAGATGAATGTGTTAAATTTAGGAAGAAAATGAATAATTAAATCATAGAAACGATGGGAGCTGCATCTAATGAAGGTAACTTAATGTAATATATTTTGGAGTGGTTTGGGCATGCACATGATAAGGTAGAAGATGTACTAATCTATGTTGCACCGACACGCGACACGACACGACACACGACTCGTCAATTCTCAAAAAATACCATATTCCGACACGTTGCGACACGTATATTAAATATTTATTTTTTATAATTATGAAGGAGTACGTACTCCAATTCCTCTCGTCACATGATGAAGAAGATGATTGTGCAAAAAGCTTTATGGCTAAACATTGTAGCTTAGGTGCACTTGCACCATGAATAACCCACCAAGCCTTAGGATCCATCGAAAATCGACTGTGAACTGAATCAAATTCTCTAAATTCTCCATTTATATAAGCAAAATTTGCGTACTCTAAATTTACCTTGGTGCGATCCTCAATGTTAGGAAAGTTCTTCCTAAAACATTTTTTTGTTTCTTGAATGATTTCACTATCCTTGTATGGAGAAATTCTAAAAGAATCTTCATTGAGTCATTGTTCACTATAGTACCTAAATTTTAAAAATAAAACATCACACATAGTGGCCTTTATAGTGTTCTGAAGTGTCGGAGAGTGTCGGAGAGTCTGATGCGTGTCGGAGAGTCCGACACCGACACACTGGACATTTTTAAGTGTCGGTGCAACATAGGTACTAATAATATGAGTTGATAAATGTAATTCTAAGGGACTAGGTAGAAAAAGGTTTAATAGAATGGAATGTGTCTTTGAACATAAAATTTGAAAAAGATTGTGCAAAAATCGATTTAACAAGTTAGTATTTGGCTAATGAGGATATAATGATAATGATCTCCTCTCTTAACAGGACAATCATGGCACTATGGAAGGCAAAGTCTCTAAGCCCCGAACAGAAGGTGCAGATACTGGAAGAAGAATCCGATGAGAAGAACCTTCAGTCAGAGGAAAGTGGATCTTTCTTGGGCATCGAAGATGCCAAACTATCCGAGGTTTTCTCCTCTATTGTGCCTGTTCCTGTGAGTCTGGCATTTAACTCCTCCCCTTGCCCTCTAAAATTTGATGCATGCAAGTATGGTCTCCAAGTTTAATTGAGCAATCCTTTTTTTTTGCTAAAAATAATCAGATGAACTGGCTTATGGAATTATTTGGAGGGGGCTCTTTAGAGCAGAAGGTGATGGAAAAAGTCGGTTATGTCAATTACTCGGTTTCACCATGGGAATCTGTGCGCTCTGATGTGCACCAACGACAGGTCAACTACAAATTTGACAAGAGCATCTCTCGCCACGGCGGTGAAGTGACCATCACTCAGCAGAGGTCTCCCCTCCATGATAAAAATGGATGGGTTATCTCAGAGGTCATGACACTCCAAGGGGTATTGCTCGGCGACTATTATACTGTAAGTGAACTAAGAACCTTCCTCATCTCTGTGTAGGACAACTGTCGTGCTTGAGCGGTGGTGGTGTGAAATGTGATAGTAAACCCAGTGGTAACGTCGACGGTGTCGTGAACGCGGTGGTAAAACCGTCATTCGTGAACGGGCATCCACTTTTATGTTCAAGTGGATGAAGTTCCTTAGGCGGGCGTTCATGAATGACGGTTTTACCACCGCGTTCATAACCGCCACCACTGTACCAAACGGAGCCTTAATCTTGGGCGTTCATGAATGACGGTTTTTTGGGGTCGCATTCATAACCTCTAACGCACAACCACAACTGAGTGACTGTGGTGACGTTTTGGGGGAAAGAGTGTTTCGTGGCGGCAGCTACCTAAACATGATTTGGGTTTTTCACCACTGCGTTCGTAACCTCCTCCGCTTTCCCAAACAGGGCTTAATTTGTCTTTTTATCCACTATAATGCGCTTTATGACACATGCTTAATCTTGTTCAGCTTCATTTGAGATATCAGATAGATGATCTTCAGTCAAAATCCAAGGCTTGTCTTGTCCAAGTATCTTTGGGAATCGCTTGGTTGAAGAGCACCAAGCATCAGAAGAGGATAACAAAGAATGTTATTGCCAATTCCTCGGCCCAACTAAAGGAGACTTTTCGTCTTGTTGAAAAAGAGTTCCCTGCTGGAAAATAAACATATATTCACATCTTCCGAATCACCGGAAACTAACTGCCGGAAGCAAGCCTGCCATGCAAGGTTTCATGCGCCGTCGGATATTATCAAGTACCTCGGTTTTGAGAGACGAATTTTTAGGAAGTCGCTTTTTCTTTCCTTTTTGTTTAAAAAGGTATATTAGTCTGTAAATTGGTAGATATTCATTTGTAAGTGTATGAAGAGGTTAAGCAGATGACACTAGGAATTGTAGGATCACAAATCTACAATGTAAAGGAGCTGCAATTGTCATTATTGAGTTTCGTTGCTGTTATTAGATGACAAATCCTTTATTTCTCTTGTAAATATATTTATCCTTATTTTTAAATGCTAAGATTTCTTGCATTTATGGCGCAATTGGATCTTCTATTATTGTTACAAATCCATTATTTATCTTGATATTTAAGGGGCATTTACAAAGTTACAGATTGCACCCCTCTTATTATTGAAATTACAAAAACCTCCTCTCAATGTTACAAAACATAACATTTACATCCCCTGAAGTTCACATTTCATAGCATTCATGCACAAAAATACTCCACTCGGAGTACATTTTCATGAGGGGTATTTTGTGCATGGGTGTTATGAAATATGAACTTCAGGGGAGGTAAATGTTGTAAAATTCAGGGGAGGTTTTGTAATTTCAATAATAAGAGGAGTGCAATCTGTAATTATGCTATCTTATTCGTTATTTGTAAATACTATGTTTCCTTGTATTTATCCGCGTTATGTTCCATCGCTCCATGTTTTATGTATATGATTTTTGTAGTTGTATTAGCTTGTAAGAGGAGCGTTTAGAATGCGACCCCGATTGCACAGATGTTTCCGGAGTTGATCAAAGATCATAGCACTTGAGAATGTTGTGAAGGAGGTCTCCTAATCTAACAGAGCCCCCCCCCCCCCCCCCCCCCCCCCCCCCCCCCCCCCCATCGGAACGAAGGGCATTTCTTTGTAGCAAGAGACTGCTTTAGGCGCCCCGAAGGCGGTGAGCTCATCTTATGATGTCATGCAGATTTGGTTGTAAAATATCATGCTCAATACTATATTAATAAATAATTAGTATAGATCTAAATAAATAATATTACTTTTAGACTAAATGATCTAGTTATGTAGTAGTTATATGGTAGCTTAAAAAATAATTAGTAGCTTATGTAGTAGTTTTAGACTAAATGAACTTAGTGAAGTAGTCTTTTTGTGTCCCTACTGAAAACACAGCTATCCATGCTAATAATTTCACTGCTCTTGGAATGTTGATTGGGTTGTACTATGCAACAGTCTAGCTGCAATTGGGTTGTACTATGCAAGTATGCAACAGTCTAGTCGCGCGCGCGTGTGTGGGTTGTACTATGCAAGTATGCAACAGTCTAGTTTATTCTCTCTAATCACAATTACCATCACAAAAATATAGAGAAAATAAAATACAGAAAGTTAATCTAACTGTATAGGGAAGACAAATTTTATAGAGATTTTCTAAATTTGGGAATTCTCATTTATTGCAATAAGAATCTATAGCCTATATTTAGTTTTGAGTCTTTTGATAAAGGGACTTAAAATTACTGAATCTTTATAAGGAAATTCTTAGATCTCCCATACAATAAGATTGAAATTTTCAGTCAACTTTTCAACAAAGTAATCTTTAAACAGGCTTGGATCTCTTTTAGCATGCAACTTCTTGTGGATTCAATTTTTCATCCTTGTCGTTCTTCAGATAGAAGAGAGAAGAACAAGAGAAACTTTTGTGAGAGAAAAGATTATGACAACATAATGATGAGTTCTATGGCTAGAGGTGGGTTTCACTACTTCATTACGTTTACTGATGATTTTAGTAGATACAGATACATGTTTCGTATGAAAAACAAATCTGAATCCTTTGAAAAGCTCAAGGAGTTTCAGAATGAAGTACATAACCAACTAGTAAAAGCAATTAAAGCACTCTGATCTGATCGAGGTGGCGAATATTTGAGTCAGGAGTTTCGTGATTATCTGAAAGAGTGTAGTATTGTATCACATCTCACTCCACCTAGAACACCACAACATAATGGTGTTTCTGAACAGAGGAATCTTACTTTGTTAGACATGGTACGGTCGATGATGAGTCATGCAGATTTATCCGTTTCTTTTGGGATTTACTCTAGAGACAGCTGCTTTCACACTAAATCGAGTTCCGACAAAAATGATTCAAAAGACACCATATGAGATATGGACTGAGAAGCGTCCTAGTATGTCTTTCATTAAGATTTGGGGTTGTGAGACATACGTGCGACGTGAAATGCCTGACAAGCTGAAACCCAAGTTAGATAAGTGCTATCTTGTGGGATATCCTAGGGAAATCAAAGGGTATTACTTCTACCTGCGATTCGAGGGCAAAGTATTTATCACAAAGAGTGATGTTTTTCTAGAGAAAGAGTTTCTGTCTAGAGAGAACACCAAGGTAGAACTTGAAGAGATTCAAGAACCACAAACAATGAATGAACCAGAAATGGAACCTGAGCAAGGACTATAAACTGTTGTAGCTGGAGAACCTGCTCAAGAAACACAAGTTCTACGTAGATCTGGTAGACCTAGAGTTGAGCCTGAGAGATATGGTTTTCTCATGTCTAAAATAAGTAGTGTGCTGTTTATGGATCATGATGATGAGCCTACAACCTACTAAAAGGCTATGTATGGATCTGACTCTGAGAAATGGCTTGAGGCCATAAAATATGAAATTGACTCCATGTATGCAAACCAAGTTTGGACCTTGGTGGAACCACCTGAAGGGGTATGACCCATATGGTGCAAGTGAGTCTTCAAGAAGAAGACTGACATGGATGGGAATGTACAAACATTCAAAGGGCGACTGGTGGATAAAAGTTTAAGCAAATTCATGGTGCTGACTATGATGAGACTTTTTTCCTGTTGCTATGGTTAAGTCCATCAGAATTCTACTTGTTATTGATGCGTATTATGACTACGAGATCCGACAAATGGATGTCAAAATGGCTTTCTTTAATGGAAACCTCCTTGAGGAAGTGTATATGACACAACCTGATGGTTTTGTATGTCCAAATGAAGCTACTAAATATGCAAGTTGAATCGATCCATTTATGGATTGAAACAAGCTTCTCGAAGTTGGAATCTGCGTTTTGATGAGAAAATCAAAGAGTTTGGTTCATCAAGAACGAGGATGAGCCTTGTGTTTATAAGAGGATTAGTGGGAGCATTGTCGTATTCCTGATATTTTATGTGGATGACATACTGTTGATTGAGAATGTCATTTTGATAAGAACATGAAAATGCATTTAATTTAATCATATTTTCATTATTATTTTTATTTATATTGGTACTTTTCACGGCATGCTGTGTTTGTGCGTGCAGATTATAAAATACACGCTTCAGAAAATATTGATACAAATGCGTCAAAATGTAAATTTGGATGATCGTCTATGATGTGCGCATCAAGCCTTACATCCACATCAACACTTTCACGAAGCCATGACAGAATGCACACATAATGCAGAATTGAATCAGGCCTTAACGCCATAGTGGCGTCGACCAAGTCAGCGACATATATGGGCTTTGATTTGGGCTTCATTAATCAACTTTGATGAGTGCTTCTTGTTTTCTAATTTTTGACCGGTAACGCCAACCATAGGATTGGAGTTTTTATTTTTATTTTCCCGATTTTTTTTCATCAAGGAGTTCTTCTATAAATAGCTTCTCGATTTTGAAAAAAGCGGGGATAACTTTTTGGGAGCTGAAAATATATTCTACTAGCATAGTATTTGTGAGTTTATGAGAGGCATTGTCTAAGAGGAGGAATCTTATGTATGCGCTTCGTGCAAGTTTGTAAGTCTTTATTTTTGAATCAATAAAATTCTTAATTTTCTTATTTGTTCTTTCATGATGATCTCTCCCATAAAATTTGTAAAATAAATCACGCGTAAGTAGTTTATTTTTGTTTCGGGTGCATCGTAATTATTTATTTAATTATATGATTGTTATAATTCTTCATCGCTCAACGATATTTATATCCGAAAATTGTAATGAGAAGCTTTGATATTTTGTGTAGCCTAATGCGCATATTGCATTCCTACGAAAGTTCGTTGTTATATAGCGTGAGTGCATACAAAATATTCTTAGTGATTTAAACAAACTTTCGGTCTCGTTCTTGAGGCTCTAAATCATGTTTTATCACTTAAGTCTTTGTCTTAGTTCGCCCGCATATATCACATGCTTAAGAAATTTTGATGTAATATGTGGAAAGGGATTAATATAAAAATATTTTTATGAATTATAAAATAACAAGATCTTTATGCGCACCCCAACTTCTATATATCATTATTATATCACGATGAGGTCTTATTCATTAAACCATATATTAAATATTTTAATAAAATTGCACCCGAGACATATTTATTAAAGATTAATTTTCGCAAATTAAGATCTCATTTTAAACAAATCAATCCAACTTTTTATTTATAATTCGCTTGGATTAAAGTAGAATTTAGACCTCTGTGGAATGACTCATACTTGTATCAGTATTACAATCGTACACCGTGCACTTACAACTTTTATTACTTGAAATTTTATTGCACTATATAAACTCCAACCATCACTGCTTATCCTATTGTGTTGTTATTTTAGTGCTTTGAAATTTCCCATCACATTCCAACCCCTGCAAGCTGTTAAGAACATGCTAATGGACTGTTTTTCTATGAAAAACTTGGGTGAATCGACTTATATACTTGGTATTAAGATCTATAGAGATAAATCGAAGAAATTGATGGGTTTGACCTAGAGTACATACATTAAGAAGGTGTGGAAATGGTTCAACATGCTTGAGTCCAAGAAGAGATTCTTACCCATGTCACATGGTGTGAGTCTCTCTAAGGACCAGTGTAAGACCCTTTTTTTTTTTCAAACACCACCGGGTCTTAGGCCCAGAACCGCCGTTTTGCGGTGACACCCTCGCTCGGGAAGGTCGCCACTACAAAACGCCGATCCTGCCGGCCAAATCGATCACGAAGAAGAGAGTATACATGAACAAATAAGAAGCTCAAGTCCACAATCACATGCTATATAAGCGTCCACATGATATAACTGAATAAAAGATAACAAGAGTTACAATAATAAAGGGCTCCTGCCCTGTACATCATATCCTCACTACAAGATCACTCGCGGAAGCTAACTACTAATCACTCACTGATCCTGAATCCTATGCTCCTGTACTAGACTGGTCCGCCTCCGTCTGCACCGGCCTCTGGTGTTGCTGCGTCTTCTCGATCTCCTAAAATGATATGGTCCACCGACCGTTAGTCAAAAAGACTAAGCCTTATGTTCCCCACCCCACCCCCAATGGCTCATAGGCACCGTGCGGGAGGATGAAGCGGAGGACAGCAATGGGTATAACAAAGAGCAGGTGACAGTGGTACAAGAAATATTTCTACACTATACATGTGCATATTTATATAATAAACTGAAGCAGTAAGCAAAGTAAGGTGCGAACAGGTAAAGTAATCAGGGGTACGAAGATAAGTATAAGAAATTAACCATTGATTTATAGGAATGTACACACAAACCTATAGACCATGGGGTCGTTTAGCAAGGCCTATCGTATAAGAAGTCCCATAACCGACTTATACGATAGGGGTAGGGGTTGAATGCAATGTTTATGCTATGACATGCAAAATATGCTGTTATCCTATGTTCATACAAGTGCAACTCACTCACCACGACTCTATGCGCATAGACCTTTAGTTCCCCCTTTTTGGAGCGAGCTAGACTCCCAGGATACTCCCGTAGTGGCAAACGGAAGCGGTGGGTTGGGCCTCGCCCACCTCTAGGTTGGTATTCACACTACCTAACCTAGACCTATCGTACGCCTCAACGCAAAACCCGCGGAGCATCTGCGTACTCTTACTGGCTGGACCAACAGACTTTCATTGCTAAGTGTAAATACCACACTTGCCGAGTCAACGTATTGACGTCGGTGTGAACGACCACCAATACCGAAGACCCACCACCTTCAGTGCACATGCAACATGTTCTACTACCTACCTCCGAGCCATAAGCTCCCCGGGCTAACCTGCCCGCCATCAACAACCATCTCTGAGTCACAAGCTCACCGGACTAACCAGTCCGCTCTTACAACTACCGAGCCTACAGCTCGTAGCACCAAACCAACCAACCTGTCGTAACCACGGGGTGTGGGTGTGTGTATTATTAAGTTATTCTTGTATAACATTTTACTCTTACAGTTTATGGTTAATCTTAGACCTCCCGATGGTTACCCTGTAAGGGGCTCGCTACGGTACTAGGAACCGAAATGGGATGACACCCCAAAGTTCCCTTTCTCAAGACACTTAGTGTTGTTGGTATCTACCCATAAGAACACCCTCTTGTTATTACAATTAAATTAACCCTAGGTGACTCATGACTTTCCAAGACGATCCTTCGTCAATCCCGAGCACCACTTTACCCTCAACACACCGAGCACACTTTACCATCTATAATCCTTCTTGTTGACCATCATATATTCTCAACCAAACTAGGTAAACCACTTACCTCCCATCCCTCCTAAGGATCCACTTGATTCTCAAATTTCACAGTTTTACTATACGCAGACCAAACTAGTTATATGAAGCTCTCAACTATAGGTACTCCAAATATTCATCCAACTGACCCAAGCTATTTATTGGAGGTCTATCATGATATTATAAGGCAAATTCCAGAGAATCACATTTTTCCCAATATTATTAATAATTAAAACAAATTTTCCAAAATACAACTTCCTAAGGTTTGAACTACAAGTGCACTTTTCTGTCTTCTAATGTCTACTAAAATTTTTTACATAAATCAAGGGTACCTAGTAATCAGTAAATATGAATTTTTAGGAATTTACAGCAAGGTTTATAATTATTAAAAATTCCTAAACCCATTAATTTCCAATTATTTCCAAAGGAGGTACCCTCATATGAACTCCAAACCTTATGCAAACTTTTACAGAGGTGATGCATACTAAAATATTCAGACCGACAAAATTTGACCATATTCCATAGAGGTTACATTTGTAATTTCCACAAAGGTCATATTTGCAATTAATTCCAATTTGAACTAGAAGTACCAAAAATATCCATCCAAAAATTATGAGAAAATTACTGTGGGTTCATAATGGTATGAAATGACATCCAGCAAAGTTTCATGAAATTTCAGAAAACTAACACCCTAAAAATAATCATCCCAAAAATTGCCAACAATACGAATAATTATAATTTGGACCTCCAAAGGTCTTCCAATGGTTCTAATAGAATCTCCAGGGATTGATAGCATCAAAACTAAGTTGGTGACAGAAGTTGGTTAATCCTCTTTCCTAAAACCAAAAAACCTAAATATTTACAAATCTACCCAAGGATTTATTCCCTAAGGTATACAACCCCAAACCTCTTCAATTTCACAGGGGAGGCTCCTATTGTCATTATGACCTACTATCCAAAATTTTAGGTCAAACCATAAAGGTTTGACCCCTCTTCCTTCATTGACCTCTAAATGCACCCCTTAGGGTTTACCCTAGGATTATGGTCCATACTTCCCCAAATCCACCCATACTTCTTGTGAGGGTGTTAAATCACTCATAGAACTCAGAGAAGCCTATTACACTCCTCTCCAGGGGCAAACACCCACATGTCCTTTACAACCCTAAAAATCCCCACTAAGGGACCTACCCTAGAGTTCTAGGGCTACCCTACACCAAACCACCCCAAACTCCATTGGAGGGTGTGTTATGCCCTAAAAGGTCAGTGCCCAAAATATCAGCCTCTGTTGAGGTGATTTGACCACTCAAAATATCAAGGGGGTGATTTACCCTAAATAGCCCTTTATGGGCCAAACTAGGGCTGAGTAAAATCCTAACCAAAACACTTCCAAATGAGGTGAAATTTTAACCAGGAGTTTATCATGACCCTAAGAACACCCCACCAATATTTGGTGGAGTTTGGAGGTCATTTGACCCTCCAAATAATTTATACATTGATTATTAACTTTTTACAAAAACTTTAGAAAAATATTCTCCAAAAATTCTGATTTTTGGATATGTTCTTTATATACATAAGAATAGCCTACACCCCAAATTTCAAGTCATTTGGAGTTCTGGATTGATGTGGGCATCCAAATCAATCTCTGGTCAGCCCTAAGGACAGACCCCACCAAAATGAGTGCTGTGATCTAACCAGGGCTCCAAACCGAGTGAACTAAATTTTGTAATAAACTAGACATCGAGGTATACAACATTGGTATTGAACACTTTTTCATTTGAATGGCCTAGGTATTTTTAATATTTAATTCAAAATGCTGCCAGATATGTGACAAAAATACACATAATAATAATCATTTCATTCATACGATTGATTCCTGCACGAATCTTGAAGCAGTTTGGACGACATCGGGTCGTCTTCTCCAGCGAATCGACGGCTGCGATAGCCCGCGCCTGGGCCGCCTTCAACCTCGTTTTCCCGGCCACCCTCACATCCCCCCGGCCGGCAAGTGCCACCACCACCTCCGTTGAGGTGGTGGCCGGCGATAGGAGGTCGTTTGCCGGCCGGTGGTGGCCGGAGTAGGGGTTTCGGGGAGGGAAAAAATGCTCGAAAACGAGCACCTTTGGGTGCACGATTCGAGCCCGTTTGAACTCGAATCAAGCCCCAGTTAGATTAAGATCTAAGCACTGGGAGGGAGGAGGAGAACCGGACCTGTGTGGGGGCCTGGTGGCGCGTGCTCCGGCGGTTGGCCATGGCCGGTGGTGGAGCTTTTGGTGCCATGCCGATCTAGCCTTCCTCTGCCCGATTTTCCCTGGAAGCTTGGGGGTTTCACTCCTCTCCGACCTCTGAAGGTGTTTATGAGGTTAATTGGGGGAGGGGAAGAGCCATGGCATGAATTGCCATTATCACCATTAATGGTGATTTCGGCCACCTCTAATTCCCCTTTGATTCAGCCCCCCTCAGCCCTGGAAAACCCTTGGATTCACTTGTAACTGACAGGGGAGATGAAAGATCATCAATTGGGGGAGGATTGAGGGGTCAAAGCATTCAATCTCCATGAATGCCCCTTCTCTCTCTCTCCAATTTGGGGCTTTCTCTCTCCTGGCCGAATTCATTCAAATTGAATGGCCAAGTCAGCCACTTACAATCACCACTAGGTGGTGGACCACACCAATTGGGTTTAGCCCAAGTGGATGGGGTTTAATTTGGAGAAATTGGGTTATTTTGACCAAATTAAGGACAAGGTTGACTTTGGTCAAATTGACTAATTGGGTGACCCTAGGATGGGGCTTTTGGGTCCATTGGACTCCAAATTAAATTTAAAAACTACTGGTGGGGTCAATTTGGTCACATGAGCCTTAGGTGACCCAACATAAGTTGATTTGACCAAAACAGGCTAAGTTAACTTTGGTCGAATTAAGCCCTAGGGTTGACCCAGTCATGGGGCTTTTTGTTCCACTGGGTCCCCTATGATATTGTAACATTATGGGTAGGGTCAATTTAATATGGTGGTGGTCAATTAGGGCACTTAGTGAAGAATTGCCCTTTTGACCTTAAAGGGCATTTTGGTCAATTTGCACCACTGGGGGTCCCATGATGGGGCTTTTAGGCCTACTAGGTCTCTTAGGGTATTTTATACCTAAAAGTGTGGTCAATTTGGCATGGTGAAGGTCAATTGACTCTAATTAGGCTATTTTGACCAATTTGGGGTTATGGTTGACTTTGGTCAATCTGGCCTCTTTGGTTGACCCCAATGGGCCCTTGGTTCCCTAAGGGGACCCCTAATGGGTTAGGGATACTATGGTGGGGTCAAATGGCCAAGTTGAGGCCCTAAAGTCCAACCCTAAGCTTGGTCACTGGAAATTGCTATTTGCAGTCCAAGGCACTTTCAACCCTAATCTTGCCTAAGTTAAAGGGATTTCTACACTACCAAGGACTTGTCATGACCTTGTCAAGGTAGATTCACCTGGGAGGTCTAGATGTCTGGGGGATGTTACAACCAGTGCCCTAAATCTTTGGAAGATAAGGACCGCATGAAGTTGATTCCATATGCTTCGGCAATTGGATCCATCATGTATGCAATGTTGTGTACTCGACCCGATGTCTCATTTGCTTTGAGCATGACTAGCAGATATCAGTCTGATCCCGATGATGGTCACTGGATAACAGTCAAGAATATCATACAGTACTTGAGAAGATCTAAGAATATGTTCTTGGTTGAAGAACTCGTTGTAAAAGGTTACATGGATGCTTGCTTCCAAACTGATAGGGACGACTCAAAATCTCAGTTAGGTTTTGTATTTTGCCTTAATGGAGAGGTTGGGAGCTGGAAGAGTTCCAAGCAAGAGACAGTTGCAGATTCTACAATAGAGGCCGAGTATATTGCTGTTGCAAATGTGGCAAATGAGGCTGTATGGATTAGGAAATTCATCGGTGAGCTTGATGCAGTTCCTAGCATTGTTGATCCGGTAATTCTTTACTGTGACAACAACGGTACCATTGCACAAGCCAAGGAACCTAGATGTCATCAGTGCTCCAAGCACATACTTCGACGGTTCCATCTTATTCGAGAGATTGTCGATCGAGGAGATGTGAACATATGCAAAGTACCGACTAAAGAAAAAAAGTGGATCCACTGACAAAGCCTCTTGTGCAAAGGAAGCATGATGATCATGTTAGATCAATGGGTATTAGATACCTGAATGATCATCTTTAGTGGGAGCCTTGTGGATTGTATGTTTGTCGATTGTTTATTCATATGATGAATTGTGATTTGTACTATGTATTTCTTTTTGCATTTATGACAAGTTCTTTTGTTATGTCAATTTGTTTCTACATTTGATATAATAGTTAACATAATAAATGTCCTTAGAATATTTGTTTTCATAGGAATTCAAGTGCGTGACTTGAATGCGAGGGACTATGTTTATTTGAAGCATCATTCTTAAATGGTCCTTGATCGAGGTATCATCTTAGAAATTAAGGCGAGGATGATACATCAAGATTGGTATGTGGGTTAACTGATGACCGGTTCACACAAGTCATGATATGGGATATCAAGTCATCACATAGGTACTTTTTAAGAACAAGTTGTACTGGACAGACCCACCGTGAGACTATTTTGTGGATTGTTATATGAACGTGTCACAAGTAGATCTCAAGTGACAATGGTGTTTATGGTTCTTTGACCTGAAGTCACAACATTCATCAAGTGAGGAAGAGCATACTTTGATACCATCTAAAGTCTTCCTTGAGAAAGGTTGATGATAAAGGTGATTATTGGGTACGTTACAAATCATTTGGGTGTTTGTGTGTAGACAAAAATGGAATTTGTCCTCCTATATGATATGAGTTACATCCATGGGCCCCTTGATGGAATGAGACTGAGAAATGCATGACCATGCTTGGTTGAGTCAATATATGATATTGAGCTCACCGATTTTTGGAAGTCCTTTCTAGATCAAGAATTAAGGTTGAATTATTAAGAGGGTGACACGGTCTATGTCTCGAGTTCAATCTAGATGTAAAGAACAAAGGAACATGACAACACTGATACATTGGTCACAGACAGGCTTGTTTGAGTTATGAACTTTTATTGCTTGAGTAGTAATGATGCATTACTAGCTGTCACTCATTGCTTGTGAGACTTTTGTTGATACGTTCTAGATCAAGTGAGAGACTGTTGGAGTTTCTAAGGTGATCCAGAAGTAATCAAGCAGTTAGTCTCACTGCCAACGCGATATGAGCCTATAGGGTAGCACATAAGAGCGTTTAGAGAAATTAGAGAAAGGATTGTGTTGACCTTGCTCATATTGGATATGAGTGAAATGACTAATCCTATGACTATTTGGAGTTGAGTTGGTTCGGAAAAATGCTCCTTAGATATTGTGAATATTGTATGGAGCATGTCAAAAAAGGCTTCAAGGCGATATTGTGAATATCGTCGAGAAGACTTCAAGACGATATTGTGAATGTTGTCATGACAGATAGCCTGTCGTCGGGATCACAAGCCGATATTATGAATATTGACTTGTGATCAATGTTGTCGAGACTGTCTCGACGACATAGACTGACTCGCCGATTTCGTCAAGATTGTCTCGACGATTGATCAATGTCGCCGAGACTGTCTCGATGACATAGACTATCACGTCGATATCTTCGAGATTGTCTCGATGATTGATCAATGTCGTCGAGATTGTCTCGAGGCGAGATTGTCTCGACGATATAGACTATCACGCCGATATCGTCTAGACAATCTCGACGATATTTTAGTCATCACGACGATATGGATCGTCGTGATGCTGCGTGATATCGTCGAGATTGTCTCGACGATATAGGTCATTCCGACAACGTTCATTATACTCTGATTTAGTTTGGGTCTGTGGATAGCGGAAACCTTGGTCTGCTTTATACCCCTGGGTATAAATAGCCAGACGATTAGGTTTTTGCGTGTGCGAGAGAAAAACAGAAGCCGCCTCACCTTAGACGAATCTAGTAATTCGTGGAGACGTAGAGGGAACTCCTTCTCTGACCTAGTTCTTGTTCGACAAGATTTAAGGGTTCTTCGGCGCTTGTGTGGACTTCTATAGAGGCGCAGATCTCCTTCTCTGCTAACTCCATCAGACTTACTTGCCGATCTCGACAGAGGCGCAGAACAAGGAAGAGGACTCAGATTGTGAATCCGATTTCGGGTTTAACTGGAGCAGTCTGATCGAGTCTTTACTTGGTTCCGCATGGGTACTCTGTCTTATTGCTTCGATTTCTTGATTCATGGTTTGAGCAAGATCATATTATCTCTCTTTTGGGTTGTTCTTGAATATTCCGCTGCGCACATCTGATGTGTCTACCCCTAAAGAAAACCCAACAATTTGCAACATCAACTTATCCATTACTTCTGGGATGATGTACTGAAGCAAAGCGTAGCTCGGTCCCTATTTGATCACAAAAATTTTTCAGCTCTGAATTGTTGAACTGAGGACCTTTGTCGGTGATTACTGCCATTGGAATTCCATACCGACAAATAATCTCTCCCCATATGAAAATTTTCATTATGTGAGTTGTAGTCCTGACTAGTGCCTTAGCCTCAATCCACTTGCTGAAATAATCAATCAAATAATGAAGTTGATGCAACTTCAGAATGAAACAATCATGCCACGCTAGCCTTGCGGGAGGACTCAATCCCAGCCCCCCCATGGATACAGAAGATATGGCCTAGCGGGCTTTGATCACCAACATTAACACAATTGGCATTCCCCAAAAGGCCAATGTCATCTACTTCTTCACCCTCCCAAGGACCTTTGAAGTGGACTTCAACGACCTCCTTGTCCTTTGCAGAAGCGGGCTTATCTCCTTCTTTCCTGAGGACCATATCTTGAAGTTTTCCTTCTTGTAATAGCCTGTCGACAAGGATTCAGATAGCTCGACAGTTCTTTATTAAGTGGCCTCTTTCTTTATGGAATTCACAGTAGAGAGCCAGATTCCAATTTCTGACGACTTTAGGGACCCAGGCTTCCTGTAGAAAGGCTGCTTCTTGAGAATCTCAACCATCTCATTTATCATCATGAGAAGATCAGTAAATGACTCTTGTGAATCATCATACTGTGGCTGAGATTTGAAGACTGGAGGTGGAGGCTGGAATGCTGAAGTCGAGGGTTTGAAGTGATGAAGGGCTGGCTGAGGCCTGAGGCCTGAGGCCTCATATGATGAAACTATTGATGGTTGTAGTGAGGGCGATGATGGCAAAAATTTCATCCTCTTTGGGCTGGGGGATGGAACTCTTGACGTAGAGGTCTTTGAAGATGTTGAGCAACAGCATAATTAAAGCAGCAGAGGACTTCTTATGAACTAGTTGGGACAACAAGGAGATGAAAGTGGGGTTGAAAATTTCTCCCTCGATAAAGGGATTAGCCATGCTGATCAGCTCCAGATATGACCCCGACACTTTGTTATTCACCTCAAACTTGAAGAGACCTTCTTGAAGGCCAAGGTTGTAACAACCCTTAATTTAAAACTTATAATAATAATAATAACAATAAACCCTCTCCTCTCATTTATTTCCCTTCTAACCGCACCCCCCCCGACTTAAAGCCGCTCCAGTTAGGTCTCCCGTATCAAAAAAATCCCGCAAGCGCTCGCCTGATCTCGCTCCCGTGCGCACGCAAGCCTCCCTCCCGTTTCCGCTCCCGGACGGCTCTCCCGCTCTCGTCTCCAGTGTGCACCGCCGCCGCCGCCGCCTGCTCCGCCTCCAGCCGACATCTGCGCCGCCGCCTGCGCCTCCCTTCCTCCTCCTGGCCGACGACAGCAGCAAAGGCTGCCTCCCTCCCTCTCCAGGCCGTCGGCAACAGCTAGGGTTGCAGCTCCCCCCGCTCCCTCCGTCCAGCTGTGCCTTCTCCCTCGCTTCTTGAGGGACGGCAGTGGTTCCTCCTCCTCCAAAGAGGACGACAACCCCCTTCCCCTCCGTTTCGGCCGGCGGATTTCAAGGGACTCCTAGGGTTTCGCCCGAAACCCCTCCTCGTGGACTCTTGAGCCCAGATCTGGTCTCCTTCGGTAAGGATCTCCGCCAAAATTTCTGTTTTCTGTTTTGCCCTAAATGCTTGTGGTGATTTTTGCTACTCGATCGACGTAATTTCATCGGTCCCTCTTATGTTTGTCATAAATCCGCCTAATCCCAATTTTTGTTTGCGTTTCTGGTGCCGCACATCAGATCTAGTGGTGGAATCGCTCCGAACCCTCTCCGATTTAGGGTTTTCGTCACTCAAGCGCCGCCAAGTACCCGATCCTTGTGGTAACTTCTTCTCCCCTCACCTTGAGGGAGGTAAATTGCTAATCCGCTTTTGATTGTGTTTTCGCGAATTAAACTGCCTGTGTTAGCATATGGTTTGTTGCTTGTCAAATATCAAATATCGTCTGCAATTATCTCTGAACAGGTTCAATAGAGCCTTGTCCTTGCTTGCGCCGCAGAGCAGTTGCTGGTAGTTGCGGCTTCACCTTAAGGCAAGTGGAGAAATTCCCTCTCGCTTGCAAACAAGAATTTAAGTTCTTCTTTCATGTATCTAATTTATTATCAGTCTCTGATAATATAAGAATTATCGCTCGTGAGTATGTCGCGTTGTGATAGGAATCTCCTCGGAAAAGACATGAATCACTTAGGTCTTGAGTGTCATAAGCAAATCGTGGAAACTAGGGTTTAGGTGGTGCAACGTCTTGATTGCATGGTCACGGTAAGCAGGGAATACTCTTATTCTGGTTAGCCTTACACTTGGACTTGAGTGTGAACCATGTGTGCCCACTATAAACACCTACGCATCTCATAGATTACAGCTTATGTCATTGCAAAAATACCTGTTTAGGCTATACTCCGGAGTAGGCTAATATTTCTAGATAGTTTATGCTTGTTTCAGTTACCTGGCTGTTTCACTAGCCTGTTTCAAGAGTTAATTGGTACTTTAGAATTATTTCTGCATGTACTTAAAATTACAGCTTGTTTTCTATTATTTTCTTGTTCTGAGGCATTTTCCTTCTGTTTGGATTTGCCTTAGGGTTCGTGACCGCGCCGTCTGCTCCCTGAGTTTTCTTCGTTCAGCTGCAGTTTTGCTTGAAGGTTCTTTTTTTGATTACTGTGTCAGCAGGTTCTAAGTATTTTGTTTCAGTACTGTTGGATCTACTTTTCTTGTATTAGTTATTGTCAGCCATTTTCTCTGGTATTGTGGACAAATCTTAGGGTGTTTTTGCTTGTATCAGATCATTTTACTTATAGCATTTTACTATTGTGACTCATTGCATGTTCATCATTTCAGTATAATGTGTGACTTTTGTTTTTAATGAAAATGCATGAGTTTTAATCTTTCATTGTGGCTTCCGCATACTTATAAAATATACTAAATTCTTTTCAAAAGTAATAAATCCAAAACTTTTGTAGCATTTCTGTTTCCGCCTTAGCAGACATGGTTTCCTGTTCGCTCATGCCTGTGGCATCACGGCCCGCCCGAAGTGCGCTCTGACTCTTGTCGAGACGGGTCGTGACAGTTGGTATCAGAGGGAGGTTGAGCGTCTAAAGATAAAATATTTTAAAATTTTCATATATTTTGAAATCTATTATGTAAATATACGTGCATGCATCATTTCTTCACTCACTTTGTCGTTGTCTATTGTTCGAGGCTGAAACACGCACACACTCACTCATAAGCATGAGTAGTATGCGTACAAATGTTAAAGGAGTATGGGCAAACTTAACATTTATATGCATATGAATTTCCACTAGGATATACACCGCTTGCGAATATTAAATTTTATGGGCGGTTTAATATTTTCAAGTGCGCTGACATTAGAATCATCATGCGCGTGACATGTTAAGTGATATGAGCGCTTAACATGGCATGCGTATCCATTCATGAACATTCTTAAGGATGCATTGTAGGCATAAATACATTGCATGCATGGCATAACTCATTGCACGAGTGTTAAGCTGAGAGCAACAGATGACGATTGTACACACATGGATTTTTTTTCAAATCATTCTTCTATCGCACGCGATCTTATTGTCGCATTTGCACTTGCATGACTACCACCTAGAGTTGTCCACTGAAAATGCTGTAACTATTACATGATTTACGTATTCAACAGTATTAGAATGTTGGAACCTGTAGTCTCAATCCTCTAAGCTTAGCCTGACTGTTTCTCTTACTTGACTCTTTTGTGTTTCTTTCTAGATGGCTTCGAAGCGATCGCAACGCAAGCGGGCTACCTCTTCAGCGGGAGGAACATCTGGAGATGCCACTGCCCAGCTGATGAGGCAGATTCTGGAACGTCTCACCCGTCTGGAAGAGGATCGTCAAACTCCTGATCCAGCCCTTGGTTCCGGCAGTGCAGGGGCGACAGTTACTAACACTACAAACCCTCCTGGATCCACCCCTCCTGCAACTGATTCTGGGACCCGGCTCGCCTGCCGTCACCTTGGTTCCCCCGCTCGTGCCAAGCCTGCCTGCCCCGCCAGTGGCAATGGCAGAAACTCTTGTATTCAAGAGGCTGAATCCACTGTCTTTCGATGGAAATCGAGACTTCTTCATGATCACTGAATGGATCTCCCAGATGGAGAAGCATTTTGAGTATGCTGGAGTTCCCGAGACCCAGAAGGTCCTCCTTGCGGCCTATCAATTGTCTGAGGATGCTTATACTTGGTGGCTCCAGCGCCGCAGCCTCCCTGATTCTGCCACCTTATCTTGGAGACAGTTCAAGGATGCTCTTATGGAGAACTTCCTCTCTTCCGTGGAATGGGACAAGTTAGCTGAGAAGTTCCTGTCCCTTCAGCAGACTGGTAGGACAGTGACCGAGTACGCAAGAGAGTTCTCCCGCCTTTCCCTCCTTGCTCCGGAGTTCGTGCCGGATGAAGACAAAAAGATTAGTCGTTTCGTGAAGGGGCTCCATCATGACTTCCGCCAGCTTGTGGTAGCTCATGGCACAACCACCTACGCGGAGACCGTGGGAGCCGCCTTGCAGGTGGAAGATATTGAGTTGGATCGTTCTGCCAAGAAAGCCCAGCATGGAACAAGCAATGCCGCCGCATCCGACCTCAAGCGCAAGGATGCTCCAGCTCAGCAGCAAGGCCCCAGGTCCAAAGAGGTGTGTGCCTTCTGCCACAAGGTGGGCCATGTCGCCCAAGTCTGCCGCTCCCTCCTGAAGAAGCAGAAGATGGTTACTCCTGCGCAGCAACCTCAGATGGCACTTGCCTCTGCTGCCTCCGTCTGTGCTTTCTGCAAGAGGTCGGGCCACTTGGCAAAGGACTGCCGCCGTAAGCAGAATGCCTGTTTCAAATGTGGGCAGGTTGGGCACCTCATGCTCGACTGCCCCATAAAGGATAGCCCGATCCCCGCTCAACCTCTGCAACTTATCCCCGGAGCTCAGGGCAGAGCTGTGCTGAACGTCGTCACTCAGGGCGAGGCGCTCGCATCTACCGACGTCATCTCTGGTACGTTTTGTGTAGAATTTAAATTTTTTTTTTCTGCATTCTTAAATCTGACTTGCCTTAGTCGAACAAACTTGTTATGCTTTATGTTTTCCTCTTTAGGAAGTTTTAGGGTCAAGAATAAGTGGATGCAAATCTTATTTGACTCCGGTGCATCGCACTCTTTTATCGCCCGCCGCATCGTGGACCTTTATAATTGGCATACTTCGCCACTTGAGGTTCCTTTTGAGATTTCTGTGCCCGGTCATCTGCATCTCTCAACCAGAGGCGTTCTCAATTGCCGGATCCTGCTTGGAGAATTGCAAGTCGTCGCTGACCTCATAGTTCTGGATATAACAGAGTTCGACGTAATCCTGGGAATGAATTGGTTGGTCGCGTATCGAGCAAAGCTAGACTGTGTGGCAAGGAGGGTCAATCTCAGCATTGATGGCAAAGACTACAACGTTCATGTTCAGACCCGCAGTCATCTGAAGGTAATCTCTGCTGTACGCGCCACTCGACTTCGTAGCCAAGGATGTTCTGCCTGCTTCGTTTATGCTTCGCACTCGGATGCTATCTCTCCTCAACTCGAGTCTATTCCTGTTGCTTCAGAGTTTCCTGACGTGTTCCTCGCCGAATTGCTTGGGATGCCTCCTGATCGAGATGTAGAGTTCTGTATTGATGTAGAGCCTGGGACGCGCCCCATATCTAAAGCTCCTTACCGTATGGCACCGCGTGAGCTAGAAGAACTCAGATCGCAGTTAGACGAATTACTTGAGCGTGGGTACATTCGCCCTAGCTCGTCACCTTGGGGAGCCCCTGTACTCTTCGTGAAAAAGAAGGATGGATCCATGAGATTGTGCATCGACTATCGATATCTTAATAAGGTGACCATCAAAAATAAGTACCCCCCTTCCGCGTGTGGATGACCTATTCGATCAAATTAAAGGCAGTACCGTCTTTTCCAAGATAGATCTCAGATCGGGTTACCATCAACTGAAGATCAGGGACTCCGACGTCCCCAGGATGGCCTTCTGGACTTGGTATGGTCATTTCGATTTTTGGTGATGTCTTTTGGGTTGACTAACGCCCCTTCTGCATTCATGGACATGATGAACCGTGTCTTCCGTGAGTACCTGGACAAGTTCATCATCGTCTTCATTGATGATATCCTAGTCTACTCCAAGACTCGCGAGGAGCATGCAGCACATCTTAGACTCACTCTCTCCACCCTTCGTCAGCATCAGCTCTATGCCAAGTTGGCAAAATGTGAGTTCTGGCTGGACCGTGTCGCCTTCTTAGGCCACGTCATTTCAGGAGATGGACTTTCTGTTGACCCTGCCAAGATTTCCGCAGTTATGGACTGGAAGCGACCTTCTACCCCTACCGAGATCCGCAGTTTCCTTGGTTTGGCTGGCTATTACCGACGCTTCGTCAAGGGTTTTTCCTCTCTTGCTGCCCCCATGACTCGACTAACTCAAAAGCATGCTAGATTCGAGTGGACAGATCAGTGCGAGCAGTCATTTTCTGAGTTGAAGCAACGTCTGTGTTCAGCGCCTGTTTTAGCCCTCCCGTCAGAAGGGTTGGACTTTTCAGTTTACACTGACGCTTCCGGAGTTGGTTTGGGTTGTGTCCTGATGTAAGATGATCGCGTTATTGCTTATGGGTCGAGGCAGTTGAAGGTTCACGAACGCAACTACCCCACTCATGATCTGGAGTTCGCTGCGGTGGTGTTTGCTCTGAAGCTTTGGCGTCATTATTTCTATGGCGTGAAGTGTCACTTTTTCACCGACCACCAGAGTTTAAAGTACATCTTTGTTCAGAAGGACCTCAATCTTCGTCAGAGGCGTTGGCTCGAGTTCGTGGAAGATTATGACTTGCAGCTCACGTATGTTCCTGGTAAAGCCAATTCAGTGGCAGATGCGTTGAGCCGGCATGCCTCCGTAGCCGCTTGTGCACCCATGTCAGCTATTCTAGCAGCCTTGATTGATGACATCGATCGGATGGATATATCCATCGCGCCAGAAGGTCATGAAGAGGTTCCCGTTCCGTTATGGGTAGAGCAGGTGAAGGATTTTCAGCCATCTGACCCCGCACTCCAGCGCATCCGCCGACAGGTTGAACTTGGGACTCTTCCAGATTTCTCTATCTCTGACGATGTTCTGCGTTTTCGAGGCCGCCTCTGCATTCCTGATGTTCCTGAATTGCTCGATAGTATTTGCCGGGAAGCTCACGAGTCTCGCACATTTGGTCATCCAGGCAATAATAAAATGTATCATGACTTGAAGCAAATCGTTTGGTGGCCTGGTATGAAGAATTATATAGCTCGCTTCATCTCTCGATGTCTGACGTGCCAGAAGGTGAAGGCTCAGCGTCAGCATCCTGGTGGTCTTCTGCAGCCCTTGCCTATCCCCGAATGGAAGTGGGAGGATGTCTCTATGGACTTCATCACGGGTTTGCCCCGTACTCCGAGAGGGCATGATGCGATTTGGGTCATAGTGGACCGCATGACGAAGGTGGCTCACTTCATCCCGTACAAGGAAGGTCACTCCACCGAGAAGATGGCCCGAATTTATGTTTCTGAGATAGTTAGACTTCATGGGATTCCTCTGCGGATTGTCTCTGATCGTGACTCGAGGTTCGTTTCGCACTTTTGGAAGGGTTTTCAGCAAGCCTTGGGTACCGAGCTCAACCTGAGCACCGCTTATCATCCAACTACCGATGGGCAGACCGAAAGGGTTAATCAGATTCTTGAAGACATGCTTCGGTGTTATATTCTGGACTTCAAGGGAGCTTGGGATGAGCACCTACCGTTGGTTGAGTTCGCCTACAACAATAGCTATCAGGAAAGCCTCAAGATGGCCCCCTTCGAAGCATTGTATGGGCGTCGTTGTAGAACTCCTCTCTATTGGTCGAAAGTTGGTGAGAAGGTGGTGTTGGGCCCTGAGTTACTTCAGGAAATGGAAGAAGCCACCAAGAAGACTCGTCTTCAGCTCAGTCGTGCCATTGAAAGACAGAGGAAATATGCTAATCAGCGCCGCCGTCCGTTGGAGTTTGCAGTAGGTGATCAGGTGTTCTTGAAGGTTTCTCCTACTCCTGGGGTGAAACGGTTTGGTCGCCATCATAAGCTCAGCCCGAGATTTGTGGGGCCGTACACCATCTCAGAGCGTGTTGGAGGATCTGCTTATCGTTTGGAGTTGCCAGATTCGTTGTCCGGTGTTCATGATGTTTTCCATATCAGTCAGCTCCGGAAATACATCCATGATCCTACTCGTGTTCTTGAGGAAATTCCGGTGGTTCCTGAAGCTAATCTGTCTTATCCGATTGAGCCCGCCAAGATAGTGGAATATCAAGAGCGCAAGCTTCGAAAGAGGACCATTCCTATGGTGAAGGTACTTTGGATGCATGGAAAGTCTGAGGAGTTCACTTGGGAGCTCGAAGCTGACATGCGTAGCAAGTATCCGCATCTTTTCTCTTGATCCCGGTATGTCTCCGCCCTTGTTCCTCTCTCTATTTAAGTGCCTTTTCAGTTAGTTCTCTTGACTTGAATTGCAAACCTTGTTGGAATGAATGTCATTCTAATTTTTCGCCATAAGAGAATTCTCAGAAGTTTCGGGACGAAACTTTCTATGTAGGGGAGAATGTAACAACTCTTAATTTAAAACTTATAATAATAATAATAATAATAATAATAATAATAACAATAAACCCTCTCCTCTCATTTATTTCCCTTCTAACCGCACCCCCCCTGACTTAAAGCCGCTCCAGTTAGGTCTCCCGTATCAAAAAAATCCCGCAAGCGCTCGCCCGATCTCGCTCCCGTGCGCACGCAAGCCTCCCTCCCGTTTCCGCTCCCGGGCGGCTCTCCCGCTCTCGTCTCCTGCGTGCACCGCCGCCGCCTGCTCCGCCTCCAGCCGGCATCTGCGCCGCCGCCTGCGCCTCCCTTCCTCCTCCTGGTCGACGACAGCAGCAAAGGCTGCCTCCCTCCCTCTCCAGGCCGTCGACAACAGCTAGGGTTGCAGCTCCACCCGCTCCCTCCGGCCAGCTGTGCCTTCTCCCTCGCTTCTTGAGGGACGGCAGTGGTTCCTCCTCCTCCAAAGAGGACGACAACCCCCTTCCCTTCCGTTTCGGCCGGCGGATTTCAAGGGACTCCTAGGGTTTCGCCCGAAACCCCTCCTCGTGGACTCTTGAGCCCAGATCTGGTCTCCTTCGGTAAGGATCTCTGCCAAAATTTTTGTTTTCAGTTTTGCCCTAAATGCTTGTGGTGATTTTCGCTACTCGATCGACGTAATTTCATCGGTCCCTCTTATGTTTGTCGTAAATCCGCTTAATCCCAATTTTTGTTTGCGTTTCCGGTGCCGCATATCAGATCTAGTGGTGGAATCGCTCCGATACCTCTCCGATTTAGGGTTTTCGTCACTCAAGCGCCGCCAAGTACCCGATCCTTGTGGTAACTTCTTCTCCCCTCACCTTGAGGGAGGTAAATTGCTAATCCGCTTCTGATTGTGTTTTTGCGAATTAAACTGTCTGTGTTAGCATATGGTTTGTTGCTTGTCAAATATCAAATATCGTCTGCGATTATCCCTGAACAGGTTCAATAGAGCCTTGTCCTTGCTTGCGCCGCATAACAGTTGCTGGTAGTTGCGGCTTCACCTTAAGGCAAGTGGAGAAATTTCCTCTCGCTTGCAAACAAGAATTTAAGTTCTTCTTTCATGTATCTAATTTATTACCAGTCTCTGATAATACAAGAATTATCGCTCGTGAGTATGTCGCATTGTGATAGGAATCTCCTCGGAAAAGACATGAATCACTTAGGTCTTGAGTGTCATAAGCAAATCGTGAAAACTAGGGTTTAGGTGGTGCAACGTCTTGATTGCATGGTCACGGTAAGCAGGGAATACTCTTATTCTGGTAAGCCTTACAGTTGGACTTGAGTTTGAACCATGTGTGCCCACTATAAACACCTACGCATTTCATAGATTACAGCTTATGTCGTTGCAAAAATACTTGTTTAGGCTATACTCCGGAGTAGGATAATATTTCTAAATAGTTTATGCTTGTTTCAGTTACCTGCCTGTTTCACTAGCCTGTTTCAAGAGTTAATTGGTACTTTAGAATTATTTCTGCATGTACTTAAAATTACAGCTTGTTTTCTATTATTTTCTTGTTCTGAGGCATTTTCCTTCTGTTTGGATTTGCCTTAGGGTTCGTGACCGCGCCGTCTGCTCCCTGAGTTTTCTTCGTTCAGCTGCAGTTTTGCTTGGAGGTTCTTTTTTTGATTACTGTGTCAGCAGGTTCTATGTATTTTGTTTCAGTACTGTTGGATCTACTTTTCTTGTATTAGTTATTGTCAGCCATTTTCTATGGTATTGTGGACAACTCTTAGGGTGTTTTTGCTTGTATCAGATCATTTTACTTAGAGCATTTTACTATTGTGACTCATTGCATGTTCATCATTTCAGTATAATGTGTGACTTTTGTTTTTAATGAAAATGCATGAGTTTTAATCTTTCATTGTGGCTTCCGCATACTTATAAAATATACTAAATTCTTTTCAAAAGTAATAAATCCAAAACTTTTGTAGCATTTCTGTTTCCACCTTAGCAGGCATGGTTTCCTGTTCGCTCATGCCTGTGGCATCACGGCCCGCCCAAAGTGCGCTCTGACTCTTGTCGAGACGGGTCGTGACAAAGGTAAGCGCAACTTGGTATATAGAGGGATCCACATCATGAAAACCTAAGATCTCCTCTTGAAACCTGTCAATAAAGTGTCCCAGAGTTTCATTGTCATCTTGCTTGAACTGGAAGAGGGCTGTCGGACCACTCTTCCTCTTTTTCGAGGTAGAAAACCTCAAAGAAGCTCTCTTCGAAGGTCAGAGAAGTAGAACACGGATTGAGATGGAATATTATAAAACCATTCTTTGGATTTACCGTTGAAGGTTGTAGTTAGCAACTTACACTTGATCCCATCAAAGAGGCTCCTCATAAAGATAGTATATTCAAAATCTTGAAGATGGCGGGCAGGGTATTCTCTTCCAGAGAAGATAGGATTACAGGGCTCTCTAAACCCATTTGGAACAGGATCCCAACGAACTCGATCTGTGAAGAGGGGAAAGATCTTCCTCTTCCTCGACAGGAGGATTATCATAACTTTCCTGGAAGTTTAGCACCCTGGCTGTACCTCCTTGGGCAGCTGCTTGGAAGAAATCTCGATTGGCAGCGACGAATTCATCCATCTGAGGCCGCAGAGGCTGCAAGGGTAGAGCAGGCTCGCTACCGGGAGGAATTTGTAGGCCGACTAAGGGGGCTGGAGCACCAACTCGAGTCGTGGCGGAAGCGGTCTGAGAGGTTAACCAAAGCGATATCTGAGTGAGCGCTTACATTATTGTGTCCATCTGTTGCATGGTCTCTTGACGGGCTTGATCAAACCTGGATTCCAGAGCTTCAACGGTGGTCGCATTTCCTGAACTGGTTCTTGCCCCTGCTGGCAGGTACTGTTGAGCTTTGTGGTCTGACATCTTAACCGCTTTGTTCACTGAACAATCCTAATCTGAGGGTCGCTTGTTCATTCTGTTGTCACACAAAATGTACCTCCACAGGCTCATGCTTCGAGGGGGAAATAACTGAGGATTGTCGGTTACTTCGGGTTAAGATGAGCGACCAGGAAAAGAGAAAAAATATCGCGGAGCCGCGAGACCAGATTTACCTGCATCGTCGAATACCATTTGTACGTTGCCGGGAAATATTATTTCATCAAAAAGATGCGGTTACAAAAGTGAGGTCGCCTTAGCCGGTGTCTAAGTAACCAAGAAGAGACTAGATTCGAGGCCACAACTAGAGTGATCAAGCCTAAGGATTCGAGTCAGCCTGCCTTCTGGGTACTATTCACCCCTATTTATACTAGTGGAGTCTTTCCCGAATGGGCAGGTCCTAAAATTATGAGTTGTCTGAGGTACAGGAGAATCAGGAAGATATGAGAGATCACATGGTGTGCAAATAACATCAAATAAGAAAAAGAACTTTGACAGCGCAGTCCGACGGTCAGCCTGTAAGCTGTCTCTGCTCTTCCTGAAAATAATTGCTGAACAGTCTCGAGCAGACACTAGGATGGCAAACTGCCTTGACCGACTAACAAGAAGAAGGTTGGCCGCAAAATTCTGGGTAAACAAGGAGTACAAAGAATAAGGAGAGATATCTTCTTTATCTTAAGAAAGTAGCAGCAACATTTCAGACTAAGTGAGAGAGATAGAGCAGTCAAGAATCAAAGAGATTGAAGAATTCTAGAGAGGGAGAAGAAGAAGATGATGATGATGAGTTGCTTCCTTCTATAGAGCATTATATATATATATATATATATATATCCTCAGTCAAAATCTCTTCTCATAATTTGAATATAGAAATAATGTAATATCCCAATTCTAATATTCTTTTCCGGTAGAATATACAATCTTAATTTCTTCCTTAATTATGTTTGCAACGACTTTATTTGAATTCATCAAGATCTTAATCACGACCAAATTTAACTCAAGAAATAATAATTAACATTCTGTGAGTATTTGACATAAGCTTACATATATGTTGATTACTATTCGACGTAAGTCGATTCTACACTGAGTTGTACTTTGATTCTTCATCGACGTATGTTGACTACTTCCCGACCTAAGTTGAAATCTTTCTCGACGTATGTCTATTATTTCTCGACGTAACTGAGCTTCTTTCTACTTTTTCTTATCCTTTCTATTGAGCTTCTTCCTATTATCTATGAAGTAAAAAATAGACACAATACCTTTCTATACAGACTAAATGCATATCTAAAATCGCTTAATTAATCTGATATATCAAATCAAGATATTTTTCCCAACAAACCACACAAAATTTGGCATTATAATGATGTTATAACCGCACTCGCACTACACATGACAAATCAAAAAATACAAGTGTTAAACATCCATCACCCAATTTGGCCTACAACCACGATTATGCTTCACACACCATGCCTATTCGGGAATCAAACTTTAGGTATCTAATTCAATCATGTTGGTGTCGCAATCTCATGCCTCAGTGGTTTGAAAGAACCATAGTTGTCAGAATCCCTCAAATTAGAGAACCTATGTGCCACCATACAATGATGAATTAGAGGAAAATGAAAAAAAAAAAAACGCATTCTAAACGTTGGGAAGAGATGAGTTGTTACCCTATTGGATCTTCTTCCGGCCATGGGATCTTGGAATTAGTTGGAGGAGCACAAGCGAGGAAGAAAGCTTCATGCATTGCTGGAGACAGATCTCCGATCAACCTCTTGGATCTCTAGCGACACCACCTTCTACTCTCTAAACCTACCTTCTTTATCCTCTCCTACAAGACTTAATAGAGAGAATTAAAGGACTGAAATAAGGGGTTTATGATCCCCTCTCACGACCTAAAGCTCTCATGAAAAATCTGGGTCATTATATTTAGATCTACAGCTCGGATCAAAACATAAAATGCAAGTCCACGCCTACTATAAGAACTAGTGCTCGATATGCACGGTAATGTATCTATTCTTCTGTTTGCATCTCACATCACATATGGTTTATCACACGGTCATATCATCAAGTGCATGATCTTAAATAGAACTTGGAAAAATGATCATTTTCCTTTAGCAAAAAGTGCACGGGCGTGCGGTATGTCCCGCTCGCTTGTGCATGAAGAGATTTTCATGTTTTCTACTTGTGGCCAACTCTTTGAACTCTCCGTGTGCATTTCATGTATTTAATAAGTATTTAAAAGATTCTAAAGATGAAATATGGGAGTTACACAATCACCGTCGATATGATCAAAAATAAAAGGAGAAGAATTAATATCAGGAAAAGTATTATTGATATCATTGCAGAGTGTGGTAAACTCATTCCTTACTCTTGAAGTCAAAGTGTCTACTTCCATATGCAATATAGCTCTAATGATTATGATGATGGGATGTCTAAAAATTGAAGGTGATTCATGATCATCTTCAAGTTGAAGAATCACAAAATCAAGAGAACATATAAGTGACCTAGCTTCACTAAATATTTTCAACTACCTCAGCTAGTTCAAATGAAATATGGGTGCCTGTGTCTTCTATACTTAGCCTCCTTAAAATTTTATTGAAACCTTCTTCAAAATAGGTGTATCTTTCTCGAGCTAAAATTCCTTTCCCGGATCTTAGTTCCTTGAAGAAATTACCCATTATGGAGGTGTATTGTGTTAATGTGATTGTTGGAATAATCCATTGGATTTGATGGACAAAATCACATATATTTGATAATATGAAGTACTGTGAAATGCATGCAGTTATCATCTCTATAGAATCCTGGGGAAGTGACCTTAATGCAGAAAGAAGAAGTCCAAATAAGGCCAGTAAGGAGCTCGGAAGAAATGGCATGACATGCTCAGAAGGAATTTAGGATCATCAATCAAGCATTCACCAATCAGGTACTCATTCAGTGACCGAGTACCTGATCACCTGTTAGCAAAATGCCTTAACTTTGCATCGAGGAGAGGTGGTTCTAATAAAGTACTATGGGAGGAAGATTACTTTGGGTTTGTAGGATATAAGAGATGTCGCGGGAATCGAGGCTAGGTTTTGCACAAGTAAACCTTTAATTGTGTGTGATATTATTACTTGCGGTTACAAAAGTTGAGTTTGGAACCATTACAAAAAAATGAAGTTTACTGGTACCATGAAAGTCCGGGATTCAAGCTTGTTATAACTTTCAGACGACTCGATGATCTCCTCAAGGGTCCTAGTTTGCTTATAGTCTCTTATCCAACTACAATTGTAGGGGAGAATATCATCGTTCTATCAAGCCCAAATCTAAGTCCAGATTCATTAAAAAGCATCTCATCCTAGTCTTCCAATAATTACTATCAGAACCAGTAAATAACGGGGAACGACTAATCACTTGACTTTCATTGAAAGCGAGATCATGATACGTTGTTACTCTAGGTCATTAAACCTTTTCAGAGTAGCATGACTCTGATACCACTTGTTGGATCGTGAAGCACCCTTAGAGGGGGTGAATAAGGGATTATTGATTTATGAAAATCTTTTACAAGTTAAAACTTTTGAATCATTACAAACTCTAACTTCAAAAATGAAATAATATTTAGGAAAAAAGTCATGATTTTATTATATTAAAAATGATTACAAATTTTTGATCTTCGTAACGCTAAAAATCAAGACGATGAATAAAAAAACCTCTTTTTGTTTTCAATACAGTCTCGCACCTCGAACAGGTTGGCCTTAGCCAATCTCTGCCTAGATAGGACTCAAACCGACCCTAGACCTAAACTCAGTCTAGTCGCATAACATGAGACAAATTCCCCCTAAGCCGTACTGAGACCTAGTCGCCAATAAAAATGCAAATTCCTTTACGCACAATAAAAACATCTCCAAAAACTAAGAGAAAATATAAGAGAGAGAAAAAAGATATTCTAAAATTAAAACTCCCTAGAGAACTTCTGAAAGCAAGGACGAAGGAATGCTCGTGATTGATGTCGTAGATGCGTTCGCTCTTCGTCTTGAATTGGATTTGATTTTTTTCGCCTTCGAAATCTCTTATGGTGGATGTATGGGAGTCAAGAATCTCCTCTAGACTTCAGGAACGAAGGCTCTCTTCAAATTAATCCATTTCATGCACGAGAGATGATGTGTAATGTTCTTTAAATAGAGCACTATCTGCAATCGTCTGTGGTAGCACCTATTGCCGAGCTGTAGCATTATTAATTGAATTTCCCGCTATCGGTCAACTTGATTGGGAACCAAAGCTGCTATCTTAAGCAATGTTTTATCGTGGCATGGTGAACCTTTCGTCGTGCGGTAGTCTGATATTGTAGCACGCCAAAATGAGATCTCCTACTTTATTTGGCTCCCCAATCATTTTCTGATTGCCGGAGTTGCCTTAAGGCTACCATCGCACGATAAGGTTATCGTGGCGTGATAATTATTTACATAATATGCTTTCATCTTCTGCCAAGTCCCTTTTGAATTTCTCCTTGCCATATGCCACTCTGGATTGAATGTTATCGCCGACGGTAATACTTACCACCATGCTCTAGCTGGCAATTCAGTCCAAGTCTCCATTTGATTGTCTGCATCGTACTTCTCTTTATTTTACCTATAAGACATGCACACTATGAACACAAACAAAGTAGATCAAATATAAATTAGGATTTGTTATTCTCAAACCAAGAGATGTGGAAACTGTGTTCCGACAAGAGATATACGTAGTGGAATAATATGATAAACCTCAAATCACAAAGAAACCAAAGAATAAAATTTGTGCCAGAAATAATTTATTCACTAGAAATTGTCTAATCTTCTAGAGTTGTGTACAACAAAATATTTCAATCAATCACAAATACCAAGATTACACAAGTTATGAATTAATTTAAGGAATAATATTATAATCAAAATGGAGGTCTGTGATCTTAGAACGCTAAGATCAATATCACAATTACAACTCTTTGGTGTTTCTATACAGAGTCCTACAAACCCAGGTAGCTCAAATCAATCCACACCCTAGATGACGATAAGCTCTCTCCCTGCCAGAGATCCCATAGAAACTTCCATGTTCTTAACCCCCCCCCCCCCCCCCCCCCCCCCCAAGAAGGATGGTTCATCATTCTTGATGTACTCTGATCTAGACATAAACATCCCTTGTAAGGATGATTTCCACCAAGTTATACCCAAACCTAAAATGACCTACATGGTCGATTTATCTTCCTAGATCAACCTAATCTATGCATCCCATATGAAAGTGAGGTTAGATCTTAAATTAACTCTAGAGGGGGGGGGGGGGGGGGTGAATAGAGTTTTTAAAAACTTTTTATTAGTTTTATTGTGGAATTAAAAATACTGATATATATGTGTAGCAGAGTGATTTAATATGAAACAGAAAATAAAACACAACACAGCACAAACACAGAAAAGTAGAGCAAACACAGAAGACACAAGGAGCTATAGTAGTTCCCCAATAAACCTGGGTACGTCTACTCTTCTACCACCCTTGGTAGGAATCCACTAGGATTTTTGATCAGGTGTCCTAACACCAATGAGCTTTTGATAAGGTGCCCAAAAACTAAACAGGATTTTTTTGATCAGGTGTCTTGCCACCAAGAGGTAAACTTTTGAAGGGAGTTTTAACCCTGTACAAGATGGGTAGGGAAAGGTTAGAATGTTCTTCTCTGTCAACAATCTGAGAGAAGACTCTAGTGGATTTGATGTTGAGAAACTCCTCTGTCTGATATGAAAATGTTTGACAGTTGATTGGCTGAAGCTCTCTCTTGAAAATAGATCTTCCTGTAGCTAATTAATCTGGAAGAAATATGTTCTTCAGATTTTTGTTGCTCTTTTGAAGATCTGATCTTGCAGCAGAATGACTGAGAGAAGGTGTTGATGTTCTCAAAGAAATGAAATTGCTGCTTGAGGAGTAAGATGAAGATCTGTAAAGCTGTGTTCTTCTTCTTCCTGTTCTTGCTATTCTGTACAGTATTCTTGATCTGTTCTGTAATGTTCTGTCGTAATATGTTACAGTAATGTCGAGAAACGACTGTTTATCTTCTTCCCTTATTCTCGTTTTGAAAAACTCTGACAGATTTGATAAATCAAATCCCTTAAATTAAGGAATGGAATAAATCTGGGAACTATAAATCTGACACGCCGCAAATTTTTTCCTTTTCCACACAATTGTCCTTTTCCACGCAATGTCAACGACTATAATCTTGAAATAATAAAAGGAAATAAATTATCCTTACTTATATGGTATAATAGATCCGTTGCTGTAGTCGAGCTGAGTTCAGAGAATGAATAATATAATCTTCTGAAATAAATCTGTTGTATAGAGAATTTTCGTCGATCTCAAGATTTTTCGTCGAACACAATATTTTGTTCGTCGAACTCAAATGATCCTGGCTGGAAGAATTAAATTTGTTGAGCTGAGAAGATATTTTCGTCGATCTGAAGGTATTCGTCGATCCCAACAAATTCGTCGATCTCAACAGATTCGTCGATCTCAATCTGGAATTCTTCGATCTCAAAGATTTACTGCTAAGTTTGCCTGGAAGAATAGAATTCGTCGATCTGAGAAGCACTTTCGTCGATCTGAACAGTTGAAACTTATTCTTCGAACGCAGAGCTCAGTTCGTCGAACGCAGACTAGAGTTCGTCGAACGCTGAGCCGCTGGATAAAATCGTCGACCGCTGAACTGAGCAAATTTCGTCGACCGCTGAGACGGGATGATTTCGTCGACCGCTGCTTCAGAGTCCTTTCTTTGAGTGCTGTTAGCATTTTGTCGAACACAGCTTGTAAGCCGTTCGTCGAACGCAGAGTGTAAGCCGTTCGTCGAGCGTAGATAGCAGTTCGTCGAACGCAGTGTGGAGTTCGTCGAACGCAGAATCTGAACTTTTCCTTAGTTCTAATCAGCCTAAAACCTTGACCTTTTTGACTATACATTTGGGGTCAACTCAATCCTAATCAGCAGATAGTGATCCTAGCCCAAATCAGTAATAGAGTTGTTCCAACACCATATAAGGACAATTTCCCATGTCTCAATGTGTTACTTATACTAACAATACAAAAGAAAAAGAAAAAGATATTTAGATCCTACTGATCAATAATAATCAAGAACAAACAATAAAAATGATCCCTATATAAAATGAAGAAGAGTCTTACCTAAATCAAATACACCACCTTTGATATTGCATCTTCGTAGTCAAGCCTTCTTCTTCGTCATCCTCAAAATGATGAAATACAATCACATAAGCAATGATTTGATTCATCGAGTTGTTCTTTTGAGCTTTGAAGGCTTTGATCTTTGGAGGCTTTCTTCCTCCCTAAAATATAGTCTTCATGGTGATCTTACCCAATAGATCAGCTTGAGAATGATTGTGGTGAAAGTCTTCTTAAATAATGCTTGATCCCTCCAGAAGAAAACACCCCCTCTAGAAAATATGGTATAGATTTGTCATTTTAGGCATGTAGAGCATTTCTTGAGCTTTCAAAAATGGGGCAACATGTCTCATGATTCATTACAGTTAGATGGATATGAACTTTTTAAGATGACGTATCAAAATGATCTGTTTCCAAAATTGGCTCGGATAAATTAGGAGGTCTGTATGCAGAGTACTATAAGATTGTGTTAACGCTTTTAGAATTTTCAGTAGTGCTGTCAAAAATTTGTTATTTTGATTGGATGGGCGTTATAGAACAATCTACTATCAGAATGTTGCGATAGCACTAACGTTTTTTTTGTTAATGGCAACGTAAATCGGCTAGTTATTCTTCAGTAATGCTCGACGTTGTAGAATAAATTTTTATATCATTCTCCATTGTATATATTGCTCCATGGCCTTTTCGAAATGGGTTTATGGGTCCCTCAATTCTTCCCACATCAAAAGTTATGGCTATTTTAGTATTGAACATGAAAATGAGTTGAATATTTGATTTCTTTTTATGCTTCCATCTTCATATTATTTGTATACATGAAAACTTGAATATATCATTAGTAATCACCTGTATTTGTTATTATCAAACTAAAAGAGTTTGAACCACGTTCCAACAAACATAGGATGTGTCTAAAATTGGAATAATAATGGATCGATTGAATGCCTTATACATGTACAACCCTCATTCTCCGAGGGTAGGCCCATTCAAAGCCACGTAGGCAGAAGTCAAGGTCAACACAGAAGCCGACAGTCCAAGACACAAGACAACTCAGCCAGCAGGAGCAATGGGCGAGCAGAGACGAGTATAAGGCGAGCATGGGCGAGCATGGGCGAGCATGGGCGAGCATGGGCGAGCAAGGGGCGAGCAGGGGCGAGCAGAGGCGAGTATCTCGCGAGTATGGGCGAGTAGCCCTTGTAACTCGCGAGCAGAGGCAGTATCCTCGCCTGGACCCCCCCCAGGATTTCTCTATAAATAGCCCCCCAGGGGTACTAGAAATGACACTTTTGGAAGTGGTCGAGGTCCCCCCAAGTTGGATACTCGCCAAATCCATGCCCGTCTAGTACCTCGCCCAGCTTTTGGTTGCGGAGGGGAAGTTTCTCCCAAACTTCCAGGTATGTGGTGGGACCTCCTTGCTGGAGCACCTGGGGTGTGCTTATAGCCATTTTCTCTCTCCTATTTTAGCTATCCGAGCCGTGGAGTTGGACCGCATGATCAGTAACCTCGGGCTGCATTGATCCGAATTTTGGAGTCGAAATTTTCCTGGCTTCAACAATACATGTAGCTTGCTAGCCTATAACTCTAACAAGTTCAAACTGGTATGTCAGTATTTACATGTGTGTTTATGAAAGTATGTGTATTGTATACACCGCTAGCGTAGCAGCATGTAGTATAGTTACATATTGCATTACTAAACTTCTTTTACCTAATGCATTTCTCGTACCGCATATTATGTCGCACATTTACATGTTGCTACTTATTTATGTACTCTTGTGCTATCTTGACACTTAATGTAGGACAACTTCTTAAGATTTCATCCTTTGAGCATTTCAGGGGCTCGGGCTTCACTAAACTCTCATAATATTACCACTTAGTCCTCTGTGCAGGAGAACGAGACAGTTGTTATGCCAATTCCTATCACTGCCTTGATGATTGTCCTCATTGCTGATGGGAGAGTTGGTTTTGTTTTCTCTTACACTTATTTTTTTATTTTTTGACATTTGATCCATTAATGGCACATTGTGACCTTGAATGATAGACTTTGGACTGGATAAGCCTTGGTTCCTTATCATTAGTTCTTTTATTTATTGTGTCTATGGTATTGTGTTGGTTTGTCTTTCACTTATTCTTTTGCATCTGCTACATATACTTGTTTTTGAACGACGATACGATGAATTTGCTAAACATCGTCATTTGAGTGTATAAAATGGGGGGAGAAGTGAAATGTTCATTTCTTAATTTCACTGTTAGTCACTTTGATATTGCGGGTTGGTGGTGATGTGTGATAAGATTCTTCGTTAGTGTATAATTCCTCTATGGGGTCTTTAAAGCATGGTGTGAGGGAGTATGTTGGTTTTCTTCTTGAGTTTGGTGGGATGTTGGATAAATTGAATAAGAGAAGAGCGAAAATAGAGAGAGGGAGGGAGAGAGAAAGAGCATGGTTATCGCATGCTTGATCACATCCTAGCTTCATGTGATAAACCACCAAGTCTCCGTAAGCATGGCCAGTCATCTAGTTCTTCATTAATCCTCCTTGTCTTTATCTCCAATCGTGGCAGGGGAGGATTTAGAGGGGGGCCCGAGGGACACTGTCAACTCCATTATTTTTTTAAAATTGTTAGTGGATTTGGATTCCTCTCGCCGAGACAGTGAATTTTGACTACTTATATGTCAAAAATGGTGGCCAGATGAGGGAGAAACAGCTTCGATATGATGGAAGCGTTCTCAAGTCACGTAACTAGTTTGTTTTGGGACAAATATTGGCTATTCGCGGACCAAATTTGGCTATTCGCAGACCAAGTTCAACTAAAATTAATTTCCAACATGTGACCCACGATCCTCCAACTCACCCCGCTAGCATTTGTGTTTAGAAATTTTTTGTGCACCCCCATTTATAATTTTCTGGACCCGCCACTGCATCGTGGGTCCCATTATGCCCTTGCATGCAAGTACTAAAACTCCATAAGTCAAACTCTCTTCATTTTTAGTTAAATAGTCAAACATGCTCAGAACTGAACCTAAGTGGCATGTTCGGTTCCTCTTGATCCCAAGAATCCAATGCAACTGATCGGTGTCAACTCGAAATTCATTTACCCAAAATTGATCTTTGAATTATCGTATAGTTCGATTCGATGCATTTTGGTTAAACTGCTCAAATATTATTAGAGCAGGGTCAAATTATTTTCATTGTGTTCCTATTGACCCTAGAAGTGCAATGTCACAAATCGAGAATAAATTTGAGTTCGTTTACTCAAGATCTCATTTTTGGTCATTTTGTAGTTCAATTCAACTCATTATGGTCAAATTGATCAATAGAGGTCAACATAGGGTCCGGTTGGTCGAGTTGAATTTCATTTGATCGTAGGAATCTAATGCCAACCGATTGGGATCAATTCCAATGTCATTTACTCGAAATCACATTTCCAGTAATGCAACCAATAGGTCTCCTTTCGTTACCTCAACTCCGAATGGCAGCCAATAAGTCGTCTTCGGTTCATATTGATCCAACCGGGGGCGGATCCAGAAAGTTCAATAAGGGGGAGGGGGGGGGGGGGGGGGGGGGGGGGGGGGGGGGCAGATATTGTCTTTCTTCGGTCAAAGTTTTTTTTTAAACGTCTCGATCTTATCAGAGTCGTTTTTCCCTCATTCGGTCAATATAGTAATGTAGTGATATGCTACCTCTGAATTCTAGCAACATTGTAATCAATAAATCAATAGTTGTTTTTTCATGGCTAGGCCTAGCGACTTCACTTTATCTCGCTTTACATGTTTGCTCATAAAAATTTTGGGCTGAGCTCTTTTTTTGATTGTGCGTGCATTCAATTGACTCTCGAGCTAAAGCGAATCGAAGTCTCACGTGATTTTGTAAGATAGTAGCGGCCATGTGCATGGTATTAAAATAGGACAATCAAATGAATCTATGTGCTTTAAATTCAATCCTTTTTATCTCACTTATCGCGTGATTATGTTAGATAGTAGCGGTCATGCTTAGGTCTCACGTGACACGGGCGTGACCGTGATAACACTCGGCCCGCTGCACGAGTGACGGTCAGATATTATCATCATTCTCACTCTATATGTAGAATTGGTAGCTATACCATCTTGAGTTCGAGCTCATGGATCAACAAACATGCTACACACAAAACTATGTAGAACGAATTTATATGATTTTTTAATGATAGTCCAAAATTGATAACGCGGGCACACAAATCATTCATGAAATATACTGGAATTCATTGCTAGTTTTTTGGCACGATGCACCTCCCAAATTACCCAGTTTGACACTTTGCATCCCGAAAGTTTAAATATGGCACTTTGCATCCCCCATTTGCATATATTTTGACACTTTGCGCCCTAGGCTTAAAATTCAAGGGTAATTTGGTTTTTTGCTCGAGAAATCCTGGAATGAATTTCGGAATTTGGGGGCGCTGAGATGGAATCAAGCATAGATGTCTATTGATAAGAAAGCTGAACAAAAATACCCCGCATTACAATACCCTATGGTGCAGAATGCCAAAATATATGCAAATGAGGAGTGCAAAATATCATATTTAAATTTTCGAAATGCAAAATGTCAAATGAGTAATTTGGGAGGTGCATAGTGCCCAAAAGCCTTTTTCTTAGCACTTTCCTACAAATTATTAGCTGCAAGGGAGGACAGAAAAGCATTTTCTTATTATTAATAATAGTTAGATACTCATGTTTTTCAAAGTAACAAAAAAGCATTTTCTTATTATCAATTTCATTGTTTCCTTATTATCAACTTGCTATTTGTCAGAGAATGTTTCTCCATAACATTTAGACAATTCAAATTATTTATATAAACCTAATAAATAAATAGTAATTAAATATACTCATCATTTTTCATAAAAAAATATAATCTATAATCATGCATAAACAAATTAATTCATGATTCCTTATTTCTTCTCTCTTCATAAATTATAAAAAGAAAATTATACAAAATCTCCCCAAATGAATTTTTAAAGTAGTACAATTTACAAACTTAAGGATAGTTTAGCACGATTGCGACGGTCGTGAACGCGGTGGTCATGGACCGTCATTCGTGAACACATATTTTATGATGATGACGTTTTTGTTCAAACACACCGGAACAGAAACACTGCGCCAAGCCGAGCTCTAGTGGGCTAACTATTTAGTAACAATTCTATCAAACACTCAGCAAATCATTGGATGGCATCAAGAAATATTTGTCTTTATCAAATTACCAATAAGAAAATTGAAATCATATAACTAATAATAAAGCAAATGGGCTCATGGAGTCAACAAAGCTTCAGGAAAAATCAAACAATATCTTTATGAACAAGAGCCTCCTGCTCATATGAATGCAACCTTCTCTTTCTTGATTCCAAGCCAAATACTAAAACCACGATCTTTAAAATTACACGAAAAGTTATTCAACGAACTTTATTCGAACAGTCATAAACAGTCGAAATCACACACATTACATAGCAATAAAACCTCACAGCGCATAGAAGTACGATAAAATGTAGGCATCATACTCTAATACAAAGCGAGGTAGAGATATTATACATAAGAAAACAATGAAATTGAGGAACTATGCAGTATGGAATTTATAGGAGGCGTAAGACAGGGAGGAATTGCTCCAGCTGTGATGAATTAGTTCTGCCTTGGCATCCTCCCCGGCGGCTCCAAGAGCAACAAGCAAGGGATAGTAGTGTTCTGGCTCTGGGTGCACAGTTTTAGCCGCAGGACCCTTCTCCTCATAGTGCTTCACATCTTCGTGCCTGCGAACGAAAATTATTGCCATCAATTTAGCTGCATCATACAATCACATTCTACTGATATTTCATTTCATAGGAATCAGTAGATGTAATACATATTCAAAACTTGTGTCATCAGAAATCGTCTAATTAATCAAGTGACAGAAGAAGCCATACGTATTTAAAGAGAGCAAAAGAATAGAAACTCAATCCCTATCTCTCATTTCCAAACCCACAATAACTGTTGGATGGTCCAGCATGAACCAAAAAAGGCATGCCAAGATTAGTCTCAGACCGCCTACCCAGACGGTCCACTCGTGCTTATAATAGGCCCCACCTCTCCTATCTTTGACCCGGGTTTTGGAATGGAAAATGAGTGCGGTGGTTTAACATGGTATCAGAGCAAGGTTCACGCTGAGGGGGCGTGTTGGATGGTCCAGCATGAACAAAAAAAAAGCATGCCAAGATTAGTCTCAGACCGCTTACCCAGACGGTCCACTTGTGCTTATAATAGGCCCCGTCTCTCCTATCTTTGACCCGGGTTTTGGAATGGAAAATGAGTGCGGTGGTTTAACATGGTATCAAAGCAAGGTTCATGCTGAGGGGGCGTGTTGGATGGTCCAGCATGAACCAAAAAAGGCATGGAAAATGGTCTACTCGTGCTTATAATAGGCCTCGCCTCTCCTATCTTTGACCCGGGTTTTGGAATGAAAAATGGGTGCGGTGGTTTAACAATAACGTCAGGAAAATATAGATTCAAGTCGAATTTTCACTCCACGTCAAAACAATGTAGCACATGAAAGAGGATCAAATTTGACAAAATACACCGACTACAGAATTATTCACCCTGAGAGAGCAAATAAGGACTCCCAGATACTTAACAAAAAAATGAAGGGGTTTGATCAGGAAGAGTAAAGCTTTTATAGCAGCCACTTTGCTATTCTGCAACATATAATCCCATATCAGGAAAATGATGTAGCCTATGAATTGTTTTCCAAATGGAGGGTGGACGCTTCCATGTCGATAAGAGTTGTGGAGACGTTTTGCTCCTGAGGAGTATGATGAATGTCAAAATACTTCTCGGCGCGGGCAATCCAACCCAAGGGCTCAGTCCCGTTTAATGTGGGAATGTCGATGCAGGGAAAAGGCGTAGAATCCAATCCCGCCAAAAAGGGTTCTTCAGGGGGCAATGTGCTGGGGGATCCGAAGGCAGATGCGGTGTTAGGCCCGGAGTGCTGGCCGGGTTGCATGTTGTGAAGTAGGGCCATAATGGAAGAAACTGCTCGGCTTGGGCCTCGAAGCGAGAATTGACGGTGGTGAGGGCATGTTTGAGGGCCTTCACATGGGATTCCATCAAGTGACAGGTCTTTCGCATAAGAAAGAGAGGGCACGGGCGGCTGTGGAGAAGAAGGGCGCAGACAAGGCGCTACAGGTGGGAGAAACGGCCGACGCCAAAGAGAAGGTGTGAGAAAAAGGGCGCAGCAGTGGGAGAAGCCAACTACTGGAAGGTGCAGGAGTTGTAGTGCGACGTTGGAGGAGGGAGGAGGCCATCCATGCGCGCAGGAGCTGGAGGATACAAACCACGTGCGACGCTGTCGTCGGAGCCATACACGAATGTAGGATTCGCAGTCGGGCCAGGAGCCAGGAACAGAGGCGGATGCGCGGCAACTGGTTGATCGCAGATAGCTGGAGCAGTCAGGAGTATGACCGGTGCGACAGAACGCAGGTCAGCAGACGGAAACGACTGTCGATCAAGAGAGAGGGAGGCCATCGATCGAGAGCGGAAGATGCACAGTTTGGCGTAATCGAAAGCCGAAGATGGTTGTGCACGAGTGAGGCAGTTGATCGGCGCCTATCCGGGAGGAGACAGTAGTGAAGTTGACGGCTAGGAGCGGGCAAAAACGGCTAGGTCGGACCAATGTTACGACCATGGAAATTAGATTGCAATGGAAATTGAAAATCGGATACAATTACGAGGAATACTTGTTCTTAATCTCAGGAGGCTGGTTCCTCCTTGATGTCCCTCTCCCAATGAGAGATCAAAAAAAAATCTAAATGATCAAAAGATACCTACTAATACTCCTAAGTTCCCAACTTATATAGGGAGGAAAGACCACTTACAATTTACCCTGATACCCCTTACAGAAATAAAATTACAAAATAACAAAAACAAAATAGCATGCTCCATGACATCTTCACCGCGTTATTGTTCCAAATTAACAATCACTCCATTATTTTGTTCCACTTTGTAAGCTAAATGAGCATGCAAATGAAATGTTACTCCTGAGTTTTCTATAAAGGGCTAAATAATTAGTTAATAACAACAAAGCTTCCACAAGTATTGGAACTAAACAAAAGCTAGAATGACTGTATGGACAAGAGAGAGATGCGCATACCTTCCATTAATGAGGGATTTTGTAAGCCATTTATCGAAGTTCACAGCCCAACTGGGTGGTGGTACATGATCTGGTCCAAGCAATCTGAGGTTGTGGGTGGCGTTTCCCGATCCAATAATTAAAACGCCTTCCTCTCTAAGAGAGGACAAGGCCTTCCCTACATTGTAATGGTATGTTCCATCTTTGTCGGATTGAACGGAAAGCTGGCACACAGGTATGTCGGCCTCAGGATACATGAACATCAATGGAATCCATGCTCCATGGTCAAGCCCGCGTTTCTTGTCCTCCTCCACTTTCCCAAATCCGGCGTTTTTAAGCAATTCTTTTACTCTGTTGGCTAGCTCGGGTGCTCCGGGTGCGGAATATTTGATCTGGTTAAAATGTATAAAGCTTATATATATTAGCATCCATTTGATTTATACAACTTGTATGCATATAAACCATATAAACTAAGAAGATGTCTTTCTGTGGTTCTATGGAATATGGCCTCGTGGTGGAAAACACATATACTGCACTTAATATAGATTAATGACCCCTCAAACCTACAACCAATTGGTTTAGATTGGATGCATAGGTTTTAATATGGTATCAAAGCAGGCTAGGCTCAAAAGCCCATTAAACATCACCCAATTAAAAAAACAGTGTTAGAGGCCAAAGACCCCACTTGAGAGGGTGTACTGAGAAAATAATCTCACACTGATATAGGTATTAAAGCCAGGTGAACCGGACCGGCTCGAGGATCAACAGCTGAGAAGGGGCATTGAAGAACCACCTCCCGGAAAACGAACCACCATCCGCAACCATTAAACCTGCACCTCATAAATCAAAGAGTTAAATGATTGAAGAATCCAAAGAGGCAGACGACTGAAGCTTTTAATCCAAGTGATGTTTTGAATTCCCGTAATGAATGCCATGAGTGTTATATAAACTCAGTTGGCCGATTATGTTCATTGTAATTTTTTCAACTATCTTTCTCCCATGAATGAATTCTCCCAGTCTTCTTCCTATATCTGTTGTTCTTTTTCGTTAACATGTCCACCTGCAAGTGAGATAAAATTCCATTAGTGGTATCAAAGCTAGGTTGGAGAGCTTTCCGTTTTAACGGACACCTCAATCCTTATGGCCTCATCATCTATCGGGAACGAGTCACTTCCTCTTGCATCCCTCCCAATTTTCAATGGGGAGATGTATGAGTTTTGGGCCATAAAAATGCAAACCTACTTCGACTATCAGGAGCTCTGGGAAGTCGTGGAGAACGGTCCATCAGAAACAACTGGTGGGAAAGGTAAAGAAGGAGAAGAAGCAAGCATACCCAAGGAAGAAAAACAGAAGAACTCCTTGGCACTGCTTTTGATCCAACAAGCCGTCTCAACCAATGTATTTCATCGGATCATGGGAGCCAAGACAGCCAAAGCCGCATGGGACACCCTAAAGGAGGTATATCATGGTGACAAGAAGGTAATCTCCATTAGGAAGCAAAATCTAAGAAGACAATTTGATGACATTCACATGAATGATGATGAATCCATCTTTGATTATCTTCCTCGAATCACAAACATCACAAATCAGTTAAGTAATCTACAGGCCCCTGTACCTGAACAAGAAATAGTGCTTAAGGTGCTCAGAAGCTTGCCTGATGCCTATGACCACATTTCTGTGGCCATAGAAGAAAGCAATGACCTTGAGACTCTTTCAGTTGGAGCCCTTATGGGAAAAATCCAATCTCATGAAGATAAACTTAAGCGCAAGAAAGCTTCCCTTGATAAAGCTTTTCAAACCAAAATGATTTTGGAAAAACAGAACCATACTAATAAGGATAGGAGAAATCAGCATGAGCCTTGGAAACAAAAGAAAGAATTTTCTCCTCAATCCAGCAAAAACCACTCCAACAAGTTTCATCCAAAGCCATCCGACCATCTCTCTTTTTCAAATACAGCCTCTGTTTTTTGCCAACTTTGTAAAAGAACAAATCATGATGCTTCAAACTGCTTTTACAAGTGTAAAAGATGCAAAAAACCCACCCACTTTGATAAAGATTGTTGGTTCAAACCTAAAGAGGAAGAAAAAGGTACAGAAAAACAAGAGGAAGAAGATGAAAAACTTTTCTTTTTACCAAGTAATGAATCAGACAGCTCCACTGAAAAAACTGAAGAGGAAGAAAAGCTCCTGCTAAACTCCAATGCCAAATCTGATGAAAACATCTCCATTTGGTATGCTGATTCCGGCTGTTCCAGCCATATGGGAAATGACCCAAAATCCTTTGCCACTTTAGATGATTCACTCAAATCAAAAGTATATCTAGGAGATGGCAATTCCAAGCAAATAGAAGGTAAAGGGAGTATTGCAATCAGAGACAGCACAGGGAAGGTAAAGATAATGGAGGACACTCAGTATGTGCCAAGCTTAGCTCAGAACTTACTGAGTGTAGGCCAACTTGTCTCCAAAGGGTACATTGTTATCTTCAAGGACAATGCCTGTGAGATTACAAATCCAGAAGGAAAGGTAATAGCTAAAGCTGAAATGACAAAAAATAAGATTTTTCCATTACCTCTTTGCATTGTAGAGCAGGCTGCTCTCTCTACAACCTGCAGAGCAACCAACCAAGTTTCTCTCTGGCATCAACGACTGGGTCATCTAAACCATGGGTACATGAAGCTGCTCATTGAAGGTAAAATGGCTACTGGGATACCTGACATGAAGGTTCAACAAAGCCCCTGTGAAACCTGTGAGGTAAGTAAATCTCATCGACAACCTTTTCATACAACCACAACCCGGAGCTCTCATCCTCTGGAGCTTATTTATTGTGACCTTTGGGGGCCTACATCTACTCAGACAATAAGTGGAAAAAGATACTACTTCCTTCTAGTTGATGACTGCAGCAGGTTCATGTGGATATACTACCTGGAGCAAAAATCTGAAGCATTCTCTTGCTTTGTGGATTGGAAAAATGAAGTCGAAAAACAACTGGGAAGAAATGTAAGAAGAATAAGAAGTGATAATGGTGGTGAATTTGTATCTCATGCCTTTCAACATTTTTGCAAGGTCACGGGTATACGGCAGGAACTCACTGTACCAGGAACACCCCAACAAAATGGTGCAGTTGAACGAAGAAATCGCACGGTGGTGGAGATGGCCAGATCTATGCTTCACCATAAACATCTTCCAAAAATGTTGTGGGCCGAAGCAACAAATACGGCAACATACATTCTAAATCGTGTGCCAACAAAAGCTCTCAATGGCATCACTCCATTTGAAGCACTATACGACAGGAAGCCAGCTCTACATCACCTGAAGACATTTGGATGCATAGCCTATTCTCATATTCTAAAAGAGAATAGAGATAAACTAGATAAAACCAGCATAAAATGTGTATTTCTTGGTTACTGCAATAACAGGAATGCCTATAGACTCCTGGAGCCAACATCCAGCAAGATACTTGTCTCCAGAGATGTTGTGTTCCATGAAGAAGAATCCTGGGCATGGGGCTCAGAACCTGAAATTACTCAACACTCCCCTAGCATTCCGGTTGAGCTAACAAAGAACTCCATCCAGGAGATGCAAGAAGATAATGAAGATCAAACCATCCCCACTATTTCTTCACCAGATTCATCACCGCCCCTAAGAACAAGATCTATCCAGGAGATATATGAAAGCTCACATTTTGCTTTGTTTAACTTAACCCCTCAATGCTATGCTGAAGCTTCTTGCAGGGAAGAATGGAGAAAAGCTATGAATGAAGAGATTGCATTAGTAGAGAGGAATGAAACCTGGAACTTGGTTCCCAGACCACGCAACAAAGATGTTATTGGTCTCAAATGGGTGTACAAAATCAAGTACAATGAAGAAGGTACTATCATTAAACACAAAGCAAGGATCGTAGCAAAGGGATACAGTCAGAAATTTGGAAGAGATTATGAAGAAACGTTTGCACCAGTTGCTAGAATGGACACAGTCCGACTCATTCTAGCAATTGCAGCAAATAGAAATTACCCTGTTTACCATCTTGATGTAAAATCAGCGTTTTTAAATGGCATCATCAGTGAAGAAGTCTTTGTAGAGCAACCAGAAGGCTACCAGAAGGAAGAAGGGTGTGTTCTGAAGCTTAACAAGGCTTTATATGGTCTGAAGCAAGCCCCACGAGCTTGGCATTCCAATATCATAGAATTTTTCCATAATGAAGGGCTCAAAGCCACTAATTTCGAGCCCTCATTATTCATAAAGCAGGGACAAACCAACCAACATCTCATGGTGTGCCTGTATGTTGATGATCTCCTTGTAACCGGGTCATCCATGGATGCAATCAACAACTTCAGAAGTAAAATGGAGGAAAGGTATGAAATGACAAACCTTGGTGCTTTAAAATTCTTCTTGGGCATACAGATTAAGCATGGTGCATCCAGCTACTTTATTTCTCAAGAATCGTATGCAAGGGAATTGCTCAAAAAATTTAATATGCTTGAATGCAATCCTTCCTCAACACCCATGGCCACTGGAGAAAAGTTAAATAAAGCTATAGAAGGGGAAGAGTTGGCAGATGAAGGAACTTATAGAAGTCTAATAGGGTCATTAATCTATTTGACTAATACAAGACCCGACTTAGAACATGCAGTGAATATGGTGTCCAGATTTGTGTCAATGCCATCCAAATGCCACATGATTGCAGCCAAGAGAATTGAGGTATGTGAAGGGAACCTTGAGTCAGGGCCTCCTCTACACCCAAGATCTCAACCCAAGACTCACAGGATTTTGTGACTCTGATTGGGGAGGCTCCATGGATGATAGAAAGAGCACCAGTGGCTACATTTTCTACCTTGGATTAAACCCCATCTCCTGGAGCTCGAGAAAACAACAAACTGTGGCGCTATCCACTACGGAAGCGGAATACATGGCGGCCAACTCTTCCGTCTGTGAAGCTCTGTGGCTGAAAGGTATATTAAGAGAATTAGAAGAGATGAAGGAAGAAGCCATCACGATAAACTGCGACAACATTTCTGCGATTGCCCTATCAAAAAACCCTGTCTTTCACAACAAAAGCAAGCATATTGATATAAAGTATCACTTTATTCGAGAAAAGATAGAGAAGAAGGAAGTTCTGCTGGAATACTGCCCAACTCAAGCCCAGATCGCCGACATCTTCACCAAAGCTCTTCCTAGGGCACGCTTCGAAGAACTGAGAGAGAAGTTAAAGATTATCGACGGACCGGCTCAAGAAGGGGTATTAAAGCCAGGTGAACCGGACCGGCTCAAGGATCAACCGCTGAGAAGGGGCATTGAAGAACCACCTCCCGGAAAACGAACCACCAGCCGCAACCATTAAACCTGCACCTCATAAATCAAAGAGTTAAATGATTGAAGAATCCAAAGAGGCAGACGACTGAAGCTTTTAATCCAAGTGATGTTTTGAATTCCCGTAATGAATGCCATGAGTGTTATATAAACTCAGTTGGCCGATTATGTTCATTGTAATTTTTTCAACTATCTTTCTCCCATGAATGAATTCTCCCAGTCTTCTACCTATATCTGTTGTTCTTTTTCGTTAACATGTCCACCTGCAAGTGAGATAAAATTCCATTAATAGGCTCCGTTTGGCACGACGGTGGCGGTCGTGAACGCGGTGGCAAAACCGTCATTCGTGAACGGGCACCTAAGGAACTTCATCCACTTTTATGTTTAAGTGGATGAAGTTTCTTAGGTGGGCGTACCGAACGGAGCCATACTCTTATAGCTTGGTGCATATTTTCATGCTATACCAAAATAGGTTTCGTGAAAATCCCCTATGTGCACATAATATAAAAGATGAGCTCCTCCACTTATGATGACCAATTGAAGTTAGGTCCAATTCATGGGCTCTAACACGCTAAGGGATGCGCTGAAAATATTCTCACATTGGAAAAGTAATGTACTTTTGTGCATATAATATAAATCTTGGGACCCAGCCTAAAACAAATTAATATTAGGTTGGATGCATAGATACTAACATCTTATCAATCTCCATCCACCCATACCCGACAACTGGGGGTGTGGTGGGGGTAAAGTGCACTTGTGCAGTTTACCATAAAGTGCACACATCTAATGGTGGAGATGTGAATCAATGCAATGCACACATCTCAATCAACCATTGATTGTGTGCACTTTATGATAAAGTGCACAAATGCATGCACAGTTTACCATAAAGTGCACACATCTAATGGTGGAGATGTGGATCAATGCAATGCACACATCTCAAAGTGCAATGCACGCATCTCAAAGTGCAATGCACACATCTCAATCAACCATTGAATGTGTGCACTTTATGATAAAGTGCACAAATGCACTTTACCATCCCCATTCCGGGGGGGGGGGGGGGGGTGGGGTGGGGGAGGGAGGGGGCGAATAATCTGAATAAAAAAATTGAAATATAAATGATTTATGCATGGTTCTATGGAGGACAAAGAATAATCATAATTAAAATATAAATATGAAGAAGCGCAAATTCATGACTTTGTGTGCAAAACAAGTAAATTAGTAAAGAGTGTTCGCAAGATTCAATCAAACAGTTCTTATTCATTACATTCTGCAGCATATTATGAATTTTTTTTTGTTAGGGACTAGTATTTAAGGCCCCTGCGCCCCTTTTGTGATTGGAGATGAAATTAGGCATAAAATAATAGTGTAATTTAGGCTTCGTTTGGCGCGGTGGTGGCGGTCGTTCATGAACGCTCGACCTCACCTACAAAAATTCAGGCATTTTATGCTCAAAACTAGTTCATTTTCTTGGATAGCGGTCATAACCTTTGCCTTGCCAAACATACATTCTATGATAATGGCATTTTTGACCAAACTCACCGGAGCAAATAAGCCGTGCCAAACGAAGCCTTATTATCAATCTAAAATAGTGATTGAGATCCATCAATTTGGTGGAGATCCATCAATCCTCTCCTTATCAATCTAATAGTTAAAAATGAGAATCATTAACCCATTGGATCTCCTAAGAAAGGATTTCACCGACATAGGTTTAGGAAAACCGTCAAAATTCGAAGAAATGAAGAGACAGGAAGAGGGCGAACCTCGTACATAGGTTTAGGAAACCCGTAGAAATCGTGGATGGTGCTGCTAGGGCCATTAATGCTGTTGACGGCAAGCTCGGGCGTGTCCCAATGGGCAGAAACCATCAAAATGGCTTTAGGAACCGCCGGCAGAATCTCCCTCTTCCATGACTTGAGAAAGTGCCTCGCCGGCATCAGCTCGTTGATCGACAGCGTCGGCGATCCATGGCCGATGAAGAAGGTGTCCATCGGAAGAAATCGAGATTCCGATTACGAGGGGAAAGGCGAGATCGATTTGAGAGAGAATATGAAGGCCGGGGAGAAAGAATCGAGTTTTCGAACGGAACCTATAATCTTTTGTAGATGGGTTAGCTCCCCCCCTTTAAAGCAGGGGAGAAGTTTTGACTTTTTTGTACAGAGAACAAAACGTGTCAAATATGAATTTGAAGAGCTTTCATTGTGCATCGAATATATACTATCATTTACGCACGGCACTGTTCACGTGCGGGGGTGAAAATCGAGCCTTCAAAATACACATCAAAAGTAGTTCTTACAAGATTTAATCCATCAAAAAACATGCATGAATGATTTGAGAGGAAATGCACGGATGGATTCTCACACGCACGTGAATAGTGTCGTGCGCAAAAAATTTCGATCTGAAATACATCCAGCCATCGCTCCATTTTATGAAATACCGAAAATAACCCCCCAACTGGTGTAAAATTACTATTTTGCCCCAGCGAATTTGAAAAAAATATATTTATATTTTGCCCCAGCACAAACTAAAGTCCATGGTGTAAATAAATCTAGCCCATAGGCCCTTGGAAATAGAGAAAAAAATTCAAAATGGTTATGGCGCTGAATTTCTTTATACAACGTTAGTGTACTCTAAACATGCGATGTGGGATTAAAAGGGCGTCTTTCTATATTTTTTTCTACAAAATTGAAAAGAACATAGGCAGCATTGCAATGAGTAGTGGAACGCGGGATACTATGGGTCAGTTTGGCTCAGCTGCAACGACTGGAGAAGCAGTGATGGAATAATCAGCTGTTTTGCAGAGTGGTGGCATAATCTGTGAAACTGTTTGGAAGAACAGTGAAAGTGCACAGTAACTCCCTTGAGAATTCTCTAGAGAGGGTGAATAGAGATTTAAAAATATTTTACTAAGAAGTGCATATAGAATTAATCTTAATTACTATGCATCCAAAATTCCAACAAGAATTAATACTATCACAGAATAATAGAAATAATCAAGAGACAAGCAAAAAGAATTCACAAACACAGAAGACACAAAAGCTATAGTGATTCTTCAAAATCTGAGTACTCCACTCTTCTACTATCTTGATAGGAATACACTATCACAGTCCCTGAGTCTTTTGATAAGGAGACTCTTAGAACCATTGAGTTTTTTGATAAGGAGACTCTTAGAATCAAGGACTGAGTCTTTTGATAAGGAGACTCTTAGAACCAGGGATTGAGTCTTTTGATAAGGAGACTCTTATAACTAAACTAGATCTTTTGATAAGGAGATCTTGAACCAAGACTGAATCCTTTGAAGAGGGATTCTTAAAATTTTTTACCCAGATTACAGAAATGAGAAATTGAGTAAGCAGGAGAAGAAGACGAAGAAGATGAGGTGTAATCTTCTGATTTGAATCCTCTTTCAGCAGTCACTTAGGATTCTAGACATTAAGTGTTCTGGATCCTTTATCAGAGGATGAATCCTTGGTTATAAGAAGATGCAAGAATTATAAGCATTGATCCAGTCTTGATTTATGTATGTTTTGTTAGCTTTTTTCAGAGATGGAGGGAGAAGAAGCTTTCTGCAGCTTGTAGAAGAAGGATGTTGTACAAAGATCTGTTGGGTAGGTTGTTGAAGAAGAGAGAGAAAGAACAATATTTTCATCTGTTATACTTCTTCCAGGAATATGTAATAATCCTTTTGTCGATCCATTTGAATTGGAATTGAATGACTTTCTCTTTCTGGTCCTTCTCCAGTTGGAATGTCCAGAGAGAATTATTGCTCTCTTTCTATCTATGTTGACAGCACGTCAATAACCTTTTACATAACTTCCAATTTTGTCACCTTTGAATCTCTGGAATGATTCTTTCTCTTCTTGTACACGTGAGACCCGTCATATTTCAAATATCTTCCATATATACCTTCTGAATAATCATCAGAATCTATTCCAGGAAGTTTCCAATTCTTTGACTGTATTCGTCGTTGCGTCGAAATAACTTTTGACTTCATATCGACGCACCTTTGAATTCTACCAGAAGCAGCTTCGAAATCTGCTTCAGAAAACCTCAGCTTTGAATTGAACTTTGCTATCGATGTTGCGTCGATTCATTATCCACGTATCTGTCGAGATAAAGAACGTAGACTTTAAATTCTGACTTCTACGTCAAATACCATTCGATGCTGCGTCAACTTCATCTTGAGGGGTGCTTCAACTTGACTTCTGAAGTTGCACTGATATCCAGTCGGAGTAACGTCGACTTTTAGTTGACGTTGCGTTGACCACTAGTCGACGCATAATTACTTTGGATAATTTTCTTTATGTTTTCAGTTTGCCTTTCGCATGACTTTGACTTAGCTAACTTCCTAAGACTTCTATGACCAAATTACCCTTACTATACCGTACAACCCCCATATTTGCCGAGCTGGTGTGACTCAGCCCAGGTGAGATCGCAATGACAAAAGTAGCCGCGACTAGGGGAACGACTAGTTGGAGGCGATCGAGACTGACCGATCGGAGAAAGAAGGCCCGGGAGGAGGCTTCCTAACTTGGGCGAGTGGACCTATGGTCCACTCGCCCAATGCCCTGGGCGAGTGGACCAATGGTCCACTTGCCCGAGCTGTGAGGCGAGTGGACCAATGGTCCACTCGCCCCGAGCAACTGGGCGAATGGACCATTGGTCCACTCGCCCGGTTGGCTGAGTAAACTGTGAGGTCCACTCGCCCAGTTCAGGTGGTGGACCTCAGTCCACTCATCTAGCCTTCGGCAAGGGGGGAGTAGACGTCTCGACTTCCACTTGCCCCCTCTCCTGTCTCGATCACCTGGGTTTGTGGTTGAGCTACGGATAGGAGAATTTGGCTATCCGCAACCCAATTTCAGGAAGTCTATAAATAGATCCTCATGGGCACTTTGGGAGGGACCTCTCCTTCTTCTCTCCCTCGTGTGTGACTTGTGAGCAAGTACTCCAACCCTCTGTCAGCTAAGGTTGACGGTGAGGTGTTCCTTAGTGCTCTCCAGGGTGCCTAAGCTCAGCATTGGCTTGGGAGGGGAATCTCTCTTTGATCTTCCGGGTTTGTGGTGGGACCTCCTCGCTGCAGCTCAAGGGGTCTGTTCACGTCTTCCTAGGCACAAGGTCTTTCGGCTCTTAGCGATCGGTCACGTGTTCTGGCTTAGGTGAAGTAAGTGTCAGCTGCATACCCATTGCGAACGTCGAAGCTGGTTCTCTGGTTTCAACATTCTGGTGCGGTGAGCGTGGAAGCAGCTAGTTCGGAAAAATCTGAGCAAGTCCCATGACTGGAAGCGAAAAGCTGGGGAACTCACCCCTACCAACGAGTACATGAAGAAGGGTGACTTCGAAGAGTTTAGGAAGTCGATCCTAGAACTCTTGCGGGTCGCACTCCCCCCTCAGGGCGAGTGCTCGACACCACCAACACCCGTGCTTGCCTCGCCGTCTTTGATGGAGATAGAACAAGCACGCCGGCAAGGGAAGGGGCCAACCTCAGAGGAAGGCTTGAGCCTCCAAGCGCGAGTGATCTTCAACACCTTGCCTGGGACCAGCTGCCCCGGTGAGGAGGTAGGGAGAATGCCTCCGTCTCACCAGGGAGGATGAGAGAGTCCCTTCTACGAGCTGATTATCTCAGCTCCCATTCCAGACAAGTTCAGTGAACCTGCCATGTCTTACTACACTGGAAAGCATGAACCTCTCCAACATCTCCAGTTGTTTGAAGACATGGTCTCGATCAGACAGATGACAAATGCCTCCAAGTGCAGGCTTTTCGTCATCACTTTCAAGGGAGAGGCAAGAGCCTAATTTCACCAACTCCCATCAGGTACCATCTACAGCTTCAAGGACCTGCGTCAGAGCTTCTTTCTGAGGTTCCCCACCTCGAAGAAGAAGTGGAAGGGGGCGGAGGCCCTGTTCTTGATTCGACAGAAGCAGGCGGAGACGCTGGGAAGCTACGCGGATCGGTTTCAGGAACAAGTCCTCCACCTCCAGGTTGACCAGAGAAGCAGGAGGGACCAGGAGAAAGAGAAGGAATAAGAAGGCGAAGAAAGTGGAGAAGGCGATGGAAGAGATGGACGAGATGCATGTGTCCGAGTAGGCGCGAGAAGGCACGTTGTAATAGATATGTAACCTACTTATGATGGATGAAAAAGGGTTTAAAGTCAGCACCTTAGGTAAGACCCCGACTAGAGACCGCTGACCGGGCTTAGTGATGCCGGCAGCTGGGAGGCTCATCGGGTCGGCTCGTCGCGGTCAAGGCTTTGAGAAGGGGAAATCGGTCTGGGGATGTGTTGAGTTCCTCCGCCTCCAGGTGGGATAAGCCTCTAAGAAGTGATGAAGTTCTCCACCTTCAGTTGTTTCAGGGAAGTGTTGGGTTCCTTCGCCTCCAGGTGGGTTAAGCCCCTAGGAAGTGTTGAAGTTCTCCACCCTTAGTTGTTTCGGGGAAGTGTTGAGTTCCTCCTCCTCCAGGTGGGTTAAGCCTCTAGGAAGTGTTGAAGTTCTCCACCCTTAGTTGTTTCGGGGAAGTGTTGAGTTCCTCCGCCTCCAGGTAGGCTAAGCCCCTAGGAAGTGTTGAAGTTCTTCACCCTTAGTTGTATTGGAGCATGCGTTTCGCACTCCTCCGGTTTGATAATAACAAAGTCCCATTTGTATTTGATTCTATTTTTTATTAATGGTGTGCAGGTAACAGGTATGAGATGTTCACATTTTTGCTGGAGCTAAATTTGAATGTGGGAAAAGTTCACTGTCGGAAAATTCCGACAGCCGATGTCGCCCCGGCGACAGCAGAGAAGTTACAACTACTTCCCTCCACAGCAGCACGACGAAAGGCAGTTTTGAGCTATCAGAAATTCGACAGCGATGTCGCCCAGGCGACAGCTCGGAGGTTACAACAACTGCCCACGACACCACCCACGATCGGCAGTTTTGCGCTGTCGGAAATCCGACATCGATGTCGCCCAGGCGACAGCTCGGCGGTTACAGCAACTGCCCGCACGACGGCACTTCAACGACAGTTTAGCGCTGTCGGAAAATTCCGACAGTCGATGTCGCCCAGGCGACAGCGATTTTCTATAAATTGACTCCTTGTGTTCGTGCATTCCAAGCATTGAGAATTCCAAGTCCCTTCCTGAGTGCATACGAACCAGAGAGCTCCAGAACCTCTTCAACTCCCATTTGTGCAAAGAAGGATTGAAGATTGAAGACGAGATCGGGCGCGCTTCTACATCAACGATCATCTCGAGGCTTCAACCATCCATTCAGAGATCTGAATTTCTAGGGAGTTGTTCTTTTCATATTGTATTTCCATTTACATACATTTCATTTTGTATTGGTAGAGAAATCGTCGTCTTGCGTGCGGCGTCTAAGTCCTTGCGCGACTTAGGGGAAAATCGCTTCCTTGTGTGGAGCGTCCAAGTCCTTGCGTGGCTTGGTGGGAAATCGTGGCCTTGTGTGCTACGTCTAGATCTTGGGAAGATCTAGAGGATAGGCTTGGTCTTGGTCTTGGGAGAGACAAGTGATAGCCTTCCGATCCTTGGGAGAAGGATTGGTAAACCAAAAATTATTGTATTTTTTATTATCATAATTGTGCCTTGATCTTAAGCATTGTTAAGATCATTTTTTATTGTATGCAAATTTCATGATAAATATAATTATGCTCTTTTCACTAATTGCAAATTTGTTTGCTTAAATCTTTATCTTAGAAATTTGTGTTTGGTTTAATACAAAAATTGCATTGGTTTAAAATTATTTATAAGTAACTTTTTAGTAAAGTAAAATTTGTCTAAAAATTATTAAGTAAAAATTATACCTTTAAACACACCCTTATTCACCCCCCCTCTAAGGGCGTCACACGATCCAACAAGTGGTACCAGAGATAGGTTACTCCAAAACGGTTTTACCACCGGGAGTAATGGCGCACAACGATCATGCGTTCGTTGAGGGGCAAGGCATAAGTAGACCACCTTTATTCACGGGCACAGACTATAATTATTGGAAAACACGTATGCGTTGTTTTCTAATTGCGCTAGATATAGAAGTCTGGAATATGGTAGAATCTAGTTACACTTCTCCAACAGTTGTTGTAGGAGATGTAACTATGGATAAGCCCAAAGACAAGTGGGATGACAATGATAAATTAAGATGTAAGAACAATGCAAAAGCCATGAATGCTTTATTTTGCGCACTAGATCGCACTGAATTTAATAGAGTTTGTGCTTGTAATTCTGCATTTGAAATTTGGAATCTGTTAGAAATCAATCATGAAGGTACTTCGCAGGTAAAAGATTCAAAGCTATTTCAACTGGAGTCTGAATTTGAAAGGTTCAAAATGAAGGTAGATGAAGAGATTGATACGATGTACACACGATTCACAAAAATCGTGAACGACTCAAAGGTGCTAGGAAAGGTGTTCTCAAATGGAGATTTAGTAAGGAAACTCTTAAGATCACTTCCCCCGAAGTTCAATCCTAAAGTGACTGCAATTTCCGAGTCACATGATCTTAAGACCTTACAATTGGAGAGCCTCATTGGGAACTTGAAAACTCATGAAGTTGAATTGAAAATTCAACAACAAGAGTATATGGAGCCAAGGAAGAAGGGATTGGCTCTAAGATCTAAGAAGGAAGAAACTAGTGATTCTGAGGAGGATGAAGAAGATGAGGAAAGTTTATTTGTTAAAAAATTTAGAAAATTTATGAAAAATCCGGAGAGGAGGAATACTTTTAAGAAGTATTTTAAGAAGGAGACTTTTAGGAAGAAAAAAGGAAAGGAAGGCGATGAGGAGGAAGAGAGACCGCCACCGGAGTGCTATCACTGCAAGAAGATAGGACACATCCGAAGCAAGTGTCCAAAGTACTTGAAAGAACTTAAAGAAAAGAAGCACAAAGGGTCGAAGAAGGTGTTAAAGGCGGAAACATGGGATGATACTACTTCTGAGGATGTGGCGAGAAATTTCAAAGCACTAAAAATAATGACACGATATGATAAGCAGTTATGAATGAAGTTGATATAGTGCAACAAAATTTCAAGTAATAAAAACCGCAAGTGCACGGTGTACGATTGTAATACCGATACAAGTACGAGTCGATCCACAGAGAAGGTCTAAATTCTACTTTAATCCAGGCGAATTATGAATAAAAGGTTGGATTGATTTGTCTAACAAAAATGAAATCTTAATTTGAGAAAAATAATTTATGAGAAATATGTCTCGGGTGCAATTTTATTAAAAATGTTTAATATATGATTAATAATTCATCGCATCATACAAATATATTTGAAATTATGATTCACAAAAGCCCTTTATTTTTATAAATCATCAAATTATTTTGTCTATTGCTTTCCACATATCGCATCAAAATCACTTAAGCATGTAATATATGCGAGCAATGAAGACAAAAATTAGGTGATAGAAATATAATGAAAGCCATTAGAAGAGTCCGGAAATTTGCTTCGAATGCTAATGATATTTCGTGTGCTCTCACGCCATATTGCATCGAACTTTCGTAGGCATGCAACATGTGTTTAAGGCAACACAAAATATCAAAATTTCTAATAAAATCTTTGGACATGCATATCATTGTTTGAAGCGATGAATTATAATAATAATCACATAATTAATTTAATGAACCATCAAATTGCACCCGAAACACAAGGAGACTACTCACGCATAGTTGCAATATGAAAAACTATGGAAGATATCATCATGAACAAGAAAAGATTCAAGAAAAGAAATGATTTTATTAATAAAAACAAGGACTTACAAACGTGCGCAAAGCACATGTACAAGCTCCCTCTAAATATTCTCCTTCCACCGCCACAATATCTCTCATAAACTCACAAATGCAATCGTACGTAAACTCCCACTTTTCAGTTCTCCATTCCGTCCCCTATCTTAGTAAGGAGAGCTATTTTTATAGTGAGCTCTCAACAAACAATTCACAAAATAAAGAGGAGGAAAAATCTAACGTCACTAGCTCTCAAGAAACGCACCATGGCTAACAGCCATCAATATTGGCGTCAATTGATGGATTCAGCCATCAATATTAGCGTCAATTGATGGATTCAGCCATCAATATTAGAGCCCCTATGGGGCTGAATTAATTCAGCCATCAATTGGGGGTGAATTAATTCAGCGCCATCATGGTGCTGAATGATTTCAGCACCAATATTTCCAATATTCAGCGCCCATGTGGCGTTTGGATAATTTAATGCGGCGGGCCGATATAATTTAGTAATGTATCGGCATTTGATTAACTGGAGTAACGAACGTGATGATGGCGACGTATGGATCGGTGCCAAACGGTCATCCGACCTTAATCCTTAGACTTATTTGCTGCATTTTGTTGTTGTTTCCGCATTGTTATCTTCAAAAAATTTTAATTGATAACCTGCAACTACACAAACAAAAATTACCGTGAAAAGCATCATTTTAAATAAAATTTGACATAAACAATTATAAAATAAATGTGTTTTGGTGATTTCATCACCCCTCCACACTTAAGGTTTTGCTCGTCCCGAGCAAAAATAACTAGATAAGTATTCTTTTCGTAGATATACGATTGCACTTAGCACGTGCAATAAGCCTTTAAACCCCTAGGTTACCCTAGTGGACGAGTTGCGTCTCGTGAGGGTTTTCAGTGAATTACACCCACAAAATTCAAACCTCAGTTTGCAAGTACGTTAATATATTAATATTTCATAAGAGAACATTGAAATTCATAAACAAACATGGACAAATAATTTTATTTTTAAGGAATTAGATCTAAACACACTTTGATAAATACACGGTCAAATTTTCTCACCCTTTAAACAAATATTAATTAAATATATATCTTAGATATTAAGTCCACAATTCTACGTGAGAGAGCAAATTTTTATAACATTAGTGATTCACTTTTATCTCAATTGTTTTTTATTCAATCTCTTAATCTAGAGGTTATAAATAAGCTCAATTTATGAGAAGAATAACCTACGTTAGTGCAAAAGAAAAATTTGTAAAAGCATGTTAAGAAATTCTCTTAATATTGAAATCGTAGAATAAGTATATTAAAGTCATTGAGATGATCATTTTATCACATGAGTTTCATGAAGACATTAACATAAGCTATGATTCCAGAAAAAACTAAAAGCAAAATGTTCCCCAATAATAGTATAAGATAACTCCCTAGGTGCCTCAACATACAATGCCCATTAGGTCTTATCAGACGCTGATGTAGAGCTAGTGAAGGAGTAAACCAAAGAGTTCTTATAACATTTACTTAAGTTTTCAACAATAATTCCTAGGTGCTATAGCCCACAATGCCTATTAGGGCTTATCAGGGACTAGAGTAGTGCTAGGGGAGATCTTTAAATTACCTAGGTGCCATAGCCCACAATGCCTATTAGGGCTTATCAGGGACCATGGTAGTGCTAGGACTTTGTCAATTTTGAATTTATTTGATCTCATATAATATTGAAAACCACATATAAAAAAAATTATAAGGGAACAAAAAGCTAAAGAAATTATTTAACTGGGATAGCTACTAATGTAGTCGTGGAGTCAAGTGACAAGTTGTTATCTTTATGAATAAAATATAATAGTCCTCTTAATCAAACTTAAGTGAATTAATTAACAAGATTTATTATCTTCATCTTAAACAATAACCGAGATTACACAACTCATAAAAAGAATTCAAATAAGGGCCTGCTAGAAGTAAAAGAAATCATATTATTCAATTGATTACTTCACTCAAAATCTTCTAATGTGGGCTCTTCTCAACTAAGAATTAAGTACGCGTAAATAAGATACATACTCTACTAATACCTGATTACTGATGATTATTATTGACTTTATATTTACTTCAGTGTTAATAAATCTAGTTGCAAGGATAGGAATCATTTGTCCATGAATATTAGAATTCAAAACTCTTTGTTTTTTTAAATCATAGAGGAAAAACAAACAAACAACAAACAACACTTTTTTGTATAGAAAAGTATGAAGTGAATCTACCCCTCCACACTTATTTTAATGCTCGTCCTCGAGCAAAATAGTAATAAAGCCATAAACATGCAGTTTTTTTTTGGATTTTTTGTTCAAATAACAACAAAATAAAAACTATAATAAATTCTTTACATACTAATCATGAAGATAAAAACTAATGGAGATACGAGGGCTCATGAAGATTCATGATCTCAAATGTCTCAATATGCTCAAATTCTAGAAAATATTTTAATCTATGCCCATTTATATTAAAGCTTTTTTCCTTATTCAAATCCTCAATTTCAATAGCACCATTCGCAAATATAGTTTTTACTAGATAAGGTCCAGTCCATCTAGTTTTTAATTTCCCAGGAAATAAATGTAATCTAGAATTATAGAGTAATACTTTATCTCCAATGTTAAATGTTTTCCTAGAGATAAATTTATCATGGAATTGTTTGGTCCTCTCCTTATATATTCTAGAATTTTCATAAGCATCCTTCCTTAATTCATCTAATTCTGACAATTGAAACTTCCTGTGCGCTCCGATCTTATTTTCATCAAAATTTAATTTTTTAATTGCCCACATTGCGCGATGTTCTAATTCAACAGGCAAGTGACAAACTTTTCTATACACAATCCGATAGGGTAACATACCTAAATTCGTTTTGAACGCTGTCCTATAAGCCCATAAAGCATCAACCAATTTTAACGTCCAATCCTTTCGATTTGCACTTATCGTTTTCTCTAGGATTTGCTTGATTTGTCTATTTGATACCTCCACTTGTCCACAAGTTTGTGGGTGATATGGTGTTGACAGCTTATGTTTAATTCCATATTTTTTCATTAAAGCCTCAAATGAACGGTTACAAAAATGTGTCCCATTATCACTAATAATAGCTCTTGGAGTTCCAAATCTAGATAAAATATTTTCCTTAATAAATTTAATCACAATTTTGCTATCATTAGTTTTAGATGGTATTGCCTCAACCCACTTAGACACATAATCCACTGCTAGTAGAATATAATTATTTCCAAATGAGTTTGGGAACGGTCCCATAAAATCAATTCCCCATACATCAAAGATTTCTACTACTAAGATTGATTGTTGAGGCATTTCATTTCTTTTGGTTATCCGTCCCATGTGTTGGCATTTACTACACATTTTGCAATATTCAAATGCGTCTTTAAATAACGTAGGCCAATAGAATCCACATTGTAATACTTTTGATGATGTTTTCTTAGCACTAAAATGCCCCCCACAAGCTTGATCATGACAAAAGGATAATATGCTTCTAAACTCCTCATCCGGGACACACCGTCTAATGATTTGATCGGGACAATATTTAAATAAATACGGTTCTTCCCAATAAAAATATTTCACTTGTGAGAAAAATTTATCTTTATCTTGTTTCGTCCAAAATGATGGAGTTTCTTTGGTGACTAGGTAATTTACAATATCCGCAAACCAAGGAGTTTGAGAAACAATATAAACTTGCTCATCCGGGAAATTTTCATTAATCGGTATTATTTTAGGCTCGTCATGTTTTAATCTAGAAATATGGTCAGCTACTACATTTCACACCCTTTTTTATCTCGTATTTCTAAATCAAATTCTTGTAGTAGTAATATCCAACGGATCAACCTAGCTTTAGCATCTTTTTTTGTTAAAAGATATTTAATTGCAGCATGATCAGTATATATTATAATATGAGATCCTATTAGATATGACCTAAACTTTTCAAGTGCGAATACCACAGCTAGAAATTCTTTTTCAATAGTAGTATAATTTAGTTGTGCATCATTAAGAGTCCTACTGGCATAATAGATAACATATGGTTTTTCATTTACATGTTGTCCTAGAATGGCACCTATGGCATAGTCAGAAGCATCACACATAATTTCAAACGGTTTATTCCAATCAGGTGCTTGAATTATAGGAGCAGAAGTCAATTGTTCTTTTAAAATTGTGAATGCTTTATAACAATCATTATCAAAATTAAAGTGCTCATCTTTACCTAAGAGTTTAGTCAAAGGTCTAGCTATCTTGCTAAAATCTTTTATAAAGCGTCGATAGAATCCTGCATGACCTAAAAACGCTCTAATTTCTTTAACAGATTTAGGAGGAGGAAGCCCTGATATAACCTCAACTTTTGCTTTATCAACCTCTAATCCTTGGTTGGAGATTATATGTCCTAAACCAATACCTCATTTTACCATGAAATAACATTTTTCCCAATTAAGCACAAGATTCTTCTCTCTACATCTTATTAATACTAACTCTAAATGATTTAAACAGTCAGAGAATGAATCTCCATAAATAGAAAAATCATCCATGAATATTTCTAAAAATCTCTCAACCATATCAGAAAATATACTCATCATGCACCTCTGAAAAGTGGCAGGTGCATTGCATAGTCCAAAAGGCATGCGTCGATATGCAAAAGTTCCGAATGGACATGTAAAAGTTGTTTTTTCTTGGTCTTCCGATGAGATGGGAATTTGGTTATATCCGGAGTATCCATCAAGAAAACAATAAAATTTATGTCCTGCCAATCTTTCTAACATTTGGTCAATAAAGGGTAATGGGAAATGATCTTTCCTAGTGGCTTCATTAAGTTTCCTGTAATCTATGCAGACTCGCCATCCAGTTTGTGTGCGAGTTGCGATTTGTTCATTGTTATTATTTGTGATTACAGTTATTCCAGATTTCTTAGGTACAACATGAATCGGGCTAACCCAAGGACTATCTGAAATAGGATATATTATTCCGTTATCCAACAATTTAATAATTTCTTGTCTTACAACTTCTTTCATTGTTGGATTTAGTCTTCTTTGTGGGTCACGTTTAGGTTTTGCGTTTTCAGTCATATGAATTCTATGTTGTACTATGGTTGGACTAATCCCCTTTATGTCTCCCATAGTCCATCCAATGGCTTCCTTATTAGTTTTTAGAACTTTAATTAATTTATTAGTTTCTTCTTCATTTAAATCGTTTGCTATTATAACAGGAAGTGTCTCTTTTTCGCCTAAATATGCATATATCAAATGATCAGGCAATGGCTTAAGTTCTAATTTAGGTGCTTCGATCATGGAAGGGAGGCTAGGGGCTCTAAGCTCCTCACTCAGGGGTTCTGGAAGAGGTTCTTGATGAGCATACATTAAATCTTGCGTATTAAGTTCTTCTAACAATGCAATCTCATCTTCAAAGATTTCTTCAAAGCTTTTATCAAATATGTCATCATCTAATTCTCCTAAATCTTCCTCTTCTAATTCTTGAATCATATTTACATCTAATGTTTGACCATGTGATTGCCCATTTAAATTGAAAATATTCAAATCAATTGTCATGTTTCCAAAAGATAATTTCATTAACCCATTACGACAATTAATCAAAGCATTAGATGTAGCTAAAAATGGTCGTCCTAGAATGACAGGTATTTGACAATGTGTGTTAGCTACAGGTTGGGTTTCTAGTACTATAAAGTCTACTGGAAAGATGAATTCCCCTATTTTAATTAGTACATCCTCTATTTCTCTGTTTGGCATCTTAATAGAGCGGTCTGCTAGTTGAAGAGTGACCTTAGTAGGTTTTAGATCTCCTAAATCAAGCTGTTCATAAACAGAATATGGAAGCAAATTTACACCAGCTCCTAAGTCTAATAAGGCTCTATTAATAAATTTATTCCCTATACTACATGAGATGGTAGGACATCCAGGGTCTTTGTATTTAACGGGAATTGTGCTTGTTAACACATTTGATATATTAGAGGCTAAAAAGACTTTCTTAGGCACATGAGTTTGTTTCTTCTTGGTGCATAAATCTTTAAGAAATTTTGCATAATTTGGCACTTGTTGAATTGCATCAAGAAGAGGAATATTAATTTTTACTTGCTTAAAAACCTCTAACATTTTTTCCATTTGTGCAGAATTTTTATTGCTTTTTAATCTTTGTGGATACAGAGCCTTTATTTCTTGAATTTTATTTTCATTTGATGATATTTCAATTGGTTCTTCAAGAGGTATTTCATTATTTATATTTATTTCAGTTGTGGTTTCAGGCTTCTTATTGCATTGATCTACTTTATTATCCACTTTTTTACTGGATCTTAAAACAGTTATAGCATTAACTTGACTTTCTTTTATATGATTTATAGCCTTAGGGTCTCTTGGATTAGTGATGGGTTGGCTAGGAAAAGTTCCTCTCTCTCTCTCTCTCGCTAATTTGAGATGCAATTTGCCCAACTTGGAGTTCTAATCTAGCTATGGCTTGTGAATTAGTACTCATTATTTGACTAGATGTGTGCATGAACTTAGTTAGGGCATCAGAGGTTTGCGATGTTGTTTTCACTAAAACGTCCACATTTTTCTCTAAATCAGACAGTTTATTATTAAATCTAGGAGGTTGAAATTGTTGATTAGAGTTTAAATTATTAAAATTTTGAAATTGTGGTTCTTTAAAATTTTGATTAAATGATTTAGAGTTAGAATTATTATTATTGTTATTGTTATTATTTTGTGAATGAAAGTTTGAATTATCATTTTGTCTCCATGAGAAATTTGGGTGATTTCTTCAACCTGGATTATAATATTGAGAATATGGATCATTCTTAGGATTTTGAAAAGTAGCATTCATTTGTTCATAATTTAAATTATTTTCTAAATACGGGCACTCTTCTCCTATGTGTGAAGGATCTTGACAATTAGGACATACAGAAATTTGATTAACTTGTTTATTCTTAATGTCTAATTCATCTAATCTACGGACAAGTGCATCGATTTTAGCCTCACATGCAGTGGTTGGATCAATAACATGCATACCATTTTTATAGGCCATTGATTTTTCATTAATCGATTTGTTAGACCTATCATAAGTACTCTCTTCCCATTGCCCAGTTTTTTCCGCTAAATTTTCAAAAAATTCCCAAGCCTCATCTTCACTTTTATCCATAAAATTTCCTTGACACATAGATTCGAGCATAGTTTTTGTGTTAAAGTTCAAACCTTCATAAACAATTTGACATAGTCTCCATTTTTCTATAGCATGATGAGGGCATAATGTTAATAAATTTTTAAATCTATCTAAGTACTTCCAAAATGTTTCTCCAGGAATTTGGGAAAATTGATTTATTTCATTCCTAATTTTTGCAGTTTTATGATTAGGATAAAATTTTCTTAGAAACACTTTAATAAACTCATCCCAAGTATTTATAGAATCAACGGGTAAACTATGCAACCATTTCTTAGCATAATCTTTTAAAGCGAATGGAAGGAAACGAAGCTTAAGTGCATCTTCAGTTAAGTTTTGTAATTTCATCATAGAGCACACCTCTTCAAATTCACTTATAAAGATATAAGCATCTTCACTATCGGCTCCTAGGTATTTTGGAAGCATATTCACATAGTGAGGTTTGATTTCAAAATTGTTTGCAGTAGATATAGGTAATCTAATACATGAAGGTAATGATGTTCTCATTGGGTAACACTTATCACGTAATGCAACATTAGGGTTTACTTCAGCCATAATTAAATTTTTAAATTCAGATCGTACTAAGCATTTTGTTGAATCTCTAGTCCAAATGTGCATACACTATAAGAATGAAGATAAGTGATTAAAACTAAAATGATATTTTTTTTTAAAAACCTTTCAGATATATTTTTCAATAAATGCTTATATTATTATTATTTTTTGTGTTAATTTTCAAATTTTATATCTCGTCTATTCGTTAGCCAGGTAAGCGTAAGATTAGTGGTCGCACTATGTACCGTTAAACACCACCTCTCTTCCGGGGGATACTGGCTCACCCTTAACCACTTTCCTAGACACCAACAAACAAACTTAATATAAAGATGAAATTTACAAATTTTAAATTTCACAAATTTGTCGGCCAGGTAAACGTAAGGTTAGTGGTCGCACTACGTACCGTTAAACACCACCTTCCTTTCGGGGGATACTAGCTCACCCCTAACCGTTTTCCTAGACACCAACTAGTTAGGAAATTTTAAAATTGTAAATTAATTAACTTTTTATAATAATTATTTTCTAATCTAATAATTCAAAGAACTAAAGAGAAATTAAAACTTCCCCGGCAACGGCGCCAAAAACTTGGTGAGAAATTTCAAAGCACTAAAAATAATGACACGATATGATAAGCAGTTATGAATGAAGTTGATATAGTGCAACAAAATTTCAAGTAATAAAAACCGCAAGTGCACGGTGTACGATTGTAATACCGATACAAGTACGAGTCGATCCACAGAGAAGGTCTAAATTCTACTTTAATCCAGGCGAATTATGAATAAAAGGTTGGATTGATTTGTCTAACAAAAATGAAATCTTAATTTGAGAAAAATAATTTATGAGAAATATGTCTCGGGTGCAATTTTATTAAAAATGTTTAATATATGATTAATAATTCATCGCATCATACAAATATATTTGAAATTATGATTCACAAAAGCCCTTTATTTTTATAAATCATCAAATTATTTTGTTTATTGCTTTCCACATATCGCATCAAAATCACTTAAGCATGTAATATATGCGAGCAATGAAGACAAAAATTAGGTGATAGAAATATAATGAAAGCCATTAGAAGAGTCCGGAAATTTGCTTCGAATGCTAATGATATTTCGTGTGCTCTCACGCCATATTGCATCGAACTTTCGTAGGCATGCAACATGTGTTTAAGGCAACACAAAATATCAAAATTTCTAATAAAATCTTTGGACATGCATATCATTGTTTGAAGCGATGAATTATAATAATAATCACATAATTAATTTAATGAACCATCAAATTGCACCCGAAACACAAGGAGACTACTCACGCATAGTTGCAATATGAAAAACTATGGAAGATATCATCATGAACAAGAAAAGATTCAAGAAAAGAAATGATTTTATTAATAAAAACAAGGACTTACAAACGTGCGCAAAGCACATGTACAAGCTCCCTCTAAATCTTCTCCTTCCACCGCCACAATATCTCTCATAAACTCATAAATGCAATCGTACGTAAACTCTCACTTTCAGCTCTCCATTCCGTCCCCTATCTTAGTAAGGAGAGCTATTTTTATAGTGAGCTCTCAACAAACAATTCACAAAATAAAGAGGAGGAAAAATCTAACGTCACTAGCTCTCAAGAAACGCACCATGGCTAACAGCCATCAATATTGGCGTCAATTGATGGATTCAGCCATCAATATTAGCGTCAATTGATGGATTCAGCCATCAATATTAGAGCCCCTATGGGGCTGAATTAATTCAGCCATCAATTGGGGGTGAATTAATTCAGCGCCATCATGGTGCTGAATAATTTCAGCACCAATATTTCCAATATTCAGCGCCCATGTGGCGTTTGGATAATTTAATGCGGCGGGCCGATATAATTTAGTAATGTATCAGCATTTGATTAACTGGAGTAATGAACGTGATGATGGCGACGTATGGATCGGTGCCAAACGGTCATCCGACCTTAATCCTTAGACTTATTTGCTGCATTTTGTTGTTGTTTCTGCATTGTTATCTTCAAAAAATTTTAATTGATAACCTGCAACTACACAAACAAAAATTACCGTGAAAAGCATCATTTTAAATAAAATTTGACATAAACAATTATAAAATAAATGTGTTTTGGTGATTTCATCAGGATGCAAGCATTTCAGACTCAAGTAAAGAAGAGGAGGCCAACATGTGCTTAATGGGAAAGAGCGTCATATCTGATGACGAATGCAGTGTCCAAAGTGACACTGAGGTAACTCCTCCAACCTATGATGAATTATTTTCTGAATTTTTAAAGACTTGCAAATTTTTTGAAAAAAGTTTAGAAGATAATGATCTTCTTAAATCTGAAAATGAAATTTTACTTAAAGAAAACAAAAAATTGTTAAATGAAATTAAGACCATTGGAAAAAGAGATATTTCTTGCCAAGAGTGTGATCACTTTTTGGGAAGAATTAAAGAACTTGAAGAATCTCTTTCCAAATCTCATTCTACAATAAAAGTTCTTACTAAAAAGAATGAGATTTTAGAGAGAGATCTGAAATCTTCAATTTCCAAAGTCCATGAGGGAAAGAAATCTTTTGAACGTAGATGCGTAAATCTAGTATCCGAGAATACAGAAATGAGAAACCAGATTCATGACTTAACACTAGCCATGAAAAAATTTGGAATGGGCCGAAGATCACTGGATATGATCTTAGGATACCAACGCCATGGATCTGAAAGGTTTGGGCTCGGATACACGTCTGGAAGCTGTCGCCCGGCGACAACCACTGTCGCCGGCGACAGTGAAAAGTCCAGAAAATTTACTTAAAAAAATTCTAAAATTAATGAATTGTCAAATATTGCATCCTCATCCAGTAAAAGTCCAGAAAGGTTATACTCCTCTAAATACATTACATGTGCCAAATGCAATAGATTTGGTCACACTACGGACTCTTGATGGAAAGAAGGAAAAAGTAAAATCAAACAAATCTGGGTGCCTAAGGCTTCTACCTATACTATGGGTGGAACCACTTGGGTAACCAGATCTTTACTCACCTCTTCTTTCTAGGTGTGTTGGCAGGCTAAGGACAAAGAAGACGTGTGGTACTTGGACTCGGGTTGTTCAAAACACATGACGGGCAATAGAGAGAAGTTCCTTAGCCTAGAGATGAAGAAAGGAGGAGTTGTTACTTTCGGAGACAATGGAAAAGGAAAAATCATCGGCATCAGAGTTGTGGGTAACGAAAATTTTTCAATTTCAAATGTTTTATTTGTAGAAGGATTAAAGCATAATTTGATTTCTATTAGTCAATTATGTGATAAGGGTTTAAATGTTTTATTTGAATCTTCTGCAAATTTGTGCAAAATTATTAATTCCAAAACAAATGAAATTGTTTTTACCGCACCTAGATGTCATAATGTATATATGATTAAATTTCTAGATTTTTCAAATTCTACTTTGAAATGTTTTTTATCAAAAAATGATGAATTAGATTTATGGCATAGGCGACTTGGACATACTAGTGCCAAGTTAATTACAAAACTTTCAAAAGATAAATTAATTAAAGGTTTCCTTTGTTAAATGGAAATTTATCTTCTTCACTATGTGTGCCTTGCCAAAAAGGAAAATTTTCAAAATCATCTTTCAAAAGTAAAAACATTATTTCTACCACTAGGCCACTTCAATTAATACATATGGATTTATTTGGGCCAATTGGAATTTCTAGCTTAGGAGGTAGAAAATACACATTTGTATTGATTGATGATTATTCTCGTTTTTGTTGGACTTTATTTCTAACCTCCAAATCCGATGCATTTTCAGAATTTTCAAAATTATGTTTGCGTATCCAAAATGAATTTGAGTTAAAAATTAAACGCATACGATCGGATCATGGAGGAGAATTTGAAAATGAAAAGTTTATTTCTTTTTGTACGGAGTTAGGAATTAAACATGAATTTTCCACTCCACGCACACCACAGCAAAATGGTGTAGTGGAGAGGAAAAATTGAACTCTTCAAGAGTTAGCCCGTACGATGTTATCTGAATTTAAATTACCAAAATCTTTTTGGGCTGAAGCGGTTAGTACGGCATGTTATGTAATTAATAGAGTAATGCTTCACCCTATTTTAAAATTAACTCCTTATGAATTAATTTTTAATAAACAACCAAATGTTTCTTATTTCAAAGTTTTTGGTTGTAAATGTTTTATTTTGAATTCTAAGGATTCCTTAGGAAAATTTGATGAAAAATGTGATGAAGGTATTTTTATTGGCTATTCTTCAACTAGTAAAGCTTATAGGATTTTTAATAAAAGAACAAAAATAGTTGAAGAATCTATTCATGTTAGGTTTGATGAGTTTGCTTCATGTGTAGAAAAGAAAATTACAGGAAGAGAAGATGATCCCCTTCCATCGGTGGAGAATGATGATGAAGAACTTGGAGAAAATGAAGAAGGAAAAGAAGAAGAAAGAGAAGGAGAAAGAGAAGAAGGAGATAGAGAAGTAGAAGAAAGAGAAGAATATGAGCCTCCAAGTGATCTGAGGTTTTCAAAGGATCATCCAAAGGAGCTTATCATTGGAGATCCGCAAAAAGGGGTTAGTACTCGTTCATCTTTACATATTTTATTTTCAAACCTTTGTTTTGTCTCTGAAATAGAACCAAAAGATGTTTCCACTGATTTAAATGATGAATTTTGGTTTTTAGCTATGAATGAAGAACTTAATCAATTTGAACGTAATAAGGTTTGGAATCTTGTAGAACGACCCAAAAATCATCCTGTAGTTGGTGTTAAGTGGATTTTTAAAAATAAAATGGATAATGAATCTAGAATTGTTAGAAATAAAGCCAGATTAGTTGCAAAAGGTTATGCACAAATTGAAGGGGTAGATTTTGATGAAACTTTTGCACCCGTAGCAAGATTAGAAGCGGTTAGAATATTTCTTGCATTTGCTTGTTTTAAAAGATTTAAATTATATCAAATGGATGTCAAAACCGCATTTTTAAACGGGTATATAAAAGAAGAGGTTTATGTAGAACAACCCCCTGGATTTATAAATGAGAAATATCCAAATTATGTTTATAAATTAGATAAAGCACTTTATGGATTAAAACAAGCGCCTCGTGCTTGGTATGATCGATTAACTCAATATTTGTTAAAGCACGATTATAAAATAGGAAGTGCTGATTCTACACTCTTCATTAAGCAAATTGATCATGATTTAGTTATTTTACAAATTTATGTTGATAATATTATTTTTGGAGCCACTAATGAAGAGTTGTGTAATGAAGTAGTTCAAATTATGAAAAATGAATTTGAAATGAGCATGGTTGAAGAACTTTCATATTTTCTAGGTTTTCAAATTACACAAAAACATGATGGTATTTTTATATGTCAAACCAAATATATTCATGATATGTTAAAAAGATTTGGATTTGAAAATCTTAAGCATGCTAACACTCCTATGCGTACTTCACTAAAATTAGGAAAAGATGAAAGTGGTGTTTCAATTGAACAAACCCTTTATAGAAGTATGATATGATCTTTATTGTATTTAACCGCATCTAGACCTGACATTATGTTTGCCGTTTGTTTATGTGCTAGATTTCAAGCTAATCCTAAAGAGTCACATTTAAAAGTGGTGAAACGTATCTTTAGATATCTCATAGGAACATCAAAATTAGGATTATGGTATCCTCATAATGATTCTTTTATTTTGCATGGTTTTTTGGATTCGGATTATGCGGGATGTTCTTTAGATAGGAAAAGCACTAGTGACACTTGTCACTTTATCGGCCCTTCACTTATTTCATGGTCGAGTAGGAAACAGAATTCTGTTGCCCTCTCTACCACCGAGGCCGAATATATTGCACTAGGTAGTTGTTGTGCCCAAGCTCTTTGGATGTCACAAACGTTAGAAGATTTTGGCATGCAACAAAGTAGTGTAGAATTAAAGTGTGACAATAAAAGTGCTATAGATTTAACTAACAATCCCGTATTACATTCTAGATCTAAGCATATAGATGTCCGACATCATTTTATAAGGGATCATATTAAGAAGGGTAATATAAAAATCAACTTTATAGGCATAGAAAATCAACTAGCGAATATATTCACTAAGCCATTACCGGATTCCCGTTTTTCTATGCTTAGGCTAGAATTGGGAATCCTAGACATTTCTCAATGAATATATCATTACTTAAAACCTATAAAATTAAAAAAAAATCATCACAAAACCCATACATTTTAAAAAGAAAAAGCCTAAATTTTAAAATCAAACCATAGAATTTCAAATGACTTAACAAAATTCAAACATCATTAATATTACATCACTATTGTTCCAATAAAAACAGTAAAAAACAACATTAGTTTCAAGTTCATTAACAGAAAACAACATCTGAAGAAGTTCACTGTCGCCCAGGCGACAGTGGATGTCGGAAATTTCCGACATCAGTCAGCAGCAGCAGCCCGATGAAACTACTCAGAATCCTCAAAACCAGCCCCGCTGCTCTCTGGACAATCTTCTGGAGGTCCTCGTCTCACGGCCTTACCACGGCGAGTCCGCCTCACCGATTGGCGTGGCGGTTCTTCATCGAGAACTTGCCATTCGGCCTCTTCCTCCGGAGTTGGCTTTAACTTCAGACCTTTGACAAGAAACTTCATAAACTTCTGCATTCGACTCCGGTCCTTTTTCACTTCTTTCTTGTGATCCTCTAATGAATCACGCAAATCATCAATGGACTCTCGTAGTGATCCTGCCCTAGGCATTGGCGGCTCTCTAATCTCAATTCCAGGATGGGCCTTTTTCTGCGTCTTCTTCACTTTCATCGTACCCGTATAATATATCTCCGGATAACAATCATCAAAATAAGAATCTTGAGCTATCCATCCATACTTCTTATATAATATACGCTGAATTATCGCCCCCATTGGCAGCATGTGAACCTTCACCCATTTTGGATGCTTTAATCTAAATGCATACCGAATCTGGGAGAGTATGAAGTCCGCCACATCGAAAAGTTCATCCTCCATAATGAAGTAAGTAATGAGGGTCAACTGAGCCGTGATACTTCTTGTATCTCCACTCTTCAACATGACTGAGTTCCTTAATATATCTTGAACTAAAAAAGCATCCGGAGTGAGTGACGTAACTTCAGTGGTTAGAGTCTTCTTTTGACTCCCATGTAAACTCATGTTTACAAGGGTCCAATCTCTATCTTTTCTATAACTCTCCACTATATCCGGCATATTTTCACTCATCACTAGTCCGAATTCCTCTCTTAGATCAACATGTGTTATTTCCACATGTTGACCTTGGATTCTTGATCTAACTCCCCCATCCAATTCAGTGTAATTGGGATCTTCCAAATGATTATAGAATTCTCGAACCAAAAAGGATGAAAATGAATCTGCTGTGATTATTGAGAGTATACCTGCATTCGCAAGCCGATCATAGATATGATCATGCTTCGGCGAATCAAATTCAACATATTTCGCTACTCCAACTATGGCTTTCTCCACCCCAGGGTACACTTGATACGAACTATGCGCATCTTCAGAAGTACTTCTTCGCGCTTTAGAACTGGAAGCCATTATGCAAATAACATATAAAAAAATGGATTAAACATGTGCTGTGCACTGGAACACTGTCGCCCAGGCGACAGTGACTGTCGGAAAATTCCGACAGTACTTCAGTAAACTTCTCTTAAATTATTTTACATAAACTTCCAGATCTACTCAAAATCAAGTTTTATTTCAACATCAAGTTTAAAAAAAATATATAATATTTTTTTCAAATCTACATCTTCTCCATATCCTTACTATTCATCATCTTCAACCTTCTTCCAAAAGCAAATCTTCCATTTTAAAAAAAAATTCTACTATGTACAAATGCAAAACTTCAACCACAAAAAAAACACAAAATCAAAACATTTTTCACCAAGATCCAACAAGATCCCCTTGATTTACACTAGATCTACACTTTTAAAACACAAAACTTCCAAGATCTACACCATTCATCAAAGGAAAAATAAAAAACATACATCTTTTATCATCTCCCCTTTCTAAAATAAAAAAACCCTAAAAATTTTTGAGTCAAAACACTTAAAAATCCAAAACCATACCTTAGATCTAGGATGTCGCCGACCTCCGACAGCCTTCTCTCGCCCTTCAGTTCAGAAAAATGATGCACAATAGGGTTTGACTCGGTCCAAAGCCGTATTTATATTTTTGGCTGTCGCCCAGGCGACAGTGACTGTCAGAAATTTCCGACAGCTCCCGATTTGATAAATCTCCAATTTTTGGTCCCTTTGATGCTTTACAATAGTTATATGTCATTATTAATGCTTCACCTCATGACTTGATGACAAACCATGTGCTTTTTATCTTTAAAAAAATGGCTCTTACATGATTATATGATTTCATTTCCAAGCTATCATCGTATTGACACTCCTACTTAGTTGTTTCGACCATTGGAAATTGTTTTCGCATGCCTCTAAGTATGAGAAATTGTTTATCTATCATAATGAACTATCACGTTCACTTCTTTTGATCAATACATATGTCTTTTTATTTAATATATACATGAATCATATTTGCTTTAACATAATAAAATAGCACTTCATAAATACAACTTTAACCTTGATTTGTTAGCACAACAAAATATACACCATCTTTTGCGATTCAAGTGAATTCGGAGATCCTTGGTCAATAAAAAATTATCAATATCTCAAAAATACGATATCACAAAATCTGTGATCAAAAAATATTTAAAATAAAGACAAGGATACTCCACCAAGCACTACTTACCCTCCTGATAAGTCTTAATGAGCATTGTGAGGTTAAGCACCTTGGAAGGAATTGTAAAGTGTCTTGTGCAAAAGAAAAATGGTTTACTATTCTTCTTGTGCTATATCTTCAAAGTCAAAGTTGACTTTATATGCTTATATTATGTTCTCCATTTCAATGATCATGTAGATTAAATAACTTCATATGTTTGATCTAAGTATCACTTGTACACATCATTATGTTATTTAAACATTCATCTCATGAGAATTGGACCGAAAATATTCCATAAATCTATACACTATTGTGTCATTCTATGATACTTTCAAATGACCTTACACATGTTTAAGTTATTTTCTTTCATTACTTCATATGGCTATACCGTCACTTCATGAGTTTATTCATACTATGACATATTCCTATTATTTCATGAACTTCAATCATTTCCAACAAAGTGCTTCCGCTTACTCTTCATTTCTACATCCTATATCTTTTCCCTTCAGAACTACTCTTTTATCTAATATTAACTTTTGCTAATACCAAAAGGGGGAGAATTAAAAGTATAAAAAGAGAAATCACAAATCTAGTACACCTAAATATTCCACCTAAACAATACATCATTTCAACTTACTTTAACATTTAGGGGGAGCATACATTTAAGGGGAGCATTCATTTAGGGGGAGCTTTCATCTAAAGGGAAATTATTTATTTTAAGAGAAATATATCATGTTATTTTTGTGCACACACCAAATGTTAAAATCAACAATCTAAATAGACATGATTTCTTTTTATACGGATTTGTTATTATCAAAAGGGGGAGATTGTTGGAGCATGCGTTTCGCACTCCTCCGGTTTGATAATAACAAAGTCCCGTTTGTATTTGATTCTATTTTTTATTAATGGTGTGCAGGTAACAGGTATGAGATGTTCACATTTCTGCTGGAGCTAAATTTGAATGTGGGAAAATTTCACTGTCGGAAAATTCCTACAGCCGATGTCGCCCCGGCGACAGCAGAGAAGTTACAACTACTTCCCTCCACAGCAGCACAACGAAAGGCAGTTTTGAGCTGTCGGAAATCCGACAGCGATGTCGCCCAGGCGACAGCTCGGAGGTTACAACAACTGCCCACGACACCACCCACGACCGACAGTTTTGCGCTGTCAGAAATCCGACATCGATGTCGCCCAGGTGACAGCTCGGCGGTTTCAGCAACTGCCCGCACGACGGCACTTCAGCGGCAGTTTAGCGCTGTCGGAAAATTCCGACAGTCGATGTCGCCCAGGCGACATCGATTTTCTATAAATTGACTCCTTGTGTTCGTGCATTCCAAGCATTGAGAATTCCAAGTCCCTTCCTGAGTGCATACGAACCAGAGAGCTCCAGAACCTCTTCAACTCCCATTTATGCAAAGAAGGATTGAAGATTGAAGACGAGATCGTGCGCGCTTCTACATCAACGATCATCTCGAGGCTTCAACCATCCATTCAGAGATCTGAATTTCTAGGGAGTTGTTCTTTTCATATTGCATTTCCATTTACATACATTTCATTTTGTATTGGTAGAGAAATCGTCGTCTTGCGTGCGACGTCTAAGTCCTTGCGCGGCTTAGGGGAAAATCGCTTCCTTGTGCGGAGCGTCCAAGTCCTTGCGTGGCTTGGTGGGAAATCGTGGCCTTGTGTGCTACGTCTAGATCTTGGGAAGATCTAGAGGATAGGCTTGGGCTTGGTCTTGGGAGAGACAAGTGATAGCCTTCCGATCCTTGGGAGAAGGATTGGTAAACCAAAAATTATTGTATTTTTTATTATCATAATTGTGCCTTGATCTTAAGCATTGTTAAGATCATTTTTTATTGTATGCAAATTTCATGATAAATATAATTATGCTCTTTTCACTAATTGCAAATTTGTTTGCTTAAATCTTTATCTTAGAAATTTGTGTTTGGTTTAATACAAAAATTGCATTGGTTTAAAATTATTTATAAGTAACTTTTAAGTAAAGTAAAATTTGTCTAAAAATTATTAAGTAAAAATTATACCTTTAAACACACCCTTATTCACCCCCCTCTAAGGGCGTCACACGATCCAACAAGTTGTTCCGGGGAAGTGTTGAGTTCCTCCGCCTTTAGGTAGGCCAAGCCCCTAGGAAGTGTTGAAGTTCTCCACCCTCAGTTATTCCGGGGAAGTGTTGAGTTTCTCCGCCTCCAGGTGATCTAAGCCCCTAGGAAGTGTTGAAGTTCTCCACCTCCAGTTCGTCTCAGGCAATGTTGAGTTCCCTCCATCTCAAGTTGAGTTCAGCTCGACTAAAGATGATGAGGTCCCTATCTCAAGTTGAGCTCGGCTCGACTATAGGTGTTGAGTTTCACTCCATCTCAGGTTAAGTTCACAGCTCGACTAGAGGTGTTGAGTTCCGTCCATCTCAGGTTGAGTTCTGCTTAACTAGAGGTGTTGAGTTCCCTCCATCCCAGGTTCAGTTCTGCTCGACTAAAAGTGTTGAGTTCCCTCCATCTCAGGTTGAGTTCAGATCGACTAGAGGTGTTGAGTTTCCTCCATCTCAGGTTGAGTTCTGCTTGACTAGAGGTGTTGAGTTCCTTCCACCTCAAGTTGAGCTCGGCTCGACTAGAGGTGTTGAGTTTTGTCCTCCACTTCAGGTCGAGTTCAGCTCGACTACAGGTGTTGAGTTTTCCTCCACCTCAGGTCGAGTTCAGCTAGACCAGAGGTGTTGAACTTTCTCCACCTCCAGTTGAACTCGGCTCACAGGAGGGTTGTTAAGTAGAGAAAGGCCCGTCCTCCACCTCAGGTCGAGTTCAGCTCGACTAGAGGTGCTGAGTTTTCCTACACCTCAGGTCGAGTTCAGCTCGACCAGAGGCGTTGAGCTTTCTCCACCTCCAGTTGAGCTCGGCTCACAGGAGGGTTGTTAAGTGGAGAAAGGTTCGTCCTCCACCTTAGGTCGAGTTTAGCTTGACTATAGGTGTTGAGTTCCCCTCTACCTCAGGTTGAGTTCAGCTCGGCGAGATGTGTTGAGTTTTCCTCCACCTCAGGACAAGTTCAACTCGACTAGAGGTGTTGAGCTTTGTCCACCTCCAGTTGTGCTCGACTCACAGGAGGGTTGTTAAGTGGAGAAAGGTGTTGGATCTGTAGGCGCCCTTAGAGGGGGGTGTGGGGGGGGGGGGGGGGTGAATAAGGGTTTTAAACTTTTTATGATTATTAAAGAAAATAAATCTCAGTTGCTACCGCAAGCGGTAGCGTTACAGCTCGGCGTTAGTGACAGAGAAATTAGCTTTCAGGTTAAGACAATGAAAATCAAAGAGCACGAATCATAGATGAAGAAATAAACATATTTTCATTAATCATCAAATCGAAATACATATGTTTACAAAAACTTTTTCAATAACGCTTGGAAAGAGACGACAAATGAAAAACTCTTTTTCGTTTTCTATACCGACTCTTCTCCCAAGGACCGGTTGGCTTTAGCCTATCTCTCCCCAGATAAGGCCTCAAACCGCTATAGCCTTTCTCACTCCAGAAAGGCCTCGAGCACCCCCTATATCTACTCCCTAGACCCAGTCACCGTGTGGCGAATTCCTCCCTAAGTCCTACCTAGACCTAGTCACCGTGTGGCGAATTCCCCCTAGTCCCCGCAAGGCCCTAGTCGCCGTGTGGTGATGAGTCCAGTTTATATAGTGATTTCCGGACTCATCTGGGCTAGGTTTCATGCAATTGCACTTCATTTTAGGCCCATATTTAATTCTATTTGATCACGTTGCCCATTTCATTGCTTAGTGCACATTTATGCCCCATCTCGGTGTGATTTCATGTATTTTTGTGGTCTAGTATTTTTCCTGCAGGCCCTGGGATCGCGTGAACGTTCGGGATGGAGCGGGGCAATTTTTGGCCTAAAAAGCCTCTGATCGTGCGCATTCCTTCGCGCACGATCAGGCGCACGACCAGTGGTCGTGCGTTAATTCCCTTCCCTGACAGAGCGTCTGCGCACGATCATATGGATTCCTTCGCGCACGACCACTGGTCGTGCGCCCCTGACCGTGCGTTATTTTCCATCTTTTTCTTTGCTACAGGTTGACTGCGCACGATCACAGGCATTCCTTCGCGCACGACCATTGGTCGTGCGCCACTGACCGTGCGCAGTGTTTATTCTGCAAACTATAAAAGCGCCGGTTCCGCCCTAACTTCGATTCAGACCGATTTCCTCCGCCGTTTTCCACGTTTTTTGCAGGGTTTCGCCTCCTTCTTCACCGCCCACCTTAGGGAGGAGCTCCGGGCAAGCTTTCAACGCCAAATCTTCGCCGGAGCTTCCTCTTGGCCATCTCCTTCATCTAAGAGCTTCAAGAAGGGAGTCAACCTATCTCTGACAATCAAGATCGGAGCAGCTTGTGTGATCATTCCACCGGTTCGTGACACGAAGAAGACGGGTCCATTGGAGAGTAGTGACAACTCTCTCTCTACCCCGGACGCAGTTGAGGACCGAGCTTGGACGCGGATTGACAACCCGCCGATTCCTTCCGTGAATCCTCAACAAGACTTCGGAGCTGGTCGATTTCGCACACTCACCTCCTCTTGCAGTTGATAGCTTAGTTAGGTTTCCTTATTTTTGATGAAGTATACTTTTATTTGTTAACATTAGTATGAAATCATGTCTATGTGATTGAGTAATCTTGTTATATTTTCATTTGAGGTGTGCCTTGTGGTGTGGATTGTTTGTTGTGTTGTGCCGCCCTAACAATTGTTAGTGGTGTGCTTTGCGAAGAGGTGCTTGCGACCCTCATTCCGCCGTTCTCTCCACTCCATCTGCTAGCCTACTCTTCCATCCGCCTAGCGAAGCGTGACATAGCGGCCCGTGTAATCCATTCCGACTCCGCCGGTGCGAACCATTCCATTCGCTTGCCTACTCTTCCATCCGCCTAGCGAAGCGTGGCATATCGGCCCGTGTAATCCATTCGCCCAACGAAGCAGTGCGCTCAAGGCCTGCACAGTTCGACTCCGCCTGCCTACTCGTCCATCCGCCCTTGCGACGCAGCGCGCTCAAGGCCTGCCTAGTCTCCATCCTGCCAAGCGAAGCATTGCATAGCGGCATTGCATAGGAGTAGTTATAGCATTTTCTCTTTATTTTCCAAACCAAAACCCCCGTTTCCGCAACCCATCCGACATAAAGGACTTCAACCTCAAGTCCTTCCTCGATAGATAGCTCCACCTTACTGTGTTCCTTTGAGATCGATACTTGGGGATTCATTCCCATTTTATATTACTTGAACGATCGGTACACTGCCGTTTCGTGTCGCAGTCTTACTACCGCCTTTAGCGGCGTGCTAAGATTTGCGCCATCATGTGGCGAGTTTCTCTACCGAACAAAAGATATAAAAATATTACAAATGAATAAAATAACAACTAAAGACAAACTCCCTCTTAGGTTGAACTCGAAGATCTTGTCGAAGGTGCGCCGAAGTAATCCTTTGAGTTGATGCGTGCGACCTTCTCGTAGAATAAGTGTGTTGGTTCTTTCTTCGAGTTCCTCGCGTTCACGAACGTTGACGAAGTTGTCTTGGCTGCTTCTGAAGGCTCTCACGAGTGCTCTGAAATAAGGCTTCAATAACTTCTGTAACAGCAACAACGTAATGGAGGAAGCACCGCTCTTTAAATAGATTCGACAGCTACCGCCTGCGCTAGTACAATCGCCCCGCGATAGTGACACGACGTGCACACGGATCGTGGCAGTTAAGGCAACTTCTGAGCGCAAACGGTCGCGGTAACACTATCACCCCGCAATAGTGCAATTTCCTTCCTTCAGCCAATATCTCTTTCCATATTTGCCCCTCAATCAACTGCAGATGGGATGTTTCCAAAAGCTACCGCCGGGCGTTAGACCTAACGCTCCGCGATAGAACTTGCCAAACATAGCGACCCGTCGACATTCCATTTTCTCCACTTTCCTTTCTGTTAATAGTTTCCATATATACTAACACCAGCGTCAGTGGTAACGCTCCGCGGTAGGTCATTTCGTCGGGCGCATCTTTGTCGAGCTGACCTCAGCTTTCGTCGATCTCAATCTGGTTCGTCGAACGGAAACTTGTTTTCGTCGATCTCAATCTGGTTCGTCGAACAACATCATTTTCTTCGAACACCATTTCGTCTTTCGGATGCTAGCGCCAGCGTTAGTGCTAACGCGTCACGGTAGAGCTGCAGTTCGTCGAACGGGCCTTCGCTTTCGTCGATCGTCGAACGCCCTGATATGAATTTCGTCGAACGGGCTTCCTCGTTCGTCGTTCGTCGAACGGAGCACCGAGTTCGTCGAACCCAGTTCGTCGAACTGTAACTAGCGCGCCGCGGTAATACAGACGCCCCGCGGTAGTGCATACATTTCGTCGAACACCAGCTTGCATCTCAGCGGCTTCTCTTCAGCGGTTTCGTCTCAGCGGTTGTTAATGCTAATGCCAACGTTAGAGTTAACGCGGCGCGGTAGCAACAAAACACAGCACTATGGAGTTTTGAGAGCACAAAATCCTGCATACTATAAACACAAAACAAGTGTGATCAAATATCATAGGATTTGTTATTGTCAAACCAAGAGATGCGGAAAGCATGTTCCAACAAACTCCCCCTTTTGATAATAACAAATCCCCTTAGAAAGAAATAATACAGTTGATAGGAATTAGTGTTTATAATAGAGATAGGCATGAAATTTAAGACTTGTGCATATGCTCCCCCTAAATGAATGCTCCCCCTACAACAAATCTTCCTATGAACTTAACTCCACAAACATGTTAATTTCTTTCAAATTTATTCTCCCCCTTTTGGTATTATCAAAAGAGGGTGGAGAGGAAGGCCAACACAAAGTTTGCAATAAATGTGTAGAGAGGGAATGATCATGATAAAGAGTTAAACGCTTAGAGGAAATACAATATATAAGGAAACAAAATGTGAAGAATTTGTTATAAAGAAACCACTTGTTGGAAAAAAAATATATTCATGATCGAGCATACAAGTAGTAAGGAGGTGGAAAGCATGACGAAATATGTTGTAAGTGAACATCTTATAGGAATTGAGAAGCATAGTAGATGATAAAGATTTTAAGACATAACAAAATAGATGTTGTAGCAGTTGAAGTACACAAAATAATTTCAAATCATAGCCATACACTAGTGTTGAAAGATATGTAATACAGAGTTCTCATGGCGGAGCGGAAAAAAAATATGAAAGCATGATATAAGTTATCAAGACAAGATAGAAGAATACAATGTTCAAAATTTAGAAATCAAGTATACTTATACATTGTAATGATCATGCAAAGCTATCTAGTGCATTTACTTAAGAATTTAGAGAATACATGTAGATATGCAATAGACTCCAATTCTCATGAGTAGAAGGCTTACAAGTGATAATGATGTGGACAAAATAGTGTTTTTGAAAAAGTATACATAGGAGTTAATCAAAACACATGACATGTATAATGGAAGAAACACAATATTATTGAACAAGCGTTTTTAGAGTTACCTCAACCCACAAAGTTATATAAATATTCCGATGCACATAGAAAAATAGTACAACTACCAAGGTGCTCTGCACACACAATGCTTATTAAGACTTATCAGGGTGCAAAGTAGTGCTTGGGGAATCACAATTATTATGTTGAATTTTATTTATTTGTTATTCGGTGTACAAGAAGAAGTATGTAAAAGGAAAAATGTTTGCGACAAGACACTTTACAATTCTTTCCAAGGTGCTCAACCTCACAATGCTCATTAAGACTTATCAGGAGGGTGAGTAGTGCTTGGTGGAGTTATCTTTGTCAATTTTTCATTTGAATTTTTTTTGCTTAACGACAAAGGTCTCCGAATTCACTTGTATGTGCAAACAAAAGATTTTGAAAAGACACACTTCTTCAAAGATAGGTGCATGAAAAAAATTTTAACATGTGGTGAAGGTAAAACTAAGCATGCCTAACAATAATATTAAGTTGTTACACTACACAATCATGTAAGAGTGGATTAAAATCATATGTAGTTTATCAAAAAGTGTGAGTGAATAAGTCATTAGCAAATATAAACCATTTACTCATACATAGAGGCACGCTATGCAAAACTACACATGATTTCTATAATCAATTTCAAAGCACACATAAGATAATGATCAAGGCATGATACAAAAATACTTGAACTAGAGAATGAAACATTGTATACAAAGCTTGGCAAGATAAACTATATCATCCTTGAAACATTGAAAAACACATCAGTTTTTATAAAAAAATTTGATTTTCAAAAAACAAAAATAAGTACAACAAATATAAAACATGTTTTTGTTGTATTAATTGTTTTTTTGTAGTTGGTTTTGATATATAAAATCACAAAGCATGTTTTTGGTGTTTTAATATGTTTTACTTTTTTTTGTGTTTTTAGAATTTTAAAAGGAAATAACAGGAACTGAAAAATAACAAATGAAAAAGAAGCTGGAAATTCAGAAATATCCATTATCGCCAGCGGTATCCAGCTATCGCCGGGCGATAGTGACAGAACTCGAATTTTGGGGAACAAGTGAAACTTTTCAGACTTTTTCTTTTGAATATATTTGTGCAGATTTGTGACAATGTATTTCAGCAAAGAAAGCAGCCATATGCATACACAAAAATGCGGATTTTGCAAGTTTAAGCTTGGATGTCCAATACCCCAAATTTAAGCCAAGGTGTCACAATACACTTTCAAAATACTTGTGTTTTTCACATGCAGGAGAGTTTAAATGCATGAGTGAAATGATAACATGTTTGAACACAAAATAAGCATGAGTGAAATGATCATAAATATGTGAAATAACATTCATGCAATGAATACAACATAAGTATGTCTAAGATCAAGATACCCAACAACATGTCTACACTCTAGCCCCGTACTAAGTGACAGATGGGCATGAGGAGTTGCACGCATGCCGTAGGTTGGGGTGTTAGTCCCATATGCAAACACTAGACAAAACTCACCCTAGCACTGTTTCCCCCCAGTGCCTCGCAAGGCCCCACTGGAACCCTCCCCAGTTAAGGACAAGACATGACTTAGAAGTCAGGTAATCTAATGTCTACAACCCTACGCCCTCGCTATAGTGAGACACATAATATGGTTAAATGATCATGGGCATACTTAGCATTTAATCTTATTGAACCTATTTTTTTAAACTATGGCTTTTATGCGAGATTACTTTCTTATTAGATTTGATTTTAAAGTACCATAGTTATTATAGATTTTAACTTTCAATTGTTTTCCTTTAAGATTGATTTAGTATGCCATCAATAGATAACTAGCATGCAAAATAGTATTGATTAGTTGATAATGCTAGAAAGAAGAGGTTGATCACAGCTTTATGGCGTAAGATTTATATAATGGTCATGATCACAAACAATTTGATGAAATCAATAGGATCTTTTGTAGATTTTTAATATTTGAATTAAAAAGATCTATTGAAATGGCAAGATTATTATACATGATCATGAATTTTAACATATAGGAATTATATACTCATAATCAACTGTTTCAGAAAATAATATTTTAGATAAATCAGAATTTAGGAAGATTATGCTACCACCAACGTTAGATCCTAACGCCAGGCACTAGCAACATAGTTGAGATTCTCAAATGGTTTTTGCAATTTTTCAATTCTGATTTGACATGATTATGATTAAACATACTAGGGGTAATCAAAATAACGCAAATATATTAGATACCTAAGCAAAACTTGCGCATTTTATAAATTTAGCCTAATACCCCTAAAATACCTTTTAAATCCATTTCGATAATTATTTCATTTAGTCTTAGAAATATCATATGACAAATTTAGTTTTCAAATTTTATAAGACTTTTAGGAATGGATTTAGAGGGATTAAAATAAAAGGATAAATAGATCACTTGAAAAATAATATGACTTTTTATTCAATTTCATCCAATATGATTTATTAAAGAAGTTTGGCTTAATGTGTCAAAGTCATATCAAATGTTATATAAAGTGACCATATCATGTTGGTTAAAGGAAACAAAAAACAAAAGAAAAAACAAAAAAGGAAATAAAACATATCATGAAGTAGAGAATTGATATTTCATTTTTAATTGATTTCTACTTCATGCAAATGATAGGATACTATTGAATGAGAGATTTAGGTATCCAAAGAGGACCGGGTGTGGTGGTTCCTTTGGGTACCCAAATACAACCTGTTTGCTTTTGGGGAGATATGATTGAATGGGCCCTTTTGATTTGAGTTTGTGTTTTATCTTTAACTTTTGGCCGCCATTCAAACCTTGGTTTAATATTATTTTTAGTTTTCAAATTTTCATAATCATTTACTTGAATATTTGGATCAAAATGATTTTTGAATTTATAATTTGATGGAAATTTGTTTGCATTTAATTTTAGGTTGGTAGAACGATGATGTTGTAAATGATAATGATTTGAAATTTCATTTTCAAGCGTTTGATATTTTTCATTTCCTTTGTTAGGCTTAGACACATTATAAAAATTCACATTTAACTTGCTTTTGGAATTTGCTTGAAATTGTTGATTTATGTGTTGTGAATTTTTCTTTATAATTTTCTTAAGCAAGTTGACTTTAGTTTCCAATTCATAATTCTTAACTTTAAGATTATGTCTAGCTTTATTATAGGCTATTGTGCTATTTTTAAGAGTGGATACAATAGACTCAATATGATTTTGATAATTATTTCTATATTCATCAAATGTTTCATCCATCTCTTTAATTTCAGTTTTATAGTCATTACACTTAGCACAATCATTTTTCAGAGAGGAATTTTTTAAACATAATTTTTCATTTTGTTCTTTTATGAAAGTAAACTCTTTTTCAAGTTGCTTGAATTTTTCTTTAATATTATTACAATCAAAACAAGATATAGAGTTTTCAAATGAAGAGCATGCAAGGGATACAAACATTTCATTTTTGAATTCTACATTCACATTTGCTTTCAAAGTTTTATTTTCTAAACGTAGTTTTGCATTATCCATTTTTAGTTTCTTAATCTTACCTTTAGTAATTTGCAGCAATTGTAATGTAGAAATAGAAGTACAAAAAACAGGAGATTTTGATTTTCTTACATTACTTTTGGGAGAGGCACGATTTGAACATATAGTTTCTTTGACATCTTTTTGGCATTCCTCTTCCGAAGACAGTACTTCTTCTTCTCTTCCATTTGATGTGTGCTCCATTGATTCATCATGAGAGGAGCATTCTTGAAGACTTATGCAAGCTTGCATATTCTTCGGTTCTTGCGATTGTTCCATACCTGTAGAAGGAGAATCATAAGTTCTTTCAAGAAAATTCCAAATCTCATATGCGGTAGGTAACGTATAAATAAGTTTGAAAATATTTTGATCTAATGCACACAATATACTATTCATAGATTTAGCATTTAAAATAATTTTGTTTCTAGTTAATACGCTAGATGGCTTTTCAATAGTAATATTCCAAACTTTTTGATCTAAGGCCTTAAGAAAATTTTTCATTAATATTTTCCACCCTTTATAATTTTTACCCATAAATAAAGGTGGTGATAATACTTTTTCATTTATATTAAAATTTTCCCCACTAGTAGAAGCGAGATCATGATCAAGAGACGCCATTATTCCTGATTGTTAAGACGATTTGGAATAACCTCGCTCTAATACCACTTGTTGGATCTGTAGGCGCCCTTAGAGGGGGGGGGGGGGTGAATAAGGGTTTTAAACTTTTTATGATTATTAAAGAAAATAAAATTCAGTTGCTACCGCCAGCGGTAGTGTTACAGCTCAGCGTTAGTGACAGAGAAATTAGCTTTCAAGTTAAGACAATGAAAATCAAAGAGCACGAATCATAGATGAAGAAATAAACATATTTGCATTAATCATCAAATCGAAATACATATGTTTACAAAAACTTTTCCAATAACGCTTGGAAAGAGGAGACAAATGAAAAACTCTTTTTCGTTTTCTATACCGACCCTTCTCCCAATGACCGGTTGGCTTTAGCCTCTCTCCCCAGATAAGGCCTCAAGCCGCTCTAGCCTTTCTCACTCCAGAAAGGCCTCGAACACCCCCTAGATCTACTCCCTAGACCCAGTCGCCGTGTGGTGAATTCCCCCTAAGTCCTACCTAGACCTAGTCGCCGTGTGGCGAATTCCCCCTAGTCCCCGCAAGGCCCTCGTCACCGTGTGACGAGTTTCTCTACCGAACAAAAGATATAAAAATATTACAAATGAATAAAACAACAACTAAAGACAAAATCCCTCTTAGGTTGAACTCAAAGATCTTGTCGAAGGTGCGCCGAAGTAATCCTTTGAGTTGATGCATGCGACCTTCTCGTAGAATAAGCGTGTTGGTTCTTTCTTCGAGTTCCTTGCGTTCACGAACGTTGACAGAGTTGTCTTGCTGCTTCTGAAGGCTCTCACGAGTGCTCTGAAATAAGGCTTCAATAACTTCTGTAACAGCAGCAACGTAATGGAGGAAGCACCGCTCTTTAAATAGATTCGACAGCTACCGCCTGCGCTAGTACTACCGCCCCGCGATAGTGACACGAAGCGCACACGGATCGTGGCAATTAAGGCAACTTCTGAGCGCAAATGGTTGCGACAGCCTAGCGCGCCGCGGTAACACTATCGCCCCGCGATAGTGCAATTTCCTTCCTTCAGCCAATATCTCTTTCCATATTTGCCCCTCAATCAACTGCAGACGGGATGTTTCCAAAAGCTACCGCCGGACGTTAGACCTAACGCGCCGCGATAGAACTTGCCAAACATAGTGACCCGTCGACATTCCATTTTCTCCACTTTCCTTTCTGTCAATAGTTTCCATATATACTAATGCCATCGTCAGTGCTAACGCTCCGCGGTAGGTCATTTCATCGGGCGCATCTTCGTCGAGTTGACCTCAGCTTTCGTCGATCTCAATCTGGTTCATTGAACGGAAACTTGTTTTCGTCGATCTCAATCTGGTTCGTCGAACAGCATCATTTTCTTCGAACACCATTTCGTCTTTCGGATGCTAGCGCCAGCGTTAGTGCTAACGCGCCGCGATAGAGCTGCAGTTCGTCGAATGGGCCTCCGCTTTTGTCGATCATTGAATGACCTGATATGAATTTTGTCGAACGGGCTTCCTCGTTCGTCATTCGCCGAACGGAGCACCGAGTTCGTCGAACCCAATTCGTCGAACTGTAACTAGCGCGCCGCGGTAATGCAGATGCCCCGCGGTAGTGCATACATTTTGTCGAACGCCAGCTTGCATCTCAGCGGCTTCCCTTCAGCGGTTTCGTCTCAACGATTGTTAATGCTAACGCCAGCGTTAGAGTTAACGCGGCGCGGTAGCAACAAAACACAGCACCATGGAGATTTGAGAGCACAAAATCCTGCATACTATAAACACAAAACAAGTGTGATCAAATACAATAGGATTTGTTATTGTCAAACCAAGAGATGCGGAAAGCATGTTCCAACAAAAGGTTCGTCATCCACCTCAGGTCGAGTTCAGCACGACTAGAGGTGTTGAGTTTTCCTCCACCTCAGGTCGAGTTCAGCTCGACCAGAGGTGTTGAGATTTCTCCACGTCCAGTTGAGCTCGGCTCACAAGAGGGTTGTTAAGTGGAGAAAGGTTCATCCTCCACCTCAGGTCGAGTTCAGCTCGACTAGAGGTGTTAAGTTCCCCTCTGCCTTAGGTTGAGTTCAACTCGACTAGAGGTGTTGAGTTTTCCTCCACCTCAGGTCGAGTTCAACTCGACTAGACGTGTTGAGCTTTCTCCACCTCCAGTTGAGCTTGGCTCACAGGAGGGTTGTTAAGTGAAGAAAGGTTCATCCTCCGCCTCAGGTCGAGTTCAGCTCGACTAGAGGTGTTGAGTTTTCCTCAACCTCAGGTCGAGTTCAGCTTGACTAGAGGTGTTAAGCTTTCTCCACCTCCAGTTGAGCTCGGCTCACATGAGGGTTGTTAAGTGGAGAAAGGTTTGTCCTCCACCTCAGGCCGAGTTCAGCTCGACTAGAGGTGTTGAGTTCCCCTCTACCTTAGGTTGAGTTCAGCTTGACTAGAGGTGTTGAGTTTTCCTCCACCTCAGGATGAGTTCAACTCGACTAGAGGTATTGAGCTTTCTCCACCTCCAGTTGAGCTCATCTCACAGGAGAGTTGTTAAGTGGAGAAAGGTTCGTCTTCCACCTCAGGTCGAGTTCAGCTCGACAAGAGGTGTTGAGTTTTCCTCCAACTCAGGTCGAGTTCAGCTCGACCAGAGTTGTTGAGCTTTCTCCACCTCCAGTTGAGCTTGGCTCAAAGGAGGGTTGTTAAGTGGAGAAAGATTCGTCATCCACCTCAGGTGAGAAGATCTTTTGATCAAGGTATTAACCTTTTTCTGATCAACCTAGCTCTGATACCATTTGAAAGTGCACAATAACTTCCCTGAGAATTCTTTGGAGGGGGGGAGGGTGAATAGAGATTTAAAAATCTTTTACTAAGAAGTGCATAGAGAATTAATCCTAATTACTAGGCATCCAAAATTCCAACCAGAATTAATTATATCACAGAATAATAGAAATAATCAAGAGACAAGCACAGAAAATTTACAAACACAGAAGACACAAAAGCTATAGTGGTTCCCCAAAATCTGGGTACTCCACTCTTCTACCACCTTGGTAGGAATACACTATCACAGTGCCTGAGTCTTGTGATAAGGAGACTCTTAGAACCAGGGACTGAGTCTTTTGATAAGGAGACTCTTAAAACCAAAGCAGATCTTTTGATAAGGAGATCTTGAACCAAAACTGAATTCTTTGAAGAGGGATTCTTAAAATTCTTTAACCAAATTATAGAAATTAGAAATAGAGTAAGCAGAAGAAGAAGAAGAAGAAGAAGAAGAAGATGATGATGATGATGAGATGTAATCTTCTAATTTGAATCTTCTTTCAGCAGTCACTGAGAATTTTAGGCACTAAGTGTTCTGGATCCTTTATCAGAGGATGAATCCTTTCTTAGAACAAGATGTTGGATCTTAAGGCGACCTTAGAGAGGGGGGGGGGGTGAATAAGTGTTTTAGAAAACTTTAGTATTTAATGGAAAACTTTTGATATTTTATTAGAAATAGATTGAATCAAAAGTAAAGTGCTAGAAATTGAAAATCAAATCAATTTTATTGAACAAGTAAAGACATGATTATCATTTATAAAATTGATTATTTACAAAATCATATTTTTATTATGTTAGAAATCAAGACGAATAATATGAAAACTCGTTTTGTTTTCTATACCGACTCTTCTCCCTAAGAACCGGTTGGCTTTAGCCGATCTATCCCAAGATACGGTCTCAAGCTGTTCTAGCCTCTTTATCCCCAAAAAGGCCTCGAGCACCCCTAGATATAAGCCCTAGACCTAGTCGCCTTATGAAGAATTCCCCCTAAGCTGCACACGAACCTAGTCACCAGCAACCGCGGCGAATTCACGAACCAATCACAAAGATAGAAGTGTTATAAAATATGAAAGACAAATTTAAAACTCTCTGTGAGGAAATCTGAAGGAGATGACGAAGAATCGTAGAAGATTATTGAATTCGAAGTGTGCGTTCTTCGTGTTGAGTTAGCATTGATCCAAGCCTCATTTGATTCCTTCTCGTGAATTTGAATGAGAGATCTTTTGTGGTCTGAAAATATTGCCCTAGAGAATTCAGAGTGCTGGAATAGGGATCCTTGAGTTATATCACATTGAATAGAATGAATGCCACATATTTATAGGAGAGGAAGCTAACGTCAGCATTATGGCTAACTCCAAGCATTGACTTTGTATAGAAATGTTTTGATGGCTCGAATCCACAATCCGGGAAGGAGATATTACATCTTTGGAAACATCTCATTTTAGGCAACCCTAACGCTGACGTTTGGTCAAATCATTCCCAAAATGCACCTTCAATCACGGCAGCTTCCCTCCATACCAATTTCATACTGGTGAGATTGAGGGTCAACGTTGGCGTTGGCGCTAACGTCTGGCGTTAGACCAGATCCTTTCTTTTCAGCACTTGAGCTTGTCCAGACCAACACATAACACTATAGTGTCATCTTTGCTCAATCCTGCATACTAAAAAACACAATGACAAACTAGATCAAATATATGTAGGATTTGTTATTCTCAAACCAAAGGGATGTGGAAAACCATGTTCCAATAATCTCCCCCTTTTGATAATAACAAATTCATTTAAGATAAATCAGATTTCAAAAGGTAAATGATGTGTTTTTATAAGAGATATGACACTATGCTACTTAGAGATTGTTATGACAAATATTTTATTTAGAGATATGTGCTCCCCCTTAGTGTATGGTCACATAGAATAGATTAATGCTCCCCCTTAATCTAGTGAATCCTACTCTTTAATCATTTATATTTATCATTTTATTCTCCCCCTTTTGTTATTAGTAAAATTGGGTGTAATGTAAAACAAGACTAGAATAAGGTAAAGAGGTGAAGAGAGGAACTACCAAGAGAGGGTTAAGAGTTTTGTTGTAAAATAGAGGAAGTCATGATCGAGCTTAGAGGGAGTAATGCAGCGGAAAAATATGATAAGCGTGTAAAAAAATCCCTTGTACTTTACCAAGCAAGTCTACCACTTGTTGAAAAAAAAATGAAAAAGAAATTTTAAAACACAAGTGATGAAAAGACCTCAAAGTTAAGACTTGAAATAAGCATGGTAAAAATACATGATCAAATCAATAGTGTGGAAAACAAGGTAACCATGACAATTACTTTTTTTTTTTGAGGAAGTTTCTTGTTTTTTTTAGTTTTGAGTTAATACAAATGCAAATATTTTTGAATTTGCACATGTAAGGAGCATTACCCTTAAAAAAATTTCAACAACTAAAGACAAACATGATTTGACATATTCAACAAGATAATAGCTACAATGTAACTAATTCAAATTTCAATCAAAGAAAATATTGTAGAGGTCATGCATTGCAATCTAGTTCTTTTACTTAAGCTTTTTTGAGAATTATGTAGATATGCATTATGATCCAATTCTCATGAGCATAAGCTTTATGAAAGATAATGATGTGTGCAAATAGTATTTTGATAAGAGTATACAAGTGATATAATCAAAACACATGACATATGTAATGAAGTAGTAAAACAATATTAAGAAAGTAGTCTTAGAATTACTTCCACACATCAATTCTAGAGTGTTTATTTCAAAGAACATAAAAGAGTACAACTACCAAAGTGCTTCGCCCACACATTGCTCATTAAGACTCATCAGGGAGAGAAGTATTGCTTGGGAGATCACATAAGTATTTTTTTATTTTTTTTTATTTTGAGTGATCCGGTGTACAAATAGAAGTGATAAAAAGATGTGTTTGCACAAGACACTTTACAAATCTTTCCAAGGTGATCAACCTCACAATGCTTATTAAGACTTATCACGAGGCTAAGTAGTGCTTGGTGGAGTTATCTTTGTCATTTTATTCATATATTTTTTATTTAGGACAAAGGTCTCCGAATTCACCTTTTTATTGCAAACAACAAAGATTTGAGATCATACTTTTATATGTGCAAGAAATTGATGTTTGAAAAGAAAGTATAGGTAATTTAGACATACAACTTAATATGTTAAACTATTACACTACACAAGCATGCAAGACTAAGATTATAAGCACATGTAGATTACCAAAAGAGTGAGTGAATGAGTCATTATTTAACATAAAGACATTACTCATACTTAGAGGCATGCTAGCAATCTTACACAATTTTCTATAATCTATTTCATTGCACATAATAAGATTAAGGTCAAGGTATGACAAGACAAAACAATGTTTAGGAAGCTTGAAATGAAAATTAAACATTGATGAGAATCTTAAAGAGTATGCCTAATCAAGTTTGACCATAGAAGATAATAGCAAGATTTTGCTCATGTGAAGTCTTATAATTAAGTAGTAAAAGAAAAACATATTTTTGAAAATTTGAGAACAAAAACAACACAAAACATATTTTTGAAGATTTTTGATTATTTTGAATTTTTGAATAAAAATGAATAATAAAAAATAAAGAGAAACTTATGCTTAAATTTTGAGAATTGAAAACAAAAAGCAAAAACATGTTTTTGAAATTTTTTTATTATTTGAATTTTTGTGTAGATTTTGAATAAGGAAGACACAAAAATTAAAGGAGATTAATATTTTTGAAAACAGAGAAGCAGATATGAAAATATGCATGAGAGAATATCAAAAAAATTTCAGCATTTAAAAAAAGAAGAAAATAGACCACAGAAGGCTAACGCCAGGCGTTGAGTTCTAACGCTGGTGTTAGAGCCTAACGCTGGCGTTAGAAGTTAACGCCAAAACAACAGACGATTTTTTGAGTTTAAAAAAAAATTGATTTAGAGTTGTTGTATAGAGACCTTATTAGTGTAGAAAATTCAGACATTTTAAAGATCATTAGAAGGCTAAAAATCTTTGAAACTTTTTCATGAATAAGGTAAAAATTATTTTGAACAATGTTAATTTAAATAGTAGAATTAACAATGTTAATTCAAATAGTGAGTGGATGAGAATATAATGAGGACTATAATAGGAGGTACTGAGATCAGAGATTGAAACCCCATAGATAGAGCTAACGCGTCGCGTTATACTCAACGCTGGCGTTGACTCTACTTTATATAAAAGCCCCAATCCCGAGTTCTACCTTCATTTGCTTCAGCACAAGCAGGTTTTCTCCCAGTTTTCTCCGTCAAGCCCTTTTCAGATCCAGGTAAAACTCTTGTTTTATCTTTAAATTTTTTTGTTTAAATGATTTCTCTACCTCTATTAAGTAATCCTTTGAAGTATTAAAGCATTCCACCATGGTAGATTGTAGATATAGGTTTTTGGGATTTAGGGTTTTGGTTTTTGAGTTCTTAGGCTTTGGTTTTTGAGATCTTTCATAAAGATGAGATTTTGCTTTGGATTTATATAAGTTTTGAGTTTTATAGATGATTTCCCCTTTCTTTCTCAAAATTTATGAAATTTTTCGAGGTTAAGGAGTGTTTTAAGAACAACATTGTTTAAAGGAGATGACAAGAAACTTTGACAGCATGTGCCTGGCGTTAAGCTTAACGTTGGGCATTGTCCTGATTGTGCATGTTTTGATTACTGTCGTGTTTCTTATGTGCAGGTGATGGCTGTTTCCAATTCTCATGGTGTTCATCCCCAAAAAACCTCTTCCCGTACACCTCGTGAGTCTTATCAAACATTTTCGGGAATAGAAAAACCATCGATCGGTGTGGGAATGGTGTTGCAACTGGCCATCCCACAACATGCTCATATACAAAATCTCCTAGCTGCATCAGGGATATTGTCAGTGATCCCTGACGATTGCTTTTCCACTGATTTCATACGTGAGTTCTACAACAATTTGTTTGATCCGTAGGAAACGGAACTCAATGAAGGAGTAATGTCAATGATGCAGCTTGAGGTTGTCCAAATAACCCATCATAATTTGAGGACGGAATTTGGGTTAGTGGAAAGTGAGAACAGGCTGGATGTGGTGGAGAAAATAACGGGCTGAGCAGGACTGGACATAGATCAACCTGGTCTTGCATGGGAGAGAAAGTGGGGATCAGATTACTGATATTTCTTCACTTAGGGAGGATGCATTCATTATACAGGATATTTTGCGTCATACTATTATGCTGAAATCCGAAGGTACTAAGAAGATCACGCCACGACTTATCATAGTTACTTATCATATTTTGCAGGAAGAGGAGTGTGATGTGGCAGATCAACTTCTCTCTATGATAAGGTATACATACAAGTTGAAGGATCTGAGACGATCACTTCTCAACACACTCCCATTAGGAGGACTTATTCAACAGATGGTGCTGCAAAAATATCAGTATATATCCCGAGAGAATTATCTAAATGATAATTTTCCTACATTATACCCTACTTCTTCTATTCGGGTTCCTCGACCCAGAAACGTACCATCATCCTCTTCTCGACCACCCCTTCGACGAGGAGTCTCTCTTCGTGAGACGAGTCGGGAGCATCAGGAGTCGTTTGAAGAGTTCGGGGAGAACGTGACGCATTGGATGCCATAGATGGATATAATGATGTGGTTCATGATTAAGGCCCTCAAGCTGAAGCCGACACCGACCGAAGAGAAGGAGTGGGACGTTCCCAAGGAGGATCCGCCCCATCACTCGATTCGCTGCATGAGAAGGTCAAGGGATCGTGGAAGTTCTAGTGGAGAAATGGCTGATAATAGCAGTGATAGTAGAGAATTTAAGGAAGGAACATTTTGTTATGTAATAATAGATAATTTGGACAACTGAAGGCTAACACCGACATTAAAGCTTGTGCCAGCCGTTTGCTTTTATCTTGATTTTAATTTTCTTGATGTTCTCTGAGTTTTAATTAGTTGTTATTATTTACCTTGAGAAATTTTTCTTTCAGGTTTTCTAATTATAACTTATTATTTTTACTAATAGGTATCCACTAAAACTTTGGTGGATTAGTCATTCTATGCTTTGAGATTCATGATAATTGTAATTTTTGAGATTTTTTTTAATTTCGATTATAATTTAGTATGATAGGGACTATCTTGATATTAATATTATCTAATTATAATGAGATCGAACACATTTTATATTTTAACCAAGATCTCTTAAATGACTTATTTTAAATCCATAATTTTTGAAGGTATTAGTTTTCATAGCAAATTTAGTATTCAATGTATAAGTTATTTATAAGTAATGGATTTGAAAAGGGATTAGAGTTAAAAGAGAGTATTGATAGGTTACTTGAGTGAAGACGTGACTTTTTATTCAATTTCACTCAACATGATTTATTGATCATTAGGTTTTAAATGAAAAAGTCATATTTCACAATATATATAAAGTGGTCATAGCATTTTGGTTCAAGAAAATATAAAAACAAACAAAAACAAAAATTAAGCATATCATGAAGTAGAGTATTGGTATTTCATTTTAATTCGTTTCTACTTCATATAATTTAATGATACTAATGAATAAGAGATTTAGGTATCCAAAGAGGACCAAGTGGGATGGTTCCTTCTGGTATCCAAATACATTGTATTGGCTTTTGGGGAAATAAGGATTAGTGGACCCTTTCAATTGTCATTAAAGCATCATTCTTAAGTATGAGTCTCCATTCATATCTTGAAAGAGCATTTTTTTTAAATTTCTATAGTTATTTACTTAAATCTTTGGATAAAAATGACTTTTGAATTTATTATTTAAATGAAATTTTTTTGCATTCAAGTTTATGTTGGGAGAAGATTGGTGTTGTAAATGATAATGATGATAATGTTTTGGAATTTCATTTATACGCTTTTGATGTTCTTCATTCCTTTTGTTTGGTTTAGTTAAGATATGGAAAATTTTATTCAACTTGCTTTTGGATCTTGCTTGATCTTATAGATTTATGTGTTGTGATTTTTTCTTTATAATTTCCTCAAGCAAGTTGATTTTAAATTTCAATTCATTATTCTGAATTTGTAGACTATGTCTAGCTTTATCATAAGCGGTTGTGCTATTTTTAAGAATTGTAACAATAGAATCAATATGAGTTTTATAATTACTTCTTAATTCTTCAAATATTTCGTCCATCTCTTTAATTTCAATTTTATAATGTTTACACAGCACAATTGATGATTAAAATTTATTTGAGAGCACCGCAAAAGCTTTCTGGGGTGCGGGTAGAATTCGGCGGGCGCGTTCGAGGCGTCTCGCGAGTACTCCTACTTCGAGGAACTAACCATTATCCTACCAATCGAGATGATAGAAGTAATAGTCTTTCCTACTTTCGGAATATCGACGACCACGCCGCGGTGGCGGCGCCGAATTCAATTAAAATTATATAGAAAGGGAGAGTTTTTGCGAAGTTTTCGTATCGTTATTATCCAAACTAATCATTCAAAAAGGAAGTATACCTTATCGCGTATAGTATAGGATATTTTATAGAAAATATCAAGGTCGTATTTTTCCAAGGTCGTGTCGATTATTGGTACTTTAGAAATACGCTATTCTTTTATCGAAAAGATCGATTGATTTTTACGTTTGCAATAATTTAGAAAGCAAAAATGACGATAATCGCGGGTTTGATGTGCATGTAGCAAAAACCAAGAAAAGCGATAGAAAAGAAAAGAACACACTAAATGAAAAACTCACGCACTCTACGGAAATTTAAATGACTTAATTGAAATAAAGCAGAAAAGTTATCTCATATACGCACGTACTTTACGGAAAATAAAGAAAGCAATAAAGCTAAACTATGAAAGCTTTACAATCTAATTATGAAAGCAGTAAAATCTAAGTTATGAAAGCATTAAAATTAAAATATTAAATCTAAATTATGAAAGCAATAAAATTGATCTCATACACACACACAAACTTTCATAAATAAAAAAAAACTAAAATAAAAACAAAAACATTAAAATTTACACTCATACACTCACACACTCAACATGAACAAAAGAAGAACAAGAAGAACAAGAACAATATAATTATTATATATATAACAACTTTTTGCAAGAAAGTCTAAACTTAGAGGACAAAAAGAGCCCAAACTAGGGCTTAGAAAACACACAAACACTCAAACAAAACTCACAGAACAAAAAAAGAAAACTTACTTAGGTTCTAAAATATATGGACCTTTAAAACAAGGGAAAGCCCACCTTATTTATAGGCAAAAAATGGGCTGCAATTAGCAAAAAAAAAATAGATATTTAGGACCTAGTGGGAAGCAGCTGGCTGCTTCTAGAAGGGAAGAGGCGTGTTTAACTTGAGCGCTGGTGGGTGCGAATAGCAACTGGAAGCTGGCGGATTCGGGATTGAGATTTGTCGAGCGCAGGGAAGATTCGTCGAACGCAGAGAGTTCGTCAAACGGCAGGCTCGTCTCAGCGGTTTGGGCTGAGTCTCAGCGGGCTGGGAGCGCTTTCGTCGAACACAGGGAAGATTCGTCGAACGCCTGTAGAGAAAGTTATTTATATAATATTGTATATATATAGAGATCGTCGAGCGCCTGGCGCCGTTCGTCGAATGCAGGGCGCTGAGCGTTCGTCGAACGCAGGGCGCTGAGCGTTCGTCGAACGCAGGGCGCTGCGCGTTCGTCGAACGCAGGGCGCTGCGCGTTCGTCGAACGCAGGGCGCTGCACGTTCGTCGAACGCAGGGCGCTGCGCGTTCGTCGAACGCAGGGCAGCGTTCGACGAATTCCAGCAGCCATATATATATTTATTTATATGTATTATTAATACTATATATATATATATAATTTTTACCGATCGTCGAACGCAGAGAGGTTCGAGTTCGTCGAACGCATTATATATATATAGCACAAATTTTTTATATTTTTTATATTATTATTATTATTATTATTATTATTTTTAATTTAATTTTCTTTTTATTTATGATTATATTTAATATATTTATACTGTTATTATTTATTATATATATATCATTTTACATTTATTATACATATATATATATATTTCATTATATTTATATTATATGCATTATTATACTATACTACTATATTATATATATATATATGTATTATTATATTTTTAAAAATCATATTTACATATAAATATATCATTATTTATTATACTTATTATATTTACATATATTTACAAGTTGTTTCATACTTAAATAACTCAAGTTTTTTCAAAAAAATGTGTAGCTATATACATATATAAAACAAGAGATTATTTCAAGAATTTATATGCAATATGCACAAAACTACCCAAAATTATGCTAAAAATTATACAAAAAATATGTATAATTTGCTATTCATTAACGATCACTTTTCAAAGATGAATTTTCTAAACGTAATCTAACATTTTGTTCTTTTACAAAAATAACTCCCTTTTCAAGTTCCTTGTATTTTTCTTTTAATTCATTATAATCAATACAATGTGTGGCAATCTTAAGCAAGGTGCAAGAAGAACTAGACTCATCAAAATTTGATTCTACATTAGCATTTGATTTTAAACTTTTATTTTCTAAACGTAATTTTGAATTAGCATTTTTCAATTTCTTAATTTCACGCTTTGCAATATTCAGCATATGGAATGTAGAAATCGAAGTTGTAGCAAAGAGAGAATTTTTGCTCACTATGTTCTCGGACGTGGCAAGATTTGAACTTATCGTTCATTTAATATCCTCTTCTTCTTCCATCGATGTGTTATCATCTTCCATTTGGCTTGATGTGCACTCCATGGATTCATCAAAAGACGAGCCTTCTTGAATACATATGCATGCTTGCATATTCTCCAAATCTTGCGCTTGCTCCATACCTACATGAGGAAGACTATAAATCTCTTTAAAATTTTTTCAAATTTGTATGCGGTAGAAAAACAATAAACCAATTTAAAAATATCTTGTGACATTGCGCAAAATAAACTATGCATAACCTTTGTATTTAAATGACATTCCTTTTTATTTAGATTATCTGGTCGTTTGGTTATTGTGATATTCCAAACTTTGATATCTAAATACTTAAGAAAATTTTCCATTAGAATTTTCCACCCTTTATAATTTTCCCTTCAAATAAACGTGGTGCTAGTGATTTTTCATTTATATAAAATTTCTTCCCACTAGTAGAAGCGAGATCATAATCATAAAGCGTCATTATTCCCGGTGGTGAAACCATTTTGGAGTAACCTAGCTCTGATACCACTTGTTGGATCTTAAGGCGCCCTTAGAGGGGAGGGGGGGGGGGTAAGAAAACTTTAGTATTTAATGGAAAACTTTTGATATTTTATTAGAAATAGATTGAATCAAAAGTAAAGTACTAGAAATTGAAAATCAAATCAATTTTATTGAACAAGTAAAGACATGATTATCATTTATAAAATTGATTACAAAATTGGATTTCAATTATGCTCAATCCGCTCTGACCTCTTTATCCCCAAAAAGGCCTAGGTCGCATTATGGCGAATTTCCCCTAAGTCGCACATGGACCTAGTCACCAACAACCGCGGCAAATTCACGAACCAATCACAAAGATACAAGTGTTACAAAATATGAAAGACAAATTTTAAACTCCCTATGAGGTAATCTGAAGGAGACGACGAAGAATCGCTGAAGATCGTTGAAGTTGAAGCGTGCGTTCTTCGCGTTGGGTTAACATTGATCCAAGCCTCCTTTGATTCCTTCTCTTGAATTTGAATGTGAGATCCTTTGTAAGACCCCAGCTTTCAGGTGCACTGAATTCAGAGTGTAGTGAAGTCTTGGAGCTAGCGCCAGGCGCTAGGGCTAGCATCGGCGGTAGCTCGAGAGGACTTATGCATGTCGACTAGTCGATGGGATCAGGAGTCGATCGACGAGATCAGGAGTCGATGGTAGATAGCGTCGGCGTTAACGCTAGCACCGACGGTAGGTTTCTCGTCGACTCCTTAAGCGGCTAAGCCGTACCGCCTATGGGCTAGCGCCTGGCATTAGTGCTAGCGCCGTCAGTAGCGGTTTAATATATATAGCCTTCAGGCCATAGTTTTTCCATAAGTTCCCTCTGATCCTATCTCTCTCCTAAGGCTAGGAAGCAGAAATCAGAGGAAGGAGGACTGGTTGGCTAGGCAAGTCCGAGGTAGAAGGATTCTTGTGTGCTTATGTCGTCTTCGAATCCGTGGAGAGGAATCCTGGTCCAATGGCACTGAAATGAGCATCAAGAGTAACGATTCTCCTCCTTAATCTCTGGACATGTTAGTCCTTTGATTTGTGCATAGTGGCAGGAAGATTTCCACTAATGAGCATCAAGGTTTCTTCCGACGGGTCGATATGGATTATCCCTGTAGAAATTGCATATTGAGTCCATATCGTTGTACAGACGTATGCATACTATGTGAAACCCATCTGGACATGTTGGTCTGGATTGGTGATGTTGATATTGCTATGTTTCACTCCGAAGAAGACTCCGAGTATGTATGTTTGTTTTCGGATTCTGGGTGTTGTGATGTGCTGCAGGGAGTTTTGGATGCTACCTCCAGAAAATACCCGAAAGAGATGGCAGAACTGCGTTTTGTTAGCTAGCGCCCGCGCTAGTGCTAGCACCGGCGCTAGTGCCAGTGATACTCGATAGCACGTGGTAAGCTGTGATGATGACCTGGAGGTGGTTGTCCTGTGATTGGGCTGAGGTGATAGTTAACCCGCATCGTGCTGTTTGTTGCGATGATTGAGCTGGGCATAGCTTGATCTGAACCCACCCATATTGGTCGGTGATGAGGGGGCCCCTCGGTGCACCGTCTTTATGGAAGAGAGTCAGAACTTGGTGTGTACGGCCTAGCCGAAACTTCGTGTGTACGACCTAGCTCAAATTGTCCATCCAAGTTGAAAAGGGACTTGTGGATGTCGTGTCTTGAGAGCACAATACTTGTGGCTAAGAGTCGACGTATGTGGTGAATGTTTCTATGCGGTGCTTAGATGCACCTGTGAAATATATGCTGCTTGTTTGCAGGGAAGGAGCACCACCGCCCCGAGCATGGGATGAGGTCGTTATAATCTTGGTCAGCTAAAGCTGACCGGTTACCTGTTTTCCCACTGCTTGGTGGATTGTACTTTACAGGTCCTGGCGAGACGAGCGAGAAATAGCGGGTTGGAACCCCGACTGCTGCGCTTTGCTGGCCCTCGAAGGCCCAACTGTTTTGAGTGTTTTCCATCATGTATTGTCGGCCTGCGTGCCGATGTTTGTAAACCATGTAGTAAGAGACCCTCGTGTCAAACCTTTCATATATATATATATCTGTCATTCCTGTTATTTGTGTTGTGGACATGTGTACTCTGGTTCAAGATTTAATTAAATTATGCTTCCGCTTATGCGTAATCTCTGGGATGTTGTTGGTTGGTTAACTGAATACGTAACCCTCTTGCTTGTTCACCTTATATGGTGTGGGGCCCCGGCCGTACCTACTATGATATACTGTGTAACGAGTGGGGTGTTACAATTTGGTATCAGCTGTACAACCCCGATATTCGCCATACAAGGGGGAGCGGGCATTTCGAGAGGTCAACATGGGGAAGAAAGTGATAGGGGGAACAAGCCAGGCAAGTCCTCGCAAGAATCAGGCGGTCAAGGCAAGCCCTCGCCGACTGTTCGCGGGTAGGCTGGCGAGATGGGCACTCTCCGTGCATACGCGAGAAGGGCTGGCGAGCCAACCGCTCGCGGACCGCTTGCAGCAGTTTTTCGGGTTCGACGAACGTCGTTCGATGAAATCCGCTCTGCATTCGACAAACTCGCTTCTCAGTTCGACGAACGTCAGGTTCAACCAGATAAATATATCTCAGCGGTTGGGCTGGGAGGGCCTATCATCTCGGTGGCGCAGCCTCATCCCAGCGGATCCGCTGAGGAAGGCAGTCATCTCGGGGGGGGGGGGGGACCAGGGCGAGCTCGCAGGAAGGCATGTGAGACCAGGTCTCAGTGAATGTCGCCAGAAGGGTCCCAGGCGAGGTCTTAACGACTAGCTCGCCAGAAGGGATGTCGCAGAAGAGATCCGCGAGAAGGCAGCCAGAGCCCTCGCGAGTAATGATCTCGCAAACCTCTTGCCAGTAGGTTGACAGGGAAGGATTACCTTTTTACCCTCAGGGGTCTGCCATTAGCCTCCCCAAATAGCGGAGTTTGGCTGTTAGCAGACCAATTTTGGGGTGCGGATAATAAAATCAAGAGGCGGAATCCTGCTATTTGCAGGCCGATTCAGAAAGTCTATAAATAAGACCTAAAGGGCACCTTTGGAGAGTACTTCTTTTTTTTGGGAGCTTCTCTCTCCTCAGTTTTTCCTTGGTTGGCAGTTCCAGAGCTCTCCAAGGTGCCCGGGCTCCAACTTTGGCTTGGGAGGGGAAGCGCTCTAAAGATCTTCCGGGTGTGTGGTGGGTCCTCCTTGCTGAGTCTAAGGGTCTGTGTCTAGTTCCGAGGCTTCAGTCTGTCCCTTCTAAGGATTAGTAAGTTCCAGCTGCCCCTCAACTCGTTGGGGGCCCCGAACTCCACAGAGACCATTTACTGGTTTTAACATTTTGGTGCGGTGAGCGTGGAGTGCAGCTGGTTCAAGAAAATCACAAGGAGAAAACATGACAGGAGAGGACGAGCAGGACACGAGACCTGGAGGGTCGCCACCCCCAGGAGCGCCAACAACGGTAGAAATGCTGGCAGACCTTATGCGAGATCTTCTTGGAGCTTTTCAGAGCGTTCTCTTTATGGCACTCGGTGGTCTCGTGACCCCAGTGACCCAGGTGGCTCCTCCGCCTGGGGTTGGCGAGAACGCCCCAGCTCCGCGAGCCAGAAGGGAGGCGACAAACCAGGGTGCGGGGCGAGAGCTCTTCGGGCGAGAACTTTTCCCCAGCCCAGAGAGAGCCAGCGAGGTTCCGACGAGGGTCGTCCAAGCAGAGGGGGTCCCGATGAGTGGGGCCCCGACGAGTGGTCCTTTGGCGAGCCCGAGGTCGGCAGGAGAAGGGTCGCCAGGGGAGCTCGCAAGGAGAGTGGAGCAGGTCCATAGGGTAGAAGCCCTTTTTGCGAGTTGTTGCTCTCGGCACCACTCCCTGAAGGATTCAGGGAGCCGGCCATGACACTGTATACCGGCAAGGATGACCCCGTTCAGCACTTGCAATGGTTCGAGGATATGGTCTCGATCAGACCTATGTCGAGGATATGGTTCGTGGATACCGGCAAGTGCCGACTTTTTGCTACCACCCTGAAGGAGAAGGCGAGGGACTGGTTCCACCAGCTGCCCTCGGGGTCGATTTATGTCTTCGAGGACCTGCGCCGGGATTTTCTCTTGCGCTTCTCCACCTCAATGAAAAGGAAGAAGGATCCTGAGTCACTCTTTACCATCAAGCAGAAGTCCGGAGAGTCGTTAGCTAAGTATATGGAGCGGTTCAGGGAGGAGGTTCTCCTCGTCCAGGAGGTGCCAGGGTACACCCTCCAGCTTGCCTTCACTTTGGGGCTGTGGAAGGGTTTCTTCAAGATGGACCTCAAGAGGAGGGTTCCTTTGTCTTATGAGGAATTGATGGAGAGAGTAGCGGAGGAAGTGGACGGGGAGGCAACAAACCCCGAGTTCACGAAGAGGTTAGCTCGGCTGAGCGAGCCAGAAGGCAAACAGATAGAACCGAGAAGGAGAGAATAAGCGAGGCCCCCGGAGTTGGGGTGGAGGCAGCAAGGTGGGGGATGCAGGATCCAGGAAGGGGGTTCCCCCACAGAGGTGGTAACTTCCAAGGAGGGCAGGGAAGGCCATATCAGTTGGGGTGGAGGCAAGGTCCTAGACCACCTCCTCCCCCACCTCAGTAAGCAATGGAGATAGGATGAGGGAGAAGAGGAAGAGGAAGAGGAAGAGGGGCAGGAGTTGGAGGAGTCGGGCCCCGAAGGAGGAACAGGGGATTAGGAGGAGAGGAGAGGGGGGTGGCGCTGCCGTACTGTGACTTCCACCAGGAGGAAGGTCACACAACAGTCACCTGCCCAGAGTTCTTAGAAGCGAGGAATTCAAGGGTCCCAGCACCGCAGCCGCAACAGCGACCGGTGAGGATAGAGGAGATTCCACCCAGGAGGATGAAGATGAAAGATGCGAGGACCGGGCCGATTTGGGGTCTCGAGGGGGAATCAGGGTGATCCATGGGGGGGGGGGGGGGGTAGGGATTGAGGCAACCCGGAAGGCGAGCCTCCATACTATCTATCGTCGTAGCGTGGTGTCGACATCCCTTACCCCGCCCCCATCGGAGAAGATTTCCTTCACCCAGAAGGACATGCCGGGTTATGAAGACCCGTTCTGCGATGCGCTGGTCATTCAGACAGCGATCGAGAACTTCACCGTTTCCCAAATCCTTGTGGACAACGGGAGTTCAGTCAACGTCATCTTTAAGAAGGCGTTCGATGGGATGGGGGTGGAGGCACGAAGGGTGTTGGCCTCGGACGGTCCGTTGTTTGGATTCTCCGGGGAGAGGAAGGAGGTCGAAGGAGGAGTAGGACTCCATGTGGTCTTGGGAGGGCAGTCCAGGAACTGCCGCTTTGTCATAGTGGATGGAAGAAGCGGAGGAATGAGATAAGGTGATGGAGGAGGTGGCCGAGGCCGAGGAGGAGGAGAAGCGGGAAGGAAGGATGAGTGAAGGTGTAGTTCATGCCTAGGAAGGGGTTGTTGAGGGGCCCAGGGCGGAGGAAGGGAAAGAGGGAGAGGAAGAAGAAGAGACCCCAGGAGGAGGGGCAGAGGAGTTGATGATGGTGAGAAAGGAAGAGGTGGAGGAAGGAGCCAAAGCGCTCGCTTGCGACGGAGAGGAGGACAATGCCTGGGGAGAGCAATCCAGGTTGGAGGCAGTGGAGGAGGTAGTGGAGGTGGAGGTCACCACCAAGGCCGGAACCATCGAGAAGATCAAGATCAGTGGGGAGCTCAGCCCCGAGGATCGGAAGAAGATCTCGGCTTGTGTCCAAGACAACGTGGATGTCTTCGCATGGAGTGCTGCGGAGATGCCAGGGATCGATGCGGATGTGGCATGCCATCGCCTCAACCTCAATCCCAGCATTCACCCCATTCTCCAAAAGAAGAGGTCCATCACGGACAAGCTGGAGGTTCCTATCCGGGAGGAGGTGAGCAAGCTTATCAAGGCCGATTTTGTATCGGAGATCCAGTATCCAGGCTGGGTCTCCAATGTAGTGAAGGTAAAGAAGGGAGATGGTAAATGGCGTATGTGTGTTGATTTCTCTTTGCTTAATAAATCTTGCCCCAAGGATTGCTACCCCCTGCCTAGAATCGACGCACTGGTTGACTCAGCCGTCGGTTTCTCTAAGATGTCCTTTTTAGATTCTTTTTCAGGTTATCACCAAATTCGCACCCCCCCGACATCAAGGATGTATCCTTCATCACCGGGGATGGGTGCTATTGTTATAAAATGATGCCGTTTGGTTTAAAAAACGCAGGAGCAATATACCAACGAATGATGAATAGAGTGTTTTGTGAACAGAAGGGCAGGAACCTAGAGGTCTACGTGGATGACCTGATGATCAAAAGTCGGGACCTTGAGTCTCACCTCAGGGACCTCGAAGAAACCTTTGGGACTTTGAGAAAGTTTAAAATGAAGCTTAACCCCTTAAAGTGTGTCTTCGGGGCCAGCCGAGGGAAATTCTTGGGTCATTTGCTCACCCCCTCAGGGTAGAGCCTAACCCAGACAAGGTAAGGGCAATCCTCGAGTTAGGATCCCCAAGGAATGTGAAGGAAGTTCAACGTTTGACGGGGAAGCTGGCCGGGTTAAGTAGGTTCTTTTCCAAGGCAGGAGAAAAATGTTCTTCTTTTTTTAGGGTGATGAGGGGTAACCAGAAATTCGAGTGGACCCCCGAGTGCGAGAAAGCTTTTCAAACACTAAAGGAACAACTAACCCAGGCCCCGCTACTACAAGGGCCGAGGCAAGGGGAGGACCTATACCTGTACCTAGGGGTAGGGTCAGAAGCGGTCAGCTCGGTGCTGGTCCGGGAAGAAGGGAAGAAACAACTCCCCATCTACTATGTTAGCAGGGTATTGAGGAAGGCCGCGAGCTCAGATATCCCATCCTGGAAAAGTTAGCATCTGCATTGGTGGTGTCGGCTAGGAAGCTTCGGCCCTACTTCAAGGCGCACTCAATCAAAGTAGTAACTGACCACCCCCTTCGCGGCATCATGGAGGGGGTGGAGCACTCCGGAATACTGGCCAAGTGGTCGGTAGAGCTGAGCGAGTTCAATATCTCCTACGTGCCCAGGGTCTCCATAAAGGCGCAATCGGTGGCGGATTTTGTGGTTGACTATGTGACCGAGTTGGGGGAGTCTGAGGTACCCCACCCGGTGGCCTGGAAGATGCTGGTTGATGGCGCGTCAGGAAAGCACTCCTTCAGGGGAGGGGTGGTGTTGGTAAGTCCCCAGGGGACCAGGATAGAGCAAGCAATCAACGTTCACTTCCCCCTCACCAACAACCAGGCCGAATATGAGGTCATGATAGCGGGCCTCCGCCTAGCTCGGGAGTTGGGAGTACAGGACGTGGAAGCCTCAACGGACTCCATGGTAGTGGATTTCCAGATCAAGGGTAATTCGAGGTCAAAGAGCCAACTCTCTAGGGGTATCTGGAGAAGGTCAAGGGGGTCGTTGGGCAATTTCGCACTTTCTCCATCAAGCACATCCCAAGAGAGGAGAGCACCCAGGCGGATCTCCTGGCCAAGTTCGGTCCCCGGGCAGGGGGGACAGTGTCGGAACTCTTCCGACTTCTATCGAGGAGGGGGAGTTGATGGAGGTGGATCGACGGGAGTCTTGGATGGATCCCTTCATCACCTACTTGACGACAGTGAAGTTCCCCGAGGAGGGGGTAGACAAGCGACGGCTCAGGTACAAATCGACATATTACTCCTTGCATGCAGGGTCACTATACCGCAAGACTCTCTCGGGGCTCCTGGCTCGTTGTGTCTCGGAGGAGGAAGCCCCTAGGGTCCTGGAAGAGATTCACTCGGGGGAGTGCGGCAGTCATTCAGGGGGCAAGACCCTGAAGGGAAAAGTACTAAGGCAAGGCTACTTCTAGCCCAGCCTTAACAAAGATGCGACGGAGTTCTCTAAGAGGTGCTCAAAGTGCCAGCTCTACGCCCCCTCCAGCTCCTTCCAGCTCAGAGGCTCCGGACCATCACGGCCCCCCTGGCCCTTTGCGATATGGGGGTTGGACCTGGTGGGACCTTTCCCCCAGGCAAGCGGCCAAAGGAAGTTCCTACTGGTGATGATAGACTACTTCTCTAAATGGATCGAGGTGAAGGCGCTCGCTAAGGTAATATCCCAGGTAGTGAGAAACTTTGTTTGGGGTGAAATAATTTGCAGACACGGGCTCCCTCTAGCCATAGTCACGGACAACGGGCCGCAATTTGCCAGCGAGGAGTTTGTTAACTTCTGCGCCCAGCTAGGCATCGATCTTCGGTTCACGTCGGTCCATCACCCTAGGAGTAATGGGCAAGTGTAAGCGGCAAATAAGATCATCATCAACCTACTCAAGAAGAAAGTGGAGAATCTCAGGGGGAATTGGGCGGAACAGCTACCTTCGGTCCTCTGGGCCATGAGGACTACTCCAAACACGGACACAGGGGAGACTCCCTTCAAGCTGTCTCATGGGTCCAAGGCCATCCTTCCGATAGAATTCGAGGTAAGAACCCCCAGGGTGGTCGCCGCGGGCGAAGGGGATGAAGAGTGGCTAATGGAAAACGACGCGGAACAAAGGTTGTCCCTGGACCTGGTAGAAGAGCTCCGAGACCTCGCCACTGTTCGGCAGGAGGAAATCAAATGGCGAATGACTCGGTACTTTGACAAGCACATCCGAGTAAAGCACTTCCAGAAAGGAGACCTGGTCTTGAAGAAGGTCGATGCGGCCGGGAGAGGGGCCGCGGTGGGTAAGCTTAATCCCAATTGGGAGGGGTCAAACATTGTAGGTGAGGTACTCAAGTCGGGAGGGTACCACCTCCGGGATGTGGAAGGGGTGTCCCTCGACCGAGCCAGGAGTGGGGATGACTTAAAGAGATTTTATCCTTGAGAAGTTTTATCATTTTGCCTATTGAGTGTCTTATTTTTTGCATACTACTCATGGCTACTCAAGCAGGTTAACAAATTCTCTATATTGGATTGCCCCGGATGATTCCGCTGCCGGGCTCTCACTAGCGGGTGGGTCAGGTTGATCTCGCGGAGAGGCTGGCAAGGTTAACAAATTCTCTATGCTGGATTGCCCCGGATGATTCCACTGTCGGGCTCTCACTAGCCGGTGGGTCAGGTTGATCTCGCGGAGAGGCTGGCAAGGTTAGCAAGTTCTTTATGCTGGATTGCCCTGGATGATTCCGCTGCCGGGCTCTCACTAGCCGGTGGGTCAGGTTGATCTCGTGGAGAGGCTGGCAAGGTTAGCAAGTTCTTTAAGCTGGATTGCCCCGGATGATTCCGCTGCCGGGCTCTCACTAGCCGGTGGGTCAGGTTGATCTCGTGGAGAGGCTGGCAAGGTTAACAAGTTCTTTATGCTGGATTGCCCCGGATGATTCCGTTGCCGGGCTCTCACTAGCCGGTGGGTCAGGTTGATCTCGCGGAGAGGCTGGCAAGGTTAACAAATTCCCTATGCTGGATTGCCCCGGATGATTCCGCTGCCGGGCTCTCACTAGCCGGTGGGTCAGGTTGATCTCGCGAAGAGGCTGGCAAGGTTAGCAAGTTCTTTATGCTGGATTGCCCCGGATGATTCCGCTGCCGGGTTCTCACTAGCCGGTGGGTCAGGTTGATCTCGCGGAGAGGCTGGCAAGGTTAGCAAGTTCCTTATGCTGGATTGCCCCGGATGATTTCGCTGCCGGGCTCTCACTAGCCGGTGGGTCAGGTTGATCTCGCGGAGAGGCTGGCAAGGTTCATTATGATGGCAGGAGGGCAGGTCTCTGGCTGGCAAGTCTTTAGTATTGGACAAGGCCGTCTCGCTCGGTAAGAAGAAACATCTCGCATAATAAAAAGGGGCGAGAATTCTACCTGCGCACTCTCGGTAGTTAGTGCTTGGCAAGTGAGCACTCGCTGGAATAGAGCGGGGCGAGGGGTCCTGCAAAGGGTATCACTCGCACCGGCTAAAGAGGGGTATCGCTCGCAAAGGATCACCCCTCGCGAGGTCGGGATAAAAGGGTGGTCCGGAGAACCTGCAGTCCAGGGGTAAATAATGGCAAGCGAAGGCAGCCGAAAACAGGTTCTATATCGGAGCTACCTGATTACGTAGTACGCGGGAATGAATACCGCGAGAACACTAAAGAATATGCGAGAACGAGATATAAGTATAGAAAAGACAATAAGGCAAAAAGGATGAACACAGTACAATGACAAAAATCTGCATTTACACTTCGCAGTTTAATTACAAGGTGCGACGATCTCGCCAGCCAAAAAATGTAACAAAAAACAAAATTAGAACAGAACTAGAAAGCTTCAGAGGTCGCTCGCAGACCCCCCATCAATGTCGCTACTCTTAACCGGCGAGAGCGGGATGAAGAGCTCGGGGACGATGTCCTCAAGGGTCAAGTCGGCCGCATCGGCAGACAGCAGGCCGGCCCCCTTCATCGCTTGGAAAATGTAGCGCGCCGACTGGGTAGATTCCTCGCGGGTCTCCTCGTCTCAAGCTCACCTCTCTTCCTTCAGGCGGAGAGGAGAGGGGGGGGGGGGGAATCACGCGCGGGCCAGCTCGCGGTTGTGGGCCTTCAGACCGGCGATCTCGCCCTCCAAACTAAGGTTGTGGGCTTCCGACCTCCCTACAGTTTCGGCATCCTACATAAAGAAAAGAAAATAGAAGTTTTAGAAAGGAAACAGATGGGTGAGAAGCGGCGTGGTCTAGAGGACTCACCACACCACCTTCGGCGGCGAGCAACTTCTCCTTTAGATGGGCATTCTCGGTAGAGAGCCCCTGGTAGGCTTTTGCAAGCTCCACGTTTTGACGCTCCAGCTGCAGGCATCGTCTTCCCGTCATATGGGCGAGCTCCAAGGATCGCAGCTGAGACCTCCCGCTCTCATAGGCGAGAGTCCTCGCGGTCTCATCCTTGTAGGCCCCCGCATCCTCACGTCTATAAAGGGCGAAGGAAAAGTCGAAGGCATGGCCACTGGCGGTCGTCTTTTCCACCCATGAAGGGAGGATGGTGGAGATGTCGGCTTTGTTAATCTCCGGCCTCCAACACACCAGGCACTCGCCGACTTCATCCTTGTGTTTCTGGCCGAGGCCAAAGTTCCAGTGGTTAACTGCAATTGGAGGGTCGGAGGTCCGGGCGGCCTCCTCGCTCTGCTCATCGTCCTCCCTCTCGTAGGAGAGGATGGTGAGGTCGATCTAGCCGAGGGCAACCTCGGCATGCTCCTTTCCCTTTGCGGAGGGGAGCGAGCCCCGGCTCTTCTTAGCCTTCTTCTTTGGCGGGGACTTTGGGGGTAGGCCCTGGCTGTTGGAGGCCCCCGATCTCTTGCGAGAGGACGGCGAAGGCGGAGTGATTGTCTCGCGGCAGGCCTCCGCTCCCATTATTGCGAGAGCGAGGGTGGAGGAAGACTTCCCGTTGCTCGAATAAGGGGGGTTGTTTGGCAGATCTCGCTCCCCTGGAATGAAGGAGGATAAGACAGATGGCAAAAAGTTGAAAGTATGCAAGTTAGCGAGCATGGTTATTACCTTCCCCAGGAATAACTGGAAGCAGCGAATCGAGGTTCCGACGAAGATGGACCACCTCGAAGTTCTTCTTGCAGAAGAACTGGTACAAAGCAGCATCGTGGCCGCCTAGAGTCGGCGGCCGGTAAGTGGTCTCGCCGTGCTAAATCGGCGAGAAGGGGACATTGCCGAAGTTCCCCTTCACGAAGAGGAACTTTTGGGCCCAGTAGTGGGCCTTGTTCACGGTCTCGACGACCTTAAGACCCGAGCCCACAAAGTAGGCGGTGCCATCTTTGTAGGCTCGGAAGGAGAACAGCTTCCGGAAAACCGGCAGGCTGAACTCTATACGCTCCTCGCTCATATAGCAGGCGAAGGCTATGATGACTGCCATGGCGTTGGGGGTGAGCTGGTCTGGAACGACGCCATAGTGCTTGAACACCTGGCGAGCAATAGAAAGCGAGGTCAATATACTGCGAGCGAGATTGATTCATCAGAAGGGAAAAGTAAGCCAGATTAATCGATACCTGGCGGACTTCAGGCCATAGTGGCAGGCGCAGGCCAACCGCGAAGTGGGCCGTTGGGATGGCTAGCTCGTCGGGGAGGAGGGTGTTGATCACGTCGTCCTCGCGAGGGCGACGAGCCGAGAACGCGGGGGGGGGGGGGGGGGGGGGGACGAAGTCGGCGACCGCAGTAAAGTACTCTTCCTCTGTCATGTTGTAGTTGAAGAAAGAGTGGTCGGAGAAATCCCAGGCGCACTTCCACCGACCCTCGGCCTCGGCAGCATCAGCGACCATCTTGAAAGCCTGCGAAAGAAGAAAGGAGCAAGGGGGAGAGACGACGAGATCTCTCAAGCAAGAGAAAAAGGAGGGGTGACGATGAACGCGGTAGGTGGCTCTCAATTATGAGGCCCTATTTATAGCAAAACAAAAAAGGCGGGAAGAAGTTCAAGCGTCGATGGGTGCGGTTAGCAAAATGTCACCGCACGATCGCGCGCGAGAAACACAAATGATTTTCAAAAATAATATGCGGGTGAGATCTTCCGGCGAGGTCAGCAAGAATAAATATTTGGCGAGAACAGAATAGCCTACGACAAGAATAAAATAAGAAAAGGGCGTAACTATGAGAATCACAAGGGAGAACCCATTAACAACTGACAATAACTACTACCAAGCGAGAACTCATAAAAACAAACAGCGAATAGTCATGAGATTTTCCATTATAAGGATAAAAAGTAATAAATAGAAAGAGTTCGCAGAAGGGAGTCGGGTTCGCGAGACTAATGGGGCAACCATTTCCATCTGCCGCCACCTCGCGATCCCGATCGCGACGGTACCCTGGATTTATAATAATCCTGGGCCGCCCGACCCTCCTTATCCATCAGGTAGGCATAATCCCTCATCCTCGCGATATGCACCTCCGGCGACGTGACAGTCTCATCGTGGTCACGAGGTAACGCGTCTCGGAGTCTTGCGCACTCATCCACCAGGGCAGCATGCCTCTCCTCGGCATCCTCTCTGTCTCGTCTCGCTCGAAGGTTGAGGTCCAGTAGCATCCGACCTTGCTTCTGAAATAACTCGGCAGTTCGCCGCTTCATTGCCTCAGGATCTCGCGGATCACCCAAGAAGTCCTCCATCTGCTTTGGGAAGGGGGACATCTCTTTGTCCTCGAAATCCGACTCGGTGTGCGGAGTCTCGAAGTTCTCTACGAGAGAGAATAGGTAGTTTTAGTAGTTGGAGGAGATCCCCATATATCGCGAGGGTCCAGAAACCCTCACCCAGAGGAGGGCGAAAAGCCCCAAGGCGAGAAGATCCAAGACGACCCTCAAAAACATTGTCGTAGAGAGGGAAGTGAGATTTGCCTAAACTAGGAGGGTATGCCGCGCTGTTGATCGGGGGAATCTTGGGCGGTCTCGAGCCACCAGAGTCCTCGCTCGCCAGGATATTGAACCCCGACACTTGTAAGGCTGTGTCAGGGAGGAGCGATGACAGAGGTCGCGAGTCTTGTCGAGGCGGGGTATTCTAGGGCGAGACTGAGGAGAACAAGAAATCAGGAGCCATTAGCCAACAAAATGAGTGTGAGCGGCGAGAATAGCGGCGCACCTTCAGCCTTTTTGCCAGCAGGATCCGTGCTCGCTGGCGGAACGTGGCGAGACCCAGTTTCGGGCTCGCCACCGCCATTATTGATGGCGTGATCCTGCGATCAAGCGAGATTCAGAGAAATTGATTTATCGGCTCGGCTAGAGTTATCACTCATACCTTCCGGGGGAAGCGGTTGTATGGAGAAGATTCAAGTAGCACTGACTCATCCCCGGTTCGGCGAACCATTTTTGCCTTCTTGGTTGTCGGCACCGGAGCGGGAGGCGGACGATTCGCCCACGTGGGAATTTTGACCATGGAAGACTGCTCGCCGGCCTTGGAGGCCTGTAGGCGAGTCTCCAGCTCCTTGGAGAGCGGCATCTTTCGACAGCTACAGTAAGGGGAAAAGGCGAAAAGAGTAAGGAAATGATGGTGCGCGTCACTGTGGCTTGGGATGATATTTATAGCCCTCAGGTGGGCCCTACCAAAGATTCCTGATAGATCATCAAGAAGCTGGCGAATACCAAGGGTTGGATGTTTCTTCGCGAGCCTAGATGGCCTCACGAAGTGCGGGGATTGTGTACAACCCCGATATTTGCCAGGCAAGGGGGAGGGGGCATTTCGAGAGGTCAACATGGGGAAGAAAGTGATAGGGGGAACAAGCCAGGCAAGTCCTCGCAAGAATCAGGCGGGCGAGGCAAGCCCTCACCGACTGTTCGCGGGTAGGCTGGCGAGATGGACACTCGCCGTGCATACGCGAGAAGGGCTGGCGAGCCAACTGCTCGCGGACCGCTTGCAGCAGTTTTTTGGGTTCGACGAACGGCGTTCGACGAAATCCGCTCTGCGTTCGACAAACTCGCTTCTCAGTTCGACGAACGTCAGGTTCAACCAGATAAATATATCTCAGCGGTTGGGCTGGGAGGGCCTATCGTCTCGGCGGCCCAGCCTCATCCCAGCAGATCCACTGAGGAAGGCGGTCGTCTCGGGGGGACCAGGGAGAGCTCGCAGGAAGGCATGCGACACCAGGTCTCAGTGAATGTCGCCAGAAGGGTCCCATGCGAGGTCTTAACGACTAGCTCGCCAGAAGGGATGTCACAGAAGAGATCCGCGAGAAGGCAACCAGAGCCCTTGCGAGTAATGATCTCGCAAACCTCTTGCCAGTAAGTTGACAGGGAAGGATTACCTTTTTACCTCCAGGGGTCAGCCATTAGCCTCCCCAAACAATGGAGTTTGGCTGTTAGCAGACCAATTTTGGGGTGCGGATAATAAAATCAAGAGGCAGAATCCTGCTATTTGCAGGCCGATTCAGAAAGTCTATAAATAAGACCCAAAGGGCACCTTTGGAGAGGACTTCTCTTTTTTGGGAGCTTCTCTCTCCTCAGGATTTCCTTGGTTGGCAGTTCCAGAGCTCTCCAAGGTGCCCGGGCTCCAGCTTTGGCTTGGGAGGGGAAGCGCTCTAATGATCTTCTGGGTGTGTGGTGGGTCCTCCTTGCTGAGTCTAAGGGTCTGTGTCTAGTTCTGAGGCTTCAGTCTGTCCCTTCGAAGGATTAGTAAGTTCCAGCTGCCCCTCAACTCGTTGGGGGCCCCAAACTCCACAGAGACCATTTACTGGTTTCAACATCAGCTACAGATCTCGATCCCTTCCATGCGAATTCGTGGTCGAATTCCTTTAAGGGGTGGTGGGCACGTGTGTGCGTCACCGTTTAACTCATTTAAATAACCAGAATGTCCACTTAGGAATGCATTATATATATGTTTTTGCATGGTTGTGGAACCTGCGCATTCCTTGCTTTCTATTTTGTTGCACTAATAGTCATTAAGTTGTGTTCGACATGCTTATAGGTGACTAGAAGTGGTGCGGGGCAGTCCCAACCCCGACGCACGGCCGAGAGTAGTGCATCTGCTGAGATGCCTACGCCTCCTCCTTCTAATGAAACAATACGGTTGATTGCTGAGGCAGTGTTCGCCATGATCAATGCGCAACCAGGAAGGCCTGTACAACCTCCTGCCCTTGGGGTGGCCTCGGTGTCGGTTGCCCCAGTTGAGCCTGTTGTGGAAAGACCAGTACCCGCAGTATCGATCGAGGCAACACGAGCGACGAATCATCATTTGAAACAGCTTCTGAGCTTCCACCCTCCTACGTTTGAAGGGGTAGGAACGCCGACGCAAGCTGAGGACTGGCTATCTCGGGTGAGGAGAACCCTAACAACTACAGAGACGGAGGAAAGGCAGAAGGTAACCCTAGCGACCTATCTCTTGTATGGAGAGGCTAGGCTGTGGTGGGAAGAGTTGGAAAGGCATCAGTATGCCGGTAGGCAACTGACAGACATCTCGATGGAAGAGTTCTCGAGAGTGTTCTTGGCAAGGTATCTCCCTTCTACTCAACGCATTGACATGGAGAACCAGTTCCAGAGGATAACTCAAGGTGATAGGATGGTGGATGAGTACCTCCATGAGTTTACATGACTTGGACGGTATGCGGGCTCTTCCTTTGATGATGAAGAGCGAAAGACCAACCGATTTTATGAAGGCCTGCATGATGATTTGCAGCTGCTTCTGCCGGGCCCGATGACGCAAGGCTTTCTACCGTTGGTAAATACTGCAAGATCCCTTGAGAAGGATATGAAGCGGGTCCAAGCAAACAAGGACTGAGCGGTGGCAACAACGGAGTTTAAAGTACCAAGCTCTTTAAAGTCAGGGTCCCGCCGATTCAGAAAGAAGTCTAGGTTTTCGGAACTGGCTTCCTCTTCTGCTTCAGGAGCAACTACTGGACGAGGTCCAGTTACGTGTGTTGGGATCATTGCCCACAATGTCTTAGATTTGGAGAAGTCGATTCCTAAGTCAAAGATATATCTCAGAATGTATTTGATATACTCTCTAGAATCAATGTGCAGGAGATCAGGTCAGGCAAAAAGTTCATGGAATTCATTCAAGTCCACAAGCGTCGAGACATCATACATCGCTCGACGCCTGTGACCCAGAAGCGTTGACTCATCTCTACTACTCAAATAGACAAGGTTGCCGCTGAAGTTCTGAGACCAAGTTTGGAAGCGTCGAGCCAAGTTATATTGCTCGACGCCTTGGAAAGAGAAGTGTCGACTTAACCTCAGTCAGCTCAGCACCAACCAGAAGTGTCGAGATATGAAGGCTTAGTTAAGAAGCGTCGAGCCCTTGGACGTTGCTCGACTTCTTCAGATAAAAAGCGTCGACTAAGTGATGTTTGCTCAACGCCTGAGAAGTAGGAGTCGAGAGCCTCAGTCTAAGGAGTAAGCATCGAGCGTCTAAATACCGCTCGACGCCTAACTGGAAAAGCGTCGACAGAGATGTTAAGTGCTCAACGCCTCTTCTACAAATACTCTGAACTGAAGAATATCTTATACAGCTAGCTGAGCTTTTTGGTTTCATTGAAGACCGTTGAAGATATGACGTCATGCTGACGTGGAAAAGCGGAACAGACATTGCAGATGGAAGGCTATAAATAGAATGCATGACCTATGGGTTGTGTAGTGATTTTTGAGTTATGAAGTGAAGAAAAGTGAAGTTAGAAAAGTTTTCCTCTCCTCTCAAAAGCCATTATCATTTCCATCATTTTGAAGAGAAAGTTTGAGATAGAATCTGGAGAAGTTATCTTCCCTTTCAGAACCAATCTAAATTGAAGATCTCATTCAGCAATCTGCTGCTGATACCTCTTTCTGAAAGAAGAAGATCAAGAAAGGAAGAATCTGTCTTCCCAAGAAGAAGAACAGTCATCTCAGCCTGACGAATCAAGAAAATTATTTGCTGCTGCTGTTCTATTGAAGATTTCTGTCTGATCATTCAGGCAAATCAAGAAGGCTCAATAAATCTCAAATCTGAGTCTAAATATTCAGTATTTTCTTTATAAATTTCTGTAGGATCTGAGTTGTCAGATCTGAGTGTAGGATCTGTCAAGGATCTGAGTTGTAAGATCAGGTGTGATCTGAGTTGTAGGATTCAGGGGTGAATCTGAGCTGTAGGCCTTGTTATAAAGGCTGAGGTAGGATCTGTGTGATCTGAGTTAGTAAGATCTGTGTGATCCGAGACTGTAAGATCTGTTGTGATCTGAGCTGTAAGACCTGTTTGTGGTCTGAGACCTGGAAGAGCTATAACCTCTATCTAGCACACTGCTAGAAGGGGAGAAGGGGAAAGTGGATTACCCAAGATACGGGGAACCACTATAAAAATCTGTGTGTTCTTTTCTGTGTAAATCTTTATTTCTTGAAAGCTGTGATCAGTTTTATCTCAATTATAGTCAAGAATTGCAATAGTTTTTAAATAACCTAATTAAAGTCTTTCAACGTGTTTTAATTGTGGCAAGGTGGGCCACTTTGCTCGGGACTGTCGCGGTGGCAAAAAAGCGGTTGCGGCTTATGCGGCGGAGAAAGGGAAAGCAGTGGAGTCGTCTGCATCCCAATATACTCCAGCTCAACCGCGGGTATATAATCTTGGCCAGCAAGAGGCCATTAAGCAAAGCGATGTCGTGACATGTATGATTTAGTATATAACATTTATTGCTTTATGTATTTTATACCTTGTGGCGATTGCCTGTATACTCTGTTTGTATTAGGCTTTGTCTTAATTTAGAACTGTCCGGCGAGAGCTTTATTTGACACGGGAGCATCCCACTTCTTTATGTCTGAGGACTTCATACTGCGTATTGGAGTGCCTTCGTTCGTGGAAAATGATAGATTGGATGTCGTGCTGCCAAATGGGTGTCGAATGCATGCAGACAAAATTTGTTGTGTTCAGGTGCGGATAGGAAGTTAGGAGTTTGACTTGGAAGCGTCAATGCTACCGATATCCAAGTTCGATGTAATCTTTGACATGGAATGACTTTCGAAGCAGCGGGCATGCATTGATTGAAATTTGAAGGAGGCCACACTAGGGCAGAATACTGAACGCGAGAATACATTTGCCGGTTTGCGAGGATCGAGCAAGATGTTGATGTCTGCTCTCCAAGTAGTCAAGGCGGTTCAGAAAGGCGTAGAGTTGTTATTCACGTTGTTGGATACATCTGAGCCGAAGCCCAGTTTGTGTGACGTTCCCATCGTATCAGAGTATGCAGATGTTTTCCTAAATGATCTCCCTAGGGCTCCACCTCAGCGCAAGATTGACTTCACTATTGAGTTGTTGTCAGGTGCCAAGCCTGTGGCGCGCACACCGTACCGAATTGCGCCAAAAGAGATGGCAAAATTGAAAGTTCTGTTGCAGTAGTTACTGGAGCAAGACTATATACACCCAAGTTCATCCCCTTGTGGTGCACCGGTCCTCTTTGTGAAGAAGAAGGACGGAAGCTTGTGTCTATTTATAGACTATTGCGAACTGAATAAGCTGACAAGAATAAGTATCTGATTCCGTGAATCGATGACTTGTTCGATCAGCTGGTTGGATCAACTGTGTGCTCGAAGCTGGATTTGAAGTCCGGCTACTACCAATTGCGGATTAGGGAATGCGATATTCCCAAGATGACGTTTAGTACCCATTACGGGCACTTTGAGTTCACAGTGATGCCGTTTGGCTTGATGAATGCGCCATCGGTGTTCACGGATCTTATGAACATAACGTTCCAATAGTTTCTTGACCGGTTTGTTATTCTCTTCATAGACGATATTCTGGTATACTCTCAGTCCGAAGAAGAACATGAGCTTCATTTGCGCATTGTATTGGATACCCTGAGGTGAAGTCATGATCAGCTGTATGCCAAGTTCTCAAAATGTGAGTTTTGGTTGTCCTCTGTGGCATTCCTGGGTCATGTGGTAAGTGGAGAGGGCATTGTCGTGGATCCTGCGAAGATAGTTGCGATACAGGAGTGGCATGTGTTGACTATAGTGGCGGAAGTCCGAAGTTTCTTAGGACTTGCCGGCTATTATATGCGGAGAGAACTTTTTGAGGATAGCCCTGCCTCTCACAACATTGACCAGGAAAGATCAGAAGTTCATTTGGTCGTCGAAGTGCGCGCGAGCTTTTGAGGAGCTGAAGAGTCGTCTGACCACGGCGCCAATATTGTGTTCGCCAAGTGGTACGGAAGGCTTTGAAATTTACAGTGACACGTCGGGGAGCGGCATAGGCAGCGTTCTTCTTCAGTTTGGAAATGTGGTAGCGTATGGCTCTCGCCAATTGAAAGTGCACGAGAGGAATTATCCGGTCCATGACTTGGAGCTAGCGGCCGTGATATTCACTCTTAAGCTTTGGCGGCATTATTTATATGGCATGAAAATCGACATCTTTACGGACCATAAGATCCTGAAATACCTGCTAGATCAAAAGGAGCTGAACATGCGACAACGAAGGTGGATGGGGTTCCTTGGGGACTACACTTTCAAGATTCATTACACGCCCGGGAAGGGAAATGTTGTCGCTGATGCTTTGAGTCGGAGGGCTTCTGCACAAGCGAACTGGATTCAGATGTTCGATGAGCGTCTAATCAGGGACTTGGAGGCCTTAGACATCGTTTGCATTGACAAGAGAACTAGTGCCAAAGCATGTTTGAACTGGACGGAGGTGCAGTATGACCTTGCAGACAGAATCCGATTGGCATTGGAACTGGATGAAAGCCTGAAGAGGTATGTGGCAGAGACCGTGGATGGATCTAATACCGAGTTCTCCTTTGAAGACGGTCTTTTGTGGAAAGATAGTTGATTGTGCGTCCCAAATGTTGGCAAATTACGGGAAGAATTGATGTACAAAGCACACTTCACGAAGTACGCAATCCACCTGGGGTGCACAAAAATGTACCAAGACATGAAGAAATTATTCTGGTGGCCGGGTTTACAGAAAGACATCGCCTTATACGTAGCCAAGTGTCACACTTGCGCGCTCGTGAAGGCCGAATGTCAAAAACCTGGTGGTTTCCTGAAGTCATTACCGATTCCGGAATGGAAGTTTGATGACATAGCGATGGATTTCGCGCATGGTTTTCCGAGATCGCAGTCCGGGAATGATGTTATTTGGGTGATTGTGGACCGATTGACTAAAGTCGCACACTTCATTCCGAACCGGCGAGACGGTTCAGTGGAAAAGTTGGTGAAGTTATATGTTGATAACATCGTACGATTGCACGGTGTGCCCCGTAGCATCGTTAGTGACCGATATGGGAGTTTCACGTCAAATGATTGGAGGCTAATTCACCAACTGTTGGGTACCAAGCTAAAGTTTAGCACTGCCTTTCATCTGCAAACTAATGGGCATACTGAGTGGACCAACATGACATTGGAGGATATGCTCCGAATGTGCGTCATGGATTTCGGAAAGGGGTGGGAAGATCATCTCTTTATGATCGAGTTCGCATACAACAACAGCTATCAGTCAAGTCTACAAATGGCGCCCTTTGAGGCCCTTTATGGTAGAAAGTGTCGTACTCCTTTGTCTTGGGCGGAGACGGGCGAGACTAAGCTGTTTAAGCGAAAAGAAGTCAAAGATGCTACTTTGAGTACTATTCGAACAATCCGGGAGAGGTTGTTGATTGCACAAGATAGGCAAGCAAAATACTACAACGCCAAACAGATGAACGTAGAGTTCGTCGTGGGCAACTAGGTTTACCTAAAGATCAAACCTTTCAAGGGTGTGTCACGGATTCGACACTTGAAAAAGCTGAGTCCAAGATACCTTGGACCATTTGAAATACTGGAGCGTGTTGGTGAAGCTGCCTATTGGCTCGCTCTTTCGACAGAGTTAGAGTGGTTTGCATGATGTGTTTCACATCTCCGTGCCGAGGAGGGTTGTGCAAGAGCCTACTCAAGTGTTTGTGGCTGATGTTCAAGTGCCGATCGATGGTGGGCTAAGGACTAAGGTCATGCCCATTCACATTGAAGACACTGAAGTCAAGCAGTTGCGGAATAAAATGATCAAGATGGTCAAAGTCCGCTGGGACAATTGTGGTCGTACAGAGCTTTCATGGGAGCGTGAGCAGACCATGCATGACGAGTTCCCCGAATTGTTCCTTTGAGGTACAAGTTAAATGCTGTATCTTTCTGTTTCTTTGCACTGTTAAAATTTCGGGATGAATTTTCTTTAGGGGGGGGGGGGGTGAATTGAAAGACCCCAGTTTTCAGGTGCACTGAATTCAGAGTGTTGTGAAGTCTTGGTGCTAGCGCCAGGCGCTAGGGCTAGCGTCGGCGGTAGCTCGAGAGGACTTATGCGTGTCGATGAGTCGACGGGATCAGGGGTCGATCGAAGGGATCAAGACTCGATCGATGGGAGATAGCACCGGCGTTAGCGCTAGCGCCGACGATAGGTTTCTCGTCGACTCCTTAAGCGGCTAAGCCGTACCGCCTCTGGGCTAGCGCCTGGCATTAGTGGCTAGCGCCGCCGGTAGCGGTTCAATATATATAGCCTTCAGGCCGTAGTTTTTCTGTAAGTTCCCCCTGATCCTATCTCTCTCCTAATTCTAGGAAGCAGAAATCAGAGGAAGGAGGTCCGGTTGGCTAGGCAAGTCCGAGGTAGAAGGATTCTTGTGTGCTTGTGCCGTCTTCGAATCCGTGGAGAGGAATCCTGGTCTGATGGCACCAAAATGAGCATCAAGGGTAATGATTCTCCTTCTTAATCTCTGGACATGCTAGTCCTTTGATTTGTGCATTGTGACAGGAAGATTTCCACTAATTAGTGGATAGGTTTCTTCCGACGGGTCGATATGGATTATCCCCGTCGAAATTGCATATAGAGTCCGGATCGTTGTACGAACGTTGGTATACTGTGTGAAACCCATCTGGACAGGTTGGTCTAGATTGGTGATGTTGATATTGCTATGTTGCACTCCGGAGAAGACACCGAGTATGTATGTTTGTTTTCAGGTTCTGGGTGCTGTGATGTGCTGCAGGGAGTTCTGGAGGCTACCTCCAGAAAATACCCAAAAGAGATGGCAGAGCCGCGTTCTGTTAGCTAGGGCCAGCGCTAGTGCTAGCTGTAAGATCTCTTTTCTCAAAACCCGTTCGGGTACATGAAAACTCGAACCTCTCCCGCATCGCACGGTTGAGGTGGATCTTCGCCCAGAATCGCTGCTTTGCGATGTCACCAACACTCGGGTTGGCTAACCCCGCTCAGCACCGACTCTGCCGGCTATACGATCATAAGTAAATATATGTCAAAAGTAAGTACAGAGGTAAAGGCATGTCCACATGTCACAACATCATATAGATATATAATAAAACAGAAATGTCCAAAAAGAGACAGTACAAGCAAAAGGGGCTTAAGCCCGATACATATCCAAAATGAGTACTCTCTCTCTCTCTACAACATGCGGAAGCTACAAACTCTCAAAGCTGAAAGCTAACTGTCAAGTCATCAACCTGTGGCGTCGTGGTAGTGCACTGCTTCCGCTGCTCAGGTCCTGCCATCTCGTCCAGCTGCGCGTGGGATAACTCCATCTCCTCGGACTCCTGTTACAGCCACATCCGACCGTTAGCCATAAAGACTAAGTCGTTTTGTCCTTGCCTCCCTCCACGACTCCTAGGTACCGAGCGGGAGGAAGAAGTGGAGGACAACAAGGGGTAAATAAAGAAAGAGGTGACATGACACTAATCTAGCAAGTATAGGTTAAGCGGTAAAACTAGCTAGCAGTATAGTGCAAATAAATGACAGTAAAGTAGAGCATGAAGTAAACCAATAATAGAAAGAAAAATGCGGTGCAGTAAGTAAAACTAATCTACCATCACAGATTCGTACCTTAACTTATATGAACGCCCATACGACATATAAGTTAAGATGTCCGGGTAAACCATCATATAAAAGAGCCCATACCAATTTATATGATGGGGGTATGCTAATGTGTATGTTATGCTATGCTTATGATGATTTAATGTGTTTATGCAATGTGACTCACCCACACGACTCTATGCGCACAGACCTTTATAATTCCCAAATTGTTAGAAAGGAAGCCAACCTTTCGGGTACCGACCGTCGTGGCTCACGGTGGCAGTGGATCGGGCACTCCACATCCTAGGCGGGTATGGTCACTACCAAGCCTAGACCTCACGTATGCCTCAATGCTAAGAACACAACATCGGAGCTCCTGCGTACTCTTGCTGGAATCCACCATACTTTAAGGTCGGGGTGGGTTATTAGGGATTGTCCTCCAGACCGCGGTACTCAAACTTACCGGCCCTCTAAACCTCACCCTCACCTGAGTCATCGTACTATCGTCGGTGACATGACTAGCCTAGTACCAAAGACTCGCCACTAATTGCATAAGTAACAGGTGTTATCAAGTACACCCGAGCCTCCGGCTCAGGATCTAACACACAAGTTGCTCCAACCCATCTCCTTCCCGAAGGAGATCTTCTCTGACCTAATTAGGCTACTCTTGCCTACAATTTAGTTAGTGTTAAATTTAGGGTGAATCTTGGATTTCCCGCGGTATACCCCGTAAAGGGGCCCCCAACGGTACTAAGGATTAAATGGGCTCAACCCCACCATACTCTTTATCAAGACAATTACTTTAGTTGGTGATTAACATTTAGTTCACCCCTCATTATTTCATATAAATAAAGTGACTTAGCTCAACATCCGTCCCACCCAATTGGGTTGGACGTACCTCCACACCTCATACACTAACCCTAGCACCATCTCACTATTAACCCTAGGTTTGAACCTCTTTGAATCATTGTAAGCAATAACACAAATAATGTATGACCATAACTTCTAATCACTACTTAGGGGTCTGAATTGTCTAAAATTCAAAATTCTGTTTTTACTAATCGCAGACCACCAAGTTGAGCTAACCTCAAACCTCAAAAGGAGATCCTTCTAAAAACTCATCACCAGGGTCTGGTATAATTATACTAGACTCCCACTGACCTTAATAAGGTATGTTCCAATTTTCATAATTTTTCTTATTAATTTGGTATTTATTATTATTTAAAGTAGTTAAGGCCTTAAGTCAAATTACACATGATCTATCCTCAAAATACTTCTACATGCTACATCAAAATTACCAGTAAGGTAATATTCCACAACAAGGTGGTTTACTGAGTTTCATGACCCTAGGATGTCATGTGGCCTACTAAATCATCATAGTTGTATAATTACCAAAATGCCACTATAATTAGGAAAAATAATATTTCACATCTGAAAATTCTACAACAATTACCAAGTGTCCAAATGGGGGTCTAGAGTCCTCTGCCAAATATTTGTATCATTATCTTATGATTTGAATAATTAAAATGATTTAACATCCAAGTGTAGTGATTACCAATTTCTACATGAGGTACATGAAATACAAATCTACAGGCTTCCAAATAATTATCATGGGCATATATCAACCTAAAATGACAGATAACCAAATTTTATAATTTTACCCAATGATTTGTCATTTTTCATAAATAAATTCCTCTAAGCTAGTAAGCACTTAAAAATTCCTCCACAAGGGATAATACTTCAATAAATCATAATAAAATTTTCATGGCCTATTTTCATCCCAATTCAGCCACTGTTAAAATTTCAAAGCCATACAAGGTCATATGACCATGCATTTTATTTATTTAAGGAAAAAAGTGGCAATTTCATTTATTAAGAGAAAAAAATACCTAAATGACTCTAAAAATTCCCATTAAATTATCTAAGCTATTTTATGCTCTTAAAAACATGTCTACAAAGTTCTGAGCCAAGGCAATGACATTTGGTCCTATGTACTTCACAAGCCCTAAATTGCAACCTTAAGGGTTTACCCTTAGGGTTTTAGGACACACCACCCTAATGGATCCAAATGCTCCATTAGGGGGTGTCACATGCATTTATATATCATTACCTACATAATAATCCAGATTGGAGGAGGCCAACTCACTCAACTCCTCATATGGCCTAAACCCTAATTTGAGCTTTAAGGGCCCTAATTAGGGTTTCCTATTTTCCAAATCAAATCAACTCCAAATGGAGTGAAAATTTAGGCAGACACTACTCATGTACTAAAGAGCATGCCATCAAAATTTGGTGTCATTTGGACTTCATATGCTCCAAAAATCAACATTATTTAAATATCTTAAATACCACAAAAACTATAGGTAAAATTGCCCATCAAGGGCTTATCTTTGGGCAGAGGGTGCCCCTAGGGTATACCTACCCATGGTTAAAATCTCAGCTTCAAAGCTTGAAAGGTCTAGGCTAGATAATTATTTTAGTGGACTAACCTAGTGTAGGACCAGTCCTAGTAAAACAGCTCCCCAGGGAGCTGTGGGTCACCAAATGACCTGAACTCAAGCCCTAATGGAAGATAAGGTCAAGGTCTACAAGTTTTATGTTGGGCACTTTTGCTAATTTAGTAATTAAGGGCCCCTAATAAATTATAGAAGTGGGCTGGTCAATAAGGGCAGAAAATCCAAGGAAATGAATTAATTTAATTAAAGAAAAAGAGATGCGCACGAATCTTAAAGCACATCTGGCGGCCACGGCATCGTCTTCCTCCTCCAGCCAACGACTGAGATTGAACCGTGCTGGACAATTTTGCGATCGAGTTTGCCGGCGATCCAGCCACCACCACCGCCGGCCAACACCACTGACACCTTCGTGGTGGTAGGGGCTACCATCCACCGGCGACTGGCGGCCGGAGGCGGCGGTTTCCGGCGATCCCAGGCTTCCCATTTTGAGCCGAATTTCATGGATTTAAGGAGTGGATTCGGGCTCAATTGAGCCCAATCCTTCTTCGTTTTGTGATAGGAAGCTAGCATGGGGGGAGTGGAGGAGAAACGAACCGTGATTGGGGCGTGGCGGCGGCTCCGGCGACGGTTCACCATGGTTATGCTTTGCTCCGGCGACCCTGCTCCCGATCTCGATTCTCCGGCTCTAGCCTTGCTCCAGGTGTCGTTCCCGACTGCTCTCTCCCTTCTGAAGCTGATGGTGTGGCTGGAATGAGGTGGGGAGGCTTCTATAGATTGTTTTGAATTCAAGCTTCCTCGGTTATGCTCCTTGCTGCCACCCTCCTACACCCCTGCCCCTGTTGGCCCTCTGGTCTCCTCCTACTTCTTAGTAATCAAGGGTGGGGTGCCCCAAACTGATTGGAGGTGGAGTGTTAGAGGGGGGGGGGGGGGGGTTGCTTTTGCTTTTCTCTTTTTGCTTTTCCCTTTTTAATCACTTTTTGGTCCCCCTCTCCTTTGGTTAATCAAACCATGGTTTGGGTTCAGTCCAAGGCTGATAATGGCATGTCCTAAGTCCATGAATAATGATTAATTGATGGGTGTTGGGTTCCACTCAATTTAGGCTTAGAATTCACCTTAAAGAGCTATGTTGACCATGGTTGACTTTGGTCAACAGGGTGAGTGGGTTGACCCCACTTGGGGGTCATGGGTCGTTAACATCACCTAACATTGGTTGGTCCATGGTGGGGCCTCAATTGGTTCAATTTAAATCAAAGGGTGTAGATTTGACCAAAATTAGGTAAAGTTTGACTTTGGTCATCTTCATGCAATTGGGTCCCACCCAAGTGCAATTTCCATCCTATTGGTCTCCCTTAGTTGTTGCATGAGGTCCATGAGCTCCCATGTGTGCTCCTCTCGTCCGTGGTTGGACCACAACACCTTCACCAACAGTACACTCTTCCGCCGCAGGACTCGGACCTCCGTATCGTCGATCCGGATGGGCTCTAGTAGGACTGACCGATTGGGTGCCACCGGGCCTGCTGTAGATGTCATGCTGCTCAGGACGAAGCAGGGCTCTCCGAAGCGAAGAGACGTGGAAGACGTCATGCAGGTTCTCCAACTCTGGCGGTAGCTCCAGCCTGTACGCCAAAGGACCGATCCGCTCCAGAATCAAATAAGGCCCCACGTACCGAGGACTGAGCTTCTTGTGCCCCCGCACTCGAGAAACCCCGTGCATAGGACGAATCTTCAAGAACACTCGCTCTCCCACCTGGAACTCCACCATACAATGCCTCACATCTTAGTACTTCGCCTGTCTGCTCTGGGCCTCCACCATCCACTCCCCGATCAGCCTCACCTGCGCATCCGTCTCCTCAATATAATCTGAACCTAACGACCTCGGGTCCTCGTTCTGGATCCAGGAAAGTGGTGTGCGACACTTTCTCCCATACAATACGGCATAAGGTGTCATCCCAATGCTAGCCTGGTGACTGTTGTTATAGGAAAACTTTATCAAGGGCAACAGTCTCTCCCAGGGCTTGCCTGTATCTAAAATGCACAAACGCAGTAGGTCCTCCATAGTCCAGTTGGTGCGCTCAGTCTGACCGTCAGTCTGTTGATGGAACGCCGTGCTAAATGTCAACCGGGATCCCAAGTAAGCCTGAACCGCCTTCCAAAAAATGAAGTGAAGCGCCCGTCTCTATCTGAAACTATCGTCTTGGGCACCCCGTGATATCTGACCACCTGCTCCACAAACACCCTTACAAGGTCACCGACCGGCCCCTCCTTCCGTACCGGAATAAACCGAGCTACCTTCGTCAGCCTGTCCACTATCACCCATATCGAGTCATTCCCAGAGCGGGAGCGAGGTAGACCATGCACGAAGTCCATCGATATGTCCTCAAACTTCCACTCAGGTACTGGTAATGGCTGTAACATTCCTCCCGGGCTCCTGCACTCCGCCTTCACGCGCTGGCAGCCCTCGCAGTGCATCACATACTGGATAATATCTCTCTTCATCCCCGGCCAAAACACAACCTTCCGAAGGTCTGCTGCCATCTTCGTGATCCCTGGATGCACTGAATACTGGGAGCAATGAGCCTCCCTAAGCACCTCCTCTATAATACCTCCTCCAGCTGGGATGTAGACTCGGTCTCGATGGTGAATAAGATCCTCCCTCAATGAATAGTCCCCTGCCACGCCGTCCACCAACGATCTGAATACTGGCTCCAAGGCAGGGTCCTGCAACTGTGCCTCCCGAATGCGGTCCCGAATATCGCAGACAATATTCAAGGATGCTAGATACTCCATATACGTCTCCGGGTCGGACCTGGATACGACTGTAATGTGCATGTCCTCCAATGCCCGAATCAGCTCCATAGCCATCACACGGCTCTCTGCTCCTGGTGTACCTCCTCTCCTGCTCAAAGCATCCGCTACGGTGTTGGCCTTGCCTGGATGGTAATGCAATGTGTAACTGTAGTCGCACAAGAACTCTAACCACCTCCGCTGACGTAGGTTCAAGTCCTTCTGCGTGTCAATATACTTGAGGTTCTTGTGGTCTGAGAAGATCTCACAATGAACCCCATACAGGTAGTGCCTCTAGGTCTTCAAGGCGAAGATGACCGCTCCGAGCTTGAGGTCATGCACTGGGTAGTTCCTCTCATGTACCTTCAACTGACGGGAAGCGTACGCGAACACGTGACCATGCTGCATCAACACTGCTCCCAACCCCTGAAATGATGCGTCTGTGTAAACCTGAAATCCTTCCTACCCAGATGGATGTGAAAGGATGGGGGAAGAGGTGAGTCGGCCCTTCAGCTCCAAGTAGGCCGCCTCACACTTCGGAGACCAGATGAATGGGGCGTCCTTCTTGGTCAAAGAAGTGAGCGGAAGGGCAATCCTGGAGAACCCTTCCACAAACTTCCGGTAATAGCCCGCCAATCCTAGAAAGCTCCGCACATCTGAAGCTGACTGCAGTCGAGGCCACTCCTGAACGGCCCGCACCTTGGCCGGATCCACTGCCAGTCCTTCTCCACTGATGGTGTGTCCCAGAAAAGCCACCTCCCGTAGCCAAAACTGACACTTGGAGAACTTCGCATACATCTGGTGTTCTCTCAGCTTCCTCAATACTAGGGCCAGATGCCCAACATGCTCCTCCTCCGTCCTGGAATATACTAGGATGTCATCGATGAACAGGATAACGAAGATGTCGAGAAAGGCCTCGAACACCCTGTTCATCATGCTCATGAATGCTGAGGGGGCATTAGTGAGCCCGAAGGGCATCACCGTGAACTCATGCAATCCATACCTGGAACTGAAAGCTGTCTTCAGTATGTCCTCCTCTCGAATCCATAGCTGATAGTATCCTGATCTCAAGTCGAATTTGGAGAACCAGTGAGCTCCCTACAACTGATCGAAGAGCTCGTCAATCCTCGGTAACAGATAGGTGTTCCGTACCGTCAGTCTATTGAGCTCCCGATAATCTATACATAATCTGAGCGTTCCATCCTTCTTCTTCACAAATAATACCGGCGCTCCCCAAGGTGAAGAGCTCAGCCTGACGAAACCCGCATCTACCAGCTCTTTCAACTGCACCCTAAACTCTGTCAGTTCCTTGGGTGCCATGCGGTACGGTGCCCGAGACACGGGCCTCGCTCCTGGCACCAGCTGAATCGGAAAATCTACCTCTCGATGCGGTGGCAGTCCGGGCAACTTCTCTGGGAATACGTCGGAGAAGTCCCGTACTATAGGAATGTCTGATAAGGAGGCCTCCACCTCCGCCATCTCGAAGCATACAAGATATACCTCGTCGCCCTGCTCGTGGGCCTTGACTACCTGGACAGATGATAAAGAAGAGCGGGAGATCGGTTCAATACCTTCGAACGCCGCGGAGGTGGTATCGTGCTGCAACACCACTCTCTTTGCTTGGCAATCTATCTGGGCGTGGTTCCAAGCGAGCCACGTCATGCCCAAGATAAGGTCGAAGTCGGCGAGCTTCAGCACCAAAGATGGAGCATCAAGCGTTAGGCCGTCTATGGTCACCTTCAAGGTGCACTTGGCCGTCGTCTCGATCTCTGATCCATTGGGGAGGCGTACCCTCCTGGTGGGTCCCGTGTAATAATGAATTTGCTCCAAGCCCTTAACAAAGTCTTCGGAAACAAACTTATGCGAGACACCAGTATCGACTAGGGTGTGGGCGGGCTTGCCACACTCCACTATAATTCCTGGGGAAAGTGGGTTGTTTGTTTAATTTCTAATCTAGAAGGTTGAAAATGCAGGTAAATTTAAGCAGTAATAAATTAAAGTACTGAAAACATTAAATTACCTGCTATAACCTCCTCCGTGTTCCTCGGCTGTGCAAGATCCAAGGCGTAAACCCGCTCCTGCTGCCTACCTCTGTCGTGATACCCCCTGCCTCTACCCCGTCCTTGGCCTCGGCCCCGCTGTGCTGGAGGGGCTGCCAGAGGTGCTGCTGGTGGTGGAGGAGGAGGTGGAGGGAATCGTCGAGGGCAATGGGCCCTGATGTGACCTGGCTGGTTGCACTCAAAGCACACCGCTGGAGCGCGTCCCCGGTCGTCAAATCTCTGGGGCCCCCAGGTACGTAGGGGCTATGGGGCTAGTAAGGGCTGGGGCTGCTGTACTGGTGCAATCTGAGGACGAGGACGTCCCCCACCCCTCCGGTGCCTCATAAGTCTGCCTCGTTGTGAGCCTCTGCTGCTCTACCCCTGGTACATGGCCTCAGCTGGCCTCTTCCCTCTTCCCTGCACTCCGATCTGATCTTCCTCTAGCTTCTTCGCCGTCTCGATAATCTGAGTTAGGCTGCCCTCAGAAACAAACAAGAGTGCCTGCCTCAACGGGTCTCGAAGCCCCTTGTAGAATCTCTTCGTAAGAGCGCGATCATCTGTGGCATGAGACCTCGCAAATCTAGCTAAATGGGAGAACTCCCTCTGGTACTCAATCACTAAGCGTGTCCCCTGAGTGAGGTGTAGAAACCTCTCTTCCAGCTCATCCCTGTCCGTGCTGGATATGAAGTGCTCCAGGAAAGTGGCACTAAACTCATCCCAAGAAACATATGAGTACTCCCTATCTCTGTAAGTGGTCTCCAACAGCGACTTCCACCACCTCTTGGCATGTGCATCAAGAGCTGACACTGCCAAAAATACTGCCTTGCCGACTGGGCAACCGATGCCGGCCAGCAGCTCCTGAATGGTGTCCAACCACTCCTCAGTCTTCACTGCATCCTTTGTGCCTCGGTAGGTCGGTGGGGAAAGACCTCTAAAGGTGCTCAACCAGTTCGCTCCCGGGTTTGGCAGTGGTGCCGGGATGGACTGGGCCCTGAAGGTCTCTAAAATGGCTCCTAACGTCTGTCCCAACTCCGACTGCTGAAAAGTAGTGGTAGTCGGAGGGGGAGGGATGCTGACTTGAGGCTCCCTGCTCACTGGGGCCTACAAAAGATAGGGATTCAGTTAAAATTTTTGGCCTTACTTATTGATTATTGGACTGTTTTATATGATTCCATACATGGCACAATATAGCTTCCGCTGCCTAGTTTGTCCGCAAACTAAGCTCGAGCGGGGTGACCCAGTATGTCGTGGACTGTTCTCTTATGATCGTTCGTTCAGTGATACCATTTGTAAGATCTCTTTTCTCAAAACCCATTCGGGTACATGAAAACTCGAACCTCTCCCGCATCACACGCTTGAGGTGGATCTTCGCCCAGAATCGCTGCCTTGCGGTGTCACCAACACTCGGGTTGGCTAACCCCGCTCAGCACCGACTCTGCCGGCTATACGATCATAAGTAAATATATGCCAAAAGTTAGTACAGAGGTAAAGGCATGTCCACATGTCACAACATCATATAGATATATAATGAAACAGAAATGTACACAAAGAGACAGTACAAGCAAAAGGGGCTTAAGCCCGATACATATCCAAAATGAGTACTCTCTATCTCTCTCTACAACATGCGGAAGCTACAAACTCTCAAAGCTGAAAGCTAACTGTCTAGTCATCAACCTGTGGCGTCGTGGTAGTGCGCTGCATCCGCTGCTCAGGTCCTGCCATCTCGTCCAGCTGCGCGCGGGACACTCCGTCTCCTCGGACTCCTATTACGGCCGCATCCGACCGTTAGCCATAAAGACTAAGTCGTTTTGTCCTCGCCTCCCTCCACGACTCCTAGGTACCGAGCGGGAGGAAGAAGCGGAGGACAACAAGGGGTAAACAAAGAAAGAGGTGACATGGCACTAATCTAGCAAGTATAGGTAAAGCGGTAAAACTAGCTAGCAGTATAGTGCAAATAAATGACAGTAAAGTAGAGCATGAAGTAAACCAGTAATAGAAAGAAAAATGCGGTGCAGTAAGTAAAACTAATCTACCATCACAGATTCGTACCTTAACTTATATGAACGGCCATACGACATATAAGTTAAGATGTCCAGGTAACCCATCATATAAAAGAGCCCATACCAATTTATATGATGGGGGTATGCTAATGTGTATGTTATGCTATGATATGCTTATGATGATTTAATGTGTTTATGCAATGTGACTCACCCACACGACTCTATGCGCACAGACCTTTATATTTCCCAATTTGTTAGAAAGGAAGCCAACCTTTCGGGTACCGACCGTCGTGGCTCACGGTGGCAGTGGATCGGGCACTCCACATCTTAGGCGGGTATGGTCACTACCAAGCCTAGACCTCACGTACGCCTCAACGCTAAGAACACAACAGCGGAGCTCCTGCGTACTCTTGCTGGAATCCACCAGACTTTAAGGTCGGGGTGGGTTATTAGGGATTGTCCTCCAGACCGCGGTACTCAAACTTACCGGCCCTTTAAACCTCACCCTCACCTGAGTCATCGTACTATCATCGGTGACACGACTAGCCTAGTACCGAAGACTCGCCACTAATTGCAAAAGTAACAGGTGTTATCAAGTACACCCGAGCCTCCGGCTCAGGATCTAACACACAAGTTGCTCCAACCCATCTCCTTCCCGAAGGAGATCCATACTAGTTCGCTGACCTAATTAGGCTACTCTTGCCTACAATTTAGTTAGTGTTATATTTAGGGTGAATCTTGGACTTCCCGCGGTATACCCCTTAAAGGGCCCCCAACGGTACTAAGGATTCAATGGGCTCAACCCCACCATCCTCTTTCTCAAGACAATTACTTTAGTTGGTGATTAACATTTAGTTCACCCCTCATTATTTCATATAAATAAAGTGACTTAGTTCAACACCCGTCCCACCCAATTGGGTTGGACGTACCTCCACACCTCATACACTAACCCTAGCACCATCTCACTGTTAACCCTAGGTTTGACCCTCTTTGAATCATTGTAAGCTATAACACAAATACTGTATGGACATAACTTCTAATCACTACTTAGGGGTCTGAATTGTCTAAAATTCAAAATTCTGTTTTTACTAATCGCAGACCACCAAGTTGAGCTAACCTCAAACCTCAAAAGGAGATCCTTCTAAAAACTCATCACCAGGGTCTGGTATAATTATACTAGGCTCCCACTGACCTTAATAAGGTATGTTCCAATTTCCACAATTTTCCATATTAATTTGGTATTTATTATTATTTAAAGTAGTTAAGGCCTTAGGTCAAATTACACATGATCTATCCTCAAAATACTTCTACATGCTACATCAAAATTATCAGTAAAGTAATATTCCATAACAAGGTGGTTTACTGAGTTTCATGACCCTAGGATGTCATGTGTCCTACTAAATCATCATATTTGTATAATTACCAAAATGCCACTATAATTAGGAAAAATAATATTTCACATCTGAAAATTCTACAAAAATTACCAAGTGTCCAAATGGGGTCCTCTGCCAAATATTTGTATCATTATCTTATGATTTGAATAATTAAAATGATTTAACATCCAAGTGTAGTGATTACCAATTTCTACATGAGGTACATGAAATACAAATCTACAGGCTTCCAAATAATTATCATGGGCATATATCAGCCTAAAATGACAGATAACCAAGTTTCATAATTTTACCCAATGATTTGACATTTTTCATAATTAAATTCCTCTAAGCTAGTAAACACTTAAAAATTCCTCCACAAGGGATAATACTTCAATAAATCATAATAAAATTTCCATGGCCTATTTTCATCCCAATTCAGCCACTGTTAAAATTTCGAAGCCATACAAGGTCATATGACCATGCATTTTATTTATTTAAGGAAAAAGTGGCAATTTCATTTATTAAGAGAAAAAAAACCTAAATGACTCTAAAAATTCCCATTAAATTATCTAAGCCATTTTATGTTCTTAAAAATATGTCTACAAAGTTCTAAGCCAAGGCAAGGACATTTGGTCCTATGTCCTTCACAAGCCCTAAATTGCAACCTTAAGGGCCCTTAGGGTTTTAGGACACACCACCCTAATGACTCCAAATGCTCCATTAGGAGGTGCCACATGCATTTATATATCATTACCTACATAATCATCCAGATTGGAGGAGGCCAACTCACTCAACTCCTCATATGGCCTAAACCCTAATTTGAGCTTTAAGGGCCCTCATTAGGGTTTCCCATTTTCCAAATCAAATCAACTCCAAATGGAGTGAAAATTTAGGCAGGCACTACTCATGTACTAAAGAGCATGCCACCAAAATTTAGTGTCATTTGAACTTCATATGCTCCAAAAATCAACATTATTTAAATATCTTAAATACCACAAAAACTATAGGTAAAAGTGCCCATCAAGGGCTGATCTTTGGGCAGAGGGTGCCCCTAGGGTATACCTACCCATGGTTAAAATCTCAGCTTCAAAGCTTGAGAGGTCTAGGCTAGATAATTATTTTAGTGGACTGACCTAGTGTAGGACCAGTCCTAGTAACACAGCTCCCCAGGGAGCTGTGGGTCACCAAATGACCTGAACTTAAGCCCTAATGAAAGATAAGGTCAATGCCTACAACTTTCATATTGGGCACTTTTGCTAATTCAGTTATTAAGGGCCCTTAATAAATTATAGAAGTGGGATGGTCAATAAGGGCAGAAAATCCAAGGAAATGAATTAATTTAATTAAAGAAAAAGAGATTGAACCGTGCTGGGCGATTTTGCGATCGAGTTTTCCGGCGATCCAACCACCACCACCGCCGGCCAACACCACCGACACCTTCGTGGTGGTCGGGGCTACCATCCACCGGCGACTGGCGGCCGGAGGCGGCGGTTTCCGGCGATCCCAGGCTTCCCATTTCGAGCCAAATTTCATGGATTTAAGGAGTGGATTCGGTCTCAATTGAGCCCGATCCTTCTTCGTTTTGTGATAGGAAGCTAGCATGGGGGAAGTGTAGGAGAAACGAACCGTGATTGGGGCGTGGCGGCGGCTCCGACAACGGTTCACCATGGTTATGCTTTGCTCCGGCGACCCCGCTCCCGATCTCGATTCTCCGGCTCTAGCCTTGCTCCAGGTGTCGTTCCCGACTGCTCTCTCCCTTCTGAAGCTGATGGTGTGGCTGGAATGAGGTGGGGAGGCTTCTATAGATTATTTTGAATTCAAGCTTCCTCGGTTATGCTCCTTGCTGCCACCCTCCTGCACCCCTGCCCCTGTTGGCCCTCTGGTCTCCTCCTGCTGCTTTGTAATCAAGGGTGGGGTGCCCCAAACTGATTGGAGGTGGAGTGTTAGAGGGGGGTTTACTTTTGCTTTTCTCTTTTTGCTTTTGCCTTTTTAATCACTTTTTGGTCCCCCTCTCCTTTGGTTAATCAAACCATAGTTTGGGTTCAGTCCAAGGCTGATAATGGCATGTCCTAAGTCCATGAATAATGATTAATTGATGGGTGTTGGATTCCACTCAATTTAGGCTTGGAATTCACCTTAAAGAGCTATGTTGACCATGGTTGACTTTGGTCAACAGGGTGAGTGGGTTGACCCCACTTGGGGGTCATGGGTCCCTTAACATCACCCAACATTGGTTGGTCCATGGTGGGGCCTCAATTGGTTCAATTTAAATTAAAGGGTGTAGATTTGACCAAAATTAGGTAAAGTTTGACTTTGGTCAACTTCATGCAATTGGGTCCCACCCAAGTGCAATTTCCATCCTATTGGTCTCCCTTAGTGGTTAGGGCAACATAGGTGAGGTCAATTTGGACAATTGATGGTCAATTGACCTAGTTGAGGGGTTTAGGGCTAGGTTGGTTTTTGAGCTTTGCTGTGCACTTAGCCATTTCTACCCTAGCCTAAGGCCCTTGTGGCCACTCATCTCACCACTATGCCCTAACATTTCCAATGGGTCTAGCAGGATTGGGGATGTTACACTAGCGACGACACTAGTGCCAGTGATACTCGATAGCACGTGGTGTGTTGTGATGATGACCAGGGGGTGGTTGTCCTGTGATTGGGCTGAGGTGATAGTTTACCCGCATCGTGCTGGTTGTTGCAATGATTGAGCCGGGCATAGCTTGATCTGAACCCACCCATATTGGTCTGTTATGAGGGGGCCCCTCGGTGCACCGTCTTTATGGAAGAGAGCCGGAACTTCGTGTGTACGACCTTGTCGGAACTTCGTGTGTATGACCTATCTCAAATTGTCCATCCAAGTTGAAAAGGGACTTGTGGATGTCGTGCCTTGAGAGTACAATACGTGTGGCCTAGAGTCGACGTATGTGGTGAATATTTCTATGCGGTGCTTAGACGCACCTGCGAAATATATGATGCTATTGCTTGTTTGCAGGGAAGGAGCACCACCGCCCCGAGAATGGGGTGGGGTCGTTATAATCTTGGTCAGCTAAAGCTGACCGGTTACCTGTTTTCCCACTGCTTGGTGCATTGTACTTTACAGGTCCTGGCGAGACGAGCGGGAAATAGCTGGTTGGAGCCCCAGCTGCTGCGCTTTGCTGGCCCTCGAAGGCCCAACTGTTTTGAGTGTTTTCCTTCATGTATTGTCGGCCTACGTGCCGATGTTTGTAAACCATGTAGTAAGAGACCTTAGTGCCAAACATTTCATATATATATATCAGTCATTCCTGTTATTTGTATTTTGGACATGTGTACTATGGTTCAAGATTTAATTAAATTATGCTTCCGCTTATGCGTAATCTCTGGGATGTTGTTGGTTGGTTAACTGAATACGTAACCCTCTTGCTTGTTCACCTTATATGGCGTGGGGTCCCGACCGGACCTACTGTGATATACTGTGTAACGCGTGGGGTGTTACATTCTTTGTGGTATGGAAATACGGCTCTAGAGAATTCAGAGTGCTGGAATAGGGTTCCTTGAGTTATGTCATATTGAATAGAACGAATGTCACCAATTTATAGAAGAGGAAGCTAACGCCGGCGTTAGGGATAACACCTGGCGTTGACTCTGCATAGAAATGTTTTGATGGCTCGAATCCACAATCCGGGAAAGAGATATTGCATCTTTGGAAACATCCCATTTTAGGCAACTCTAACGCTGGCGTTAAGGATAACGTTGGTGTTAGGTCAAATCATTCCCAAAATGCTCCTTCAATCACGACAGCTTCCCTCCATACCAATTTCATGTTGGTGAGATTGAGGGTCAATGACGGCGTTGGCTCTAACGCCAGTTAGACCAGATCCTTTCTTTTCAGCACTTGAGCTAGTTCATACCAACACATAGCACCCTAGTGTCATCTTTGTTTAATCCTGCAGACTAAAAAATACAATAGCAAACTAGATCAAATACAAGTAATATTTGTTATTCTCAAACCAAAGCGATATGGAAAATCATGTTCCAACAGAAGATGCAAGAATTATAAGCACTGATCCAGTCTTGATCAATGTATCTTTTGTTAGCTTCTTTCAGAGATGGAGGAAGAAGAAATTTTCTGCAGCTTGTAGAAGAAGAATGTTGTACAGAGATCTGTCGGGTAGGTTGTTGAAGAAGAGAGAGAAAGAACAATATTTTCATCTGTTATACTCCTTCCAGGAATATGTAATAATCCTTTTGTCGATCCATTTGAATTGGAATTGAATGACTTTCTCTTTCTGGTCCTTCTCTAGTTGGAATGTCCAGAGAGAATTATTGATATCTTTCTATCTATGTTGACAGTTCGTCAATAACCTTTTACATAACTTCCTATTTTATCACCTTTGAATCTCTGGAATGATTCTTTCTCTTCGTGTACATGTGAGATCCGTTATATTTCAAATATCTTCCATATATATCTTCTGAATAATCATCAGAATCTATTCTAGGAAGTTTCCAATTCTTTAACTCTATTCGACGTTGCGTCGAATAACCTCTAACTTCATATCGACGCACCTTTGAATTCTACTAGTAGCAGCTTCGAAAACTACTTCAGAAAACCTCAGCCTTGAATTGAACATTGCTATCAACATAGCATCGATTTATTATCGACGTTGCGTCGATTCATTATCGACGTTGCGTCGATTCATTATCAACGTATCCGTCGAGCTAAAGAACGTAGACTTCAAATTCTGACTTCTGCGTCGAATACATTCGATGTTGCGTCGACTTCATCTTGAGGGGTGCATCGACTTGACTTCTGAAGTTGCGCTGATATCCAGTCGGAGTAACGTCGACTTTCAGTTGATGTTGCGTCGACTACTAGTCGACGCATAATTACTTTGGATAATTTTCTTTATGTTTTCAGTTTGCCTTTCTCATGACTTTGACTTCTATGATCAAATTACTCTTACTATACAACATGAGTAATAAATCTAGATAGTAAAATCACTATAGTTAATTTGTTAAGTTAAATCAAAAAAGGGTTTTTTCAACAAACAACGTTTGCAATGTAGTTTCAACCTGTGAGGCACAATCACATGCATCAAAATTTTCTAAAAACTCAACCAAAATTTTCTTTTTAAAATATAAGTCATCGACTTATATATCATATGATATTATAATAATATTAAGTTATATATAATATACCTACATTATTTATGATATTAACTTATATATAATATGATAATAATATGATATATAATATAACTTATATATAATATATTATATATCATATTATTTTAACATACGTTTTTATATAACTTAATATAAAAATTTTATTTTTTAAGAAAAGGTAGCAACGCTGCAGCGTTTTTGAGTCGTGGTGCCAACCCGCGACTCAAAATAGTGGTCCCCACTCAAAATAGTGGGGGCGATTCTAATCGCAACAAGTGATTTTTAGCGTTTGGCGCGATGCTTGGAGGCAGTAGTTGTTAATATAGCGCGCTGCTCGGAGACAGTAGCTGTTAATATTGCGCGCTGCTCGGAGACAGTAGCTGTTAATATAGCGCGCTGCTCGGAGGCAGTAGCTGTTAATATATATTGACGTCCTTTCATTTGGGCGACGTGAGTACGTAGCTTTGGTAGCGCGGATAATGATTGTCATACGCATGTCTGAAATAACCAACTTTAAAATGTTATTAGTCACAGTGGTAATTCACACAAAGTATTTATAGAAAGATAAAGAGTGGTAAAATATTTCAGTGGTGCGGGTATAGCCCCGCTGATAGGTACGAAGCTTCTTCCAGGTATATCCATCTTAAGGGTTGCTCCCGGAGTCCCGGTCCTTCCTGGCGGGGCGCTAGCTGATCTCCTGCCAACCGAATCGTTGCCTAGTCTCGTAGGAATTTCACCAGTAGGCCTTGTTTGACGAGACGCTCGATTTCATCCTTAAGCTTGGAGCAATTTTCCGTGTCATGGCCTTGCCCATGGTGGAACTCACAGTACTTTGTCGGATGCCCCGTGTTTTTAGCGAGGGGTCTGGGCTTGCGAAGCGTCTGGTTGTCTTTGATTGCGCAGAGTACGTTAGTCCTGGTAGTGTTCAGTGGGGTGTAAACCCTGGGTGGCTGCAGACTTAGGTCTCTTCGGTGATCGCGACGACGTTCATCATTGCGGCGCTCCTCGCCGCGCCGTTCTTCTCGTCCACTAGGCGCTTGATCTGATCCCCTTTTCCTCCTTTGGCTGCCTTCAAACTGCTGACGGTGCTCTTCGATGGCCTCGTCGGCAGCTATCTGAGCTTCTACCCGGTGAACGAGGTCAGGATAACTTGATACAGTTTCTCTTATTAGAGCTGAGTAAAATCCACTTGGGCGGAGACCTCCGAGGAAGACTCCTCGCAAGAGCTCGGGGTCGACCCCCTGGATCTGCCGAGCCTCCGTAGTGAAGCGTCGGAAAAAATCCTTGAGAGTCTCTCCGTCATTTTGGCGGATTCCTGAGAGATGAGAGGGATCTCGGACAATCCTACGATTGGCGATGAACTGGTCCACGAACTGCTGCGCCATTTATGCGAAGTTGTTGATGGCCCCATCTCGCAGGGAGTGGAACCAAGTGCGCGCTTGTCCTTTCAAGGTTGCCGGAACACTTGACAGAGGAGCTGATCGGGGGCGTTGTAAATCCTCATGATGGTGGTGAAGTGATTGACATGTTCTAATGGGTCGTCCGTCCCGTCAAACGTTTTGATGTTGGGAAGCTTGAAATCGTTCGGATCTGGATGAGCCAAGATCTGAGGTGATAGTGGGGAGTCGTGGTGCGCGGGACGGCGGGCGAGAGATGCGCACCGTCCTGCCTGACCGTACTCTTCTGCTATCGTATCGCGTATCTCTTCTCGAGTGGTTCTCCCTATCACTTGTCCAGGGACACCTCTTCCCTGGCGCGGGTGATGATGATCAGCTTCTGGTCCTCTGGCCGGCCGAGCAAGATGAGTGGAGCTTGCAGCGTCGGAGAATTCTTCCGAGGCTTCTTCTTCTCGAACGGCCTCCTCATTCGGAGCATGATTCGAAGCCGGGGGAGGCGGAACATTCACTGTTGGAGGTTGAGCGGGAGCTCGAGGAGCCCCAAAATTTCTTACGAGAGCCAGCATCTCGGTTTGTTGTTCTTCTATTTGTCGCATGCACCCCTCCAATGCTGTCGTGGGTGCAAGCATTGCCTATTCTGCGAGAGGTGCGTTGATGAGTGAATGAGAAGGTGCGGGATCGACGCGTCCTTCCGGGATCGATCCTTTAGTTGCACGAGCACTTCTTCTTGCCATTCCAATCGATGACAGGTACTACTTCCAGTGAATATTTGCAGAGCTTTGGGAATCTTCGTTCCCACAGACGGCGCCAAACTGTTGCGGGTCGCTCGGGCGCTTTAGTAGACCGGTCAAATTGAACCACCTTAGCTCGGAAGCGAACCGAGCGCGCAAACAGTCAAAGAGTGAGTTAGTAAGTGGCACGAGAACTTTTTACGTGGAAAACCCGGAAAGGGTGAAAAACCACGCGGCAGGAGCTGTGCCGGCCAACTTCCACTATCTTCTGGTGGGTTACAGTTAGAGACTTAGAGCTCGAGCGCGACAGGCCGCTGCTCGTTACCGTAGTGGAGAAAAAGAGAGAACTCCGAGGGTGACATGCCATCTCTCGGAAAGCTAAGTACTTCCTCTTCTATGAACAAGAGTGAGAACAAAAGTGAGAATGCTCGTGAAAACAAAAGTGAGACGACTGAGTAGCCTTTCCGGACCCGGAGGAGATCTTCAAGCGCTGAAGGAGAACTCGGTGGAAATCTTCAGCAGAGCTCTCTCGGGTGTCGAAGGCAAGGTGTCTTGAAATGAAGGTCCTGGGCTCCTTTTATAGCTTTGGTCGGGGGTAGCCCGGTAATTTTGCCGTTGTAACCACCGTAACCACCTGACGGGCGAATCACGCTGGTCGATTTGGAGCACACGGATCGCAATTTTTCGTAAATGAATGTCTCGCTCTTCAGGCAGTTCGGGCATTTCAGGCAGCTTTGTTGAAGGTAGAAAAGGCGCAAGCGAGTCCTGCAATCTGAGAAATTAGGAAATGTTAACTGCGCGCGCGTTCAGAATGTGGAAACGGTCTGAGCGCGCGGGGAAGCGTTCTGAGCGAATGGAGATGCGTTCTGAGCGCGCAACGAGCGCGGGAGCGCTCTGAGCGCACAACGAACACGAGAACGTTCTGAGCGCGCAACGAGCGCGGGAGCGCTTTGAGCGCGTAACGAACACGAGAGCGTTTTGAGCGCAACGAGCGCGGGGAAATGAGAAGCCGCACCCCAAAGGGGGAAATGGGCTCCGACCGAATCCTATGGGGGGGGGGGGACGGTTTCGGTCGGATCCTCCGCGAGGCCCCTTGCGGGAGGGAGGAGTTTTAGCCGCACCCTGTTACGGGGAGGGGTGCGGCTTGACCGCCCCCCTTGGGGGTGCGGCTTGGCCGCTCCCCAAGGGGGGTGCGGTTTCGGCCGCACCCCAAAGGGGGGTGCGGCTTGGCCGCACCCCATGTGGGGTGCGGCTTGGCCTCACCCCACTTGGGGGGTGCGGCGCGCGCTATCGTCGGGTGGTAATGCGTTCGGTAGTGTGCGCGGTAGCGCGCGCGGTAGTGGGTGCAGCTACGCACGGCACAGCTGTGCGCGGTGCTGTCGTACGGGCGGTTATCTGTGGAGATGGTGGGTTCGGTCTTCTTTCCCACTCATTCTCCATTATCTTAGTGGAGGAGTTGAGTTTTAACTAACCGCCACTCGGTTTTGCATGTACAGATGAGAACCCATAATATGAGTGTCTATCAATTGTATATAAAAAATTAATTTAATGAACTGTTTTCCCCCACTATCCTTAACTCTCTATTTTTTTTTTCAAATTATCGTTTGTATTTTATTTGAGCTGATTAGGAAATGAAGGAAAAGGCTTAAAATAATATTATTAAAAATCAATACTTTTGATCATATTTGTAATATTTATATTTGTACCTTTGATACTAAACACACTCCATTTAAGAGCCTTAGTTACTTTGCACATAGAGATTTAAGCTTCATTTCGTAGGGCGTTTTCCCGGCGGTGCGGGAGCAACCGCTGCCGTAAGGCGGAAAAACAAACGCCCGTGCGCGCGGGCGGTGGCGTTTGCTCCCGCAAATCTTCGCAAAAGCTTCTGAACCGCCCCGTCTCCAACCCACCTCCACCATCTCCGGTTGCTTCCGCCCGGTCTCCCGCCCCCTTTCCAAATGAAGCCTTAATCTTGGCATTTTGCACCCAATTAAGTGTATTTAAAGTTCATATATGAATCACTTACATGATTTTCTTGTAATTTATTTTGACTGATTTTGGTTCACTAGGGCTCAGTTTGGCTCTGTTTGGCACGGTGGTAGCGGTCGTGAATGCGGTGGTTATGAACTTTCGTTCGTGAACGTCCAGATCTGAACCGAAATCCCTAGCAAATGAATAGGGGATGAATTAATTTTTGGTTTTCCTTTTGCTTAATAGGGAGGCAAATGAGAGTTACAAAATAGAGGCTAATTAATCCTCGTAACTCTCAAAAAAATAAATCACCTAATTAATTTTTAAATCCGATTAATAAATTAGGATTTATTCATCATCCCAATATCAATATGTCAAGGGTGAGATCAGGCTTGCGTCATGAAGTTACGAGACGATCTGACCCACCTATCACAGGCTTCGACCGTTCGCGCGACTGAATTATCGCATGCTCGTAGGAGTCTGACTAGCCTCAAAATTCACGTACGACTTTAACAGGTCTTCTCGATGAATCGTGTCCACCTTACGAGAAATTTCCAACATATCCAACTTCTAAATGCAATTTGAGCAGGTTTGGCAAAAATTATGTTTATACAAAATATTATACATTCTGAATTGCATGTTCATCTTCTAATCTACACCTTCTAGGCTTCGTTTGGCACGGTGGCGGCGGCCGTGAACGCGGTGGTCATGAACCGTCATTCGTGAATGCCCGACCTCACCTAAAAAAATTCATGCATTTTATGCTCAAAACTAGTTTATTTTATTGGTAGCGGTCATAACCTTTGTCTTGCCAAACATACAATCTATGAAAAAAACGTTTTTGACCCAACTCACCGGAACAAATAAGCCACGCCAAACGAAGCCTAGATCTACAGCTCTTTTCTCTATTTGAGCCAAATAAAGGCTTCGTTTGGCGCGGCGGCGACGACTGTGAACGTAGTGGTCATGAACCATCGTTCGTGAACGCCCGACCTCACCTAAAAAATTTCATGCATTTTATGCTAAAAACTAGTTTATTTTCTTGGCAGCGGTCATGACCTTTGTCAAGCCAAACATACATTCTACGATAATTGCGTTTTTTACCAAACTCGCCCTAGCAAATAAGCCGCGCCAAACGAACCCAAAATGTTCAATTTTTCGTACATTTGAAATTCATATAAGTGTACAGAAACACAATCTCAAAATTCACGCACGACTTTAACGGGTCGTCTCGATGAATCGAGCCCACCTAACTCAATTGCTGATGAGAAGTGAAAGTACTCCATAGTTAAGCGTGCTCGGGCTGGAGTTGTCACGATACGGGAAAATTTCAAACAAATCCAACTTCTAAATGCAATTTGTGCAGGTTTGGCAAAAATACATTTATACAAAATACTATACTGTCTGAATTGCATGCTCATCTTCTAATCCACAGCTCTTTTCTCTATTTGAGCCAAATAAAATGTTCATTTTTCTACTTCTTGTGGAATTATGAATATGTTCAGAGTCAAGAGAGTTAGGTGCCACCTAATGTGGATAAGAATATACATTTCTTAATATAATAAAGCCAAAAACATCTCCTTCAATTCAACCCCATTTTTAGTCAATTGTTTAGTTTTCTTGATGCAGGAGTACAGATGATCACAAACTCAATTTCTTCTTGGCCAAGCTCTTGTTTCTCGATGCCGCGATGTTTTTATCCGAAGCTGAAAGGGGATTCAGAAATAGAAGTTTGATCAAATTTCTTATTGTAAATTAGCAAACTCTGATCTTTTCTCTATGAACAGATTAATAGCATGAGATGATTATGTAACCACTCAATTTGGTGTCCCGAAAAACTTGTCGTTTAAGATGGGCTGTGTATCTTCGAAGATTTTGATGAGATCCGGAAGCATTAAAGAAGAGTTTCAGAAGCGCCTGCGAAGAAGAACAGATAGCTATGAAGAAATAATCATCTCAAAGAATGGAACGGAGCAGTTTGTGGCTGTTCTGCGCTCCTCCAGGCCGAACACAGCGGCTGCGAAGACGATCAAAGAACACGAATCCTCCACGCAAGCTTCGTTGCAAAAGGAGGAAGCGGAAGAAAAGGAAGGTGAGAACAGTATTGAGACCATCAATATATGGGAGCTGTTGGCCGGTTTGGAGGAGGATAACGAAGACAAAGTGAAAGAAAAAGACCAACTTTCCGAGAGCGTTAATCCAATCGAAGATGACTCTGAAACTGGCGAAGTCGAGAAGGGCTTCAAGAGGAAGATGGCGGCCAAAGAACTTGCGGCGATGACGGTGCCGGCTTTCGAGTTTGCTAGGACGGGGAGTCTGAGGGATTGGCTCTCTCCTGAGTCATATGTGACACCCAGAATTGGGAGTTTTGAATATCCATCTGGGAATAAAGAGGATTTTTTTGATCCAAACTTGGTTTCGCAGCTTGAGGAAGCTATGAAAGATATGAATCTGGAAGAAGAGAAAATACTTGGACAGATTGTATGATATCATGACTGAAAATACAAATTTTCTGCAGATTATTGAGTTTAGGGTGTTTGATTAGAAGCTAAGTGTTTCTAAGTTTGTGATTATTCTTTTACTAGATTATTTATGCACTAACAATTGTTAGCAAATGAATGTCTTTCAGTGTGAGCTTGTTTAATTTGGGCCTGTTTGGCACTGCGATGGAGGTCGTGAACATGCATTGTTGGTGATTGTTCGATGTCACCCAAGAAACTCACTGTCTTAACAATGTCATGTCAAACAACTATTTTATGTTGATGATGTTTATTCCAAACTCACTGGAGCAAAAAAAAAGGCACACCAAACAAACACTTAGTAAAGATTTATTTCAACTCAAAGCATAAGTTTATTGCAAAAATTATGATGAATAATGTGTAGTTTTCTATTAGGGAAAGCTAGCTCCGACGGTGAAGTTAATGCGAGCGGTAGCTTATCGTTGAGAAGGAATGTCGACGAGAAGGAATGTCGGCGAGAAGGGAATGTCGACGAGATGACATGGCGCACATCGAGCTAACTCGGCGCGGTAGGGCCGCGTTCTGCCATGAGTACCACGGTTGCACAAATTCAGCCACGTTTCTACACGATATGATAGCGTCGACAATATCGATACCGCTGGAGGTAGCTCCCGAGGCCTATTTAAAGAGCGACTTCTCTCCTTCAATGTGGATGATTTTTAGAACCTCCAAAGCCACAACTCTGAATTAATTGAGAGAGGCTCGTCTCTAGAAATCAAGAGAATTCACCTCGAAGATTGAAAGGAGATTTTGAAGGGGAAGTGCTACCATGCATATTCAACGCGAAGGACGAACGCAACAAGAATGCCGATTCGTACATCGCCTTCGTCTTCACCTTTAGAAATCTTTTGGGAGTTTTCTCTTACATATTATATATTTTGTAATCTCTTTTGTTTTATTTTTTTTGTAACGAGAGTGGAGAAATCGTTTGGGGAGAACGTCGGATTCCGGGAATGATTCTGGGGGAAATTCGCCGTGGTTGTTGACGACTAAGTCTTGCGAGACTTAGGGGGAATTCGACTCAGAGAATGAGCCCCACATATCTCACCATCAGCCCAGCAGTCTAGCGACTCGCTCATGATCGTATTTCCCACGCGAGCATCTAATGCTCATGTGGCTCGTTGCCCATGCTTGCGCCGCCGCTCGTGATCGGCACGACAAACTATCCCTAGTCGTTATCGCATGCTGGTGCACGCCACATGCGCAATTCAGGTCTTGGCTCTTTCCCATTACGCATCACCCTCATCGTTCAAGCAGCGGTGTATGCACTCCACACTCACGATGGCCGAAGCCAACATCGATGTTATTAATAAAACTCTGACCCGTGAGTTCGATACAGATAAGTAAGTGGTTGCTTCCATGAAAGCCATCCTCCAAACTATTCGATGATCATAAAGAACAAGCTATCCACACTGGTGTCCCACTGATAACATTAAATAGGGGATACTTATTTTTCCTCATTTCACCATATATAATGTTGGGAAAATTTTCTAAGAATTTAATGAGAAAAGTTATTAGTTGAAGATGTATAAATTCCTTAAAATGTTTGGTGAGGAATTTATATTATTCTCTTTAAGTAAACCCTTTGAAGTGAAGCAAAGGTGAGGAAAAGAAGACTAAAAAAAAGCTCTGCAATCAATATCCGTCGACTGATTCACTGGTGATCGTAGCGCTCAACGATCGTTCATCTAAAGGGATGCTTAATGATCAATGATCGTTGACCATCGACCGTTGTTCGGTGATCACGAAGCTCACAGAACAAAGACTGAAGAAGCTAGCTCAATGATCTACGCTCGTTGACCACCATTCGTTGACTGATGATCAAACCACTTAGCTAACAGAAGATCTGAAAAAGCTAGTCCAATGATCACTGATCGTTGACCAGCAACTGTTAGACTCAGATAACGATCGTCGACTGTTGATCCATGATCAAAGAAAAGTCGATCTTAGATCGTTGAATAAAGTTTTGTGATCGTCGACGACACCGCCCCTCCCAGGAAGAACTCCCATCAACAATCGTTGACTGAGGCGCTCAACAATCTTCGACCGAGTTCAAAGTTCTGTCCAAATGAAATATAGTCATTGAAGTTCGCAGAAAGGAAGTCACTAGCTTTCTGCTACACATGCTTATTTGGAACTTGCATAGAAATAGAATAGAAGATGTCATATAAAATCTCTTCTAATTTCTAAAGGATTCACGTAGCTAATTAATCGGGAAGAAAAAGAACTCTGCCGTCGAGAACGAGAACCTCTCCTTCTTTACTCTTTTTCTCCCGGTACACTGAGTCCGCTTCCGAGATTCAGCTAGTTACTCTTTTCCTGTGACAAAATCTAATTTATCTTAATCTACAAGTTCATAACCAACTATTGTGTATGGTTATTAAGCTCTCCCTTTAGAAGAGCTGCTTGAATTCTTGAATCTGCAGAGGAAAATATTCATCTGGTTAGAGTCTCCAGTGGAACAGACTCATCGTCTTGGTGCAGAGGCAGTGATATTTGTCGATGAGATGACGTACCCAGGTTATTGGGGAACCTCTATAAATTCTTTCATCTAGATGCATTCTTTCTGTTTTGTGTTTCTGATTTCATGTTTTGATTTAACTCCTGCTTCAACATTAAAAGACTCTCTCTATACATCATCAATCCAAACTAATTTTTAAAACATTACATAAGTAAAAAAAATAATTTGTTCACTTTGGGCGACTTATTTGTTCACCATGTTCAGGGATTCTATTATGCACTTTCAATTGGTATCAGATCTAGGTTCACCTCTAAGGGTTATAATCTTGGTGAATCAATATTCCGACCTCAGAATACTCCACCAGAAAATTTTATATTTTACGATGTCGTCATAGAAAGACTATGCCACAACATCCAGAGCACCAATGCGCAACCTTGATAGGCTTTGTTGGATCTTAAGGAGCCCTTAGTGAGAGGGGGGGGGGGGGGGGGGGGGGTGAATAAGGGTTTTAGAAAACTTTAAGATTTAATGAAAAACTTTTGATATTTTATTAGAAATAGATTGAATCAAAAGTAAAGTGCTAGAAATTGAAAATCAAATAAATTTTATTGAACAAGTAAAGACAAGATTATCATTTATAAAATTGATTACAAAATCGGATTTCTATCACGCTAGAAATCAAGGCAGATAATATGAAAACTCTTTTTGTTTTCTATACCGACTCTTCTCCCTAAGAATCGATTGGCTTTAGCCGATCTATCCCCAGATACGACCTCAAGCCGTTCTAGCCTCTCTATCCCCAGAAAGGCCTCGAGCACCACCAAAATCTAAGCCCTAGACCTAGTCGCCTTGTGGCGAATTCCCCCTAATCCGCACACGGACCTAGTCGCCAACAACCACGGTGAATTCATGAAACGATCACAAAGATAAAAATATTACAAAATTTGAAAGACAAATTAAAAACTCCATATGAAGAAATATGGAGGAGATGACGAAGAACCGATGAAGATCGTTGAAGTCAAAGTGTGCGTTCTTCGCATTGAGTTAGCGTTGATCCAAGCCTCTTTTGATTCCTTCTCTTGAATTTGAATGAGAGATTCTTTGTGGTCTGGAAATATGGCCTCACATAGAATTCAGAGTGCTGGAATAGAGCTCCTTGAGTTCATCAACTTGAATAGAATGAATGCCACCTATTTATAGGATAAGAAGCTAACGTCAGCGTTAGGGCTAACGCCAGACGTTGACTATGTATAAGAATATTTTGATAGCTCGAATCCACAATCTAGAGAATTTGCCTCGAATATTGAAAGGAGATTTTGAAGGGGAAGTGCTACATTGCATATTCAACACGAAGGACGCACGCAACAAGAACGGCGATTCATACATCGCCTTCGTCTTCACCTTCAAAAATCTTTTGGGAGTTTTCTCTTACATATTATATATTTTGTAATCTCTTTTATTTTATTTTTTGTAACGAGAGTGGAGAAATCGTTTGGGGAGAACATCGGATTCCGGGAAGGATTTCGTGGGAAATTCGCCGTGGTTGTTGGCGACTAAGTCTTGCGAGACTTAGGGGGAATTTGCCTCAGATAATGAGCCCCACATATCTCACCATCAGCCCAACATCCTAGCGACTCGCTCATGAGCGTATTTCCCACGCAAGCATCTAATGCTCATGTGGCTCGTTGCTCATGCTTGCATCGCCGCTCGTGATCGTCATGACAAACTATCCCTAGTCGTTATCGCATGCTTTTAGAGCAGACCATTGGATCGCCCATGTTGGTGCACGCCACATGCGCAATGCAGGTCTTGGATCTTTCCCATTATGCATCACCCTCATCGTTCAAGCAGCGGAGTATGCACTCCACACTCACGATGGCCGAAGCCAACATCGATGTTATTAATAAAACTCTGACCCGTGAGTTCGATACGGATAAGTAAGTGGTTGCTTCCATGCAAGCCATCCTCCAAACTATTCGATGATCATAAAGAACAAGCTATCCACACTGATGTCCCACTGATAACATTAAATAGGGGATACTTATTTTTCCTCATTTCACCATATATAATGTTGGGAAAATTTTCTAAGAATTTAATGAGAAAAAGTTATTAGTTGATGATGTATAAATTCCTTAAAATGTTTGGTGAGGAATTTATATTATTCTCTTTAAGTAAACCCTTTGAAGTGAAGCAAAGGTGAGGAAAAGAAGACTAAAAAAAGCTCTGCAATCAATATCCGTTGACTGATTCACTGGTGATCGGAGCGCTCAGCGATCGTTCATCTAAAGGGATGCTTAATGATCAATGATCGTTGACCATCGACTATTGTTCGGTGATCACGAAGTTCACAGAACAAAGACTGAAGAAGCTAGCTCAATGATATACGCTCGTTGACCACCATTCATTGACTGATGATCAAACCACTTAGCTAATAGAAGATCTGAAAAAGCTAGTCCAATGATCACTGATCGTTGACCAGCAACTGTTAGACTCAGATAACGATCGTCAACTTCTGATCCATGATCAAAGAAAAGTTAATCATAGATCGTTGAATAAAGTTTTGTGATCGTCGACAACACTGCCCCTCCCAGGAAGAACTCCCATCAACAGTCGTTGACTGAAGCGCTCAACAATCTTCGACCGAGTTCAAAGTTCTATCCAAATGAAATACAGTCATTGAAGTTCGCAGAAAGGAAGTCACTAGCTTTCTGCTGCACATGCTTATTTGGAACTTGAATAGAAATAGAATAGAAGATGTCATATAAAATCTCTTCTAATTTCTAAAGGATTCACGTGGCTAATTAATCGGGAAGAAAAAAACTCTGCCGTCGAGAACGAGAACCTCTCCTTCTTTATTCTTTTTCTCCCTATAAACTAAATCCGCTTCTGAGATTCAGCTAGTTACTCTTCTCCTGTGACAAAATCTAATTTATCTTAATCTTCAAGTTCATAACCAACTATTGTGTATGGTTATTAAGCTCTCCCTTTAGAAGAGCTGCTTGAATTCTTGAATCTGCAGAGGAAAATATTCAGTTGGTTAGAGTCTCCAGTGGAAAAGACTCATCGTCTTGGTGCAGAGGCAGTGATATTTGTTGATGAGAGGACGTACCCAGATTATTGGGGAACCTCTATAAATTCTTTCATCTGGATACATTCTTTATGTTTTGTGTTTTTGATTTCATGTTTTGATTCAACATTAAAAGACTCTCTCTATACATCATCAATCTAAACTAATTTTTACAACATTACATAAGAAAAAAAATTAATTTGGTCACTTTGGGTGACTTATTTGTTCACCCTGTTCAGGGATTCTATTATGCACTTTCAATTGGTATCAGATCTAGGTTCACCTATAAGGGTTAAAATCTTGGTGAATCAATATTACGACCTCAGAATACTCCACCAGAAAATTTTATATTTTACGATGTCATCACAGAAAGACTATGCCACAACATCCATAACACCAATGTGCAACCTTGATAGGCTTCATTGGATCTTAAGGCGCCCTTAGAGAGGGGGAGGGTGAATAAGGGTTTTAGAAAACTTTAAGATTTAATGGAAACTTTTGATATTTTGTTAGAAATAGATTGAATCAAAAGTAAAGTGCTAGAAATTGAAAATCAAATCAATTTTATTGAACAAGTAAAGACATGATTATCATTTATAAAATTGATTACAAAATTGGATTTCTATCACGCTAGAAATCAAGACGAATAATATGAAAACTCTTTTTGTTTTCTATACCGACTCTTCTCCCTAAGAATCAGTTGGCTTTAGCCGATCTATCCCCAGATACGATCTCAAGCCGCTCTAGCCTCTCTATCCCCAAAAAAAGCCTCGAGCACCCCCTAGATCTAAGCTCTAGACCTAGTCGCCTTGTGACGAATTACCCCTAAGCCGTACACGGACCTAGTCGCCAACAACCGCGACGAATTCACGAAACGATCACAAAGATAAAAGTATTACAAAATTTGAAAGACAAATTAAAAACTCCCTATAAAAAAATCTGGAGGAGATGACGAAGAACCGCTGAAGATTGTTGAAGTCAAAGCGTGCGTTCTTCGCATTGAGTTAGTGTTGATCCAAGCCTCCTTTGATTCATTCTCTTGAATTTGAATGGGAGATCCTTTGTGGTCTGGAAATACGGCCTCATAGAGAATTCAGAGTGCTGTAATAGGGCTCCTTGAGTTCATCAACTTGAATAGAATAAATGTCACCTATTTATAGGATAGGAAGTTAACGTCAGCGTTTGGGCTAACGTGAGGCGTTGACTATGTATAGAAATATTTTGATAGCTCGAATCTACAATCTAGGAAGGAGATATTGCATCTTTGGAAACATCTCATTTTAGGAAACCCTAACGTTGGCGTTAGGTCAAATCATTCCCAATACCATCAATCACGACAGCTTCATTCCATACCATTTTCTGTGATACCACATCAAATAATGCCAATCTAGAACCTTGGTTCTTTCCAGAACCAAACAGTATCGTCCAGTTCCTATAGAACCTGTACTTTCTTTGCTGGGTTACGGGTACTGGTGAGTATTTTACCAGAGGTTTCTATCAATCTACCTGATACCAGGACTGGACAGACCGACTTGCAACGAAAAGAATTTCTGCTTGAAGAAGCCGCTCGTCAAGTTTTGTTTTTCCCAGGACAAAAACCTCAGGATAATCTTCTTTTGGTGGTTCCATAATATGGTGATTCTCTTTGCGGGACTCTGGCGTGAAAGCATTCCATCGGTCTCCTTATCAGTCGACCCCTAATGAAGTGTTCAAGTCGCTTCTTTTCCGCTTTCAAGCTCTCTCATGGGTTGTCCGCGGATCCCATTATCAAAAAGTGTATCCACGGCCTCTTGTACCAATTTCTCCTGACACATTACTAATTCCCCTGGTGTATCAAAAAGAAAAAAAAATGACATTGAGAATTCATTCTCAGCGCTGCTCTTTCATAGAATTTCTGTGTCTCCGCTCGCCTTTCTTTCTAAGGAAAAATGGGGAAGCAATCTTTTTTTCTTGAAAGATGTTCGTTTATTCCTACTACTCAAATCTTCATTTCTTTTTCTTCTATCTTCCCGGAGTCCGTTCTCCGGGAAATTCTGCTTCAATAATTCTTGTTTCTTATATAGTAGATTCTATTAAAATTCTTTTCTTCCTTTATTTGATTTTTATTTTTGATTGATTATTTTATTGAAAATCATATCAAAACAATTCTTATTTGATAGGGCTATTTGCGCAAGTATTTTACGATTTTTTCCCCTTCCTTCCGAAAAATAAAAAAGAGATACTAATGGGAACTCTTCGAGGGTTGGCTTTGACTCGTTAGAGTTCATTTCCCCGCTCAAGCTTTCAAAGAGCGGAGTCATTGTCGTAAGAACCGGGAACTGGCTCTAGCCTAGCGTATCCTGTCTGTGACACGCGCGGACTCTTCTATTCGTTCGTCACTCCACCAAAGCATATGGTATGGATTGGGACGGTTGTGTTTTATGCTGACTCAAACGAAGAGGCGTTCTCTCCCTTTCTTTTCTCTATTGGTTCGGGAGAATCACCTGATAGCCTATTCACCTTTTCGATTTTCTCTTTGATCTTTCTTTGTGAACTCAAACTCTCACTTAAGAACTATTCCTCCGGGACTGAACGAACAGAAAAGAGCTCACAACAAAGTCAAGAACTGAGTTCATTCGCTCCTTACTAAACAATCCGGTCTTCCACGAACGCACTAAACACGTGGAGATTCATTGTACGGGACAAGATGAGGATTTAGTTCATCCCACACGTACCCGTCATGGGCATCCTGCTTTTTTATGTTTTATAGACTTGTATATAACTATTGAGAGTCGAGATATTCTACATAATGTGAATATTCCAACAAAGAGTTTGATTTTAGTTCAAAATGATCAATATGTAGAATCAGAACAAGTAATTGCCGAGATTCGTGTCGGAACGTCTACTTTTCATTTTAAAGAGAGGGTTCGAAAACATATTTATTCTGAGTCAGAAGGAGAAAAGCACTGGAGTAGTACTGATGGCTATCATGCGCGATCTTACCATGACTGTAATTTTAGAGAGACGCGGGGTCAAAAGGCATGAAAAACTGCTTTTTCGCTCGGTGCTTCCTTAGTTTTCAAAAGACCCCCATATAAGCTACCGCTTTCTTATATCCTATAACAATCCTATAACAGGTTTTGGAGTCATTCTGGAAATTACATTCTCGTCGCGATTAGTATCTTCCCTTGAAGAAAAAAAATACCAAAATCTCAGAATTTACGATACAAGTTCACAATAAAATTTGATGAAATGAAATAAGAGGCTCCGATGTACTGGTAAGATCGAGGGTCAACATGGGATTTGGCTCTAACGCCTAGCGTTAGACCACATCCTTTCTTTTCGGCACTTGGGCTAGTACAGACCAACACATAGCACCCTAGTGTCATCTTTGTTCAATCATGCATACTAAAAACACAATGACAAACTATATTAAATACAAGTAGGATTTGTTATTCTCAAACCAAAGGGATGTGGAAAACCATGTTTCAACATGCTTTCCATAAGAAATTCAAGGATCGGGATATATATAGATTTGAAGATGATTTTTTTAAATCTATCCTTGCAGATCTCTTCATCCCAAAGAAGGTAAATATTATAGGTGATGGTGAAGTTTTTGATGAGTTTCTATGACATCGAATGCGCAGCGGAAATTTCGAGAAACCCAAGAGAAATGATCTTGTGAAAACCAATAAATCAAGAAGAAACTTGTACCAACGTCAGAATCAAATTCTGTGAAGGGGGGGGGGGGGGGGGGGGATGTTGTTTGAGTACTCAAATGAAGAACTAGATCCACATCCCTAGAAGTATCCACACAAACCTCGAAAACATCTCGTCCATCATACAACGATTGCGGGTTGGAGAATGATAGTCCTCTACCTCTCCATGAAGTACTAGCTTCGATTCTAGGAGAGGGAATGGCTGTCGGATTCAGGTCTCACGAATGAGAAGATGCATGCAGTGCCTTCCGAAAGCGACGGTGTCGGCGGCTGTGGGTTCTCCTTTTCCGAAAGAGTCGAACTCTTAACTTTTTCGTTATATTGGAGAACCCTAAACACTCCATGTATATATGGCTGTGTTTAAGAACTGCAGATTCTCTTAACCACAAACCCATGACCTAAGAGAGGAGTGAACAGAATATCAAATTGATGTCTTTACGATATCAACGTGACGTCTAGTAAATATTCATAATATCAGCATGATGTCTAGTTGATATTCATAATATCGACTTGATGTCTAGTCGATATTCACAATATCGGCTTGATGTCTAGTCGATATTTATCTAATCGATAAACACGATGTCGACCTGACGTCTAGTTGATATTCATAATATTGACTTGATGTTTAGTCGATATTTATCTAGTCGACATCCACAGTATCGACTTATTGTCCAGTCGATATTCATAATATCGGTTTGATGTCTAGTCGATATTCACAATATCGACTTGATGTCTAGTCGATATTCATAATATTGACTTGATGTCTAGTCGATATTTATCTAGTCGACATACACACAACCATACAAGGACTAGCTGACATAGTTTTTACTCTCATTCGACATAGGCTTGGTCCTTCACTCATATCCAATATAAGTAAGGCCAACACGATCATTTGTCCAATCTTCGCGGAGTGGCAAGGAGGAGCTAAGGCAGCACGGACTTGGAGCATACGTTCTTATGTGCGACCCCATATGCGCATATTATGTTGATAGTGAGACTAACTCCTTGATTACTTCGAGATCATAGAAGATTTCAACGGTCTCTCACTTGATCTCGAACATATCAACTATAGTCTTACAAGCAATGAGCGACATCTAGCAATGCATCATCACTACCCAAGTAATACAAGAGTTCGTAGATCAATGAAACTTGCCAGTGACCAATGTATCATTGTTGCATAATCCCTTTGTCCCTTACATCCAAATTGTACTCGAGGCATGAAGCATGTCACCCTCTTAATTATTCAATCTCTGTTTCTTGATCAAGAATAGACTATTAGAAATAAGTGAGCCCAATATCATATATTGACTCAACTTAGCATGATCATGCATTTCATAGTCTCATTCCATCGAGGGGCCCATAGATGTAACTCTCGTCATATAGGATGACAAATTCCATCTACAACAACTGACAATCATCAACATGATTCATAACATACCCAATAACCACCCTTATCATCGACCTTTCTCAAGAAAGATTTTAGATGACATCAAAGTATGTTCCTCATCACGTAATGACCGTAGTGACTTCAGGTCAAAGAACCACAAAAATAATTATCACTTTGAGACCTACTTGTAATACGTTCATATAATAATCCACAAAGTAGTCTCATGGTGGGTTTGTCAAGTACAACTTGTTCTCTAATAAGTACATGTGTAATGACTTGATATACAATATCATGACCTATGAGAACCGATCATCAGTCAACCCACATATTAGTCTCAATGTATTATCATTGCCCTAATTTTCTATGATGACACCTTAACTAGGGACCTTTTAGGAATGTTGCTTCATATAAACACAGAATCTCACATTCAAGTCACGCACTTGAATTCCTATGAAAGCAAACACTCCAAGGGCATTTAACATATTTAAATAATCTATTTATGTAGTAATAATTAGATAGAGTAAAAGAACGTACCATATTTAAAAGAAAACACATAGTACAATTCATCATATGAACATATATCTGACATAGCCAAACTCCACAAGCATCCCACTAGAGTTAATCATGCAGATATCAAATACCTAATGATCTATTATGACTATCATGCTTCCTATGAGGTAAAGATTTTGTCAGTAGATCTGCTATATTCTCATCAATCGGTACCCTACAAATGTTCACATCTCCTCGATTGACTATCTCTCGAATAAGATGGAACCGCTGAAGTATGTGCTTGGAGCGCTGATGAGATCTAGATTCCTTGGCCTGTGTAATGGAACCGTTGTTGTCACAATAAAGAATCACTGGATCAACAATGCTAGGAACTACATCAAGCTCGCTGGTGGATTTTCTATTCCATACAGCCTCCTTCGCCGCATTAGCAACATTGATATACTCAGCCTCTGTTATAGAATCGACAACTATCTCTTGCTTCGAACTCTTCTAGCTCATAGTGCCTCCATTAAGGCAACCTGACTTGGACTTGGAGTCATCCCAATCAGTTTGAAAGCTAGCGTCCAAGTAACCCTATACAACGAGCTCTTCATCTCCACCATACATAAAGAATACATACTTAGTCATTCTCAAGTATTTTAGGATATTCTTAACTATCATCCAGTGACCATCACCGGATCGGAATGATACCTGCTGGTCATGCTCAAAGCATATGAGACATTGGGATGAGTACATAACATTGCATACATGATTGATCTAATTGCAGAAGCATATGAAAGCAACTTCATGTGGTCCTTATTTTCCAACGATTTAGGTAACTGGTCCTTAGAGATACTTACACCATGTGACATGAGTAAGAATCCTTTCTTAGACTCAAACATGTTAAACCGCTTCAACAACTTCTCAATGTATGCACTCTAGGTCAAACCTAACAACCTTTTCGATCTATCTCTATAGATCTTAATACCAAATATATAGGTCACTTCTCCCAAAAGTTTCATATCGAAGTAGTCCCCTAGCCTGTTCTTAACAGCTTGTAGGGTTGGAATGTCATTCCCAATCAATAGTATGTCATCTACATACAATATCAGAAATACTACAGTGCTCCCACTAATCTTCTTATAAACACAAGACTCATCTTCATTCTTGATGAAACCAAACTCTTTGATTTTCTCATCAAAATGAAGATTTCAACTTTGAGAAGCTTGCTTCAATCCATAAATGGATCGTTGCAACTTTCATATTTTAGTGGCTTCATTTAGAGATACAAAACCCTCAGGTTGTGTCATGGAGGTTTCCATTAAGGAAAGCCGTTTTGGCATCCATTTGACAGATCTCGTTATCATAATACGCAGCAATAACAAGTATGATTCTAATGGACTTAACCATGTCAATAAGTGAAAAAGTCGTATCATAGTCAATACCATGAATTTGCTTGAAAACTTTAGCTATTAGTCGTCCTTTGAATGTCTGTACATTCCCATCCATGCCAGTCTTATTCTTGAAAACCCACTTGCATCCTATGGGCCATACCCCTTCAGGTGGTTCCACCAAGGTCCAAACTTGGTTTATATACATGGAGTCTATTTCAGATTTCATGACCTCAAGCCATTTCTCGGAGTCCGGTCTAGTTAAAGCTTCTTGGTAGGTTGCAGGCTCATTATCATGATCTATAAGCAACACATTACCTATTTGAGACATGATAAATCCATATCTCTCAGGCTCAAATCCAGGTCTACCAGATATACATAGAATTTGTGTCTCTTGAGTAGGTTCTCTAGCTACAATAACTTGTAGTCCTTGCTTAGGCTCCAATTCTGGTCCATTTATTGTTTGCGGTTCTTGAACCTCTTCAAATTCTATCTTGGTAGTCTTTCTAGATATGAACTCATTCTCTAGAAAGATACTAGTTCTCGCGACAAATACTTTTCCCTCGGATTGATTATAGAAATAGTACCCTTTAATTTCCTTAGGATACCCCACTACATAACACTTACATGATTTGGCCTCAAGTTTTTCAGGCATTTGATGTCTCACGTATGCTTCACAACCCCAAATCTTTATGAAAGACATACTAAGATGCTTCTCAGTCCATATCTCATATGATGTCTTTTGAACCATTTTAGTTGGAACACGATTTAGTGTTAAAACAGATGTCTCAAGAGCATATCCCCAAAACAAAATAGGTAGATCTGCATGACTCATCATCGATCGCACCATGTCCAACAAGGTATGATTTTGTTGGATCGGGTGGACAACCTTAGAGAGAGGGGTGAATAAGGTTTTAACAGAATACTGGAGATTTAAAAGATTATGAATCCGGAATACGCTTTCTGGATGCTAGCACTATGCGGTAGTGTTACCGCCGACGGTATCTCACAGAATCCACATTCTCGTCCTACATTGGATCGATTCAGCACGAGTAAGGTACACACTTCATAGATAGAAGGAATTGTAAATCACAAACATAAACAAGATTTCATTGAACGATTAACAAATGATTACAAGTACAAAATTAGATCTCCATGAAGCCGGAGATCGTAAGCGAAGATTATTAGACTCTAGGTTTCTATACCGACCCTCCCCCTGAGGACCGATTGGCTCTCTCCATTCTCCCCGAAGGTCTTCGAGTTGTCTCTCTCTCCCCATCTAGAAGGTCTTTGAGCCCAATAGTTCTCCCCAATCTAGACGTCCTCCCCGAATGATTTCTCATGGACTCCTCCCCGGAATCCGACGTCCACACCGGATGATTTCAGCACACACGATACAATAAAAATCTGACATCCACACCGGATTGACACATTTGATCCTCATTCCTTATGCGCTTGGTCGTTCTTCGATTCTCATTTGATTCTCGCTCTCTGATGATCTACTTCGTTCTTACTTTAGGGAATGAGTTCTTATCCTTGATTGATGGCTCCTTGCTATAGAGACGAAATAACAACCTTCTGTCTTTGTAGGGTTCAGCAATCGTACGCCCAAGAGAGAAGAGAACGCTTTTATACACAGTTACATAAGCTACCGTCGGCGGTCTCGTTAACGCCCGGCGGTAGGTTCATTATTTACGCGTTTTCTCTACCCGTCGTGCTCCATGTAAGGAAGGTGGCAGACCTTTCTTTTGTTGTCATCGTTAGCACAGAGCATTAGAGCTATCGTGAGCGGTAGTCTCGCTTGTTTAAGAAACTTGAGTCGATGGTCGTCTGTAGAGAAGGAAAGTGTAGAATATTCCTTATACACCATGGTTACCGCGGGGCAGTAATATCTACCGCGGAGCGGTAGTAACATGTTTTGTAAAATTTCCTCTTCTGGTTTGCCTCCACTTTCTCTTATTGATCACTTGGATTGCTGGCGTGGACTCCAGGTAGCACGACGTGTTAATGGTAGCACGCGATGGTAGTCGTCTAGATAATATGCTGCTCTTCCAGTCATCCAGACGACAAAACTGTCTAGACAATATTGTTATCGCCAACGGTAGCTCTTTAGCGCTAGCAGTAGGTCATCTTGACGATATGCTCCTCTTCTAGCCAAATCTCCAGTTGTCTAGATGATACAAACTGTCTAGATGATATTGCTAGCACGCTGCGTTAGAGCTAGCGCCAGTAGTAGGTTATCTCGATGATATGAGGTTTAGCCGATATTTACCTTAGACTTGAGCAAATCTAGTCGTCTTGTGCAATCCGAACTAGCGCGCAATATTATCTCTAGAGCTGATGGTAACTCACAGTGTTGAGTTCCAGCACGGCTTCACACCTGTAAACCTACACACTATACCCAAAGCATGTATGTTCAAATACAGCTTAGAATTTGTATTATCAAACCTGAGAGATGCAGAACGCATGTTCCAACAAACTCCCCCTTTTGATAATAGAAAATCTCGTTCATGAGAAATAAATTACACTGAACAGGATAGATATTGGTATAGTGTACTGAAAGTATCTAGTCGCAACCTAAATCACCTAGAGGGGGGTAAATAGGTGGATTCTATGGCTTTTTGCGGAATAAAAAATATGAGAAATAAAGCACACAAAAACAAATACTGCACAACACAAGGAATTTATAGTGGTTCCTGATGTGGGTAGTCCACTTTCCCGCCTCGCATATCTAGCACTCCAAGGCTAGATTCAGCTACTTCACCAAACTTAGATTCTTCAAATCTTACAACTCGGAGTTCACAACTCCTACAAGCTCGGAGCAAACAACTCCTACATAAACTCGGAGAAGAACCTTCTCCTACAACTAGGAGCAAACCACTCCTACAACTCGATCCTTCAACAAGGATCTACAAAAACTCGGAGGCAAGCCTCCTACAAGAATAAGTAAGTGGTTGTATAAAAACACTTAAGACTTCAGATGAAGTTTTTCTTCAGATCTAAAAGAATATATCTCTTCTTCCCAAAATTTACTTTCAGTCCTTCGAAAATGGAGGAAGAAGAAGTCTTGAAATCGTTGAAAGCTTGATCTGAAAATTGGAGTCGACTGGATCAAAATGAGATTAGAGATTTGATTTTGCTTGATCTTGTCGACTGCTCTTCTCGAAGAAGAATTGCAGAACTTCTTCTTTGTCGGAGGCGAGGAGCTTGCTTGAGAGGGGATCAACCAACAGAATGAGAGAGAATATTATTTGAACGATTAACCTGTTCGAAAAATCCAAAGAAAATATATATAGAGACTTCCTCTCCAACGGCTATAAGCAAGACTTATGGAAGAATATTTTCCAACGGCTGTATGCAGATTTTAAGGAAGATTTCTTTCAAAGGCAGTAGCAAGAATTAAGGAGGATTTCTTCTCCAATGGCTATCAGCATGAATAAAGGAAAATTATTCTCCAATGGCTGTATGCAGGAATTAAGGAGATCATTCCTTAAATCCGACAGGATTTGAAAAACGAGATAGCGCAGAACAAAATTGTCGTCTGTTAAAAATTTGTTGAACGGAACAGCGCTCGACGAAATGTTAAAGCTCTGCATTCGACGAACGGCCAATGCTCTGCGTTCGACGAACGACCACTGCTCTGCGTTCGACGAACGACCACTTCTCTGCGTTCGATGAACTGCGAGCGACGAACTCACTTCATACTTCAGCAAAGAGCGGTCGACGAAAGTTCTTCATTTTGTCGAACGGAGATCGACGAACGCGATCGACGAAAGTTCTTCACCTTCAGCAGAGCAACGATCGACGAAATCAATACTGCGTTCGACGAACTACCAGTGCTCTGCGTTCGACGAACTGCCAGTGCTCTGCATTCGACGAACTCTAAGCTGCGTTCGACGAATTCCTGAATACTTAGAAAAAAAAGATTCTTCCAGATCAGCAGCAAATTCTCTTGGCTCTTCCTTTATGTTTGAATATGAAGTACATCCCAATAGAGAGATTCCACATGAGTCAACACCTTGGTCCATACAATGAGGAATTACATTGCATATGCCTGTGTTTAACGACTCATTGAAACCTGACATTGGTTTGTACTTAGTCATTTATAATCTGCAAACACACACTAGATAACAACATCAAATACAATATCAATTCATCTTAGTTCAAGGGACACTTCTTCAAATCAAGGTAATTGTGGCTACAATACCCAACAATCTCCCCCTATTTGAAGAAGTCAGAACCATGTTTACTAAGGTGAATTGCACAGAGATAAATATTCAGAGAAATATATTAAATATGAGGAGAGTTAAAAACTTAGCTTTACAACCTTCTCTCCCTTTCAACTTTCTCTTTTAACTTCAGCTTCTCTCCCGCCTTCAACTTCTCTCCCCCTTTCTGACTACTTCAGATAGGGAAGGAAAAGCATGAGAGATCTACAGAGTGCTCCCCCTCAGCAACTGCATAGGAGTCCATACTTGGGAGTAGACTTTGAAAACATTGAATCAGCTCCCCCTTAATCTTTTCTCCCCCTTATAATTTCAATGCCTGGACTGATTTCCTACACTTTTTAGCATCCTTTCTATATACATCTTGTTCTGGTCATGTACCATGAACATCCACTATCCAAATGCCTGATTAGAGTTTTGGTTGGCCTTTGGACATACCTGCAATCACAGATTAATTACCCTTAGGAACCCAAGAGGATTTGGGTCCTAGGTTCCTGGTTAGATCAACACCACTCAGAGTGTTAGCATTGCAAGGGGTCATTCTTACATTGTTAACCCGCGGAGTCTTATAATTTCTGGGGTTAAACCAACAATCTATGGCGAAGTGACCAACCTTGCCACAACACCAACAATCAAATCGATTGTATCTTCTCTTGTTCTCCTGTTTTAACTTTTGAACGGGGAGTTTAATAAGAGCAACATTCTTAGAAGTAGAAGCCTCGTGGTTGAAACACACGCATGACTCCTTCTTCTCTTCAAGAGATTTAGCAATAATAGATTGGATCTTTGGTGCTTTCTTAGCAACTGATCCATGTACAAATGAACCATGATTCTTGAGGATTACTTCTTCATAAGGTGCCTTGAAAGAAGTTATTTCGAGGCTTCGGGGACGGATCCATCCTTGGTTCCACTTACTTGACTCAACATGAGTTGGTCTTGTAAAGTGACCATACATGGACTCAAAATCATAAGTATTTGTAGGGAACACTACCTTCTTGAATGGGGTTTGATTTTGTCAACCTTGCCCTTACCTTTAATAACTCTTTTCTTAGCGGCCTTACTACTTTCAGCCTCATGACCAAGGCCACTACCCTTCGTAGGAGCAGGAAATCTATTAATGATTGGAAGAATAGTTTTTGGTTTAGAGAAGCTTTCAACTATCTTCCTTTCCACCACTAACTCTTCTTCTAATTCATTTATGAATTTCTCCTTAAGATTTAATAACTCAGCGGAGCTTTTAAGTTCGTCTTTCAAGAGTTGGATTTCATCTTTGAGAGGAGTTAATTTTTCAATTTCCTCCCTCAAATCTGATTCCACCGTCTTGAGAGATTCAATCTCTTTTGCTTGAGATTTAACTACCTTGCGATATTTGTCAAATCCCTCCAAAACGGCTTTATACTGAGTCATTAGTTCTGAATCCTCCTCTGAATATATCCTTCATTTGCATTGGATCCAGTTTCAGAATCAGAAAGAGGAGTGTGTGAGTTTACCTTCCCTTCATAAGGTGTGTCGTAGTTATCCGAATTTGAATTTGCCATAAGCCCAAAGTAGGCTTCATCAATCGAGCTTGACTCCCCTGAGTCGCTGTCGCTAAGAGTCTTGGTCTTCTTTGCTAAGACGCTCTTTTCTTCTTTCTTCTTTCCTTTGAAGGATTTCTTCTCTTTCTTCTTTTTGTATGGGCATTCCGTACTTAAATGTCCTGGCTTATTACAACAATAACAAATAATATCAGTCAAAATATGTTTATTCGGTTTAGTTTTATACCTGTCGTTGATGTGATCCTTCTTGTGATGGTCATCATCACGTCTTGATTTTCTATGATCTGATGAGGAGGATTGACCATTCCTTTGCTTCCTTTTTATTTAGCAATTTCTTGAATTTCTTGGAGAGTGAAGAGAACTCTCCATCAGACATATCAGAGCTTGAGGGGAAAGCATCTGATTCATCATCTTCATCTGAGGATTGTCTCCTGACAGATGATGTGGCTTTATTTCTTATTGACTCTTTAGCCTTCAATGTTACAGACTTCTCTCGTCTAGAAGTCGAGCATCCTTCTTCTTCTTCTTCTTCTTCTTCTTCTTCTTCTTCTTCTTCTTCTTCTTCTTCTTCTTCTTCTTCTTCTGCTTTTCTGATGCTCAGCTTGAGCTCATGGGATAGAAGCTTTCCGAACAGAATCTGTGGCTCCATCGTAGCCAACTTTCCGAATTCCCGGATGGAAATTGCCTTGGTATCCCATTCTTTCGTCAGGGATCTCAAGAACTTGTCATTCAATTCTCTGACGGTGAATTCCCGATCATAATTCCTAAGACTGTTGACTATCTTGAAAAACTTTTCATAAGTGTCTCAGATGGAGTCTCTCGGATCTTGCTTAAATGCTTTATATTCTTGATTTAGCAAAGATCGTCGATCATCCCTCACTTATTTTGTACCTTCCATAAGAACAACTATGGAATCCCACATCTCCTTGGCAGACTTGCAGTGTATAAGATTTTGCAACATAGAATCATCCACTGCACTAGCAATGATGTTCTTTGCCTTCTTGTCCATGGCGACGAGAGCAATCTCATCTTTGTTTAGTTCCAACATCTTCTTGGGAATCATAATAGCTGAATTTATTGAAGATGGCTTCATAGGAACATGGGGACCTTCCTCAACTATCTGAAAAATTCTCGGGTCGGTGGCTTCCATGTAGAACTTCACTTTTTCCTTCCACATGGGGAAGTTCTCCTTAGAGCAGAAGGGCAACTTGACGGAATCCTTGGATCTTTCCATTCCAGACATGTTTGCTTTTGCAACTAGACTAAAAGATCTTGTTCAAGGTGTTAACCTTTAGAGAACAACCTAGCTTTGATACCAACTGAAAGTATCTAGTCGCAACCTAAATCACCTAGAGGGGGGTGAATAGGTGGATTCTATGGCTTTTTGCGGAATAAAAAAAATGAGAAATAAAGCACACAGAAACAAACACAGCAAAACACAAGGAATTTATAGTGGTTCCCCGATGTGGGTAGTCCACTTTCCCGCCTCGCCTATCTAGCACTCCAAGGCTATATTCGACTACTTCACCAAACTCAGATTCTTCAAATCTTACAACTCGGAGTTCACAACTCCTACAAGCTCGGAGCAAACAACTCCTACACAAACTCAGAGAAGAACCTTCTCCTACAACTCGGAGCAAACCACTCCTATAACTCGATCCTTCAACAAGGATCTACAAAAACTCGGAGGCAAGCCTCCTACAAGAATAAGTAAGGGGTTGTATAAAAACACTTAAAACTTCAGATGAAGTTTTTCTTCAGATCTAAAAGAATATATCTCTTCTTCCCAAAATTTACTTTCAGTCCTTCGAAAATGGAGGAAGAAGAAGTCTTGAAATCGTTGAAAGCTTGATCTGAAACTTGGAGTCGGCTGGATCAAAATGAAATTAGAGATTTGATTTTGCTTGATCTTGTCCACTGCTCTTCTCGAAGAAGAATTGCAGAACTTCTTCTTTGTCAGAGGCGAGGAGCTTGCTTGAGAGAGGATCAGCCAACAGAATGAGAGAATATTATTTGAACGATTAACCTATACGAAAAATCCAAAGAAAATATATATAGAGACCTCCTCTCCAACGGGTATAAGCAAGACTTATGGAAGAATATTTTCCAACGGCTGTATGCAGATTTTAAGGAAGGTTTCTTTCAAAGGCAGTAGCAAGAATTAAGGAGGATTTCTTCTCCAATGGCTATCAGCAGGAATAAAGGAAAATTATTCTCCAACGGCTGTATGCAGGAATTAAGGAGATCATTCCTTAAATTCGACAGGATTTGAAAAATGAGACAACGCAGAACAAAATTGTTGTTTGTTAGAAATTCGTCGAACGGAACAGCGCTCGACGAAATGTTAAAGCTCTGCATTCGATGAACGACCAATGCTCTGCGTTCAACGAACGACCACTGCTCTGCGTTCGCGAACGGCCACTTCTCTGCGTTCAAGAAACTGCAAGCGACGAACTCACTTCATACTTCAGCAAAGAGCGGTCGACGAAAGTTCTTCATTTCGTCGAACGAAGATCGACGAATGCGATCGACGGAAGTTCTTCACCTTCAGCAGAGCAGCGATCGACGAAATCAATACCGCGTTCGACGAACTGCCAGTGCTCTGCGTTCGACGAACTCTAAGCTGCGTTCGACGAATTCCTGAATACTTAGAAAAAAAAAGATTCTTCCAGATCAGCAGCAAATTCTCTTGGCTCTTCCTTTGTGTTTGAATATGAAGTACATCCCAATAGAGAGATTTCACACGAGTCAACACCTTGGTCCATACAATGAGGAATTACATTGCATATGCTTGTGTTTAACGACTCATTGAAACCTGACATTGGTTTGTACTTAGTCATTTATAATCTGCAAACACACACTAGATAACAACATCAAATACAATATCAATTCATCTTAGTTCAAGGGACACTTCTTCAAATCAAGGTAATTGTGGCTACAATACCCAACATGTACATATGAGACATACAATGGAAGATGAACATGTTTATATATCAAGATAACACTTAGAATTAAACATGAGAAACATGTGGTGTGAACTTGCTCTAATGGAATGACTCCCCCTACATGTGTTCTCCCCCTACCTATGTGCTCATACTAAGAGTATCTCCCCCTATAGGAGATCTTCTCTAAATTACTAGCGTATGACTAGCTCATGAACATTCTGTTCTCCCCTTTGATATTATCAAAAGTGATGGGTATGATCTAAACATTTCAATTAGATGCAGCGGAATAAGCATGAAGACAAAGCATACACACATAAAGATAAGTAAGATAGATATATGGGTTGACCAGAATAAATCAGAGAATTTAAGATACACGGGTCAAACACGGAGGAATCAAAATACAGCATGAAATTGACAACACTCTTTATCACTTGTTATATATATAACTAATCATAAGTTTTGGACACAACACACGAATCAAAATACCAAGATATGTCATACATTGTTATGTGATTTTATAGAATTAATACAAAGCAGCATCATATGTGTCATGAATAACAATCTGGTATCCGTACATTCGTGCGATAGACGTGTAATGCGGTTTTAGTCCAATTCTTATGCGTGAAAGTGTTAGATAAAGCAATGATATGTGTAAGTGTAGCTTCAACAGGGAAATAACATCAAGTCAAATTAGGCATTAGTACATGCTATAACTCAAGTAATTTATATGCTAACACAAGATAAATGAAGTGATAAATCATGTCATGTTTGCAATTAACATAATACCATGATTAGAGCTAAGGGAACTACCTTATTATCCAGCCTTTGCACAAGATCGATAAGATTCGTTTCACCAAGGTGCTTAAACTTACAATGTTTATGAAGACTTATCAGGAGAGTGAGTAGTGCTTGAGGGGGGTATCCTTGTTAGCTTTATTGATAGCATATACCATTTTTATACTATTGCGTACTATCAAATTTTCATATAAATATATATTTTTTTTCTCAAGGACCCAGAATCTATCAAAATCTACCCGCATAGATAGATAGACTTTAACTTGTATACAATAAACCATAGAAATATTGTTTCGGCCCAAAGTTTTAAGCTCTATATATAGAAAATTGAACTACGTGATATTGATTCATCAAATCATAGCGTGTTTACAGAATATCACGAGTCGTACCAATTACGTATTGAAATCTCTACTTGAGTGCATTCTCTAAGTATGTGTGTTATGTGTATCGCCATTGTTTTACCTAAATCCTCACACATACCTAGAGGCATATAAACATACTGTACATATCATGTAGCACTCGATAGCAAATACCTATAGATTTAAACATTTCGTGACAAGGCATACAATGTAAACAATCATTAACATTCCTAAATAAAACATTGTATGTAATCTCTATGCTTTAAGTTCTTGTCATGCATGCCCCAAACTAATGATTTTATCAGTTTTTTTGGGTTTTTTTTTTCTCAAATTTAAAAATAATAAGACAAACAAAACATGTTTTTGTACATTTTAGGTTTTCAAAATTTTATTTGATTTTCAATTATTGATGACAAAATTTGAAAGAAAATGATCAGAACATAAAAGTAAAAAACAGAATCAACTAATGTTGAGAGTGTAGAAGAATTCAAAAACATATTTTTGTTGTTCTGAAATTTGTATTTTTTATTTGATTTTTCCAAGTTACAAACAAAAAATATTGAAAATACAACAACCACTGACAGGAAAACAGCAAAGACAGTGCACAACCGAATCAAATGAGCCATTTATAGTTGTCGTGAAAAACTGCTACCGCCCGCGGTATGAAAGCACCTGGCGGTATCGCACAGAGACTTATTTTTTGCGTAAACGGCCCAAATTTTGTAAGACTTTTGTAATGCAGCGAAAAAATCGGGAAAAGCACGAAAAATTGTGAATTTTAAAAGTTAGCTCATGAGATCCAAAACACCCAATTCTAATCGAAGTAAAGAAAAGCATGCGTACGGAAGGGGTTTTGTGAAGATATCTGCAAGCTGATCGTCTGTGCCAATAAATCTTACTCTTATGTTCTCCTTTATGATGTGGTCCCTTATAAAGTGTCGACAAACATCAATGTGTTTTGACCGAGAGTGATGTACTGGATTGTTCGTTAAGTCTATGTCACTCTTGTTCTCGCACCTGAGTTCAACGTTTTTAAATGATAGTCCAAAGTCTTCTAACGTTTATGACATCCAAAGGGCTTGTGCGCAATAACTTCCTAAAGCTATTTACTCGGCCTCAGCAGTGGAGAGGACAACATAATTCTATTTCATACTCGACCATGAAACTAGTGTCGGTCCTAGGAAGTGACAAGTGCCACTTGTGCTCTTGTGATCAAGTGAACAACCAGCATAGTCCGAGTCAGAATATCCATGGAGCGTGAATGTGTCGGTGTGTGGATACCATAAACCAAGATTTTGAGTGCCTATAAGATACCTAAAGATATGTTTAACATTTTTAAAATGAGACTCTTTAGGATTAGCTTGATATCTAGCACAAAGGCACACCGCAAATATAATATCTGGTCTGGACGCACTAAAATACAAATGTGATCCTATTATTCCTCGATATACCATTTGGTCCATTGAAATTTCACTTTCATCTTTTCCTAATTTGAGTGATGCACTTATTGGAGTTTTAACTTATTCCAAATTCTCAAAACCAAATTGCATAAGCATATCCTTTATATATTTTGATTGACATATAAAATTTCCATCCAGTCTTTGAGAAATTTGAAATCCTAAGAAATATGTCAATTCTCCTACAAAACTCATTTCAAATTCACTTTGCATCACATCTACCAATTTCACTACACAAGAGTTCATTAGTGGCACCAAAGATAACATCGTCAACATAGATTTGTAAAATCATCATATCATTATTACTATGCTTCACAAATAGCGTGGTATCCACACTCCCCATCCTAAATCCTTGATTCAAAAGAAATGTTGTCAGGCTATCACACCATGCACGAAGTGTTTGCTTTAAACCGTACAAATCTTTTATGAGTTTGAATATATGATTTGGATGTTCGCCATTCTTAAACTCGGGCGGTTGCTCACATACACCTCTTCTTTAATATAACCATTTAGAAACGCACTCTTGACGTCCATTTGATACAATTTTATTCATTTGAAACTAGCAAATGCTAAAAACAACCTAATAGACTCAAGCCGTGCTACAGGTGCAAAGGACTCCTTAAAGTCTACTCCTTCTACTTGCGAATATCCTTGAGAAACTAAACTTTCCTTATTTCTCGTTATCCTAGACTCACCTTCAAGCTTATTTTTATAAATCCATTTTAAGCCAATTATTGGATGGTTACTAGGGCGCTCCACTAATGTCCACGCTTTATTCTGCTCAAATTAATTCAATTCCTCATTAATTGCCATAAATCTAAGACTCATCATTTAGCACTTCAGAGATGTTCTTTGGTTCTATTTCGGATATGAAGCATAAATTCAAAAAAGATTCATGCAAGGTTGAGCGAGTTTTTACACCATGTGAAGGTTCTCCAATCACTAATTCTCGTAGATGTTGCCTGGTATAAATTAAGGGAATTGTTATTCGCGGACCATAAATGTCTATCCGCAGACCAACTTTTTCTAGTTTACAAATTGTTATCCGCAAACCAATTTTAGACTTGAGCATTCGATATCTTTGTTCTCATGAGAAGGGCACGACAACAAAGGAACATCTCTGACGACCTTCTAAGCACTTCAATGTGTGCACGGATCGTCGTTCTTCCTCAACTCGTTCTCTATCAACGTATTAGTTTTATGAATCTTGATCCGTGCACACATTGAAGTGCTCAGAAGGTCATTATAGATGTTCCTTCGTTGGCGGGCCCTGTTCAGGAGAACAAAGATATTGAATGTTCAAGTCTAAAATTGGTATGTGGTTAACAATTTGTAAACTAGAAAAAGTTGGTCTGTGGATAAACATTTATGGTCTGCGAATAACAATTCCCCAAATTAAAGTGTTTGGAGGCTTATATCCTTCAACATGATCTAGTTCAACTTCTACTTCCTCTCTCTCCACACTCTCCTCTCCTAACGTATTTAAATCATCATCATTACTATTAGTCGATCTAGAGTCTTCATTTGGATCATTTTCATTAAAGCTCACATGTATCGATTCTTCGACAACCAAAGTTCTTTTATTATACACTCTATAGGCGCGACTTGTGGAAGAGTATCCTAAAAAGATGCCTATGTCAGATTTTTCATCAAATTTTCTTAAATGATCCTTAGTGTTCATAATGTAATATGGGCAACTAAAGACTCGAAAATAGGATACTTTCGGCTTCTTTTAAAAATATAACTCATATGGAGTTCGCATTTGGATTGGGCGAAGCATGGTCCAGTTCATTACATAACATGTGGTATTGACTGCTTCAGCCTATAGATTTCTTGGTAAGTTATACTCTGCTAGCATGGTGCGAACCAATTCTTGTAATGTCTGTTTTTTCCTTTCCAGCACTCCATTTTGCTGTGGAGTGCGCGGAGCAGAAAACTCATGTCGAATTCCTGAATTGTTGCAGAAGTTTGTAAGGCTTTCGTTCTCAAAATTCTCCCCCGTGATCTGACCTTATGCATTTTATTTTAAGTTTCATTTCATTTTGGATTCGTGTGCACAAGGTGGAGAATTTGTAGAAAGAGTCAGATTTAGTGGCTAGAAAAATTGTCCAACAAAATCTTGATTAGTCATCAATTAAGACAAATGTATATCATTTACCTCCTAGACTATACGAACTGATAGGGCCAAAGAGATCCATGTGAATCAACTCCAGTGGTCAAGAAGTGGTAACGTCGTGCTTGCTTCTAAATGACGATTTTGTGAACTTGCCCTTGACATGGAGCACATAAAGAAGTCAAACTACCATTTAGTAGTGGAAGACCACAAATTAGCATTTCTTTCGATAGTTTGACCATGAGTTTGCTCCAGGATGTCCGAGTCTCCTATGCCAAAGTTCTAGATCCTCATTCTTAGCTACTAGTCATTTCAAATTAGATGAAAATAAGTCATCAAAAATGATGGTATATACGTCGTTTTTTCTAGGTGCTGTGAGCAACACAATGTTCGTTTTAACATCAATAATTTTGCACGTGTTTGTAGTGGTTTTGAATAACACATTCAGCCCTTTGTCGCATAATTGACCAATGGAGATTAGATTATGCTTCAAACCATCTACATACAATACATTTGAAATAGAAAACTGTTCATTACCTATGGTGTCGACTCCTAGAATTCTTCCTCTACTATTATCCCCAAAGGTCGTCATGCCAACTTTCTTTATTTCCAGGCTAAGGAACTTGGTGGGTATGTAGGCGCCCTTAGAGGGGGCGGGGGGGGGGGGGGGGGGGGGGGAGTGAATAAGAGTTTTAAAAACTTTTAGAACATAAGTGAAATTATGCAAATATGTTGATTATATTTTATGAAAATATTTCAGTCACGACAATGATGTAAGCTTTTCTGAAACTGTGTTGCACGATGCAAGAGAGATGAAGCCTCGGTTGCTACCGCCAGTGGTAGAAGTTACCGCTCGACGTTAGTGATAGAAAGCTCCATTTTCCCTTAGATTCCAAAGATCAGAGATAACACATTAATGTCCGAGAAAAAGATAATATTATTGCTTTAAACATGATTCCAAAACTTAATCCCAATAACGCTTGGAATTGAGGCGAATGTAAAAACCTTTTTGGTTTTCTATACCGACCCTTCTCCCAAGGACCGGTTGGATCTAGCCTATCTCTCCCAGATGAGGCCTCGGACCTCCCCAAGATCTAACCCTAGACTTAGTCGACACACCCACACAGCAAATTCTCCCTAGTCCTCGTAAGACCCTAGTCGCCAACACACGGGCAAATTTCTCTACCGGCAAAAATAAGAGTTATAAACAATAATAAAACTAAAACATCAAAAACTCCCTCATATGTTGAACTTGAAGATGATGTAAGCGTGATCGATCCTTCTTCAAGTTCTTAGCGTTCATGAGCGTTGATGGAGTTCTCTTGGCTACAAGGAGGAGGCTCTCACGAAGGTATAGGAGTTGTGTTGGGAATAGTGCCCAGCAATGTTCCTGATTTGAAGAAGTGCTCACGTCAATGATAAAAGCACTATGTATTTGATGGTCTGCTTAGTTTACATTTGCAGAGATTAAAATTTCACTAAGTCCAAAATTGTCGAGAAGGACTGGACACATCGTCGTAAAGAGATCTTGTCGTCGAGAAGAGAATGGAAGCTCGCTGAAGGCCTAAGTCAAAGTATTCGGCAGTGTCGATGACATCGTCGATATGACAGAATGGTTTCAACGACATCATCGATATGACAGTATGATTTCAACGATATCGTCGATAAGACAGAATGGTCTCAACGACACCGTCAAGAAGATAGAATGGTTTCAGCGACACCGTCGAGAAGATCGCAAGTTGATAACAAGAATACGACAACATCTTCATGTCATCGTAAGTGCAAGCGCAGCTGTGATATCTTGTATCGTCGAGATATCATTGTCTAAAGGAGATTGAAGAAGTCTTGAAGATTTGTCCAAGTCCAAGATGGATCGGCGTAACGATAAGTTCTGTCGTCGAGATGTTGCAATTATCGTCGAGACAGATCAAGACATTTCAAATCGCACTGTCTGCATTTAATGTCACCGTCTGGTGGTCCAATCAGTGCGTGCCGTTAAGGAATGGGCCTCTTACACTTATAGGACATCCTAGGAGACCGTTAGCCGGCTCCTCAGTCTTATAAAAGGGATAAGTGTCTGCCGTAATTTTAACCAAGTAAGAAACGCAGAAAATACGCAAGATCGAATAGAACAGTAAGACTGCGTGAAGAAGGAACAAGAACCAGAGAACAAAACTTCCTCATCAAGTGTTCTCCAAGTTTCAGTCAAGCAACATCGGGTGATAAGAAGTGTTCCAGATTGAAGAAGGGATTGAAGAGAAATCTGTGTTGTCCAAGATATCATCAAAAGCATTCTCTTCAAGTCCAAGAAGCCGATCTTCATCAGGCTAGAGATATTTTTCTCATTCTTTCTTTGTAGGGCTTGCAAGCCTGAGCTTGTAGGATCTACTCCAGATCTGAGCTGTAGGGCTTGAGTTTGTAGGGCTTGAGGGCCTGAGATGTAGGGCTTAAGGGCATGAGGTGTAGGGCTTGAGGGTCTGAGCTGTAGGGCTTGAGGGCCTGATATTGTAGGGCTTGAGGGCCTGAGATTGTAGGGCTTGAGGGCCTGAGTTGTAGGGCTTGAAGGCCTGAGTTGTAGGGCTTGAGATTGTAGGGCTTGAGGGCCTGAGTTTGTAGGGCTTGAGGGCCTAAGCTATAGGGCTTGAGGGCCTGAGTTGTAGGGCTTAAGGGCCTGAGATTGTAGGGCTTGAGGGCCTGAGATTGTAGAGCTTGAGGGCCTGAGATTGTAGGGCTTGAGGGCCTGAGTTTGTAGGGCCTGAGATTGTAGGGCTTGTGGGCCTGAGATTGTAGGGCTTGCGGGCCTGAGTTTTTGGCAGAGTTTGCTAACCTTAGCACACTGTTAGAAAGGCGCAGAGGGACAGTGGACTACTTAAGACACCATGTCTTGAGGAACCACTATATATCTGTTGTTCTTGTGTGTTGTCTTTCTGTGATTTGTGGCTGTGCTGTGATAAAGTTATTTAGTTCTTGTGCATAGAAATTTAAAAACAGCCATATCACCTAATCCCCCCCTCCAGGTGATAGTTCTATAACTAACAAGTTGTGGCTTTGTTGCATCGTCAATCAACACTGCTAAATGGAGGAGGTCCGTATAACATCCCAACTTTGAAATAGGGTCTAGCCGAACCAATTGAACCCTTGGAGGAGCTTAGGTCATAGAGAACCACAATCCGACCTCCGCCCCATAATGGTGGTCATTTAGAGAAATGACTATTTTGAGTAGCATTGTACTTCCGTTAGTTGCGTTAGACTCGTATGGTCGATACAAGTACAACAAAACTCGTTTCGTTCCAAATCGAGGTCATATGGTGAAAGTGACCATTTTGAGTATCGTAGCAAATCACGACGACGCTATTTTAGTATATTAATCGTACGTGCTCCGAATCGACTTCCGATAGTTGCGTTAGACTCGTATGGTCAATACGAGTGCAACGGAACTCGTTTCATTCCAATCCGAGATCATTTGGTGAAAGTGACCATTTTGAGTACCGTAACGCGTCACAGCGACGCTATTTTAGTATAGTAAGCATACGTACCCTGAATTGACTTTCGTCAGTTGCGTTAGACTCGTATGGTTGATACAAGTATAACGGAACTCGTTTTATTTCAATCTGAGATCATTTGGTGAAAGTGACCATTTTGAGTACCGTAGCACGTCACAACGATGCTATTTTAGTATAGTGAACGTACGTGCTCCGAATCGACTTCCGTCAGCTGCGTTAGACTCATATGGTCAAAATGAGTGCAACGGAACTCGCTTCGTTTCAACCCGAGGTCATTTGGTGAAAGTGACCATTTTGAGTACCGTAACGCGTCACGACGACGTCATTTTAGTATAGTGAGCATACGTGCTCCGAATTGACTTTTGTCAGTTGCGTTAGACTCATATGGTCGATACGAGTGCAACCGAACTCGTTTCATTCCAATCCGAGGTCGTTTGGAGAAAACGACTATTTTGAGTAATATCGAGCGTCGCAACAACGCCATTTTAAAATATTGAGCAACGCACTTCGAATCAAATTCTGTCAGTTAAAGTAGACTCGTATAGATGATTCGAATACAAAAAAATTCGTTTTGCTTAATTCTGACGTCGTTTAGTCAAGTAAATAAAAATATTGCTCGTAAATTGTATGAAATCTCGAGATACGTGAACGTCAGGTTTCAACCCCATCACATCGACGACGACTCGACACTCGACGACTCAGACCCATATTGACCTTGACCATTATGGGGGACCCACTTGTAGTTGACTTTGGTCAACCCCCCTCAAAAGAGTGGTTTTTATAATTTCTTTTTTTTAAAACCCTCTACACCCCAAGCCACTCACTTCATCCAATGGCTGATGGACCACAATCACCATGCCATTCACTGATTGAATGTCAATAAAACCAAGATCCAAGAGTGGCATCTAAGCTAAACTCTCTCTTTCTCTCCCCACCTAAACTAATATTCCACTTAGCCTAAAAACAAGGTAGTGGCATGCGATATTCTTAGAAAACTAACCTAGAGGGTCCACTTAGACCATCATCTAGTGCCACCTGCCTTTTACACCTCACCATGGTTAACCTTAACCAAGAGAGAGGAGGAGAGGGAAGGGGGCTCTCGGCCACCCTATATAGGGCCTCCCAAGGCTTCATCAAAGAGGAGTCCTCCAAGAGCCCCTCCCTGAGCTTTTTCAAACCAAGCCTCCACCTCATGGAGTCCTGCTGGTGCCGGAGAAGACAACCCAAGCCGCCACTTCCACCCCGCCACCCTCCCTCCATAACCCTGCATGGAGGGCTCCGGATCCCTTCTGGATCCCCGGGGAGCCTTGTATCGCCGGAGGAGGTGCAGTAAACCCTCTCCGGGAGGGTATATATTGGCGGAACCATCGGAGATCGGAGCTCCGACGATGCCAACCTCTTAGCTCACTACAAGAGCTCCCTACGGCATCCGACGACAGCTCCCGGCCATCGGACCACTGACAGAGGGACACCCCTGCCTCCGACGAGCCGGAGAGAGGCAGTGGCGTGACGGACCACCGTCTGACCGGTGATCTGGGCATCCCGATAGTTGTTGGCTGCCGACGAGCTACATCCACCGTTGGATCGCTCCTATAGGATCCAACGTCGCCGATCACCTTAACATGTGCTAAAAGATGATTGGACCCACAACAGATCAGCGCTGGATCTGCTGTGGAGCCGCTGTAGGATGTTTTCTTGGCTCAATCTCAGCCAACCAGATGCGTCTAGATCAGTGCTGTCTTGGTTTCTTATGGGAAAGAAGTTTTCCATTTTTCTGAGGCTGATTTTTAACTCAAATTAATAAACTTTGAATATCAAAGTTACAGGTAATGATAAGGGGTACCTCCAGAAAAAGTTTGAGGATTTTATGAAATTAATAGATATTTTAATAAATTAAAAAGTGGGTAAATTTTTCAGTTTTTAAATTATCAGAGGACCTTAACGGTGTTGGAAAATTCTGAGAAAATTTGGGGAGCTTCCTAATACTGTCCTACACCCAATGTAGGACAGTATTTTACTACTTTTATGAGAAAATTCTAGGATTTTTTGTAAGGGATTTACTATTTTTATGGGTTAAAAACTCTTGTTTTTAATTACTAAGAAAAAAACCACCCTTCCAAAATAACTTCAAAATTTATAGAAAGTTGGAAGGGCTGAAACACACTCTCTGAAAAAGTTTGGAGATTTTTAAAGTAATCTTACAATATTTGAGAATTTATTTAACGGTTATGGGAGCCTAAATAATTTAGCAAAAGTCATGTAAGATCTTAGAAGGGCCTCATAAAATAGATGGTAGCACTTTAAGGGTAGGATGATCCCATGATAAAGGTGGAATGATTTTTGGATATAATCTCCTATTTTAATGATTTTAAAATAAGATAAGGAAGTGGGAAATTATGTAATAATCGGGTTTGAATGACATGAAACCCGACGGATCTCGAAATTCATCTTAATGTCTTTTCAGCCATGACGAATATAGAGTTGCCTCCTTGGAATGGAGAAGCCTTCTATGAACGGAGTTGCCTCCTTGGAACGGAGAAGCCTCCTGGGAACGAAGATAACTGAACTTGCCTGCTGTGATGGAGATGCAACTGAAGGACTACTAACATTCTTATTTCGTTTTATTACAGATTTCGTACTTTCCTTCAGTATTTCTTTTATTCCAGTTCAGTACTGGTCCAATTTCTTTCAGCACTTAATTCCAGTATTTCAATTACTGCACTTTATTTCAGTGTTTCAGTTACTGTACTTTATTTTAGTATTGCCTATGATTTAGAGTTGACGTGAAGATGAGACATTCCTTCAGAGTCAACCCTAAATAGTGCTGAACTGACCGCCGCTCTGGGAGCAGAGCGGACAGATCAATGTTTTGGTTTTATTCCAGCATTGTGATTACTACACTCTATTTTAGTATTTCAGTTACTGTATTTTATTTCAGTATTGCCTATAATTTAGAGTTGACGTGAAGATGAGACGTTCCTCCAGAGTCAACCCAAAATACTGCTTAACTGGTTGTCGTTCTCGGAGCAGAGCGAACAGATCGAAGTTTTGTCTTTTCTTTCATTAATTCCTGTAATTTAGAGTTGACGTAAAGATGAGACATTCCTTCAGATTCAACCCTAAATAGTGTCGAACTGGACGCCGCTCTCGGAGCAGAGCGGACAGATCGATGTTTGGTTTTTATTTCAGGATTTTGATTAATGAACTTTATTTCAGTGTTTCAATTACTGTACTTTATTTCAGTATTGCCTATGATTTATAGTTGACATTGAAAGTCCTCTGATACAAGTGAAAGTGAGGTTAGATCTTAGATTTACTCTAGAGGGGGGGGGGGGATGAATAGAGTATTAAAAGTTTTTAACTTATTTTTATAGCGGAATTAAAATACTGATATATATATATATATGTGTATAACAAAGTGAGTGTAAAAACAAAACAAGAAATCACACAGCACAGTACAGAAAATAAACAAAAACACAAAAGACACAAGGATCTATAGTAGTTCCCCAATCAACCTGGGTACATCTACTCTTCTACCAGCCTTGGTAGGAATCCACTAGGTTTTGATCAGGTGCCCTATCACCAATGAGTTTTTGATCAGGTGCCAAAACACCAACCACAGGTTTTTGATCAGGCGCCCTGCCACCAACCACAGGTTTTTGATCAGGTGCCCTGCCACTAAAGGGTTAACTTTTGAAGGGAGTTAGAACCCTGTACAAGATGGGATAAAGAGGGTTTATGAAGTTCTTCTCTGTCAACAAGCTGAGAGAAGACTAGTGGATTTGTTGTTGTAAAGCTCCCCCTGTTTGATAGAAATTCTTGACAGATAATGGATGGAGCTTCCTCTTGAATGTAAAACAAATCTTCCTTGATAGCTGATGAATCTGAGAGACAAAGTTTCTCAGATTGTTGTTGCTCTTTGAAGATTAGAAACTTGCAGCTGAAAACTGAGAGAATTATTTATGTTGTTGTTATCAGAAAATGAAATTAATGTTGTAGAAGATGAAGATCTGAAAACTTTTTCTTTCTGTATTTCTCTCGACTGTTTCTTCTCTGTACTTTTGTTATCTTCTTGCTGTAATACTTTAAAATTTTATCTTCCTTTTTCCTTAGAGAAATCTGACTGATTTGAAATTCAAATCTTTTAATTAAGGAATAAAATATTTTGAAAAGTTATTCTTGGAACTGCAATCTGATTCAGCAATAAACATTAATGCCTTTTCCTTTTTCATGAAAGTGTACTTTTCCAAAATGTGTCAATGGCTACTTTCTCAAGAGAATATAATGGAAAGGAAATAATAAAAGGAAAGATCAAATATTGACTTATCTGATAGATGAATAAGTCCAAATAAATGAATAGATCCGTTGCTAATTAGTCGATCTGAGTTCAGAGAATAATATAACTGATCCTCCTGAAAGTTTGAGCTGAGGAGAAAATTCATCGATCTAAGAGCTGAGTTCGTCGAACTGAATGTTGAGTTCGTCGAACTGAATCTGGAGTTCGTCAAACTGAATTAATTCGTCGAACACAATCTGGAGTTCGTCGATCTCAAACTGGAGTTCATCGAACTGAGAGATAATCTGCTGAATCTGGCTGGAAGAACTGAGTTCGTCGATCTGAGAAGCACTTTCGTCGAACTGAACATCTTGATACTTATTCATCGAGAGCAGAGCTGAGTTCGTCGATCTCAAACTAGAGTTTGTCGAACTGAAGAATAAACTGCTGGACTAGCTGGAGAACTGAGTGCGTCGAGCTGGAGAGCAAGTTTGTCGAACTGAAGCATGATGTTCGTCGAACGCAGAATGGATTTCGTCGAACACAAAAACTTGGCAGGTTCGTCGAACTGGAGCATGACGTTCGTCGAACCCAGAATGGAGTTCGTCGAACGCAGGATAGAGTTCGTCGAACGCAGAAACTCAGAGTTTTTCCTAAGTTCTAGCTAACTCAGACAGCCTAAAACCTTGACCCTTAGACTATACATTGGGGTCAACATAGTCCTAGTCAATAGATAGTGATCCTAGCCCAAATCAGTAATAGGGTTGTTCCAACAGACATGAAGATGGGACGTTCCTTCAGGGTCAATCCTAAACAGTGCTGAACTGGCCGCCGCTCTCGGAGCAGAGTGGACAGATCGATATTTTGTTTTTTATTTCAGCATTTTGATTACTGCACTTTATTTCAGTGTTTTAGTTACTGTACTTTATTTCAGTATTGCCTATGATTTAGAGTTGATGTGAAGATGAGACAGTCCTTCAGGGTCAACCCTAAATAGTGCCGAACTGGCCGCTGCTCTCGGTGCAGAGCGGACAGATAGATGTTTTGGTTTTTATTTCACAATTTTGGTTACTGCACTTTATTTTAGTGTTTCAGTTACTATACTTTATTTTAGTTTGCCTATGATTTAGAGTTGACGTGAAGATGAGACATTCTTTCAGGGTCAACCCTAAATAGTGCCGAACTGGCCGCCGCTCTTGGAGCAGAGCGACCAGATCGAGGTTTTGGGTTTTATTATTGTATCGACTATAATTTAGATTTGACGAGAATATATTGTGTCTTCGAGAAATATTCCTACGGGAATATATATATGGTGCCATCGAGAAATATTGCTACGGGAATATATTGTGCCTTCGAGAAATATTCCTACGGGAATATATTGTGCCTTCGGGAATTATTCCTACGAGAGTATGTATTGTGCCTTCGAGAAACTATTCTTTTGGGAATATGTTGTGCCTCCGAGAAATATTCCTGCGGGGATATATATTGTGCCTTTGAGAATTATTCCTACGGGAATATGTATTGTGCCTTCGAGAAATATTCCTACGGGAATATATTGTGCCTTCGAGAAATATTCTTACGGGAATATATATATATTGTGTCATCGAGAAATATTCCTACGGGAATATATTGTGCCTTCGAGAAATATTCCTACGGGAACATATTGTGCCTTCGATAAATATTCCTACGGAAATATATTGTGCTTTCGAGAAATATTCCTGCGGGAATATATATATTGTGTCATCGAGAAATATTCCAACAGGAATATGATGTGCCTTCGAGAAATATTCCTACGGGAATATATTGTGCCTTCGGGAATTATTCCTACGGGAATATGAATTGTGCCTTTGAGAAACTATTCCTACGGGAATATGTTGTGCCTCAAAGAAATATTCCTACAGGGATATATATTGTGCCTTCGATAATTATATATTCCTACAGGAATATGTATTGTGCCTTCGAGAAATATTCCTACGGGAATATATATATTGTGCCTTCGAGAAATATTCCTACGGGAATATATATATATATATATATATATTGTGCCATCGAGAAATATTCCTATGGGAATATATTGTGCCTTCGAGAAATATTCCTACGGAAATATAGTGTGCCTTCAAGAATTATTCTTATGGGAATATGTATTGTGCCTTCGAGAAACTATTCTTACTGGAATATGTTGTGCCTCCGAGAAATATTCCTACGGAGATATATATTGTGCCTTCGAGAAATATTCCTACGGGAATATATTATGCCTTCGATAAATATTCCTGCGGGAATATATTGTGCCTTCGAGAAGTATACCTACGGGAATGTATCGTGCCTTCGAGAATTATTCCTAAAAGAATAAATTGTGCCTTGGGGAGCAAATCAGATGGTTGACGAGCAGGGGTGGAACTGTTCACGGGCACACCCGGGCACGTGTCCGGGTCCAAAATTTTGGAATAATAAATTAGAGGTATTGATTTGGGTTCAACCAAATACATTTAGGTCTAATTTAGGCACACCCAGGGCACTATTTGGGTTCAATCCAGGTTATACGGCTCGCGGTTTACCTCTATTTCGCGATTTGTCTCCACCATTCCGCTCAATCCCGCATTCCGATGAACCCTCTTTGTGTTGTGTCGTTGCCCTAACATGAAATAGCTCCCGACGGGATGGATGTCACAGAATCACGAAACTCACACTGCCGACAGCACCGATAGGCGACGGAAGGATTCACGACGCCTGAACTTCAACCCTCTCTGCGCTATCGAGTGTCGACGAACTCACAATTTGTAGATGATAGAACCCTCTGCTGAAGTGGGAAGCCTGAAGCCGACAAGTAAGGGTTTCGATTTCAATTTTTAGCTTTGCATATTTTCATGATTCACGATTGACGGAAGTTGGAATCCTATTTGATAATGATAAGGGTTTTGTGAAGCTTTTGAATTCACGATTCACGGAAATACTTCGAGAAATTGAGTATATTTTGGTTTCTTTTATTTCTGTTTTCTTCATACATTTTCCACCATTTCACTGCATACCTTCCAGGATTCCCGTAAAATGGCTTTTTATTTTCACTAGAATAGATGTTAACCAGTGTTTTGTAACAACCTTTAGGCAGATGTTACGTTATTGAGGGGACGAAACTTGATGTTCAGGATTCTAATTGAACTGATGCTCATTCACTAAATGTGGTTAATTTTGTGTTCTTGTTTCAGGCTTTAAGCATATTTATTTTGATATCTTTCAATTGTAGTTGTGAGTCTTGTGACTCTGTGAGCATTGTCTATTGTATTCCTATTTGATGGATAAATTTCTCTCAAGAACAACTCCGAAGAAAAAAAACAGTTGAATTAGTTTGTTAGTCGGTATATAATTTGACTTTTATTTTGATTAACTTGTATTTTTTTTATTTTGAATTAAAAAATTTATATAATTAGTTACTTTTTAATGGTGCCCGGGTCCAACTGAAATCCTAGTTCTGCCACTGCTGATGAGTTATACTCTGAAGTAACCCGCATGAAGGATGATCTGGGAAGACAACCCATGCAAAACTAATTGAACTACGTGGGTCTAAGACTGTATGCATGATGACACGGAGTACGCAGGCAGTGGTCGCGGGAAGACTGCCACGACCCAATAAGAGTCCAGATATCCCCTCCCTTATAAATTTTATATTGTGTTTGATGTTAATAGGGATGAGATTCTATTCTTGGTTCTAATAACTTGTCCTTAACACCAGTGCCAGGTTTGGGTGAGAGACAACACCCAGGTGTAGATGAAGCCACAGATCAGGCTACGTTAGGTATAAGTTCGTTAAGCTGCATCTCCTTTTGTTGTGCCATATCTCGTGGTATCTATATATTGGTAACAAATCCTTGATTGATAGGATTTAATGCGGCAGAGATATTAAAATTATTCATACAGGTCTTGAGTTTGAGGTTTCTGTGATAGTTAATCTTCCGCTATAATACTATGTCTTCCGCTAAGTGCTATAAGGTGCACTCGATAATGGTGTCTTCCACTAGAGAACTGTTTCGCTACTCTGTGGTGTGTTGTGACATTCGCTTAACATCACCCCTATGCGTGACAACATAGTATTCAAGGAAAAGGATTCGAAAAGGAACTTCCTTCACCCTTTGTGATCGCTTCAGCGCCATGCAAAAAGGGTGGTGTGCGATAAGATCCCCCGGTCGGACCACCGATTTTAGGAGGGGAGGTCTTACAGACCGCTCTCTAAATAGACTCAGATCCTAGCGCTAGCGATAGTGCTACCGCCGAGTGGTAGCCTTTTTAAGCAATAGGATGGCATGCAGATTGAGTCATCTTTGGCAACATTCTAGCTCCAAATTTGGCAGCTCATCCTACCGCGCCGCGGTAATTCTAACACACCGCCTTAGCATAATATGTTTCCTTATAATCAGATCCCCTTCTATTTTTGCTCCTCAATCAGCAACATGATGGAGGGACTTCCTTAAGTTACTGTCGGGCGTTAGCCTTAACGCGTCGCGGTAGTACTTGCCATATCAGAGTCCCGTCGACATTCCTTTCTCGATGATATTTTCTTCTCGACGTTGTTTCCAAATATGCTAATGTTGTCGCCAGTGGTAACGTTAACACGCCATGATAGAATCTGTTATATATGAGTCACGTCGATATTCCGTTCCCGACGATATTTTCATCTCGACAATATTTCCAAGTATGCAGAAGCTACCGCCAGCAGTAGCGTTAACGCACTGTGATAGCAGTAGAGCGTCGTAATGATAGAGGATCATCGTCTTTCTTTTTCATACTCATAGGGGCTTGAAAGTTGAAGTTCCTACACACTATAAACACAATGTAAGTATGATCAAATTCAATGAGATTTGTTATTCTCAAACCAAGAGATGTGGAAAACATGTTCCAACAAACTCCCCCTTTTGATAATAACAAATCCTCTTAGAAAGAAATCATTCAAATATAAGATTTGTGTTTATAGAAAAGGATAAGCGTAATAGTATGCATATGCTCCCCAATATAGATGCCCCCCTATATGAGTGCCCCCTACATCAAAGCATCCTATTTATTTTACTCCCCTTAAGTGTGAATTTCTTTAAGAGTTATCTTCCCCTTTTGGTATTATGAAAAGAGGGTGGAGAGAAAGTATATCGTTTAAGATTTAATATGTTTGTAGAGAAGGGAATGAGCATTACAAAGATTTATGACTTAGTGATACCACATGGTGAATGAATAAAAGAGATTTGATTTGTAAGTGTGAGGTGCCATTAGATTAGGAAACAAGACCACTTGTTGGGTAAGAAAATATTCATGATCGAGATTGCAAGTAGTAAAATTTGTGGAAAGCATGTTGAAAGATTTTGTAAAGAAACATCTTTATAAGAGTTTCAAGCATAGTAAATGAGTAAAAGTTTAAGTCTAGTAGAAAATAGATGTTTTATCAATTGAAGACCAAGATCAAATATCACTTGCTATAAAAACATAATAACACTTGTTTAGATAGTAAATTATCAAGATTGAGTATACAAGGCGTAGCGAAAAATAAGTTTTTTTAAAATGTTAGTATGATTTACTTTATCAAGACAAGATAGAAAGATGCAATATTTTAAATTCACAATTCAAGTAAACTTAGAAATTGTAGAGATCATGCAATATTATATAGTGCATCTACTAAAGATTGTAGAGAAGAAATATAGATATACATTAGACTCGAATTCTCATGAGTAGAAGTCTTATAAGAGATAATGATGTGTGCGAATAGTGTTTTTGATAAGAGTATACAAATGATTTAATCAAAACACATGACATGTATAATGGAATAAACACAACATTATCGAAAATGCATTTTTAGAATTACTTTCACCCAAAAAGCTATATTTGATTTCAATGCACATAAAAATAGTACAACACCAAGGTGCTCTGCACACACAATGCTCATTAAGACTTATCAGGGTGCAAAGTAGTGCTTGGGGGTCACATATATTATGTTTTCTTTGATTTATTTGTGATTCGGTGTACAAGAAAAAAGTAGTGTATAGAAGGGATTGACAAGACACTTTACAATTCTCTACAAGGTGCTCAACTTCACAATACTCATTAAGACTTATCAGGAGGGTGAGTAGCGCTTGATGGAGTTATCTTTGTCATTTATTCATTTGAATTTTTGTTTGGTAACAAAAGTCTCCGAATTCACTTGTTTTTGCAAACATAAAGTTTTTGTTTTGAACACACTTCTTCATATATGGGTGCATGAAAGAGATTTTTAATGTGGTGTAGGTAATCTAATCACACATCTCAATAATGTTAAGTTGTTACACTACAAAATCATTCAAGAAAGATTAAAAACACATGTAAGTTATCAAAGATGTGAGTGTGTTTATCATTATCAAACATAAGACATTACTCATACTTAGAGGCATGCTAAGCAATCCTACACATGATTTCTATAATAAATTTCATTGAACATTACAAGATAATGTTCAAGGCATGACACAAAAACATTGTTTTAAGATACTTGAAACTTGAATTAAACATTATATTTAATTTTTAATTGATATAATTAATCATCCTTGACAATGACAATGAATAACAATCCGTTTTTATAATTTTTGATATTTTTATAAAAATACAAAACAATACACACACAAAGAAACAAATAGAAAAAGCATATTTTTGTTCTTTGAAATTATTTTGTAATTTTGAATTTGATTTTTTTTAATATTTTAAAATAAACAGTTTTCTGTAAAACATAGAAGTATATTAAGAGCACTACAATATAATGATCTTCTATGCCAGAGAAAAGTACATAAAGAAAGAAAAGTTGATTTTATGCTAACGCCAGCGCTAGTAGCAAACGCGCGACGCTAGTAACAGATATGTGTTCTTTTGCTTAGAAAACATAGTTTTAGGTAATTTTTTGTTCTAATGTTTCTAGATTCATGTTTTCTAAGATAGGGGACACCAAATACCGAAAGGAATTTTGAAGGATACCAAAAAATTGAGGATTTTAGATTTTTAGACTAAGGTGTTAAAGATAAGTTATTTTTCAAAGTACTTGTGTTTTTCAAAAATCTCGAAGGCTCGAAAAAAATACATATATACTATGCAAAAGACAAGATGCCATGTTTGGAAAATTATGCATGATGTGAGTAATCATAAATTGTAACATAATGTCCGTGCAATGGTAATGATATAAGAATGTCCTAAGATTAGACCTACCATGACTATATGTTTGCACCCTAGCCCCGTATTACATGATGTGCATGAGGAGCTGCACATAAGTCATAAGTTGGGGTTGTGAAATTTTCCGTAGATCTAGGAGTGAGCAGGAATAGTATAACTCAAAATTCAAGCCAACAACAAGAAGCACATGAAAAACAACTTCAATCTTTATTGATGCTAGCAGAAAACTTCATTACGAGGCGAGGTATACATGGCGAGACATGATTTCGCCAGTACACAAAAAACAGGAGAAAAAAACAATGCTGAAAGATAACCAGCGGTCTGATTTCCTGAGACCGCCTGACCGCCCGACCTGCGAGTTCGCGCGACTAGGAAACGAGACCACCCGAACTGCCTGCCTGCGACTTGAACAACACCAACTGAGAACCCCGCGATCTGCCACTGATCCTCCCGAACTCCAGCAACCCGCACTTCAAGCCGCGAGACCGCCCGAACACCTTCAGAAGAAGAGGTGGCCGCTGTTGCCCGCACAATCTGCAGAAACTGCACAAGACAAGTTCGATCAGCTAATCGGCCGGTCACAAAAAAGAGACCGCAAGAATACAACGCGAGCTCAGCTTACACTTGGTGCGATTAATTTTGCTGCTACAATGGCTCCTATTTATAGGCGTGAGACCTGATCCAGTCACCACCCTATGAGATAGGGTCACCACCCTTGATCGCGCGACCAGGCCGGTCAACCCGCGCGATCAGCAAAAGATCATTCTGCTTAGTGAGCTCGCAAGCTTCAGCATAGACAAGGAGATCGCCACTCCTCCAAGAAGTCGCCCACTACCAGTGTTCGCCAACGAGACCGCAAACACAACCTGTTCGCCAATGAGATGGCGAACACAACCTGTTCGCATTGCAAGCCTCCACCAGAGACCGCGAACAGAGACCGCACGACTAAGAAGCCTTAGTCGGCGAACACTACCAGGAACCCGGACAGTCGCTAGACCGGACTTCCGGATACCTGAACCAACCCTGTGCGGTCACTGCATGACCGGCACAGTCCTGAAGTAACAACCAGCCACGTGGTCACAGAACCAGACCGCGTGGCCTCACTTCAGCAGCCTTGGACAGAAGAACGACGGTCATGCCGAATAGACCTGCGGCTAGACCGAAGAGATCAGACCGCAGATGGAGACGGCAAGACCGCGCGGTTTGCCAGAATGCGCAACCTCCCCCCCCCCCCCCCCAGACCGCCAACTTCCACTAACTTCCACTTCAACATTTTCAACACTCCCCCTTGAAGTGGGAAGTTGAAAACAGCCTAAGTAAACTCCTTAGCTGAGTGAACGACCCCTTCGCCAGCGCCTTTGTGAATATGTCAGCAACATTGTCCTGACTCCAAACATGCTCGACCGAAAGAGACCCCTCCAGCACCTTCTCACGAATGAAGTGATGCTCAATCTCGATATGCTTGGTCCTCGCGTGACAAACTGGATTAGTAACCAGTTTGAGAGCACTCTCATTGTCGTCGCAGAGCAGAGTCAGACCTCAAACCTCCTTATGGACGTCTCCCACCAACCTCCTAAGCCAGATGGCTTCTTGAGCTGCCAAGGCCGAAGCCTTGTATTCTGCTTCCGTGGTAGAGACATACACGGAATCCTGCTTCTTACTGCACCATGATATAGCTGTGGGGCCCGCCATGAAGACGAATCCAGACGTCGACTTCCGATCATCCGAATCTCCCCCGTAATCAGCATCCATGTACCCATGCACCTCGAAGCCCGCATCCCTCCTGTAAAGGAGACCCATATCCGAAGTCGCCTTGACATACTTCAATATATTCTTGGCCACTAATAGCTGAGACATCCGTGGTTCCGCCATATAATGGCTCACCCTGCCAACCGCATATGCAATATCCATGTATCTGTCGGGTGGGACCCTCCCCAGATAGTGGGGACCCGTGGTGTCCCGTGGTTGGCTAGCATTGGCCGGGGTGCGGTTAGGATCCATATTCGTAAATAAACGAGAAAGTGGGGTGCGAATAACGGGGTTTGGGTGTGCGTTTAGAGGATGGGTTGCAGATAGCCAGTATGGGCTAGGGTTTTCTTTATATAAAACCTAAAAACTAAAACCTAAAGGGCTTCTCCTCCCCACCCGATTCAGCCCCCCCCCCCCCCCCCCCCCCTCTCTCTCGGTTCGTGCAAGCAGCCGCAAAACCCACTCCCCCTCTCTTCTTCGCGCGGCTAGGGAAGCAACCGAATCCCCTCCCCCTTCGTCTCTCTCTCTCTCGGTTCGTGCAAGCAGCCGCAAAACCCACTCCCCCTCTCTTCTTCGCGCGGCTAGGGCAGCAACCGAATCCCCTCCCCCTTCGTCTCTCTCTCTCTCGGTTCTTTGGAGCAGCGGCGACCCCCGACCCTCCCCCTTCATCTCTTCGTCTCGCGCCAGGAAGGAGGAGGCCCGATCCCGACCTCCCCCTCTCTCTCTCGGTTCTTTGGAGCAGCGGAAGGAGGAGGCCCGATCCCGACCTCCCCCTCTCTCTCTCGGTTCTTTGGAGCAACGGCAAGCCCGACCTCCCTCTCTCTCTATCGCGCCAGGAAGGAGGAGGCCCGACCCCTCCCCCTTCGTCTCTCTCTCTAGCGCCAGGAAGGAGGAAGCCCGACCCCCCGACCCCCTCTTTACCTCTCTGTCTCGCCGCCAGCAACAGCAGGAGGCCAACCCTCGCTCCGACCGGGAGCTCCTCTCCCGTGGCCGTCCGAGGCGAGATCCGTCCGGGAGCTTCTCTCCCGCGGCCTCTTGGAGCACGATCGGCCGGGAGCTCCTCTCCCGTGGCCGACTTGGGTCTAGACCCGACATGTAGAGGCCGGATCTATGCACGGAAAGCCACTACGGCTCCAAGACGAGGAGCCTCTGGCAAAATACACGCTACAAGGGTAACGATGTTTCTACTCGGGCAGGTGAAGCCCTCAATTCTCATATTTGCATGAAAGCCCCTCCCCACCAACGGGTGGGGGAAGGGAGCTCTCCGACGGGTTGACGCGTGCGTCCCCGCTATTGATTGCACTAGCGCCCGGAAGTGTGAGTACGGGTTAGGACATTCTGTGTGAAGCCCATCCGGGTGTGTATACCGGATTGGTGATGTTTCTGTGTGAAGCCCGTCCGGACGTGGGGGCCGGATTGGTGATGTTCTGGGGACCCCGGAGAAGACTCAACAGGAAGATAGTTATTATTTGCCCGTATTTATAAAATGCCGCCGCCTCGAGAAAGGGGTGTGGGTAATGTAGCTCGGTTTGCTTCAATTGGCCGAGGCTCAGTTTGCTACCGCATGGCGAGACGTTGGCGTACAGGTGTCGCAGTACCAAGCAGGGGGTTGCGGGCTCAAGCCCAAAGTTGTGCCGCCCCGAGGAGGGCTTATTTATTTATATTTGCCGGCCTGCGTGCCGAAGTATGGAGCTTATGCTCTTGTAAATCAAATTGCCTGTGATGCCCTTTTCTTGTAGCTTATATTTTTATCGTAGGCGAGTGGTGTTTTCACGAACCACTCGCCCCGTGGGAGCCCCGAGGTGAAATTACCGGGAAGACCTTAAGGGTCAGTTAATTAACTCTTAGAACGGCGGGGTTACGCTGTCGGCAGTCCCATTTGGGCTGCGTACAGACAGACTTTTTGTCGGGATTACGTTATTGGCGGCCCGGACGAGGAACGCTATCAATAGACCCAAGAGAGCACCTTTAGGAGGGGGATCCGGTTGGGGATTTCCCCTTAGATGTTTTGGTTGGCCAAGAGAGTCCCCCAATGGTGCTTTGTCTCAGTCTTTGGCTTCGGAGGGGAAGTGCTTGTTAGTCTTCCGGGTGTGTGGTGGGACCTCCACGCTGAGGCCTTGGGTTCGTCCTTTGAGTTCCTAGTTTTGTGCCTAGATTGTTAGCTTGAGTGAAGTAGGTGTGAGGCCACCCCTCTTTTGGGACCCCGAACTCCACAGAGACCAAGTCTTGTTCGCGAGATTTCGGTTTCAACACATGGTGCGGTGAGCGTGGAGAGTGGCCAACACAGAAAAACTCGAGCGAACGTCGTGGCTAGAAAAGAGGAACTAGGTGACGACCAGGGTCGTGCGCCGACACCCGAGGGAGGGGTAGACCAATAAAGACTTGGAATGAAACTACACGGCAAGACACGACGCACTTAAGCATTAGTGAGGTTATGACTAAAGGTAGGGCACAATGGCGGCAAAGGATCCATGTAGCAAACCCCACTGTAGTGGGGTAAAGGCTTGAGTGTCGTTGTTGTGTGTGAGCATGCTAAGCGTAAACATATCACATTTTCCATTGATTTACCCCTTTACGTTTAATTCAGTGACATTTGAGGGTCATTTAATACTCAAATGTAAGTGGAGCTCGTTGGTTTGTACCATTTAGTGATAGTCACGTCAGGGTCACTTCGATTTTCCGTAAACCAATATATTTTTTCTTTGGTTGGTTAATATAATTCTTACAAATTAATGTTTTGAATGAGATAAAGTCATCATAGTCTCATAAATAAAAACAAACACTCTATAACTTAGTGCACATACGATCAGGAAGTCATAGAAAAGATGCACATGCAAAACGCTGACTATATAAGCTTATTTATTGATATATATCAGAATTGGAATTTACAAATTGAACAAAGAGGAAGTTTGCAACATAGGCTAAACCCTCTCAGTACCTGCTGCCTTCTTGGCTTGCTAAAAATGAGTAATAAAAAAGAATATATGAGTAGACTCCAAGTTGTTTTTATGAGTAACAAAGTATTGGTAGATGGAGAGTTCCCCCTATCTGCTTCATGGTAGTCCTGCTCAACTTAGTTGGAGATTTCATATTCATCTATATATATATTAGAAATAATGAGCATAATATTTGTTTTACTCCCAAAATCGTTAACGTAGAAAACATTGTGCAACTCATATACTTTTATAGAAGATTTGTACATCTATTTTTACAAAAATTAACACTTGTCCACCTTAAAGATCTAGCTCTAGGGCATGTAAGGTACTGGTCCGATTAATTTTGAGAAAGATCGATTTTATGCTTGTATATTATTAAAAATCTCTTGAGTATTTGGTTTTTTAAATATTATTTTTCATCTCGTGCTTTTCTATACTATGTGGGAACTCTCCCAACAATGATTTTACAAACACAACCTATTTTTAAGAGCTTCCTCATGAACTTGATTTTGGTAAAATATATGTAGGGGTTGGGTAGGACATCATCACCCACAGGGATACACCACTACTTAGTGTGTTGTGCTAAATAGTAAACAATCTTTCATTAGATCCAACACTAGAGTTGCATTGCTTTATAGAATTCAACGATTTTGAGTAGGAAAACAAGAAAATTGTTGGAAATAATGATCACACGAAGAATAGATATCACTTGTACACAAAAAAAAGAAGTATGGACAGAAAAAAGAATCTCCAGATATTGTGGAAGTCAGCATTGCTACTCATCTCACAAATAATCTTCCATCTAGGATTTTGGGTTTTAATTGTTCTATGAGTACAAGACCAAATGTCTATCCTAGAAGTTTTAGTTGTCCTTTTGCTCATTATCATAGTCCTAATATGGAGAAATTAAATCACAAGGCTTTCGATGTTGTTTATCATGTCGCTCTTGCGATTTTGCCCCATTCTGTGAGCCCCGTTCTCATGAGATTCCGGGTTAGGCCTAGATTATTTTACCCTATCCATTGTCGAGAAGTTGATAGCGTTTTAGAAGCTTGAACCCAATTGGGAAGGGCCGTATATTGTAAATGAGGCTCTCAGGTCCTGGGGACATCGTCTCCAGGATGTGGAAGGGGTACCCCTCGGTCGGGCTAGAAGTGGAGATAACCTGAAAAGATTTTATCCTTGAAAGTTCTTTCCTTTTATATATATAACTATTAAATTCTTTGACTATTGTGACTCATGTTGGCTTGGTAACTAAAAGGTTGGATATGTTGGTGCTGGAGTGCCCCAGATCGATTCCGCTCCCGGGCTCTCATCTAGACGGGGGGTTCTGGTTGATCTCTGGAGAGGCTGGCAAGGTTGGATATGTTGGTGCTGGAGTGCCCCAGATCGATTCCGCTCCCGGGCTCTCATCTAGACGGGGGTTCTGGTTGATCTCTGGAGAGGCTGGCAAGGTTGGATATGATGGTGCTGGAGTGCCCCAGATCGATTCCGCTCCCGGGCTCTCACCTAGACGGGGGGTTCTGGTTGATCTCTGGAGAGGCTGGCAAGGTTGGATATGATGGTGCTGGAGTGCCCCAGATCGATTCCGCTCCCGGGCTCTCACCTAGACGGGGGGTTCTGGTTGATCTCTGGAGAGGCTGGCAAGGTTGGATATGTTGGTGCTGGAGTGCCCCAGATCGATTCCGCTCCCGGGCTCTCATCTAGACGGGGGGTTCAGGTTGATCTCTGGAGAGGCTGGCAAGCTGGGTACTTTTAAAGCAGCAAGGTAATAGTATATGCTAAGGCTAGTAGGGCCTGAATTGCTCCGAGTGATCCCGCTGGCAGGGCAGGAAGGCCTCGTGGAGATGAATTGTTTTTGCTTCGGGTGATCCCGCTGTCAGGCTCTCACTAGCTGGCCGGGCTGGAAGACATTCGCAGGAAAGTTGTTTTTGGAAAAGTGCCTCCGAGACGGTTCCACTGACCGAGCTCTCGCTAGCCGGCAGGGTGGGTATACCTCTCGGGTTGACGTTTTGAGAGATGTTGATTTTTAGAAAAGTGTCCCCGATACGGTTCCACGGACCGGGCTCTCGCTAGCCGGCAGGGTGGGTATACCTCGAGGGTTGATGGTTTGAAAAATTATTTTTGAAAAAGTGCCCCCCGAGCAGACCCGCTGACCAGGCTCTCACCTAGCGGGCAGGGCCGTAGGCTCACTCGGTGGCGGATCCCAAAGGCTTTAGCATATAAGGAATCAGTTACGCTTGATAAATTGATAGTTTTCACTGATAATCGAAATTCTTCAAGAATAGTTTTTGAAAACAGAAGCTGAAGATAACAAATCCTGCAATGGCGCAGCCTTATTTGATTAGTTTTATAAACAAAATCAGATTCATTTCGAATTGTCAATGCATGATTGTTTATGTAATTATTGTAGATAATAGTGAGAATTCTATTCCTCAGCACCATCAATCATCCTTGAGGCCCATTCCTAAATAACGCAATATGCAACAGTAAAAAGAACTGCGCTCTAAATTGTGAGTTTGCTTGCTAATAGGCATTAAGTGGCATGACATTCTGAGAACCTGAAGGGCATAATATCTCTACCATAAAAAAGAAGGCATAATACATAACCAAGGTTGTTGACAACCAAATTGATCACTTAAAGGCAACAAAGGGAAATGCTATCACATCAGGACAAATATGAGTACCAAAGGGAAGGATCATCATTCATATGATTATATACCCATAATTTTTTTCGGGTCGGCTCCCACCCTCCGGATACTTGGGGTTGGACATTTCTTTCCGAGCGTAGGACACGCTCGCAAAGAGCGGGGATTGTGTACAACCTCGTATCTGTCGGGTGGGACCCTCCCCAGATAGTGGGGACCCGTGGTGTCCCGTGGTTGGCTAGCATTGGCCGGGGTGCGGTTAGGATCCATATTCGTAAATAAACGAGAAAGTGGGGTGCGAATAACGGGGTTTGGGTGTGCGTTTAGAGGATGGGTTGCGGATAGCCAGTATGGGCTAGGGTTTTCTTTATATAAAACCTAAAAACTAAAACCTAAAGGGCTTCTCCTCCCCACCCGATTCAGCCCCCCCCCCCCCCCCCCCTCTCTCTCGGTTCATGCAAGCAGCCGCAAAACCCACTCCCCCTCTCTTCTTCGCGTGGCTAGGGCAGCAACCGAATCCCCTCCCCCTTCGTCTCTCTCTCTCTCTCGGTTCGTGCAAGCAGCCGCAAAACCCACTCCCCCTCTCTTCTTCGCGCGGCTAGGGCAGCAACCGAATCCCCTCCCCCTTCGTCTCTCTCTCTCTCTCGGTTCTTTGGAGCAGCGGCGACCCCCGACCCTCCCCCTTCATCTCTTCGTCTCGCGCCAGGAAGGAGGAGGCCCGATCCCGACCTCCCCCTCTCTCTCTCGGTTCTTTGGAGCAGCGGAAGGAGGAGGCCCGATCCCGACCTCCCCCTCTCTCTCTCGGTTCTTTGGAGCAACGGCAAGCCCGACCTCCCTCTCTCTCTATCGCGCCAGGAAGGAGGAGGCCCGACCCCTCCCCCTTCGTCTCTCTCTCTCTCGCGCCAGGAAGGAGGAAGCCCGACCCCCCGACCCCCTCTTTACCTCTCTGTCTCGCCGCCACCAACAGCAGGAGGCCAACCCTCGCTCCGACCGGGAGCTCCTCTCCCGTGGCCGTCCGAGGCGAGATCCGGCCGGGAGCTTCTCTCCCGCGGCCTCTTGGAGCACGATCGGCCGGGAGCTCCTCTCCCGTGGCCGACTTGGGGCTAGACCCGACATGTAGAGGCCGGATCTATGCACGGAAAGCCGCTACGGCTCCAAGACGAGGAGCCTCTGGCAAAATACACGCTACAAGGGTAACGATGTTTCTACTCGGGCAGGTGAAGCCCTCAATTCTCATATTTGCATGAAAGCCCCTCCCCACCAACGGGTGGGGGAAGGGAGCTCTCCGACGGGTTGACGCGTGCGTCCCCGCTATTGATTGCACTAGCGCCCGGAAGTGTGAGTACGGGTTAGGACATTCTGTGTGAAGCCCATCCGGGTGTGTATACCGGATTGGTGATGTTTCTGTGTGAAGCCCGTCCGGACGTGGGGGCCGGATTGGTGATGTTCTGGGGACCCCGGAGAAGACTCAACAGGAAGATAGTTATTATTTGCCCATATTTATAAAATGCCGCCGCCTCGAGAAAGGGGTGTGGGTAATGTAGCTCGGTTTGCTTCAATTGGCCGAGGCTCAGTTTGCTACCGCATGGCGAGACGTTGGCGTACAGGTGTCGCAGTACCAAGCAGGGGGTTGCGGGCTCAAGCCCAAAGTTGTGCCGCCCCGAGGAGGGCTTATTTATTTATATTTGCCGGCCTGCGTGCCGAAGTATGGAGCTTATGCTCTTGTAAATCAAATTGCCTGTGATGCCCTTTTCTTGTAGCTTATATTTTTATCGTAGGCGAGTGGTGTTTTCACGAACCACTCGCCCCGTGGGAGCCCCGAGGTGAAATTACCGGGAAGACCTTAAGGGTCAGTTAATTAACTCTTAGAACGGCGGGGTTACGCTGTCGGCAGTCCCATTTGGGCTGCGTACAGACAGACTGTTTGTCGGGATTACGTTATTGGCGGCCCGGACGAGGAACGCTATCAATAGACCCAAGAGAGCACCTTTAGGAGGGGGATCCGGTTGGGGATTTCCCCTTAGATGTTTTGGTTGGCCAAGAGAGTCCCCCAATGGTGCTTTGTCTCAGTCTTTGGCTTCGGAGGGGAAGTGCTTGTTAGTCTTCCGGGTGTGTGGTGGGACCTCCACGCTGAGGCCTTGGGTTCGTCCTTTGAGTTCCTAGTTTTGTGCCTAGATTGTTAGCTTGAGTGAAGTAGGTGTGAGGCCACCCCTCTTTTGGGACCCCGAACTCCACAGAGACCAAGTCTTGTTCGCGAGATTTCGGTTTCAACAAACCGCATATGCAATATCCGGTCTACTGATCGTCAGATAGATCAAGCTCCCAACTAGAGCTCGGAACACGATCAGATCTTCCAGAATCCTCCCTTCATCTTTGCGAAGTTTCATGGACTTCTCCAGAGGTGTAGAAATGCACTTCCCTTCCTTCATGTCGAATCGCTCCACGATTCACTCCGCATATCCAGCCTGGGACACAGCACTCCACTTTCCTTCCTCTGCACCTCGAGTCCAAGGAAATGGTGAAGCTCACCCAAGTCCTTCATCTCAAACCTGATAGATAGCTCAGCCTGATGCTTTGCTACCTCCTCCTTCGAATTCCCCGTCACGATCATATCGTCGACGTAAAGCAGCACGATGACTTGAAGCTCCCCGCTCTTCTTGACGAACAAGCTTGAGTCTGAGTCTGAAGCACCAAATCCACATAATAAGAGATATTCTGTTATCTTCCCATACCACGCCCTCGGAGCTTGCTTCAACCCATACAGGGCCTTCTTCAACTTGCAGACATAGTCAGGAAAATCTTCAGATATGAAGCCTGGCGGCTGGACCATGAAGATGTCCTTGTCAATCTCGTCGTATAAGAATGAATTCTTTACGTCGAACTGCCAAATCTCCCACCCCCAAAATGCCGCCAAGGCAATCACAAACCGAACTGAAGTCATTTTTGCCACCGGACTGAATGTCTCTTCATAGTCCTCACCGTATTGCTGCGAGAATCCCCGAGCCACAAGGCGAGCCTTGTATCGCTCGATACTGCCGTCAGCCTTCTTCTTGAGCTTATAGACCCACTTGCATGTCATAGGGGTGATACCCTTGGGCTTGGGCACCAGAGACCAAGTCTCATTCTTCTCAAGAGCATTCGTCTCTTCCTGCATAGCTGAATCCCACTGTTCCACGCCTTTGGCCTTCTCAAAGCTCACTGGTTCCTACTCATCCAGGGGACCAGCAAAGAAACATAAGACAAAGCTCACCATGTTTTCTCCTGTATAGCGATCAGGGGCAATGATCGTATGCTTTGATCTCCTCAGCTCCTTCCCCTGACTCGCAACATCCTCAGTTGCTTCTTCCCTAGCTCCCCTTCCAGACGTACTAGTAGCATCGCTCCCCTTGCTTCCTGATCCAGAAGCCTCCATCCCAGAACTAGAAGTAGATGGACCACCTGGTGACACAAGCAGCTCCACCTGAAGATTTTCCACAACTCTCACCGGCTCCTCCACCCTGCTTTCTGGTAGCTCAACACCAGAACTTCCCTTATAAGATGTCACCTCGTCGAACACGACGTTGCGAGATACAACAAGTCTCCGCGTCTCCGGGTCCATGGACTTCCATCCCTTCTTCCGATCATCATATCCTACGAAGAACAGCTTCCTTGCTTTCGCATCTAGCTTCGTCTGAAGCGCATCTAGAACATGCACATAGCAGGTGGAACCAAACACCCGAAGGTGTGCCACGCTTGGCTTTTCCTTGAACATCATCTCATGCGGGGTCAACATGTTGATGGGACTGAGAGACATCCTATTGATGACGTAGGCAGCACAAGACATTCCCTCCGCCCAGAAGGACCTTGGGATACTCTTGGCATGCAGCCAACACTTGCAGGTCTCCGTCAAATGACGGATCTTCTGCTCTGCAACTTCGTTTTGCTGTGGAGTATGCGCACAAGTAAGCTCCCTCCGGATGCCCGCCTTCCTGCAAAAACTAGAGAACTCACCAGAGGTGAACTCCCCCCATTGTCAGTTCTCAGTTTCTTAACCCACAGAACTAGCCGACCCTCCACAAGCTCCTTGAACTCCACAAACTTGGCAAGCACCTCCGCCTTCTCCTTCAGGAAATAAACCCAGACATATTTGGTGTGATCATCGATCAACACCAGCATATACCTGCTGCCTCCGAGGCTTGGGGTAGCAGTCGGTCTCATCAAGTCACCGTGGATGCACTCCAACGGCACACTACTACTTGTTTGCAACTTATCAAACGGTAGTCAATGAGACTTGCCGAACTGACATCCTGCGCAAATATGACCATCTCCGTTCAAGGATAGACTAGGCAGGCCCTTTACCAGACCTTTCACCGCTATAGCCTTCAGCTTATCCATACCTACATGCCCCAACCTCTCATGCCATATGACAACACTGTCATTGGTCCTCATCTTGTCAACATAAGAACTTGTTGATAAAATGAACAAGTCTTTTGCCCTTCTCCCCACATGAATGACCTCCGCCTTCACCACTTCAACATTTCAAAGAAACTTCACTTCTGTTGGGCCGAACAGAACGTGATACCCAGCGTCTATAAAGTTGGTCACGGAGAAGAGGTTTTTCCTCATTCCGGGCACATGATAGACACTCTTCAACGTTAGTGGCCCTCTATCACTGTCCAAGGAGAAAACCCCCACCTTCTCGACACTATGCACGGTATTATCAACAGTTATGATGGCATCGTTACCTGAGTAAGGCTGCGTTGAAGTAAGCTTCGACTTGTCCCCGGTGAGGTGATGACCACACCTCGAGTCCATGATCCAGTCCTCCTGATAGTTGATAGGAGCCACAGCTCCAACAGAAGCCGAGAAGGCTCCTCCCCATCCTCCATCATTCTGCCTGGCCTCAGCTTCCTCCTTTCCTGCAGCAGTGCCCCAGCTGAAGATTCACCCGGCAATCCTTCCTGATGTGACCAACCTTTCCGCACCCGAAGCATTTTGGTCCTTCTCCCTTCTTCTTTCCTTCAGCCTTGGGAGCATAGCCCCTCTCCTGATGTCCAGAAGTTGAAGTCCCATTGCCTCCAGCGGTCTTCTTCTTCTTATCCCACTTCTTCTTCCCTATGAATAGAACCTCGCCATCTCCCCCAGACACTGACACCCCCGCCATCTGCCTTGCTAGACTCTCCTGCGACGCAAGCAGATTCTCCATCTCCAGCAGAGACGGCTGATTTGCCCAACCCTACACTAACGTCACAAAGGCCACATACTCCTTCCGCAAGCCACGGATGATGTGCCTTTTCAGCTTCGCCTCAGAAATTGGCTCATCAAGATCCAGTGCTGAAATCTCAGCGCACAGGTTCTTCATCTTCAGAAAGAACATAGAGATAGAAAGTTCTCCCTGAGCTGACCTAGCCAGCTCATTCTCCAGAAATTGAAGTCTTGCCACATTCTTTTTGTTAAACAACCTATCCAGGGCTTTCCAGATCTCAGCAGCTGATACACACCCCAAGATGTGATCAAATAGGTCAGGTGATATTGCTCTTTTCAGAGCGAACTCTTCTTTGGCATTAATCCGCCTCCAGTTCCTCACCTCATGACCATTGTCCCCAACTGGGACAACTTCCTCCATGCTATCTCCTCCAACAACCTCCCAGAGGTCCTCACCCAGAAGATAACTCTGCATACATGACTTCCACTTCTTGAAGTTAGTCGAGTTAAGCATCCAATTCCAAGACCTCTTGCTTCCATGGCTCTACCACTGGTTCCTTCTTCACAATGGCGATGACAACTTTGAGTTAATCACTACTCTATCCACTCCAACCTAGCTCTGATACCATGTGAAATTTTCCGTAGATCTAGGAGTGAGCAGGAATTGTACAACTCAAAGTTCAAGCCAACAACCAGAAGCACATGAAAAACAACTTCAATCTTTATTGATGCTAGCAGAAAACTTCATTACAAGGCGAGGTATACATGGCGAGACATGATTTCGCCAGTACACAAAAAACAGGAGAGAAAAACAATGCTGAAAGATAACCAGCGGTCTGATTTCCTGAGACCGCCTGACCGCCCGACCTGCGAGTTCACGCGATTAGGAAATGAGACCGCCCGAACTGCCTGCCTGCGACTTGAACAACACCAACTGATAACCCCGCAATCTGCCACTGATCCTCCCGAACTCCAGCAACCCGCACTGCAAGCCGCGAGACCGCCCGAACACCTTCAGAAGAAGAGGTGGCCGCTGCTGCCCGCACAATCCGCAGAAACTGCACAAGATAAGTTCGATCAGCTAACCGGCCGGTCACAAAAAAGAGACCGCAAGAATATAACGCGAGCTCAGCTTACACTTGGTGCGATTAATTTGCTGCAATAGTGACTCCTATTTATGGGCGTGAGACCTGATCCAGTCACCACCCTATGAGATAGGGTCACCACCCTTGATCGCGTGACCAGACCGGTCAACCCGCGCGATCAGCAAAAGATCATTCTGCTTAGTGAGCTCGCCAGCTTCAACATAGACAAGGAGATCGCCACTCCTCCAAGAAGCCGCCCACTACCAGTGTTCGCCAACGAGACCGCAAACACAACCTGTTCGCCAATGAGATGCCGAACACAACCTGTTCTCATTGCCAGCCTCCACCAGAGACCGCGAACAGAGACTGCACGACTAAGAAGCCTTAGTCAGCGAACACTACCAGGAACCCGGACAGTCGCCATACCGGACTTCCGGATACCTGAACCAACCCTGTGCGATCACAGCTTGACCGACACAGTCCTGAAGTAACAACCCGCCATGCGGTCACAGAACCAGACCGCGCGGCCTCACTTCTGTAGCCTTGGACAGAAGAACGGCGATCACGCCGAATAGACCCGCGGCTAGACCGAAGAGATCAGACCGCAGATGGAGACCGCAAGACCACGCGGTTTTGCCAGACCACGCGACCTCCCCCCCAGACCGCCAACTTCCACTAACTTCCACTTCAACATTTTCAACAGGGGTGTTAATCCCATATATACACACACACAAGAGAATCCTCAACCAAGCACTCTTTCCTCCCAGTGCCTCGTAAAGCCCCACTGGAACCCTCCCCAATTACGGACAAGACATGACTTAGAGGTTAGGTCTTCTAATGCATACAATCATACACCCTCGCTATTGTGAGACATGTAATCATGGATAAATGATCATGGACATCCTAAGCGTTTAAGTCTAAGAACGATTTATAAACCATGTGTTTGATTGATTTTGAGAATTATAGTAGATTTTTAAGACCACATAGCTATCATGAGTTTCAAATTTCAAATTTTCTAGTTCTAGCATGACATTGTAAATGATATATCTAGTAAGGACACTTAATTGAGTATGTATTAAGAGGTGATGCTAGGACAATGAGTTTGAATGCAATGTTATACCATACGATTAATTCGTGAAAATGTTGCATGTATTTAAAAATAGAATTTCAATCTATAGGCCTTAGAATGAAGTGATAAGTCTTTTTGATTTGTTCTTATTGGTACGAAGTTGATTCCATGGTCTAAGTAAAATGAGATACATGCAAACAAGAGTGAAGCACATCACACACACAATATATCAAACAAAGTAAGAAACTATAATTTTAATAACCATCATATCATTCATATTTCCAAGAATAGACATATGCAATTTATGATTAATTAATGATGACTAATGATATATGATTAGAGTGAAGTTAAGCATAGGATATCAGTTTAATCATAATAGATCATTGTGGTGTATGTGAAGTTCATATTTATCCCTTTTTTAATTTATTATAATGAAATCTTTTAATATGAATATGTTTTGGTGATTTTTGAATTGTTTTGTAAATTTTATTTTTGATTTTTAGAAATTATCCAAAAATATATACAAAATATCTAAAAGTAGTAAAGTAATTTTTCAGAAATTTCAATTTTAGAATAACTCAGAATTCACAAGAAAATAGGTTATCACCGACGGTAAGTCTTATCGTCGGGCGTTAGCAACAGAGATTGGTTCTTTCAGGAATTAAACATGGTTTTTGTGATTTTTCAATTCTGATTTTTCTTGATTATGATTATTCATTATATGGGGTATAATATGCAGCAAAGAAATTAGATAAGTAGTCAAAAAGTCACGCATTCACTATTTTAGCCTAAGACCCCTTAATGAAACAATGAAATCCATTTTTGAGTAATGAGTTACAAAAATGATTTAATTAGTCATGATACTGCAAATTAAGTTTTTTATTACTCATTTTTAATAACATTATAGGCAATGGATTTTATAAGTATAGAAACAAAAAACAAGCTAGGCCACTTAAAAATGATATGACATTTTATTGAATTTCATTCAATTTGATTCATTATAGAATTTAGGCTTAATGTGTGTAAGTCATATCGCAAAAAATGGCCATGATACGTGTTGGCTCAAATAAAAGAAAAAGTTGTTTTCGGTTTTTATTATTTTAGCATATTATGAAGTAGAAATTTTATTTAAAATTTTCATTTAGATTTGTTCTACTTCACATATTTGATTGGATACTAATGAATAAGAGATTTATGTATCCAAATAGGACCGAGTGTGATGACTCCTTTGGGTACCCAAATATTGTGTGTTGGCTTATGAGGAGACAAAGATGAATGGGCTCTTTCAAGTGGAGTTAGTGTTTCATCTTTAACTTTGGGCCTCCATTAATAATTTTGTTTAAAATTGTTTTTCAAAATAAGTTGATCATAATGAGTTTTAGAAAAGTCATTCTTAGGAAATTTATAAGAGTGATGGTCTTTCTTAAGAATTGAATGTTCATAGAGTGAGTAGCAATAGACCTTAAATGATTGATTCTTAATTATAAGTTGTTGTTCAATTCCACTCTTTTTCTTAGCCATACTCTTACAATGTGAAGTTAAACTTTTGAAGTTTTAATTTTTTAATAAACTAGAAATACGATATTCTTTATCACTTTCAAATTTTTGTACGAATAATTTATTGATTCTAGTTTACGAGTTAAAACACTATTTTTATTAATCAATTTTTCGCTACGCTCTTTTGCGGCAAAAAGCACTTTTTCAAAATCCTTGTATTTTCTTTTAATTCATTGCAATCAATACAAGGTGAGACAATCTTAACTAAAGAGCGAGAGTGAGAATCATCAAGCACATTAATTTTTGTTTCTAAATTAGAATTAACTTTTAATCTTTTTTTTTAAACGTAATTTTGAATTAACATTTTTCAAGTTTTTAATTTTACGTTTAGCAATTTCTGAAAGTCCTCTGATATCAGATGTATCCTCTGATACCAATTGAAAGTGAGGTTAGATCTTAAAGTCACTCTAGGCGGTGTTGGAGCATGCGTTTCGCACTCTTCCGGTTTGATAATAACAAAATCCCGTTTGTACTTGATTCTATTTTTATTGATGGTGTGCAGGTAACAGGTATGAGATGTTCACAATTCTGATTGGTGCTCAATTTAACTGTATGGAGAATTTCGATGTCGAAATTTTCCGACATCTACTGTCGCCCAGGCGACAGGACAGAAGTTACAGCAACAGCCCGCACGACAGCACATCGAGCGGTAGTTTGGCGCTGTCGGAATTTCGACAGCGATGTCGCCCAGGCGACAGGACAGAAGTTACAACAACAGCCCGCACGATAGCATGACGAGCGGTAGTTTGGCGCTGTCGGAATCCGACAGCGATGTCGCCCAGGCGACAGTGAAAACTATAAATTGGTTCATTTTGTTCGTGCATTCCAAGCTTTGAGACTTCTAAGTCCTTTCCTTAGTGCATACGAACCAGAGAGCTCCAGAACCTCATCAACTCCCATTTGTGCTTAGAAGGTTTGAGATTGAAGACAAGATCGAACATGCTTCTACATCAACGATCATCTCAAGGCTTCAACCTTCCTTTCAGAGATCTGAATTTCTAGGGAATTCTTCATTTCATTTTGTATTTTCATTTATATACATTTCACTTTGTATTAGTAGGGAAATCGTCTCCTTGTGCGTGACGTCTAAGTCCTTGCGTGGCTTAGGGGAAAATCGCTTCCTTGTGCGGAGCGTCCAAGTCCTTGCGTGGCTTGGTAGGAAATCGTGGCCTTGTGTGCTACATTTAGATCTTGGGAAGATCTAGAGGATAGACTTGGGCTTGGTCTAGGGAGAGACAAGTGATAGCCTTCCGATCCTTGGGAGAAGGATTGGTAAACTCAAATTGTTAAAAGTTTATTATCATATTTGTGCCTTGATCTTAAGCATTGTTAAGATCATTTTTATTGTATGTGAATTTCATGATTAAAAATTATGACTTTTTCTTTAATTGCAAATTTGGTTGATTAATCTTTAACTTAGAAATTTGTGTTTGAATTAATTTAAAATTTTCATAGTTTGAAATTTTTTATAAGTGATTTTTAGAAAAGCAAAATTTGTTTTAAAAATTCTTAAGTAAAAAATCATAATTTAAAAAGGCCCTTATTCACCCCCCCCCCCCCCCCCCTCTAAGGGCGCCACAAGATCCAACACGTGGTATCAGAGCTAGGTTACTCCAAAACGGTTTTACCACCGGGAGTAATGGTGCACAACGATCACACGTTCGTTGAGGGGCAAGGAATTAGTAGGCCACCACTTTTTACGGGCACAGATTATAACTATTGGAAAACCCGAATTCAGTGTTTTCTAATAGCTCTCGACATAGAAGTTTGGAATATGGTCGAGACGAGTTATACTTCTCCAACATTTGTTGTAGGAAATGTAACTATGGTCAAACCCAAAGACAAGTGGTATGTCAATGATAAATTAAAATGTAAGAACAATGCAAAAGCCATGAATGCTTTATTTTGCGCACTAGATCGCACTGAATTTAATAGAGTTTGTGCTTGTGATACTGCATTTGAAATTTGGAATCTTTTAGAAATTACTCATGAAGGTACTTCGCGGGTAAAGGATTCAAAGCTATTTCAACTGGAGTCAGAGTTCGGAAGATTCAAAATGGAGGTGGATGAAGAAATTGATACAATGTACACACGATTCACTAAAATCGTGAACGATTCAAAGGTGCTGGGTAAGGTTTTCTCCAATGGAGATTTAGTAAGGAAAATATTAAGATCACTTCCCCCGAAGTTTAATCCTAAAGTGACTGCAATTTTTGAGTCACATGATCTTAAGACCCTACAATTGGAGAGCCTCATTGGGAATCTAAAAACCCATGAAGTGGAGTTGAAGATTCAAAGCCAAGAGTACAATTTGGAGCCCAAAAAGAAGAGCTTGGCGTTGAAATCAAGAAGGGAAGTTGAGACTGAATCTGAAGAAAGTGAGGAAGATGAGGAAGGACTGTTTGTGAGGAACTTTAAGATGTTTATGAGAAATCCGGAGAGGAGAAATTCATTTAAAAGATTTTTCAAAAAGAACGATTTTGTCTACCAAAAAGGCAAATGAAAAATGGAGAATGAAGAGGAGCGTCCGCTACTAGAGCGCTACCATTGCAAGAAGATTGATCATATCAGAAGCAAGTGCCCAAAGTATCTGAAAGAGCAAAAAGCAAAGAGGCACGATAAAAGTTACAAGAAGAAAGTATTAAAGGCGGAAGATGAGGCTAATGTATGCTTGATGGCAAAAGGCAACATTACATCTGATGACGACAGCAGTGTCCAAAGCGACGCTGAGGTAACGCCTCCATCTTATGATGATTTATATTCTGAATTTATGAAAACATGCAAATTTTTGGATAAAAGCCTAAAGGAAATTGATTTTTTAAAGTCTGAAAATAAAGGTCTTTTAAAAGTAAATAAAAAATTATCAAATGAGTTGAAAACTATTGGGAAAGAGAAGGTAATTTGTCAAGAGTGTGATCACTCTCGACAAGGATAAAAGAACTTGAAAACACTATTTCAAAGTCCGATCAAAAAATTGATCAACTTCTAAAAGAAAAAAAGGACTTAGAAAAAGTGGTCAAAACTTCTCATTCTCAATTAGAGAATTACAAGAAAAATTTTGCAAATCGATGTGGCATGATAGTAAAAGAGAATTCAATTTTAAAGTCCAAAGTAAATGAATTGAACATGGCAATTGGAAAATTTGGTGTTGGGAAAAAATCTCTAGATATGATTTTAGGCAACCAATGCCATGGGTCAGCAAAATTTGGACTAGAATACGTTTCTGGAAGCTCTGGAAGCTGTCGGAAATTTCCGATAGCTGATGTCGGAACCAGCGACAGCTCTAGGTTCAGAAAACCTCTTTTTCAAAATAAAAATTTTTCTAAGTCCATACATAAAGATGTTTCCTCCAGCAAGAGTCCAGAGAAACCATTAAAGAATGGTTCCTCACTATTCATTGCATGTGCCAAATGTCATCGATTTGGTCACATCTCGGACTCATGCTGGAGGAAAGGAAAAGTTAGTGTTAAACGAATCTGGGTACCTAAGGCATCCACCTATACCATGTGAGGGACCACTTGGGTAACCAGATCTTTACTCTCATCATCTTTTTAGGTGTGCGTGCAGGATAGGAATAAGGAAGACGTGTGGTATTTGGACTCTGGATGTTCAAAACACATGACGGGTGTACAACCCGTATTCGCTGAGTTGGCCCCTCAAGCCCACCGGCGAGATCTGGGTCAGCCAGACCATTCATCCAGGTTGAGGCAGGTGGAAGGACCCCCAGGTAAGTAGGTGGTGAACCATAGGGCGAGAAGAGGAAATCGGCGAGTGGTACCCTTCCGGACCACTCGCCCCTAGGCGTAAGCATTCGCCCAGTCACCCGAGAGTTCGGCGAGTGGTCCCCTCATGGACCATTCGCCCCCCAAGGGCTTTAGGAGGAAATGACTGTGATGCCCCTTATGGGCTGCAAATAGCCCTTCAGGACAGCGGAGTTAGGTTATTAGCAGACCAATTTGGGGTGCGGTTAGTAAAATTAAAAGGCGGATTCATGTTATTTGCAGACCAGCCTAGAAAAATCTATAAATAGACCCTTATGGGAACCTTGGAGGAGATCCGATTCTTGAGAGTCCTCCCCTCCAGTCTAGTTTTGGTTGGCAGCCAGTGCCCGACTGAGCTTTTGTTTGGGAGGGGAAGCTCTCTAAGATCTTCCGGGTGTATGGCGGGACCTCCTCGCTTCAGCCTTGGGTCTATTCCAAGTTTCTCATCCACCGGTCAGAGAGTTTAGGAAGGGAGAAGTAAGCGTCGGTTGCACCCCCCAGAGGGTCCGAACTCAGGAGACCAGTTGCTGGTTTCAACATTTTTGGTGCGGTGAGCGTGGACCGTAGCCGGTGAAGGAAAATCCCAAGCTAGGCTGGATGACAGGAGATGGGGAACATGGTTCTGACTCGGGCCACTCGCAGCCACCAGCGACAGGGGAGTGGCTGGAGATGTTCGAGAAATTCAAGCGAGAAGTCCTGCAGACGGTTCTCGCAGAAAGAAGCGAATGTGAGACGCCAGCAGTCCCCGTGGTCCCGCCCCAGCAGATCGGTGAGAACGCCCCGGGGAAGCAACTTGGGAAGGAAGTACCCGCGGAAGGAAGCGCGCGAGATCTCCCTGGGCGGCAACTGTTCAACAGCCCGGCGAGTGCTTAGGTCTGCGAGCTGGTTCCGCGCGAGAGGACCACTCGCCGAGCAGGGGAAGGAAGCCCTTTTTGCGAGATGATCCTCTCGGCCCCAGTGCCGGAGGGGTTCCGAGGACCGGAGGTGTCCTATTATACTGGCAAGGACGACCCAGTCATGCACCTGCAGTGGTTTGAGGACATAGTTTCAATTCTGCCCATGACGGATGCCTTTCAGTGCCGACTCTTCGCGACCACTTTCAAGGAGAAAGCTAGGGACTGGTTCCACCAGCTCCCCGTAGGTTCCATCTACGCGTTCGACGATCTGCGTCGGAGCTTCCGGCTACGCTTCTCGACGTCAAAGAAGAGAAAGAAGGATGCAGAGGCTCTCTTCAAGATCAGACAAAGGGAGGGGGAATCGCTGGCACACTATGTGGACAGATTTCAGGAGGAGATACACCTCGTGCAGGAGGTGCCAGGGTTCGCCCTCAAGATGGCATTCATCGTGGGGTTGCGAGATGGGTTCTTCAAGATGGACCTAAAGAGAAGGGCTCCTCTCTCCTTTGAGGAGTTGATGGAGCGGGCAGCGGAGGAGATAGAAGGGGAGGTGGCCAACCCAGAATTCTACAAAAGGTTGGCAAAGATGAGCGAGCCTGAGGTGAGGCAGCAAGAAGGAAGAAGGCGAGAAGAACCCAGGGGTCAGGGGTTCGAAAGACCGCCTAGGAATTGGAGGAATCAAGAGCCCAACAACAGGTTGGGCTGGAGGCACCAGGAAGGACCAGCGAGAGGTCAGGAAGGGGGTACCAAGGAAGAGAGGCGGGAGGAATGAATCCGGGGTGGAGGCAAGGCCCCAGACCCCCTCACCCCCCAAGGGAGCAAGCTATGGCAGTAGGCCGAGGAAGAGGAGCAAGAGGAGGGAGAGGAAGAGCAGGAAGAGGGGATAGGGTGGCGTTGCCCTATTGTGACTTTCCCCAGGAAGAAGGTCACGCGACCGCCACCTGCCTAGAGTTCTTGGAGATGAGAGGGAGAGGTCATCCACGGCGGCAGCAGGCCAAGATCGAGGAAGTGCTCCCAGAGGCGAAAGAGGACCGATGCGAGGACAGGGCGGATACAGGAGCCAGGGGGAATCAGGGTGATTCATGGTGGGGTTGGGATAGAGGCCTCTCGCACAAGGAGCTTCCAGGCGATGTTCCGGAGAGACGTCGCATCAACTTCCCAGACCCCACACCCCACAGAGAAGCTCACCTTCTCCTCGGAAGATATGCCCGATTACGAGGACCCATTCTGCGACGCCCTGGTGATCCAGACGGCGATAGAAAACTTCACGGTCTCCCGGATCCTGGTGGACAATGGGAGCTCGGTGAATGTTATCTTCAAGAAGGCTTTCGATGCGATGGAGGTGGAGAAGAAGAGGGTGCAGGCCTCTGATGGGCCGCTGTTCGGTTTCTCAGGAGAAAGAAAGGAGGTTGAGGGAGGCGTCGGCCTCCAGGTAACGTTAGGGGGAGTCCCAAGGAACTGCCGGTTCGTCATCGTTGACGCTCCGAGCAGCTACAATGCCATATTTGGGTGCCCCCTCATCAGTGCCTTCCGATGTGTGCCCTCATCATACCACCATTGCTTGAAGTTCCACAGTGGAGGAGTCCAGGTCCGAATCCGGGGAGATGCAAAGGTGGCCAGGCAGTGCTATGTGACTGCCGTCAACACCATCTCTTGGATGGCAGAGGCTGAGAAGATGGATGAAGAGATGAGGAGGCCGGAGGGGCTAGGAGAAGGAGTGGAGAAGAGGGGAGAAGAGGAAGAGGGCAGTGCCCGAGGAAAGGAGATGGAGGAGGAGCAGGTCGAACCGATGGAGGAGGAAGGCGCGACAGAGGAGAAGGCCAGGGTAGATGGGCGAGAAGCGAGGGGCAGATGGGAAGAGCCGGCCCGGCTTGTGGCGGCAGAGGAAGTAGTGGAGATGGAGGTTATCACCCAGGGAGGAAGGGTGGAGAAGGTGCGTGTCAGCGGGGGCCTCAGCCCGGAGGACAGGGTAAGGATGCTGGAGTGCATCCAGAAGAACGTGGACATCTTCGCATGGAGCGCGGCAGACATGCCCGACATCGAAGCGGACGTGGCTTGCCATCGTCTCAACCTTGAGCCAGGAGCCCGCCCCATCCGACAGAAAAGGAGGGCCTTCGCCGACAAGCTCGAAGAACCGATCCGCGAGGAGGTAGCCAAGCTCCTTGAAGCAGGTTTTGTATCGGAGATCCAGTATCCAGGCTGGGTCTCCAATGTCGTCATGGTAAAAAAGGGCGATGGTCGCTGGCGTATGTGTATTGACTTTTCTTTATTAAACAAAGCCTGCCCTAAGGATTATTATCCCCTGCCTTGGATCGACGCGCTGGTTGACTCAACCGTCGGTTTTTCTGTGATGAGTTTTTTGGATGCTTTTTCAGGTTATCACCAGATCAGGATGCACCCCTGGATATCAAAGATGTCTCTTTCATCACCCGGGAGGGGTGCTACTGCTGAAAGATGATGCCCTTTGGGCTGAAAAATGCAGGAGCAACCTACCAGAAGATGATGGACTGGGTCTTTAAGGAACAAAGGGGAAGGAACTTGGAGGTCTACGTGGATGACCTCATGGTGAAAAGCAAGAACGCGAGCTCTCACATCCAGGACCTCGAGGAGACCGTCGCTACCCTGCGCAAGTACAAGATGCGCCTGAACCCCCTGAAGTGTGTGTTCGGGGCCAGCAAGGGGAAGTTCCTGGGACACCTTCTCACCCCTTCGGGGGTAGAACCTAACCCGGACAAGGTCAAAGCCATCATGGAGTTGGGATCGCCTCGGAATGCCAAGGAGGTCCAGCGCTTGACGGGAAAGCTCGCGGGGTTGAGCAAGTTTCTCTCCCGAGCCGGAGAGAAATGCTCCCCCTTTTTCAAAACGTTACGAGGGAACCAGAAATTCGAGTGGACAAGGGAATGCGAGGAAGCCTTCCAGGCCTTGAAGAGGAAGCTCACCCAGGCTCCGCTGCTCCAGGGCCCCAAGGAGGGGGAGGACCTAGCCTTGTACCTCAGAGTCGGGACTGAGGCCGTAAGCTCCGTCCTGGTCCGGGAAGAAGGCAAGAAGCAGCTGCCCATCTACTACGTAAGTAGGGTCTTGAGGGAGGCGGAACTCAGGTATCCAATTTTAGAGAAGCTGGCCTTCGCTCTAGTCATCGCGGCAAGAAAGCTCAGGCCATATTTCCAGGCCCATTCAATCCAAGTGGTGACTGATCACCCCCTTCGTCAGATCTTCGAAGGAGTAGAGCACTCGGGGAGGCTCGCGAAGTGGTCAATAGAGTTAAGTGAGTTCAATATCACCTTCGTCCCTCGACTATCCATGAAGGCACAGGTAGTGGCAGATTTCATGGCAGATTATGTGGCCGAGATGGAGGAGGGTCAAGCCCCTCGTCATGTTCCATGGAAGCTGCTGGTTGACGGGGCCTCGGGTAAAAATTCTCTCGGAGGAGGAGTGGTGCTGGAGAGCCCCCACGGGATGAAAATCGAGCAGACACTCGTTATACATTTCCCAATCACCAACAACCAGGCGGAGTATGAGGCGGTGATCGTCGGCCTGCGTCTGGCTCAGGAACTGGGAATCCATGACGTGGAGGTCCTTACCGACTCGATGGTAATAGCCTCTCAGATTAAGGGAAAGTTCGAGGCAAGGGAACCTACACTCATAAGATACTTAGCCAAAGTGAGAAGCCTCATTGGAGCGTTCAAGACTTTCTCCATCAGGCACATCCCTCGGGAGGAGAGCACCCAGGCGGATCGCTTGGCCAAGGCCGGTCCACGAGCCGGAGGAACCCTGACAGATCTGTTTCGTCCTTCGATCGAGGAAGGGGAACTCATGGAAATAGAACAGCGGCCCTCTTGGAAGGATCCCTTCGTTACCTTCCTTGCAACAGGGAAATTCCCGGAGGATGTTCCAGACCAAAGGCGCTTCCGGTACAAGTCCGCCTACTACGTGCTCCATGAGGGGGATCTGTATCGGAAGACCCTCTCGGCCTCTTGGCCCGATGCATCTCGGAAGATGAAGTCCCGAGGATCTTGGAAGAAGTTCACTCCGGCGAGTGTGGCAGCCACTCGGGGAGCAGGATGTTGGAGGCGAGAATAATGAGGCAGGGGTACTTTTGGCCGACCTTGAGTAGAGATGTGACGGCCTTTGCTAAGAAATGCCAGAAGTGTCAGATGTTCGCCCCGCTTCAACTCATGCCTGCTCAGAGGCTAAGGAGTATCACGGCGCCCTGGTCGTTCGCCATATGGGGGATGGATCTGGTGGGACCCTTTCCCCAGGCCAGTGGGCAGAGGAGATTCCTCTTGGTCATGATCGACTACTTCTCGAAGTGGTTGGAAGTCAAGGCGCTGGCCAAGGTCACCTCCCAGGTGATCCACAACTTCATATGGGGGGAGATCATCTGTCGACATGGGCTTCCGCAAGCCATAGTCACAGATAATGGCCCGCAATTCGCCAGCGAGGAGTTCATCAGTTTTTGTGGCCAGCTGGGGATAGACCTCAGGTTTGCATCCGTCCACCATCCCAGGAGCAACGGGCAGGTGGAGGCGGCAAACAAGATTCTCATGAACTTGCTCAAAAAGAAGGTGGAGAATCTTAAGGGCAATTGGGTGGAGCAGCTCCCCTCGGTCCTGTGGGCTTTAAGGACTACCCCCAACACCGCCACGGGAGAGACCCCTTTCAGGCTCTCCCACGGCTGTGAGGCCGTCATCCCCATAGAGTTCGAGGTCATGACACCACGAGTAAAGGCCGCCACGAATGGAGAGGAAGATTGGAGAGCTGGGAACGAAGAGGAGTTGCGGCTCTCCCTCGACCTCATCGAAGAAGCCCGGGACCTAGCAGCCATTCGCCAAGAAGAGGTCAAGCGGCGGATGGCCAAGTACTTCGACAAGCACATCAGGGTCAAGCAATTCGAAAAGGGGGACCTAGTACTCAAAAAGGTCGACGCGGCGGGAAGGTCTGCCGCAGTGGGGAAGCTTAACCCCAACTGGGAAGGTCCCTATGTCGTGGAAGAGGCACTAAAATCTGGGGGATACCGCCTTAAGAATGTGGAGGGCCAATCCCTCAGTCACACATGGAGTGGTGACGATCTCAAACGCTTCTACCCCTACAAACTATGTAATGTTAAAGTTTTTGAAACGAGAATATTCTGTTTATCCTGTGTGTGTGAAAGTAATGCTGCAGCTTGTGGGGAAACATCAAAAGTTCCAGAAGATGGCCCCGAGCAGACCCGCTGTCCAGGCTCTCATCTAGCTGGTAGGTCCGAAGGCTCACTCGGTGGCAGGTTCTATGTTGTTGGAAAGATGGCCCCGAGCAGACCCGCTGTACAGGCTCTCATCTAGCTGGCAGGTCCGAAGGCTCACTCAGTGGCAGGTTCTATGTTGTTGGAAAGATGGCCCCGAGCAGACCCGCTGTCCATGCTCTCATCTAGCTGGCAGGTCCGAAGGCTCACTCGGTGGCAGGTTCTAAGTTGTTGGGAAGACGGCCCCGAGCAGACCCGCTGTACAGGCTCTCATCTAGCTGGCAGGTCTGAAGGCTCACTCGGTGGCAGGTTCTAAGTTGTTGGGAAGACGGACCCGAGCAGACCCGCTGTCCAGGCTCTCATCTAACTGGCAGGTCTGAAGGCTCACTCGGTGGCAGGTTCTAAGTTGTTGGGAAGACGACCCCGAGCAGACCCGCTGTCCAGGCTCTCATCTAGCTGACAGGTCCGAAGGCTCACTCGGTGGCAGGTTCTATGTTGTTGGAAAGATGGCCCCGAGCAGACCCGCTGTCCAGGCTCTCATCTAGCTGGCAGGTCCGAAGGCTCACTCGGTGGCAGGTTCTAAGTTGTTGGGAAGACGGCCCCGAGCAGACCCGCTGTCCAGGCTCTCATCTATTTTGTAGGTCCGAAGGCTCACTCGGTGGCAGGTTCTATGTTGTTGGAAAGATGGCCTCGAGCAGACCCGCTATCCAGGCTCTCATCTAGCTGGCAGGTCCGAAGGATCACTCGGTGGCAGGTTCTATGTTGTTGGAAAGATGGCCCCGAGCAGACCCGCTGTCCAGGCTCTCATCTAGCTGGCAGGTCCGAAGGCTCACTCGGTGGCATGTTCTAAGTTGTTGGGAAGACGGCCCCGAGCAGACCCGCTGTCCAGGCTCTCATCTAGCTGGCAGGTCCGAAGGCTCACTCGGTGGCAGGTTCTAAGTTGTTGGGAAGACGATCCCGAGCAGACCCGCTGTCCAGGCTCTCATCTAGCTGGCAGGTCTGAAGGCTCACTCAGTGGCAGGTTCTAAGTTGTTGGGAAGACGGCCCCGAGCAGACCCGCTGTCCAGGCTCTCATCTAGCTGGCAGGTCCGAAGGCTCACTCGGTGGCAGGTTCTATGTTGTTGGAAAGATGGCCCCGAGCAGACCCGCTGTTCAGGCTCTCATCTTGCTGGCAGGTCTGAAGGCTCACTCGGTGGCAGGTCCTAGATTCTCAAAGATCGACCTTGGGAGCACTCGCGAGGGCTGCACACCAGTAAGGCACTTTCTCCCCTCTCCCATGTAACCTATCCAAGCGAGACCACTGACCTAGGTGAATGGTCAGAGGTGGCGAGTGGAGCGAATAGCAGAGTATCAAAAAGAGCAGGGCATCCTAGGTCACCTCTGAGCGCCCGGCGAGTGGCCAAGACAGTTACACTGCGACCTAGCGTCCTAACGAGCCTAGAGAGATACAGTAGCGAATGAGGAAAATTGAGAGCACAAAAATTGTAACCAATATATATGCCAAGAGGACTCGCCCCAGTTCATGATTACATCCAAAAACGAAGAATAAAAAGAGAACAAAGAAAAATACAAAGGGCCCATCTCATGGGTCGGCGGGCTTCTCGCCAGAAGATCCATCGCTTTCGCTCGAATCCGGTAGGAGGGTGTCTTCTCGCGGCTCGCCGTCCTCATCTTCCGGAAAGGGGATCGGAATATAGAGCTCGGGGATGACCTGTCGGGCAGAGAGGCATTCGGCCTCCTCCTTCAGGTACCCAGCCTGCCGCAGCACCTGCAGCGCGTGCTTCACGGCGCTTTGAGCATTCTCCTGCATCAGCTGCTCTAGCTCATGGTGGGGATAAAAGTGCCCCCTGCTTCCTGAGGCGAGTGCCAAGGCCTCGGCTTCTCGCGCCTGCTGGACCTCGGCCTTAGCCAGCCGGACTTCCTCCTCAAGGTTGCCCACTCGCGCGCGAAGCATCTCGGCGATCATAGTGTCCTGAGAAAACGAAGATGGTGAGAAGAAAGTGCGGTAATCATCAACGGTCATTCGCGGGGGGGGGGGGGGGGATATACCTCTCTGACGGGGCGGCTGGCGAGGAGGGCCTCCGCAGCTTCCAGTTTCACCCTGAGGTCGCGCGCCTCGGCGGAAACAACGGCCCTGGTCTCCTCAACCTCCGCCAAACTCCGCGCTAGATTGATGCTCCGGCGCGAAGACATATGCGCAAGCTCAAGGCCCCGCAGCAGGGCTCGAGCGGTCTCGTGGGCGAGAACCTGAGTCTTCTCGGCATCAAAGACCTCGGCATCTTCCCGACCATAGAGGGCATACGCAATGGCGTAAGCCTCACCACTGGCGAGGTCACTCTCTACCCATGATGGATGAAGGGTAGAGAGCGAGACCCTATTCAAATTCATGTCCCATTTCACCAGGGGAGCGCCTGAAGGGTCCACATACTTCTCGCCCTGAGGGAAGTTCTGGTGGTTCCTGGGCAATGGCGGCGGCGGCAACGACGATCCCGCCTGGAGAACACCCCCTTCCGACGCACCCGCCTCCAGGGTCTAGGCCGGAGCTTTCGCCCCTGGGGTCTCGTCCAAGGCCCCCTTCCCTTTGGCAGAGGGGGGGCATTTCGGCTTCTTAGAAGAGGAGGAAAGAAGCGCCAAGGTTTTTCGTTTCTAGCTACTGGGCTTGGAGGTGGAGGGTTCTTCCCGACATGCATCCGCAGCGGCTTGCGCTAGAGACACGGAAACCCCAGAGGGGCGCGGCGGGTGAAGAGGGAAATCTCGCACGCCTGTTTTTGAACACGAACGGCTCAGCGAATGGTATGAAATCAAGAAAATCGAGCGAATGAAGAGGGTTTAGAAAACTCACCTTCACCCTGCGGAATGGGCGGAAGCGAGTTGACGTTTCGCCGGAGGTAGACGAGGTCCATCCCGTGCTCCAGGATGTACTGGTGCAGCTTGGCCTCATGCCCTCCAGAGTCAGGGGCCGGAAGGTCGATTCTTCCTCCTGCACTGGGGCGAGAAGGGTGTTTCCGAGGCTCCCGCTGACGAAGATGAAGCGGCGAACCCAGTCGTGGTTCTTGTTTGGGAGACCCTGGTGTTTGAGTGGGCTCTGACCCGAGAAGAAGGAGATACCATGTGAGCAGCGGAAGGTATAGAGCTTGTGAAAGACGGGCAGCGAGAATTCGATCCCCTCCTCTCGCAGGTAGCACGCGTACCCGACCAGCATGGCGATAGAGTTAGGGTTGAGCTGGGCGGGCACGACTCCGTAGTATCGGAAAGTCTAGCGGAGTTCCGGCCAGATGGGGAGGCGAAATCCCACCTCGAAGTGCTCCAGCGGGATCGCGAGAGCACACGGCGAGATGGAATTTAAGCGATCCTCCGGCCCGGGCTTTCGCGCTTCGAATCCCAACGGGACATAATCCGCGACAGCGGTTAAGTAAGCTTCCTCGGCGAGATCACAAGAATCGAAGACGTGGTTGACGAATTCACTGGCGCACCTGGCCCTGCCTTCGGTCTCGCCACCCATCTTGCGAATACCAAAGAAGACGGGAATTGCAGAGAAGAGAGAAGTGCGAGTGCTAGCGCAGGGAGAGAGAGGGAGCGGATGGTGAGGTAATCAATACGGTAGTTGAGCGCCCTATTTATAGAGGGAATAAAAAATGCTTGGGCTTTCGAGGCAACGGGTGTGCGGATAGCCATCGCGCCTTCCCGGCGCCTCGGAATCCGGGCCGGCCCCTCTCGCCCATTGATGACGAATGCCCTATGGCTACTCATTTGACGGCTACGCAACGAGGTTGGAGAGGCATTCTGCTGTAAGACATCATTCGGCATACCCAAGCAAGTTACGAGAAATATAAGCGGAAAATGCACTCGCAAAGCACAAAATAAATTATTACAGACATAAAATAAGTCCAACCTCCACGGCACCATAAACTGAATAAGAAAAAAGAAAATGCAAAGAGAGGCGAATGATGACCAGACTAGCGTTCCTCCCAATACCACCGGCCATGCCCTCGCGGCCCAGCCTCCGGGGGCATTCGCGGGCGATAGTACGCGAGCATGGAGGTGATCTCCTGAGACGCCAGCTGAAGCTGGTCCCGGGCTCGCGCAGCATGCCTCCCGGGAGACAGCTCCCCCCCTTCACCTCCCAGATGCTCCACCACGGCAAGGAGGCACGAATAGTCCTTCCAAAGGTCCTTCAGCTAGCGCGTGACCTCCATCCGCACATCATTCACCTGGCCGGCAATGTTTCGCTGAATATGGATAAGCTTCCCCAAGACCTCCGTGACTCGCTCCTTCAGGGTCGCATGATCTGGGGGATCGCCTAGAAAGTCAGAGAGGTCCCCGGGAGAGGGGAGAGGCGAGAGCATCCCGTCTCCCCCTCGTGGTAGGACCCAAAGGGAGAGGCTTCCCGATAGCCTGCGAGATCACAGACAGGTCAGTCGCGTTAAACAAATCGAATGCGTTAAATGCGGATAAGGACACCGACCTAGTATGGGTCCCCATGACCTGGGGGACGCGATGAATGGGGGGGCGATTTAAACAATCCGGCGGGAGGTAGTACTTTTCCTTTCCCTGGGCGGTAGGGCTGTGAAGAAGGAATCGAAGAATTCGCATGGTCATCTACACGGTCTTGCTGACCGAGTTCCCTTCCAGGGGAAATCCTCTGTTCATTCGCGGGCACGGAGGGGTTCTGTTGAAAGAGGGAACCCGGTGGAACGGTGTCCCGCGGCGGAAGGTCAGGGTTGAGGGCTAGAAAAGAGAAAACAATGGTCAGCAACGCACAACGTGCAGGACAAGAATTCATAACTTACCAGATTGCTGTGTGGTCTCGCCCGAAGGGGGTGGAGGAGCATGATCCAGATTTGGAGGAGGCCTCGCATCCGCAAGAGGTAGCACCACAACACTGTTCGGAATGGCCCCATGGCCATCCTCAATCACCGAGATCCCCTGTGAATGGTCGGAATAATTGCAGGATGAGGGGGCAGGAACTAAACAGAAAGACGGGAGGAATTCCCAGACCTGCGTTCCGGGGTCCGGAGGAGCATTCTCCAGAGACTCCGAGACAGTCTCGCCTCCCTGATGATTCAACCGAATCGCCTTGGCTCGACGCGAGACATAAGGGGCACTCGGGTCACGCTTGGACGTAAGCCAGGGAGCAAACCTGGCCGTCTTGGGGGCGGTTGCGTTCTGGGCCGCAGCCAGGCGCTCAATCATTCCCTGCGAGAGGGGTCTCGCAGAAGGCTTGTGAAGAGACATTAAAATCGGCGAAAGGTCAAGGGAGAGAAGGATCTCCAAGCTGAGGAATGGAAGCGTTCTAGAGAAATCTGACACTGAGAAGTATATATAGGGTGACGGTGACACCCACCGAATCTTATGGGTCCAGTCAGCAAGCACTCACCGAATACCAGGTTGGACTGTTCTTTCCGAGCGTAGGAACCATTCGCAAAGAGCGGGGATTGTGTACAACCCATATTCGCTGAGTTGGCACCTCAAGCCCACCGGCGAGATCTGGGTCAGCCAAACCATTCATCCAGGCTGAGGCAGGTGGAAGGACCCCCAGGTAAGTAGGTGGTGAACCATAGGGCGAGAAGAGGAAATCGGCGAGTGGTACCCTTCCGGACCACTCGCCCCTAGGCGTAAGCATTCGCCCAGTCACCTGAGAGTTCGGCGAGTGGTCCCCTCATGGACCATTCGCCCCCAAGGGCTTTAGGAGGAAATGACTGTGATGCCCCTTATGGGCTGCAAATAGCCCTTCAGGACAGCGGAGTTAGGTTATTAGCAGACCAATTTGTGGTGCGGTTAGTAAAATTAAAAGGCGGATTCATGCTATTTGCAGACCGGCCTAGAAAAATCTATAAATAGACCCTTATGGGCACCTTGGAGGAGATCCGATTCTTGAGAGTCCTCCCCTCCAGGCTAGTTTTGGTTGGCAGCCAGTGCCCTCCAAGGTGCCCGGCTGAGCTTTGGTTTGGGAGGGGAAGCTCTCTAAGATCTTATGGGTGTGTGGCGGGACCTCCTCGCTACAGCCTTGGGTCTATTCCAAGTTTCTCATCCACCGGTCAGAGAGTTTAGGAAGGGAGAAGTAAGCGTCGGCTGCACCCCCCAGAGGGTCCGAACTCAGGAGACCAGTTGCTGGTTTCAATAACGGGCGATAAATCAAAGTTCCTTAGCCTGAAGATGAAGAAAGGTGGAACAATGACATTTGGAGATAATGGCAAGGGTAAAGTCAAAGTCATTGGAGTAGTAGGTAACGAAAAATTTAAAATTTCAAATGTTTTATATGTTAAAGGTTTGAAACATAATTTAATTTATATTAGTCAGCTATGTGATAAAAATCTAAATGTTTTATTTGACTCTAGCTCAAACCTTTGCAAAATTATTGATTCTAAAATAAACGAAATCGTACTTACTGCACCAAGAATAAACAATGTCTATACAATAACTTTTCATGATTTATCTCATTCTACACTTAAATGTTTTATTTCAAAGAATGATAAACTTGAATTATGGCATAGGAGACTAGGACATTCTAGTGCTAAACGCATAGTAAAGCTTTCTAAAAATAAAATAATAAAAGGTTTACCAAATTTGAATGGAAAGCTTTCTTCATTATGTTCACCATGCCAAAAAGGAAAGTTTACAAAATCATCTTTTAAAAGCAAAAATGTTATTTCTACTACTAGACCTTTACAATTATTACATATGGACTTGTTTGGTCCAATTACTACACGAAGTCTAGGGGGTAGAAAATATACATTTGTTATTATTGATGATTATTCTAGATTTTGTTGGACACTGTTTTTAAATTCAAAATATGATGCTTTTGATGAATTTGTAAAACTAATTTCACGTATTCAAAATGAACTTGATTTAAAAGTAAAATGCATTAGATCAGATCATGGAGGAGAATTTGTTAATGAAAAATTTATTTCATATTGTAATGAATTTGGGATAAGACACAAATTTTCCGCTCCTCGCACACCACAACAAAATGGTGTAGTGGAGAGGAAAAATAGAACACTTCAAGAATTAGCACGTACTATGCTTTATGAATTTAAATTGCCAAAATATTTTTGGGCCGAAGTCGTTAGTACTGCATGCTATATTATTAATCGTGTCATGATTCATCCTACATTACAATTAACTCCTTATGAAATTTATTTTCAAAGAAAACCAAATGTATCTTACTTTAAAGTTTTTGGTTGTAAATGCTTTATTTTGAATACAAAAGATAACTTAGGTAAATTTGATGAAAAATGTGATGAAGGAATTTTCATTGGTTATTCTTCAACTAGCAAGGCCTATAAAGTTTATAATAAACGTACTAAAGTGGTTGAAGAAACTATTCATGTAAAATTTGATGAAAACATTTCTTGTGTAGAAAATACTAAAGTTGCAGGTAATGAGAAAAATGAAGAAGATGTGGAACAAATCTGAGGAAAAATGATGATGATGAAGAAAAAGTAGAGAAAGAAGACGAAAAAGATGGTGAAGAAGAAGAAGAACAAGGATATGTACCTCCAACCGAGCTAAGGTTCTCAAAAGATCATCCACAAGAATTTGTTATTGGACAACCATTAAGTGGGGTACGTACACGTTCTAGTTTACATGAAAGTTTTTCAAATTTATGTTTTGTCTCAAATATAGAACCAAAGATGTTGCCACCGCTTTAAATGATGAATCTTGGTTTCTAGCTATGAATGAAGAACTTAACCAATTTGAAAGAAATAAAGTTTGGATTCTTGTAGATAGACCTAGTGATCATCCTGTGGTAGGAGTCAAATGGGTTTTTAAAAATAAATTAGATACTGACACTAGGATCACTAGAAACAAAGCTAGGCTTGTAGCGAAAGGATACAATCAAATTGAAGGGGTAGATTTTGATGAAACTTTTGCACCCGTTGCACGATTGGAAGCAGTTAGAATTTTTGTTGCATTTGCTAGTCATAAAAGATTTAAATTATTGCAAATGGATATTAAAACTGCATTTTTAAACGGGTTGATTAAAGAAGAAGTTTATGTTGAACAACCCCCAGGCTTTATAAATGAAAAATTTCCTAATCGCGTGTATAGATTACTAAAAGCTTTGTATGGTTTAAAACAAGCACCACGAGCATGGTATGAGATTGACCTTATATTTATTACAAAATGGTTTTAAAATGGGTGGTGTTGATTGTATACTCTTCATTAAGCAAGTTGATGATGATTTAATTGTTTTACAAATTTATGTTGATGATATTATTTTTGGAGCCACTAATGAAGGGTTATGTAATTATTTTGTTAAAATGATGGAAAGTGAATTTGAGATGAGCATGGTAGGAGAACTAAAATATTTCTTAGGATTTCAAATTATTCAAAAACATGATGGAATTTTTATAAACCAATCAAAATATATACATGATGTTTTGAAAAGATTTGGATTTGAAAATCTTAAACAAGCTAGTACTCCTATGAGTGTTTCTTTAAAATTAGGAAAAGATGAAAGTGGAATATCCATAGATCAAACTTTATATAGAGGCATGATAGGTTCACTTTTATACTTAATCGCTTCTAGACCAGATATTATGTTTTCAGTTTGTTTATGTGTTAGATTTCAAGCCGATCCCAAAGAATCACATTTAAAAGCGGTAAAAAGAATTTTTACATATTTAATTGGCACATCTAAACTTGGTTTGTGGTATCCTCATAGCGATGATTTTACTCTTTTTGGCTATTCTGATTCTGATTATGCCGGTTGTTCACTAGATAGGAAAATCACTAGTGGCACTTGTCACTTTTTAGGCCCTTCACTCATTTCATGGTCGAGTAGGAAACAGAATTCTGTTGCCCTCTCAACCACCGAGGCCGAATGCATCGCACTTGGTAGTTGTTGTGCACAAGCTCTTTGGATGAAACAAACTTTAGAAAACTTTAACATTAAACAACAAACTATAGAGCTATGGTGCGATAAGAAAAGTGCATTTGATTTAACTTACAACTCGGTTCATCACTCTAGGTCTAAACATATTGACGTTAGGCATCATTTTATAAGAGACCACATTAAAAATAATCAGATTAAAATTTCCTTCATGGGAACGGATAATCAACTAGCCGATATATTCACAAAACCATTGTCGGATTCCCGATTTTCAATGCTAAGGCTTGAATTAGGAATCCTAGATATTTCAAACTAAGCATATCCAATATGACAAATCAAGTTTAATTAGATAAAGAACAATGGAAAACATCATTTTAAATCAAAACATAAAATTTGAATGACTTCACAAAAATTCTCACATCATTAATAATTCATATAAATTGTTCCAGAAAAACAGTAGAAATAAACATAAGATTAAGTTCAGTAAACAGAAAATGAAATCTGGGTAAGTTCACTGTCGCCCAGGCGACAGTGCGTGTCGGGAAATTCCGACAGCTCCCAAATTTGATTTATCTTCAATTTTGGTCTCTCTGATACTCTACACTAGTTATATGTCATTATTAATGCCACAACTCATGAATTGATGCCTGTTGAAACCGAGACTTGCGAACAAGACTTAGTCTCTGTGGAGTTCGGGGCCCTCAGCTAGCCGAGGGGCGACCAATCCTTACTCCTCCCAAGGGAGAGCTCTAGGTTGAAGGTTTTGGAACTAGGAACTGGACCAAGGGCTTAGTGGGGAGGTCCCGCCACATACCCGAAAGCCCCTTAGGAACTTCCCCTCCCAAGCCACTACTAAGCTTGGGCACCACTTGAGGCTCTCCTCACCCACTAGAGAGAGAAAGTGGGGGGGGGGGAGAGAGAGAGAGAGAGAGAACTAGCCTAGAATGAACCTCCCTCCAAATGGTGCCCCCTTGGTCCTATTTATAGGATTTCTGGATTTGGGCTGCAAATAGCCAAAAACTGGCCCGCGGAATTACCAAAATACCCTCAGATTGGGCTGCAGATAGCCAAATCCCGTTGTTCTGGAACGCTAAACGCAGACTGATCCCTCCCCCCGGAACTGGGCGAGAGGGGGTACCTCGCGGGTCTCGGCGAGCACCCTGCTGGTCTCGGCGAGCCCCCTAACTGGGGTACCTCGCGGGTCTCGGCGAGCACCCTGCTGGTCCCCGCGAGCCCCCTAACTGGGGTACCTCGCGGGTCTCGGCGAGCACCCTGCTGGTCTCGGCGAGCCCCCTAACTGGGGTACCTCGCGGGTCTCGGCGAGCACCCTGCTGGTCTCGGCGAGCCCCCTAACTGGGGTACCTCGCGGGTCTCGGCGAGCACCCTGCTGGTCTCGGCGAGCCCCCTACCTGGGGTACCTCGCAGGTCTCGGCGAGCACCCTACTGGTCTCGGCGAGCCCCCTAACTGGGGTAGCTCGTGAGCCTCGGCGAGCACCCTGCTGGTCTCGGCGAGCACCCTAACTGGGGTACCTCGCGGGTCTCGGCGAGCACCCTGCTGGTCTCGGCGAGCCCCCTAACTGGGGTACCTCGCGGGTCTCGGCGAGCACCCTGCTGGTCTCGGCGAGCCCCCTAACTGGGGTACCTCGCGGGTCTCGGCGAGCACCCTGCTGGTCTCGGCGAGCCCCCTAACTGGGGTACCTCGCGGGTCTCGGCGAGCACCCTGCTGGTCTCGGCGAGCCCCTTAACTGGGGTAGCTCGTGGGTCTCGGCGAGCACCCTGCTGGTCTCGGCGATCCCCCTAACTGGGGTACCTCGCGGGTCTCGGCGAGCACCCTGCTGGACTCGGCGAGCCCCCTAACTGGGGTACCTCGCGGGTCTCGGCGAGCACCCTGCTGGTCTCGGCGAGCCCACTAACTGGGGTACCTCGCGGGTCTCGGCGAGCAACCTGCTGGTCTCGGCGAGCCCCCTAACTGGGGTACCTCGCGGTCTCGGAGAGCACCCTGCTGGTCTCGGCGAGCCCCCTAACTGGGATACCTCGCGGTTCTCGGCGAGCACCCTGCTGGTCTCGGCGAGCCCCCTAACTGGGGTACCTCGCGGGTCTCGGCGAGCACCCTGCTGGTCTCGGCGAGCACCCTGCTGGTCTCGGCGAGCACCCTGCTGGTCTCGGCGAGCCCCCTAACTAGGGTACCTCGCGGGTCTCGGCGAGCACCCTGCTGGTCTCGGCGAGCCCCCTAACTGGGGTACCTCGCGGGTCTCGGCGAGCACCCTGCTGGTCTCGGCGAGCCCCCTAACTGGGGTACCTCGCGGGTCTCGGCGAGCACCCTGCTGGTCTCGGCGAGCCCCCTAACTGGGTTACCTCGCGGGTCTCGGCGAGCACCCTGCTGGTCTCGGCGAGCCCCCTAACTGGGATACCTCGCGGGTCTCGGCGAGCACCCTGCTGGTCTCGGCGAGCCCCCTAACTGGGGTACCTCGCGGGTCTCGGCGAGTACCCTGCTGGTCTCGGCGAGCCCCCTAACTGGGGTACCTCGCGGAGAAATGATACTCTGAAATGCCTCTTGGCTCAAGAACCTACTCGGCGAATACAGGGTTGTACATAATCTCCGCTCTTTTCGAGCGAGGTACACGCTCGGAAAGAAACGTCCAACCCTGCCTATTCGACGAGTGTCGCTGGGAATCCGGCTAACAGTGCTACTTTGAGAGAAAACATAAAGCCTCCTCGATAGGTCTTCCAGCTCTGCCGGCTAGTGAGAGCCCGGCTAGTGAGACTACTTCAGGGGAAAATACATAGCCTCCCCGAGAGGTCTTCCAACCCTGCCGGCTAGTGAGAGCCCGGCTAGTGAGACCACTTCGGGGGAAAATACATAGCCTCCCCGAGAGGTCTTCCAACCCTGCCGGCTAGTGAGAGCCCGGCTAGCGAGACCACTTCGGGGGAAAATACATAGCCTCCCCGAGAGGTCTTCCACCCCTGCCGGCTAGTGATAGCCCGGCTAGCGAGACCACTTCTAGGGCTAATACATAGCCTCCCCGAGAGGTCTTCCAGCTCTGCCGGCTAGTGATAGCCCGGCTAGCGAGACTACTTTGTGGGAAAATACATAGACTCCCCGAGAGGTCTTCCAACCCTGCCGGCTAGTGAGAGCCCGGCTAGCGAGACCACTTCGGGCGAAAATACATAGCCTCCCCGAGAGGTCTTCCAACACTGCCGGCTAGTGAGAGCCCGGCTAGCGAGACCACTTCGGGGGAAAAATACATAGCCTCCCCGAGAGGTCTTCCAACCCTGCCGGCTAGTGAGAGCCCGGCTAGTGAGAGCCCGGCTATCGAGACCACTTCGGGGGAAAAATACATAGCCTCCCCGAGAGGTCTTCCAACTCTGCCAGCTAGTGAGAGCCCGGCTAGCGAGACCACTTCGGGGGAAAATACATAGCCTCCCCGAGAGGTCTTCCAACTCTGCCGGCTAGTGAGAGCCCGGCTAGCGAGACCACTTCGGGGGAAAATACATAGCCTCCCCGAGAGGTCTTCCAACTCTGCCGGCTAGTGAGAGCCCGGCTAGCGAGACCACATCGGGGGAAAATTCTTAGCCTCCCCGAGAGGTCTTCCAACTCTGCCGGCTAGTGAGAGCCCGGCTAGCGAGACAACATCGGGGGAAAAATACATAGCCTCCTCGAGAGGTCTTCCAACCCTGCCGGCTAGTGAGAGACCGGCTAGCGAGACCACTTCGGGGGAAAAATACATAGCCTCCCCGAGAGGTCTTCCAACCCTGCCGGCTAGTGAGAGCCCGGCTAGCGAGACCACTTCGGGGGAAAATACATAGCCTCCCCGAGAGGTCTTCCAACTCTGCCGGCTAGTGAGAGCCCGGCTAGCGAGACCACTTCGGGGGAAAATACATAGCCTCCCCGAGAGGTCTTCCAACTCTGCCGGCTATTGAGAGCCCGGCTAGCGAGACCACTTCGGGGGAAAAATACATAGCCTCCCCGAGAGGTCTTCCAACTCTGTCGGCTATTGAGAGCCCAGCTAGCGAGACCACTTCGGGGGAAAAATACATAGCCTCCCCGAGAGGTCTTCCAACCCTGTCGGCTAGTGAGAGCCCGGCTAGCGAGACCACTTCGGGGGAAAAACTCTTAGCCAACATGAATCTCCTGCCTCACCGAGTGAATCTTCTGTCCTGCCAGTTGGATGGCAGCCTGGTCAGCGGTCTCTGCTCGGGGCCTTAACCAATATGAATCACCTGCCTCACCGAGTGAATCTCCTGTCCTGCCAGCTGGATGGGAGCCTGGTCAGCGGTCTCTGCTCAGGGCCTTAACCAATATGAATCACTTGCCTCACCGAGTGAATCTCCTGTCCTGCCAGCTGGATGGGAGCCTGGTCAGCGGTCTCTGCTCGGGGCCTTAACCAATATGAATCACCTGCCTCACTGAGTGAATCTCCTGTCCTGCCAGCTAGATGGGAGCCTGGTCAGCGGTCTCTACTCGGGGATTACCAATATGAATCACCTGCCTCACCGAGTGAATCTCCTGTCCTGCCAGCTGGATGGGAGCCTGGTCAGCGGTCTCTGCTCGGGGCCTTAACCAATATGAATCACCTGCCTCACCGAGTGAATCTCCTGTCCTGCCAGCTAGATGGGAGCCTGGTCAGCGGTCTCTGCTCGGGGCCTTAACCAATGTGAACCTCCTGCCTCACCGAGTGAATCTCCTGTCCTACCAGCTAGATGGGAGCCTGGTCAGCGGTCTCTGCTCGGGGCCTTAACCAATATGAATCACTTACCTCACCGAGTGAATCTCCTGTCCTGCCAGCTAGATGGGAGCCTGGTCAGCGGTCTCTGCTCGGGGCCTTAACCAATGTGAACCTCCTGCCTCACCGAGTGAATCTCCTGTCCTGCCAGCTAGATGGGAGCCTGGTCAGTGGTCTCTGCTCGGGGCCTTAACCAATATGAATCACTTGCCTCACTGAGTGAATCTCCTATCCTGCCAGCTAGATGAGAGCCTGGTCAGCGGTCTCTGCTCGAGGCCTTAACCAATGTGAACCTCCTGCCTCACCGAGTGAATCTCCTGTCCTGCCAGCTAGATGGGAGCCTGGTCAGCGGTCTCTGTTCGGGGTCTTAGTCGCTTACCCTCTCTGGGAGGTCAACCTGCCCTGCCGGCTATGGAGAGCCCGGCTAGCGGAACCATCCGAGGGGGAAAATATTTACCCTCCCTAGGAGGTCAACCTGCCCTGCCGGCTAGAGAGAGCCCGGCTAGCGGAACCATCCGAGGGGAAAAATATTTACCCTCCCTGGGAGGTCAACCTGCCCTGCCGGCTAGAGAGCGCCCGGCTAGCAGAACCATCCGAGGGGAAAAATATTTACCCTCCCTGGGAGGTCAACCTGCCCTGCCGGCTAGAGAGAGCCCGGCTAGCGGAACCATCCGAGGGGAAAAATATTTACCCTCCCTGGGAGGTCAACCTGCCCTACCGGCTAGAGAGAGCCCGGCTAGCGGAACCATCCGAGGGGAAAAATATTTACCCTCCCTGGGAGGTCAACCTGCCCTGCCGGCTAGAGAGAGCCCGGCTAGCGGAACCATCCGAGGGGAAAAATATTTACCCTCCCTGGGAGGTCAACCTGCCCTGCCGGCTAGAGAGAGCCCGGCTAGCGGAACCATCAGAGGGGAAAAATATTTACCCTCCCTGGGAAGTCAACCTGCCCTGCCGGCTAGAGAGAGCCCGGCTAGCGGAACCATCCGAGGGGAAAAATATTTACCCTCCCTGGGAGGTCAACCTGCCTTGCCGGCTAGAGAGAGCCCGGCTAGCGGAATCATCCGAGGAGAAAAATATTTTGAAAAACAAAACTTTTATTACATTAGTCAGCTGGTTACATGCAAGAAAACCAAGTACGGAAACGCTTCATCCTACTACATGGACTCAAAGAAACAAAACTAAGCACGGGGACCGGGACTCGGGCTTCTACTCCCAGGCACGGTCCTCCTCTACCTCCTCTGGTTGTTGATGCTGCGGCTTCTGCCCCCTTGCCCCCTTCGTCTCCAAGAACTCGGGGCAGGTGGATGTCACGTGACCCTCCTCCTGATGGAAGTCACAGTAAGACAACTCTGCTCGGATGCCCCTTCTTTCTCCCGAGCGGTTCTTTCTTCTACCTTGGCCGATCGCCCGAGCCTGCCGGGGCAGTGGGGGAGGTGTACTCTCCCCCTGCATCCACCTCGGGCGATTGGATCTTTTCCTTTTGAAGCCCCCCTCCTTGCTCTCGCGGAGTCGAGATGGTAACCCCTGTGCTCGTCGGGTTATTGGGTAGCCGCTCCCCCGGGTGGCCTCATCCACCAACGTTTTGACTCCTTTTGGGGTGGGGCGAGTGGGGGCCGAATGCCTCCCCGCTCGTCCCCCTTTGGGGCTGGGCTAGAAGAGCCGGGGCGAGCTGGGAGGGCATCCCCCTCCGGAACTCGTCCCCTTGAAGGGGCGGGGCGAGCTGGGAGGGCGCCCCCTTCCTGAGCTCGCCCCCTCAAAGGGGCGGGGCAAGCTGGGAGGGTGCCCCCCTCCTGAGCTCGCCCCCTTGAAGGGGCGGGGCGAGCTGGGAGGGCGCCCCCCTCCTGAGCTCGCCCCCTTGAGGATGGGCGAGTGGGGGTATGGCACCCCCACTCCCCCCTCACCGGTACTTCCTTCCTGGACTGTTGGCCGAAAGTTCCTGCGTCCACCTGCTCGGGTGGGACCTCCGGACCATCTCCTCTTCTTCCTCCGACTATCATGGCGAAGGCAACCTCAAAGGTCTGCAGGACCTCTCGCTTGAAGTTTTCGAACATCTCTAACGTCACCCCAGTCACCGGGGGCTGCGAGTGACCCGGGTCGGAGCTTCCTCCACCTCCGTCCATGGAGCTCATCTTGAGAGTTTCTTGAATCGGTCACACTCCACGCTCACCGCACCATGTGTTGAAACCGAGACTTGCGAACAAGACTTAGTCTCTGTGGAGTTCGGGGCCCTCAGCTAGCCGAGGGGCGACCAATCCTTACTCCTCCCAAGGGAGAGCTCTAGGTTGAAGGTGTTGGAACTAGGAACTGGACCAAGGGCTTAGTGGGGAGGTCCCGCCACATACCCGGAAGCCCCTTAGGAACTTCCCCTCCCAAGCCACTACTAAGCTTGGGCACCACTTGAGGCTCTCCTCACCCACCAGAGAGAGAAAGTGGGGGAGAGAGAGAGAGAGAGCTAGCCTAGAATGAACCTCTCTCCAAATGGTGCCCCCTTGGTCCTATTTTAGGATTTTTGGATTTGGGCTGCAAATAGCCAAAAACTGGCCCGCAGAATTACCAAAATACCCTCGGATTGGGCTGCAGATAGCCAAATCCCGTTGTTCTGGAATGCTAAACGCAGACCGACCCCTCCCCCCGGAACTGGGCGAGAGGGGGTACCTCGCGGGTCTCGGCGAGCACCCTGCTGGTCTCGGCGAGCCCCCTAACTGGGGTACCTCGCGGGTCTCGGCGAGCACCCTGCTGGTCCCCGCGAGCCCCCTAACTGGGGTACCTCGCGGGTCTCGGCGAGCCCCCTAACTGGGGTACCTCGCGGGTCTCGGTGAGCACCCTGCTGGTCTCGGCGAGCACCCTAACTGGGGTACCTCGCGGGTCTCGGCGAGCACCCTGCTGGTCTCGGCGAGCCCCCTAACTGGGGTACCTCGCGGGTCTCGGCAAGCACCCTGCTGGTCTCGGCGAGCCCCCTAACTGGGGTAGCTCGCGTGTCTCGACGAGCACCCTGCTGGACTCGGCGATCCCCCTAATTGGGGTACCTCGCGGGTCTCGGCGAGCACCCTGCTGGTCTCGGCGAGCCCCCTAACTGGGGTACCTCGCGGGTCTCGGCGAGCACCCTGCTGGTCTCGGCGAGCCCCCTAACTGGGGTACCTCGCGGGTCTCGGCGAGCAACCTGCTGGTCTCGGTGAGCCCCCTAACTGGGGTAGCTCGCGGGTCTCGGCGAGCATCCTGCTGGTCTCGGCGGTCCCCCTAACTGGGGTACCTCGCGGGTCTCGGCGAGCACCCTGCTGGTCTCGGCGAGCCCCCTAACTGGGGTACCTCGCGGGTCTCGACGAGCACCCTGCTGGTCTCGGCGAGCCCCCTAACTGGGGTACCTCGCGGGTCTCGGCGAGCACCTTGCTGGTCTCGGCGAGCCCCCTAACTGGGGTATCTCGCGGTCTCGGCGAGCACCCTGCTGGTCTCGGCGAGCCCCCTAACTGGGGTACCTCGCGGGTCTCGGCGAGCACCGTGCTGGTCTCGGCGAGCCCCCTAACTAGGGTACCTCGCGGGTCTCGGCGAGCACCCTGCTGGTCTCGGCGAGCACCCTGCTGGTCTCGGCGAGCCCCCTAACTGGGGTACCTCGCAGGTCTCGGCGAGCACCCTGCTGGTCTCGGCGAGCCCCCTAACTGGGGTACCTCGCGGGTCTCGGCGAGCACCCTGCTGGTCTCGGCGAGCCCCCTAATTGGGGTACCTCGCGGAGAAATGATACTCTGAAATGCCTCTTGGCTCAAGAACCTACTCGGCGAATACAACGTTGTACAATGCCAAACCATGTGCTTTTTATTTTTTAAAAAATGGCTATTTACATGATTATATGATATCATTTCCACTCTATCATAGTATTGACACTCCTGCTAAGTGGTTTAGACTATTGGAAATTGTTTTTGCATGCCTCTAAGTATGAGAAATTGTTTATATATAATAATGAGCTATCACGTTCACTTCTTTTGATCCATACATATGTCTTTCTATTTAATATATACATGAATCATGTTTGCTTTAACATAATACAATAGCATTTCATAAATACTACTTTCAAGCTTGATTTGTTAGCACAACCAAATATACACCATCTTTTGCGATTCAAGTGATTCGGAGAGCCTTGGTCCATTAAAAATAAAACTATATATAAATATCTATACAAACTACAAAGTTAAGATATCACAAAATATGTGATCAACAAAAAGTGTAAATTGAGGACAAGGATACTCCACCAAACACTACTTACCCTCCTGATAAGTCTTAATAAGCATTGTGAGGTTGATCACCTTGGAAAGAATTGTAAAGTGTCTTGTGCAAAAGAAACAATGGTATTTTATTCTTATTGTGCTATATCTTCAAGGTCAAAGTTGTTTTTATATGCTTATATTATGTTTTTTTTATTCCAATGATCATGTAAATTAAATAATTTCATATTTATTGATCAAAGCAACACTTGTACACATCATTATGTTATATAAACCTTCATCTCATGAGAGTTGGACCGAAAAGATTCCAAATTTCTATGCACAATTGTGTCTTTCTATGATACTTTAAAATGACATTAATCATGTTTAAGTTATTTTTTTTATTCTACTACTTCATATGGCTATACCATCTCTTCATGAGTTTATTCAATACTATGGCATATTACTATTATTTCAAGACTTTCAATCATTTTCAACACAAGTGCTTCCGCCTACTCTTATCTCTTCCCTTAAGAACTACTCATTCATTTCAAATTAACTTTTGCTAATACCAAAAGGGGGAGAATTATAAGTATATTCAAGAAATCAAAGAACAATAAGAACAATTCCACCTAAATCTTCCACCTAAACAATACATCATTTCAATTTACTATAACATTTAGGGGGAGCATTCATTTAGGGGGAGCATTCATCTAGGGGGAGCTTACATTTAAGAGGAATATATCATGTTATTTTTGTGTGCACACCATATGTTAAAAACAACAACCTAAATAGACATGATTTCTTTTTATACGGATTTGTTATTATCAAAAGGGGGGGATTGTTGGAGCATGCGTTTCGCACTCTTTCGGTTTGATAATAACAAAATCCCGTTTGTATTTGATTCTATTTTTATTGATGGTGTGCAGGTAACAGGTATGAGATGTTCACAATTCTGATTGGAGCTCAATTTAACTGTATGGAGAATTTCGATGTCGGAATTTTCCAACATCTACTGTCGCCCAGGCGACAGGACAGAAGTTACAGCAACAGCCCGCACGACAGCACGACGAGCGGTAGTTTGGCGTTGTCGGAATTCCGACAGCGATGTCGCCCAGGCGACAAGACAGAAGTTACAGCAACAGCCCGCACGATAGCACGACGAGCGGTAGTTTGGTGCTGTCGGAATCCGACAGCGATGTCACCCAGGCGACAGTGAAAAACTATAAATTGGTTCGTTTTGTTCGTGCAATCCAAGCTTTGAGAATTCTAAATCCTTTCCTGAGTGCATACGAACCAGAGAGCTCCATAACCTCATCAACTCCATTGTGTTTAGAAGGTTTGAGATTGAAGACGAGATCAGACGTGCTTCTACATCAACGATCATCTCGAGGCTTCAACCTTCCTTTCAGAGATCTGAATTTCTAGGGAGTTCTTCATTTCATTTTGTATTTTCATTTATATACATTTCACTTTGTATTGGTAGGGAAATCGTCTCCTTGTGCGTGACGTCTAAGTCCTTGCGTGGCTTAGGGGAAAATTGCTTCCTTGTGCGGAGCGTCCAAGTCCTTACGTGGCTTAGTAGGAAATCGTGGCCTTGTGTGCTACGTCTAGATCTTGGGAAGATCTAGAGGATAGGCTTGGGCTTGGTCTAGGTAGAGACAAGTGATAGCCTTTCGATCCTTGGGAAGAAGGATTGGTAAACTCAAATTGTTAAAAGTTTATTATCATATTTGTGCATTGACCTTAAGCATTGTTAAGATCATTTTTATTGTATGTGAATTTTATGATTAAAAATTATGACTTTTTCTTTAATTGCAAATTTGGTTGATTAATCTTTAACTTAGAAATTTGTGTTTGAATTAATTTAAAAATTTCATAGTTTGAAAATTTTTATAAGTGATTTTTAGAAAAGCAAAATTTGTTTTAAAAATTCGTAAGTAAAAAATCATAATTTAAAAAGGCCATTATTCACCCCCCACCCTCTAAGGGCGCCATAAGATCCAACAGGGGGGGGGGGGTGAATAGAGTATTAAAAAGTTTTTCACTTATTTTTATAGCGGAATTAAAATAGTGATATATATATATATGTACTGAGTGAGTAATAAAAACAAACACAAGGAGAGCACACAGCACAATACAAAAAAATAAACAAGAACAGAGAAAACAAGGATTTTATAGTAGTTCCCCAATAAACCTGGGTACGTCTACTCTTCTACCACCCTTGGTAGGATTGCACTACAGGTTTTTGATCAGGTGCCCTATCACCAATGGGGTTTTGATCAGGTGCCCAAAACACCAAGGAGCTTTTGATCAGGTGCTCTAACCAAACTACAGGTTTTTGTTCAGGTGCCCTGCCACCAAGGGGTTAACTTTTGAAGGGAGTTATAATCATGTACAAGAGGGGATAAAGAGGGTTTAGATGTTCTTTTCTGTCAATAATCTGAGAGAATACTCTAGTGGAATGTGATGTTGTAAAGCTCCGCCTATCTGATTGAAATTTGTTGACAGTTGAGGATGGAGTTTTCACTTGAATGAAGTATCTTCCTGATAGCTGATGAATTTGAGAGACCAAGATTTCTCAGATTATTTGTTGCTCTTTTGAAGATCTGAACTTGCAGCAAAAATCTGAGATAAGAATGTTGATGTTGTTCTCAGAGATTGAGGTGCTGCTTGAGAAGATGAAGATGTGTAAAGCTTTTTCTTTTTTCCTTCTGTATTTTTTCTCGACAGCTTTCTTCTTCTTCTTTTTCTATTGATGTACTTCTGTTATCTGTAATGTAATAATACTGTATATCTTCTTCCTCCTTATTTCTTTTGAAATCTCTGACTGATTTGAAATTCAAATCCCTTAATTTAAGGAATAAAATATTCGGAAGATATATATTTGGTACAGCAAATCTGATACGCTTTTTATCTTTTTCCTTTTCCATGAAAGTGTCCTTTTCAGCTATATGTCAACGTCTATATTCTTGAAATAAGATAATAAATAAAAGGAAATATAATATCCTTGACTTATCTGGAGAAAATAGATCCGTTGCTGATAATCTGAGTTCAGAGAATAGAATAAAAATAATCGGTCTGAAATACTGAACTGAGAAGAAATTTCGTCGACTTGAATACTGAATTCGTCGAACAAAATGTTGAGTTCGTCGACCTCAACTAAATCTGGCTGGAAGAATTGAATTTGTCGATCTGAATGATATTTTGTCGAACGCAGAGATCTGGCAAATTCGTCGACCGCTGAACTGAGCAAATTCGTCGACCATTGATCTGAATAAAATCGTCGACCGCTAAGACTGAAAGGTTCGTCGACCGCTGAGAGCATTTTGTCGAACGCAGAGAGGAGTTCATCGAACGCAGAATGAGTTCGTCGAACGCAGAGAGGAGTTCGTCGAACGCAGAATGAGTTCGTCGAATGCAGAACCTTGGCAAGTTCGTCGAACGCAGGAGCATGTCGTTCGTCGAACGCATGATAGAGTTCGTCGAACGCAGTGAGGAGTTCGTCGAACGCAGAAAACTTATCTTTTCCTTAGTTCTAACAGCCTAAAACCTTGACCCTTAGACTATACAATTGGGGTCAACTTAGTCCTAATAAACGGATAGTGATCCTAGCCCAAATCAGTAATAGGGTTGTTCCAACAATCTCCCCCTATTTGGGTTAGGATACTATTTGACAAAAATTAAAACAAACAAAACACAGAGTATATATATCTAACAGATTATAAACATTTCAGCAGATATATAAGAAATATGATACTCTGAGTTTAGAAACATTACATTTGAAAACAGAAATAATAATAACAAACAATCAGAACCATTTGTCTTTCTGAATTCTTGCTTTCTGACTTTCTGAATTCTGATATTATCTTTTTCTGAGTTTTGGGTTTGATTAACTGAGCTGTAGCAATAACTAATTATCTGAATCTGTATCTGTTGCTTCTTCTATATGAAAAGCTGCATCTGAATCTGCATTAAGCTAGAGCAAACACTGCATCTGAAATTGCAACATATGTAGCTTCTTCATGCATCATCTCCCTCTTTCATAAAACATCTCCCCCTGAGAGCATCTCCCCCTGAGACTGGAGCTTCTTCAGCTTTCTCCCCCTGCCTAGTTCATAGAACATCTCCCCCTGAGCAAAAACTGCATCATATGGAGCTTCTTCATAGAACTTCTGCCCCTGCCTAGTTTCAGGAAGGCCTGAAGCTAGGCCCCTAGAAGAAGGGACAGATGAGGAGGTAGGGAAGGATGCAATCTTTTTGAAGAAATATTGCAATTGTTCCTACAAAAGAAAATAGAGATCAAATGCAAAGGAACTGGAAGAGAAGCAATTCTGTAGGCATACAGTTAAAATGAAAAAGATTTGATTATAAAGAAAGATTAGAAACAGGCTTCATCAAAACTGGGTTCGACGAAAAATAAGTTTTCGTCGATCTCAGTTCGACGATCTAGATGACTTCGTCGAGCTCCGTTCGACTAGATTTCGTCGATCTCAGTTCGATGAAAACATGGGATAAGTAGAAAAATTAATTTTTTTTAATTGATTGAATCTCCATCTATCATTCCTAGCTGATTTATAAAGAAAATATGTTTCTTTTCATCCAATGGCTTGGTGAAAATATCAGCTCTTTGTAAGTCAGTAGGAATAAATTGTAGGCAAATTTTATTTTTATCCACATTATCTCTGATAAAGTGGTGCCTAATTTCTATGTGTTTAGTTCTACTATGGAGTACTATATTTTGTGCTATAGATATTGCACTAGTATTGTCACAAAATATAATTGAATTATTTAGATTGAAACCATAGTCTAGGAGCTGATTTTGTATCCACAATATCTGTGCGCAACAACTGCCTGCAGCTATGTATTCAGCTTCAGCTGTTGATGTAGACACAGATGTTTGTTTCTTACAAAACCAAGACACAAGCCTATCACTAAGAAACTGACAAGTTCCTGATGTGCTTTTCCTGTCTACTCTGCATCCAGCATAATCAGAATTTGAGAATCTAGTTAGTTCAAATTCTGAAGTTGTTGGATACCAGAGTCCTAGATTTGGACAACCCTTTATATATCTCAAAATTCTTTTTAATAAAATAAGGTGAGATTCTTTGGGGTTAACTTGGAACCTAGCACAAATACATGTAACAAACATTATGTCAGGTCTACTAGCTGTTAAATAAAGTAATGAGCCAACAATTGCTCTATATACTTTCTGATCAACAGATTTCGCTGATTCATCATTACCAACAACAACATTTGAGGTCATGGGTGTTTTCATGGTGGAAGCATCAGACATACCAAACATTTTCACTAATTCCTTAGTATATTTGGATTGTGATATGAATATGCCATTTGGAGTTTGCTTCACTTGAAGACCAAGGAAGTAAGATAACTCACCCATACTACTCATTTCAAATTTAGATTGCATTAGGTTAGATAACCTTTTGCATAGATTTGAATCAGTAGAGCCAAATATGATATCATCTACATATATTTGAACTAGTAATGTTTGATTTTTATGTATCCTGAAAAATAGGGTTTTATCAACTATGTCTCTACAGAAATTGTTCTCCAAAAGAAAATTAGCTAAGGTCTCATATCATGCTCTGGGAGCATGTTTGAGACCATAAAGAGCTTTATTAAGCTTAAATACATAAGAGGAGTGAGTTGGAGAGATGAAACCTAGTGGTTGTTCCACATAGACTTCTTCTTTGATGTCTCCATTCAAGAATGCACTCTTCACATCCATATGGTATACTTTGAATTTCTTGAATGCAGCAAAGGCCAGAAAAATCCTGATAGCTTCAATTCTTGCAACAGGAGCAAAGGTCTGGTCATAGTCAATTCCTTCTTCCTGTGAATATCCTTGGGCTACCAATCTTGCTTTGTTTCTGACTATGTTGCCTTGATCATCTAGCTTGTTCGTGAAGACCCACTTGGTGCCAATTACTGGATGGTCTTTTGGTCTTGGAACCAAATCTCATACCTTGTTCCTTTCAAATTGATTGAGCTCCTCTTGCATTGCAAGAATCCAATTTGGATCGTGTTCTGCATCTTTTATGGATTGAGGTTCAATCTGGGATAGGAAATAAGTGTGCATCTGATTTTGGTGTAGTTGATGCCTTGTTTGAACTCCTGCTGAAATATCTCCAATGATTTGGGATATTGGATGATCTCTAACTGTGATGTGATCAACAGTTGGAGTTGGTGCAGCAATGGTTTCCACTTGAGGGACTTGTTCAGCTGTCACTTGATTTGAACTGTCAGCAAGATCTGGATTATCCTCTTCTTCACTGTCTTCAATTATTTCATTTGATGGAAGTAGTGAATCTTTATTCTGTAGATCCAATCCATTAAGCTCTTCACATAGAGTTGGTACCTGCAAAGTATGTTTGGTAGAGGTGGTGTTCCTCTCCTCAATTAACATGTTAGTCTCATCAAAAGATACATGCATGGACTCTTCTATCTTAAGAGTAGATTTGTTGTAAACTCTATATGCTTTATTAGAAAGAGAATATCCAAGGAATATGCCTTCAACACCTTTTGCTTCAAACTTCCTTAGATACTTCTTGTCATTGTTATGCACATAGCATTTACAGCCAAATATCTTAAAATAGTTAACCTTAGGCTTTTTATTCTTGAGTAATTCATAGGGAGTTTTGCCCTTAAGTTTATATATCAGGCTTCTGTTCAACACATAATTTGTTGTGTTCACTGCCTCTGCCCAAAAAGAGAGTGGCAAGTTTGCATCAGCAAGCAATGTAGTTGCTGATTCAATTAGGGTTCTATTTTTCCTTTCAGCTACCCCATTTTGTTGAGGTGTTCTAGGAGCAGAGAAACATTGTCTGATCCCTTCTTTTCCACAGAATTCTCACATCAGAAAAGATTCAAACTCAGTGTCATGATCACTTCTGATCAATGCAACTAGAGTAGAGTACTCAATCTTGATGGACCTGAGAAAGTTTGTCAGAACACTGAAGGTGTCAGACTTGTTCCTAAGAAAGAACACCCAAGTAAATCTAGAGAAGTCATCTACAATAACTAGAGAGTAATGCTTCCCTCCTAGACTTTGTATTGCAGTAGGTCCAAAAAGGTCCAAGTGCAGTAAGTACAAAATCCTAGGTGAATCACTCTTGGATAAAGATTTAAAACTACTTCTAGTTTGCTTACCTAATTGATAAGCCCTGCTGAGTCCTTCCTTCTTGTAAGAACCAGAAGGCAGTCCTCTAACAAGATTGTCCTTAGAAAGCTTAGATATAGTTCTAAGGTTAATGTGTCCAAGCCTTTTATGCCATTATTCATTTGTTTTACTTATAGAATTAGATAAGCAAATATCAGAATTGGCAGAGTCAAAATTGACTAAATAAATATTTCCATGTCTAATACCAGATAACACATTAATGTTTTTATTATTGGTAATAAGACATAAGGAATTATTAAAAGTTACCTGATAACCTTCATCACATAACTGGCTTATGCTGATGAGGTTGTACTTCAGACCCTTGACATAAGTTAGCTCTTTGAAGGTGACTGCTCTAACTTTGATATGTCCATATCCTTTTGTCTATCCATAGTTGGAGTCTCCAAATATCACTTTGGGTCCGAGCTTTGCCTTATAGTTTGTTAGATTGGCCTTGTTTCCTGTCATGTGCTTTGAACAGCCACTATCCAGATACCAATATTCTTTTATGTTTGGATAGTTATGTACCTGCAAAAATAGAAAATAGCCTAGTTGTTCTTGACCCAGACTACCTTGGGTCCTTTTGTTTTTCCACAAAACTCTAAAATGAAAGACATTTCAGGCTGATCCTTATAACCTTGTGGATGATATCTCCTCGGAGGAATTATCCACTCAGTGAAAGGATTGAAAGTATGTGGAGAATAAGAATTCTTTAGATTTTCTGTACGTTTTCCGTTCGACGAACTGGGCTGAGTTCGTCGATCGCCGTTCGACGAAGTGAAGTGCTTTCGTCGAACGTCATTCGAATAATAACTATACTGAAATTCTATCTTCAGAGTTCGTCGATCTCCATTCGACGAAATGAATTAATTTCGTCGAGCTCCGTTCGACGAATTCTGCTGAATTTCTTTATTGTTACCAGCCTTGCTTGAAATATTTTCATCTATTTCTACAGCCTCTTTTCCCTTGGCAGAAATGAATTTTACTGTTGTAGAAAGAATATTTTTCTTAATCAGAAGAGGCTCACTTGATGATGCACCCAAGCCCAGTTTGCCACTAAGTCTGGCATTCACTGTGCTTGTGATGTCCATCAGTTTGATACTTCTCCCATTTATGGATTCTTCAAATTTCTTAGCCTCAGATAGTTTGTTCTCAATGAGAATAATATGTTCTCTGGAGGCAGCCAAATCTTTCTTAAGATTGACATTTTCTTCACTTAGTTGGTTCATTTCAGCAAACTGATTGCTGAGAGAGATTATCTCTTTCTCAGATTTGATTAAATCTATACAAAGAGCTTTGAATTTATCTTTGAATTCAATTGAATTGAAATCAAAATTAGATATTACCTGATCACTATCAGCTTCAGATTCTGATTCTTTTTAATTATGTCCTGAGGCATTGATAGCCATCATACATAAGTTTCTTTCTTCTTCATTATCTTCATCATCAGAAGAGCTGGATGAAGATGCAAGTTCTAACTCACTGCTTGAGTCATAGACAACCATCAAGCATTGATTATTTTCATCTGCATCATTTTCATCTTCAGATGAGCTGGATGATGACTCTGATTCTGTTTCACTCCATGTTTCAGCTACAAATCCTCTTCCCTTATGCTTGTGTTTGTGGGAGGAAGACTTGCTGGAGTGCCTCTTTTCTTCTTTGTCTTTTCTCTTTTCCTTCTTTTGATTCTCTGGACACTCAGACAGAATGTGTCCAGGTTTCATGCAGCCAAAACAAATAATTTCTTTAGAATTAGATTTGTCATACCTTGGCTTTTCTCTTGATCTTGAATCCTTCTTTCTGAAGTCCTTCTTAGACATTTTATAAAATCTCTTTGCTAGTAGGCTCATGAACTCCACATCTCTTGGAGCTTTTCTTCTTCTTCAGTAGCTTGGAAAGCTATACTTCTCTCCTTCTTGGATACTGGAGATGAAGTAGATTGCTCAGCTTCTCTAGATTTGATAAGCTGCTCATAGGATTTGAGTTTGCCTAACAAGCTCTCAGTGGAAATCTCATTAAGGCTTCTGGCTTCCTTGATTGGCCAGATCCTAGAGTCTCATGTGCTGGGGAAGCACATTAAGATCTTATCATTGACTTTAGTGATGGAGATCACTTTGTCTAGAGATTTCAGCTCATTGATTATGAGGCTGAGTCTGTTGTACATGTCAGCCACTGTCTCAGTTTCTCCTTTCTTGAAGTTTTCATACTGAGAAATGAGGTGGGATCTTCTATCTTTTCTTTCATCTGCTGATCCTTCAACCATATTGTTGAGTGACATCCAGATTTCCCTTGCTGAAGTGCATTCCACAATTTTTTGGAAGATGTCATCAGACATTGTCTGTGCCAATATAGTCATAGCTTTGGCATCAGCACTTCTCTACTTCTTTTGAGCATCTGTCCACTCAGGAGGTGGAACAACATTGTTTATTGTTGCTGTTTCAGGACTTGTTGTTGCTGTAGGAGTAGGAGGTCCTGTCAAAATAACACTAAAAATTTCTTCATCAATAAAATTCATGTACAATCTGATCCTTGCCTTCCATAGTGCAAACTTACTAAGATTGCACATAGGAGGTCTTGTGCTTGAATATTCTTTGTTCTGTGCCATGAGTTTTTAGAAAAAGAAAACTCTAAAATAAATTTAAGATCTAATTGATATTTTGATTCAGGTGTTAGCCTGTAAAGAATCAACCTACCTCTAATACCAATTGAAAGTCCTCTGATATCAGATGTATCCTCTGATACCAACTGAAAGTGAGGTTAGATCTTAAAGTACTCTAGAGGGGGGGGGGGGGGGGGGGGGGTGAATAGAGTATTAAAAAGTTTTTCACTTATTTTTATAGCGGAATTAAATTAGTGATATATATATGTGTACTGAGTGAGTAATAAAAACAAACACAAAGAGAGCACACATCACAATACAGAAAAATAAACAAGAACAGAGGACACAAGAATTGTATAGTAGTTCCCCAATAAACCTGGGTACGTCTACTCTTCTACCACCCTTGGTAGGATTCCACTACAGGTTTTTGATCAGGTGCCCTATCACCAATGGGGTTTTGATCAGGTGCCCAAAACACCAAGGAGCTTTTGATCAGGTGCTCTAACCAAACTACAGGTTTTTGTTCAAGTGCCCTGCCACCAAAGGGTTAACTTTTAAAGGGAGTTATAACCCTGTACAAGAGGGGATAAAGAGGGTTTAGATGTTCTTCTCTGTCAATAATCTGATAGAAGACTCTAGTGGAATGTGATGTTGTAAAGCTCCCCCTGTCTGATTGAAATTTGTTGACAGTTGAGGATGGAGCTTTCACTTGAATGAAGTATCTTCCTGTATCTTCCTGATAGCTATTGAATCTGAGAGACCAAGATTTCTCAGATTATTTGTTGCACTTTTGAAGATCTGAACTTGCAGCAGAAATCTGAGATAAGAATGTTGATGTTGTTCTCAGAGATTGAGGTGCTGCTTGAGAAGATGAAGATCTGTAAAGCTTTTTCTTTTTTCCTTCTGTATTTTTTCTCGACAGCTTTCTTCTTCTTCTTTTTCTATTGATGTACTTCTGTTATCTGTAATGTAATAATACTGTATATCTTCTTCCTCCTTATTTCTTTTGAAATCTCTGACTGATTTGAAATTCAAATCCCTTAATTTAAGGAATAAATTATTCGGAAGATATATATTTGGTACAGCAAATCTGATACATTTTTTATCTTTTTCCTTTTCAATGAAAGTGTCCTTTTCAGCTATATGTCAACGTCTATATTCTCGAAATAAGATAATAAATAAAAGGAAATATAATATCCTTGACTTATCTGGAGAAAATAAATCCGTTGCTGATAATCTGAGTTCAGAGAATAGAATAAAAATAATCGGTCTGAAATACTGAACTGAGAAGAAATTTCGTCGACCTGAATACTGAATTCGTCGAACAAAATGTTGAGTTCGTCGACCTCAACTAAATCTGGCTGGAAGAATTGAATTTGTCGATCTGAATGATATTTCGTCGAACGCAGAGATCTGGCAAATTTGTCGACCGCTGAACTGAGCAAATTCGTCGACCATTGAACTGAATAAAATCGTCGACCGCTAAGACTGAAAGGTTCGTCGACCGCTGAGAGCATTTTGTCGAACGCAGAGAGGAGTTCATCGAACACAGAATGAGTTCGTCGAACGCAGAGAGGAGTTCGTCGAACGCAGAATGAGTTCGTCGAATGCAGAACCTTGGCAAGTTCGTCGAACGCAGGAGCATGTCGTTCGTCGAACGCATGATAGAGTTCGTCGAACGCAGTGAGGAGTTCGTCGAACGCAGAAAACTTATCTTTTCCTTAGTTCTAACAGCCTAAAACCTTGACCCTTAGACTATACAATTGGGGTCAACTTAGTCCTAATAAACGGATAGTGATCCTAGCCCAAATCAGTAATAGGGTTGTTCCAACAATCTCCCCCTATTTGGGTTAGGATACTATTTGACAAAAATTAAAACAAACAAAACACGGAGTATATATATCTAACAGATTATAAACATTTCAGCAGATATATAAGAAATATGATACTCTGAGTTTAGAAACATTACATTTGAAAACAGAAATAATAATAACAAACAATCATAACCATTTGTCTTTCTGAATTCTTGCTTTCTGACTTTCTGAATTCTGATATTATCTTTTTCTGAGTTTTGGGTTTGATTAACTGAGCTGTAGCAATAACTAATTATCTGAATCTGTATCTGTTGCTTCTTCTATATGAAAAGCTGTATCTGAATCTGCATTAAGCTAGAGCAAACACTGCATCTGAAATTGCAACATATGTAGCTTCTTCATGCATCATCTCCCTCTTTCATAAAACATCTCCCCCTGAGAGCATCTCCCCCTGAGACTGGAGCTTCTTCAGCTTTCTCCCCCTGCCTAGTTCATAGAACATCTCCCCCTGAGCAAAAACTGCATCATATGGAGCTTCTTCATAGAACTTCTCCCCCTGCCTAGTTTCAGGAAGGCCTGAAGCTAGGCCCCTAGAAGAAGGGACAGATGAGGAGGTAGGGAAGGATGCAATCTTTTTGAAGAAATATTGCCATTGTTCCTACAAAAGAAAATAGAGATCAAATGCAAAGGAACTGGAAGAGAAGCAATTCTGTAGGCATACAATTAAAATGAAAAAGATTTGATTATAAAGAAAGATTAGAAACAGGCTTCATCAAAACTGGGTTCGACGAAAAATAAGTTTTCGTCGATCTCAGTTCGACGATCTAGATGACTTCGTCGAGCTCCGTTCGACTAGATTTCGTCGATCTCAGTTCGATGAAAACATGAGATAAGTAGAAAAATTAATTTTTTTTAATTGATTGAATCTCCATCTATCATTCCTAGCTGATTTATAAATAAAATATGTTTCTTTTCATCCAATGGCTTGGTGAAAATATCAGCTCTTTGTAAGTCAGTAGGAATAAATTGTAGGCAAATTTTATTTTTATCCACATTATCTCTGATAAAGTGGTGCCTAATTTCTATGTGTTTAGTCCTACTATGGAGTACTATATTTTGTGCTATAGATATTGCACTAGTATTGTCACAAAATATAATTGAATTATTTAGATTGATACCATAGTCTAGGAGCTGATTTTGTATCCACAATATCTGTGAGCAACAACTGCCTGCAGCTATGTATTCAGCTTCAGCTGTTGATGTAGACACAGATGTTTGTTTCTTACAAAACCAAGACACAAGCCTATCACTAAGAAACTGACAAGTTCCTGATGTGCTTTTCCTGTCTACTCTGCATCCAGCATAATCAGAATCTGAGAATCTAGTTAATTCAAATTCTGAAGTTGTTGGATACCAGAGTCCTAGATTTGGACAACCCTTCATATATCTCAAAATTCTTTTAAATAAAATAAGGTGAGATTCTTTGGGGTTAACTTGGAACCTAGCACAAATACATGTAGCAAACATTATGTCAGGTCTACTAGCTGTTAAATAAAGTAATGAGCCAACAATTACTCTATATACTTTCTGATCAACAGATTTCGCTGATTCATCATTACCAACAACAACATTTGAGGTCATGGGTGTTTTCATGGTGGAAGCATCAGACATACCAAACATTTTCACTAATTCCTTAGTATATTTGGATTGTGATATGAATATGCCATTTGGAGTTTGCTTCACTTGAAGACCAAGGAAGTAAGATAACTCACCCATACTACTCATTTCAAATTTAGATTGCATTAGGTTAGATAACCTTTTGCATAGATTTGAATCAGTAGAGCCAAATATGATATCATCTACATATATTTGAACTAGTAATGTTTGATTTTTATGTATCCTGAAAAATAGGGTTTTATCAACTATGTCTCTACAGAAATTGTTCTCCAAAAGAAAATTAGCTAAGGTCTCATACCATGCTCTGGGAGCTTGTTTGAGACCATAAAGATCTTTATTAAGCTTAAATACATAAGAGGAGTGAGTTGGAGAGATGAAACCTGGTGGTTGTTCCACATAGACTTCTTCTTTGATGTCTCCATTCAAGAATGCACTCTTCACATCCATATGGTATACTTTGAATTTCTTGAATGCAGCAAAGGCCAGAAAAATCCTGATAGCTTCAATTCTTGCAACAGGAGCAAAGGTCTAATCATAGTCAATTCCTTCTTCCAGTGAATATCCTTGGGCTACCAATCTTGCTTTGTTTCTGACTATGTTGCCTTGATCATCTAGCTTGTTCCTGAAGACCCACTTGGTGCCAATGACTGGATGGCCTTTTGGTCTTGGAACCAAATCTCATACCTTGTTCCTTTCAAATTGATTGAGCTCCTCTTGCATTGCAAGAATCCAATTTGGATCTTGTTCTGCATCTTTTATGGATTGAGGTTCAATCTGGGATAGGAAATAAGTGTGCATCTGATTTTGGTGTAGTTGATGCCTTGTTTGAACTCCTGCTGAAATATCTCCAATGATTTGGGATATTGGATGATCTCTAACTGTGATGTGATCAACAGTTGGAGTTGGTTCAACAATGGTTTCCACTTGAGGGACTTGTTCAGCTGTCACTTGATTTGAACTGTCAGCAAGATCTGGATTATCCTCTTCTTCACTGTCTTCAATTATTTTATTTGATGGAAGTAGTGAATCTTTATTCTGTAGATCCAATCCATTAAGCTCTTCACATAGAGTTGGTACCTGCAAAGTATGTTTGGTAGAGGTGGTGTTCCTCTCCTCAATTAACATGTTAGTCTCATCAAAAGATACATGCATGGACTCTTCTATCTTAAGAGTAGATTTGTTGTAAACTCTATATGCTTTATTAGAAAGAGAATATCCAAGGAATATACCTTCAACAGCTTTTGCTTCAAACTTCCTTAGATACTTCTTGTCATTGTTATGCACATAGCATTTACAGCCAAATATCTTAAAATAGTTAACCTTAGGCTTTTTATTCTTGAGTAATTCATAGGGAGTTTTGCCCTTAAGTTTATATATCAGGCTTCTGTTCAACACATAATTTGTTGTGTTCACTGCCTCTGCCCAAAAAGAGAGTGGCAAGTTTGCATCAGCAAGCAATGTAGTTGCTGATTCAATTAGGGTTCTATTTTTCCTTTCAGCTACCCCATTTTGTTGAGGAGTTCTAGGAGCAGAGAAACATTGTTTGATCCCTTCTTTTCCACAGAATTCTCACATCAGAAAAGATTCAAACTCAGTGCCATGATCACTTCTGATCTATGCAACTAGAGTAGAGTACTCAATCTTGATGGACCTGAGAAAGTTTGTCAGAACACTGAAGGTGTCAGACTTGTTCCTAAGAAAGAACACCCAAGTGAATCTAGAGAAGTCATCTACAATAACTAGAGAGTAATGCTTCCCTCCTAGGCTTTGTGTTGCAGTAGGTCCAAAAAGGTCCAAGTGCAGTAAGTACAAAATCCTAGGTGAATCACTCTTGGATAAAGATTTAAAACTACTTCTAGTTTGCTTACCTAATTGATAAGCCCTGCTGAGTCCTTCCTTCTTGTAAGAACCAAAAGGCAGTCCTCTAATAAGATTGTCCTTAGAAAGCTTAGATATAGTTCTAAGGTTAATGTGTCCAAGCCTTTTATGCCATTATTCATTTGTTTTACTTATAGAATTAAATAAGCAAATATCAGAATTGGCAGAGTCAAAATTGACTAAATAAATATTTCCATGTCTAATACCAGATAACACATTAATGTTTTTATTATTGGTAATAAGACATAAGGAATTATTAAAAGTTACCTGATAACCTTCATCACATAACTGGCTTATGCTGATGAGGTTGTACTTCAGACACTTGACATAAGTTAGCTCTTTGAAGGTGACTGCTCTAACTTTGATATGTCCATATCCTTTTGTCTATCCATAGTTGGAGTCTCCAAATATCACTTTGGGTCCAAGCTTTGCCTTATAGTTTGTTAGATTGGCCTTGTTTCCTGTCATGTGCTTTGAACAGCCACTATCCAGATACCAATATTCTTTTATGTTTGGATAGTTGTGTACCTGCAAAAATAGAAAACAGCCTAGTTGTTCTTAACCCAGACTACCTTGGGTCCTTTTGTTTTTCCACAAAACTCTAAAATGAAAGACATCTCAGGCTGATCCTTATAACCTTGTGGATGATATCTCCTCGGAGGAATTATCCACTCAGTGAAAGGATTGAAAGTATGTGAAGAATAAGAATTCTTTAGATTTTCTGTACGTTTTCTGTTCGATGAACTGGGCTGAGTTCGTCGATCGCCGTTCGACGAAGTGAAGTGCTTTCGTCGAAAGTCATTCGAATAATAACTATACTAAAATTCTATCTTCAGAGTTCGTCGATCTCCATTCGACGAAATGAATTAATTTCGTCGAGCTCCGTTCGACGAATTCTGCTGAATTTCTTTATTGTTACCAGCCTTGCTTGAAATATTTTCATCTATTTCTACAGCCTCTTTCCCTTGGCAGAAATGAATTTTACTGTTGTAGAAAGAATATTTTTCTTAATCAGAAGAGGCTCACTTGATGATGCACCCAAGCCCAGTTTGCCACTAAGTCTGGCATTCACTGTGCTTGTGATGTCCATCAGTTTGATACTTCTCCCATTTATGGATTCTTCAAATTTCTTAGCCTCAGATAGTTTGTTCTCAATGAGAATAATATGTTCTCTAGAGGCAGCCAAATCTTTCTTAAGATTGACATTTTCTTCACTTAGTTGGTTCATTTCAGCAAACTGATTGCTGAGAGAGATTATCTCTTTCTCAGATTTGATTAAATCTATACAAAGAGCTTTGAATTCATCTTTGAATTCAATTGAATTGAAATCAAAATTAGATATTACCTGATCACTATCAGCTTCAGATTCTGATTCTTTTTAATTATGTCCTGAGGCATTGATAGCCATCATACATAAGTTTCTTTCTTCTTCATTATCTTCATCATCAGAAGAGCTGGATGAAGATGCAAGTTCTAACTCACTGCTTGAGTCATAGACAACCATCAAGCATTGATTATTTTCATCTGCATCATTTTCATCTTCAGATGAGCTGGATGATGACTCTGATTCTGTTTCGCTCCATGTTTCAGCTACAAATCCTCTTCCCTTATGCTTGTGTTTGTGGGAGGAAGACTTGCTGGAGTGCCTCTTTTCTTCTTTGTCTTTTCTCTTTTCCTTCTTTTGATTCTCTGGACACTCAGACAGAATGTGTCCAGGTTTCATGCAGCCAAAACAAATAATTTCTTTAGAATTAGATTTGTCATACCTTGACTTTTCTCTTGATCTTGAATCCTTCTTTCTGAAGTCCTTCTTAGACATTTTATAAAATCTCTTTGCTAGTAGGCTCATGAACTCCACATCTCTTGGAGCTTTTCTTCTTCTTCAGTAGCTTGGAAAGCTATACTTCTCTCCTTCTTGGATACTGGAGATGAAGTAGATTGCTCAGCTTCTCTAGATTTGATAAGCTGCTCATAGGATTTGAGTTTGCCTAACAAGCTCTCAGTGGAAATCTCATTAAGGCTTCTGGCTTCCTTGATTGGCCAGATCCTAGAGTCTCATGTGCTGGGGAAGCACATTAAGATCTTATCATTGACTTTAGTGATGGAGATCACTTTGTCTAGAGATTTCAGCTCATTGATTATGAGGCTGAGTCTGTTGTACATGTCAGCCACTGTCTCAGTTTCTCCTTTCTTGAAGTTTTCATACTGAGAAATGAGGTGGGATCTTCTATCTTTTCTTTCATCTGCTGATCCTTCAACCATATTGTTGAGTGACATCCAGATTTCCCTTGCTGAAGTGCATTCCACAATTTTTTGGAAGATGTCATCAGACATTGTCTGTGCCAATATAGTCATAGCTTTGGCATCAGCACTTCTCTACTTCTTTTGAGCATCTGTCCACTCAGGAGGTGGAACAACATTGTTTATTGTTGCTGTTTCAGGACTTGTTGTTGCTGTAGGAGTAGGAGGTCCTGTCAAAATAACACTAAAAATTTCTTCATCAATAAAATTCATGTACAATCTGATCCTTGCCTTCCATAGTGCAAACTTACTAAGATTGCACATAGGAGGTCTTGTGCTTGAATATTCTTTGTTCTGTGCCATGAGTTTTTAGAAAAAGAAAACTCTAAAATAAATTTAAGATCTAATTGATATTTTGATTCAGGTGTTAGCCTGTAAAGAATCAACCTACCTCTAATACCAATTGAAAGTCCTCTGATATCAGATGTATCCTCTGATACCAACTGAAAGTGAGGTTAGATCTTAAAGTCACTCTAGAGGGGGGGGGGGGGTGAATAGAGTATTAAAAAGTTTTTCACTTATTTTTATAGCGGAATTAAATTAGTGATATATATATGTGTACTGAGTGAGTAATAAAAACAAACACAAAGAGAGCACACATCACAATACAGAAAAATAAACAAGAACAGAGGACACAAGAATTTTATAGTAGTTCCCCAATAAACCTGGGTACGTCTACTCTTCTACCACCCTTGGTAGGATTCCACTACAGGTTTTTGATCAGGTGCCCTATCACCAATGGAGTTTTGATCAGGTGCCCAAAACACCAAGGAGTTTTTGATCAGGTGCTCTAACCAAACTATAGGTTTTTGTTCAAGTGCCCTGCCACCAAGGGGTTAACTTTTAAAGGGAGTTATAACCCTGTACAAGAGGGGATAAAGAGGGTTTAGATGTTCTTCTCTGTCAATAATCTGATAGAAGACTCTAGTGGAATGTGATGTTGTAAAGCTCCCCCTGTCTGATTGAAATTTGTTGACAGTTGAGGATGGAGCTTTCACTTGAATGAAGTATCTTCCTGTATCTTCCTGATAGCTATTGAATCTGAGAGACCAAGATTTCTCAGATTATTTGTTGCTCTTTTGAAGATCTGAACTTGCAGCAGAAATCTGAGATAAGAATGTTGATGTTGTTCTCAGAGATTGAGGTGCTGCTTGAGAAGATGAAGATCTGTAAAGCTTTTTCTTTCTTCCTTCTGTATTTTTTCTCGACAGCTTTCTTCTTCTTCTTTTTCTATTATTGTACTTCTGTTATCTGTAATATAAAATACTGTATATCTTCTTCCTCCTTATTTCTTTTGAAATCTCTGACTGATTTGAAATTCAAATCCCTTAATTTAAGAAATATAATATTCAGAAGATATATATTTGGTACAGCAAATCTGATACTCTTTTTATCTTTTTCCTTTTCCATGAAAGTGTCCTTTTCAGCTATATGTCAACGGCTGTATTCTCGAAATAAGAGAATAAATAAAAGGAAATATAATTGTACAGCCCTCATTCTCCGAGGGTAGACCCACCCAAGGCCACGTAGACAGAAGTCAAAGGTCAAAAGTCAACACAGAGACCAACAGTCCAAGGCAGAAGCAGAGAAGACCTGGGCGAGTATTGGCCCGGCGTGTGCGAGCAGCATCCAATACACGCCATATGGGCGACTATGGCATAGTACTAGCCGAGTATCCCATAGTCGCCGGGTTGGGGGCTGGGCTATAAAAAGCCCCTTACCCTTTGGTTTTCCTATAAATAGGACCCCAGGGGTACTTGGATTGGCACCTGGACTTGAGCTTTTGGACCCCGATATCCGAACTCTCGAGCCCGTCACCCTTGCTTATAGCCAAGTCGGTGCCTTCCCTGTACCAAGCTCGGCCACTTTGGTTTTGGAGGGGAAGACTCTCTTGAGCTTCTGGGTACATGGTGGGACCTCCCTGTCGCAGAACCTGGGGTCTTGTTTGTTGCTCTTCTAGCTTCTTCGTCGTTGCCAGCCAAGTTATCTCGTTGGACTGCCGGGCGAGTAGCCTCCGGCTGCATCGGTCCGAATCTTGAGGCCGGGATTTTCCTGGCGTCAACACTTTGGTGCGGTGAGCGTGAAAGCGAGTATACTCGCCCATAGGCGAGCTTCCTAAAGGCGAGTTCATGCAGGCATCCTGAAGGCGAGTTCCAGATCGCGACATCCTGAAGGCGAGATCCAGAGGCGAGTTCTAGATGGCGAGATCCCTACTAGCCATAGGCGAGATTCAGAGGCGAGTTCCAGATGGTGAGATCCCTACTCGCCATAGGCGAGTTCCAGAGGCGAGTTCCTGCAGGCGAGATCCAGAGAAAAGTTCAGACCAACGACTTTACTCGGAAGAGAGGCGAGCTTCCTGGATAGTGGTGAGATCCTTCCTTACTCGCCATCCTTACTCGTCCATAGGCGAGCTTCCTTGTTACTCAGCGTAGGCGACTTAACGCAGGCGGCGAACATCAAATTTGGCGAGCTCCTTCCTTCTCGCCCATAGGCGAGCAACATCAAATGAGGCGATTTCATGCAGGCGAGCTTCTTCAATACTCGCCCATAGGCGAGCTTCTTTGCTCGCAAGGTGGTGAGAACCTGGTGCCTAGTTCAAGGGTGGCGAGATCCTGAAGGGCGATTTCAAGGTCTGGCGAGTATGGAAATTAAAAAATTTTAGCGGAACCCCCGAACCCTCTGCGTAGGGGGTCTTATGTCAAAAGGGACACTCCTCCTCCCCTCAGTTCCCTACTTCTTCAATGCCAGTGATTTCCATACATGTTCATACTTACGGATGCTTTGGTAAAGCCCGCGAGTGCTTTTGTCTGACTAACAAACATGATGATTCATGACGAGTTCGACACCAAGGGAAAGCTCATAACCTACTCGCGAGGTCGCCAAGTTGATGCTCGGCGAGCTCCTAGTCACGATGGACTTCTTCAACAACCTACTCGCGAGGTCTCCAAGTTGATGCTCGGCGAGCTCCTAGTCGCGATGGTTTTCAAAGCTGGTGTTCCGCGAGCTTCTACTCGCGATGATCTTCATCAAGGACTTATGTTCCACGAGAATGCTTACTCGTGACGTCTTCAAGCTTGGTATTCCGCAAGCTCCATACTCCCGATGATCTCCTTCCGTCGGCTATGATCCAAGAGGGGTCTTACTCATAAGGTGTTCCAGTTGGTATCCCCGGTGCTATGTTCTTACTCGTGTAGCCTTCAAGTTGATATCCCTCACCTCCCTGAAATATGGGAGATTGTGAGTCTTTTGTCTCTTTCAGCTAAGCATTTTCAAAAGAAAGGAAGAAAGCAGGTGAAGTTGATCTCCACGGCAGGTTGGGAAACGGACCTCCGACTTGATTCTCATAAAACCCAGAGCGGATGATGGGACAATGCCTCGGTTGAGCATTCCCCTAAGTCCAAGCCTCTGCAATGACGATCGAGATCAGCTCCCCTCTTGCACGTTGGCCGCGGTTCCCACCGACTGCATTTCTCATCTGACTGGGGAGATTATCAGAAAGAAGTCTGGACGCCGACCTCCCAATTCGATGAAGAGATGATCGACTAAACTGATCATGGGACCCTTGAATAAAGGTGTTGTGTACCCTCGAGGGCTAAGAGCCCGTAACAAGCGATTCGTTTCCGATTATTTCCTCCAATCGTGTGAGTTAATGTACTTAAGTGTGCTTAACTCCCCGTTTAATTGTTGAGCAACAGGAAACAGGTTGGGTCGGCGTTCAGCATCCAAGTAGGATGGAGGCCTCGGGATGGTGTGTTCCTTTGGAACCTCCCCGACTGTCAGCCCCTACTTGACGCCATCCTTCAGCAACACCCAAGTAGGATGGAGACCTCGGGATGGTGTGTTCCTTCGGAACCTCCCCAACTGTCAGGCCCCTTCTTGGTGTGTTCTATGAGATTAAGAACTGCTCAGAAGTACCTAAAGGCTCAACAGGGATATCACTTGGCATCGAGAAGCTCAAACTGAACTAGGAGGGACCTTTCATCGTTCAAGAGGCATTCGAGACTGGCGGATACCACCTGCAGAATCATGAAGGGGAATTGCTTGGGAATACCTGGAGCGGCAATGACCTGAAAAGGTTCTATCCCTGAGCGGGAAGGTCTATTCTCCCCACACTTGTGTTTATTCCATTTGAATAAAAATTCTTCGCCCCCTGAAACATGGGCCGCGAGAGTTGTTTTTCTCTTCTAGCAAGAGCTTTTCGAAGTAAGGTGAAACCGATCTCCACGATGGGTTGGGAAACTGGCCTCCGACTTGATTCTCGTAAAACCCAGAACAGATGATGGGACGGTGCCTCGGTAGTGCGTTCTCCTAATACCAAGCCTCTGCACTGATGGTCGAGATCAGCTCCCCCCTTGCACGTTGGTCGAGTTACCCTCCGACCACATCTCTCATCCGACTGGAGAGATAATCAGGAGAAAGTCTGAATGCCGACCTCCCAACTCGACGAAGCGATGATCGATTTACCTGACTGAGGGACCCTTGTATAAAGATGTCATTTGACCTCTTGCGGCAAAGCCTAATATCTCTTGTCAATTATTCCAATCATATGAGTTGGTGCGGTTAATCCCCTCAGATTGTTGAGTGACAGTATGAAGACTTTTCCGCAACCTGGCGACCGATTGGGGGACAGGCCTCCAACTCGACTCTCGTAAAAACCCAAGTCGGGTGGTGGGATAGCGCCTCGGGAGAGAGTCCTCCTAAGACCAAGCCTCTGCATTGACGGTCGAGATCAGCTCCCCCCTTGCACGTTGGCCGAGTTACCCCCCCCCCCCCCCCGATTGCACTTCCCATCTGGCTGGAGAGATTATCAGAGGAGAGTCCGGGCGCCAACCCCCCAACTTGACAAAGAGATGATCGATTTGACCAACCAGCATCCAGCATCCGAGTAGGATGGAGACCTTGGGACGGTGTGTCCCCTTGGACCTCCCCAACTGCCATTCCCTACTTGACGTCATTCTTCGTCGGCATCCGGCATCCAAGTAGGATTAAGGCCTCAGGATGATATGTCCCTTCAGACCTCCCAGACTGCCTTTCCCTATCTCTTTTCCCTTAAAAATCCCATTATTATTAAAGTGATCCTAATGAACTCTTCATCAGGTGCAAGGCAAGGCCTTGAGAGCATGTGTCCCTCGGGACCCTCCGAGTGCCCCTCACAGCTCGACTCCATCAAAAGGTACCTTTGAAAAGGCGAGTATGCAGGTAATACTCGCCATATAGGCGAGTATACAGGTACGAGTATCCAGGTGCGAGTATGCCTAGCGAGCACTCAATCTCGCCTTGATCCTAAGAGCCTAGCGAGCACTCAATCTCGCCTCGATCCTAAGAGCCTAGCGAGCACTCAATCTCGCCTCGATCCTAAGAGCCTAGCGAGCACTCAATCTCGCCTCGAGCCTAGGAGCCTAAGTGACATTCAAGAAAGGAAGCAACTGCAGAAGAAACAGGCGAGCAAAAAACCTTGTCCTTTTCATTTATATGTTTGGTATTAATTACAAAAGATCTTCAAGGAGTTTACAAAAGGTCGTCGGGCGAGCAAAAAAGGTGCCTAGGCGATTAGGCGTCATCCTCGCCATCAATATCTACATATGGATCATTGCCACCATCATCATCATCCTCGTCCTCAAAATCATCGTCCTCGGAGTCACTGGACAGCTGGGGAGATGCTCGCAAGGGGGAGGTGGACTCCTCGGCGAGCAGCACCGGGATGAGGTCCACCACTGTCAGCTCCATCGTCGCCGACTTCAGAAGGTCGTCTGCCTTCATTTGGCTTAGGATGACAGTCCCCGTGGCTCGCGCGATCTCCTGACGAATGCGAGGCATATCGTCGTCGTACATCCTGATCTGCTTACCGACCCTGGAGGGGCCCGCCGCCGCTGGCTGTTGCTCGGCAGGCCGAGTTTCCAGATCAGCAATGCTTACTTGGGCGGCCTCCAAAGCCCGCCGGGTGTCGTCCAGCTCTTTCTCCAGCTGGGATGTCTTCTTCGCCATCTCCACCTCGGCGTCCTGCAAAAACGAGAAGACGCGGAAAGTAAGCAAACTATTCGGCAAAGTGGCGAGTATCCCAGAAGCGAGTAAAGAAGCAAGGCGAGTACCTCATGCTCCTTCTCTTTGATCTCCATGGAGATCATCTTCTTGCACTGGGTTTTGATCACCCCCTCATATTCAAGCAATCGCCTTGCTGTCGAATGGGCCAGCTCGGCAGATCACAGCAGAGATCGCGAGGTCTTGTGATCCAGATACTCAGAAGACTCCTCCTGCAGTCTCTCAGCATCCTCGCAACCGTAGATGGCGTTGAGCACATCGAAGCCCTCGCCCTTGTCCTCCCAGTCCTCCGACCAGGGCGGGAGGTTGGAACTTAGAGACACCACATGGGCGCTCTCCAACCAGGACACCAAGGGGCGACCATAGGCATCCTCGCCACGCCCGTCGAGGTTGAAATTCGGGTGGGCGTAAGGCTCGCCAGCCTCAGAAGCGTCCGCTTTCTTGCCAAGGTCCCTATGAGCGACCTCCTTCTTCTTCCGCTTCTTCGAAGGCCCAGAACCATCGCCGACGATCAAGGGCTCATCGCCTCCTGGCGACAAATCGATGGGCGAGTGCACCCCATTCCCGCGAGCGGAGGTCCCTGCACCTCCTTGTGTGGAAGCCGCCACCTTCAACGCCACAGGGAGAAGCTCGCGCGGCAGAGTGTGGACTGCTGCAACAAAAATAAAGACATCTCCTGTTAGTCGCCAGATTGAAGATAAAGAACGAGTATAACGAATACTCGCGCAGTAGGTTACCTTCGCCCGGGAACACCTCAGCGAGTTCGTCTATTCGCCTCCTCCAGAACACCGCGTCAAGGCGGCGATTCTTAAAGGATTCGAGCAGTTTCTCGCCACCCTCACTCAAGAGAGAAGCCTCGAAGACGCTCTCCGGCGGCTGGAAGGACTCACCCACCCCTGGCGAGGAAGTCGAGCGACAAACCCTGGCGGGATGTACTTCGCCGAGAATATCTCCAAGTCCTTCTCGGTTGTGATGGACTTCTTGAAGGTGGTCATCGCAAAGTTCTTGGCGTGATTGGCACGCCGGATGGTCGCCTTGTCAGTCATCTTAGAGGAAAGAAGGAAAGAAGGGCGAGTATCGGAGAATGCGAGAAGAGGAGAAGAGGACGGAGGATACTCGCGTGTGAGCTAGAAGATCGCCGAAAGCGTAATTAATACTCACCCACCCCCTATTTATAGTAGTAGGGTAGCTTGGCTTATCGAGCACGACGGAGCGATTAAGAATAAGGAGGTGGCAAGTATTAAGACAAGGTCGCCGACTCAGCAGCACGCGTCAAAAAGGTGCCGACTTCGAAAGCACGAAGACCTACAAGAAGAAGCATGAAAGAAGCTCGCCAGGTACAGGCGACATTCAGACACTACTCGCCAAAATTGAAGAAGATAGAAAAATCCTGACAAAAAACCATCACAGAAAAAGAAAGCAAAGCAAGTAATAAAGGGCGAGTTTCCAATACTCGCCGAATAATATTACATCAGATAAAAATCAAGTGTTCAGAATTACAGGAATGCTCGCCAAGGACGACATAGCATAGAAAGAAGAAAAGAAAGAGAAGACAACAGCTAGGGAGGCGCCTGAATATTCGCCTGAGGATCCGGGCGCTGAGGATGTCGCCCGACCCAGCCCAAGCTGCGAGCTCGCTTGAAATGCTTGAAGGCTACGGTCATCGCATCCTCACCCTGCCGTAGCTGGTCTTCAATCCTCACCAGCCGACCAACCGAGCCCATGCTCGCGGGCATCCCTACCATCTCGTCATGGTGCAGCTGCTGGCGATGTTCGAGCCTCGCAACTCGACGTTCCAAGTCGCTGACAGTATGAAGGCGAGACTCTGCACCAGCCAGGCGAGTATCAAACTCTTCCAGTCGTGATACTCGCACCTCCAACTCAGTCAAGCGACGATGAGCGTCGCTGCTCGCCAGGCGCTCAACCCGCGACTCCATCTCAGTCAGGCGGCGATGAGGCTCGCTGCCCGCCAGGCGCTCTAGCTTCGCCTCCAAATCCAAGATCGCGCAAGTAACCATCTCCTGGTACTCGCGAGAAGGAAGCCCGACGGCGTCGATCAAGGCCCCTATAGGAGTACGAGCGCGAGCTGCAGAAAAGGTAAGAATGTCAGAGCTTTGACGATGAGAGGAACGGAGTAAAGACAGTGGCGACTATCGAAGACAGCGACCAAATACCTGGCCGAAGACTGCGAGAGTGATGGCAAGGAGAGCCCCTTCCTCGCCGAGGAGACGCGCTGCGATGGTGATCGCCTTGCCGAGCAGGATGGGACCCAGCGATCTGACCCTGGCTGGGAGGCGCGTTCCCTCGATCGCGACTATCAGATGGTCGCCCTCCCTCCCCCCCCCCCCCCCCCCCCCACCCCCCCCCCCTCGGTGGAAATAAGCCCGAAGGGCCCTCAATCCCTCCACGGCGCGAGGATTCTCCCTGGTGGGTTGCGGGAGCAGTAGAAGTCGAAGGGCGCTGCTCGCCCTGAGTGGTAGCGGAAGGAGGAAAAGGAGGAGGTGGCGGAAGCCCACCCGCGGGCAGCTGCGAACTGTTCGCCAGCCCCAAAGATTGAAGAGGCAGTGGTGGCGGAAGCACGCTGCCCGTCAGAGGAGCCCGTTGCTCGCTCATCGGCCTCTTCTCCAACAAAGAGCTGTGGAGAACTCGCGTCGAGCGCCCACCACCCCTAGGCGAGATCATGGGCGACGATCTCAGAGGAGGTACGGCCAGAGGCTCCTCCTGAGCACCGATGGTAGACGAATCTGCGAGCATAGAAGAGGAATTTAGCGTTACAAACCAAGTTGAGACTAATCAAGGAGGTGGCGAGTAGGTAGCTCTCCACCTCGCGCAGGAGCGAGATTCTCCGATTGATTCTGGGCCGAGGTCCCAGGCACGCTCGCCACCTCGGCGACATTTGGAGCAGGAAGATCAGTGGCCGGCGAGTTGCCCTCGTTGGACAACCCCAACTCGTCCAGCAGTTGCTGGTGTTGGTCGCCTAAAGGGGCGGCGACATCCTCTTCGGCGACTTTCTTCTTCCCCTTCTTCTTTTTCTTCGCCAGCCTCTTCCTCTTCTTGGTAGCGAGGAAGTCCTCAACCTCGGGACCTAGGCGTGGAGGGAGCGAGGGACCATCGAACAGACCCACAAGACCAGCCATGGCCGCCTTAGCTTCTGCAGCATAGTAGCGCGCCATCTTGAGCGAGTTCAGAAAAGTCGTGCCACCAGAGACCCCTGCCCCTCTATTTATAGAGTTTGAGCGTCGACCAGTGAGACGGGGAGTAAAAGCCAATAGTCGCCAGTGGGGAATCTCGTCGAATGAAGGTTGGATGATTCTTTCCGAGCAACTACGTTACTCACAAAGAGCGGGGATTGTGTACAACCCTCATTCTCCGAGGGTGGACCCACCCAAGGCCACGTAGACAGAAGTCAAAGGTCAAAAGGTCAACACAGAGACCAGCAGTCCAAGGCAGAAGCAGAGAAGACCTGGGCGAGTATTGGCCCGGCGTGTGCGAGCAGCATCCAATACTCACCAGATGGGTGACTATGGCATAGTACTCGCCGAGTATCCCATAATCACCGGGTTGGGGGCTGGGCTATAAAAAGCCCCCTACCCTTTGGTTTTCCAATAAATAGGACCCCAGGGGTACTTAGATTGGCACCTGGACTTGAGCTTTTGGACCCTGATTTCCGAACTCTCGAGCCCGTCACCCTTGCTTCTAGCCAAGTCGGTGCCTTCCCTGTACCAAGCTCGGCCACTTTGGTTTTGGAGGGGAAGATTCTCTTGAGCGTCTGGGTACGTGGTGGGACCTCTCTACCGCAGCACCTGGGGTCTTGTTTGTTGCTCTTCTAGCTTCTTCGTCGTTACCAGCCAAGTCATCTTGTTGGACTGCTGGGCGAGTAGCCTCCGGCTGCATCGGTCCGAATCTTGAGGCCGGGATTTTCCTGGCGTCAACAATAATATCCTTGACTTATCTAGAGAAAATAGATCCGTTGTTGGTAATCTGAGTTCAGAGAATTGAATAAAAATAATCTGTCTGAAATACTGAACTGAAAAGAAATTTTGTCGACCTGAATACTGAATTCGTCGAACAGAATGTAGAGTTCGTCGACCTCAACTTAATCTGGCTGGAAGAATTGAATTAGTCGATCTGAATGATATTTTGTCGAACGCAGAGATCTGGCAAATTCATCGACCGCTGAACTAAGCAAATTCGTCGACCGCTGAACTGAATAAAATCGTCGACTGCTGAGACTGAAAGGTTCGTCGACCGCTGAGAGCATTTCATCGAACGCAAAGAGGAGTTCGTCGAACGCAGAATGAGTTCGTCGAACGCAGAGAGGAGTTCGTCGAACACAGAATGAGTTCGTCGAACGCAGAACCTTGGCAAGTTCATCGAACGCAGGAGCATGTCGTTCGTCGAACGCAGGATAGAGTTCGTCGAACGCAGTGAGGAGTTCGTCGAACGCAGAAAACTTATCTTTTCCTTAGTTTTAACAGCCTAAAACCTTGACCCTTGGACTATACAATTGGGGTCAACTTAGTCCTAATAAACAGATAGTGATCCTAGCCCAAATCAGTAATAGGGTTGTTCCAAAAATTTCTAGCACATGTAATGCATCAATGGAATTTGAAACAAGAAAGAAATTTTATTTACTTACAATGCTTTCGGATGAGGCAAGATTTGAACATGAAGTTCCTTTTACATCTTCTTTGCATTTATCTTCCATAGATGAGTTTCCTTCTTTCCTTCTCATTGATGTGTTGACTTCTTCCATTCCATTTGATGTTCACTTCATACCTAGAGAAAGAGAATCATGAGTATTTTCAAGAAAATTACAAATTTCATAAGCGGTAGGAAATAAATAAATGAGTTTAAAGATATTTTGATCTAGTGCACAGAATAAACTATTTATTGATTTAGTCTTTAAAACCATCTCGTTTCTATTTAGAATACTTGAGGGATTTTAGAAGTAATATTCTCGACGATATTTCATAAGCGGTAGTACTTAATATATCAGAGTCCCGTCGACATTCCTTTCTCGACGATATTTCATTCTCGACGTTGTTTTTAAATATGTTAACGCTATCGCCAGCGGTAACGTTAACGCGTCGCGGTAGAACTTGCTATATATGAGTCACGTCGATATTCCTTTCTCGACGATATTTGCCATCTCGACGATATTTCCAAGTATGCAGAAGTTGCCGCCAGCGGTAGCGTTAACGCTCCGTGATAGCAACAAAGCATCGTAATGATAGAGGATCATCGTCTTTCTTTTTCGGACTCATAGGGGCTTGAAAGCTGAAGTTCCTGCACACTATAAACACATGACAAGTATGATCAAATATAATGGGATTTGTTATTCTCAAACCAAGAGATGTGGAAAACATGTTCCAACAGAACATTTATTCATCACATGTCATGTGTTTGGAACACCTAGAGTCCAAGTACCACACGTTCTCCTTATTCTTAGCCTGCCAACACACCTAAAAAGAAGATGAGAGTAAAGATTTTGTTACCGAAGTTGTTCCACCCATAGTGTAGGTAGAATACTTTGGTACCCAAATTTGCATTTCTTTATTTAGACCTTTCTTCATGCATGAGCTGGAAGTGTGACCAAACCTTTTGCATTTGGCCCACTTGGTGTCAGTGGTGGAAGCCTCCCTTTGTGTTCTGGCTGGGCTCACACTAGAGGAAGTGGCGAGCTTTCAGAGCTAGCAGATTTATTTTTCTTTTTCATATTTTGAATTTTCTGGTTTGCTGAAGAGCGGTTACCGTCGGCGGTAGTACTAGCGCTTGGCTGTAACTGTCCATTATTGTATCATAGCCCAAACTTTCCAGATCTCAGACACTGAGCTCCCAACAACATATTAATTGATTTCTGGCCAATCCCAATTTTTTGGATGGCACAGTTCAGGACATGGATCCTATCTTTCAAAGCGGTGTTTTCCGTGACGAGCATCACGCACTGGTTTGCAAACTATTTCTTACCATCTTCAATGTGGCCAAGAGAAATCTCAAGCCTTTTCACCAAATCCTTCCTATCTTTTGTATGAGTTTTGAGTGAGGAGGAAGTCTTGGAGAGGCTTTCTTTTAGCTCTTCAATCGTAGCTAACGAGTGAGTGCACTCTTTTCATTCGATTTTCTCTTTTCCACATTTTTTTCAGATCATTAGATAAACCTTGTAAATCTTTTTTCATTTGCTTGTTCTCAGACTTCAAAAAACTATTTACATCTAATAAATCATCTAGTTTATCACACATGCTCTCATGTAAATCATACAATTCTTCATAAGAAGGAGAAGTTACCTCAGTGTCACTATGGACACTGGATTTGTAGCCCGACTCATTCTGCTGCTTCACCATGAGACACATATTTTCCTCCTCCTCACTACTTGAGCTGGAAGTGCTTGATTTGTCAGATGAAGTATCGTATCACGTTGACGCCTTCAGCATCTTCTTCTTTCACTTGCTCCAATTTTTCTTCTCCTTTTCATCCTTCAGATATTTTGGACATTCTCTCTTAATGTGTCCAATTTTGTGACAGTGGAAGCACTCCAGAGTAATCTTTTCGTCATCACTTTCTGCCACCTTTGACGACTTGTTCCAGCTCCATTTTTCTTCAACACCGTTCTTCATGAATCTTCTGAATTTTTCACACCTCTTAGGGTTCCTCATGAATATTTTGAACCCTTGGGCATACATGCTCACTTCATTATCAGTTTCCTCGATCACTTCCTTTTCCATGGCCACCTTTAGTGCGAGTGCCTTTTTCTTTTGCTCCCTGGGATATTTTTGGCTTGAATTTACAGTTCAAGCTCATGGGTTTTCAGATTCCCAATTAGGCTCTCTATCTCCAAGTCACTGATGTTGTGAGATTCATCTATGACGATCACCTTTGGATTAAACTGCGGAGGGAGGGATCGCAAGATCTTCCTCACCAAGCCTCCATTCGAGAAAGTCTTTCTGAGAGATCTCGAGGCATTGACGATCTTTATGAAGCGAGTTTGCATATTGTCCAACTCCTCATCGATCTCCATTCAGAACTATTCATATTCAGATTCAAGTTGGAACGACTTCGACTCCTTTACATGTGAGGTACCTTCATGCATTAATCCTAATAATCACCAAATATCATATGCAGTTTCACAGTTGCAGATTCTATTAAATTCAATTTTATCTAGTGCACAATATAGAGAATTCATGTCTTAACGTTATTGGTGCATCTCAGTTTATCTGCGTCATCCCACTTGTCGTTAGGTTTAATCAGCGTTGTTCTCCTACCATGACAGTGGGTGCAGTGTATTTTGATTCAACCATGGCACATGCATCCATGCTTTGAGTCATCAGAAATATCTTCATGCGTGTCCTCCAGTGACTATAATCACTCCACATAAATAGTGTGGGTCTACTCACTCCCTGCCCCTCAGGAAAGGCATGATTATAGTTGTCCATCTTACTTCAGGATTTTAATCCCTTTTCGAAGTAACCTACTCTGATATCACTTGTTGGATCTGGTGGCCAACCTTAGAGGGGGGAGGGGGTGAATAAGATTTTAACAGAATACTGGAGTTTTACAAGATTCTGTAGCCGAAATATACTTTTTGGACACTAGCGCTAGGCAGTAGTGTTACCGCCGAAGGTATCTCACAGAAACTGTATTCTCGTCCTACAGTGGATCGATTCAGCACAGAAAAGCCACACTTCACAGACAGAAGGAATTATAATCACAAACATAAACATGATTTCATTGAACAATTAGCAAATGATTAGAAGTACAAAATTAGATCTCCATGACGACAGAGATCTTAAGCGATGATTATAAGACTCTTTAGGTTTCTATACCGACCCTCCCCTTGAGGACCGGTTATCTCTCTCCCTTCTCCCTGAAGGTCTTCGAGCCGGATCTCTCTCTTCCCATCGGGAAGGTCTTCGAGCCCACTAGATCTCCCCGATCTAAACGTCCTCCCCAGACAATTTCTCAGGGACTCCTCCTCAGAATCTGACGTACACACTAGATGATTTCTCCACACACGATACAATAAAAATGAAAGAGAAGAAAAGAGATCAAAGAAGATTTTCTCCCTCAAGTGTATATCTTCGGAGGCGGTGAGCGATCAACGCTTTTGATCCTCGTTCCTTATGTGCTCGGTAGTTCTTCGATTCTCGTTCTCCGATGTTCTTCTTCGTTCTTACTTTAAGGAAAGAGTTCTTCTCCTTGAATGATGGCTCCTTGTTGTAGAGACAGCCTAACAGCCTTCTGTCTTTCCTGGGTTCAGTAGTCGTATACGTCCAAGAGATAAAAGAATGCTTTTATACATAGTTACATAAGCTACCGCTGACGGTATCTTAAACGCCCAATGAGGTTCTTTTATGCGTTTTCTCCAGTCATCGTGCTTCATGTAAGGAAGGTGGCAGGTCTTTCCTTTGTCGTCATCGTTAGCGCAGAGCGTTAGAGCTAACGAAAGCGGTAGTCTCGCTTGTTTAAGTAACTTGAGTCGATGGCCGTCTGCAACGAAGGAAAGTGGCAGAACATTCCTTGTACACCATGGTTACCGTGGGGCAGTAATATCTACAGCGGAGCGGTAGTAACATGTTTGGTAACATTTCCTCTTCTATTTTACCACCACTTTCTTTCGTCGATCACTTGGATTGCTGATGTGGACTCCAAGATAGCGCGACGAGTTAGTGGTAGCGCGTAATGGTAGTGGTCTAGATGATATGATTCTCTTCAAGTCATCACTCCAGTTATCCAGATGACAAAATTGTCTAGACAATATTGCTATCGCCAGCGGTAGCTCTTTAGCGCAAGTGGTGTGTTGTCTGGACGATATGATCCTCTTCTAGCTGAATCTCCAATTATCTAGATGACACAAACTGTCTAGATGATATTGCTAGCGTGCATCGATAGAGCTAGTGCCAGTGGTAGGATGTCTCAATGATATGAGGTTTAACCGATATTTGCCTTAGACTTGAGCAAGTCTAGTTGTCTTGTCTAATCCGAGCTAGCGCGCGGTGTTATCTCAAGCGCTAGTGGTAACTCACATCGTTGAGTTCCAGCACAATTTCACACTTGTAAACCTGCACATTATACCCAAAAGATCACTAGATCTCTCAATATGACCAACGAAAGGGGGCTTTAGTCATTTTCCCTAATAAATAAGACTCATATCACTCGAATGATTCATAATCAAATTAGTCCAATGGTCCATCTTTATGGAGTTTGGATATGCGTTTCTCATTTATATGGCCTAAACGACAATGCCAAAGGTGTCATTTGATTTTAGTCTTTTAGTATTTTCAATGTTATAGAGGGGTTGGTCTAAGTTCAAAACATACAAACCATTAAACATCTGAGCAACACCATAACAAACATCATTCATATAAATTGAACAACAATTATTCTTAATCATAAATAAAAAACCTTTCATGTTTAAACATGAAATAGAAATAATGTTTCTAGTTATAGTTGTTACGTAATAGCAATTCTCTAATTCTATTACAAGCCCAGTGAAGATGATAAGTTCATACGACAACGACAACAACTCTTGCTCCATTTCTAACCCATAGGTCTACCTCTCCTCTATCCAGCATTCTTCCCCTTCTCAGTTCCTGCATATCTATACAAATGTGAGAACCACATTCGGTATCTAATACCCAAGATAATGGAGTAGAAAAGTTATTTTCTATAACAAAAATACTTGAAGTGGAAGTCACATTTCCCTTCTTCTTTTGCAAATACTCTATATAAAGAGGACAATTCTTCCTCCAATGTTCTGCCTTTCCATAAAGGTGGCAATTCCCTTCCTTGGCCAGTCCTTTCTTTTTCAGTACTGAAGACATGAGATCAATATATGACTTAGACCCTATCTTAGTCTTCTTGAATCCCTTGGTCTTGCCCTTACCTTTACACACCATCAATATGGGGCTAGTATGCTTAGCTTTCTTCATGTTATTTTTGGCAGTTCTTAACATACCAAGGAGCTCGGGCAGCGTCTTGTCAATTTCATTCATATTGTAATTTAAAACAAACTGCTCAAAACTATCCGGCAATGATTGCAAGATTAATTTAGTGGCAAACTCTTGGCCTAAGGGAAAACCCAAATTTTCAAGGTTCTCAATGTACTCAATCATATTTAGTACATGAGTTCCTATTGGGTCACGAGCTCCTATCTTGCACTAAAACAATACCTTGGATACATCAAACCTCTCTTGTCGAGCTTGCTCTTGAAACATTTTCTGTAGGTGCTCGATTATCTCATAACCACACAATGTCTCATGTTGCTTTTGAAGCTCAGAGGTCATAGTGGCAAGCATGAGGCAATCGACATCCAATGAGTCATCTTGATACTTCTTATAAGCCTCTTTATCTGCCCGAGAGGCAGATCTGACTGGCTCTTCAGGGGGATTATACTCTAGGACATAGAGCTTAACACTTGAGGACAATCCTTAAGTTTCTATACCAGTCCAGGAAGTTTGTCCCATTGAGCTTGTCCTTCTCAAGGAGGGCTCTCAGGGACAAGGTGTAGTGTGAATTACGTGTCATGAAAATTCTACACGAATTATGCAAAATCTTTTAGTATTATTTATTTAAATACATTTTATTTAATAAAGGCTTTTATTAAATGCTCCAACTATTTTCTTCGAATTAACAACCCTTAATATCAACTCGGAGAGTTTATACGAACTACTCTATAGTGGGACAAGATCCATATTTCACCCCCATCATGAGTTAGTTTTGGTTGATCACCCGTAACGTGGCTATTTAGGTAGACAACATTTGTCAATTGTATCAAATGCAACTCTTGTATGGTTGGTGAATAACTATTATTCGCATCCATCTTATGGTGCATGTCAACTCTATGCCTCTAGGTACTCAACCATTGAGGTCACCTAATTAAGTTAGACCTGATGTCGACAACGGAATATCATAATTATCCACTCGCACCCTCACAAAGATAGATTAATACACCTTGTTTTGGCAAGCCTACACTTCATCGATCGAGGCATGAAGAGTGTCATCCATCGGAAGACATCTGAATACTTAATATAAAATCTAATGGATTTTTTATGATCGAAGATTAACTTTTAATCGCATCATAATTAATGTTTAATTACTTGCACAAATTCAAACAAAATCATGAAAAGAAAAGTAATACCATTCTTATTAAAAGAAATTTCAGAAGCTCCTGACAGGGATCTAATCCACCATATTTTCATAGAAGAAAATTATCAACCTTTGATATTCCAAGAATAAATATGAACATTTAAAACAATTCTAAATCTTCAGATTTACACGTACTTCATTCAAGAAAATTCATCTCTCCCTATACAATAGACAAGCTCACATTTTTGTGCTTTAGTTTCACAAACTATATAGAGAATGACGGTTACTGCGAAGGGAGAAATTTCTTAAATAATGGTAATCGCATAACCTAACTATGATACCACTGTTGGGTTTCTATGTCATCAAATGCGCAGCGAAAATTTCGAAGAGAAATGATCTTGCGAAAACCAATAAATCAAGAAGAAACTTATACCTACACCGAAATCAAATTCCATGAAGGGGGAATGTTGTTTGAGTACTCAAACATAGAACTAGATCCACGTCTCTAGGAGTATCCACACAAACACTGGAAACACATTGCCAATCGTCCAATGAATGCGGGCTAGAGAATGATCGTCCTCTATGTCTCCACGAAGTACAAGCTTCGATTCCAGGAGATGGAATTGCTGCCGAATTCAGGTCTCACGAATGAGAATACGCGTGCGTGGCTTTCCGAAAGCGACGACGTCGGCGGCTGCGGGTTCTCCTTTTCCGAAAGAGTCGAACTCTTAACTTTTTTTTTTACATTGGAGAACCCAATATATAGTAATGTTTATGAACCGCAGATTCTCTTAATCGCATGCCCATGACCTAAGAGAGGAGTAAACAGAATATCAACTTGATTTCTTTACGATATCGACGTGACGTCAAGTCAATATTCACAATATCGACTTGATGTCTAGTCGATATTTACAATATCGACTTGATGTCTAGTCAATATTCACAATATTGGTTTGATGTCTAGTCGATAAACACGATGTCGACCTGATGTCTAGTCAATATTCATAATATCAGCTTGATGTCTAGTCGATATTTATCTTGTCAACATCCATAGTATCAGCTTGTTGTCCAAACGACATCCATAGTGTCGGCTTGATGTCTAGTTGATATTCACAATATCGACTTGATGTCTAGTCGATAATTATCTAGTCGACATACATACAAGGTCAAGCCGACATAGTTTTTACTCTTATTCAGCATATGCTCGGTCAGCCTTACATTAATGAGTCCAATGGTACGATGAGGATAAGAAGATGAGATCCTACAACAAGAAGGCCATGATCGTCCTTGTCAGCACTCTTTCTAATGATCTCTACTAGACCATCATAAATTATGCATCATCCAAAGAGATCTGGGATACTCTCACAATAATAGTTGAAGGAAGTGAGGATGTTAGGAAGCATAAGAAAGGAGATCTCATAAGCCAGTATGAGAAATTCAAGATGAAGGAAGATGAGTCGGTGGTGGAAGGGTACAAGAGATATACCACCATCATCAATCGGTTGAAGACTTATGGAAGGGATATCTTTGATGAAGAGAAAAATGACAAGCTACAACACCACAAACCCAAAACTAAATGAGATTATGAGGGATCTATGATTCTTTGGGAAGTCCCATGGAGATTGGGGACTGAATTGGCGTGCTTTGGAAGTCATCTAAAGCCAAAAGGCTCTACATGGCCTTGTATATGGACGTGTATAGGTTCGCGTCCAAGCCATGTACAAGACCTAGTTATCCTGAGGCATACACGACCTGATTTAATTATTTTACACGGGCGGGTAGTGAGTCGTGTCAGGATACACACCTGGGACAAATTCATGTCCCTGGATATGTACAGACCCAGGTTTCAAAATGTGTAGGCATTTTCTTCTCGAGAGCTAAACTGCCTCATATACAAATATGTACTGGTCCGTGAATAGATTTTAAGTGTGTTTTCTGAGTAGTTCGTTTTGAATCTTTAATATTACGGTGGGGAAGTTGTGTCGAGGCCTTTAGGTCAAATCAGTGGTAAAGAGAACCTCACTTCATCCAAGTCTCTCTATCATAGGTTAGAGAGAAAAGAAGAGGAAGAAGATGCTTCTTCTTCCATTATAGGCCGATACAAAGCTCTGATCTACGAGTCGAGACCGAATTTATGGAGAGCATTCAATTTGAGGGCGCTCAACTTCTTATAAAGAGTCCTACGTAGGACGCTTTATATGACTCTTTGTAAGACTGTTCGCAGGACTCTTTGAATGACTCTTCGTAGGGCTCTTCGTAGAACTATTTATAGGACTCCTCGTAGGACTCTTCATAAGACTCTTACTAGGACTATACTTAGGACTCTTCGTAGGAATCTTCATAAGACTCTCGTAGGACTCCTCGTAGGACTCTTCATAGGATTGTTTGTAGGACTCTTCTTAGAACTCTTTGTACTACTCTTCTTAGGACTCTTTGTAGAAATCTTCGTATGAATCTTCGTAGGACTCTTCGTTGGGACTCTTCGTATGAATCTTTGTAGGACTATTCGTACGACTCTTCTTAGGACTCAATGTAGGACTCATTGTAGGACTCTTTATATAACTCTTATGTAGATTCTACTTAGGACTCTTTGTAGAACTCTTCACATATAGGACACTTTGTGGGACTCTTCGTCAAACTCTTCGTATGACTCTTCTTAGGAATCTTCTTAAAACTCTTCGTAGTACCCTCCATAGAACTCTTCGTAGGACTCTTTGTAGGAATTTTCGTTGGACTCTTCTTAAGACTATTTTGTAGGACTCTTTGTGGGACTCTTCATAGGACTCCTTGTAGGACTCTTCATAGGACTCTTTGTAGGACTCTTCGTAAGACGCTTTGTAGGACTCTACTTAATTAGAAATCTTCGCAGGAATCTCACCAACTCTCGCGGATCCTCAAAGCCCAGCACGAGAGAGAAATTGTACTCCTGGCCCGTGAGCCTACTACAGCGTCCCGACAGCTCCCTCCATGTCTCAGGCAGTTTCCAAGGGTTCCTGACAAACCCAAAAAGAGTTCCCTCGTGTTGATAATCGTTCTTGTCTTTGAAAGTAAGCCACCTCTTGTTGGTCTTCACCTCGATCCGATCCCTAGAGAGGGAGAAAACCTCGCACCACTCTCGGAAGAGATGAACAGTCAGCCGGGAACCATGATCTTGGAAGAAGTAAACCATGCCCATGATTCTTGTCATGCCCATCGAGGAGAATTGTGGGACACTACAGAATTGAAAGATCTCGATAACCTCCTCAGTGGGAGGGATCCAAAATCCCGATTTTAGACACCCCTCTAGATCGCAACATAGCCCGCGGGAAGTTTCTGAACTCGCTCCTCCGGGAGAGGGATCCTCACCTCGACATCCGCTAGGATACCAAAATGCTTCTGCCACACGCCCACCCAGTCCTCGCTCAAATTCGAGGGAGACACATTGACTTCGCTAAAGTATAACGCTTCGGTACCTGAAACGGAGAAAAGTGGTACCATAAAAAAACATGAAAATTAGAGATGGAAAAATTATAAGGAATCGGAAGTCAACCCACGCCTCGAGCAGGGTACACGCACGCCGCAGAACTCCTCACACGCGATGCGCGATAACACGCTCACGCGTGCACACGGTAGCACACACATGATAGCACGCACGTGCGCACGGTAGCACATGCCTGCGCACAGGCACCACATGGCTGCCGACGCCCACGCGCACAATGGTTGTACACGCGCATTGGGATGCCTACACGCCGCGCAACAACATCCGCGTGCACGATGGCAGGGCGCCTTTTCCTCCTCTTTTCTCTCTCTTTTCCCGCCTCATCCTTGCGTAAAAAATTTCAAAAATTCTTACCTTCGAGGATGGAGGCATGATGATGGAAAATCTCCTCGTATTTTGATCAAGAACTCTCTTAAAAATTCTCCATCGCAAAATAATGAAAAGGAGTAAAAGAGACCTCAAATTTATTAGTTTTGCGCAGGACTTATAATAGAAGGCGCAATTAAATCAAGAAAATATGCTGTCATATCTCACTCCCCTAAAGGAGGAAATAGAATAATCTCAATTCAATTTGCTATCTCATAAAAAGGGAAAGGAATATTTGTTATGATCACTGGAGATCTCCGGAATCAATCAAAAGGATACTCATGATTTCACGCCGCAAATGAAAAATCTGTAGCGGGGGAGCGCCATCATATTTAAGTGCTCGGCTCAAAGTTGTCACAAGAGCTACTAATAATATTCGGGCTCGTCCCTTTAAGTTTCACGACCAGCAAAAATTAGGGGCATCTGATGGCGTTTCTCCTAAAAATATCTGAGTCAAACCAGACCAAAGCACTCAAGCAAGTCAACCCGACTGAACCTGTCGTGCATACAAACTGCACTCGCTCGGAGGATCACAAGACCGCCCAGAGGGGCGCTATGATAAGGCGGTCATAGGGCGCCGCACACAGTCGCGAGGCTATGTTCCACGTGCGGCCACAAGGGAGAGTGAGGCCTCCCCGCACACGCACACACAAGGCCACACACATGTGCTCCCCACGCGCTCCCGTGTGGATGGCCTTCCCGCGCGCACGCGAGGTTGCGCATGTGCGTCCTCTCCCCGCACGCGCGCACCGACAACACTCAACCTGCTCTGGCCTCTAGCCACCGTCACTGGGCAACTTGCCCGGGCCGCTCGGGGTGAATGTTTGTCATTTTCGGAAAATTTGTGATCCAGGTGATCGGAACCGAGCAATGTCATTCGTCAACTCCAGATCCAGCCAGGCGCAATTACCATCGCGTCTCTTCAGAAAAGCTATAAAAAGTCTCATAGGCCTTCATTTGAAGATACACAATCCAAGACACAAGAGAGAGGTATGTGGTGTTCCGACGAGGACTTATCACTCTTCTCGCTCCTTCGCTCCAAATCCGCTCTAGTCACTCTTAAGTATGCTCAAGCTCAAGGCTCCAGTGGACGCTCTCGCAAGCATCGGTAAAGGGACGAAAGAATGCTCGCGAGGATGCTCTGGGACTTAGTCTTTTCCCCTTCCTTTGTCTTCAAGACTTGTAAAATGGAGAGGTGACCTGTCACCCTATAAGGATCCCAAAACCTTGTAACCGCCAAGGAACTAGTGGAATTTAGCTGGCACAGATCTGACCACATGATTTTTCACCCTTTTTGGGTTTCCCACGCTAAAACTTTCACTGCCATCGTTTTTGGTTCACTTTTGAATGTTTGCGAGGTCGGCTCACTCTTGAGCTAAGACAGTCCGATTCTCCGGACCAGGCGAAAGCCGAGTGACCCGAAAAAATAGTCAAACTAGATTTGTATTCTAATTGGTCGAGAGATCCATTAATATGAGTAGAACACATATTGGTAAAGAGAGTTGCATGCACTCCCTCAAGAGAGGAAGACATAAATCTTCTAGATTGAAGTCAAATCCAATATAGCGGCTCACCTCGTAAAACAATTCTAAGGGGTGTCGATTATCGAAAGGAAATTTGGTCGATTAACCTAAGGTTAGGTAGAAGTTTTTCTGTAGTGAGGTGCTATCATACTTTAGGAGCCTCCACGGTCAAGATTATATATTAAGATGCTTATAATTCAATTTGAGTTTATTAATTCTTTTATTGGGATTCTAGATCAAGTACTTCATTTTCTCTTATTTCTCTCTTATCATTTAGATTATCTTTTCTTTAATTTAAAAATTATAAAACCATATTTCATAGATAAAATAGTAGTAAGTTTGTGAGTATGAGTAATCAACAAATCCGAAAAAATATAACACTTGATATTATCCTTTTTAATATCTTATACTATAATACGATATGTATACTTGTCTTATCGGATTGTTATTTCAGATACACTTTTAGCGTATCAAATATAAAGACAAGCTAGCAATCCTTGTCCACACAGGTGGAAACAGTTATGGGATGAAAAGATGCACTTTTTGAGTGACACGCCTGTGTGTCAAGGGCGTGTAGAAGTTGGATGTAGTTTTTGAAGGCTGAATGCGGTTTGGAGACATCAGACGCAATGATTGGGCGACATGGTCGAGTGACACACCTGTGTCATAAGGGCGCGTCGACCAAAACCTTGATCGCTTGATTTGTCTCTATAAATACAACATTTGACCTGAAGAATGTATGCTTGATTCAGCCGTAAAAGTCCAGAAAACCTAAAATAGACGGGAACACCAAGAAGGGAAGAGGAGAAGGAGGATCCATGGTGAAAGGAGGTTACTCTTGTATTCCCTCTTATATTTTTAATGTTATCTTTTCTTCCTCAGATATTCTTATATATCTTGTGTAGTTTTGTTTGCGTAATCATGTCACTTCATGTTGTTTGAATATTGAAAACTTTACTTAATAAAATCTTTATTTTTCTTCTCCTTCTCTACCGTTCCTAAGATTTGTATATCCGAGTTAATAACAGAATGGAGTGGTAGATTGCGACTATCATTTTCATATTAGTTACTCGTAGTTCAGAACATATGATTTTGAGTATTGTTGCGAGTAGGATCACGCACAAATAAAGAGAGTTGCATACTCTCTAAAAGAATATGGAACCATAAATGTTGAAACCGACTACTCGGTCTCCATGGAGTTCGGGGTCCCAAAAAGGGGTGGTCTCACACCTACTTCTCTCGAGCCAACTCTCTAGGCAAGAGCACTTGGACTTGGAAACGGACCCTAGGCTACAGCGAGGAGGTCCCACCTCACACCCGGAAGACCTGAGAGATCTTCCCCTCCCTAGCCAATGCTGAACCAGAAGCACCAAAGGAGAGCTCTAAGGGAAGGAGAAGATCCGAAATTTGGAAATCTAGAAGTCCTCCCCTTTGGTGCCCCTTAGGGTCTATTTATAGGTTTTCCAAGTTGGGCTACAAATAGCCAAAAACTAATCTGCCAGATTACCAAAATACCCTCGGATCTGGACCGTGAATAGCCAAAATTGGACTGCAAATAGCCAAATCCCACTGTTCTGAGATACTAAAGGCAGATCAACCCCCCCCCCCCCCCCTCCTCTGGAACTGGGCGAGAGAGGTTACCCTAGCTGAGCGCGGGCGAGAGGGGGGGCACCCGCCCCTCCCCTCTCGCCCCTAGCTGGGCGCGGGCGAGAGGGGGGGCACCCGCCCCTCCCCTCTCCCCCTAGCTGGGCGAGGGCGAGAGGGGAGGCACCCGCCCCTCCCCTCTCACCCCTAGCTGGGCGAGGGCGAGAGGGGGGGCACCCGCCCCTCCCCTCTCGCCCCTTAACTGGGCGCGGGCGAGAGGGGGGGCACCCGCCCCTCCCCTCTCGCCCCTAGCTGGGCGAGGGCAAGAGGGGGGGCACCCGCCCCTCCCCTCTCGCCCCTAGCTGGGCGCGGGCGAGAGGGGGGGCACTCGCCCCTCCCCTCTCGCCCCTAGCTGGGCGCGGGCGAGAGGGGGGGCACCCGCCCCTCCCCTCTTGCCCCTAGCTGGGCGAGGACGAGAGGGGGGGGGCACCCGCCCCTCCCCTCTCGCCCCTAGCTGGGCACGGGCGAGAGGGGGGCACCCGCCCCTCCCCTCTCGCCCCTAGCTGGGCGAGGGCGAGAGGGGGGCACCCGCCCCTCCCCTCTCGCCCCTAGCTGGGCGCGGGCGAGAGGGGGGGCACCCGCCCCTCCCCTCTCGCCCCTAGCTGGGCGCGGGCGAGAGGGGGGCACCCGCCCCTCCCCTCTCGCCCCTAGCTGGGCGAGGGCGAGAGGGGGGGCACCCGCCCCTCCCCTCTCGCCCCTAGCTGGGCGAGGGCGAGAGGGGGGGCACCCGCCCCTCCCCTCTCGCCCCTAGCTGGGTGCGGGCGAGAGGGGGGGCACCCGCCGCTCCCCTCTCGCCCCTAGCTGGGCGAGGGCGAGAGGGGGGCACCCGCCCCTCCCCTCTCGCCCCTAGCTGGGCGCGGGCGAGAGGGGGCACCCGCCCCTCCCCTCTCGCCCTTAGCTGGGCGAGGGCGAGAGGGGGGCACCCGCCCCTCCCCTCTCGCCCCTAGCTGGGTGCGGGAGAGAGGGGGGGCACCCGCCCCTCCCCTCTCGCCCCTAGCTGGGCGAGGGCGAGAGGGGGGCACCCGCCCCTCCCCTCTTGCCCTTAGCTGGGTGCGGGCGAGAGGGGGGGCACCCGCCCCTCCCCTCTCGCCCCTAGCTGGGCGCGGGCGAGAGGGGGGCACCCGCCCCTCCCCTCTCTCCCCTAGCTGGGCGAGGGCGAGAGGGGGGGCACCCGCCCCTCCCCTCTCGCCCCTAGCTGGGTGCGGGCGAGAGGGGGGGCACCCGCCCCTCCCCTCTCGCCCTAGCTGGGCGAGGGTGAGAGGGGGGGCACCCGCCCCTCCCCTCTCGCCCCTAGCTGGGTGCGGGCGAGAGGGGGGGCACCGCCCCTCCCCTCTCGCCCCTAGCTGGGCGAGGGCGAGAGGGGGGGCACCTGCCCCTCCCCTCTCGCCCCTAGCTGCGTGCGGGCGAGAGGGGGGGCACCCACCCCTCCCCTCTCGCCCCTAGCTGGGCGAGGGCGAGAGGGGGGGCACCCGCCCCTTCCCCTCTCGCCCCCTTACTTGCCTCTTACTCCAGCTGGGTGAGCAGGAGGTTTCTGCCTCTACTGCTCTCCCTCATTTCTTTCTGTCTTGGATCATACTACAAACGTGGCCCTGATGCACTCTTGGGTCCTGACAACCTACTCGGCGGATATAGGGTTGTACAGACACGTCTCGGCGGCCCTCCACGCTGGGCCTCACTCGATGGATATGGGGGTTGTACAATAAATCTTCTGTTTAGGTGTCAAAGTCTAGTGTTGGGGTTCATATAATGGTAAAGTGATCTTTAGGGCCCCTACCCATAGTACAAATCTCAAGTAGGTCTCCCTAAAATTAGAGCTCCGGTTGTCCCGCCCAAGGAAACCGAAGTGGTATGGAACCCTGTGGCTAGAGAGAGTGAGATCGAGAGAAGAAAACCCTTAAATTAAGTAATCTATATTTTTATTATATCATGAAACAACTACTTTCTATTAAACAAAATTACTATATGTTATCTCTCTAAGTTCTCCAGTTTCTCAAAAAGCTAATCAACGCATCAAGTTATCTTTGTCTAGGACAATCATATCCTAGATTAGAATTTTATCTATTATGAAAATCTGACACGATAAAATAATGAGGGATGAAGTAAGATACTAGCAATGGCCCTGTGGAATACGACATCGACGTAAACGTCTCATATACTAGATGTAACGCCTCAAGTTATTAAAAAATCAGTTTTGAGGTGTGGTTAGAGGTTGCAGTGTGCGGTTAGGGAAATGAGTCTGCGAATAGCAGAGTGGGGTGCACTTAGCCATTTTTTAGGTTTAAATAAACCCCTCTCAACCCTAAGCAGCCGATCCCCACCCCCTCTCCAGAGCTCTCGCATTCACGTGAAGCAGCCGCACAGGGAGCCAATCTCCCTCTCGATCCTCCTGTTGGATCTTACGGCGCCCTTAGAGGGGGGGTGAATAAGGGAATAAAATTCTTTCTATAATTTTCAAGATAATTACTAAATTGTTTTATAATGAAGGAGATTGACATAAACAATTTAGATTTAGAATTGAAAATTTAGAACACAATATAATAGAGATTACGCCAAATGATAGAAATCAAGTAAACACAAAAGAGACATGATTATATTATATGAAAAAGTGTTTACATAAATTTGATTTATATATCGCTAGAAATCGGAGGCGTACAAATGTAAATTTCTTTTTGTTTACCAATCCTTCTCCCAAGGATCGGAAGGCTATCACTTGTCTCTCCCTAGACCAAGCCCAAGCCTATCCTCTAGATCTTCCCAAGATCTAGACGTAGCACACAAGGCCACGATTTCCCACCAAGCCACGCAAGGACTTGGACGCTCCGCACAAGGAAGCGATTTTCCCCTAAGCCACGCAAGGACTAAGACGCTTCGCACAAGGAAGCGATTTTCCCTACCAATACAAAGTAAAATGTATATAAATGAAAATACAAGATAAAATAAGAACTCCCTAGAAATTCAGATCTCTGAAAGGAAGGTTGAAGCCTCGAGATGATCCTTGATGTAGAAGCGCGTCCGATCTCGTCTTCAATTTCAAACCTTCTCAGCATAAATGGGAGTTCATGAGTTTCTGGAGCTCTCTGGATGGAATGCACTCAGGAAGGGACTTAGAATCTTCAGAGCTTCGAATGCACGAACAAAAGGAGCCAATTTATAGAATTTCGCTGTCGCCTGGGCGACATCAGCTGTCGGAAATTTCCGACAGCGCAAAACTGCCGGGCATGGTGCTGTCGTGGGCAGTTGTTGTAACCTCCGAGCTGTCTCCTAGGCGACATGATGTCAGATTTCCGACAGCTCAAAACTGCCTTTCGTCGTGCTGCCGTGGGGGAAGTAGTTGTAACTTCTCTGCTGTCGCCTGTGCGACATCCGCTGTCGCCTGGGCGACATCAGCTGTCGCCTGGGCGACATCCGCTGTCGCCTGGGCGACAGCTCCTCTTCATTTTTGCCGTCCGAAACTACTCCAGACTGTAGATTGAGTCGTTCTCATCTCCGAAATGGGGTGGTACGTTCTGTAACTCTTCCTGGATTGAAAGTTATGGTCATTTTAAGATCAGCACACAAAACTCATCCAACCTGAGACTTGTCATTCTCGGATCATGCCCATGAACGAGGACTTGTCTCCTCATTGAACCTGTACAACCTGACCACTATAAACACACAAAAGACTAGATCAAATACAACACGGTATTTGTTATTCTCAAACAAAGAGATGCGGAAAGCAAGCTCCAACAATCTCCCCCTTTTGATAATAACAAATACCCATATGAGAAATTAGTGAGTTTATAGATAAGTGTGATAAAAGATATGCATGAATAAAAGGTTTGCTGGGTGATAGATTTTACTCCCCCTAAATATCTATGTCACTAGATTTCTCATTTTATTCTCCCCCTTTTGTTATTACCAAAAGTGGGTTGTCATGATCGAGCAATATCACTCCCTCTACATAGACGCTTTCCATGAAAACTTTTTTATACTCCCCCTAAATTGTATTCTCCCCCTAAATGTATGCTCCCCCTAAATGTTATAATTAATTGCAATGGTGCATTCTGAAAAATTGAGATTAGTAAGAGATTTCTTGAATTTATATTTCTCCCCTTTTTTTGATATTATCAAGAGTTATTTTGAAATAAAGAATGAATAATTATGAAGAAATAATAAATATCGGAGTATATAAGAGTAATAGATTTTATGTCGAGAAGAAAAATAGGATGTAATCAAAAGCTTGTTAAATACTACTTGTTGAGAAAAATATAAGCATGATGTAACATAAAGTAGTAAGCAACATAGCTAACATGATAAAGTAAGCATTCTATTTTAAGATACCACTTGCTTAAAGGAAAACACAGTGTTAAAAATAATAAGCACTCTTAAACATAAACATCATTTTAGAAGATAAAACCATATAAAGGATAATGAGTTTTAAATTTGAAAAGTTGATGTTTGAGTTAAAGATTGAAGAGATGCTATTCCATTAAGAAAAAAAAATTGCAAGCATGATTTCATAATATCAAGAAAAGATACACAAACTACAATGTAATAAAATTTTCATTTCAAGTAAACATAAACATTGTAGCGGTCATGCTTTGTTATCTAATGCATTTACTTAAGTTTGTAGAGATTTGAGTAGATGAGCATTAGGATCCAATTCTCATGAGTAGAAGTTTATAAAAGATAATGATGTGTACAAAGTAGTGTTTTGATAAAGTATACATGTGAATCAATCAAAAACACATGACATATATAATGAAATAACACAACATTAAAATATACAAATAATATTACTTCCACACTATTTCAATGCACATGAATAAATAGTACAACTACCAGGTGCTCTGCACACACAATGCTTATTAAGACTTATCAGGGTGCAAAGTAGTGCTTGGGGGATCACTTTTATACTTTTTAGCTTTATTTTCAAAAAAAAATTTGTGATCCGGTGTACTAAAGAGAAGTGGTGTATAAATTGTTTGCTACAAGACACTTTACAATTCTTAGCCAATGTACTCAACCTCACAATGCTCATTAAGACTTATCAGGAGGGTGAGTAGTGCTTGGTGGAGTTTTCCTTGTCATTTATTATTTACTTTTTAGTTTAGTGACTAAGGACTCCGAATTCACTCGTTTTGCAAACATAGCATTTTAAACCACATTTCTCTAAAGAATAAGTGCATGAAAGACAAAGAATTGTAATAACCAATTCAATGTTGTGTAGGTAATCTATTTAGGCATTTTAATTATTTATGTTATTACACTACACAATCATGTAAGAATAAGATTGTAAACACATGTAGGTTATCAAAAATAAGTGAGTAATGAATCATTATCAAACATAATACATTACTCATACTTAGAGGCATGCTAAACATTTCTACACATGTTTATCTACAATCAATTTCATTGCACATAACAAGATAATTCTCAAGGCATGACAAATACAAAACAATGTTTTTAAGAAACTTGAAAGTTAAATTAAACATTGTATTTAATCTTTAATTGATATAATTAATCATCCATCCTTGACAATGGCAATGAATAACAATCAGTTTTTTTTATATATAAATTTTTGAATTTTTTTTTTATATATGCACAAAATAATAAACACACATAAAGAAAAACATATTTTTGTTCTTTGAAATTGTTTTGTATTTTTGTATTTGTTTTTTTTATATATATATTCTCTGGAACTCATAGAAGTCTTTAATAGCCCTTTCAGTAAATGATATTCTATGCCAGAGAAATAAACAAAAATAATGTATGAGAAAATACATATATATATATATATATATTTAAAAGAAATAAAATTTTGTTTTAAAAGGAATAAAAAGATAAAAAAACTTTTTACAAACACACAGAATATTAAAATAATACCAGAAATAATTGAAAACAAAAAATATTTTGGAGCAAAGGAGCTGACGCCAGGCATTAACTTCTTAACGCCAAAATAGAACTGCATTTCTTGATGTTTTGAAAAACATTTTTCTCAATTCATTTGTATTATAAAGTGACCTTCCTTCAGTTGAAATTTCAGAGTATATTGATTAGATTTGAGGGCTCTTTTAGCATGTATTTGGTGATTTTTCAAATACTTGTGTTTGGTAAAATCATTAAAGCTCGAAATATTAAAATATGCAAACACATGATGCAATGTTAGAATAAAAAAAAATATGCATGATTTATGTATAAAGAGTGAGATAATGTTCATGCAATGAATATAATATAAGTATATCTAAGATCAAGATACCTTAACTACATGACTACACTCTAGCCCCGTACTAAGTGACGGATGGGCATGAGGAGCTGCACACATGTCGTAGGTTGGGGTGTTAATCCCATATGCATACAAAAGACGACGCTCAACCTAGCACTCTTTCCCCCCAGTGCCTCTCAAGGCCCCACTGGAACCCTCCCCGGTTAAGGACAAGACATGACTTAGAGGTTAGGTCTCTAATGCACACAATCCTACGCCCTCGCTATTGTGAGACACGTGTCATAGATTTATTGATTATGGACATACTAAGCGTGTAAGCCTTAAATATATTAACTGTGTTATAATTTCATGATTAGTTTTGGATTTACAATTTTATCGAAGATTGTTGATTTTAAATCCACTTAGAAAAGTTTTATTCATGCAAATAACTAAAAAGGAAAATAAGATTTTCATATTTTAATGATATAATTTACTTTAGCATTGCAAGATATAACTAGCATGAGCATTGATTTCTATCTATGGTACGGGATAATGCTAGTGTGATGAATTAGGACAGCATGGTGCAAAGCTAAGTAAAGATGGACAAATATAAGATTGAGTTACATGTATTCAAACATAGAGTTTTGAATTTTCATAGACCTAGAAAGAAGTGACAATTCTATTTGATTTCATCTTGTTGATATCAAGTTAATTCATAGGTCTAAAGATAATGAGATTCATGCAAACAATAAAGATGCACATCACACACACACAAAACAAGATATGAAACTATAATACCAATTGCAATCATATATTTCATAATTCCTAAGGTTGATAGAATTAGTTGATTTAAGATAGGTCTTGGTGGATCATGAATTATGATATATGATTATAGTGAATTTTAGCATAGGATATTAATAGATCATGGTGGTGATTGTGAAATCATATTCATCATTTTTGTAAATTTTCTTTTTTATTTTAATTTTTAGAAATTAGACAAAACAAATACAAGGTATTTGACAACAATGATAGTAAAAATAATTTTTCAGAGAAAATCAGAATTTTTAGGAAAATATGCTACCGCCAGCGTTAGTGACGGAGTTACTATATTTGATTTAAAACACATTGTTTGTGATATTATTTGATTCTGATTTTTCTCGATTATGATTTTCAATATAGGGGCTATTATATGCAGCAACGAAAAATAGACAAATATGCAATTAGTTGCGCATTTAATATTTTAGCCTAAGACTCCTAAAAATCCATTTAAATCCAATTTTGAAGGTAATTTCATTAGTCTTGATAATATCATTTAGAAAATTTAGCATTCGATTTATAATGATAATATAAGATATTTATAGGCAAAGGATTTAAAAAGGATAAAACAAAAGAAAAGATAGATCACTTAAAAATTATGACTTTATGTTTAATTTAATTCAATTTTGATTTGATAAACATTAGGCTTAAAATGTAAAAGTCATATTTCATAATATATCTAAGTGACCTTAGCGTGTTGGCTCAAAAATAAGAAAACAAACAAAAGAAAAAACAATTAAGCATATCATGAAGTAGAGAATTGATATTTCATTTTTAGTTGTTTCTACTTCATGCAAATGATAGAATACTAATGAATAAGAGATTTAGGTATCCAAAGGGGACCATGAGGGATAGTTCCTTTGGGTACCCAAATACGACATGATGATTTTTTAGGAGACAAGGATAAATGAGCCCTTTCTATTAAATTTGATGTGTCATTTTTCTTTAAGGGTCTCCATTCATACCTTAGTTGTTTATCTTTAAAATTCATATTATGATTATGTGACATCTTTGTATGATTGTATTTGTTTGAAAAATAATTCATTTGAGATTTATGCTTATTCAAATTATTTTTCAAAATAGATTGATGTTGATAATCATAATGAATTTTATTATATGGATTCTTTGAAAATTTATAAGAGTGATTGTCTTTCTTTAGAATTGAATGTTGAAAGAGTGAGTTACAAAATGTTTTAAATGATTGGTACTTATTTAGATGATTTTCATTTCCACTCTTTCTTATAGACCTACTCTTATAATATGAAGTTAAGCTTTTAGACTTTTGAAAATTTGATAAACTAGAAAAAAGAGATTTTTCATTATATGAAAATTTTTTAATAAACATTTTTAATGATTCTAGTTTATCCTTTAAATTATCATTTTCTTTTATCAATTTTTCATTATGTTCTTTTGAAATTAAAAGTCTTTTTTCTAAAACCTTGAGTTCTTCTTTACAAGAATTATAATCAAAACAAGGTTTAGCATTTTCAATTAAAGAGCATGAACAAGAATTTGAAACATCAATATAAGATTCTACTTTAGTGTTTGCTTTTAAAGTTTTATTTTCTAAACGTAATTTGGAATTAGCATGTTTCAACTTTGAAATTTTATGTTTAGCAAATTTAAGCACACGAAATGTAGAAATAGAATTAGTTACTAAAAGAGAATATTTAGATTTTCTTACCTTGCTATAGTTTCTGTCTTCTCTTTTGCTTGATGTTTTGCCATCAACTGAGTCCAATATTATGACGTTGTCTTCTTCATCTTCCTCTTCCAAACAAGAGTATCCATCATCCTTTCCGCTTGATGAGCATTCTATGGATCCATCCTTTGTGTAGCTTTCTTGAATATTTGCATAGGCTTGCATATTCTTCGGTTCTTGTGAATGTTCCGTACCTGTAGAAGGAGAATCATAAGTTCTTTCAAGAAAACTCCAAATTTCATATGCGGTAGGTAAAGTATAAATAAGTTTGAAAATATTTTTGTCTAACGCACAAAATATACTATTTATAGATTTTGCATTTAAAATAATTTCGTTTCTAGTTAGTACGCTAGATGGCTTTTTAATAGTAATATTCCAAACTTTTTCATCTAAGGCCTTAAGAAAATTTTTCATTAATATTTTCCACCCTTTAAAATTTTTGCCCATAAATAAAGGTGGTGATAATATTTTTTCATTTATATTACAATTTTCCCCACTAGTAGAAGCGAGATCATGATCAAGAGACGCCATTATTCCCGGTTGTTAAGCCGATTTGGAATAACCTCGCTCTGATACCAATTGTTGGATCTTACGGCGCCCTTAGAGGGGGGGTGAATAAGGGAATAAAATTCTTTCTATAATTTTCAAGATAATTACTAAATTGTTTTATAATGAAGGAGATTGACATAAACAATTTAGATTTAGAATTGAAAACTTAGAACACAATATAATAGAGATTACGCCAAATGATAGAAATCAAGTAAACACAAAAGAGACATGATTATATTATATGAAAAAGTGTTTACATAAATTTGATTTATATATCGCTAGAAATCGGAGGCGTACAAATGTAAATTTCTTTTTGTTTACCAATCCTTCTCCCAAGGATCGGAAGGCTATCACTTGTCTCTCCCTAGACCAAGCCCAAGCCTATCCTCTAGATCTTCCCAAGATCTAGACGTAGCACACAAGGCCACGATTTCCCACCAAGCCACGCAAGGACTTGGACGCTCCGCACAAGGAAGCGATTTTCCCCTAAGCCACGCAAGGACTTAGACGCTCCGCACAAGGAAGCGATTTTCCCTACCAATACAAAGTAAAATGTATATAAATGAAAATACAAGATAAAATAAGAACTCCCTAGAAATTCAGATCTCTGAAAGGAAGGTTGAAGCCTCGAGATGATCCTTGATGTAGAAGCGCGTCCGATCTCGTCTTCAATTTCAAACCTTCTCAGCATAAATGGGAGTTCATGAGTTTCTGGAGCTCTCTGGATGGAATGCACTCAGGAAGGGACTTAGAATCTTCAGAGCTTCGAATGCACGAACAAAAGGAGCCAATTTATAGAATTTCGTTGTCGCCTGGGCGACATCAGCTGTCGGAAATTTCCGACAGCGCAAAACTGCCGGTCGTGGTGCTGTCGTGGGCAGTTGTTGTAACCTCCGAGTTGTCGCCTGGGCGACATGATGTCAGATTTCCGACAGCTCAAAACTGCCTTTCGTCGTGCTGCCGTGGGGGAAGTAGTTGTAACTTCTCTGCTGTCGCCTGGGCGACATCCGCTGTCGCCTGGGCGACATCAGCTGTCGCCTGGGCGACATCCGCTGTCGCCTGGGCGACATCCGCTGTCGCCTGGGCGACAGCTCCTCTTCATTTTTGCCGTCCGAAACTACTCCAGACTGTAGATTGAGTCGTTCTCATCTCCGAAATGTTTTGGTATGTTCTGTAACTCTTCCTGGATTGAAAGTTATGGCCATTTTAAGATCAGCACACAAAACTCATCCAACCTGAGACTTGTCATTCTCGGATCATGCCCATGAACGAGGACTTGTCTCCTCATTGAACCTGTACAACCTGGCCACTATAAACACACAAAAGACTAGATCAAATACAACACGGTATTTGTTATTCTCAAACAAAGAGATGCGGAAAGCAAGCTCCAACACCTCCCTCTCCTGAGCCCCCCTCCTCCCTCTCCTGAGCCCCCCTCTCTCCCAGTCTCTCCCTCCCTCTCTATCGATCATCCTCCCCCTCCTAATCTTTCTTCTTTCCCTCCCTCTCTCTCGATCGTCCTCTCCCTCCCAATCTCCCTTCTCTCCCTATCCCCTGTCGGCCTGGAGGAGGAGCCCTCCCTCTCCCTCTCTCTCGCCTTGCTACTGTAAGGAGAAGCCCGACCCCCCCCCCCCCCTCTCACGTCGTCCTGGAGCAAGAAGGAGCCAAGCCTCCTCTTCCTCTCTTCTCCCTCTCTCTGTCCCGGCCACCGCCGGCTAGGAGGAAACTGAGCCCCTTGTCGACCTAGGGGTAAGGACTTTGCGCTTGTTGGAGGTGGACGACCGGAAGAATTGGTGGAGAGCAACTAGGGTTTCCGCCTTCATCGTTCGTGTCCGAGCTATACCTCCGAAACGCGCGTCAAGGGTAATGACTTTTCCTCTTGGGCAGGTGAATCCCTTAATTAGCATGTTTGCATGGAGGCCCCTCTCCACCGATGGGTGGGGGAAGGGTGCCCTCCGACGGGTCGATGTATACATCCCCGTTATTAATTGCATTAGTGTCTGGAAGCGCGAGTACAGATTAGGCATGCTGTGTGAAGCCCATCCTGACTTGTTGGTCTGGATTGGTGATGCTCTGGGGTTCCCGGAGAAGACTCCATGGGAAGTTGTATGTTTGGAATCCGGGGGTCTGCACTGAGCTGCAGTTAGTACTGGATGTGTGCTCCAGGAAACACCCTAATGTTTGCACGGGATCGATGGATCGTTGACATTAGTTCTCGGGGAGCTTTTATTGTGTTTGTGCAAAGCCCGTCTATCGGAGACCGTTGGGCTAGCGTGTGGAGTTATGCGCCTTGAGTGCCCAACATAGGTGGCCGCGAGTGCCACCCTTGTTACATAACAATCGGTTATGTAGGCGGTAACAGGCAAGGGGAGGCTGACCCGTGTCATGCGTGTTGGGTACGACGACTTGAGCAACGGGCTTGGCTGAACTGTACCTGCACTATGTGGTGTAGTTCAACTACCTAAGAAAATTGGTGTGTTGTTACAGACATAGGAGAGAGACAGGGACCTTGGGTCATAGCTAGTGAATGATCAATGTTGGGCCATCCAGTTTAGGACTGAGGATGGTGGTGGGACCTGGGAAAATCCGGTACACCGTTAAGGTGCCCTGAGTGCACGAGACGTTGGGTCGGTCGTGCCAATGTTTGTGATGATTGGTAATTAAATGACACATTCTGGCTCTATGTGAATATGTTAATTTGCTTGCAAGGAAGAAGCACCGCCACCCCGAGAAAGGGGTGGGGTCATTATAATTTGGTCAGCTATGCTCATCGTTGCATTGTTTGTCACCGCTTGGCAGAATGTTCTTATGCAGGAGCAGGTGAGTCGAGCGGGAAATAGTGGGTTGAAGCCCTTTTACTGAGCTGGCCCTTGAGGTCCAAGTGTTGTGTTTTGTTATTTTAATGTGTTGTCGGTCTGCGTGTCAAAGTATGCAAAACACTTTATTTGATTAAACATTATTGATGTAAGGCCTTAAGGCCAAACAATTTAGTGTATGTCTTTTCATTCCTGGTTTCCTTTTATTAGTGGACAGTCCTCATTGGGTGATTTTTATAACTCTTTAAAAGCTTCCACTAGAATGCAACTCTGTGTTAGGGTGCGATTTTGAAATTAAAAAAAAGTGGTCTCATTTAGTAATGCATCCGTCTGTCCATTTAATATGGTGTGGGTCCCCGGCCGGACCTTCTGTTATATTACTTGTGACGGATGGGGGTGTTACAATTTGGTATCAGATTCTAGTGTCGTTTCCTTCTTCGAATTCGTGGTCGAATTCTTTTAAGGGGTGGTGAGCACACATGTGCGTTGCCGTTATAACGTGAAAAGAACCCATGAATGTCCACTTAGGAATGAAAACATACATGAAACATGCTAAAAATAGTGTTTGCGGAACCTAAGCGTTCCTTTGTTTGTTGTTTGCTATATTTATTAGTCACTAATTTGTGTGTTACGCAATCATAGGTGACAAGGAGTGGTGTAGAGCATTCTCAAGCTCAGCAATCTACGGAGAGTAATGCTCCTGATAATGTGCCTACACCTCCTCCTTCTGTGGAAACTATTCGCTTGGTTGCGGAAGCAGTGTTTGCTATGATCAACACACAGCCATGAGGGCAAGTGCACCCTGGTGGTTGCCCTCGTGCAGGCTGGCGTAGTGGAGCTGATGGCGATGAGGCAAGTGCCTAATGAGCCTTTGGCGGCAAAGCGAGCAACAGAAAAGCAGATGGAGCATGTGATGAGCTTCAATCCTCCTACATTTTCAGGAGTGGAATCACTGACTCGGGTCAAAGACTGGCTCTCGCATATAAAGAGAACCATGACAACGACAAAGATGGAAGAAGGGCAGAAGGTGACCATAGCCACTTTCCTACTGGATGGAGAGGCAAGACTATGGTGGGATGAGGTGGAGTTGCACCAGCTTGCTGGAGGGAAGCTATCAGATGTTTCAATAGAAGAGTTCTCGAGATTGTTTCTGGCTAGGTACCTCCCTTCCACGCAGAGAATTGTAGACGAGGAGCGAAAGACCTAGGAGGAAGTTTCAGTGCTTGACCTTGGGGGAAGGTTCCGTTGATGATTATTTGCATGAGTTCACAAGGTTGGGGCGGTACGCAGGCTTCACATTTGTAGACGAGGAGTGAAAGACCAACGGATTCTATGAAGGACTGCGGGATGACCTGAGGTCGCTTCTTTCAAGTCCGATGACGCAGGGCTTTCAAGTTTTGGTAAACACTGCCTGATCATTGGATCAGGATATGAGGATAGTGCAAAGTAAGAAGGAATTGGATGTGAAGAAGCTAGAGTACAAGGTGTCTACCTCTTCAAAGTCGGAGCACCGTAATCGGTGGAAGAAGGCTAGGTCTTTCGGACCAGCTCCTACTATTTTTGGAGCTACTACGGGTCGAGGTCCGCTTACGTGTTATACGTGTGGCAAGGAGGGGAACTTCGCCCGAGAGTGCCGCAGTGGCCCACTGAGGATTGAGAAGAAGACAAGAGCATCTTATGCTGAAAAGGGGAAAGCGGCAGAGTCAACGGTTTCCCATTATACTCTCGCACAGTCTCGAGTCTACAACCTTACAACATGAGGCAATAAAATAAAATGACGTGGTGACATGTACGACATAGTATACATCTTTTACTACTTTATATACTTGCTACCTTGTACTTTTCTTAACTTATTTGAATTAGGTCTTGTCATAATTTTGGACCATCCAGCGAGAGCACTATTCAATACAGGCACTTCTCATTCCTTTCTATTCAAGGACTTCGTGTTGCGTATCATAGCGTCTTCCATTTTATCAACTAATAGATTGGATGTTTTGCTGCCTAACAGATGCTTGATGCGTGCGGATAGGACCTGCTGTGTTCTGGTGCAAATAGGGAATCATGATTTTAGGTTGGAAGCATATGTATTGCCGATGTCCGAGTTCGACGTGATCTTTTGTATGGACTGTCTCTTGGAGCAGCGTGCGTGTATTGACTGCAACTCGAAGGAAATCACTCTAGGATAGGATACTTGGTGCGAGACCAAATTCTCTAGTATGCGAGGATCGAGCATGAAAGACTTTAATTAAGGATAGCTAATCACCTAGAGGGGGGGGGTGAATAGGTTATTTAAAAACTATTGCAGTTCTTGATGATAGCCAAAATAAAACTGATCAGAGCTTTCAAGAATAAGAACACACATAGAAAAGACACACAGATTTTTATAGTGGTTCCCCTTATCTTGGGTAATCCACTTTCCCCCTTCTCCCCTTCTAGCAGTGTGCTAGAAAGGGTTTATAGCTCCTCCAGATCTCAGACCACAAATAGGTCTTACAGCTAAGATCACAACAGATCTTACAGTCTCAGATCTCACAGATCTTACTCTCTTAGATCTCAGCAGATCTTACAAACTCAGATCTCACAGATCCTACCTCAGCTTTTATAATTTGGCCTACAACTCAGATTCACCCCTGAATCCTACAACTCAGATCACATCTGATCTTACAACTCAGATCCTTGACAGATCCTACACTCAGATCTGACAACTCAGATCCTACAGGAATTTATAAAGAGAATAACAAATACTTAGACTCAGATTCTTCAGATTGTTGAGTCTTCTTGAACTGCCTGAATGATCAGACAGAAAACTTCAATAGAACAGCAGCAGCAGATGATCTTCTTGATTCGACAGACAGTGATGGTTGTTCTTCTTCTTAGGAAGACAGATTCTTCCTTCTTGATCTTCTACTTTCAGAAAGATGTATCAGCACCAGATTGCTGAATGAAATCTTCAAATTAGATTGGTTCTGAAAGGGAAGATGACTTCTCCAGAATCTTTCTCAAACTTTCCCTCAAACTGATGGAGACGATAATGGCTTTCAAAAGATAGGAAAAACTAACTTAACTGCATAACCCATAGGTCATGCCTTCTATTTATAGCCCTCCATCTGCAACGTCTGTTACGCTCCTCCATGTCAGCATGACGTTAAGTCTTCAATGATCTTCAATGTCTTCTAAAGAAATAAAGGCTTAGCTAGCTGTAGAAGATATTCCTCAATTCAGAGTATTTGTAGAAGAGGCGTTGAGCACTGAGCATCTCTGTCGATGCTTTTTCCATTAGGCGTCGAGCGATATGTAGATACTCGACGCATACTCCTTAGACTGAAGCTCTCGACTCCTCCTTCTTAGGCGTTGAGCAATCAACAGTAAGTCGACGCTTTTTATCTGTAGAAGTCGAGCAACATACAGAGGCTCGACGCTTCTTAACTAATCCTTCATATCTCAACTCTTCTTGTTTGCGCTGAGCCGACTGAAGTTTAGTCGACACTTCTCTTTCCACGGCGTCGAGTGATATAACTTGGCTCGACGCTTCCAAACTTGGTCTCAGAACTTCAGCGGAAACATTGTCTATTTGAGCAATGGACATGAGTCAACGCTTCTGGGTCACAGGCGTCGAGCGATGTATGATGTCTCGACGCTTGTGAACTTGAATGAATTCCATGAACATTTTTCCTGACCTGATCTCCTGCACATTGATTCTAGAGAGTATATCAAATATATTCTGAGATATATCTTTGATTTAGGAATGGACTTCTCCAAATCTAAGACATTGTGGGCAATGATCCCAACAATCTCCCCCTATTTGAAGAAGTCATAATCTCAGTCAATGATATATCTCTCTTTTCAAAGATAATCAATGTTTTCTAATTTCTATACAGGTAATCAAAATAAAGAGTATAATACTTTATAAAATTAGATTACCAAAACATTCTATCCACAGAAATTATCTCAGACATGATTTCTCATATAAGCACAAAAACATAAGCAATTCAGAATAAGACATGTCATGAAGAGAGAAAGAATCACATCACAGGCATATATATATGATCATGAAAAATAGTTAGCATTGGGAACTCAACAAGATTGTTCAAAAATATACCAATTACATTCTTCTGAAAATACTTAGTAAAAATTAAAATTTCTAAAGCTGCTCAGGATCCTTGAATTCAATTCCTCTTTTGGCTCTTTTGGAAAGTGCTTCAGCAACTTCCTTTCTTCTCTTGAAATAACCAAATGGTTTTGGAAAGTATCTGATTGGCTCCATATCACCTGCCTGAATCTTCCCAGCCATTTTCTCAGCCTTAAATTTGATCTTCAGTTCCTCTTGATCCCTATGTTTTAACCATTCAGCTTCAGAATACCACTTTCCTCTTTCCTCTGGGTTACCTTTCACGGCTTCCCAAGCTGACAGAATCAATTCTCTGGAAGAGGGAGACCAATGTTCAAAATCAACCCTTGATTGAACCTCCTCTCTGAACTTTCTTTTACTAGATTCAACCTGCTCATTAGTAAAATGCTCTCTTTTGCTCTTATCTTCAGGACTATACATTTTAGCAATTTGCTTTTGAACCTGAGTAAGAGAAGCTGGCCTGGTCTCAGAAACTTGATCATTCTCATAATCAATGGGAGGATATCCAAGAATTTCTCTTATAGAGTTTGAGGTCCACACAGCATGCTCAGAGCTGGCTTGAATCATTGACCTCTCCCCCTTTAGGACTTCTTCAACAATATGATCTCTTATAATATTTTTCTGAAACCTGACTTGTCCTTCCAAGTGATTAACTCCACTTTTAATGGTTTTCTTTACCTTAAAGAGATGGTCATCTATGGTATCTGCATGCAACTTTGCTTGATCTTTTAGAACTGTGGAGCTCTCATCAATTTTAGCCAAAATATCAGCATTCTGCTGTTGCAGTCTAGCTTCAATCTTATTTGTACCTGTAAGAACTTGTGCAACCTGTTCTTTATACAAAACTTGCATGTTGCTACTTAGAATTCCTTGATTTGTCTGAACATCATCCACTGTCTTTGTAATTCTAGCTTGTGACTCTTTAAGAACCTTTGATGTTTCTTTGATTACATCAAGTTATTCAGTTGTATAATCTACTAAAGTACCAGCTCTCTTAAAGAACTTTACCATCTCCTTTCTCAATGCAGATATCTGATGATTGTCTTCAAATCTAACCAATTTCAATTGGAAATCTACCTCATTTTTCATTTTTGTATTATTCTCCTCAATATACTGTTCTAATAATCTTCTTTGATTATTAAGTAACACCTCCAGCTGAGGTAGAATAGAACTAAGATCCACATTGATTTCCTTTTCCATTTCAGCACTTCTACTGCTTTCTTCTCTCATGAAAGAGTCATTTCTCTGGCTCATATGGGAGCTAGAGGATTCTATCTTGATTACCTTCTCAACAGGTTTCTTTGTTGCTTCAGGCTCTCCTTCTACATCCATTGCATCAGCTACAGAATTTACTTTAGCAGGGATCTCAGCCTGAGACTCCCCCTCAAATGGTGCATTGTCTTCAGCTGGAAATTCATCTTGAGGCTCCCCCTCAATTTCTGCATTGATCAGATCAATTTTGTCCTGAGCAGGGATCTCATCCTGAGCCTCTCTCTCATTTTGAAAAATCCCTTCAAGTCTAGCAGGGGATGCATAATGACTTCCTCTTTCTTCTTCTCCTTTCTTACTCTCATCCTTTTCTTTCTCATTCTCATCCTATGGAGTGTCAGGAGAACTGTCCCTTGGATTGTTCCCTTCTTCTTCTTCAGAAGTTGTGAGGTTAGGATCATGAATTGGAGAAGATCTAGTTTTTCTTTTGGAAGAAGATGAGCTTGATGAACTTGAAGAAACCTTCTTCTTCTTTTGCTTCTTGGCTTTCTTTTGCTTGGGAGAAAGATCTGCTGGTGGAAAATTTGATAAGACTCTGTCCCATCTCTCTATCATTCTAATATCCATTTTCTTCATGTGATTTATCTTGGATCCAAGTTTGTTATTCAAGGAATCAGGAATGACTTTTACTAAATACAAAGATAGTATCCTACCCATGTTGGGTACTTGGATACATTCAATTATCCTGTCAAATACCACTCTCCCCCAATCTGTTCTCAAAGAATGAATAATCCTTGTTAGTAAAATAAACATTTTTCTGGATATTTTATCATGAGATCCAGTCTTGCACAACATGCCCTTTCCTATCACGTCTGTTAGCAATTTTCCTTTTGAATTCATTCCTTTTCTAAGAATACTTCCTGCGATTTCTCGAGATGTTTCAATTCCGCACCAAATTTGTGTTAATTTAATCTGTTCTGAGGTCACTTCTTCTTCTTCTTCATTGCTTTTTAACCTAGGCAGTTCTAGTGCCTTAGCGAGTCTTGAAGGAGTGATCTTAATCTTCTTACAATTCACGCTGGTCTTAAGCTTTGAATTGACGGAGTCTATTACTATATTGGAGTAAAACTCTAATACCTCTCGTTTCCAGATAAGAGTTGATTCAGATAGTACAAATTCCAGTCCTGCTTTGTAGATTAATTCAATGGTTGACTTGATTTCTACTGGAGCTGATTGAAATCCATTTCGAACAAGCTCGCTTCCTTCATAAAGATAATCGCTGATTTTGGGAGGCATTGTGGTTGATGATCGAAGAGAGAAAGAATTGATGGAGAAATTTTCTAGGGCAGTCAATTTCGAACTGAGAGAACTAGGGCACATGCACTAATGAAGTGTCTTCCCTATTTATAGAAGTTCTAATTCAAGAAGATGAATAGCCGCGCGCCGAACTTGTTTGACAAGATTGATCTAATGGTTCAAATTGACCCTGTTGAGACGGCCTAGCTATGTTTGCACAAGCGTTGAGATAGCTCGACGCCATTTATCTTCAGTCGACGCCAGGTATCTTCTCGACGCCTGATATCTTCTCGACGCCAGGTGTCTTCTTTCGACGCCAGATAACTTCTCTCGACGCCAGGTATCTTCTTTCGACGCCAGATAACTTCTCCACGCACTTTTAGGACTCAATCATTATTTTCATTTATTTATTTCAAAACAACTTTAATCCATTTTTAGCATACCTAATTCAATTTTAAAGTTATTGAATTTTGTTTCATCCAAGGGTTTAGTAAATATGTCGGCAACTTGTTTGTCAGTGGGGACATATTCAATTATGATATCTCCATTTTCTACATGTTCTCTAATGAAATGGTATCTAATTTCAATGTGCTTAGTTCTGCTATATGATACAGGATTATTATCTATAACAATAGCACTAGTTGAATCACAAAATAGAGGAGATTTACTTAGCTGAACTTTATAGTCTTGGAGTTGGTGTTGAATCCATAGTAGCTGAGCACAGCAGTTTCCAGCTGAGATGTACTCAGATTCTGCTGTAGAAATAGCCACACTGGTCTGCTTCCTGCTACTCCAAGATATCAGTCTTTTGCCAAGGAATTGGCATGTGCCTGATGTACTTTTTCTGTCCTCTTTGCATCCTGCAAAATCAGCATTTGAAAAGCCAATTAGTTCAAAGTCATTGCTTCTAGGATACCAAAGGCCAAGATTAAGAGTGCCCTTCAGATATCTCAGGATTCTTTTGACAGCAGTGTAGTGAGATTCTTTAGGGTTCACTTGATATCTAGCACACACACATGTTGAGAACATAATGTCTGGCCTGCTAGCAGTTAGGTAGAGCAATGAGCTAATGATGCCTCTGTACAAGGTTTCATCAATAGGTTTCCCTTTTTCATCCTTGTCCAGTGACATATTTGCTGTCATAGGTGTTTTCATGATAGTGGAATTTTCCATTCCAAACTTCTTGATAATCTCTTTTGTGTACTTGGTCTGAGAAATGAAAATTCCTTCCTTAGACTGTTTCACTTGGAGACCTAAAAAGTATTTAAGCTCACCTATGCTGCTCATTTCAAATTTCCCTTGCATAAGGTTTGCAAACCTTTTGCAAAGGTTATTATCAGTAGAGCCAAATATTATATCATCTACATATATTTGTACTAGAATAATGTGACCTTTAACTATCCTAAGAAACAATGTCTTGTCTATCTTTCCTCTTGAGAATTTGTTCTCAATAAGAAATCTAGATAATGTCTCATACCAGGCTCTAGGTGTCTGTTTCAGACCATACAATGCTTTTAATAATAGATAGACATGATTTGGATGAGTGGAGTCAATAAAACCTGGGGTTTGTTCAACATATACTTCCTCCAATATTGTTCCATTAAGGAATGTTGACTTTACATCCATTTGATAGACTATGAATCCAGTGTGTGCTGCAAATGCCAGGAATAATCTGATTGCCTCCAATCTTGCCACAGGAGCAAACACTTGATCAAAATCTATGCCTTCCTCCTGTCTATATCCTTGGGCAACCAACCTTGCTTTGTTTTTGATGATCACACCATTTTCATCCAGCTTATTCCTGAATACCCATTTGGTCCCTATGACTTTGTGTTTCTTTGGTCTTGGAACCAATATCCAGACTTTGCACCTTTCAAATTGATTTAGCTCTTCTTGCATAGCTGATATCCATGAAGTGTCCTTATTGGCTTCATCAAACTTCTTAGGTTCTATTTTGGATAGAAAGCTGTGATGCAAAGCCTCATGTATTGAGTTTCCTCTTCTGGTTTGCACGCCATCATTTGGATTTCCTATGATCTGTTCTTCTGGATGATCCTTCAGATGTTTGGTTGCATTCCTCCACCTTTCATTTTCCCTTTGAGATTCTGGTACATCTGTTTGAGTAGGTTCTTCTAGAGGTTCTGGATGTGGTGGTTCCTCAACAGCAATAGGTTCTTCATAATTGTCTTCTGCTTGAGGTTCATCCTCTCTAGTTACAATTATAGTCTCATTAGATTCTTCATTATCCCCATTGTGTTGTTCATTGATATTCATCTCCTTCAATTTCTGTGTAGAACCTGCACAACTAGATAAACTTCCCAGATCCTTATAAATAAGGCTGGTTTCATCAAATACAACATGTATAGATTCTTCTATCCTATTAGACTTTTTGTTGAAAATTCTATAGGCTCTACTTTGAGAGCTATACCCAACAAAAATTGCCTCATGTGCTTTTTCAGCAAATTTAGTGAGATGGTGCTTTCCATTATTTAATACAAAGCATTTACTACCAAATATTTTGAAATAGGCTAAGGTGGGTTTTCTACATTTCAACAACTCATATGGGGTCTTATCCAGTCTTTTGTTTATAAGAGCCCTATTCTGCACATGGCATGCTGTGTTTACAGCTTCAGCCCAAAAGTACTCAGGAAGAGAAGAATCACTCAGCATACTCCTGCTAACTTCAATAAGGGTTTTATTTCTTCTCTCAGCAACCCCATTTTGTTGGGGAGTTCTAGGAGATGAGAACTCTTGAGAAATGCCTAGATTCTCACAGAATTTGGTCATTGCACCTGACTGAAATTCAGTCCCATGATCACTTCTAATTTTGGCTACAGGATTTCCTATTTCATTGGTGATTTGCCTAACAAAACTGGTAAATATTTCTAAAGTGTCTGACTTATGTTTAAGGAAGAATACCCAAGTGTATCTGGAATAATCATCAACTATTACAAGGGTGTATGACTTTCCTCCTAAGCTATGGATTGACATTGGTCCAAATAGATCCATGTGAAGTAGGTATAGACATCTAATGGAATCCTTCTCACCAATTGGTTTGAAGGAAGACTTGGTCTGCTTACCCATTTGACAAGCATGGCAAGGACCCTCCTGCACACACTTCCACTTAGGCCCAGCTCTCACTAGATATTTTGACATAAGTTTATTTATAGTCTTATAGTTTATGTGAGCTAACCTTTTATGCCATTGAACACTACTAGAAACTTTATTTTCTGCTACTAAGCATATGGAATTAACTTGATCAGAACATATGAAGTTAAGGCAGTAAATGTTGCCACTCCTAGTGCCTGGGAGAATTATCTCATTCTCTTTCTTAATCAGGCACTCATCCTTGTGGAATGAAATGTCATACCCAATATCACATAATTGACTTATGCTAATGAGATTGTGTTGCAATCCATCAACATGAGCAACTTTGGTGATGGTGACAATTCCATTTGTGATATTACCATAACCTTTAGTTTTACCTTTTTCAAACCCTCCAAAGATAACCTTTGGTCCATTCCTCACAGGAGTGTAATCATTCAGCAGACTTTTTGTTCCTGTCATGTGCATAGAGCACCCACTATCCAATTACCAGATTGGAAGTTGATTGGTCTTTGGACAACCCTGCAAAAAGAAATTACCTTTTCTTAGGAGCCCACACCAAGTTGGGACCTAGAACCTTGTTAGTATGAGCTGGAACATTTAGTTGTTGAATAATCCTTGGTGCTGTGAGAGTTGTCATAGGTCTTAGTACTGATCTCCCAGAGTTGAATCTTGGAACAGTTGGATTGAACCAACAGTCAAGAGCAAAATGTCCAACCCTTCCACAGCACCAGCATTCATATCTGTTATATCTCCTTAGAGGTCTTCTTACTTCTTTATGTTGACTCATATTTTGCTTAATTGCCTTATTCAAAGGAGCTATGTAAGTTGTTTTAGTAACTTTTACTGGTTCTGTTTTCTTAACAGCAGTGGTTTTTACTTCAGGTCTTAGTTCCTTTCTTTTGGATTTTGTGTTTGCTTTAAATATAAAGGAGTCATGATGAGTTAATACTTTTTCTTTGCATAGTGATTTGTCATTATTGTTACTTGGTTGAATTGAAACATCTTTGCTATTAGAATATTCACCCTTATAAAACTTATGCACACCTTTTTGATCATGCTTATTTGTGATAGGCATGGCTTTGTTGAATTTTAAAGGTTGCATAGGTGCCTTGTCATTACTTTTAGGGTTATTATCTGCATTTCTATCATATCCTATGCTATATCTATATTGTGCAGAAAATGTGTCTATTATTGGAAGAATAGTTTGTGGTTTTGAGAACTTTGCTACAAGTATCCTTTCTGCTAGGAGTTTTGCTTCAAGTTCTTTTATTAACTTTTCCTTAGTGCATAAAGTCTGTATGTGAATAATAGACATGACTTTTAGTTTGCTAAGTTCTTTGCTTGTCTGATTCAGCCTCTCAACTGCCTTAGAGTTTTGAGAATCAGTTTGCTTTAATTCAGATATTTCCTTTTGTAATCTCTTATTATGTCTTTTGCTCTTTGTAAGTGCTTTAAGAATTAATTGATATTTCTCAATAATTTCATCTACATGAAGTTTAGATTGTGAGTCATTTTCATCAGAAGAGAATGAATTTGTTTCATGTTCAGAATCAGAATCAGATAGAGGGGTTTTATCAAGTACCTTTATATTAGTAGTTGTCTCCTGATCTTCTTGATCACTCAGTGTCATGAGTCCTGCATTTTCTTCTTCATCCTCTTCACTATCAGATCTTGATAGTGGGGCTCTTATCATAGATCTATGATTTAGACTGTCTTCATTTTCATTGGTAGTCATTAGAGCTATGAGTGCCTCCTCACTATCTGAGTCTGATGACTGAGATTCACTGTCACTAAGAGTGACTTTGCCCTTATTGGCTATTAGACTCTTCTCATGTCTCTTGTCAGATTTGTGTCTCCTTTCATCAGATTTCTTGTTGTTCTTTCTCTTTGAAGGACAATCAGCAATCATGTGTCCTGATTTACTACAACCAAAACACACAATTTCTTCTGAATTAATTTTATTGTGTTTAGAGTTGTACCTGTCCTTCTTGGAGTCTTGTTTGAATCCCTCTGAAGAATTTAAGTGCTTCTTAGATCTGGATAACTGAGAGGGTCTAGTTTTCCAGTGTTGTTTTCTTCTCAACATTCTTTTTAGCTGTTTGGTAAAGAGTGTCAATTCACCATCTGATATTTTAGAATCAGAATTACTGGTTTCTGATTCTTCTAATTCAGATGGAATCCTGGGGGATGATGACATTCTTTCTTTGTTTTTCTTGGAGCTTTCTGCTTTCAGAGCAATAGGATTTTCCCTGCTGTGTCCTTCCTTAGCTTTTCTTGTATTCAGATGAAGTTCATGGGACAAGAGTTCCCCATATAAATTCTGTGGCTGAATGTTTCCCAGATTTCCCATTTCTCTGATTGCACAGATCTTGATATCCCATTCTTTGTTCAGAGATCTTAAGAATGTATCATTCAGCTCATAATCTGTGAAAGTTCTTCCATAAGTTTTTAGACCATTTACAATTTTGAAGAATTTTTCATAGCAGACTGCTATTGAATCTTTCTTGTCTTATCTGAAGGCTTCATATTGCTGATTTAGAAGTGACTTCCTGTCATCTCTGACTTCTTCAGTCCCTTCCATATAGACAATGAGAGATTCCCACATTTCTTTGGCAGTTTTGCAATGGACTAAGTTTTGGAAAGTTGAATCCTCACTAGCACTAACAATGATGTTCTGAGCTCTCTTATCCATGGAGGCCAGGATCACTTCATCTTTGGTCATCTCTGAATAGGTTTTAGGAGTCTTTATACTTCCATCTGTGAATGAAACTTTCATAGGAACAAAAGGTCCCTCTAGAACAGTTATGTAAATCCTAGGATCAGATGCTTCCATGAAAAGTCTGACCCTTTCTTTCCAAATCCCAAAGTTTTCTTTGGAAGCTTCATAGATGTGAATTCTCTGCAAATTGGAAGCTTCCTTCTGTATTAGCCATCACGACTTCAGAAATCTACCCTTAGAAGATCTTGTTCAGGTTGTTAAACCTTTTCTTGAACAACAACCCTCGGATACCACTTGAAAGACTCTAATTAAGGGTAGCTAATCACCTAGAGGGGTATGAATAGGTTATTTAAAAACTATTGCAGTTCTTGATGATAACCAAAATAAAACTGATCAGAGCTTTCAAGAATAAGAACACACACAGAAAAGGCACACAGATTTTTATAGTGGTTCCCCTTATCTTGGGTAATCCACTTTCCCCCTTGTCCCCTTCTAGCAGTGTGCTAAATAGGGTTTATAGCTCCTCCAGATCTCAGACCACAAACAGGTCTTACAGCTCAGATCACAACAGATCTTACAGTCTCAGATCTCACAGATCTTACTCTCTCAGATTTCAGCAGATCTTACAAACTCAGATCTCACAGATCCTACCTCAGCCTTTATAACTAGGCCTACAGCTCAGATTCACCCCTGAATCCTACAACTCAGATCACACCTGATCTTACAACTCAGATCCTTGACAGATCCTACACTCAGATCTGACAACTCAGATCCTACAGGAATTTATAAAGAGAATAACAAATACTTAGACTCAGATTCTTCAGATTGTTGAGTCTTCTTGAACTGCCTGAATGATCAGACAGAAAACTTCAATAGAACAGCAGCAGCAGATGATCTTCTTGATTCGACAGGCTGTGATGGTTGTTCTTCTTCTTAGGAAGACAGATTCTTCCTTCTTGATCTTCTACTTTCAGAAAGATGTATCAGCACCAGATTGCTGAATGAAATCTTCAAGTTAGATTGGTTCTGAAAGGGAAGATGACTTCTCCATAATCTTTCTCAAACTTTCCCTCAAACTGATGGAGACGATAATGGCTTTCGAAAGATAGGAAAAACTAACTTAACTGCATAAGCCATAGGTCATGCCTTCTATTTATAGCCCGCCATCTGCAACGTCTGTTACGCTCCTCCACGTCAGCATGACGTTAAGTCTTCAACGGTCTTCAATGTCTTCTAAAGAAATAAAGGCTTAGTTAGCTGTAAAAGATATTCCTCAGTTTAGAGTATTTGTAGAAGAGGCGTTGAGCACTGAGCATCTCTGTCGACGCTTTTTCCATTAGGCATCGAGCGATATGTAGATACTCGACGCATACTCCTTAGACTGAAGCTCTCGACTCCTCCTTCTTAGGCGTTGAGCAATCAACAGTAAGTCGACGCTTTTTATGTGTAGAAGTCAAGCAACATACAGAGGCTCGACGCTTCTTAACTAATCCTTCATATCTCGACTCTTCTTGTTTGCGCTAAGCCGACTGAAGTTTAGTCGACACTTCTCTTTCCACGGCGTCGAGTGATATAACTTGGCTCGACGCTTCCAAACTTGGTCTCAGAACTTCAGCGGCAACCTTGTCTATTTGAGCAATGGACATGAGTCAACGCTTCTGGGTCACAGGCGTCGAGCGATGTATGATGTCTCGACGCTTGTGAACTTGAATGAATTCCATGAACATTTTGCCTGACCTGATCTCCTGCACATTGATTCTATAGAGTATATCAAATACATTCTGATATATATCTTTGACTTAGGAATGGACTTCTCCAAATCTAAAACATTGTGGGCAATGATCCCAACAGAGCAAGATGCTGATGTCTGCTCTCCAAGTGGTCAAAGCGGTTCAGAAGGGCGCGAAGCTGTTCTTCACGCTATTGGAGGTTGTAGAGATGAAGTCCCATTTGAGTAACATTCCTATCATGTCATAGTTCGCGGATGTGTTCCCTAAGAATCTCCCTGGGATTCCACCCCAGCGAGAGATCAACTTCCCTATTGATTTGATGCCAGGTGTGAAACCTGTGGCCCGTGCACCGTACAGAGTGGCGCCAAAGGAGATGGCAGAACTGAAGGTTCAGTTGCAGGAATTTCTAGAGCAGGGCTACATACGTCCAAGTGGTTCCCCTTGGAGTGCGCTGGTTCTCTTCCTGAAAAGAAGGACGGGAGCATGCGCATGTGTATTGACTATCGAGAGCTGAACAAGCTGACAGAGAAGAACAAGTATCTGATTCCGAGAATCGACGATTTGTTTGATCAGTTAGTTGGATCAACTGTCTACTCGAAGCTGGATTTGAAGTCCAGTTACTATCAGTTGTGTATAAGGGAGAGTGATATTCTCAAGACAGCGTTTGGTATACGTTATGGTTAGTATGAGTTCACCGTGATGCCATTCGGGTTGACAAATGCACCATCGGAATTCATGGATTTGATGAACAGAACCTTTTGGGAGTATCTGGACCAATTTGTGATCGTCTTCATAGATGACATATTGGTATACTCGCAGTCGGAGGAGGATCACACGAACCATTTGAGGTTGGTTTTGCACACCTTGAGGAGGAATCGACTATAAGCCAAATTATCTAAGTGTGAGTTTTGGCTATCGTCTGTGGCGTTTCTCAGTCATGTCATTAGTGGAGAGGGTATTGCTGTGGATCTGGCGAAGATAGCGGCTATAAGGGAGTGGCCCGTGTTGACTACAGTGACGGAAGTCCGGAGTTTCCTGGGACTTGTCGGCTACTATAGGCGGTCCGTGGAGAACTTCTCGTGGATGGATTTACCTCTCACTACCTTGACGAGAAAAGATCAGAAGTTTATGTGGTCGCCAGAGTGCGCATGAGCTTTTGAGGAACTGAAGAGTCCTCTGACTACAACGCCTGTTTGGTGTTCGCCATGTAGTACGGATGGCTATGAGATCTATAGCGATGCCTCAGGGAGCGGCTTAGGTTGCGTCCTCCTATAGTTTGGAAAGGTTATAGTGTACGACTCACGCTAGCTGAAGGTGAATGAGAGAAACTATCCAGTCCACGACTTGGAGTTAGCGGCGGTGATATTCGCCCTGAAGCTATGTCAACATTATTTATATGGCGTGAAGGTTGACATCTTTACGGATCATAAGAGCCTTATGTACTTGTTGAACTAGAAGGAGTTGAACATGTGGCAAAGAAGGTGGATGGAATTCCTCGGGGATTACACCTTCAAGATACATTCCACATTCGAGAAGGGGAACATGGTCGCTGATGCTTTGAGTCGCAGAACTCCATCATGAGTAAATTGGATGTGCGTGCATGATGAACGTTTAATCTAGGAGTTGGAAGCCTTGGGTATTACCTGTGCCTATAGGATTGCTAGTGCAAATGCATGTATGAACTGGACGGAGGTGGAGTGTAAGATCCCTCTCCCTCACTAGGAGAGTTCCCGGATCTTATGCCCAGAATCGTCGCCTTACGGTGATGCTAACACACGAGTTAACCACCTCCGCAAGATGCCGATTCTGCCGACAAGAACGATCAACCAGGCCAACATGAGATAAGAAGAAAACTAGGTAAAATAAACCAAGTCCACAATCACACACATATACATATGCCAAAATAGTATACAAGTCCATCAATGAGTACAAAAGAAAGAGTTAGGGCTTATGCCCAGTACATGTCCGAATGAAAAGACAACAAAATAAACTCTCTCTCTCTCTACATATCTATGCGGAACCTAAACACTCTCATCATCTGGCACCTGTCTCGTGGTAGAAATAATGTGCGGCATCTGCTCCTCAAGTCTTGCCATCACATCCTGTTGGTCGTGCGGCTGCTCCAGCTTCTCAAACTCCTACGGTCACAACCGACCATTAGTCATAAAGACTAAGCGAGTTTTGTCCTCGCCTCCCCCCGCAACTCCAAGGCACCGTATGGGAGGACGAAGCGGAGGACAACAAGGGGTAATGGAAACAAGCAGGTGACAAGAGTTCTACGCTAGCAGGTATATAAAGTAAAACACGTAAAACCCCTAACTAGCAGTATATATGAGCAGGAAGTAAGACAGTAAGTAAAGCTATAAGTAAAGCAGTAAGTAAGGTAGTGCGGCGCAAGTAAAGTAAATGATGTAATCTATACTACATTACCATCACATGAGTATCTTATCTTATATGAATGCCCATACAAACTTATAAGTTAAGATTTCTGGAATTATAACTTATCATATAAAAGTGCCCATACTAATTTATATTATAAGTATCTACAAAGGATGTCGTAATGCTTAAGTATGTTATGATATGCATGCTATGATATGATTCATACAAGTGCAACTCACCCACATGACTCTGTTATCACAGACCTATAATTCCCAATTTTTTGAGCTAGCTTCACTCTCTGGTACCACTGTTGTGGCTACGACAGCAGTGGAGCAGGCACCTCCACTTCCTAGGTGGGTATACACACTACCAGGCCTAGACCCTTCGTACGCCTCTGTACACGTCCTAGGTGCACTCTAGAGTCTTGCGTACTCTTTGCTGGAACCCACCAGTCTTTAAGGTCGGGTGTGCGTCTTTGGGGATTGTCCTCCAGACCGTGGTATAAACAACATACTGGCCCCTCAAACCCTCACACTCGCCTAAGTCAATGTACTGCCATCGGTGTGACGACCGGTCCAGTACCGAAGACCTGTCACTAAATTGTTCTGATGCACATTCAAGTTATCACCACCCGAGCCTTCAGCTCGCAGGACCAACCTGTCCGGATATACAATCTCCATAGCCACCAGCTCGTAGGACCAACCTGTCCTGATATACAACCTCCCGAGCCTCCATCTCGCAGGACCAACTCGTCATGATATTCTGTCTCCCATCCTCTAGCTAAGGATGAAGTTCACCAAATCTCTTATTCAATTAGTTAGATTACTCTTGACTAATTATTGTTATGCTTAGAAGTTTAGGGGAAATCCTGGACTTCCAGAGGTTTGCTCGGTGAAGGGCTTGCAACGGTACTAGGGAATACGATGGGCTGAAACCCAAATTCCCCTTTCCAAGATAATTACTTTTATTGGTGGCTACCCTTTTTTAAAGTCTCACTCTCCTTATTACTCTTTATGACTTAGATGTTTTATGACTCATCCTGCACCTTATTCCTAAGCAAACGTTCTCTTGAACGATGCTCAACACTTAGGATCTCCTATACTCTAAGTGGTGTAGGTATTAAATGATTCTCAATTGTCTCCAGTCATGCCCTAATGGTATATCATGAACACTTCTCCATGCTGAATAATTATTGCAATCTCATAAGGTAATAACTACCCATTTATGCATAGTGCGACATGAATCTAAATTATTCTCTAATCTATGTATGAATGTTCTCCAAAATTCCATAACTTCTAGGGGCTAATATAAATGATGTATTACAGTAATAATCCAAATTTCATTGATTTTTAAGTGATCTTGCTGGTCAAATCATCACGTTAAGGTTTTACTATTCGCAGACCAAAATGAGATTGAACTAAATTTGATTCCTATGATGCAATCTTGACCATATCAAGTCTAAATGAGTTCTAATTTTTACCATAGGTTTATAATGGATAATTTAAGGACTGACCAGAGTTTTGACATATTTCAAATAAATTTGCGTTCAAATTAAAATCAATTAAACAATTGACATCCTATAAATTACAAAGGAAGTACCTTGCCAGTAAGTCAAATCTTGTTAATAAAATTTCCAGAGATGATAGATGACATAATAATATGATTTCCAAAATTCCATAATTTTCAGAGAATTTATAATCATAATTTCCATTTAACATAAAAGGGATGAAAATATAGCTTTACACATCAAGTACTAAATTATGACTTCCAAAAATTTTGAGAAAATTACTATAGCATTGTAATGACCTAAAAACATATTATCCAGAGTTTCATAATTTTCCAGAGGATTTATAATCATAATTTCCATTTAAGTAAATGGGATGAAATTATAACTTACACATCAAGTACTAGTTTATGTCTTTCAAAAATTCTGAGAAAATTACTCTAGCTCTATAGTCACCTAAAACATCATATCTAAAGTTTCATAATTTTCCAGGAATGTGTCACCATGGATATTTCATAAAAACAGAAGTGTGACAGACTGAATATATGGAATTTTACCATAAATAATATATCCAAAAATTCTACCAAAAATTCCAGAGGTTCATAATTAGATTTCTAATTATTTTCTAGAGTTTCAAAATTTTCTCAAACATTTTGCTCAGTGAATTTTCAATTATTCAGAATTGTGACCTAAGATAAAATTGATAATTCCTAAAGAAATAACCTCTGAAATTTTCGACAAAAATTTGCAGAGATTCCAAATGGTATAACAAGTGATTTTTCAGAGTTTTACAATTTTCTACAAGTTACCAACCATAAACATTTCACAAATACAAAAATGTGACATAAATCATATTGATCGTATACATAAGATCTTTGATCCCAAAAATCCTAAGTTTTTCTGAGGTAATGTATTATATCATAAGGAGGGTGTGTACAAAATTTCAGAAGCTAACCCTAAGCAATTTGAGCTAAATACACAAAATATCTCTTTTGGGCTATTGGCACACCATAACACCTTTTAAGTAGAGACATGCAAGTGGAATTACCCTACATGCAGAGGTCCAAATGATCTCGAATTTTAACCATGGTCTAATATTGGCCAATTAAGAATGACACGCAAATTTGGGGTCATTTGGAGTTACACAACTCCAAAAATTTCATTTATTTGATTTATCACATTTTGAATAAAAGTTTAGGAAAATTATCTCCAAAAATTCTAATTTTTTGATACAATCTAGAAATAGGGCACATGCATGCATGTACAAATTTTCAACCTCATACCATTAACCATTTAAAAGTTATTCAAATAATATGGGTTGTCCCCTCCTAGGGACCAGTCCCACTAAAACTGCCCTACATGGAGATATAGTACACCAAATCAAGTGATTCAAAGCTCATTAGGAAGGTAAGACAAAGGGCAACAAATTTTATGTTGATCACTTAACATGAAACTGACTGGAGCATGCCTAAACAGTGGCTTGAGCATGACTAGGCAGAAAGGCAGTGGGTTGCACTTAGCTGATTTGCACAAATCTTGAAGCAGATCAGACTGCTCATGGTCATCTTCAACCTCCAGCTAATGGATGTGATTTTCCCGACCTGGAGCTCATATTTTTGCCTCCCTACAGCAATCCAAGCACCTACATGACCAATCAACCCCACCACCTCTTTCCTCTCGGCAAGGGCCATCGGTGGGTGGTGGTCCGGCGACTTGGGGTGGCCGGAGTGGTGTTTTCCGACAAGATTTATAAATCTGAAATCACCATGGATTCCTAATGTAATCAAACTCAATTGAGCTCGATTCTCTTCCTAATTTATCTAAGAAGCTAGCACAAAGGGAGGGGAGGAGAAACCGGACCTTAACGGAGCTTGATGGCGGCGGCGGCGGTTGGCCATGAATCTTCTCCTCTCAGGCGAGCTTGCTCAAAACCTCAATCCTCCACCATTTGCAATGATCCAAGGCTCGATTTCATATGCTCTCCACCTTCTGAAGATAATGGTGAAAATTTGGGCTGAGGGTGGCTTAATTCATGGCAGTCATTAAGGTGATTTTGGCCAAGCATAGCATACTCCTCCTTGCTGCCATTTGTCACCCCCACTGCTGTAATTAGGCTGGGGATCACTGATGGAGCTCAGTTGGAGGCTTGGGAAGAGGAGAGGAGGGACAAGTGGCTTTCAATCCATGATTTCCTCCTTTGTCGTCTCTTGAATTTGGGAAAAAGTTCAAATTAGCCTCTTGCATGTCATCTCCTCCTAATTTCTGATGGCATGCATGGTAATTAGGTCATGGGCTGCAGGTTGGGCCTCCTATTGAGTCCTTAGCCCATATGGCTTGGCTTAATTGATTCAAATGGCCATTTTAGCCCAATTTTGACCTATGTTGACTTTTGAGATTGACTTAGTCAATTGGTGAGTTGACTGGTCCAATGTGTTGGTATTGAGTCCCTTGACACCACCCAATGTTGATTGGGTCATGGTGGTGCCCTATTTGGGTCAATTTAGCCAATATGTGTGATTTTGACCAAAATTGGGGAAAAGTTGAGTTTGGTCAATTTGGTCAATTTGATGATCTCATGATGGGTCTATTGGGTCCCCCGTGATCTTCTAGGACTAGGGGTGAAGTCAATTTCATGTTTTGGGGGTCAATTGAACCCATTGATGAAGGATTGACTTATGTTTACCTAAGTTTGACTTTGGTCACATTGGACCAATTGGTGACCCCATGATGGGGCTTTTGGGTCCATAACACTCCTTTAGAGGTTAACCATCTAGTGGTGGGGTCAATTTGATCATATAAAGTCTAATTGACCCAATTGTGTTGAATTGGCCTATGTTAACCTATTTTGACCTAAAGTTGATTTGGTCAAATTGGCCAAACTTGGTGACCCAATGATGGGGCTTTTGGGTCACATGAGTTTCTCTTAGGGTTAGGAGCCAATTTTCAAGCTCAATTTGAGTTGGTGAGTCCAATTTGAAGTAGATTGACCTAGGTTGACTTGTGCACTTTTGGGGTGCTTATAGTAGTTTTCCTAAGTTCAGATTGACCTAGGGTCATACCATGAACTCTACTCACAACTCCAACCCTAACCCAAAGGGTCTAGAAGGAAATGGGATGTCACATGCAGTGTGAACTCGCGGACAGGGTTCAGAGAGCGTTGGAGCGCGATGAGAGCATGAAGCGCTATGCAGCGGAAGGGCCAAAGTTCTCATTTGAAGACGATCTTCTGCGGAAAGGTGATCGTTTGTGCGTCCCAAAGTCTGGCACTTTGCGGCATGAGTTGATGTATGAGGCTCACAATACCAAGTACTCAATCCACCAGGGGAGCACAAAGATGTACAAGGACATGAAGACACTGTTCTGGTGGCCAGGTATGAAGAAGGGCATAGCCATCTACGTGGCAAAATGTCAAACGTGCGTGCTAGTGAAGGCTGAGTGTCAATGACCAGGAGGTTTCTTGAAATCGTTGCCAATCCCGGAGTAGAAATTTGATGATATTTCCATGGATTTTGTGCACTGTTTGCCAAAGTTCCTGCAGAAAAACGACTCGATCTGTGTGATTGTGGATCGGTTGACTAAAGTTGCGCATTTTATCCCAAATCAGAGAAGCGATCCAGTGGAGAAGCTAGCAAAGCTGTATGTGAAGAACATCATTCGATTACATGGCGTCCCTCACAGCATAGTTAGCGACCGTGATGGGTGGTTTACGTCAAGTGATTGGAGGCATGTTCATCGTTTACTGGGCACAAAACTCAAGTTTAGCACAGCCTTCCATCCACAAACGGATGGGCAGGCTGAGAAGACAAATCAGACGATGGAGAATATGCTCCGTATGTGCGTTTTGGATTTCAGACAGTGTTGGTAAGATCACATGTACATGGTGGAGTTCGCCTATAACAACAGTTATCAGGCGAGCATTCAGATGGCTCTGTACGAAGCGTTATATGGTAGGAGGTGTCGTACATTGTTGAAACACAGAGAGGTTGTTGATGCAAATTAGTCGATACGGACGATTCGAGAGTGGTTATTGACTGCCCAAGACCGACATGCAAAGTATTACAACGCCAAACACCAGAACATGGAGTTCGCAGTTAGTGATTGGGTGTATTTGAAGATAAAACCTTTCAAGCGAGTGTCGAGGATTCAACGCTTGAAGAAGCTGAGCCCGGGGTACTTATGTCCATTCGAGATCACTGAACGCATCAGCGAGGCAGCTTATCGACTTGCGTTGTCGATAGAGATGAGTGGATTGCACGACGCCTTCCATATTTCTGTGTTGAGGAAGGCGGTGCGGGAGCCCGAGTCTTTGTTGGAGGCCGATAGTGTGCCGGTGGATAGTGGTCTATCTACCAAGGTGACGCCGATTTGCATCATCGACGCTGACATTCGGCAGCTGTGGAGAAAGGCAATCAAGATGGTGAGAGTCATTTGGGACAATTGTGGCCGTGAGGAGCTTTCTTGGGAGCCAGAAGAGGTCATGCGCGAGGAGTACCCTGACCTTTTCACTCAGGTATGACGAATTTAATTTCATTGTCCACGTTTTTAAAATTTGGGATGAAATTTTGTTAAGGGGGAGAGAATTGTAATGCCTTAAGTTATTAAAAAAATTGGTTTTGGGGTGCTGTTAGAGGGCGTGGTGTGTGGTTAGGGAAGTGGGACTGCGAATAGCAGAGTGGGGGTGTACTTAGCCGTTTTGTTTTAGGTTTAAATAAACCCATCTCAACCCTAAGCAGTCAATCCCCCCCCCTCTTCCGAGCTCTCCCGTTCGCTTGAAGCAGCCGCACAGGGAGCCGATCTCCATCTCGATCCTCCCTCTCCTGAGCCCCCTCTCTCCCGGTCTCTCCTTCCCTCTCTCTCGATCGCCCCCCCCCCCCCCCCCCCCCCCCCCCCCCCTCCGATTTCCCTTCTCTCCCTCTACCCCGTCGGCCTGGAGGAGGATCCCTCCCTCTCTCTCGCCTTGCTACTGGATGGAGAAGCCCGACCTCCCCCTCTCCCGTCGGTGTGGAGCAAGGAGGAGTCAATCCTTCTCTTCCTCTCTTCTCCCTCTCTCTGTCCCAGCCGCTACTGGCTAGGAGGAAACTGAACCCCTTGTCGACCTAGGGGTAGAGACTTTGCGCTTGTTGGAGGTGGTCGACCGGAAGCATTGGGGGAGAGCAACTAGGGTTTCCTCCTTCATCGTTCATGTCTGAGCTATGCCTCTGAAACACACGTCAAGGGTAACCACTTTTCCTCTTGGCAGGTGAAGCCCTTAATTAGCATGTTTGCATGGAAGCCCATCTCCACCGATGGGTGGGGGAAGGGTGCCCTCCGACGGGTCGATGTATACAACCCCGCTATTAATTGCATTAGTGTCCGGAAGCGCGAGTACGGATTAAGCATGCTGTGTGAAGCCATCCGGACATGTTGGTCTAGATTGGTGATGATCTAGGGTTCCCGGAGAAGACTCCGTGGAAGTTGTATGTTTGGAATCTGGGAGCCTGCACGGAGCTGCAGTTAGTACTGGAGGTGTGCTCCAAGAAACACTTTATTGTTCGCATGAGATTGATGGATTATTAGCATTAGTTCCTGAGGAGATTTTGTTGTGTTTATGCGAAGCCCGTCTCTCGGAGACCATTGGGCTAGCGTGTGGAGTTGTGCACCTTGAGTGCCCAACTTAGGTGGTCGCAAGTGCCACCCTTGTTATATAACAATCAGTTATGTAGGCGGTAACATGCAAGGGGAGGCTGACCCGCGTCGTGCGTGTTGGGTACGACGACTTGAGCAACAGGCTTGGCTGAACTGTACCTGCACCATGTGGTGTAGTTCGACTACCTAAGGAAATTGGTGTGTTGCTATAGACATAGGAGAGAGTCGAGGACCTTGGGTCACGGCTAGCGATTGCTCAATGTTGGGCCATCCAGTCTAGGACTCTGGATGGTGGTGGGACCCGGGGAAATCCGGTACACCGTTAAGGTGCCCTGAGTGCACGAGACGTTGGGTCGGTCGTGCCAATGTTTGTGATTATTGGTGCTTAAATGACACATTCTGGCTATATGTGAATATGTTAATTTGCTTGCAGAGAAGAAGCACCGTCACCCCGAGAAAGGGGTGTGGTCGTTATAATTTGGTCAGTTGTGTTGACCGTTGCTTTGTTTGCCACCACTTGGTGAAATGTTCTTATGCAGGAGCAGGTGAGCCGAGCAGGAAATAGCGGGTTGAAGCTCTTTTGCTGAGTCTGCCCTAGAAGGCCCATGTGTTGTGTTTTGTAATTTTCATGTGTTGTCGATCTGCGTGTCGAAGTATGCAAAACACTTTATTTGGTTAAACATTATTGACGTAAGTCCTTAAGGCCAAACAAATTGGTGTATGTCTTTTCATTCCTGATTTCCTTTTATTAGTGGACATTTCTCGTTTGGTGATTTTTATAACTCTTTAAAAGCTTCCGCTAGAATACAACTCTGTGTTATGATGCAATTTTGAAATAAAAAGAAATGTGATCTCATTTAGTAATGCGTTCGTCTGTCTGTTTAATACGGCGCGTGACCCCGACCGAACCTTCTGTTATATTACTTGTGACGGATGAGGGCGTTACACTACACATGATAGGTGCGCCTGCCACATCAGCAGTCGGACAAATCAAAATGTCACTGCATAAATTTAGGCTCTGTGGGGCGGCGACGTCGGTGAGAAAAGCTCTAATCCCACTGCGACCACCATTTTTAAGGTGTTTGGATGATGAGCTTTTACAAGAAATATGTTTTGGGGGCTTTTTAAGCAGCCGGTCTAACACGACTTTTTAAAAAGCGCTTTCTCTGCTATAAGTTTTTTCTCTTTTATTCAAGGGTTTATGAAAGTCACGCCCGACCATTCGCGATCTGTATTTCTTCCTTCTCGCTCCTGCAAATATTTTCTTCTCCCATTCGCTATCTTTGCTTCTCTCCGCTGACCTTTCGTAACACGCTTATCTAAAATTTATATAATATTAGGGTCTAAAGCTTTCGTATAAAATCTGAACATGCTTATTTGCTTCTCTCGGCTGGTCTTTTGCTCTGCAAAGTTTTAGTTGATTTATACACCTATTCGCATAAATATTCCGGGAAGAAAAATATTTCGTGATAAGATAAAAATATTTCCAGTCAACAAAAGCTAGTTTTTATATTTCATCAAACCTTAGAAGTCGCTAGAAGCTACTGCACACTAATAATTATCAATGCCACGTGCGCATTCCTGATACGACGGCACTTTGTTTTTTCGCATTTTCTCAGAACTGGAATATTCCACGGCTCTGGCGGGGATTTTTTTCGTGCCCTCGACGCACAGAAGTGTGTCGCTCAATTATTATTTATTTATTTATTTGTTTATTTTTTTTAGGTGATTGTTATCCGCACTATAGTTTTGGCTATCCGTACTTTTTTGTATGAGTTATTACCCGCCTTTTAGAAATACGTCTTGTACAAGCATTTTTAGGAAAAATGATCAACACGAAAGTTGTAGATCTCATCGAGATCTACAACTTTCGTGTTGAACAATTTTCCTAAAAATGCATGTACAAGACGTATTTCCAAAAGACGCGTAGTAACTCATTCAAAAAGAGTGCGGATAGCCAAAACTGTAGTGCGGATAGCAATCACCTTTTTTTAAGTCTCATTTTTTTTCGGTCATTGGATGGAATGTTGGATGGACCGCTTGCACTGTGCACATAGAGGTATGTGCGCACGTGCGCCTAAATATCTCTTGGAAGTCGGCGGTGATTTTTTTCGTGCCTTCGATGCACAAAAGTTGCATGCGTCGAGCGCAATCCAAGCCGTTCATCGCTCAGTTTATCGCGCACCTAATTATCTCTCGGCGGGGATTATTTTCGCGCCCTCGTCGCACAAAAGATGTGTGTCGAGCGCAATTCAAGGCATTTGCTCAATTTTTATATATTTATTTTAACTTTTTTTTAAGTCTCATTCTTTCACAGCTATTGGATGAAATGTTGGATGAACAATTTGCACTGCGCACATAAAGGTATATGCGACGCGCACCTAATTATCTCTTGGTGGGGATTTTTTTCGCGCCCTTGAAGCACAAAAGATGTGTGTCGAGCGCAATCCAAGTCGTTCATCGCTCAGTTTTTTTATTTTATTTTTTTGAAGTCCCATTTTTTCCCATTGGATGGACCACTTGCACTACTCACAGAGTTATGTATGGAATGCGCACCTAATTATCTCTCGAAGTCGGCGGTGATTTTTTTTCGTTCCCTCGACGCACAAAAGCTGCATGCGTTGAGCGCAATCCAAGCCGTTTATCGTTCAATTTTTTTTTTACTTTTATTTATAAGTCCCATTTTTTCCCAACCATTAGATGAAATGTTCGATGGACCACTTACGCTGCGCACATAGAGATATATGCGCACACGCACCTAATTATCTCTCCTCCGGCCGGCGGCGCCGTGCAGTGAGATTGCATTCCTAATTAGAACGTATTTACCACGCTAATTACGATATGCCCATAAATAACGAATCCTACTTTAATTCACCGGCAAAACCACTCTATCTCCTCTTCCCGAAATGATTACACCCCACTCCGGCGAATTTCCGGCACCCCTCGCCACTCTCCGGGAATCAAACCACAGCCTCCGCGCTTTATTCCACACAATAGATGGCTCCGACGATGACGCCGACGGAGAGCGCAAGTCGGGGGCGATCCCGATTCTCACCTTCTTCCCCGACGAGAGCGTCACGCAGCATCCGATGGCATTCGCCGCCGATCTCTTCCAAAACGGCGTGCTTTCCCCTCTGCCCTCGCCGGCGCTGAAGCTCCCTCCGCGGCTTCAGCCCGCCGAGGCCCCGAGCCCCCGGAGCCCTCGCATGCCGGCGACATCGCCGAAGCCGCCGCGCAAGGTTTCGGCTGTGAGCAAATGGAAGGATTTTGATCCGTTCGTGGCGGCGGTGGAGAGAATAAGGAAGGAGGATGCGGCGGTCGTGAAGCCGTTCTATTGGAGAGCTCTGGAGCGGTCGTATGAGCAGAGCTTTATTAGGGTTATGGAAGATGGTGACGAGGATTTAGGGTTTAGGGATGCAGTGGGTGGAGGTGATATTGACGGTTATTCGGGCAGGATAGTCTGCTGCCCGAGCAGAAAGCAGAAGTGGAATCCTTTGTCGTGTTTAGGGTAAAAGAGGATACAGAGCTGTGTCAGATTTCTCGTGCGGAGAGCGTGTTTTCAGTCGGAACTATGAAGATTTGACAACTGAATTCGAAAAAATTTCATCTGGATTTGATGAAATTCCGACTGAAAACACGCTCTCCGGACGAGAAGTCTGGTACGTTCAGCGTAACAAAAAATCTCCCGAGAAAGAGAGAGATTAATGGAGTATCCAATGTAATTTGTACATTATATTGAGTTTGGACCCCTGTAGGGTCCAATAAAAAAGTGATGATTTTAATTAGTACATAATCTATTTGATATACTATACTTAAAATTGTTTATAGACAAATTTAATATGGCGATGTTATTAGCTGTCCTACGACTTGCAGTACTAAAAAACACAAATTCTTTGGACTGCGAATATCAATGGATTGCGAATATCAATGGATTGCGAATATCAATGGACTGAGTTTAGCCGTGATAAGACTGTGTAACATTGCCCTTTAATATTTACCAACCTAGATCAAAATAATAATTCTTATATATTTCCCAAAGTGTCAGCAGTCCAACCGTCTGCATGGATGTCCGCACACATCTCAAAGCGGGCACATCTCAAAGCACTTTGAGATGTGTGCTGGCATCCACACGGACCGTTGGAAGCCCGCACTTTACGATAAAGTGCATCACCCGCACCTTACCCAGTAAGTGTACCTATGGCTTTATACTATATGATGTATGAGAAAATTAAGTGTCTTAATCTTCGGGGTTCCATTGAATAATTCACTCACTTTGTTAATATTTTGTATGGGTAAATTACCGGGACCTCCCCTGTAAGTTTGTATAATTACAGGCTGCACCCCTCTTAGTTTCAAAATTACATTTACCTTCGCTCTTAGTTTGTTCTATTTACAAACGCACTCTTTCATCGGAATTATGGATGAATAATGTTAAAATTAACGGAAATATTTTTTTTATATTCCAATTTTGCCCTTGATAGCAATCCATTAGTTTTAACGCTTCATATTAAACCAAAAAATAATTGTTTTAAATGGATTGGGCCTGTTTGTAAACAAAACAAACTAAGAGGGGAGGTAAATGTAATTTTGAAACTAAGAGGGGAGCAACACGTAAATATACAAACTTACAGAGGAGGTCCCGGTAAATAACCCGATTTTGTAATTACGCAAACACGTAAAAAAGATCTCGACAATTAACCATGATAGAATATAACAAAACGAATGGACACTTGGACTCCAATTTTAATATTAAAGACTCAATTTCATCCAAACGAACGGACACTTACATTATTGCTCGGCGACAATCAAATAATAACTTCTGTACCAATTCACAAAATGGTGTTGAATGACTTGCCCAGATTCTTGAAAAGAAGAAGATAAGAAAAATGGTGCTATGCATCCGAGCTGGTTTCCTTATTGGCGAGATGCTTAACTGAAACTCCGGCGGAAGAATTCTTTTTCCTCGCCGTCTTTATCCTCGAACTCTCAACTTTCCGGCTGGAAAGAGCAATAGAAATGAAAACTAAGAAACCCAGTACTGAAATAGCCCAGATACCGATCATCCAGATCTTTAAGGATTTATCCAGAATTTTTGATCCATGAAGCGACGATGATGTATTAGAGGAAGATTTCGAAACAGGGAGTCTTCGTGTTTTATATGCGACTTCCTTCGTTTCGAATCCATCTAGAGGGCATTTCCTCCGCTTGTGATGTAAATGAAGGGCCCGGTTCAATGCCCGCCCGCATTCAATGCTCAGGAGATCCCGTTGAAAGGCTTTTTCGTCTGTGGTGGAGAGGTTGGAAGGATGCGGTGGTTCGGGGAATTTCGCCCAGCACGAGTTTGCAACATCAGTGTTCCTCCACTCAGCTTTGTCGAAACTCCAGTTACCGACGCCGAATCTGAGACCGTAGTGGAAGACTTTATAGTTGACACCGGGTTCGGGAACATAACCTGGATATATTAGTATGTCCCTTCTAACAATATGCTTCAGATTTAGCTGCGTAAAAGTTGAACACAAGAAAAACCGTCATAAAAAGAGTCGGAAACATACATGCAAAGTATAACTCTTAATGAATGCGCATAGTACGGCTAATTATAAAAGGTGATTTGCTTAAAAAATTGGATGGACTTTTGTTTCAGACTGAGCTCAGATCGAAGTCAGCTAACAACCTATTGTGTCATGCTTGGCTAGGATTGAACTTAAACTTAACCCAGCTTTAGTCAGATCAAGCTATAGATTGGATTGAAATACACACACATAAATGCAGCTCTATACTATTATATAAAATAGTTATGAGGTGAACAATAGAATTGCCTGAAGCAAACTTCTTGTTGTAGCTATAAGAGCAGATCATAGGAGTATTTGAGAAATATATTCCCTTAGACTCTCCCCGTGCCCTCACTGCGCGGGGATGCTTTGTGCATCGGGCTGCCCTTTTATATTCCGTTAACTCTTCCTCCTCCAATATCAAAATATTGGATCCTCCATTGATGAGCTGCTATATACTTTGTGCAGGGGTGAGGTCGCGTTCTGCAGCCAGGAGTGCAGGGAGTGGCAGATCATAGAAGAAGTGAGGAAGGTGAGGAGGAAGCGGTCGTTGTCAACGATGAAGAAACCAAACCTGCTCCAGAACCTCCGACAATCTGGATCTTCTGTCAAGGCCGACTCGGTGGTTGCCTGTTAGGCAGATGACTTCCAACTCTTCGAACCATGCCTACAATATGTTATAACAGATTATTTATTTTATATATACGAGAAACAGTGAACGGGAGACCCCCGTGCGGCCGTGAGATACCCGGGTCCCTCCCCCCCACCCCCCACCGAGCGTAGTACTCCGGTTGTCGCTCGATTTTTTAATGCGCTCTGGGAGGCTGCGAGCAGAGGGAGTGACGTCAGGGTACTGCCACGGCCGCACAGGGGGCCACTGCACTGTCTCTGTTGGAGATTATGAGTTTAGTATTATATTAATATTTGTATGTGAGTGGGTTTAGTCCCACATTATGTGTCATGTTTGTATGTCGTGTTGTAATGCTATATAATAGCCCCTATATGGATGAATAAATTACACCAGTTATTATCTTGTTCTTTCTTTCCAACATGGTATCAGAGCTGGTGTTATTTTCTCCTTGAAATTTCACAGAGCACTAAAATGTTGGCAATCTGAAATTTCAGGTGTAAATCATCCGTTGGCTCCGCATCTGCTCCTGTGCCTTGGGGCGTTCTCTTTTTTTTCATCGTTTTGGGTTCGACATCGTCGTGTCTCGTCGACGAAGGAGTGACGACTTTTTGATCCCTCCGCTGCTCATCGACGAGGAAGCCACTGATCCCGTCGACTCTTCCCCATGCCTCGTCCGTCGTCGATCCTTCCTCCTGTCCTCATCGACGACCCCCATCAACATTTTCCGTTGTTGCCTCGACGAATCCTCGCTCGTCTGCATGTCTCATATCGTTATGCCTGAAGCTTCTTCCGAGGATGTCTCTCTTGCTGCTCATCGATGATGAGAAGCAGATTCGTGCGGCTGCACTTTCGTGTTGCATCGACGACAATCTCTCGTCTTCTTCCCGTCGATCCAGTGAAGGTTTCCCATCTCTGCCGCTTCTATCGACATTTTCTCTCTGCCATTTCTCGTTCGTCTGTGCCCTTTGTCGACGACACTGCTAGCTGCTTTTCTCATCATGGACAACATCATGGACTTCTGCTCCCACCGTCGCTGCTCCTATCTGGCCTTGACCACTCTGTTGCTTCTACTCCGGACGCTTCTTGCCGCTGCCCGAATTTTTCTGATGATTCCGGACTACTCCAGCCGCTGCATCTCAGATTTCCATCAGTCTTTGCAGCTGCCGCCCCTTTTTGGTGTGTAGATCTCTCGCCGATAAAGATGCATCGTAATGATTTGGTCGTTCTTTATGTGTTTTAAGTGTCTTTGGTTTATTGCTAGTGTTTATTGTGTCTATTGTTGTTGTTGTTAGCATGTCTTTTCTTCTTGCCTTCATGCACGTGTGTCCCAACTCCCACGTGAAGGGGAGTGTTGGGATGAAGGCGACTCGGATGATCTTTCTCGACTTTTCGCCTTCATTTCACACGGCCTCCAGGCTTATGTCATATGTGTCCTCCCATATTTTCTTTCGATTGGTCGTGTGTTGGGGAAGCGATTGATGTTGGTGCTTGAAATCTCACCGGCTTGTGTCGCGTGGGAGAGTGTCGTGTGAGACTGTGACGTGTGGGACTGTGACGTGTGGGACCGCTCTTGTGCGGATGTATCCCCGACAGATTATCCCCGACGGATTATCCCCGGTTGCTCGGGTGATGATCACCTCATTTTTCGTTCCTTTTTCGCATGTTGTGTGTGTAGTTGATGTTGGTTGACCGGTTTCCAGCGAGTCCATGTCGTGTGTGGGTCCTGCGTCGTGTGTGGGTCAGCGTCGTGTGTGGCTGTGTCCCCGACTTAATTCCCCGGTTTGGAATTTCCCCCGGTGGCTCATCTGATGTTTTGTCCCGCATCGCCTACCTCCATTGCCGTTATTTGATGTGTCCAGGCTGAAGGTTCCCCCTTCAGCTTGAGGGGGAGTGTTGGAGATTATGAGTTTAGTATTATATTAATATTTGTATGTGAGTGGGTTTAGTCCCACATCATGTGTCATGTTTGTGTATCGTGTTATAATGCTATATAATAGCCCCTATATGGATGAATAAATTAAACCAGTTATTATCTTGTTCTCTCTTTCCAAAAGTCTCTCATATACATTATGTAAGTATTTATATTTGAATTATCTAATTGATATATCTATGACTGTATGAAAGTCAGTTGGACTAAACTGTCTTAGGAGATCGGAAGTTGATCAAAAAGGGATTAGTTTTTGGCTCAAATTGAAGTTAAGGCTCTTCTTGGGGCGGTGGTGGTGGTGGGAAAAACTCTATTCTTATCGTCACCGCCCTTTTTAGGTTGTTTGAATGAGGAGCTTTTTTAAAAGTGTTTTTTCAAGAAAGGTGTTTTGGAGGCTTTTTGATCAGCTGGTCCAACAAGGCATTCTAAAAACTGTTTTCTTTGCTTTCAGCTTTTCAACATCTATTTACGGGTTTACGAAAGCCGCGCCCGACCATTCGCGATCTTTCTTCCTTCTCGACGCTGCAAATGTTTTCTTCTCTCATTCTCGATTCTTCACTCATTCACTATCTTCATTTCTCACCGCTGACCTTTTGTAGCTTGTTTATTTATGATTTATATAATAGTTACTTATTTTTTTATTATTCAAAAGCTAAACATCCATTACTAAAAAGTTGTTCTTCCAAACAAACAAAAAAAGTAAAACACTTTTTTTTAAAAACGCTTAAATAGAGAGTTTCCAAACAGTATAAAGCTTTTCCAAAACAGCTTTCTGGACAGCTCTAATGCCACAGGTTTCCCACCACTGCTTTTTCCCAAACAGAGCCTAAGAAGTCATGCTTGGCTCGAATCAAATTTGATTGAGCGATCATATAACCAGGCTCTGGCTTAGCAAGAGATTCACTTGAATGACTTCGTGCCAATCTACCAGTAGGGCGGGATCGACAAAATATTGGGTTTATATCCTAGTAAACATGCCTTGTTGAATATAAGGTGATAGAGATTAGTCAATTTGCATAGAGTTCGAGCACCAGAACCAGTTATCGTTCTCAGAGGATACTTTCAGATACTATCTGATACGCCTGAGTATGGTCGAAAATGCCCAAAATTTGTGTGTTTTGTGTGATTGTAACATAGACAAAGACATGTAAAACAGAAAGTGTTATGATTCAATTGAGCGCATAATTTTATTCATGGCTTCTATTTAGAATATGATACAGTTTTCACACAAACTTTGTCTTCATTAATATATGATATGTGAGACATAATGATGAAAAAAATGAAAATGACATGAATGTCACACATGTTTTCATATTAATTTGTACTTATATTTAAATAATTAAACTTCTCAAAAATGTATTATGTATCCTAGGGTTTTGAAAATCATGATTTCTGCATCTGAATCGTATCTCGTATCATGTCCTAGTCCCCATGCAACATAGCGGCGGCGGCCACCACCGCTGAGCTATACCTCCCCACACACTACATCCACTTCCTCTCCTCCGGACACACTACCCACGTATTTTGCTCCATCCGTGCTCGCTTACCATGCTTTTGCAGCTGCAGGATAAATGACAAACTTTCCTTGCCGAATCCACCATTCCGAGCAACCACACCCCATTCCCTATCAGCCACCTTTCCCTCCCATTCCCGTCATCTACCTTCCCTTCAATTCCCTTTCCTATTGCCACAATTCCCTCCCTCCCCTATCCTTCGAGCCACAACTCTCATTTTCCCCCTTATCTGACAGCCACCCCTCTCCATTCTCTACAATGCAGCCACCACCCCAGCCACATCTCCATCTCCCTCCGGAGCTAATGTCGGACTGTAAATTACCTCCAATACCATCGTCCTTGTACTCAGTGACTGAGTTATTTTTCACTCCTTTATACTATATCCCTTTGTATTCGCTGGTGATTGTGTTTCAACTCTTTATTTCATTGGATTGTAACATTTCTGTACCTTGGTTTAATTTTATTGCACTGTTTTGCATTTTCCAATCTTTACTTGAGATCCTAAAACTGAATTTATTGTCTCAAGTATTCATCAAACGTCTATTTATAGTTAAGTAATGTGAACTAAAGTCGGATAACATTGCTTGATTTACCATTTAATTGCATTATGTTGGTGATAGTTTAGTTGTAGCATCTGAGTTGATTATGTGACTATTGCATGCCCCCATTTACATTAGATCTGTAGCTAATCACATAGCTTTTGAAAGTCCAGATTTGTGATTGTTTATATTGATTATTCATCTATATTCACAAAACATTCTAAAACAGTTATAGTCAAATATAAAATAAGTGCGGAAATAAAAATCTAAAGCTATAGAAAGAGAGAGAGAGAGACAAGAGGACAAAAAAAGATGTAGTGGTTCCCCAATATACCGGCACTCCACTCATCCACACAATGCGGGAATTCACTGCCTATCACAAGGCCGGAGTCTTTTCCACAGGAGACTCTTAGAACTCGTAGTTGATGGAGTTGTAAGCTTTTTCATAATGAAGAAACTCAGACGGAGTCTACACTTTTTTTGCAATAAGTTGATGTGAATATTGAATAGAGATCTCAGAATATCTCTTCTTATGCTCGGGAGAATGATAGAGCTTCTATTATCACTTCAATGAAATTTTCTTCTACAACACCTCATTGTTTCTCTATTTTATTCTCTCTGATTCTGTGTATCTATCTCTAACTACTTTTTTATGATATATAGAAATTATAGTTGAATATTCGCTTTATCTTTTCCGCATTTATCTAATACACGTGATATGTCACGTGTATGTCTCCTATATATGTATCTTATTTGCCCGGTTTAGGGCATCGAATCATTATTATCGAGCGTTTTCTACTTGGTATCAGAGCCGAGAGACCGTCCCGTCCCTACTGCCGCTCGCGTCTCGCCGCTCCAGATCCCGCCGACCTCGGGTCTCCTCGTCCTTCCTCCGGCGACCCCTCTCCCGCACGCTCGATTCCCGCTCGCGTCTCGACTCCTCTGCCGCTCGCGTCTCGCCCGGCTTCATCGCTCCCGCATCGTCCGCGCCCGACCTAGTCGCTCGCGGATCGCTCGATCTCTTTCAGTCGCACCCGATCGGGCTGCTGGCTCTCTCTTTGGCCTAGCTTCTCGCCGGCACCCGATCCTCTCTTCCAGCCGGCCGTTTTGTCCTTCATGGGGACTGCCGGAGACACCACCCTCACATCCTCCGGTGTTCTCTTCGGCTTCCAGATCTAAGGGGCACCTGTAGGATGTTTTTCAACTTTATTTGATATCTTCGTTCTCTCAATGGATGATCCATCCGATATCTCCCCCTCTTCTCAATCCGGTGCTCTTCCCGGTTCCTCCGTTCCCCGATCCGGTGCTTTGCCCGGTTCCTCGGGTGATCCTCCTCGGAGTCATGGCCAGTCTGGCTTGTTGAAGATTACTACTGTTGCCTTGGATGGCACAAATTATCTGGAATGGTCAAGGGCGGCCCAGCATGCTATTCGCAGCCACCAGTTATATGGACTTATTGATGGTACCACTGTTGAACCACCACGCACCGATCCCTCATGGCGCAAATGGGATGCGGAAAATTCGTTGGTCGTCTCATGGTTACTTCATTCGATGTCTCCTCAGGTGTATCGTAGTTATATGCTGTTGGACTCCGCCTATGATATTTGGACACGGGCCCGTGATACTTACTCTCAAGCAGGTAGTTCGATGCAAGTGTACGAGCTCACTCGCCGTGTTCTGGAACTGAAGCAGGGGACTATGACTATTGCCGCCTACTATTCTGAGTTTGAGCGCCTTTATCAAGAGCTAGATTTCTTCAATACTTTCACTGTTGCTTGTACGGTTGATGCGGTGGCCCTTCAGAAAGCTAACGATCGATTCCGGGTTCACGTGTTTCTTATGGGGCTCAACATGGAGTTTGACGCTGTTCGCCTACATGTCCTCCATCGTGAGCCGCTTCCCTCTCTTCGGGAGGCCTTCAGCATGCTCCTCAGTGATGAGAATCGTCGTCGCACTCTTGGCCCCGCTACTGATCACTCTGCACTGGCTGGGATGTCACGCGGACCCCCTCCTGTTTGTAGTCATTGTGGGAAGACTGGCCATACCAAGAACTCTTGTTTCCGCCTGCATCTGCACCTTGCTCCTGGTGGTCGGGGCTCTACTACCCGTGGTAGAGGTGGGTACCGTGGTAGTGGTGGTTGTCATTCTGGTGATTGCTCTCACTCTTCTGCTCACTCTACTGAGGTTCTGGAGGACACCTCTGGAGGCATGTCTGCCTGTGAATTGGAGGCCTTTCGACGCATGTTGCGCTCCCACACAGACTCTGCTCCTGCTGCTTCTCAGCTGCTGTTGCCACTTCAGGCCTGTCCAGTGCTAATGTCGTCTCTTCCCCTCCTTCCGAGTGGATTATCGACTCAGGTGCAACCGACCACATGACTGGTTTTGCCTCAGGTTTTACCTCATATACCCCCCTTTCTGGTCGTGATAAGGTTATTGCTGCTAATGGCTCTCTCTCCGCCATCGCTGGAAAATGGACTGTCCCTTGTTCTCCTGACCTATCACTGTTCTCTGTTTTGCATGTTCCCTCTTTTCCCCGTAATTTACTTTCTATTAGTCATTTGACTAACTCTTTACACTGTTTCGTGACATTCTTTCCTGATGTTTGTGTGTTTCAGGATCTGGGTACGAGGCGGACGCTTGGCAGTGGTAGGAATGTTGGCGGACTGTACTTGCTGAACCAGCCTTCACCCAGTGCTCTCTCTTCCACCAGATCTCCGACTCTTCATGACATCCGACGCTGGCATCAACGCCTTGGTCACCCTTCTCCTTTATATCTTACTAAGTTGTTTCCTGTTTTTCATCCGTTAATTCAATCATTCTCTTGTGATGCGTGTGAACAGTCTAAACATGTCCGTCGAAGTACGAGTCATTTATCTGTTCCTAGTTTATGTCCTTTTGATGTTATTCACTCTGATGTTTGGGGCCCGTCCCCGGTGTTATCTTTATCTGGCTATAAATGGTTTGTTAAGTTTATTGATTGTCACTCCCGCACTATGTGGCTTTATTTGCTTAAAAGGAAAAGTGATGTGCTTTCTTGTTTTCAAACTTTTCATAAGTTGGTGAGCCAGCAATTTGGCGGCAAAATACGTGTGTTTCGTAGTGATAATGGTGGGGAATATGACGACCGGGGTGTTTTTGGGGTCTATCTTGCCGACCATGGCATTATACATCAAACCACGTGCGTCCACACTTCCACTCAAAACGGGGTGGCTGAACGGAAGAATAGGCACCTGTTGGAGGTGGCCCGGTGTTTACTCCTTGCTATGCACCTTCCTAAATCCTACTGGGGTGATGCAGTCCTCACTGCTGCTCATCTTATCAACCGTCTTCCGTCTCGTGCTCTCTCGTTTGATACACCCCTCTCATGTCTTGCCAAAAATCACATTGTCCACACTTCTCATCTTGCCCCTCGAATCTTCGGCTCCGTGTGCTTTGTCCACGTCCATACCCCGCAGCATGATAAACTCGATGCGCGATCCCTGCGGTGTGTTTTTGTTGGTTACTCTCCTACCACCAAAGGGTATCGATGTTATCACCCTCCGACTCGTCACTACTATTGCACTGTGGATGTTACATTTCGTGAGGGGGAGTCGTACTTTGGTCCTCGTCAGGGGGAGACGACCGATAATGGTGACGAGACCATCGATTCTCCTCTTCCTATTGTCCATTATCCTCTTCCTACCATGCCCACTTCTCCCACTCCTTCCACTCCTCCTATTCCTTCGACCTCCGCTCCACCTATACTATACACATACTCCTGTCGTCCTACGACTGTTGAGCAAGTGCAGACTGAGGATGTTCCGCCAGTGCCAGTGACTGTCTCCGCACCAGATTCTGATGAAGACCTCCATGTTCCTCTTGCCCGTCTTATAGGTAAAAGGGGTGGCACCAAACACCCAATTGCCAACTACATTTGCTATGAACACCTCTCTCAGGCCCATAAAGCCTTTATCTCTTCTCTCTCATCTATTGTGATTCCTAAGACTTGGCAGGAGGCTGTTCAAACACCTGAGTGGAAAAAGGCAATGGAGGAGGAACTGTGTGCCTTGGATAAAAATAAGACATGGCGGCTTGCTAATCTTCCCCCTGGGAAGCGAACGGTTGGATCCCGCTGGGTCTTCACAGTTAAACAAAATTAAGATGGAGTGGTGGAGCGGTACAAGGCTCGTCTGGTGGCTCAGAGATATACCCAAGCTCAGGGCATTGACTACCAGGAGACATTTGCTCCTGTTGCAAAGATGAACTCAATTCGTGTGCTTCTCTCCTGTGCTGCGAGTCGTAAATGGGAGCTACTGCAACTTGATATCAAGAATGCGTTCTTGAATGGTGATCTCGAAGAGGAAGTTTACATGGATCTCCCCCCGGGCTCTGTGATCAAGGGTCCAAAGGGAAGGTCTGCCACCTTCTTAAATCCCTGTACGGCCTGAAGCAATCTCCAAGAGCGTGGTTCGGACGTTTTTACAAGACCATGCTTCAACTTGGATACACTCAAAGTCAAGCTGATCATACTCTCTTTATCAAGAGGAAGGGTGTTCAGGTTTCTATTCTTATTGTGTATGTGGATGACATCATCATCACCGGAGACTACTTGGAGGAGATCAATCACTTGAAAAAACAGCTAGGCAAAGAATTTGAAGTCAAGGACTTGGGAAAGCTGAAATACTTCTTGGGAATTGAAGTTGCGAGGTCTCAACGAGGGATCTTCATTTCTCAAAGGAAGTATACTCTTGATCTTCTTGAGGAGACTGAGATGCTTGGATGTGCCCCCGTGGACACCCCTATTGAGGCTAATCACAAAATTGATGCAGATATTAGTGGGGAGAAAGTGGATGCCTCAAAATACCAACGTCTGGTTGGGCGTCTTATATACTTGTCCCATACTCGTCCTGACATCACATATGCTGTGGGAGTCCTAAGCAGGTATATGCATTCTCCCTTCATACGTCATCAGCAGGCTGCCTTCAGGGTGTTACGTTATCTCAAGAAGGCACCAGGTCGTGGGATTCTGTTCCAAAACAATCAGTCATTGGAAGTTGAATTGTTCACAGATGCTGATTGGGCTGGTAGTCAAGACGACAGAAAGTCTACCACTGGGTACTGCACATTTGTAGGAGGTAATCTGGTCTCATGGAAGAACAAGAAGCAGAATGTGGTAGCTCGCTCAAGTGCGGAAGCTGAATATAGGGCTATGGCCCAAGGCGTTTGTGAGGGACTGTGGTTGAAGACTATCCTTCGCGATATAGGCCTTCAGGGGAACAATCTATTATGATCTACTGTGACAACAAGGCGGATATCAGTATTGCACACAATCCTGTACAGCACGACAGAACCAAACATGTGGAAGTCGACAGACACTTCTTCAAGGATCACCTTGACAAGGGGAATATTTGCACTCTGTTTGTGAACTCATTTGATCAGCTTGCTGATGTCTTCACGAAGGGTCTATGCAGCGACAACTTCAAAGACAATACTGACAAGTTGGGAATGATCAATATATATTCCCAACTTGAGGGGGAGAGTTGAATATTCGCTTTATCTTTTCCGCATTTATCTAATACACGTGATATGTCACGTGTATGTCTCCTATATATGTATCTTATTTGCCCGGTTTAGGGCATCGAATCATTATTATCGAGCGTTTTCTACTATTATAATAACGGCTTTTTCTTTTTCTTTCATTATTGTCCGCCCTAAAAATAGTAGGCTCCGTTAATATGTCATTCCAATGTCTGTAACGGCTATATTATTCAACGACTCTATTTCAATTTGAATTCTTCAAAGAAAGCTAGAGTTCTGAAAATGAACTTTGATTGTCAAATACCAGTCGTCGATTGTCGAATTCCATTTGATGATTGAATCCATTTGAATGAACTTTGATCGTCGAATTACATTAAACGATCGGCTGAGAATAAACTTCTTATGAACTTCAATAGTGGACTCCCAGTCGATAAAAGCCTTCTAAATGCTCTCCCTTTAATAGCAGACATGCAGTCGAAGAAAGCAAACATGCAGTCAATGATTTCTTCAAACTTAGTAGAAATCTTCATTTTGATGTTGAAAAGCTCTAAACTTATTGCTAAGAAATAAATATTTCTTTATCATCAATTATAAATAGTTTTATACCAACAATCATCAAAGATTTTCCCAACAATTTCGTTCTACATCAAATTGGTATCAGATGCCGAAGTTTTGGCTTAGTGTATGTTGCGCAGTGGTAGAGTCTATAGGTATTCCATAGCATGTAGGAGTAACCCCACAGTCCAAGCAACTAGGTTGAACACTCGCCTAGATTGTCTGTGTAGATAATCTCCTAAATCACATGAACACTCACTTAGATAACCTAGTACCCGACTAGGTACGTTGACCACTACAGAAGAAAATTTAGACGGTCCTAAGAACTCAGGTCACACTACCCCTCGTTTGCAAGACCCAACTCATTTCCCTACTGAGCAGTTAGGAGAGACTCAAGGTTTTAATGAGCTCAACATGAGATCCCTTAAGAGTCCGACGATTCAGAATCCCGACCCTTGGAGGATCCCAAATTCATTTAAGATCAAAGTCAGAGAGCTCCTCTAGGAAGGTCCATAAGTCACTACACAAATCATCCTCTTTAAACTCTTATAGTTGTGGGCCCATCACGAGAGGCCTCTGTATCCTTATGTAGATAATTCTCTTCCCCAACTACACAACACATATTGATCTTCTTGCACGATTCGATTGAATAGGGATGAGTATTATGATGATTATCAAGAGCATCATAGGGGTCACTACAACGCGAATGGTATTACGTGTAGAGTCGGAGTTGATCCACCCTCCTTTGATGTCCAGCTGGACCAAAAGAAGTTCACTGACTGACTATCTGATATGGACGACTACTTTACTGGTATGAGATGTTTGATGAGGCATGCGTTAGATTTTTGAAGATGAAATTTGTTGGCTAAACCAAGATCTACTAGATTAGCCTAAAGCGTATGATTGAGTATGAGGGTTTTCATCCCATCTCAAAATGGATAAATATGAAACAAAAGCTGAAAGAGAAGCCTTTCGTTGTCCTATCTCAGCTTAATAACCAACTGTATGTCTTGCAACAAGGGACTTGGTTTACGACTGATTATACGCCTCTGTTTAATGAGTTAGTGGTGAGGAGGGGAATCCAGAAGGAGCTTATTGTTGCTGCATCCAGATTCAGTTTTAGATTTCACACTAAGATACAACGAGGAGTGATTCCCTAACAAAATGAGATGATTGAGTAGGTATTCCACCTCACACTACAATATGAGAATTATTTATGGTTGCCTAGGACGAGGCGAGTTGGCCCCTAATCATACAGGGTTGTTATCTGTAAACCTTCCCAACATAGGGCCCATATTGTGCCAAGTCATGCTCCCTTGGACATGAAAGGCAAAGCCTAAGTCCCAGGCCATCCCTCTTTGGTGGGATCCGGTGTTATAAATGTCAGGATCGGGGACATTTAGCATGTAACAGCCTAGTGCCCCCATGAAGAAACTTCTCCTCAATGGTGAACCTGAGACTGGTCTTGACCAAAGGGAGACCGCTTAGGAGGATATTATCATAGTTGTGGAAAATGGTTGGGAGAGCGATGTCGATAGATCCCTTGAGTTGGGCCACCCAAGGTGTCTTCTCTCGACACCCCGTGTAGATAAGAACCGGAGGTGCACTATGATCTTTTACACGTATTTCCCTAGGACGCGAGGCCCATGTTGGAGCATGGGTCGACACATCCTGTTCGATACACCCTTAGATTGAGAATAACAAATCTTGATATGTGTTTGATCTATCTTTGCAAATGTTTTCGGAGTGCGCAGGTTCATAAATCACATAGGATACAAGACTTGGTAGTTACATCAAGTATCAAGCTAGAACGATGACTCAAAGGCCAACTTTGTAGCCTACCGCCAACGATAGCAGCTACCGCCCGGCGATAACACTAAACATACGACGACTTCCGGTCAGAGTCTTGTTGAATTTGGTGGTTGCTAAAAATAACTCATGAATGAGGATAATGTCAGGTGAAGATAGCTTGAAACACTTATTATGGCAACAACGCGGCTTGGAAAGAAGAAGAGTGGGAAATTCAAGTTTGTTAACACCCGGCGATAGCCCACTATTGCCCGACAATAGTCCTATTATAGCAACAACGTGTCGTCATGCGAATTGGAGGGAGACGTGAGCGGGAAATTCAAGTGCACTATCACACGACGATAAGCTCATTACCGCCCCGCAATAACGCTAATCTAAATAAGGAAAGCTCCGCCTTTCTGAGGAATGAAAGCGCGGGGACTCATATTTCGACACTAACGCACGGTGTATAACGACCCAGAAGCCGACGTCTGATCGGGACACAGTCCACCGATCTAGCCTCAACTGGCCTCGCTACCGGGCTGCAGCCCAAGCACCCCAGCCCCTATCCATCCACAGACGGGTTGTTGGTGGCCACAACCTCCCTTTGGTGAGAAGTGATCCAGTTAAGCGCCTCTACGGGGCCTTCCCAGGAGGTCACCCATCCCAGTACTACTCCAGCCAGAGCACGCTTAACTATATAGTTCTTTCACTTCTCATCATCAATTGAGCTGCACTTCTCATCACCAATTGAGCTGCAGCTCAATTGGTGATGAGAAGTGAAAGAACTATATAGTTAAGCATGCTCGGGCTGGAGTAGTACTGGGATGGAAGACCTCTTGGGAAGGCCCCGTAGAGGCGCTTAACTGGATCACTTCTCACCAAAGGGAGGTTGTGGCCACCAACAACCCGCCTGTGGGCTGGAGAGGGGTTGGGGTGCTTGGGCTGCAGCCCGGTAACGGTCGCCAGGCGAGGCTATCGGTGGACGTTGTCCCGATGGTAAGTTCAGAACCTTGGGACGTTACACAGTCCACCGATCTAGCCTCAACTGGCCTCGCTACCGGGCTGCAGCCCAAGCACCCCATGTTAAATTTTTGAAGTGGAAGTGGACTTGAGCTGGGCGGTCTGCAGGTTGGAGACCGTAAAGACCGCGCGGTTTGCGCTGGTTCTCTGGTTGGTTCAGTCTCAGCGGTTTGCTTCTGAGCGGTCTGATCTGGGAGACCGTCTCTTCTGTCCGGGCGACTTGCGCGGGTTGGTCTGGCGTCTTGTCCTAAGTCGGCCAGATGTTATTGGTGTCTTCTTTGGAAGAAGACCGGGCGGTCTGCTTATTGAGACCGCAGTGACCGGGCGATTTGGTTGTAACCGCAAGGTTTAATAAGGGAGCTGTGAGCTTTGCCGACCTCGGGCAGTCTGCTTTGCGAGACCACTCATGATCTGATGGGCGGTTATTGTATCCCGATTGTGCGGTGACGATATCCGTCTACCCACCTATAAATAGGGGTGCAGGGCCCGTCATTATTAACCAGAACTGTAAGAACCAAAGTTGGCTTGATTGTGCCGGTCTCAGTTTGAGGTCGTGCGGTTTGAGATTTAGTTTGACCGGTTTCTGTGTTCGCAGGTTAGCGGATTGCTGCTCGCGGTCAGCTTGTCTCCTTCCAGCTTTGAATAAATCAGTCCGGACGGACTGTGTTTAGGTGTTCGCGGTCTGCGCAACGGACTCAGTTGATCAGGCGGTCTTAAGTGGCCAGGCGATCTTGAGTTGCGGTCTGTCGCAGGTTGCTGTTCTTCGTTCAGAGTTCGCGGGTTCTTCTTTGGTCAAGACCGTGCGGTCTGGGCGATCAAGAAGTGCGAACTGTTTGTTTTCAGCAGTGGAATAAAGCAGCAAGTTGGCGATCTGCGGTTGCGGTCTGACAGGTGCGGATTGTACTCTGTTCGCGCGGTCTCAGCGGCTTCCGTCTGGCTTGTCTGTTCGCGCGGTCTGGCGGTCTCAAGAGTCAGATCACTGCAGCTTGTTTTACACTTGTGTTTTGTGCTTCTCTCCTCCGTGATTCTTATGAATCATGTCTCGCCATGTATACATCGCAATGTAAAGAGATAGTTAATGTCATAACACTATTCGTTCTTCTCATTGTCACTGTTGTGCTAAACATGTGAAAGGATTTGTGAAGTGTGTTTCGCATTTTTACTTCACCTCCGGACCTCAAGTTTTTTCAACATGATATCAGAGGTAGGTTGCTGAGGTTGCTGAGCAGAAATTGCTGATACTTCTTTCGGGTTTCTCAAGTGGTTAGCAATCAGTGGGATAACAATGGAAGGGGGATATGCTAGAGGTCTCGGTATTGAGCTCCTTACGCAGACTAACTTCAAGAAGTGGAAGTCTTGCATGGAGAGTTATCTTCTTGGCGAGGACTTATGAGAGGTTGTTGGAGGAGAAGCAAGACAAGCTGTGGTTCTTGCTGATGGGAATGTTGAGCTCGTGAAGGCTTGGAGAAGAACGAATGCTAAGGCGGAGTTCACTCTCAAAAGAGCTATCATTCCGGAGTTGTTTGATCACATCATCGGGTGTGGATCAGCTGCTGAGATTTGGGCAGCCTTGGATGGCTTGTTCAATAAGAAGAATGTAGCGAGGCTACAGTTCTTGGAAAATGAGTTGGCGAAAGCAACTCAGGGGGATTTGTCCATTTCAACGTTCTTCTTGAAGATGAAGAACCTCTGCGCAGAGATATCGGCTTTGGACCCGGATGAGCCTATCTCAGAAGCCAAGTTGAAGAGGCACATAATCCGCAGCTTGCGGAGGGAGTATGTGGCCTTTGTTACTTCTGTTCAAGACTGGGCCAATCAGCCTTCGTTGCTGGAGCTGGAGAACTTACTTGCTTTGCAGGAAAGTTTGGCAAAGCAAATGGCTGGGATGTCTGTCTCTGGGTGAGAAGGCGAGGTTCTCTTCTCTGGCAAGAAGAAGAGATGGGACAAGAAGAAGAAGAAGTCATCTGGAGATGATGGTCCATCTACTTCATATCAGCAGGAGAGGAGCTATGCTCCTAAGCGTGATGGGAAGAAGCAGGAAGGACCTAGATGCTTCAGGTGCAACAAGCTTGGTCATTTCAAAAGGGACTGCAAGGTCAATCTTTAGCCAGGGCATGCTGCAGGGAAGGAGGAGGCTGGTTCCAATTCTGAAGGTAGTTGGGGTGGTGGAGGCGCATTCATGACGGCCACGTGTGTTCGGGCTATGACTTCCATCAACTATCAAGACGATTGGATAGTGGACTCTGGGTGTGGTCATCACCTCACCGGGGATGAGTCGAAGTTCTCCTCATTGCAAACATATACAGATAATGATGCTATCATTACGGCTGATGATACTATTCATGCAGTTGAGAAGGAGGGTGTGGTTTCATTAAATGATGATAGAGGTACTCTTACGTTGAAGAGTGTCTATCATATTCCGGGGATGAAAAAGAACCTCTTCTCGGTGACCAATGCGGTGGACGCTGGCTATCACATTCTGTTTGGTCCAACAGAAGTGAAATTTCTCCGAAATATTTCAGCGGTGAAAGTTGAAGTCACTCATGTTGGGAGACGGGTGAAGGACTTGTTTGTTCTTTCAACAAGTTTCTATGTTGATAAGATGAGGGCTAACGACAACGCTGCTATCTGGCATGAAAGGCTTGGGCATTTTGGAATGGATAAGCTGAAAGCTATGGCGGGTAGAGGCCTGGTGAAAGGTCTGCCTAGCTTGTCATCTATTGGGGATGGTCATGTTTGTGCAGGTTGTCAGTTTGGTAAAGCTCAGCGCTTTCCATTTGACAAATCACAAAGCAGATGTAAAAGACCATTGGAGTGCATCCATGGTGATCTGTTTGGACCTACCAACACTGCTAGTCTTGGAGGTAGCAGGTACATGCTGATTTTGGTTGATGACTTCACCAGATATACTTGGGTATATTTTTTGAAGGAGAAGTCGGAAGCGTTCGAGAGGTTTGTGGAGTTCAAGGAGCTGGTGAAAGGTCGGCTAAACCTGGGGGTGAAGAAGTTCAGAACAGACAATGGAGGGGAGTTCACCTCCAAGGAGTTCTTTAGCTTCTGCAGGAAGCATGGCAACCAAAGGGAGCTTTCTTGTGCTCACACACCACAACAGAATGGAGTTGCAGAGCGGAAGATCCGTCACTTGACGGAGACTAGCAAATGCTGGATTCATGCCAAGAGTATCCCAAAGTCCTTCTGGGCAGAGGGAATGTCTTGTGCGGCCTATGTTATCAACCGGATGCCTCTCATTCCCATCAACATGAAGACCCCTCATGAGTTGATGTTTAAGGAGAAGCCAAGCGTGGAACACTTTCGAGTGTTTGGTTCTACCTGCTATGTGCATGTTCTAGATGCCCTTCGAACGAAGCTAGATGCTAAGGCAAGGAAGCTAGTCTTTGTCGGTTATGATGACCGGAAGAAAGGGTGGAGATGCATGGATCCCGAGACACGGAGATATGTGGTCTCAAGGGATGTGGTATTCGACGAGCTGACGTCATACCAAGGTAACTCTTCTGTTGAGTTACAAGGAAGCAGGGTAGATGATGGACCAGAGGAAGCTGCAAGGGAAGCTCTGGTGGAGTTGCCTGTTTCTCCAGGTGCTCCAGGGATTTCTAGCTCTGGGTCAGGTGCTTCAGGTTCTGGAAGCAGGGGGAGCGATGCTCCATGTCTACCTGAGAGGAGAGCTAGTCCAGAAGCTGCAGTGGAAGAGGTGGTTCAGAGTCAAGCTCTGAGGAGGCCCAAAAGGACCATTATTCCACCTGATCGGTATACGGGCGGGAACTTGGTGAGCTTTGTCTCATGTTTCTTCGCAGGTCCCCTGGATGAGAGAGAACCATCTTGTTATGAAAACGCCGTTGGAGTCAAGGAGTGGGAAGGAGCCATGGATGAAGAGATGACTGCCCTCAGGAAGAATGAGACTTGGGATTTGGTGCCTAAGGTTGAGGGGGTTACTCCGGTGACTTGCAAGTGGGTTTTCAAGTTGAAGAAGAAGGCTGACGGAAGTATTGAGCGGTACAAGGCTCGCCTTGTAGCTCGAGGTTTCTCTCAGAAGTATGGGGAGGATTATGAAGAAACGTTTAGCCCCGTTGCCAAGATGACTTCGGTCCGGATGGTGATCGCATTGGCTGCTTTCCAAGGGTGAAAGATTTGGCAACTCGACGTGAGGAACGCTTTCCTATATGGCGAGATTGACAAGGATATCTTCATGCATCAGCCACCTGGTTATGTATCCGAAGAGCACCCAAGATATGTTTGTAAGCTCAAGAAGGCTCTTTACGGCTTGAAGCAAACGCCTCGGGCGTGGTACGGGAAGATCGCAGAATACCTCCAGTTCTGCGGGTACTTTGCTTCTAATTCAGATTCGAGCTTATTCGTAAAGAAGACAGGGGAGCTTCAGGTCTTGGTGTTGCTGTACGTTGACGATATGATCATCACGGGGAATTCTGAAGTGGAGATAGTTAGGCTTCGTGCTGAGCTAGCTATCAGATTTGAGATGAAGGATTTGGGTGAGCTCCACCATTTCCTTGGGCTCGAAGTGGAGAGGAGAGAGGGCGGAATGCTTGTTTCCCAAAAGGGCTATGCAGATCGGATCGTGAAACGGTTCGGCATGGAAGGAGGGAAGAGCAGCTCTACTCCACTGGAGGTTGGAGTTCATCTTCGGCGAGATGAAGGAAAGGTTCTTACCGATCCTTTGGTGTTCCGGGCTTTGGTCGGAAGCTTGATATACTTGACGATCACGAGGCCAGATATTGCTTATGCAGTTGGCAGGGTGAGTCGGTTTATGACAGAGCCTCGGAAGCCTCATCTTATGGCGGCTAGGAGTATACTGAAGTATGTCAAATCCACCTCGGATTTGGGTCTCTTCTACGGGAGAGATTCGGGCTTTTGCTTGCACGGGTACATGGATGCTGATTATGAGGGAGATTCGGATGATCGGAGATCGACGTCTGGATATGTCTTTATGACTGACTCTACAGCTATATCATGGTGCAGCAAGAAGCAGGATTCTGTGTATGTCTCTACCACGGAAGCGGAGTACAAAGCTTCGACTTTGGTGGCTCAGGAAGCCATCTGGCTTAGGAGGCTTGTGGAGGACATTCATAGGGAGGTGCGAGGTCCTACTCTGCTACGTGGTGACAACGAGAGTGCTCTCAAACTGGTGAACAATCCAGTTTGTCACGCGCGTACGAAGCACATAGAGATTCATCATCATTTCATTCATGAGAAGGTGTTGGAGGGATCTCAGATTGTGGAGCATGTGCAGAGCAAGGAGAACGTTGCTGACATATTCACTAAGTCGATGGCGAATGGGCTTTTTGGTCGGTTGCGGAGTTTGCTTGGGCTGACTTCCACTTCCACTTCAAGGGGGAGTGTTAAATTTTTGAAGTGGAAGTGGATTTGAGCTGGGCGGTCTGTAGGTTGGAGACCGCAGAGACCGCGCGGTTTGCGATGGTTCTCTGGTTGGTTCTGTCTCAGCGGTTTGCTTCTGAGCGGTCTGATCTGGGAGACCGCCTCTTCTGTCCGGGCGACTTGCGCGGGTTGGTCTGCCGACTTGTCCTAAGTCGACCAGATGTTATTGGTGTCTTCTTTGGAAGAAGACCGGGCGGTCTGCTTATTGAGACCGCAGTGACCGGGCGGTTTGGTTGTAACCGCAAGGTTTAATAAGGGAGCTGTGAGCTTTGTCGAGCTCGGGCAGTCTGCTTTGCGAGACCGCTCGCGATCTGATGGGCGGTTATTGTATCCCGATTGTGCGATGACGATATCCGTCCACCCGCCTATAAATAGGGGTGCAGGGCCCGTCATTATTAACCAGAACTGTAAGAACCAAAGTTGACTTGATTGTGTCGGTCTCAGTTTGAGGTTGTGCGGTTTGAGATTTAGTCTGACCGGTTTCTGTGTTCGCAGGTTAGCGGCTTGCAGCTCGCGGTCAGCTTGTCTCCTTCTTCCAACTTTGAATAAACCAGTCTGGACGAACTGTGTTTAGGTGTTTGCGGTCTGTGCAACGGACTCAGTTGATCAGGCGGTCTTAAGTGACCAGGCGGTCTTGAGTTGCGGTCTGTCGCAGATTGCTGTTCTTCGTTCAGAGTTCGCGGGTTCTTCTTTGGTCAAGACCGTGCGGTCTGGGCGATCAAGAAGTGCGAACTGTTTGTTTTCAGCAGTGGAATAAAGCAGCAAGTTGGCGATCTGTGGTTGCGGTCTGACAGGTGCGGATTGTACTCTGTTCGCGCGGTCTCAGCGGCTTCCGTCTGGCTTGTCTGTTCGCGCGGTCTGGCGGTCTCAAGAGTCAGATCGCTGCAGCTTGTTTTACACTTGTGTTTTGTGCTTCTCTCCTCCGTGATTCTTATGAATCATGTCTCGCCATGTATACCTCGCATTGTAAAGAGATAGTTAATGTCATATCACTATTCGTTCTTCTCATTGTCACTGTTGTGCTAAACTTGTGAAAGGATTTGTGAAGTGTGTTCCGCATTTTTACTTCACCTCCGGACCTCAAGTTTTTTCAACACCCCAACCCCTCTCCATCCACAGGCGGGTTGTTGGTGGCCACAGCCTCCCTTTAATGAGGCAAACTCGATAGTTAAGCATGCACCACGGGACTTCCCAGGAGGTCACCCATCCCAGTACTACTCCAGCCCGAGCACGCTTAACTATGGAGTTCTTCCATTTCTCATCACCAACTGAGCTGAGTAGTTCTGGGATGGGTGACCTCTGGGGAAGTTCCCGTGGTGCATGCTTAGCTATCGAGTTTGCCTCATCAAAGGGAGGTTGTGGCCACCAACAACCCGCCTGTGGATGGAGAGGGGTTGGGGTGCTTGGGCTGCAGCCCGGTAGCGAGGCCAGTTGAGGCTAGATCGGTGGACTGTGTCCCGATCAGACGTCAGCTTCTGGGTCGTTACACGGTGATATCCACTATCACAGGCAATAGTGCCTAGAACACTATAAATACACATTTTCTCTCGGGATTCTCATTCAATTACGAGATATTTTGAAGAGAGGGTCACCCAAGCCATCTAAAGAGCCTCCAACACTCCCAATCTTCAACACTAAATAATCCAAAGGAAGATTGGGCATTAAAACTACTATACAATAGAAGGGTTCGTGTTCTACGACGACAATTTCAAGCTACCCTTCATCATCTTCCTTCGGCATCCAATTAGAAAATTTTATCCATTGAAATCATTCCCCTTAATATATTAAATGTTTTCTTTTACTCATGCAATATAAATCAATTTCCTCTACATTGTTATTTCCACGGTGCAATGTCTTTCAATCATGTGTAAAAGAAAAACTTATATGTATCAAGATTTAATTTAAGCTTCATTTGAGAGAGTGGCTGCGGTTATAAAAGGAGTTGTTGTAAATACAGGTTTGTAAATGGAGCTGTTGGAAACTGGTTGCTGGAAATGAAAATCTGTTTTGGTAGTCTGTGTTTGCAGAGCTGTTCAGAACGGAGAACCGTTTGACAAAACAGCGGTGACGTTTTATAAATATTTTTTATTATATAAATTTTTAATTATTTTTTTCTAATATATATATATATAAATTATTGATAATAATATATATATTTTTAATTATTTTTATTAATATAAAATTTTACTGTTTAAACTTTATATATAAATGTTTTTTTACTGTTATCTCCTCCGTTGTTTATCTCCTCCGCCTTCCTCCGCCTGCCTCTGTGGAGGAACGGGCGGCCCCATGAGACGGCGTAGGCGCGACACGCTTCCACCGCCATCTCCGTTAGTGCTTGACCTGCGATATCGAGTCGCTTCTCTATGGTTGGAGCTCCGCCCTCCTGAGCCAGCTCCGGGTGCAAGTGCAGCATCTCCGGCGACATCACCACGTACCGGGTCTTCACCATTGTCGTCGTTGACGGTGGAGGAAGCATAGCAGAGGGAGTGGCAGCCTTCGTATCCCTAAACGCAGCAAACTGGAGGTGCGGGGCAGAGTTTCGGGAGGCGGCGTTTGCAGGCTTGGAAGTAAACGGCGCTGATCCAAACAATGACGGAAAAACAAATGCCAAGAACACCCGGCGGTTGCGTTTTGATGAAACGCGCGGATCTAAAAGCTCTCCCAAATGAAGCTTTAATCTCTAATATTATTTCATATTTGATTTAAAGAAAAATCTATAATTTTTAATATTTCTTATTCACCCCTCTCTAAGGAAGCTTATCGATCCAACAAGTAGTATCAGAGTCAGGTTACTCATTATTTAGGCTTCACCTATAGTTATTATTGATACTCTTAGAGAGCAATCTAAACTTAACGATGAGTCTATGTTAGTCCGACTACTATTCGCCAGGGCTCATTATCGTGAATGAAAAATTTTCTTATCCCTATAAGCGTCGATGTATGGGATAAACTATTAATAAATATAATGTACCATTTATTTTACAGAATAATAGTTATATTCCTAAGTCTGCAAGCAATTTACATGAGTTTGAGAAAAATAATCATAATTTAAATGCTAAAGTAATAAATTACTTATTTTGTGCAATAGACAGATATTTTTGAACTCATTTATACTAGTAGCAATGCTTATGAGATTTAAAGATTTTTTGAAGAAACTTATGGTTCTTCTTCCGCAGGTACGAAATGAATACAAGAATTTGAGCCACAATCATACACATACATTGCAAGTTTGCATGCATGTACTCAAGAAGATTCCTTCTCAGACGGCTTTATGCTGAACCGATCAAAAGAAGGCAGTGCATCATATTATTCAAATGATCATTAATTTGATAGCACAGTGAGCACAACGAAATATTCTCTTCTTGAATCAAATTTCAATTCTACATCTAGTATGCATAATAAGGCTAAACGTAAAATTGAAAAGTTGAAAAATAAAAATCTAAAAGTAAAACTTGATGTGAAATAAAAATATGATGTGCCCTCTCTTTCTGCTTCAAGCTCTTCTTTAGAAAATGATATACCTTGTTTTGATTATAACGAATATAAATAAAAACTCAAGGTCATTAAAAAGGAGCATTTTATTATAAAAGTGTAGTCAAATATTGATTACTAAAAAAATGCTCTCACTAGTAAAATAGACTCATTAAAATTGTTTATTCAAAAATTTGCAAATGATAAAAAAAAAAAAATTATCATGAGAGAACACCTTACATCAAATGCTCTGTATGTTCCAAATTTGGCATACGTCATCTTGTTGTAAGGTGAAATTTAAACCTTGCACATCCAACCAGATTTGCGTTCCTAAAGTCTCATTGTCCAAATCATTTGGATCTATATGGGTTCCCAAATCATGTTTTCATGTTCCAGATTTTTATGACTGACTAGAAATATATTTATCATATTGTGGTTTATTTATATGCTTCATGATTATTATTGTAACAAACTTACTTTAACCTCTAGTCAAATATGTTAAAATGAACATTTTTTCGTTTTTTGATTTTTGTGTCTTTATTGAGCACCTTGGTTTGAATTTTATTAATCTTATGCAAACATAAATTTAATACTACACTCACTTCTCTTTGGTGCCCCGTATCACTTTAATATTATGAACATCGTTTCTTATATGTTGTAATCCACCAAGCACTATTTTCTATCTATGATAAGTTTTAATAAGTATTGTGTGTGCGAAGCACCTTGGTAAAGCAACATCTTCCTTTGCGTGACAATTGTAGAAATTGTATAAGTGATTTTACTTTGCATGACAATTATGTTAGTGTACAATTTATTGCATAATATGTCTTATTGATTATTACATAAAGTATCAATCTTAATGTTTTTCATTCATGTACACTTCAATGATTCATATAATACTTCCGCACATAAGAATTAGACCTTAAACGTTGTTGAACTCTTTTTACATTGTATGTCATGATTACTATAATGTCTTTATGTTTCTTGTTCAACTCTTGTAACATTGTAGTCTCCATCTCTTGATTTTACATACATTATGTTGTGGTAATTGTTATGTGCAAATCTATTTTGGAATGTGCAAACCATTTTAACAATAAAAAAATATGAAAAAAAATTAATTTATAAAATAACTAAAATTAGATAAGTGCAAACCCGCTTAGTGGCTCCAGATTTTCTCTCCAGAACACGTCTTCTCTCCTTCGTGTGAATCTGACCGGAAGCTGGGAGAGTTCTTCCAATGATGGTCGGGAGTTTGGTTCCAAAAACAGAAGAGCTCTGCCATACAAGTGAAGATGAGACCGAAACAGAGAATGAGAGGAAGAAAAACATAATCGAATATTCAGTTTTTGCATCGGAGGCTTGACTCCTGGTGCCCTAGACCTTCACAAGAATCGCAATGCTTCCATGGGCAATCAATCATGTACCCCACTAAAAATACTTCCGTTCCAGACTGCTCGAACTATCCTTCTCGCTAGCGTGCGCTGATGCGCCAGAATAAGGAAATGGGAAGAGGTAGGCGGGGGTCCATGAGGAGGAAAAAAGAACCCAAATGAGTTTGATGATTGCCGCCTCCATTGACAAAAGGAGAAATGGGATCTCTGCTTAGAATGCTTACTTCTGGGATTTCTCAAGATCGCCATTGAAGTAGCAAAGCAGATGAAAACAGAGTGAGGAACCAGTTCAGTAACGAAAGTAGGCTTTGCATTTTCTTCAGACAACTTATTCAACCGTTCCCTCTTCATTCGACAACCCGGACCTATGCGGCTCCGCAGAGTATTTAGCTCTCCTACCTGCATATTCGAGTTGCTGCTTCCAGCTCCACCGCTACTCTCAACATCTCCCAAGGCAGATGCTTCAGTGGGTCGCTGGCAACTAACGCTGATTCAGTAAGCCTTGTAATGTTTTCTAGCGAAGATCCTGAATTCAGACAATATTTTGGTTTGCACGTAAAATTTGGTCTGCACTTATAATTTTTTGGTCTGCATGCACAATTGGTTTGCACATAATAGCCATTAGAGTTGTGGCGTTCGACCGTGGGATCAGTAACCTTAGGGTACACTTAGGTCCGAACATTTGGAGCTAGGATTTTCCTGGCTTCAACAGGTAGTTCAGTGAATGTCCTCTTCAAGCCCGCGTTTGATGCAATGAAGACCGATAAACAACTCTGGACATGCGACGGCCCCCTGTATGGTTTTGCAGATGGAAATGGAGGAGAGTGTTAGCCTTTCCGTCCGTATAATGTTTGGCAGGTCATTGCTGATGAATATCATGTCATCGTTTCAACCTTCCACCAAGTTCTGAAATTCCCTCCGGAGGGGAAATAATTCAGGGTTCGGAGTGACCCTCGAATCGCAAGGGAGTGTTACATAAGCGCGGTCAACATGATCGGCGCATACATTCCCCCCAGGGTACATGAAGTCATGAAGGTGGAAGGCCTTCAAATCGAAGATCAAGAACCTGCGACAGAACCCGCCAAGGTGGAGTTGGCAAGAGATGGTCCAAATAATCCAAGAGCTATAAGAAGTTAGTTAAGCTTTGCTTAGACCTTGCAAGACTCATTTTGATGCCTAACAGATTTAGCATCACGTAGATGATCTTGATTAGCCTGATTAGGTGTTAACTTGTATTGACCCTATTTATACTGACAATCTAAGAGCTTTTAGATGTTTGATAAGCCTAAACGTTATCGCCGAGCGGTAACGCCGTTGTGGCATGGTCATTCTTTTCATGGCGTCAAGGCGTACCAAGGCGAGCCCCGACCGCCTTGACGCTTTGGCGACAAGGCGGACGCCTAGGCGACAATAAGGCGAGCAAATGCAAGGCGACAGCGGTTTATATATAAACCGCTGTCTATTAAAGTATACAGCGGTTTATATATAAACCGCTGTCTATACCCCTATTTTAAAAAAAAAAATAAGGCGGCCTTCGCCTTGTTTTCAATCGGCCGACTGGACGCCTAGGCGACGCCATGATAAGAATGGGCGTGGTAAGACATTCCATATTAAGCTCCTTCCTCCCGGCAAGTCCTCTTGAATTGCTCCTTGACAGCTGGTTGTTCCTAAAGGAGGGCTACCGCAAGCAGTAACACTATCGCCGGCGGTAGGTGATAGTTCTTATGCTTTTCGTTTTATGAATGCTTGTGTGTGAGTCCAGCTGAGGACATAAAAAGCAGTACATTGTCTTATTTGTTGTGTTTTGCATGCGATATGATCTACAAATCTTATATTGATGCATAACGGCTAGTCTTAATGTAGATTATCATATAGAGCCTGAATTGATGTTAACTCGTAACCATAATTAATCTCACAACCATGGTTCATAATGACGTTTGATGACTGATTCGGAAAAGTAATCAAGATTATGATCAACCTAGTTTAAGGTTGTTAGCATGGTAACCTTTTATACACTATGTCACTTGTGAGCCCTAGTATGGAAAGTTTATGATTATTAGCATAAGTACCCGAGTGGTTCTTTAGTGAGTCAAGTCACAATAGGATTGAGGTGATGCCAAGCCTTAGGTGGTAGCATAAATCTCATTGATAGTTACACTTGAGATTACCAAATGATGATTAATATAGAATGAGATTGGTATAGCTTTATAGTAACCATGACGATGTTAACAGTTGTTAGATGGATAGTTATAAAACTGTGTATGAAGGTGATAATCCTTTGATTTAACCAAATGGATGTTTTAGTGCTCGTCAATTTGGAATACTTGATAGTTCTGTCATACTAGTTTCATGATTATACCACTTAAGCGCGATATGTTCCATTAGGGAGGATTATTCATGGTAGTAGGTGTTGTCAGTGCAGACCTACCTTCTCTTGGTAGAGTTCAGGATATGGTGAGACGTGACAATCAGTTTAGTGTTTAAGAACTACCCAGCTAAGGTCTTGGTTAGAGATCTGAGATATGAGTTACCCAGATATGTTAGTCAGGTCTTAAGCAAGAATCAGGGCACTGAGATACCACAACCAGCACCTCTTCATTTGGTTAACTCCACCACACTTAGGACTCAGGCCTTCGGGAGGTTCCGAAGATGCAGGGATTCTAAGTGTAGGTGTGAGGGATGTGGTGGTACGTTTATACTTCGAGTAGAGCTAGGGTCTAGTTTGGGCTTATGCCCAACTAAGAGTGTTGCAACTCACTACACCACTAGGTGTTTGCAGATGTAAGTTGAGGTGCTACTATTCATTGTAAATGATAGGAGTGTTTGTGGTTGTAGTGTGCTAGACTCTTAGGTTATAAGGGTGTGTAGTATTATAGGTTAACCTAGGTTGGGTTCCTAGTGACAGTCCTTCGTAAACTATACCCTTAAGTTAGCTTTAGTGAGAAACTTCACTGACAGGGCAGACGTTACTTTATCGTAGTACTGACAAGTGCTATACAAAAGGGCCTAGGTTTGTAGTGGTTCACATTTTTAGAAGCGGAGGTGAGCAATCCATTGTTATCGTCTTGCCACGACGATGAGGCCCATGAGGTTTGCTACCCACTTAACAATGGTCAAGTCTATGTCGACATAAAGGTTGTTTTGAATTTGAGAGCTCTATATTAATATTAATGTTAATATTAATATTATGCATGAGCATACATTGCATATGTCGATCCTTATCATATAAGTCTGTACGAACATTCTTACATGATAAGTTATTTTGTTCTCATATATTTATCTGTATTGAACTGGATCCTTATCGTATAAATTTATATGAGCACTCTTATATGATAAATTACTTGCTCTTTATTTATTGCACATGGATCTATATCATATAAGTCTGTATGGGCATTTTTACATAATAAGTTATTATGTTAATTCTTTATTACTGCAGCTCTTACTATCCTTATTATATATGTTATTATACTGTCATATGTGCTAACATTGCAACTTCATTATCCTTCCTCCCACTCGGTGCCTTAGGATGCATTGGGGGAGAGGGAGAGAACCACTTAGTCTTTGATAGTTGTCACCACCCCAGGAGAACCACTTACCGGCATGATAACAGTGATACCGAGACGACGAGTATGACAGTACCTATGAAAGTTACTTCTACTACCACACAGGAGTTAGATGTGAGAGCTTGAGAGTTTGTCATATGCTTATTATGTAATCTTGTTGTAGGGCATGTCTTAGCCTAGGCTTCCGTTAATGTACTTAGACTTTATGGACTCTTTTAGTATATTTTATGTGATCTGTGTTGTGGCTAATTGATGCATCCCTCGCCGCAACCGAGGACGCGTGATTCCATCACGCGCCAATTATATTTTACTATTTGTTATTTTCTAGTGTTTCCTTTGCAATTATTTATTTCGTGTTTTTTTCTTTTCATGTATCCGTTATTAGTTTCGGCTCATCGGTGGGACCGGCCGGTGGGACCCTAAATAAAGAGGTCTGGTAATTTGAGTAGTTAGGACGTAGGGGGCACACTTAATTTATTTAGCAGAGCGCATAAAATTAATTCCAAATCAAATACATCAAAATACTTTGGAAAATAATTTGGTATAAAACATGTGATGTTCACGGACTACCAATTGGGATATCTAAGTTGAAAAAGAATAAGGCCAAGTTTGGAAAAAAATAAACAGCAATTACTTTGGAATATGAGAAAAAAAAGAAACAGTTGTTTGTTCTTGGGCTATAAATTGGACTACTATTCCGAATGGAAAGGAGAACCGGAGAATTAGAGGAAAAATGAACCCTATTCGTTTTCCTCTGACAGTCGGCCCTGCGATTTGTCCAGCACCGTCCATTTCAGCCCAGCGACGACGCCAAAATCCAACGCCTGCAACGTCGGCCCCGGCCTCCCCCCCTCCAGCCCGCCTCCGTCGACTGCTCCCCCTCAGCCCAGGCGAGCCCCTGCCGAAGTCCACTTTGCTGATTGACATCGACGACGACACGCCTCTTCGTCAACCCATGCGCCTACGCGAGTTGGACGGAGCCCCGATCTCTGACTTCAGCTTGAGTCTCTCTGACCCGTCCTTGGCCACATTGACCTTACCCTTCCACCGCAGGATTTGGAGGGGCCATTTTTAGTTTGGGTAACATTCACCCTTCCCTGCTTTTCAAAATATCAAATTAGTTTTATGCGTCTCAATTAAATGTTGCTAAGCTTGCCTGGAACGTTCAAACCATTCCTATTACCGTTATTTCATAAATTGTTATTGTGATTTTGCTTGTGGGTGTATTAATCTCGCCAAGATTCTACTCGGAAAGCGCCCAAAAGAAGTTTCTCTCAAAAATAATAATTAACGGTTTTATCAAAGTTCGGATGTTAAGTTGAATTCGCACGCAAAATTCGATTTTGGGCACTCTCGAGTCTCGACCGTCTTTAAGTTAAAAATCAACGCATAAACATTTCGTATTTTCAAACCCTAATTGAGTCTACATCACTAATGATGTTTCCTATGTCTTTTACTTCTGCTATATAAATGGTTATGTTATGTGATGATGATTTCCTTACAGGGTAAGCGTCATTGTGGTAGGGGTTTGGATTGTGTGCTAGCAATACCGCAGGGTGGTTACTCTGGACATAAGATCCTCCTTGGTCGGGCCTAGTTTCCGGGAGAGGGGTCTTACACTATCACACTGAAGAAGAGAAAAATGTTATTCAAATATGTTCTCTTTCGCCAATAAAAGATGACAATAAGTGCATACCTCAGCTGCCCCAAAAGAGTAGCCATACATTTCACTAATCCAGCCAGATGAATAAATATCCCCGGTGAAATTAGTGGCATAATGAGCTTTATCAGCTCGAACTTCCTCTGTCTTATGAAGCCAAAATAATGCAAATTTTTGTAGGTCTTCAATATGCATTATTATGACACCGCCGACCTTGTCACAAGCTTCAGGATTACGAGTATGAATCTTCGCCAACACATTATCACAGCCAATAAGATATCTGGTAAGGTAAAAAGGGTAGACTAAGTATTTTAATATATTAGACATTAACAGCTCAAGAGAAGAATTTTCTGTTTTATGTTTCTTACTCGTATGGGGTTGAAACAGGAATGCCACGTTCAGCACCATATGCCCATGGTGTGATAGGACCTCTAAGTATCATATCTGCATCAAGGATAACAATGAACTCTGCATCGGTCTCCACATGATTTAGCCAATGGAGAACAGCTGCGGGTTTATTTATCGCAGGGTACCTATAAGAAGAAAAGAAAATTAAACCATTCCTAGAAACAACAAATTGTAGTACATTAAATAAGCATAGTTATCAGTCACAAAACAAATGAAATTGTTATAGAGAAAGCAAAGAAAGAGTATAAAAATACTTGCTCAATAACAACAACAACGACCTTTTCCATTCATAATTGTGGCAAAAGTATATTGTTATGGGCCTAGCCCGGAGGTTGTCGGAGGATGACCGGAGGCGGAGATGTTGGAGGTGATTGCTACAACGGAGCCGGAACTGTGGATGCCTAAGCGGGACTTGCTCGAGAGAGAGCTACCAAGATCTCGTTAGGAGACAAGGAACTAGAATTATTTCATTAATAAAATATACAAGACCCCAAGGGTCCCTTGAATAGAACATACAAGAGGTATTGGCATAAATCTCCAACATAACATAATAAATCCTAATACAGCCTAAGGATCTGACTACGACATAACAAGACAATAAACATAATGGAAGACACATCATAATAATTGGGCCCGAAGCCCATAACATCTCTCCCGCCCTGCAAAAAGAGCTTGACCTCAAGCTCAAGGAAGATTGACGATGATAGCAGCGTCATCCAACGCCCAACATCGTCAGAGTCCTCGACGTACAGATAGAAATATTTTTTGCACCTATGTCTGCGAGTATACTACTCATCGCAGTTATAACATAAGTCTTGCGCTCTCCGTTCCATCATATCAGCACGAGATAGTCGACGGATCGGAGAGGCTGGAGGGCCCTCGGTACGTCCCAGTGGATCCCCTATGTCAGCAGAAATGCAAGCCTCCTACGCCAGCTGGAGGCGACGGTCGCAAATCCTGGCAAAACTCATGGCAATCACAAAAAACTCGAGGAGTCTCAAATTCGACATCCAGCCGCAGGCGATCGCGAAGTCCAACGGTGAAGATGGAGATCTGCATCCCAGAGGGGAACGGGGTGTGCGCCAGGAGAAGCTAAAATTGTTCCAAATCATCGTCCACAGATCCTGTCTGTCGTAAAGTCGTGAGCTCGCCGAGGGGGTTGCTGCGGGTGGTGGGAACGAAGCACAAGTTGCAAAACCGCTTGAAGTCTTCCTATGTCAGACATGGTTGGTCGGTGAGAGACGAGTGGCCCAAAGCAGAGTTGAGTCGAGTAGGTGGAAGGATGTTAGATGAATCTGATCTGTTGTCGGTGTTTGGTGGTGGGAGAAAATTTGTTCGCACTTACTGAGCCAACTCAATGGGTCCTTCTTCCCATCTTAAGTCGGAAAATCCAACTTGGGGTAGCCGGTAGTGTAGCAGCCTCAGGGCAGACGAGGGCCAATGGAGGGGGATCGTGGCGAATGAACGGCAGGAGAGCCACCTGACTGCTACAAGCGTGCTCATGTACGGGAGCAGTGGAGAGATCATCGAGATATTTGGAGAGTGCAGTAATGGCATCCTGATGACGCTTTGCGATGACAGTTTGTTGCACCATAAAGATCTGCGTTGTGGTCATAAGCTGGCTGAGCTGATCTGTCGAGTCACCCATATTGTGCCAGGCGGATGAAATTGAGTGTGTTACAGGTCAGTTTGAGTTCGGTTGGACGAGCGGAGCGTGCGAGGGAGAATTTGGTGTGACACGCGAGTTATGACGCTTCCCTATGTTGAGACGAATGAAATTCACGAGGCGGGGGAGTCTGAGAATTAAAAAAATCCACTGAAGTAAAGCTAGGCTACTGAAATGAACTGGGACTGGCGGCTACACGGCTCAGTGGCACAGGGCCACAAAAATGATGTTGATGGCTATTGTTGTTGGTGGTCCCAAGGAATGGTAAGGCATAGACTACTCTGGGATTTCCTGCTGTGCGAGGGGGCTCGAGAAGCACAGGGCTCAAAAAATGATTTGTTGTTGCTGGGAACGATCGAGGAGGTTGCGGCCTCTGGAAGAAGACGACGCGGAAGGCATCGTCGAACGCAGAGGCAAGGTGCAGAATCGATGGTGTCGTTGATCTATGGAGGAAGACGGGCTGGAGCGCCGAGGAAGATGCATTGTTGTAGACGGTGGCCTCAACTGATGCCGACAATGAGAGCTTTGTCGGGGTGTCGTCGACCCAAGTCGTCAGGTTGCACGGAAAAGGGGTTTCGAAGGCATAGGTCGAAGACGACTTTGCTGTAGAGGACAGTGGCGACTAAAATGGCTTCAACAGTGAGTGTAGCTCCTTGCTATAGCCCGAAGGTTGCTGGAGGATGACCCAAGGCGGAGATGTTGGCGGTGAGTGATACAACAGAGCTGGAACTGCGACTTCCTAAGCGGGGCTTGCTCGAGAGAGAAATACCAAGATCTTGTTAGGGGACAATGAACTAGAATTTTTTCCATTGATAAAACATACAAGACCATAAGGGTCCCTTAAATAGACCATACAAGGGGTATTTGCAAAGGATAAGTGGGGCCTATATTGACACTCCGGCCTATACTCATTCTAACCTCGTACTAATTGGTTTCATTTGACTCACTGACTTACCAATCAGGAGTACAACGACCTTCGAAATAAGGGTCTCGACTTCAAATGCAAACAACCGACTCACCGACCCACGACTGCTCAATGAAGGACCTTCGGGTTGTCATTGAGATGACGACCACAAGGTGACATTATCATACTTTAAGGCATTGAAAATAGCTGAGGTGACTTTCCATCAGTTGGACCTCCCGTGCTATTCGGTCGGGGCCATTTTGGAACACCAGACCATGAAACTCCTCGGTTAATAAAGACACTCTGGTTGTCATCATGATCGATGGTGGCACAATCCACAACTTTATTTCTTACAAACTCATGATCGACCTATACCCCTCAGACGACACCGGTTACAACCTTCACAGTTTGCCTCGGCGACGGCGAGCCTCTGCCCTGCACTATCACGTTCGATGGGCCCGTGTCAAGTCATCACCGACTTTTATGGCTTTGGGGTAAGAGGCATCAATGTCATTTTAGGAGTCACTTGGATCCGCACTCTCCGCGACGTTAACTGGGATCGATGACTATATAGTTAAGCGAAAGGGTTATCAAACACATGCTCAATTGGTGATGAGAGATAAAGGAGATCAAACACTCTCTGCAAAGGGTTATCAAACACATGCTCAATTGGTGATGAGAAGTGAAAGAACTATATAGTTAAGCGTGCTCGGGCTGGAGTAGTACTGGGATGGGTGACCTCCTGGGAAGGCCCCGTAGAGGCGCTTAACTGGATCACTTCTCACCAAAGGGAGGTTGTGACCACCAACAACCCGCTTGTGGGCTGGAGAGGGGTTGGGATGCTTGGGCTACAGGCCGGTAACGGTCGCCAGGCGAGGCTGTCGGTGGACATTGTCCCGATGGTAAGTCCAGGGTCTTGGGACGTTACATTTTCGAGCTCATCTGGCTAGAGCATCCATAAGAAATAAGAGATTATATATATTCCTTCTTCTTTCCATTTCTATACAAGTTCCAACAAGACAGACGCGGTATGGACGTCAACAAAGACTGGCGCCTTTCATTCTGGGAGCAGCAAGGACTCTATTTTGATTTGACAGAAACTTAAAGTTCAGTCAACGATCGTTGAGGGCAACTCTTCTAGGGAGAGGTAGGAAATCAACGAACTGTGATCGGCCTTCAATTTGATCTGGGGTCACCGATCGACGATTGATAAGCAAAGCTTGAGGTCGCCGGTTAACGATCGTTGATCGTTGAACTACTTTCTTCAGATCTTCAGCACCTGAGTGAGACGGTCGGCAGTCAACGATCACTGGTCGTTGAGTTTGCTTCTTCAGATTGAGATCTGTGAGCTTCCTGGTCGCCGAACAACAGTTGGCGATCAACGATCGATGATCGTTAAGCTATCCGTAAGATGGACGATCGTTGAGTGATTCGATCACCGGTGAACGATCATAGACTGTAGAGCTTCCTTTAAGAATTTTTTTCCTAAGATTTGTTTGTCTTCAAGGATTCATTTTAACTAGTGTTTACAAATGTTCTCACCCAACATTTTGAGGAGTTCTAAAACATTAACACCTAGCATGATTACATATCTTTATTTATCATTACTTATCTTTATTAAATTAAATCCTAAGCGGTTTTTCCCAGCAATCTCCTCCTATTTAATATAAAATAAAGTTTCATACTTCTTTCGATAATACTTTACATCAAACCCAGCAACTGCCTTGGACAAGAAGAGCTCTGTAGATGGAGATGGCACAACATGGACTGGTGGTGCTTTGGCAGCTGCCTTCAAGGCTTCATGCTTCCTTCTTCCTTCATTTCCTCTTCTAGCTCATTGGCAATCTTCTGCCTTGATTCTTCCACAAATTCTCTAGCATGCCTGACATGCCTTTCATCACTAGTTTCTAGGCCCATGTCTTTCAATCTAGCATTCTTTGCCCCATGTGCCCATATCTCTATCAAACTCTCTAAACTTTTTTCATTTGCTTATAAGCCTGGGCAGAGGTTTGCCCTTCCCATGGCCTATTTGACCTCTTGGGTCTTCGAACTGGAGGGATCTTTAGCTTGGGAGGGAACAAAGGGGGAATCTTGTTAGTCTCTAGGTCCTTCCTGGCACCTAGGGGAATAGAGGGGTCCACAGGAGGAAGAAGAGGCTCTATCCTCTGGAAAACAGTGAGTGTTTCCTCAGGTGGAGGAGGCACAGAGGACTACTATGGGGGAGTAGGATCAGCAGACAGATTAACAAGCTCTTCAGCATAAGGGGTTGAGGCTTCTTCTGGGTCTTCAGCAGGTGGAGCTGAAGCCTCTTGGGTAGCAGCTTCCAAGGGCTCTGAGGGGATAGAGGCTCAGCTAGCTCTGCTAGGGGATTTTCTTCTGATGGAACTTCAGGCTCTTCAAGGGAAGGCACGGGCTCCTCAGGCACTTTCTCCATGGACTCAGATGGAGCAGCGAGAACACTAGACTCTCCTTAATGCCTTGACCTTTTGGAATATGTCAATAGGGGAGGGAGCAGCAGCCTCTTGGATGATGACATCCTCAGCAGAAGGCAAAGGGGTGTCCGGAGTGGACAACTCCTCATGTGTAAGGAGCTGGGTCAGTAACCTGTCCACTGTTGCATCCACTGCAGCCACTTCCTGCTCAGGAAAAGTAGCCTTGGCAGGAGAGGGAATGGGAGGGATTTTCTTTAGAGAGTAGGGAGTAGATGGTATAGGCTCGGGAGAATAAGAAAGTGAGAATGTAGGAGAATAAATTGGAGAGGGGAATGGAGTGGGGAGATGCTCCATTGAGGTGAATTTCTCCACATCAATTGGTACATCCTCCCCATGTGTTGGAGAGGGATCCTGTCCATCAAGCTCCATAGGAGATGGCCTAGAGTGGGAAGGAATATGGGAGGGCTCAGAATGAGGAGGGAGGACATCAGGCATAACACTCTCCCCCTTTTGCAGAAGACCAAGAATCTTATGCAATCCAACATGATGGCCTGGTTAGAGGAGAGCACTTCTGAGACCTGGGCCTCTAGGAAATGAACTATAGAGACCATGTAGGTCTTAAAAGACTCATCATACATGGAGGTAGAGGTGGTAGTGGAGGTAGTTGTCTGATGTGGAGGAGATGGTTGTCTGTGGACAGAAGGTGGTGTGGAAGACATGTGGAGATCAAGTTGTGATGGAGAGGGAATTGTCTGAGTTGGGGATGGTGGAGGAGTGGAAGTCAGGAGATTGAAAGAAGGAGCAGCTCTGTCAGGTATAGATGTCCTGAAAGGAGGAGGTGGTGGAGTAGAGATAGTAGCTTGAGAGGAGGATGGTTGAGATGCTCTTCTGGCTGCAGAAGACTTAGGAATAGTCTTCGGCCACAGTTGAAGAGTCCTATTGGATAGGACCTTCCCACTGTTAAGGGTAGTGCCAGAGGAGATAATGAAAGCTGGATGGGCAGTGAAAAGATACAGGGAAAGAAGTCTTTCATAGCTTTTCTCTTTAAGTTGATCACAAAGAAGGGTAGACATGACACCTACCCAATTGAGTTTTTCCTCATCCAGACTCCAGTCATCAGCCTCATTAGCTCTTTGTTGATACTGTCATAAGCAGATTTCTTACTTAAGAATCCTTTTCCTAGAATATCTGCAAGAAGCTTTACTTCCTGAGGGAAGTCCATTGTCCAGAGATTTGAGGGCTTGTCTCCAACATAGCCCATTGCTCTTAGCCCAGCAGTGATCTCCTCATCCCTCACGGCATCAAAGGCCTCAGCATCATCACCCAATTGGAAAGTTTGTCTGTGTTAAGAACGAACTAGAGAACGAGAAGAAATCTAGAAGAAGACTAAGAGAGAAGACGGCTAGGGTTTGAAAGACAAGAGGGAGAGGGAAAATACCTTGGAATAATCTTGCATAACCATAATAGAGAGGGGTCCGGGTTATATATAACCCCGGACCCAAGGCCGGCCAACCAAGGGGGCCGGCCGGCCCCTATGGGGCTGAACCAAATGTGGTTCAGCCCCCTTGGGCCGAGCTTTTAAGAAGAGGGGGCTTAACCAATTGGTTCAGCCCCGTTGTCGCCTTTACTACGCCTTGGCCGCCGCTTGTAATGTTGCCCAAATAGCCTCGCCTCGTCCGGGGGCGTAACATTCCCTTCCCCATCAAAAGCCAGCTTGTCCTCAAGGTGGTAATCGGGGTAAAGCTCCCGAAACTCCAGCAAATCCACCCAAGTATTGTGCTCCGCTGAGAGGTCCTTCCATTTGACCAACAGCTCTGGACAGTACGCCGTGCCACGACGTTTCCACTTGATCAACAGTATATCTTCCGGAATAGGGCGCAGTTCGCCTCCACTAGTAGCCTCGGGCAGAACGGGAAAGACTGGAACAGCATCACCAAGCTTCCGCTTTAACAAAGAGACATGAAAGGTAGGATGAATCTGTGAACCCTCGGGTAAGGCCAAAGTGTAAGCAACTGGCCCGACCCGCCGCATGATCCGAAATGGCCCATAGTAGCGGGGTGCCAGCTTCTGATTGGTCCTTTGCGCCACGGACAACTGCCGATAAGGGCGAAGTTTAAGGAAAACCTCGTCCCCCACCTGAAACTCTCTCTCGGTCCGATGCCGATCTGCATGTGCCTTCATACGATCCTGTGCCACTCGAAGATTCTCGCGCAAGGTGGCGAGGGTCCGGTCGCGATCACGGAGTGCTCTATCCACGGCTGCCACTGCGGTGCTGCCTGGTTCATAACTGCTCAATGAAGGAGGTGGCCGACCATACACAACCTCAAAAGGAGTGAGTTTGCTAGCTGAGTGAAACGAAGTGTTGAAGCAGTACTCTGCCCAATGTAGCCAGCTGGTCCACGTCCTCGGCTCATCCATGACAAAGCAACGCAGGTAAGTTTCCACGCCTCGATTTAAGACCTCCATCTGTCCATCAGTCTGAGGATGGTGAGCCGTGCTGAAACGTAAGGAAGTCCCTTGCAATCGAAAGAGTTCCTTCCAAAATCTCCCAACAAACGTAGGGTCCCGATCGGAAATGATCGCCCGGGGAATCCCAAGTAATCGAACAATCTCCCGAACAAACAAAGCCGCCACAGACTCGCCGGTGTAAGGATGGCTCAGAGCAAGAAAGTGCCCATACTTGGACAACTTGTCCACCACTACCATGATAATTGTTTTACCCTTCGACTTTGGCAACCCATCAATGAATTCCGTAGAAACCGTATCCCAGATCTGATGCGGAATCTCCAATGGGGTGAGTAGCCCGGCTGGAGAAGTAGTCTCATATTTCTACCTCTGGCACACATCACATTTCTGCACAAAGTCTTGAATGTCGCGGCGCATCCCCTTCCAAAATACATTTGCCGGGCCCGCTGGAGAGTGCGAAGAATACCGGCGTGACCTCCCGTCGGCGACGAATGGAACTCATGCATCATCACTGTCCTCCAAGCTGACTGAGCAGGAATGACCACACGTCCCTGATAATATAGCCGTTCATTTTGTAAGTGATAACCTGGGGCTACCTCACGAGCCTGCCGCAGGCCCTCCACAATAACCTGTAACTCGGGATCCCGCTGCACCTCGTCCTGAATCTCATCCAACGACTCCAACTGTGGCATAGAAATATGCGCCAAGGCACCCTCAGGTAAGCGGGAGAGGGCGTCAGCCACCCGATTGTCCTTCCCAGGACGATACACAATCTCATAATCATATCCCAACAACTTTGTGACCCACTTCTGTTGAAGGGGAGAAGAGATCCGCTGCTCCAGAAAATGTTTCAAGCTCTGATGATCTGTCCATATTTTAAAATAACGTCCCAGCAGGTATGGGCGTCATAAGGCCACCGCATGAACAACGGCCAGCATTTCCTTTTCATACGCCGAAAGCCCTAGCATCTGTGGGGCCAAAGCCTTACTGTAGAAGGCGATCGGACGTCCGTCCTGCATCAAGACCGCACCCAATCCCACTCCTGAGGCATCCGTCTCCACCACAAACTCCTTAGTGAAATCCGGAAGTGCCAGCACTGGAGTCGTCGTCATCGCCCGCTTCAGCGCCTAAAAAGCGGTCTCTGCCTCATCCTGCCACGAGAAAGCATCCTTCTGTAGCAGCTGTGTAAGTGGCCGAGCAATCTTCCCATAATCCCGTACAAAGCGCCGGTAGTAACCAGTGAGGCCCAAGAACCCCCGCAGCGCCCGAATGGTCTGAGGCTGTGGCCAAGAAACCATGCTCTCGATCTTCCGAGGGTCGGCCTTCACCCCCTCAGCTGAAACCAGATGCCGCAAGTACTCCACTTCCTGTTGTCCAAAAGAACACTTGGACCTCTTAGCATATAGCTTATGGTGTCGAAGAATAGAAAAGACCTGAGCCACATGACGTAAATGATCCTCCCACGTGGCGCTGTAGATCAGAATGTCATCAAAGAAGATCAAGACGAAGTGCCGCAGAAGTGGGCGAAAGATCTCGTTCATGTTGGCCTGAAAGGTAGACGGTCCCCCCGTCAATCCATTCGCCATCACTAAGAACTCATAGTGGCCGTCATGAGTCCTGAAAGCTGTCTTATGAACGTCCTCCCCCTTCATAAGAATCTGATAATAGCCAGATCGCAAGTCCAGCTTCGTGAACCGAGTCGCCCCATTCAACTCGTCCAACAGCTCCTCAATCACGGGAATCAGAAACTTGTCCTTTACGGTAACGTTGTTCAAGGCACGGTAATCCACACAAAATCGCCAGGATCCGTCCTTCTTTTTAACCAGAATAATCGGTGCCGAAAAGGAACTGGTACTAGGGCGTATGATGCCTGCATCAAGCATTTCCTTCACACTGCGCTCGATCTCCGCCTTCTGCATGTGGGGATATCTGTAGGGACGAATATTGGGCGGTTCCGCCCCGGTCTTTAGCACAATCTGATGATCACGGAATCGTGACGGCGGAAGTGTACTCGGCTCCTGAAAGATGTCATCATACTCCTCGACCAACGCACGCATCTGGGCAGGGACCTCAGTCGGTCCTTCCTCATCAGACCTCACTCCCAACAGAACTGCCATCAGACTACTGGACTCCTCAAGCTGCTGTAAGCTGCGAAGGGAAATCTCTTTGACCGGAGAAGATCGGAGCCCTTTCAAACAGAACTGTCGCAGCCCCTGCAAGAACTCCATCGTCATCTGGTCCCAATCAAAAGTAACCCTCCTCAACTGCTGCAACCACTGCACTCCCAACACCATATCTGAGCCCCGGATCGGTAAGAGATAGACATCCGTGCACCCCACATAGCCCTGCATCCGAAGCTCCACCGCCTTCAGCACGCCCTGGCACTGTAATTTACTGCCGTCCGCGACCATAACCTGGAACGCAGCTCCTGTATCTATCACGTGCCCCACCTTCTGTGCTACATCTGGATGAATAAAATTGTGAGTACTCCCGTTGTCGACCGGAATAGTCACCCTCTCCTGCCGAATCCGTCCCGCCAGCCGCATAGTGAGGGGAGGGGGATTGCACCCTTCCATGGCATGTATGGACACACCCAACTCCGTCAAGTCTAAGTCCCCCTCAGACTCCAACTCCTCCTCCAGACACATGTCCCCCTCAAGCTGATCCTCCTGGTGCAACATAAAGACCTGAACCTTTTGGCACTTGTGACCTACCTTTTGGCACTTGTGACCTGGCGTGAATTTCTCGTCACAATTAAAGCAAATGCTCTTCTCCTTCCTTGCTTGTAACTCGTTCCAAGACAATCGTGTCACCGTCGGTCGGACGGCCACTGGTGGGTCCCTCCTGGGAGCGGCCGATGTCGTAATATGCTTCGCTGTACTGCGGGCTCGTTGCATGTTAAACCGTTCTTCTTGGATGCGCGCCAAACTGATCGCGTGGTTCAGACTACGGGGCATGTAGGCATGAACCTCATCGCGTAAGTGTTCCTTCAGTCCTGATACAAAACAACTGAGGAGTGTCTTCTCTTCCCATTGCACCCGGTTTGCCAACTTCTCAAATTTCGTCCTGTACTCCATCACCGTACCTCTTTGACGTAGCTTCTGCAAAAGAGCCTCAAAGTCCTCAAATTCAAGAGGCCCGAACCGGGCGGTGAACCCTTCAACAAATTCCTCCCACGGCATATAATCCCGTCCCCGCAGAAACCACTGTGTCCACTGAAAAGTGTCATCCTCCAGATGGAAGGATGCAAGCTGCACCCACTGAGCTTCCGACACCTCCTGATAGCTGAAAAACAACTCAGCTTTTTGTACCCATTCCAAAGCGTCGCCCCCATTGTACCGAGGGAAATTCATCCGAGTCAATTTTGGAGGCATGTACGGCCTATAGCCGGCCTGTCCACGCCACCCGGCCTCTTGCCTTCCTGGATCAGCGCGTCCCCCCGCCATGCCTGGGAACTGTTGGAACTGTTGGAACTGTTCCACCATCGGAGCACCGTGGTGGAGAGGTACCCTTTCTCCCCACTGCACCCCTCTCCCCAAGCCCGGTGGCTGCCATCGTCCCATCGGTGGAGGTAACAACCCATCCCGACCTTGCCTCCAAGGAACGTGCTCGGTAAAAGACCCACCCCTTCCATCAACACCAATTCCACCCATGCCCCCGCTTCCCGCGAAGCCACCATTGCCGGCCATCCCCATACTTGCCGGCACAAATCCAGCCCTCACCATGCTTGCCGGAAGAGGTTCCTCCATTCCGACGCCACCCCCGACCATGCCGAAGCCACCCGTGCCCATTCCGGCCACCCCGTGGCTCGCCGCTCCAAATCCGAGCCCCTCGGAAGCCGCTGCTCCCATTCTGACACCACCGTAGCCGCCTGCGGAAGGTCCGCCCCCTCCGTAGCCTGCCGCGCCAGAACCGGCCCTTCCGGTGTTCGCCGCCCCTGGTCCGGCCCATCCGCTGCCGCCGGTGGCAGATCCGAGCCCCACGGCGTTCGCCGCCCCCGATCCGACCAATCCGCAGCCGTCAAAGCCCGATCCGACCCCTCCAGCGCCCGATCCGGCGCTACCCGCACCCGATCCGCCATTCCGGGCTAATTCCGGCCTCATTCCAGTAGATCCGCCCGGATCCTCCTCCGCCACCGCCTTCCCCTTCAAATTTTGCGCCAATAGGGCCATGATATCGTTCAAGCGGCCATCGATTCGCTCGTCCAACCTTTGAGCGGAGGTTTTGACATTTTCTTCGATGGCGAACACCGAATCGGTAAGCCCCACCATATTCTCCTCTAGGGTTTCCAAACGACCATTCTCGTCTTGCAAGCGTGTAGTCACCATGATGGAGGAAGGAATCCTCTGATACCAAATGTTAAGAACGAACTAGAGAACGAGAAGAAATCTAGAAGAAGACTAAGAGAGAAGATGGCTAGGGTTTGAAAGACAAGAGGGAGAGGGAAAATACCTTGGAATAATCTTGCATAACCATAATAGAGAGGGGTCCGGGTTATATATAACCCCGGACCCAAAGCCGGCCAACCAAGGGGGCCGGCTGGCCCCTATGGGGCTGAACCAAATGTGGTTCAGCCCCCTTGGGCCGAGCTTTTAAGAAGAGGGGGCTTAACCAATTGGTTCAGCCCCGTTGTCGCCTTTACTACGCCTTGGCCGCCGCTTGTAATGTTGCCCAAATAGCCTCGCCTCGTCCGGGGGCGTAACAATCTGATGGAGGAGGGGTGATGACTATCTCCGAGGCAGAAATGGAGAACCTGATAGATTCTTCCACGACCGCGGCAGAGGAATAAAACTGAATCAGCTCAGGAGAGCAAAGCTTGACTCTCTTCTAGAGTAGGAACTCTAGTCCAGCCACCTTCACCAGCTCCACGACGGCGACAAACTTCGCCTCAGCGGCAGAGAACGAGGAAAGATCAACCTCAGAACCTGAGTTGATCATCTCCATTGAGAAGAAGTGAGAGAGAGTGCTTGAAGGAGGTTTGAACGAGGAGGGAAGATGAGAATTCTGTGATCGCGCTAGGTCACAGATCCGGCTAGATCAGTTCCTCTGTTTACTGCATGTAGTTCGTTCTCGTCTTATATTGTACTAATACTACAGGTTGTGTGCTCGTATTTCCTTGTGTATTTACTCTTCTTATGGTTGTCTATTTTTTGGTTTTTGCTAATCCGTTATTGCAGATCCGGCTATGCACTTTAACTAAATGAGGAAATTTGGACACGCATTCAGAACTTCATGTTTGCATATGGATGCCTATTTGGCACCTAAGTAACAAATTTCTAACTCCCTGCTTTATTTATACTTTCATGTATTGAGGGCAAAACATCATTTATGCTGGGGGAGAGTTTAAGGGTCTGTTTGGGAGAGCTCTGGCGGATTGAGAAGTGATTTTTCAACCGCCAGAGCTGTTATTTAGGTGTTTGGAAGAGCTCTCCTAAAGTGCTCTTTGGGAAGCACTTATTTTAAATACCCATTTTTAGGGCTGAATTGAGAATCCGGTTCGGTGCTACTTCTGCGGTTCAGGAATCGCTCCCCGCAGAATAGCTTCCTTCCCGATCCCGCCCAGCTCCTCCCGTTCCCGTCCCGATTCCGCGCGACAAGCCTCGATCCCGCCCGTCCGGTGCCTTCCTCCTCCGGCGAGGTCGCTCCCGTCGTGGCCGGTCTCGACATCGGCTCTCCTCCCTCCGGCGAGCCCGATCCCGCCCAGAAGCATGATCTCCCCATTTTGCGGCGACTTCTCCGGTGACATCACGCCCTCTTCCATTTCTCTGGCGATAGAAGCGACGAACTACTCCAGATCTCTCTTCCTCCAGATCTACCTTTCTCCTCCATCGCCTGGAACGATTCCCGTTCTCTTCTCGTCGTACAGGCGACCATGTTCTTCCCCCTCTTTTAATTGAATTTCTGATTGTGTTTATTTTGGGAAAATTCTTGTTGCAAAATCAGTTATGTGTTATGAGTGTTTGTATTATGGGAAAATTCCTTGTATGTTTGTTTGTTATGTGTTATGAGTGTTATCAGTTGTGTGTTCTTCTCGTCTCCGAATTTCTGATTGTTTGTTTGTACAAGTGACCATGATCATCAATGGATTATGTGAAAACGCCTTTATGTGTTTGTGGATGTGGATGTTTGTGTGGATGTGGATGTTTGTGTGGATGTGTATGTGTGTGGATGTTTGTGTGGATGTGCGTGTGTGTGTGTGTGTGTGTTTAAGAGTGTTTGTGTGGATGTGTATGTGTGTGTATGTGTGTCTATTAGTTTGTATGTATGTTTGAGTGTGTAAGTTTGCGTATTAGTTTGTATGTGTGTGTATGTGTGTGTATGTGTGTGTATGTGTGTGTATGTGTGTGTGGATGTGTGTGTGGATGTGTATGCGTGTGTTTGTGTGTATGTTTGAATGAGTGTGTGTATGTGTGAATAAATGTTTGAATGAGTGTATGTGTGAGCGTGTATGTTTGAATGAGTGTGTGTATGTTTGAATGAGTGTGTGTATGTTTGAATAAATGTTTGTGTGAGTGTGTGTATGTGTGAGTTTGTATGTTTGAATGAGTGTGTGTATGTTTGAATGAGTGTTTGAATGAGTGTTTGAATGAGTGTGTATGTTTGTGCGTGGATGAGGGTGTGTGTTTGAATGATTGTTTAGATGAGTTTTTGTGTGTTTGAATGATTGTCTGGATGGAGTGTTTGAATGATTGTATATTTTTTTTATTGTGTATGGATGAATGAGTTTTTGAGTATAATGTGTTTTTTTTGTGTGTTTTGATCGTTTGAAGGATTGTTTGTGTATGTTTGCGATTTCAATATGTGCTTCACATTTGCACTGGCTGGGTGGGAAGGATCCGCTCATGATAGTCGTATCTTCGCGCACGCATTGTCAGACGATAGGCTACATTTTCTGCATCCTCCTCAAGGTAAATTGTGTAATAAATGATCGTATATGCTTTAATCATTCGCTACCATATTATTATGTTTAACATATCAACTAATTACAGGTAAATAATATTTAATGGATGCTGGATATCCATTAAAGACGGGCTATTTAAAACCATATCCAGAAATAAGATATCATTTGGCAGATTTTGCACACGGGAGTCGCCCCGTCCATGGCAGACATGAGCATTTCAATAAGGCACATTCATCTCTTCGAAGTGTGATAGAGCGGACGTTTGGAGTTTGGAAGAAAAACTGGCACATTCTTCAAAAAATGTCTCAGTACAATTTCAAGAAACAACGTTCAATTGTGCTAGCGACCATGGCATCGCATAACTTCATTCGTAGGCATCCATCTCGATGGGACCCAGAATTTAATGTTTGCGATGTTGATGACTCATTCATACCACCAGAGTATGACGATCATACAACAGAGGATGATATTGAGACTGATATGTTTGATGACGGGGGATCTGATTGTATGTCTGCAGTACGAGATAGTATTGCTAAAGAATTGTACAACACCCGCAGGTAATATTTCACATCATCTTTTTAACAAACTCTAGAAATCATAATATTCAAAAGTACGATTAATATCAAAAAAAATTATTGTGTAGGTGAAGTAAAATGATTGAATAAAGTGGAACGAACGAACCGGAAAACTTACTATTTCATGTTATGTTTGAGAACAATATATATTTTCATTGATATGTTTAAATGTTTGAGAACAATATATATTAATATTTTCGTTTAGAAAAAAACAGCTCCCAAAAAGTTGTTCTACTAAACAGTCTTATTTGAAAAAGCTCTGTTCTATCAGCGCTTATACACAGAATCTCCAAACAGCCTGCAGCTTTTCAAAACAGCTTCTCAAAGAGCTCTGTCTAAAGAGCTCTGTTCAATCAGCAGCTTTTCAATCCGCAGCAGCTCTCCCAAACAGACCCTAAGACGTACCCGTTTGTGTGCATTTTTTCAATTCAGCATCCATGTGCACTTCTTTATTAGTGCATTTTCACTCATATGTTACAATTTTTAGCACACAAAAAATCATAGATCTTAATTAACTAGTGATATAAAGCTAAATTTTCAATTTAGTGTATATTATTAGATATATTAGTTGAATATGTGTTAATTTAGCTCGAAAAGCCCCTTAAGATTATTAAGTCTGCATAGCTTGCTTTCAAATGGTTTCTATGTATAAACTTGCTTATTCAACACTTCTCGTTAGATTATAGTAGCGTTCTTCGATTAGTGCAGTAGTATGTGAAAAGTTTCTAGAGAAGCTTTATAGGATCGCAATGAAAGGGTATCATTTCTTAGTGGATAGAACTTGCCTCTAGCGATTCTCGAAGCATTTGCATACGTCGTTACAATGTTATGAAAGTGATTTAGGCCTTCTATTGGATAGTTTGAGCTTTTGCAACCACTCCTAACACTTATTACCATTACAACCACTCCTAACACTTATTACCATTGCACACCCCAATTGAGCTATATCATTTTACTTAAGTACCCCCATCTTAAATTTCACCAAAGTCATAAAGTCAATCATATTATCATCTATGAAGCACCGGTACGGGTACGAGTATCGGGTACAATACGTATTCGGTGCGATGGTACGTGGAGATCAAAAAAAAGTTACGGATACGTTCTGGGCATGATGTTAATAAAATTGATTTATATACATATATATAAATGTACATGTATATATATGCCAACTTTTTTAAAAGATGGAGAATATAAAACATAGAAAAATTCATATTGAGCAATTAAAAAAATATCTAATCCTTAAATACATAGTAAATTAACAAAATAATCAAATTTAAATCAAATTCTTCGTAGTTCTAACGATAAAAAGAATTTTAAGTCAGGATCACGTTTTGTTACTGTAGAAAAGAGCGAAAACTTGTATATATTTTCTCAAGTATCAAATACAATGTATGAATACATATATATAGGAGGGAGAAAGAGAGAAGTCCCTTATACACAGTGTGGGACTAAAGCAAAGAGAGAAAAACAAGAAACTAAATGGGCCCATAAATGGGCCTTTACATAGACTTTTCTAACACTCCCCCGCAAGCTGGAGCGTACAAGTCGTAGGCACCTAACTTGGACAGAAACTGATAAAACATGGTACTTGGTAGGGCCTTAGTGAGAATATCAGTAATTTGTTCAGTACCCGGAACATGTTTTAATTCTAGCTTCTTCATTTGAACTTTCTCCCAGATGAAGTGACAGTCCACTTCAATGTGTTTCGTTCTTACGTGGAAAACCGGGTTCTTGGCTATGTGTATAGCGGCTTGACTGTCACATAGTAAGATAGCTGGTGAGGGAAGTTTTATTCCTATATCAGCGAGGTGACTTTCAAGCCATGTGAGCTCAGAGACAACTGATATCATCGAACGGTACTCCGCTTCAGCTGAAGATCGAGCAACCACGGCTTGTTTCTTACTACGCCATGTAACAAGGTGGCCTCCAATGTAGGTACAAAATCCACTGGTAGAGCGTCGATCATCCAGGGAACCAGCATAATCTGCATCAGAATAGGCAACCAAAGTCGGAATAGAAGATGAGATTTTGTATACCAGCCCTTGACCAGGGGCTATTTTTAGATATCTTAGGATGTGTTAGACGGCCTAAAGATGAGACATTCGAGGGGAATGCATAAACGGCTGACAACCCTAACAACAAAGGATATATCTGGTCTTGTGATCGTTAGGTAAATCAGTTTTCCAACAAGTCGCCGATAGTATTCTGGATTTGAAAGAAGAAGATCCGCATCAGAGGTATATGCACACAGTTTGTGATTGGCATCCATGGGAGTGTTGATCGACTTGCATCCAGAGTAGCTAGCATCCTAAAGAAGATCGAGACAGTACTTCCGTTGAGAGAGGATAAGTCCATCAGGACGTCTCGCGATCTCAAGACCAAGAAAGTATCGAAGGTTCCCCAGATCTTTTGTTTGAAATACGGAACTAATATGTTGTTTGACCGCTTGTATTCCCTTTGAATCATCTCCAACGATTAGGATGTCATCAACATATACCAACAGAAGAACCGTTCATGTTGTTCGATGTCGAGTGATTAGAGAGAAGTCTGCCGAGCTCTGAGTGAAGCCAACTTCCGGAACAGCCTTACTGAATTTGCCAATCCATGCCCAAGGGGATTGTTCGAGACTATAGATTGACTTCTTAAGGTGACAAACTCGGGACTCCCCTGTGGTCTCAAACCTGGGAGGCTGTTGCATGTAGACTGTTTCTTGTAGGTCACCATTTAGAAAAGCATTCTTTATATCCAGTTGATGTAAGGGTCATTGGCGATGCACAACCACGGAGAGGACACGAACTGTGTTGAGCTTGGTCACTGGAGAGAATGTTTCCTCACAATCGAGACCTTGTTGTTGAGTAAAACCACGAGCCACCAGTCGGGCTGTCAGACGGTCAATTGTCCCATCAGGAGCATGCTTGATGACAAAGACCCATTTACACCCAACAGGAGTCTAGTCTGGAGGGAGATGAACCAAGTCCCATGTCTGATTAGCCCAGAGGGCTGTCATTTCTTCTTCCATGGTTGCCCGCCAGCCTGGATGTTGGAGAGCCTCCTCCATAGTGTTAGGTATAGAAATAGAGGATAATGAAGTAGCAAAGGTTTGAAGTTGTGGGGAGAGGCGATGTAACGATACATAGTTCGCCAAGGGATGAGCGGTGGAGGTTGGTGTCGGATCAGCAGAGCGCAGAGTGTCAGAAGTCGAAGACGACTGCATTGGGGCAACGGAGCGAGGAGGGCGACGGGTGTAAACACGAATAAGAGGTGGCTTGTGGAGAGCAGGGAGGAGTAGTGGTAGAGACGTGGTAACGGGAATGACAGGTCGAGGGAAGGATTGTGGTGGAAGAGGTGGGGTTGGGGTTGGGGCGGAGAAGAAAGGTTCGTCCTCCCGAAATGTAACATCAGCAGAAACGGTCAATTTACGGGTAGCAGGAGAGTAGCAGACGTAGCATTTCTAAGTACATGAATAGCCAACAAACATGTGTTTGGTTGCCCGGGGAGCCAACATGTCCGTGGACGAACACAGTAGGTGAACGTAGCAGGTAAAACCAAATATGCGGGGTGTGAGAGAGAATGACGGAGTGAAGGGAAAAATGAAGCTAAACGGAGTAGCATTCTGGAGGACGGAGAAATGTAGGCGGTTAATGAGATAACATACTGTGGACAGCGCAAAGTTCCAATAGGCTTTGGGTACCTGCATGTGAATCATGAGAGAGCGAGCAACATCGAGCAGATGTCTATTTTTACGTTCAGTAACGTCGTTTTATTGGGGGGGTATAGGCACACGGCGTCTGGTGAATGATCCCAAATTCAGAGCAGAGATTAGCAAATTCATAGCTAGTGTATTCGCGAGCATTATCTGTCCGGAGAGTTTTTATGTTTTTCAGAAAATTGTGTGCGAATCTCAAGAACGAAAGCCCGAAATATACGGAGAAGCTCAGAGCGATCACGAAGTAAATACAACCATGTTGTGCGAGAATAATCATCTATAAAGGTGATAAAATAACGATAACCAGAGATACTAGTAATTTTGTACAAACCCCAAACATCAGAATGAACTAAAACAAAAGGAGCAGAGCTCCGAGTACAATGAGAAAGAAAAGAGGAATGATGTTGTTTTCCCAAAATACATGAGTCACACTTAAAAGCAGGAAGAAAGATATCTGGAAGAGCCTTCTGAAGGACTGAAGTGGGGCATGCCCAAGACGTTGATGCCACTCAACGGAGGAGATTGAGGAGAGTATGGTAGGAGAAACATCAAAAAGATAGAGCCCGTTTTACAGTCGTCCCTTACCAATGATACTCTGCGTCCGTCAATCCTGCATCAGAAAAGAAGAGGGGTGAATGTTACTGAGCAATCTAAATCAGCAGTGAGGCGACTGACAGAAAGTAAATTAAACGGGGAGCCCGGGACATGAAGAGTCGAGCGGAGAGGGAGAGAGGAATTGAGGAGGATATCAGCAGAGCCGGAGACGGGAATGGTGTCTCCATTGGCCACTGTGATACACTTAGGATGCGGAGAATCCAAGTATTGATGTGGCTTTAGCGAGGTGATATGGTGAGTAGCACCTGAGTCCACTATCCAGCGTGGACTAGTGGAGAGACAAGTGATACCTTCATTGGAGATGGAGGCAGCGGAGGCAACGGAGGCAGGCGGGCGGCTGAGCATGCCGTGGAGTTGTTGGAGCTGGAGGCGGACTTCTTCAAGATCAGCACGAATGGCGGAAGGACTGTCTGCAGCAACAGAAGCAATCAGACGAGGAGGAAGACCGTGTTTGCGGTAGCAAGTTGTCTCAAGGTGTCCATCCCTACCACAGAAGGAACACTTAAGGACGTGGCCGACCATCACGACCCCTTCCCCGAGACCCTGACCGTCCTCCACAAGCAGGAGGAGGGAGAGATAGTAATGGCGCAGAAGATTGTTGAAGGAGGGACGGTGAGGGAGGTCCAGTAGTATCAGGAGGTGGTGATACCTTTACCAACATGGAGCACACGTCAGAGAATGAGGGAATAGCAGTAGACGAGAGAATCTGAGCTCGAATGCTCTGAAGATGAGGCGGGACACGAGCCATCATCATGGCAATACAAACGGCTTCCTTCTGAGCACGTTAGGCAGCGAGATTCGTAATAGCGGGCTGATGTCGGATCCAGACTTCAGCTGTGTCTTAGCCTGAGCAACAAATGAGGTCAAGTCGGCAGCCCCACCAGTGTCAAGAGTCTGAAGATCCGTGATGATGTCATATAGGTGTTGGAAACTGTCCTTGACGGAGTAGATAGAATGGAGCTCATCCCACATTGTCATGGCCGTCTCGTGATACATGGTCATGCGGTAGGGTTCGCCATCAAGGGAGTTGAGAAGCCAAGTCTGAACACGGACATCGTCCCGTAGTCAGTCAACCGTAGGTGCAGAAGGAGGATCCTTAGTGAGATGATGCAGAAGTCCCTTAGATTGTAGTACCCTTCTGACAGAATGCACCCATTCAACAAAGTTCTTCTTCCCAGTAAGGGAGATGGTGGTGATCCTCAACTCATCACGCACCTCAGGAGAAGGAACCATGCGGACTGTAGGAGAGGGTGCAGGCAGCTCTGAAGATTCCATCGAAGATCCCATGGAGTCACAACGGTTAGAGAGGAGACTAGAGATTGCAGCGAGCACGGAGACCGCAGCGAGAAGGGACATCGCAGCGAGCAGGGAGAGCAGAGACCGCAGCGAGTAGGAACCGTGCGAGCAAGGAAACCGCTGAGGCGCGAGCAGGGACCGTACGATCAAAGACCGCGCGAGCTGAGAGACGCGAGCTGAGAGGCGCAAGTTGAGAGATCGCGCGAGCGGGGAGATCGTGCGAGTACCCGATACGGGTACGCGGCCCTCGGGAAAGTATCCTGCTTCACACTAAATATATTAAGTTAGATTCATATTTCTGATTGTGTGGATGATAGCGTATTATGTTGTGAAAAAGGTGGAGTTGAAAAACTATTTCATATAAGATGGGAGGATAAGATTTATCATCTTAATAAAAGTGGTATGAACAGAAAAGAGTGATGTTATAAGCACCCCCTATTTCGGATATTGACACCCCAATAAAAAAATTTTAATTGAGATTAAAATACGACAGTTTTAATTGATTTTCACAGTTTAAGCGCGCCTCAAAACAAAACCGCATGCCCTAGCTTTTCTGTGTCCCACTCCTCCCGCGACCCCCCCCCCCCCCCTCGTTGTTCTCATTTTTTTCGGCTACAGCTTCGCTCCGCACGTTTTCACCGGCGAACTCCTCATCTCGAACAAACCCCGCCTCCTCAGCAGTTTCTTTGCCAAAAAGTACTTCCATCGCCGCATTTCCTAGTTCTTCGACGTCGAAATCAGTCATCTTCCTCGTTCCTTGCCAATTTTCAGGAGGTATTACCGAAATTTCTTCTATGTTTGCATCCAGAAATTATACCACGGCATTACTCATATTCTATACCTCTTTATGGCCGATTTACAGCATCCAGGAATCTCTCCTTGCCGATTTTCAGGAGGTAATGCCGAAATTTCTTATATGTTTCCATCCAGAAAGTATACTGCAGCGTTACTCATTTTCTATACCTCTTTTTTTGGCCGATTTAAAACATCCAGGAATCGCTCCTTGCCGATTTTTAGGAGGTAATACTGAAACTTCTTCAATGTTTGCATCCAAAAATTTTACTTTAGCATTACTTATTTGGTATACCTTGTCTGCCGATTTACATCATCCAAAAAATTTCCCTCTGTTTGCCCATTTTCAGTGATTTGTCATCCAGAATGTTCACTCCAGAAAATTTACTCATTTGGTATACCTCTTTGCTAAATTTTTTTTTGCTTCAATAGTGTCATTTAGAGATTGTTGAAGCGGTGGTTGTGTGGATACAGGCAATAGGTTGAATATGTCATTGACACTGGATAAAGTACCTACTCTCTCACAAGTAGATGTCGGAAATCATTTTATCACGAGCACATTTTTTCCGAGTAAAGAAGATTTAGTAGAATGGGTACGTATCGTGGCTCTACGTGTTGGGCTTGTCGTAATTATTCAACATACCGATCCTCTGAATGGTAGGTCGAAGCCTAGGGTAAAACTTGGTTGTGATTGAGGAGGTTTTACTCGTGCAAACCAACAGAAAAAGGCAACGTTAAGAAAAATTTACGGAAGACTAGCACCAAGCGTTGTGGTTGCCCATTTTCTCTACAGGGACATTAGAGGTCAAATGTGGAGTTCACAACCATAAGTTTGTACATCTAGAGGCTCACTCTTATGCAGGAAGATTAAATCAAAATGAGCAAAAGATAGTTGAGGAGATGTATGCTGTCGAGGTAAATCCTAAGAAAATATTGACCGCTCTTAACATAGAGATGCTTCTAACACTACTAGCATGCGGACTATTTATAATAAGAAATATAAACTACACCACGAGGAGTTGGCGGGTGGAACCCCGATTCAGTTTCTTTACAAGTGTATTGATGATGTCGTATATGTTAGTTATGACATTGTGAACAACACTAGTGAACTTATTTTCAGATGTCTTGTCATGGATTGTACTTATAAGACAAGTCGGTATCGTTTACCATTACTATCTATAGTTGGGATGACATCCACCAAAATGACATTTTTTCTGCATTTGCTTTCATGTCTAATGAAACTGAATCTAGTCTATAAACGTGAAGGTAGAAGCTGACATGGTTCATGACATCCAAAATGAGTTGGATGGTTTGCTCAACAAGTACAACATCTCTGATATAAAAAGAATGAACTGAAGAGGAAACAATGTGAGTTGATGGATCCTACCACATCCCAAACTTTGAAAATGGTCATGCCAAAAAGTTGAAAGGTCGACCTAAAAGAAGCACAAAAAAATTGAAAGATCGACCTAAAAGAAGCACAAAAAAGTATAGGGAAATAAACTAAACGAGAATTATCTTTATTTGAACACGTTCTTTTAAATGAGCAAACACAAGGAAGTAACAACATGCCGAAGTTAAGGATTGCAAAAAAAAGTTCCAAAGGCAATACTTTTCTACACTATTCACAATGAAATGCCACCATCTATCTCGGCTCATATAAGAGATGCAATAAACGTAATAGGTGATGGATATTATGGATATCGGATTGTAAGTCAATCAATAAACATGGGAGAAAATTGGTTGCAAGTCCATAAAGATCTCTCTTTAGAACTACAACATAGTAACAATTTGTATACAAACATGTTTGGAAATATAAGCTTGCAAGAGCTGTTGTTATTTCTCGATTGCAGTGTTGTGCCACCTCCATTTGACAAATGGATGTCTATACCGGACATAGGATTGGTGATCACATCATGCTACGATGTTGCACTTGTGCATTTCTCAAAATTTCAGCCTTTTACATTCCTTCCCCTACATTTTGCACCTCCAGAAATTACAAAGTTCATATTTATTGGATTTGTAAATGAGAATCATTTCATATAATTGGTTATGGATGAAGACTGCCCACTTCCACCAGTTATTTCTGTGGCAAAGATATCACGAATCGATATTAGAATCATGGTTCATCAATTATGTCACGGTTTAGAGATATGCACTTCTGTGAGACTCCAAGTGTGGTCGTTAATTTGGCCAATCCATGAAGTCAAGGTATAAATTTACATTTCTACATTTTTAATGTTACCTTTTGTAAATGTCAAAACTTACAATGTAATTTCTCATTGATATAGATGGTCGGAATTGTGAAGAGGTTGATTTCAAGTCACTATTTTTGTCAAGTTTACAAGGTATAAAGTAGATAATATTCATTTCTTATGGTATAATTTGTACACTACAATATTTTCATGACTAATTATGTGCTTTCTTGTTGATGCAGGCGGTCAAAATTTTGCACTCGATGGTTGCAACTCCTAAATTTGGAAGATTGATTTTCATTTCAATACTAACATGTTCACATTTTTGTATGAATTTTGGATAGTTATTATGAAAAACACTGGACTTTAATTGGACTATAAATGGACTTTATATGCACATTTTTAATATATATTTGATCTATAATGCATTACTATTTTTTATATATTGGGTTGCGGATAAAAACTTGGACTACAAAGAAACATTTGGACTGTAAATAAAATAATTCGTAATATAAATAGCGATTGACTTCAAATAGAGATAATCAGACTGCTTATAACATTACTCAAAGAAAAGGCTTGAAAAAGAGAATGTGAAAAAAGAAAATGACAAAGAAAAGGCAAAATTTGAAGAAAAAATTGTATATGTTAGTGCTAAGCTATTTGAGAGTGGCCATATAGTTTAAAGACTAACTTTGGGGAGTCACTTCTCTTACTTTTATCTATGGTAGAATTTATGAATCAAAGCTCATTTCATTTGTTTAATCGTGATTAAGACCTCGTGTTTATCCTTGCATATCTCACCTTAGACTTAAGCCTAATGTTTCGTCGTAAGTAAGTCATTGATTCATGATATTGTAATAAGGACGGTGTAGTGGAGAGAGTGTGACAAGCAAAGCCTATGGTCACTATCATTGATGGATTTCTTTGAAGGCTGCCTCGTAGTATCGTGAATATAATTCTAATTTAAGAAATGAAATAGCTCTCTCAATGAACTACGCTTAGAACCCTCTATAGTATCTAATCGAGATGTGTAGAATTTTCATCTCCTGTACTTTAGAAAATTTTTAATTTCATGCCTATGATTAATTAATTTTCTTATTCCTATTTGTATTACTTCATTAGCACATGATCATCTGTAGCACTCTTATTTTCATGGACCAATAGTTCATTTATCTCATTTAACCTCGTGGGTAGGATAGGACAGGCAAACATCTATGTTTTGGAATATTTGAAGAGTGATTTTCATATAGGATTATAGGCATCCTCCTTGTTCTAGTTATCATGTTTATTGCTCCAATTTATCATGATTTACACATTATATGTTTAGTTTTCTTAAATTCTATATAGGAGTGATGTTTGAGTAAAAAGGAATACACCCACGCAATTAAGGGTCATGGGGAGACAAATTTGATATTTTGAGCATGGTGCGGGTCCTTGTGCTAAGCTTAGCATGGGACCTGCACCCAAGTAAACTCTATTACTCCACCCTTATTTCTCTTGCCATGTCTTTTAGTGTTTCTAACCTATTTTGATTGTCCAAGGTGGGTGGATACATTTTCCCCCAAGGGTTCCCTTAAGCATGCAACATGTCGTAAAAGGCACAGTCGTGCACCTCAAAAACGCACGAGCGTGCGATTTTTATAGCTTTTGGCCCCTAAAACATCGTTCTGAGGATGACAGTGTGCTTCCTTCACGCACGCTCGTGCGGAAGGTGCACGATGGTATGCAATTAGTCAGATTGGCACGATCGTGAGATTTTACACTCGCATGGTCGTGCGTTTTCCGGTGTTCAGAATTTCTCAATTTTATACTATTATGAGGATGGTCATGTGCCCTCTTATCGCACGATCGTGTGATGGTCGCACAATGGCTTGCATATAACAAAATCCCAGACGATGCCTCATTTCATTTCCAATTCGAAAATTCAGTCTTCGCACGTGATGGTTTGCGCTCGAGCGTGTGTACAAAAAATCTGTCAATTATAAAAAGACGGAATGACGAGGGAGACATGATCTTTTGACCAAGTTCAGCTTCGTTTCGCCTCTAGCAGGTGACGGCTTTGCCCTATGCTTTCCTCCTACATCCCAAGCTTCAAGAGATGGATTATATCGCTTGCATCCGCCAAGTGAAGGAAAGGTTAAAGAACGTGGACGATGCAAACTTAACGAGAAGATGGGTAGCATTGGGGATTTGATGACAGCGCTCCCTCGACCCGGGACGCAACCAAGGATATGGGGAGGCACGGATTGATGACATGGAGCTCTTCTAAGTACCTGAGAAAAAACCTCGTGCACTTTTGTACTCATTTTTTATTCCTTCGCAAAATTAGGGTTTTGAGCTTTGTTTCTTCTATTTATCTTTTATTTATGGTAAGATCATGTGTTGGAATGTTATTGTAATCATTTATTGCAATGTCTCTTTCATTATAGTAGTGATTACATTTCTACTCAGCGCATTGTGATTTGGTGGAAATTGTGAAGATCTTAGTTTAGGTTTTCATTTTGTTGCTTAATTAAATCTCCAAAATTTGATTGTCCTAAATAGTTTGTGATACTCACATCTTAGCAATTTCAGCTCCGTGTTCATCGAAACATGATATCTGGTAATTATTTACCACTTATTACTTCGATCGGTACACTGCAAACATTCTTCCTACGGGAATTACGGCCGCGTGTGAGAGAGGTCAAGCCTTCATCTTCTCAACTCAAGCTCGAAGTCACACATCTCTATATACACGAGTAAACCGATGCCTTCAACATCTTGCCATTGGATTGCCTCCTGTGTTGTTTGGTTTGAGCCATGTGGCGTCTGCTCGAGCTGCCCACGTTTCATTATTTTGGCATGACAACTTTTCTATTGTTATTACTATGAACCCACTTTTCCTTCTCTCTCCTCGAGGCGTCGCAAGCTGAATTGTTAGATTAATGAAACAATTAATTGATTCTTAATAGGAATAATTGATCACTCAATTACTTTGGCATGGAGATAAGCTCCGATGAACAAAATTCCCTTTGTTCGATGTTACTAAAGTTATTGGAGATGTAAGAGTCAAACCAAATCGTGATTTCGCGACTCACCACCAGTATTGATAGACTCGCAATGTATGGGCAATTTGGGGACCCGATTCTACCAGAGCATCCACCATGCCAACCAAAGCACGAAGAAACCTCACCAATCTCCACGGTTCCTATCGCCCCACCATCGCCTTTGGTTGTTCCCTCCCAACAGCTCACACAATGAGCACCTTCTCCGACAGGCCAGAAGGTGACGTCGTAACAATTCGTGTAGTTGCTGACCCCTATGGTTCTCCTCCAATCAGCACTCACAATTACCCCTCCTCCGGACAGTCGGCTGCATCTTCTCCATCTGACCCCACAACGGACCTTCTAAGTCGACCTCGTACGATCACCTCGTTACACAAGCTACACTGCTCCGACAACATCACGATCATTCGTGGCATCTATAAGCATGAAGTTTTGTCGCTCGATGCTACCTCTGCTACAGTGACACCCTACAAGAAGTTATTCTAGTGGGAAATTAATGAGTCAGATGATCAAACCGTATGAGCTTCATTCGAGCTTAAGAGCGAGCTCAATTTATAGTCTCACACAACCAGTTATCTGATTAATTTATGTATTATTGTGTTACGTTGCTATTATTATGGTCATGGCGTGTCATTATTATTAGGCGTCGTTAATTGGAGTTATTATGAATGTATTACTTTATTTCATGTAAGGACATTTTGGTAATTAAGTCCAAGTCATGAAATCTTATTTAAAGACCCTTGGGCTAAGGAAATGATATGCAAGAATTAATCAAGGTTCTCTCCTCTCTCCCTATAGGGTTAGGGTTTAGCAAGGCTCCCCCTCTTCCTCTTCTTCTCCTTTGTCCCCATTTGGGTGAGCTCGGCTCCTTTGTATCCCTGACATCCCCCGCATCTCCGCCTCCTCCAAAATAAGAACTTAGCATCGCCACACTCAATTCCAAACACCATATCATCTAGCCGGCCACCCCCATTGCATCCCCACCACCACTGCCTCCCAATCAGAACAATTCATCCCGGAAGTCTGAATCGATGCAGAAAACAGCAATTTCAGCGCCGGAATTGCGTTAAACTGCTGTCCACAATTAGAAATAGCAAACATTCACATCCATTGGACCTCAATTACTTGTGTAAGTTCTAATTCCAAGTCTATATTACTCTGTGTTAATTATTTGGTGAAAATACTTATTGTTGGGATCTAACTCCGTACTGAATTGTCCAATTGTTGTTCTATTTGAAAGGTGTATTTGCCGAGCATTTTGCGGAAGCACTATTTGTTCCTATTAAACTAGTAATTGTTTGTTCATCTAATATGCTACTTTCAATTGTGATTGTTTGTAATTTCCTTTATTATATTCAAAACTTATGTTATTTGATTCGTTGGACACTTGCATGAGCATTGAATCATATTAGATCTTCCCTACAACACTACACTTTCATTCACTCATTCGAGTCCCGTAGGGCACACGTGCACGACCCCTCCCCCCCCCCCCCCCCACACACACACAACAAAAAATTTCATATGTTAGTAATGCTCGGAAAGTTACAAAAGATTCCGAATAAATAAAAATTTGCAATGGAAAGCACTAGCTGCCATCACACTCAAATAAGTAGAAAAAAAGGATAACATAACTCACCAATCTCCAGTCAGCGGATGTCGACTCATAGATGGAACATAATGAGTAGGGGCTAGATCATGACCTCTATAATTCTTCAAGTCCTCGTCCGTGCAGCTTAAAAGCCGAGTAATATTTCCAGGCTGGCCGCTCAAATGGAAGCTATGGACAAGTCCAACAGTTTGCCAGTCAAAATATGTTGAACACTCGGTCGAAAAAAGGGTATGCATTTTTGGATGTGACGTTCTTGGTTCATCTACAGCCTTCTTTTCCTCCATAAACAGATTTCTCATTTTACGATAATCTACATATTTTGTTTTGGTTAGCTCTGAAAACTTCTTGCTTTTCAGAAAACTCAAGTACTTAGACCAATGTGGTTTAGGACAACCCATGGCCGCATGGTGTGCTACGAGTCCTTCATTTAGAGTGTTCATGCATTCTATACTCAGAAATAACCCGCATCTATCATGTGGATTAGATTCTATCATCTCGACCTGCATAGCAGAAAAAAGTTTAGTTTTAGGAGACCTCCAAGATAGGAGAGGAGAAAAAATACTAACAACAAACTCTACCTCTTTGGGAAAGGGGGGAGGTGGAAAAAGGCGGTTGCAATCATATACAATGCCATCTTCATGGTGCTCTAACTTGCTGAAAGACCAGTTTCCAACTTTGAAAGGTAAGCCGTAGTGCAAAAGAATAGGCTCAACTCCGGATCTTGGAACATAACCAGGGTAGATCATCAAATCCTCATTTATCTTGTGGCGGAGACCTACCTATTAACAAAATTAGAAGATAATCAAAATGGGAAGAAGAAAAATTCTACAAAGGTATTTAATTAAAGACAAATATCCTAACCTCGGCAGCACCAAAGGAATAACCATACATCTCACTAATCCAACCTTGGCCATAAATGTCACCAGTTAGGTTAGTTCCCCAGTGGGCCCGATCCTCTCTAACCTCCTCTGTCTTTGATAGCCACATGGGTGCCAAGGCCCTCAAGTCATCAATATGCATAGCCAAAAGCCCACCAACCTTATCACAGAATTTTGGGTGCTTTGTGTGTAATTGTGCTAGCATGTTATCACATCCAATTAAGTACCTTAATAAATCAATAAGATGAGGGATGATTACGGATACCATAGTAAAATCTAGTGTTGAAATAGACTAGGATAAACACTTGCAATGTTTCAATAGTGGCGTGAGTTGGCATACATTTCTAGAAACAAATATGCAACTTTCACATTGTTCGGCGTGATCTACAGTGATATTTTTCATTTATCTGATCATTAGGAACTTAAAGCAATGGCTGGGGTCACTTTTTTATATATTATGTAGGAATTTTGGATATATTCTCCATACTAATATACTGTTCAAAATTTATCACTTGTTATTCACAGATTGGATTATTTCTAAGCGCATTATCATAGAACAATGGCCCATGGCTAGTCCTAAGGCATTGACTAGGATCTTCATGCAGAAAGCTAGCATATTTGGGTTAAATTAAAGTGATATCGTTGGGGTGTCAGCGTCCCTCACTTGACCCATGACGCTTTGTGCTATTTACTTAAAAGAAATAGTAGCAATCTTTCCAAGTTCGAGCTTATGGATCAGTTGGGTATGCACTTGATCATACAAGTAGTATCAGAGCAGGGCCTCGTTTGGCGCCGCTTATTCCCGCGGATGAAATCCGTGCGGCGCGGATGAAATCCGTGGTAATCTGCGGAATTTTTAGGGGTGGGGTGGATCCCGCCGCGCGGTCGCAGCCCCGCCAAACAGGCGGAGGATGCGACCGCGCATGATCCGCCCCGCTAAACGAGGCCCAGATCATGGGATCGAGACTGGGGGCGCTGCTTTAGCTGTGTGATCTCCAGTAATTCAATTCATCCTTCAACCTACGTGGTTTTGGCGGGTCAGACGGCAGCCGAGTGATGTGATATTTACTTAAAGGGGAGGGGATTGTTGGAGTGTCATCGTCCCTCACTTGACTCGTGGGGTGTTGTGTTATTTACTTCAAAAAAATAGTAGCACAATTTCCAAAAGTTCGAGCTTATGGACTAGTTAAATAAGCATTTGATCCTAAAAAACCAGGCAGCAAAGATGGAACCAAAAAAGAACATCCTGGTCTATTGGTATGTGGCATCATCGTGATGCATCATCCGGCAGCAATGGTGGAAATTCTTCAGATATGTGTAAGAAGTATATGATGGATCCGGGACTTAGCATGACATGACAATGGTATGGGTGTCGAACGATCAACTATAGAAGATTGGCAAATGATGTAAGTAGATGGTGCAGTCAGCATGCTTTGAAGGACAACATCCAGTAAAGGATTGACATGACATGATGAAAACAATGTCGCACTATCGAACGGAGAACTCTGTCACGAGCCATGGAGACATGCAAAAATCATGACACAATGGAACACTTTCATACACAAGCAGGACGGATCCGAATTGTAATACCTCGCCAAGCATGATAAGGCATGACATTATTTTTTATTTACAATTGTGCACAAAAAAATAGATAAATAAATAAAAAAGAAAAATTAAATTTAAATAAAATAAAGACTCCTAATGATGACCCAACGACATGGCAGCGATTTCCTGAATTGGATTTCGTAAAAAAATTCATTTTATTTATGTTTACTTATATTAAGTTATATTTCAATAATTACAACAACAACACTCAAGCCTTTATCTGTTATGCCCCCGGAGGATCTCCGATTCCGTGGTTACAAGTACGCCCGACGGCCGAAGGATGCACCGGGAAAAGACCGGGCTGAACCATCCGGTTCAGCCCGCAACTAATCAATTAAAAGGGGGGGGGGGGGGGGGGGGGGGGGGGGGCTGATCCACACTTGGTTCAGCCCTATGGGGGCCGGCCGGCCCCCTTGTGGAGTGGGGTCTCTTAAATACCCCACTCCACCTGTTTTGGAGGCATGCAATTATCTTTCAAGGTATTTTCTTTTCCCTCTTGCAAACCCTAGCCGTCTTTTCATTTGTTCTTCTTTCTCTTCATAGAAAACCTAGCGGTAGCATAACATTTGGTATCAGAGCCTCCTTCCTGCGACTATGGTGACACGCACGGAGGCGGAGATGGCACGTTTGGCAGCGATTGAGGAAAACTACGTCGCTTTGGCGGATTCGGTGGCGACGTTCGAAGAAAACTTGAAGAACTCTCAAAAAACTATGGAAGAGCGCTTCGATTCGAAGATGGAGGAGTTAAAATCCCTCCTATTGCAAAATCTGAAAGGAAAAGGGACATCCGGTGATGGATCCGACATTGACGCTTCAAATATCCCTCCGGGAGGAGGTTTCGGAGGAGAAATCGCTGGAGGAGACGAACCGGGAGACGAAACGACGGCCGGAACCCTAACACAAGGGGGCCGGCCACAGCACAGTCAACCGGAGGCGTGGGGAAGCAGCGGCTGGGGACCGGACATCCAGCTAGGGCCGCACGGCTTCACAGCCGGCCCTAGCCGGGCGGCGGAAGCCTGGGGCCTCCCAGCAGGGGTCGTCGGCCCCTATTCCGGCCCAGGATGGGTCGGAAACTCCCATCCGACCATGGGAGGAGGCGGGGTACCTCCTGGGCTGACCGGCGGCGCTGCTACGGGGGGATGGAGACCAGCAGGAGGAGCGGCAGTAAATTTGGGGACTACCCCTCACGCGCAGGGAGCGGCCGGGCTGCAGCGGAACGGAGGAGGTGCCGGGCATGGAGGGGGAGCCCAATGGGGGGCCGGTCAACATCCAGGACAGCCGTGGAGACCACAACACCAGGGTTTCGGGCTGTTTCGGCCCACCGGAGCGAATGCGATCCCTCTCGGGGGGACGGCGGGAGTTGTTCATCCACAACAAGCAGCACATCCCAATCTGGGGTACGGAAACGGCCAGGCGGGGCCGGTGAGACCGCAGATGGGGAATCAAGGTGGACAAGTGAGACCCCCGATGTGGAATCAGGGGGTGCAGCAGGGAGGTCCAGAGCTTCAGGGGCAGGATGGGGGTGGATTTGGTGGAGCGCATCAGCATCCCCACATGCAGCCGAAGCTGGCCAGGATGAATTTTCCCAAATTTAGGGGAGGAGATGCGCTGGAGTGGATCCAGAAGGCGGAATTGTTCTTTAATTATCAAGAGATCCCTGAGGCGTAGTGGGTGCAACTGGCGGCGTTCCACCTGGAGGACGACGCATACCAGTGGACGAAGTGGTTCTTGAGGGGCAGGACATACGCCCCTTGGGCACAGTTCATTGAGGCCTTCTCCTCTCGGTTTGGGCCTTTGGAGTATGAGGACGTAGAGGCCACGTTACAGAAGCTGCGACAGAGGGGGACCGTGGCAGAGTATCGGACAGAGTTCGAGAGGCTGGCCAACCGGGTCACTTGGGGAGAGCAGACGATGCTCAGCTGTTTCATATCGGGACTGAAGGAGCACTTGCGCGACGAGGTCCACGCGTATTTACCACGCAGCTTGAGTCATGCTATAAGCATCGCTCGGATACAGGAGGAGCGTTATAACAGGCAGAGGACCCGGACAGCGGTCAAGCCACCCGCGGCTCCTACAGCGGGACGGAGGGAGCCACCTCCCACCATTCGGCCCACAGTTACAAAATTGACCTGGCCAGAGATGCAGGCGCGAAGGGAGAAGGGCCTGTGCTTCAATTGTGATGAGAAGTACACACGGGGTCACACTTGTCAGAAGATTCAGGTCTTCATGCTGAGGGAAGAAGAGGAGGAGGAGGAACCGCCAGAGGGTGTCGACATTGAGGCACTCGATCTGACGGAGTTTGGGGTCTCTATACAGGCCATGGAGGGGGGATCCGCCCCAGTGACCCTCAGGTTCTCAGGATTGGTCGGCAAGGAGCGGGTCACCGTACTGATAGATAGTGGGAGTACCCACAATTTTATCAACCCGTCGGTGGCTTCGAAGGTGGGATAGGCGATCGATACTGATGCGGCTTTCCAGGTTATGGTCGCGGATGGCAGCAAACTGAGGTGCGAGGGGGTCATGAAAGGGGTGGAGATCAGGATGCAGAGCTACGTGTGCCACACAGACTTGTATTTACTGCCGATCAGGGGCTCCGACATGGTACTGGGGGTTCAGTGGCTTCGGCAGCTGCAGCGGGTGACTACGGATTGGGTGCATCTTACCATGGAGTTTTCACAGTTAGGGAAGGAGTATTGCCTACGGGGGATTCGTTCTTCACCCCTGAAGGAGATATCTCTGAGGAGTTTGCAGCGACTGGAGGTTTAGGGTTCACCCATGGCTATGCTGGTGGGGGTGGAGACATCAGAGACAGACCCTCCGCCCATTCCGCAGGAGATTCGGGCACTTCTAGCCCAGTACGAGGATGTGTTCCAGGAGCCTCGTGGCCTACCACCGGCCAGGTCCAGGGAACATGGGATTCAGTTGAAGGAGGGGGTGGCACCCCCGAATGTCAGGCCTTATCGGTACCCTTATATTCAGAAGGCAGAGATCGAACGAAGTGTGAAAGAGATGCTAGCGGCGGGCATTATACGGGCGAGTACCAGTGCCTTCTCCTCACCTATTATACTGGTGAAGAAGAAGGATGGGTCATGGCGGTTCTGCGTGGACTATCGCAACCTGAACGAGTCCACAATCAAGGATAAGTTTCCTATTCCAATGATAGAGGAGCTTCTGGATGAACTTCATGGAGCATGTCTTTTCACCAAGCTGGATTTACGATCGGGTTACCACCAGATTCGGATGAAGTCCGAGGATATCCACAAGACGGCGTTTCGCACGCACGATGGGCACTACGAGTTCTTGGGGATGCCTTTCGGCCTCTCCAACGCCCCATCTACCTTCCAGGCGGTTATGAACGAGACCTTCCGGCCACTCCTTCGACAGTCGGTTCTCGTATTTTTCGATGATATTCTGATCTACAGCCGCAGTTGGGCGGAGCATTTGGAGCATGTGGCAGAGGTTCTATCCATTCTTCGACGGCATCAGTTCTATGCCAAGCAGTCGAAGTGTTCGTTTGGACAACCGGAGGTGGAGTACTTGGGTCACCTAGTTTCGGTGCAGGGGGTGCGTGCTGACCCCCGGAAGATAGAGAGCATGGTTACCTGGCCACGGCCTACAACGGTGCGGGCACTTAGAGGCTTCCTGGGCCTCACGGGGTATTATCGGCGGTTTGTAAGGAACTATGGGAAGCTGGCCCGACCCCTGACCCAGCTCCTGCATAAGGAATCCTTCACCTGGCATGAGGAGGCAGAGCAGGCTTTCTCCGCTCTCAAGGCGGCCATGACGACTACACCGGTGTTAGCTTTGCCCGATTTCAGCAAGGAGTTTGTTTTGGAGACAGACGCTTCGGGGGTTGGGATTGGAGCAGTGCTGATGCAGGAGGGGAGACCGCTGGCTTACTGTAGCAAGGCCTTGGCCCCTCGGACTTTGGGCCTTTCCACCTACGAGAAGGAAATACTGGCGATCCTTCATGCGGTGACTCTGTGGCGACCTTATTTGCTGGGCCATCACTTCAAGGTTCGCACGGATCATCAGAGCTTGAAGCACTTCTTGGAACAACGGTTGGCTTCCCCGCTACAACAGAAGTGGCTGACTAGGCTGCTGGGATATGACTATGAGATTGTGTACAAACAGGGAAAGGAAAATGTGGTGGCCGATGCTTTATCCCGACTACCAGAGAGCACGGTCCTTCAAATTTCTGGGCCGCTGATTGAGTCTCTGGATGACATACAGGCCGATATAGCAGCGGACCCGGAGTTTGGCCCGATTTTGGAGGCTTTACGGCAGGGCCAACCGTCGCCACCCGGCTACCAGCTGATGGGAGGACACTTGTATTATCAGGGAAGGGTGGTGATCCCGGCTACGTCCGCCTGGAAGGAAGTCATGCTACAGGAGTTCCATTCATCTCCAACCGGAGGACATGCCGGCGTGCTTCGCACCTTACAGCGTCTTCGGGCCAATGTCTATTGGAGGGGGCTTCGCAAGGACGCCCAGAGGTTCGTGCAGCAGTGCGAGACCTGCCAGCGTCAGAAGTACGAGACCACATCGCCTGCAGGGCTGCTTACCCCGTTGGAGATTCCGCAGCATGTATGGGAGACAGTTTCTATGGATTTCATTGAGGGCTTGCCACGATCGCAGGGCAAATCGGTGATTTTGGTGGTTGTGGATAAGCTCTCCAAGTATGGGCATTTCTTAGCTCTCAGTCATCCGTACTCCGCCGAGACGGTTGCTGAGCTTTTCGCCCGGGAGGTGGTTCGCTTACATGGTGTTCCTCGTTCGATTATCTCCGACCGCGATCCCGTTTTCATCAGCAACTTTTGGCAGGAGCTTTTCCGATTACAGGGCACTCGGCTTCGTATGAGTACGGCGAATCACCCACAGACCGATGGGCAGACGGAGGTCTTGAACAGAGGGGTAGAGACTTACCTCCGTTGTTTTGTCACTGATGAGCCACGCTCTTGGACTCGTTGGCTCCATTGGGCGGAGTATTGCTACAATACTTCGTTCCACACAGCTAGCCGCGTTACTCCTTTTGAGATTGTTTATGGGAGGCCACCACCATCCTTACGCTCTTATGAGCCAGGCAGTACAGCTCTTCCGGCGGTGGACCGAGCTTTGCGCGATCGAGATCAGACATTAGCTATCCTGCGGGATAATCTTCTCTCCGCCCAGACCCGAATGAAGGTGCAAGCAGACAAGCATCGGACTGAGCGGGAGTTCCAAGTCGGGGATGAGGTTTTTCTTCGTCTTCAGCCGTACAGACAACTCTCCGTGGCCCGGCGGGCCAACCAGAAGCTAGCTCCGCGGTATTATGGTCCCTTTCCCATTACTCACAGGGTGGGACCGGTTGCCTACACCCTTGCTCTGCCGGAGGGGTCTCGCATACATCCTACATTTCATGTCTCTCTGCTGAAGAAGAAGTTGGGGGTCACCGTTACTGTTACACCTTTTCTACCTGCGGCAACGACTACCGGCGAGTTGAGGCCTAGTCCGGAGGACATCCTGCTGTCCAGATGGAAGAAGCGGGGCACGGAATACCGCCCCGAGGTGCTGATTAAATGGAAGAACCTATCAGAGGCCCATAATTCTTGGGTTGACTTCTTGGAGTTCCGCGAGCACTTTCCAGACTTCCAGCTTGAGGACAAGCTGCTTCTTGATGGGGAGGGGAATGTTATGCCCCCGGAGGATCTCCGATTCCGTGGTTACAAGTACGCCCGACGGCCGAAGGATGCACCGGGAAAAGACCGGGCTGAACCATCCGGTTCAGCCCGCAACTAATCAATTAAAAGGGGGGGGCTGAACCACACTTGGTTCAGCCCTATGGGGGCCGGCCGGCCCCCTTGTGGAGTGGGGTCTCTTAAATACCCCACTCCACCTCTTTTGGAGGCATGCAATTATCTTTCAAGGTATTTTCTTTTCCCTCTTGCAAACCCTAGCCGTCTTTTCATTTGTTCTTCTTTCTCTTCATAGAAAACCTAGCGGTAGCATAAAGACTCCTAATGATGACCCAACGACATGGCAGCGATTTCCTGAATTGGATTTCGTAAAAAAATTCATTTTATTTATGTTTACTTATATTAAGTTATATTTCAATAATTACAACAACAACACTCAAGCCTTTATCCCACCATAGTGGGGTCGGCTATATGGATCCTTTGTCGCCATTGCGCCCTATCTTTAATCATAGCCTCACTAATGCCTAAGTACATCATATCTTTCCTTATAGTTTCATTCCAGGTCTTTTTTGGTATACCCCTCCCTCGTTTAACATGTCTAGTAACTAAACTCTCACAACGCCTAACAGGTGCCTCTAATGGTCTCCTATGTACATGTTTGAACCATCTTAAACGAGCTTCTCGCATTTTCTCTACAATTGGCGTCACTCATGTCTTATCCCTGATACATTCATTCCTAATTTTATCTAGTCTCGTGTGACCACACATCAACCTAAGCATTCTCATCTCCCCAACTCCCATTTTTTGCTTATGTACACCATTCACTGGCCAACACTTAGAACCGTAGAGCATTGCTGGCCTAATTGCAGTACGGTAAAACTTGCCTTTAAGTTTTAATGGTACTTTACGATCACATAAGATCCCAGGCGCGTCTCTCCACTTCAACCAACCTGCTTGGATTCTATGTATCACATCTTTATCTACATCTCCATCTTTTTGAATTATCAATCTCAGATATTTAAAGCACTCACTGCGGGAAATATCTTGGTCACCCAATTTAATGACGGAGTCATCCGACCTTTTTTTATTACTAAATTTAAGCTCTATATACTCCGTCTTTGTCCATCATCAGCCTAGAACCCTTTTCTAAAGTGTCTCGCCAAGATTCAAGTTTCGCGTTTACACCCTCGCGCATCTCATTGACCAAAACAATATCGTCTACAAATAATAAAGACCAAGGTATTGCTTGTTGGATATGTCTGGTGAGCTCATCTAAGATAAGGGTAAAGAGATAAGGGCTTAAAGCTGACCCTTGATGTAAGCCAACAGCGATAGGGAATTCCTGTGTTAATCCTTCAGATGTCCTCACCCTGCTCACTGAATTTGTATACATATCTTTGATTACATCAATGTATGATACATTTACACCTTTCTTTTCTAAGACTCTCCACAAGACCTCTCTTGGAACCATATCATGAGCCTTCTCCAGACCAATAAACAACATATGCAAATCTTTTTGTCATTCCCGATAGTTGTCAATGAGTCTCCTCAAGAGATGTATAGCTTCCATGGTTGACCTCCCTGACATGAATCCAAATTGATTCTCTGAGATGCTAGTCTCTCGTCTAACTCTTCTCTTATTACTCGTTCTCATAGTTTCATAGTATGACTTAATAATCCTTGTAATTGACACAATTTTGTATATCTCTTTTGTTCTTATACAAAGGTACCAAAATACTCTCTCCATTGGTCTGGCATCCTCTTTGTCTTCAGTATCTTATTGAAGAAACTTGTAAGCCATAAAACTTCTTCCCTCCTTAAACATTTCCATATTTCAATGGGTATATCTTCTGGCCCAACCGTCTTTCCATTTTTCATCTTATTCAGAGTGTCTTCTTCAGAGCGTCATATATTTCAATAATTACATACAAAAAAATTTATGCAATTAAAATTATTTATAAGGCTTTTATTTGGGTTGCTAGTAATTAATGATTTGCCTTCTTATTAAGGTTGCTAGCTTTATATTATAGTATTTGGGCTGTTGGTTAATGTTAATTGTTTGGTTCTTCTCTTAAGCTGCCGGTTCATTCATTATTTATTCATTTCAACTGTTCATGAAAGGTTTAGAAAACACTGGAAAGGGGGGAAATGACCTCTCTGCTCTGGGGGGATCCATTTGGCTGCTTTGTAATACCAGATTATTAAGTGGGTTGTTTTGATATATAGGCATTTTAGGAATATAGTGAATGCGCTGATGGGGTTTAAGAGGTTAGTGGCATACGATTATTTCATTATCTCCCATCCCTCATTTCTGTTCTTGCGAAGGGCCTGCGAGGCGTGAAGGCTAGGGCTTCCTTGTGCATTAGTTAAGATCCTCGAAAGCTCACAATCTCACCTTCTTCTCTCTTCTCTTCTTCCGACAGAGCTCTGTGACTTTAGTACTGTGAAATCAGTCCCCTGCATCATTATGGCTAGAGGTCTATTTGGTGAAATTGAAGGTAATTCTTTAAGCAATGAAGATTCTTCCTTCTTTCTTCTTATAAAAGGTAAAATGTATAATGGTTGGTGGTTTCTCTCCTTGTTATACCCGACTGCTCGTAGATTGGTGATTTTCTTCATCTTCTTAATGAGTTAATCTATGGTCTGAGCTTTCTTGTGGTTTTCTTAATGAACTATTTTGTGGTCTTTCCTTTGAGTTTTGTCTGCTATGCAAATCATGAGGGCTTTTTATGACCTTAATAGGACTATTTACAAGTTTGATCTTCGTTTTTATCATTTAGCATTGGAAGGTACTGTTATAAAATAATGCAATTCAGTGTTATGACCAAAAGTCAGTGGTCGTGATGTTTAAATCTGAAATTTATACGTTAGGAAGGCTATTTTTGGAGGAATTTGGAGGGAAGTGTTATTTACATCTTATGATGATACATATACGAGAGCTTCCTCAGGGATGCGACAACCGTTATGGGTTATCTTATTCGCAGTTAATTATGTATTTTGTCCTATAGTGGGGTCTCCATCTATATAAGGAGCCCCTTAGATTGTGAGATCTTATCTTTTGAGTGTTAGTCTTTTGGCTCTCTCTTAGAGAGAAAAGGTGCTCCGGAGGACCCAGCCTCCAGGTGCTTGGCAGGAGTCAACTCCTGAGTTTATATCCAGTGTTTCTTTATGCAATGCAATTTCCTCTCTCTTGTTCGTGAATCTTGATACAGCGCAACCCCTACGTATCAATTGGTCTGACCTACCAGTCTCTTAGGGCTCCCAGCTGACTCATAAGAGTCCCGCATGCAAACTCTGTGTCTCCTTATAGATTTTCTATTCACACTTCTGTCATGGGCTTCATGCCCAATTATGTTGTTGTGCCCTTATTAGGTTATATATTTAGGTTCAGTCGATATCCTGTCATTAAGTATGTTGTGTCGTATTTGTATTTGTCATTGGGGGGACTAAATTACGTCTGTGCCCCTTGTATCTCTTATTTAAAGGCTCTTGGACTAGTGGAAACGCATGCGAAGAATCAAATCTATTTCCTTGATTCCCTTGATGAGATTGGGCTAGCTCTCTCCTCCCAAGCATAACCGGCCAAGGCAGCCGCGGTTCCGACTCCACTGTAACATTCGCCACGGTCATCCCCGCCTCCTCCATCCTCCGACGACACTACCGAAGTTACGGGAGGAGCCCGTACCAACTTGGTATCAGAGCTAGGACTTCCTTTTCCTCCTCTCTTCCGCCCGATCCAACCACATACCAAAAAAAAAAGAGAATAGACAAAGAGGGTTTTTGCCTCGAGTTTTCACGGAAAGATCGTCTTCAGCAGCCTTCTGATTTTCGACTCATGAAGCCCTCGTTGTCTGCAACAGTTGAAGCCATCGTCGTCGAATCCCTCTAGTTTCCGATTGTTCGACTCCGCCAGCGTCTTTTGAAATAGTCGAAGCCGCGGTCTTCCTCCTCATGCGTGACCGCAGCAGTGCCTGTAACCCTAGCGAGGTCTTCCTTTTCCTCCTCCCGTAACCTAAGCCGCGTGAGAAACCGCATGCGTCGATCTTGCTCGACGTGTGAGAACCGCTTGGGTCGATCTTGCTCGATGTGTGAGAACCGCATGCGTCGATCTCGTACGACATGTGAGAACCGCATGTGTCGATCTCGCTCGACGCGGCATCTTCCGTAATCGCAACCGCGTATCTCCCGCAACTGAAACCGCGTCTTTCTGCATAAGAACCACCGATGTTTATATTCTTCTCGCACCGAACGCCAACACCAGCGCCACAGACCTTGTTCACTTACCTCATGGGCCAATCAGACTTAAGGGAGTTTACTTTCGCGTCAACATAGGTAAGAGTCATTGTTCACGTAGCACAACTAGTACGAGCACATCAGTTCCGTCAACAGGTCCACTGGGTTGAGTCCATTCCATATAGTATCTGGGTACAAACCTAGGAAGCCTATCGATCTTATTCTCAGCCCACTAGAGTCATTTGCACGTCATTTGCATGAGTTGCATGAGTCGGTTCGCCGACGGATCATTACGAGCAATAAGCATTATAAAACCCATGCAGATATGCGCAGGAGAGAACAGGTGTTTCAGGAAGGTGAACATGTAATGGTCTGAATCTGCCCTGAGAGGCTCCCTCCGAAGCATGCTAAAAATCTAAGCGCCAAGCGAATGGGCCCCTACTCGATCATAACTCGCATCCGGACGAACGCCTACAGGCTTGATATCCCTGCAAGTATGGGTATTCACCCGATATTTAATGTTGAAGATCTGACACCATACTAAGAGCCTCGCGAGTATGCGGACCCAAACAGTGGGGACCCTCATCCACCCACCCTTTCACATTCGTCACCTTACCACCCACACATTCCACCTACTCCTGATACCCACCCACCTGTGGATTCGTCTTCTATGGTTTCACCCACGGTACCACTGATCGCACCGGGATCTACCACACATGAGCTGAGCGCTGAGAGCATTACTATGATCATATCCCACGAGCATGTTTCTACTACAGATGGACCCCTTTGTCGTTACTTAGTGCAATGGCAGGGCCTCCAAGACGTTGATGACACTTGGATACTACCAGCAGAGCTTGATCTACTCGCCCCCAGACTTTGACTTCAGTACGACCGTTTCCATTCATCGGAGATGAAGCTTTTCAGTCGGGGGGAATTGATGGAGATCCATCAGAGCATGTACCAGTCGAGGTTCTCCGCAAGGCGGGACCCACGTTCGTGTATGTTGGGTTTTCCTTAAGGGTAGACACATCAGATGTGCGTAGCAGAATATTCAAGAACAACCCAAAAGTTTCAAGAATGGACCTTGCCGAAACCATGAATCAAGAAATTGCAACAATAAATAAATTACCTGTTCGGGATTGAGTTACAACTCAATCGAATGCTCCAAGAAAAATTCTTCTAGGAATCAGATTCCGAATCCGATTCTTCTTCTTCCTCGTTATCTATAGAAGTCCACACGAGCTTTCGGAGAACCCTAAGTCCTAGTCAAACAAGAATTAGGTCGGAGAAGGAGAGCCCTCTACATCTTCACGAATTGTTAGATCCGACAACGAGAGGCGGCGATAGGTTTACAGGAACAGTGACCAGCAACGACGACTTCTCAAGAGGAATGATTCCTTTCGATCTCCAGATGATGCGACGGGATTGTCGATCTTGAAGTTTTCGTCGCTCTCGTTTCCTCTCAGTTTCGTGTATGTAAAACCTAAAACATGTGTTGCTTTTATACCCACGAGTACAAGGCAGAATAAAAGGCTCCTCTATCCGCAGACCCGGCAGAATAGGACATAAACAGTCGTCGGGAAACAACGAATTCGTCGAGACTGTCTCGACGAATTCATCGAGACATTCTCGACGAATCCAACCAGTGACAGAACATCCCGTCGAGACGGTCTCGACGAGTTTGTCGAGATATCTCGACGAATTCGTCGAGACTACTCGCCGAAATCGTCGAGACATCTCGACGAGCCTTTCAAGATAGTTTATGTCGTCAAGACGTTCTTGACGACATCGATGACGAGTTGATATTCATAATATCAGCTTGTGATCACGACTACGGCATATCTGTCACGACAACATTCACAATGTCATCTTGAAATCTTCTCGACGATATTCACAATGTCGTCTTAAGGCCTCACCGACATGCGCCATACAATATTCATAATATCTAAAGAGCAGTCTTTCCGAACTAACTCTATTCCTCATAGGATTGGTCCTTTCACTCAGATCCAATATATGAGCAAGGCCAACACAATCATTTCTCCAATTTCTCCAAACACTCTTATGTGCGACCCTATAAGCTCACATCGCGTTGGCAGTAAGACTAACTACTTGATAACTTCCGGATCACCTTAGAAACTCCAACAGTCTCCCAGTTGATCTAGAAGGCATCAACAAAAGTCTCACAAATAATGAGCGGCATCTAGCAATGCATCATTACTACTCAAGCAATAAGAGTTCATGACTCAAACAAGCCTGTCTGTGACCAATGTATCAGTGTCGTCATGTCCCTTTGTCCTTTACATCCAGATTGAACTAGAGGCATGGACTTTGTCACCCTCATAATTGTTCAACCCAAGTTTTCTTGATTTAGAATAGACCTTCAGAAAGTGGTAAGCTCAATATCACATACTGGCTCAACCCAGCATGGCCATGCATTTCTCAGTCTCATTCCATCAAGGGGCCCATGGATGTAACTCCTGTCATATAGGAGGACAAATTTCATTTCTGTCCACACACAAACACTCAAATTATTCGTAACATACATAATAACCACCCTTATCATCAACCTTTTTCTGACTTTAGATGGCATCAAAGTAAGTTCTTCCTCACTTGATGAATTTTGTGACTTCAGGTCAAATAACCACAAACACCATTGTTACTTGAGATCTACTTGTGACACGTTCATATAATAATCCACAAAGTAGTCCCACGGTGGGTCTGTCCAGTACAACTTGTTCCAAACAAGTACTTATGTGATGACTTGATATCACATATCATGAACTGTGAGAACCGGTCATCAGTCACCCACATACTAGTCTTAATGTATCATCCTCGCCCTAATTTCTAGGATGATACCTCGACCAGAGACCATTTAAGAATGAAGCTTCTTATAAACATAGACCCTCACATTCAAATCATGCACTTGAATTCTTATCGAAGCAAACATTCTAAGGGCATTCATTATATTAATTAATCTATCATATAGAAACAGTTGACATAACAAAAGAACTTGCCAAAAATGTAAAATAAAAGGTGCATAGTACAAATCACAATTCATCAAATGAATAAACAATCAATAAGCATACAATCCACAAGGCTCCCACTAAAGATGATTATTCAGGTATCTAATTCTCATTGATCTAACATGACCATCATGCTTCCTTTAAGCAAGAGACTTTATCAGTAGATCCACTATGTTTTCTTCAATCGGTACTCTCCAAATGCTCACATCTCCTCGATCGACAATCTCTCGAATAAGATGGAACCGCCGAAGTATGTGCTTGGAGCGCTGATGAGATATAGGTTCCTTATTTGTGCAATGACACTGTTGTTGTCGCAGTAGAGAACTACGGGATCAACATTGCTAGGAATTACATTTAGCTCGTCGACGTCCTAATCCATATAGCCTTCTTTGATGCATTTGCTGCAGCAATATACTCCGCTACTGTTGTAGAATCGAGAACTGACTCTTGCTTGGAACTCTTCCAACTTACAGCCCCTCCATTAAGGCAAAATACAAAACCTGATTGAGATTTTGAGTCGTCCCTATCAGTTTACAATGAGCTCTTCCTCTCCATCAAACGCCAAAAATAAATTCTTAGTCATTCTCAAGTACTTTAGGATATTCTTGACTGACGTCCAGTGACCATCACCAGGATCAGACTGATATCTGCTCGTCATGCTCAAAGCATATGAGACATCGGGTCGAGTGCACAACATTGAATGCATGATTGATTCAATTGCCGAAACATGTGGAATCAACTTCATGCGGTCTTTATATTCCCAAGATTTAGGACATTGATCCTTAGAGAGACTCGCACCATGTAACATGGGTAAGAATCCCTTCTTGGACTCAAGCATGTTGAACCGTTTCAACACCTTGTCAATGTACGTACTCTGGGTCAAACCCAGCAACTTCTTCGATCTATCTCTATAGATCTTAATACCAAGTATATAAGTTGTTTCACCCAAGTATTTCATAGAAAAGCAGTCCCCTAGGCTGTTCTTAACAGCTTGCAGGGTCGGAATGTCATTCTCAATCAACAGTATGTCATCTACATACAATATCAGGAATACAACAATGCTCACACTAATCCTTTTGTAAACACAAGGCTCATCCTCATTCTTGATGAAACCAAACTCTTTGATCTTCTCATCAAAACGCAGATTTCAACTTCGAGAAGTTTGATTCAACCCATAAATGGATCGATGCAACTTGCATATTTTAGTGGCTTCATCTGAAGATACAAAACCTTCGGGTTGTGTCATATACAGTTCCTCAAGGAGATTTCAATTAAGGAAAGTCGTTTTGACATCTATTTGACAGATCTCGTAATCATAATACGCAGCAATAGCAAGTAGAATCCTGATGGACTTGACCATAGCAACAGGGGAAAAGGTCTCATCATAATCAACATCATGAATTTGCTTGAAACTTTTAGCCACCAGTCGAACTTTGAATGTCTGTACATTCTCATTCATGTCGGTCTTCTTCTTGAAGACCCATTTGCACTTTATGGGTTGAACCCCTTCAAGTGGTTCCACCAAGGTCGAAACTTGGTTTGCATACATGGAGTCCATTTCAGATTTCATGGCCTCAAGCCACTTCTCGGAGTCTGGTCTATTCATAGCCTCTCGGTAGGTTACAGACTCATCATCATGATCCATAAGCAACACACTACCTATTTGAGACATGAGAAATTCATATCTCTCAGGCTCAACTCTAGGTCTACCAGATTTACGTAGGGCTTGTGTTTCTTGAGCAGGTTCTCCAGTTACAACAGATTGTAGTCCTTGCTCAGGTTCCAATTCGGGTTCATTCATAATTTGTGGTTCTTGAACCTCTTCAAGTTCTACCATGACATTTTCTCTAGATAGAAACTCTCTCTAGAAAAATATCACTCCTTGCGACAAACACTTTGCCCTCGGATCACAGGTAAAAGTAATAACTTTTGGTTTCCCTAGGATATCCCACAAGATAACACTTATCTGACTTGGGTTCCAGCTTGTCAGGCATTTGACATCGCACGTATGTCTCACAGCCTCAAATCTTAATGAAAGACATACTGGGACGCTTCCCAGTCCATATCTCATATAGTGTCTTTTGAACCATCTTTGTCGGAACTCGATTTAGTGTAAAAACAGCTGTTTTTAGAGCAAAACCTCAAAAGAAAATTGGCAAATCTGCATGACTCGTCATTGACCGTACCATATCTAAAAAAGTATGATTTCTCCTCTCAGGCACACCATTATGTTGTGGTGTTCCAGGCGGAGTGAGTTGTGATACAATACCACTCTTTCAGAAGATCACGAAACTCATGACTCAGATATTCGCCACCTCAATCGGATCGGAGTGTTTTTATTCTTTTTCCCAGTTGATTCTCTACTTCATTCTTAAACTCTTTGAACTTTTCAAAGGTTTCGGATTTGTTCTTCATAAGAAACACGTATCCGTATCTACTGAAATCATCAGTGAATATAACGAAGTAGTAGAACCACCTCTAGCCATAGAACTCATGGGTCCGCATACATCACTATGTATCACACCCAAGAGATCATCAACCCTCTCAGTACAACTAGTGAAAGGGGCTTTCGTCATCTTGCCTAATAAACAAAATTCGCATCTCTCAAATGATTCATAATCAAATGAGTGCAACGTTTCATCTTTATGGAGTTTGGATATGTGTTTCTCATTTATATGGCCCAAACGACAATGCCAAAGATACGTAGGATTCGAGTCATTAGTTTTTAGTCTTTTAGTATTCTATACATTACAGATCAGATGGTCTAAGTTCAAAACATATAAACCATTAAACAATTGAGCTACACAATAACAAACGTCATTCATAAAAATTGAACAATTATTCTTAATTATAAATGAAAAACCCTTCATGTCAAGGCATAAACTGGATATAATGTTTCGAGTTATGGCTGGAACAAAATAATAGTTATCTAATTCTATTGCAAGCCCAGAGGCAAAGAAAGACGATAGACTTCAACGGCAACGACAGCAACTCTTGCTCTATTTCCAACGCGCAGGTCTACCTCTCTTTTAGCCAACATTCTCCCCCTTCCCAGTTCCTGCACATTTGTACAAATGTGAGAACCGCATTTGGTATCCAATACCCAAGATGAAGGAGCACAAAGGTTTATTTTAGAACGAAAATACCTGAAGCGGAAGTCATACTTTCGTTCTTCTTCTGCATATCCTCAATATAGAAGGGACAATTCCTCCTCCAATACCCTGCATTACCGCAGTGGTGGCACTTCCCTTCCTTAGCCAGACATTTCTTCTTCAGTGTTGAAGACTTGGGATCAAGATAAGACTTAGATCTTATCTTCATCTTCTTTGATCTCTTGGCCTTGCCCTTGTCTTTATGCACCATTAGTATGGGGCTAGCAGGTTTGGCCTTCTTCATGTTGTTTTCGGCAGTTCTCAACATGCCTAGGAGCTCAGCCAGTGTCTTGTATATCTCATTCATGTTATAATTCAAGACGAACTGCTCATAACTATCTGACAACGATTGCAGGATCAGATCAGTGACCAACTATTGACCCAAGGGAAAACCCAGTCTTTCAAGGATCTCAATATACCCAATCATCTTGAGTACGTTTGTCCTTACTGAGTCTCGAGCTCCCATTTTGCACCGAAACAATGTCTTAGATATGTCAAACCTCTCTTGCCGAGCTTGCGCCTCGAACATTTTCTTGAGGTGCTCGATTATCTAATAACCACGCATGCTCTCGTGTTGCTTCTGAAGCTCAGAGGATATGGTAGCAAGCATGAGGCATTCAACATCCAGGGTATCATCCTGATACTTCTTGTAAGCATCCTTGTCTGCTCGGGGAGCATTTCCGGTCGGCTCTTTGGGGGCTTCCTCTTCCAAGACATAGAGTTTGCGCTCTTGCCTAAGGACGATCATCAGGTTCCTATACCAGTCAAGGAAGTTCGTCCCGTTGAGCTTGTCCTTCTCAAGGATGGCTCTCAGGGACAGAGTGGAGTGAGCTGTACTTGCCATGGAAATTCTACAATAAATTTGCAAAACATTTTAGTACTATGTTTCAAAATACATTTTATTTTAATAAGAACTTTTATTAAAAGCTCTCACTATTTTATTCAAATTGATAACCCTTAATATCAATTCGGGGAGTTTATGCGAGCTACTCTCTTAGTGGACAAGATCCGTATTTCACCGCCATCATAAGTCTGTTTTGGCTGATCACCCATAATGTGGTTCTTTAGGTAGACAACGCTTGTCAATTGTATCATTATGCAACTCTTGTATAGTTGGTGAATAACTCTTTATTCGCATTCATCATATGGTGCATGCTAACCTTATGCCTCTAGGCACTCAACCTTTGAGGTCACCTAGTTAAGTTGGACTCGATCTCGACAGGGGGATATCACAATTATCCGTTCGCACCCTTACCAAGATAGATTAATGCACCTTGCTTTTGTAAGCTCACACTTCATCGATCGAGGCAGGAAGAGTGTCATATCGAAAGACATCTGAATACTTAATATTTATTTTAAGGGATTTTTCATGATGTTTGATTAACAATTAATCTTGATTAACATTTAACCAATGTGCACACTATTCACAATCATGAAAGAAATAATAAGCATAACCTGAATACATTCCAGATGCACAAAACCATCAACACTTGATAATATGGATTAAATCTGAATATTTAGAACATTTATAAATCTTCGGATTTACATGTACCGGATGCTAGCACGGGAAAACACCCTCATGACAGTAGACAAACTCGTCTCTCTATGCTTTAGTTTCACAAACTACCATAGAGAAAGACGGTTACTACAAAGGGAACAATTTCTGAAACATGGAAATAGGCTCAACCTGTCTCTGATACCACTGTTAGGTTTTCCTTAAGGGTAGGCACATCAGATGTGCGCAGCGGAATATTCAAGAACAACCCAAAAGTTTCAAGAATGGACCTTGCTGAAACCATGAATCAAGAAATTGCAACAATAAATAAATTACCTGTTCGGGATTAAGTCGCAACTCAATCGAATGCTCCAAGAAAAATTCATCTAGGAATCGGATTCCTAATCTGATTCTTCTTCTTCCTCGTTCTCTATAAAAGTCAACACGAGCTTTCGGAGAACCCTAAGTCCTTGTCAAACAAGAATTAGGTCGGAGAAGGAAAGTCATCTACGTCTTCACGGATTGCTAGATCCGACAAGGAGAGGCGGGGATAGGTCTACAGGAACAGCGACCAGAAACGACGACTTCTCAAGAGGAACGATTCCTTTCGATCTCCAAATAATGCGACTTGATCGCCGATCTTGAAGTTTCCGTCGCTCTCGTTTCCTCTCGGTTCCGCGTATGTAAAACCTAAAACATCTGTTGCTTTTATACCCACGAGTACAAGGCAGAGTAAAAGGCTCCTCTATTCGCAGACCCGGCAAAATATGACATAAACAGTCGTCGGGTAACATTCTTCATTCATCGAGACAGTCTCGACGAAATCGTCGAGACAGTTTCGACGAATTCGTCGAGACATTCTCGACGAATACAACCAGTGACAGAACATCCCGTCGAGACGGTCTCGACGAGTTCGTCGAGATATCTCGACGGATTTGCCGAGACAACTCAACGAAATCGTCGAGACATCTCGACGAGCCTTTCAAGATAGTTTATGTCGTCAAGACGTTCTTGACGACATCGATCGCGAGTTGATATTCACAATATCAGCTTGCGATCACGACTACTGGCTATCTGTCACGCTAAAATTCACAATGTCATCTTAAAGTCTTCTCAACGATATTCACAATGTCGTCTTAAGGCCTCACCGACATGCTCTATACAATATTCACAATATCTAAAGAGCAGTCTTCCCGAACTAACTTTATTCCTCATAGACATAGGATTGGTCCTTTCACTCATATACAATATGAGCAAGGCCAACACAATCATTTCTCCAATTTCTCCAAACGCTCTTATGTGCGACCCTATAGGCTCATATCGCGTTAGCAGTAAGAGTAACTACTTGATAACTTCCGGATCACCTTAGAAACTCCAACAGTGTACTCGCGCAGGAGGACTTGATTGGATCGTCGATCCGACCCCGCAGATGCGTCCGGATCCACGCTCCCATATTTTTTCATATATTATATTGTTATGTTTGCTTTTATTTTGATGTAATTGGGCTACCCCATCTCCGGCCAATCATAGTCATTGATGGTGGGATGCCCTAGTACCTTTTATTATAAATAAAAGAGTAGGGGGGATGTTTCAAAGCATTGCAGAATTTGAAGAACTCTATTCCCAGATTCCAGCGATCACTCCACGGTGCCGACTCTGTGGAACCCTAGGTGACGACTCCTAGGCGGCTAGGTCTTCCCCCACTCCCCAAAGGTATCCCCTACCCATAGCCACCTTTCTCCACTCTTAAATCCCTCCATCGCCACCACCACAGCCCTCCAAACAGCCAGCCGCCCACTCTTTCACTACTGACCAGCAAAACCCGCACCTCCAACAGCCCGTCGCCGCCCCTATCCAGTCACCTCTTGCTACCGCCGCCCTTGTCCAACCACTTATTGCTGTCGCCGCCACCAATCAACCATCCACTATTGTCGTTGTCCCTCCAAACAGCCACATGTTGTTGCTACAGCCCCAATCCATCCCTATTGCCACCCCATTCCATCCCCTATTGTTGCCGCTCACCCAGATCTGTCCCTCCCCCCCATCCCGATCCTGCTCCTTACAGCCAGATCTATCTTCCCACAGCCCGGATCTGCCTCCATACTATCGGATTTTCCTTCCCACTGCTCGAATCCGCCTCCATACAGCCGGATCCACCTTCCAACAGCCCGATCCCGCTCCTCGCAGTCAGATTCAGCCATCTCCCTCATCATCCCTCCTACGGTTCCTCCACGGATCGCCATCAAAGCGCATCGTTTCTCGGGATCTCCATGATCTTGGACAGCACCCCTACTTGGCAAGCTACTTGTTGTATGGGATTATATTTTCAGCTTTATATTATCGCTTGATCTCATATTTGCTTGGATAAAATTGCATGTGGATAGATCGCTTGTGATTACAGGTGGGACTTATTTCCCACGCGCTTTGCTTTGGCCCTCCGAGTGGAGGAAAGCCATTATTTGTTTCACTAACTAAATGTTTTTCTCGTTTAAATATTATTGCGTGGGTTGATCATCTTTGTTGCTCAAGTTGATTTGTCTCCATCATTGTCGGTTGCAATGCATATAGAATAACGATCAGTGCGTCTAGTTGTCATTTCCACTCTAATAGTCTCAGATTTGTGTAAACCCGTAGCCTGCACTACATCAAATCTGCAGGCAAATTTGGCACTGAGACTGGAAGCATGGGATGAGCCTGTGTTAGGACCTTTACGTCGTCTTGTGTACGACTGTAATTATGGTTCTTTGCGAGGAAGTTCCCCCAGATTGGGAGTCTCGTCATGAGTCTTGAGTAGGCGTATGTAGAGGAATGGAGAATGGAGGAGGCATCAGTAAGGGTATAGTAGGGGAGCTAACATCTTCATAGGTGTAGACTCCCTCTAAAGTAAGGTCACATAATAAGGCTCGTATTCATTAAATGTAATATTCGTTGTGACAAATATCCTCTTGGCCGGAGGGTCATAACATTTATACCCTTTCTGAGTAGGAGAGTATCCAAGGAACACACACTTGAGAGCACGGGGGTCAAGTTTAGACAGGCCCAGAGAATGTATGTGAGCAAAACACACACAACCAAATATTTTTGGTGGGAGAGTAGTTGGGGTAACCCCTAAGGTGCTAAGAGGGGTTTGGTGCCCCAATGCCCGAGAGGGCAAGCGGTTGATGAGGTAGGCAGACGTGAGAAAGGCATCACCCAAATATAATTTAGGGTTCATAGTGAATAGTAAACACAGAGCAACTTCTAAGAGGTGATTATTTTTTCGCTCAGTTACCACATTCTGAGAAGGAGAGTGAACATGTGAAGTTTGATGGATAATTTCATGATCAGCAAGGTAGTGTTCAAAGGAGTTGATATACTCCCGACCATTATCACTACGTAAAATTCTGGTAGTAGCACAGATTTGGGCATAAACCATGTTATGAAATTTCTGAAAAATAGAAAACACATCACTCTAATTTTTATCAAATATACCCAAATAATGCGAGAAAATAGTCAATAAATGCAATAACTCAATGACATCCAAAAATGGAGGCAATAGGGCAGGGCCCCCAAACACCGGTATGAACGATATAAACAAGAGTAGTACTGAGTAGCGAAACATGATTAACAAAAATACAATGATGTTTGGCAATAACTGTTGGATCAATAGGCGCCCTTAGAGGGGGGTGAATAAGGGAATAAAATTCTTTTTAAAAGATTAAGCAATTTTCTATTTTGTTTTAAAGTAAACGAGGGTGAAATAACAATTTAGGTAAAAGAAGAAAATAATGTAATTTGCAACTTTAGAATTTTAGTCAAATAAAGGAAATCAAGTAAACACAAATAGAGACATGATTGTATTAGACAAAAAGTGTTTACGTACATTTGATTTCAATATCGCTAGAAATCGGAGGCGTACAAATACAATTACTTTTTCCTTTTCTATACCAACTCGTATCCCCACGAACCAGTGGCTTTAGTCTATCCTTCCCCGGATATAGTCTCAAGCCGCTCTAGACAATCCTTCCCCGGATATGGCATCGAGCACCCCCTAGATCTAATCACCTAGACCTAGTCGCCAACACGCGCGGCGAATTTCCCATAAGCCGCGCAAGGACCTAGTCGACAACACAAGACGATTTAACTATAAAGATTCAAAATAATAAAATAACACAAATGAAAACTCCCTCTATGAGATTTTCTGAAGTTGGAGATGAAGGATCGCTGTAGCATAAGCGAGGTTGATGCGATCGATCTTCGGATGCACCGTGATGGCTTCCTTCTTCGGAAATCTTCTTTAGCTTTGAATGGGAGATGACTTTTCGGCAGAGTAACAGCTCTTGAAATTTGGCACAGGAATTCTCTCTGGGATCAAGGTGCAAAATGAGAGAGAAAGCCCCATTTTATAGACTTTGGAGATAGCGCCTGTGATAGCTCCCAGCGCCTGCGATAGCGTTCGGTTAGAGATCATGTCGAACCGTCGAGACGTGGCGTCGTGGAACGATCTGGAGATAGCGCCTGCGGTAGCTCCTAGCGCCTGCGGTAGCTCCTAGCGCCTGCGGTAGCTCCTAGTGCCTGCGGTAGCGGACGGTTAGAGGCGGTTACGAAATCGCCGCGGCGTGGCGTTGTGGCACGAGCTGGAGCTAGCGTCAGGCGATAGCGATTAGCTCCTGCGGTAGCGCTAACGTCTGCGGTATCGGATAACGCTGGCGGTAGTGCTCCATTCAAAAAATTTGATTCCAAGCTGCTTCTACCTTTGGAGTATTGCACCTATAGTTCTTACACACTATAAACACACGACAAGCAAGATCAAATACAATATGAGATTTGTTATTCTCAAACAAAGAGATGTGGCACACATGTCCAACAATCTCCCCCTTTTGATAATAACGAATCTTCTTAGCAAGAAATTAACAATGATGTTTATAGTATATGATAAACATGAGAATAATGTATACTCTCCATATCTTAATGCTCCCCCTACATAAATATAATTTATATTTTACTCCCCCTAAATGATAGATTACATGAATTATTCTCTCCTTAATCTTTTAGATTTCTTCTCTAGATTTCTTCAATTAATCTCTCCCTTTTGGTATTATCAAAAGAAGGTGGGGTAAGGAAAGTAAGAGGCATTCTTTAGGAATTATAAACCATGATCGAGCTTTTGTAATATAGGTAATGATAAAAAGTTTAAGCATAGTATATAAGAGATTTCAAATAAATAAATAAGAGTTTTAAGCAAGCGGAAGATTATAAGAAACATCTTTTTGTAAACATGAAAATCATAAGTATAAATATGAGTTTAAGTTCAACATGTAAAGATGTTTTTACATTTTTGAAATCTCATAGTTTTACATAAAGTTACCAAGCATGAAATAAATATATCAAAAAGAGAATATACTACAATGTTACTTAATTTCAAGTTTAGGAGATATCAACATTGTAGAAATCATGCTAGGTTATCTAGTGCATTTCTTATAGAAAGAGTGGTATAGATAAAATATTAGAATCCAATACTCATGAGAAGAAGTGTTATGAAAGATAATGATGTGCACATAAGTGTATTTTGAGCAATGTTATCAAGAGATTTAAATCACAAAATACAAGACATATGTAGAGTAAAATGCACAATAAAACACAAGTATATTAACTTTCACACACTTTAATGCACATAATTTTTTTTTAAAGTGGTGTAATAACCAAGGTTTGCACAAGACACTTTACTATTCTTTCCAAATAGTACTTGGTGGAGTTATATTTGTCTATATATTTTTTACTTTTATGAGACAACATTCTCTGAATACACTTGTTTTGCAAACCCAATATAATTTTTTAAACTTAACCAATTTTCTTAATTTCTTAGGTGCAATTCAAATATAGTGTAGATAATAAACTTATGCGAGTTTTAATTCATTGTATAATTACAATACACAAACAAGCATTTTTAGATTTAAACACACATGTAAATTACCAAAATAAGTGAGTGAAAAAGTATCATTATCAATCACAAAACATTTACTCATACTTAGAGGCATGCTAAGCTTGGTTCTACATATATTTTTCAATACAATTGATGCACTTAATTAGATATATCAAAACATGATAAACAACATAATGTTTATAGTAATAAATTTTAACATTGTAAATAATTCTAAATAATAGAACTCATACATGCTTGATATTAACAATAAAGAACATACAGTTTTTTTGTTTTTTTGAAATTTTTAATGAAAGGAAAAAACAGAAAACCAAAAACATATTTTTGTATTTTTAAATTTTGAAATTTTATAGTTGATTTTTCATAATATAAATAAAACAAAAATAACAAATGTTAGAAATACAAAGTTAAGTAGTACATATAAACTAACATAATTTTAATAAGTTTTAGAAATTTTAAAAAACAGAAAAATCGAACATCCGCAATAGCGCCGGCGCTAGCGCGGCAAACAGTAAGAGAAATATTGAGAATTTTAAAATTCTATTTCTTGATATTTATTAAGAGTCTTAAGAGTAGTCTTATGCAGAAATTTTGTAATTTTTGGAGATGTATTGATTGCTCAAATTGCATAAAACTTTAGCGTTTTTTTATATAACTCATCATAAGATATCTAAGACTCTTAATTCCAACCTTAACATTTGAAACTTTGCATCGGAAAGAGGTTTAGTGAAAATATCAGTAAGTTGAGAGTCCGTGTCAATGAAACTTATTCTAATATTTTCCTTTTTAATGTGACCCCTTATGAAATGATGCGTACATCTATATGTTTGGATCTAGAATGGTGTACCGGATTATTTATAAGATCAATGGCACTTTTGTTGTCACATTTTAATTCAATATGTTTTAGATGAAACCAAAGTCCTCTAGAGTTTGGCTCATCCATAGTGTTTGTGCACAACAACTTCCTAGTGCAATGTATTCGGCCTCCGTGGTGGAGAGTGCAACCAAATTTTGTTTCCTACTAGACCATGCAACTAATGAAGGTCCTAGAAAATGGCAAGTACCGCTAGTGCTTTTTCTATCAAGTGAGCATCCGGCGTAGTCCGAATCAGAATAGCCATGAAGTGTAAATAAATTATTATGCGGGTACCATAATCCTAATCTAGATGACCCAATTAGATATCTAAAAATTCATTTTACCGCAATTAAATAAGATTCTTTTGCATTGGCTTAAAATCGAGCACATAAGCATACGACAAATATAATATCGGGTCTAGATGCACTTAGATAAAGTAGAGATCCTATAATACCTTTATATAAAGTTTGATCAATTGAAATTCCCGATTCATCTTTTCCTAATTTTAGTGACGCACTCATTGGTGTATAAGCATGTTTAAGGTTTTCAAATGCAAAGCGTGTAAGCATATCACGGACATATTTAGTTTGACATAATAAAAAATACCATCATTTCTTTGTGATATTTAAAAACCAAGAAAATAAGAAAGTTCTCATATTAGACTCATTTCAAATTCATTTTTCATCACTAAAATAACTTCATTGCACAACTCTTCAATAGTAGATCCAAAGATTATAACATCAACATATATTTGCAAAATAATCATATCATCGTTATTGTGCTTAATGAAGAGAGTATTATCGGCACTTCGCATAATATAACCGTGCTTTAATAAAAAATGATGTAAGTCTTTCATACCATGCACAGTGCGCTTGTTTTAAACCATAAAGCATTTTTTCTAGTTTATAAATATGATTGGGAAATTTTTCACTAATAAAACTGGGGGGTTGTTCAACATAAACTTCTTTTACAAACCCGTTTAGAAAAACATTTTTTACATCCATTTGAAATAGTTTTATTCTTTCAAAGCTTGTAAATGCTAGAAAAATTCGTATATATTCCAATCTAGCAACGGGTGCAAAAGTTTCATCAAAATCTATCTCCTCGATTTATGAATATCCTTGTGCTACTAAGCGTACTTTATTTCTAGTGATTCTAGACTCACCAACTAATTTATTTTTCAAAATCTATTTTACACCTATAACCGGGTGATTAGATGGTATTTCTACTAACTTTCAAACATTATGTCACTCAAATTGTTTTAACTCTTCATTCATAGCCAAAAACCAAAATTCATCATTTAAAACAGTTGAAACGGTTTTTGGTTCAATTTCGGAAACAAAACAAATATTTGAATAAGATTCATGAAGAGAAGAGCGAGTTCTAACCCCAATGGATGGTTCACCAATTATTAGTTCCCGTGGATGATCCTTTGTAAATTTCAAGGCGCTTGGAGGTACATAATCATCTCCTTGGCCTCCTCATCCTCTTCTTTGGAAGGTTCCTCGTCACCATGCTCCAAAGATGGTAAGAGATCATTCTCTTTGCCTGCGGAAAATCTTTCTACACAAGAAACAAGCTCATCAAATTTCACATTAATTGACTTTTCTACTTTACTAGTTCTTTTATTAAAAAATTTATAAGTTTTACTAGTTGAAGAGTATCCAAGAAAAGTTCTTTTATCGCATTTTTCATCTAACTTTCCCAAACTATCTTTAGTATTCAAAATAAAACATTTACAACCAAAAACTTTGAAGTAGGATACATTAGGCTTCTTTTGAAAATAAAGTTCATATGGTGTGTGATTAAGAGATGGGCGAAGTATGATTCTATTCATAACATACATAAGGTATTTACGGCTTCGGCCCAAAAGGACTTATGCAATTTATATTCACATAGCATAGTGTGTGCTAGTTCTTGAAGTGTCTTATTCTATCTTTCTACAACACCATTTTGTTGTGGTGTGCGTGGTGCGGAGAACTCATGTTTAATGCCTAACATATCACAAAAAGATGTAAACTTTTCATTTTCAAATTCTCCATGATCCGAGCGAATGCATTTAATTTTTAAATCACTTTCATTTTGAATACGAGTACATAATTTTACAAATTCGCAAAACGTATCGGATTTGGATGAGAGAAATAGTGTCCAGCAATATCTTGAAAAATCATCTATTAAAACATATGTATATGATATACCACCAAGACATGCGATGCTAACGGGACCAAACAGATCCATATGAATTAATTGCAAGGGTCTTGTAGTAGAAATAAAATTTTTTCTTTTGAAAGAGGATCTAGTAAATTTACTCTTTTGTATTGATGAATAAAGTGAAGGTAAAGTTCCATTTAACCTAGGCAATCCTCTAATTAAATCACTTTTGGCAAGTTTTACAATAAGCTTTGTGCTAGCCAAGGTTGTCAGAATCGAGATCCTAGGTGAGATCGTTTCAAGGTTGGATCGGATCGGATCATAAGATCGGATCGAGGATCACAAGATCCTACAACATTCATAAATTAAGACTAAAAATATAAAATTGAATTTTGTATCATCCAATTACATGCTCAATTAACAAAAAAATCAATAAATTAAGCAGTATATGAATAATTATATTAAATTTTTTTTAATAACTAAATCAAAAAGACAATATCATACTAAGTTCACTTTCAGTTTCAGGTAGGACACTCAATGTCTACTAAGAATAAAAACAAATTTGGACTGATGGATTGGTGAAAGCCTAGAAACAGGAAGACGAACTGAGACTGATGGATTGCTCGTACGTTGGAAGCAGGAAGCTTGAATTGCTCGTATACTGGATTTCTAACCGCTAGATTACTCGTATGCAAGAAAGGAAGAGAAGACGTCGGCCTGGAAGTAGGAAGCATGAAGCCACTGGATTACCAACTACCGGATTGCTCATACGCAAATATATAAGATAAGACATTGACACAACTTGAAATGGAACCTGGTAATGTAGGAAAAGGAAGACATTGTCTGGACCGGAAGCAACCGAAGACGTCGCTCTTGGCCTCCGCCTGCAGTCGGTAATCGACACTTGGGATACGGTAAAACAGCATGATATGATTTTGTGATGGGGTATGGGGGCGGGATTGCGATAAGGTTAAGCAATGGGTTATGGGCGTTGGACCAGTTGAATGAGATCGGGATAGGGTTGGACATGTTTCTAGTTCCCTTTGTCCGGATCGGTAGAATCGGGTCGGGATCGCGATCCTAAAGATCCTAAGATCCGGATCGTGATCCCATCCGTAGATGTGCCGATTTAGATCCTAGGTAAGATCCGGATCGATTTACATAATCTGGGTCGTAGGATCGTAAGATCCTACGATCCGGATCGCGATCCGGATCGCGATCCTGATAACCCATGGTGCTAGCATGTCCTAGTCGTCTATGCCAAAATTCTAATTCATTATTTTTAGTGATAAAATATTTTATAGATGATTTAGAAAGATCATGAAAAGAAACTATATAAACATTATGTATTCTTGGTGCAGTTAGTAAAATATCTTTTGTAGTAGGATTGGATATTTTGCATAAATTAATGAAAGATTCAAATAAAACATCTAATCATTTATCGCATAATTGGCTAATTGAAATTAGATTGTGTTTTAGCCCTTTTACATAAAGAACATTAGAAATCGTAAAGGATTCGTTACCAACTGTACCAATTCTCATGATCCTTCCGTTATCGTCAAACGTCACGATCTCTCTCTTCTTCTTTTCTAGGCTAAGGAACTTTGCTTAATTGCCCGTCATGTGCTTGGAGCAACCAGAATCCAAGTACCACACGTCATCATTGTCCTTAGCCTTCTTGCACATCTAGAAAGAAGATGAGAGTAAAGATCTGGATACCCAAGTGGTACCACCCATAGAATAAGTGGAAGTCTTAGGTACTCAGATTTGCTTTAAAGTATTTTGTTTTACTTTCCTGCATGAACTAGATGTGTGACCTAACCTATAACAGTTTGCACACGAAATAAAGGCGGTCGAGACCCTTTTCTGAATTTTTTTGTTATTCTTGCTAGAAGGAATCATTTTTACAGAAGAAAAAGATTTGCAAACGAAAATGATGAGTTCTTGTATGAGGAGCTAGCGCCGGCGTTAATGGCTGGCGCAGAGCGGTAGCCCTCACCTAGATATACGAGCTCAAATTTTTCAGAACCGTAGCACTAGTTCCCTAAAATCATATCCAGTGATTTTTGGCTCAATCCAAATTTTTTAATGGCCATGGTGATATCATGAACTTGTGCTTTAAGTGATGAATTTTCTTTCACAAGCATGACACACCTATTTTCAAAACTTTTTTTATTATTTTTAATTTTCAAAAGAGAGGCTTCTAATTTTCTTTCTAATTCCTCCTTCTCTTTTGTAAGAGTTTTAGCATGGGATAGGGCTTTAAAAAGAGAATCTTCAATATATTTTGTCATTTTAATGGAGTGATCACACTCTTGGCAAGAAACCCTTCTTTTTTCATAAACAATTAATTTTTTGGAAAGCTTTTGATTTTCTTTGATTAGAGATTCATTTTCACGATTCAATAAAATACTATCTTTCATATTTTTATCAAAAGCTTTGCAAGTTTCAAGAAATTCATTAAAAAGTTCATCATATGTGAAAGGAGTTACTTCAGTGTCGCTAAGAACACTGATATTGTCGTCGTTGTTTCCATGTCCCATGAGGCACATGTTTGTTTCCTCATCTTCGCTTAATGAAGACCCGCTTGATTCTTCAGAGGAGGAGGAGTCATCCCATATTTTAGCTTTTAGCACCTTCCTCTTTTCCTTCTCTTTGTGCCGCTTTTCCTTTTTCTCCTTCAAAAACTTTGGACACTGGCTCTGAATATGCCCAGTCTTCCTGCAATGATAGCATTCTGGTGGAGGTCTTTCTTCTTCATCGTCGCTCTCCTTTTCTTTCTTTGAAGATGACCTTTTTCATCTTCCATCCTTTTGGAAATATTTTCGGAAGGTCTTTCTCCTTTCCGGATTTCTCATGAACTTTCGGAAGTTCTTTACCAAGAGACTTTCTTCATCTTCATCCTCATCCTCTTGGCACTCCTTTGATTTTAGTGTAAACGCCTTCTTCTTTGGCTTCTTGTTGTATTTATCGTATTGGATCTTGAGTTCTAGCTCATGGGTTTTGAGATTCCCAATGAGGCTCTCAACCTGAAGCGTTCTTAGTTTGTGCGACTCCGAGATAGCCGTCATCTTCGGATTGAATTTTGGAGGACGAGATCGAAGAATCTTTCGGACCAAGTCGTCGTTGGAGAAGGTCTTTTCAAGAGCTTTGGAGGCATTGACGATCTTGGTGAAGCGTGTGTAAATTGCATCAATATCTTCGCTTTCATCCATCCAAAACTTTTCATATTCAGACTTCAGTTAGAAAAGTTTTGAATTTTTAACCTGTGATGTACCTTCATGAGTAATTCCAAATGATTACAAATACATATGCAGTAGTACATGCGAAAATTCTATTAAATTCATTTCTATCTAACGCACAAAATAAAGCATTCATCGCCTTGGCGTTATTTTTGTATTTAAGTTTATCTCTATCATCCCATTTATCTTTTAGTTTTTCTAATATTATCTCTCCAACTACAATTGTAGGAGAAGAGTATTTCTCTTCTACCATATTCCATACCTCAATATCTAGGGTCATAAGAAAACATCGCATCCTATTTTTTCAAAAATTATAATCTGACCCAGTAAATAGTGGAGGTCTACTAATTCTCTGACCCTCCGAAAAAGCGAGATTATAAGACGCCATTATTCCTGGTTTTTAAACCAATTTGGAATAACCTACCTCTGATACCACTTGTTGGATCGATAGGCGCTCTTAGAGGGGGTGAATAAGGGAATAAAATTCTTTTTAAAAAGATTAAGCAATTTTCTATTTTGTTTTAAAGTAAACGAAAGTGAAATAATAATTTAGGTAAAAGAAGAAAATAATGTAATTTGCAATTTTAGAATTTTAGCCAAATGAAGGAAATCAAGTAAACACAAATAGAGACATGATTGTATTAGATAAAAAGTGTTTACATACATTTGATTTCAATATCACTAGAAATCGGAGGCGTACAAATACAATTACTTTTTCCTTTTTATACTGACTTGTATCCCCACGAAGCCTATCCTTCTCCGGATATGGCATCAAGCCGCTCTAGCCAATCTTTCCCCGGATGTGGCCTCGAGCACCCCCTAGATCTAATCACCTATACCTAGTCGCCAACACACGCGGCGAATTCCCCAAAAGCCGCGCAAGGACCTAGTCGTCAATGCGGCGAGTAGCTCAATGTCAACATCAGGCGAGTAGTCGTCAAGCTCTAAAAGATGGCTCAATGTCAACCGCGGCGGCTTCGGAAGATGAAGAGCTTGACCTTGTCAGACCGGGCGAGCAACTCGCCACCACTGTCCGACGAAGAGCTTGACGAGCTGCTACTTGAGCCATCTTTCAGATCCCCAGATCGGACGGCCTCACTTTCAGAGGTACTAGTTTCGGAAGATGAATCCTCTCCGTCATCAGCAGCGGCCTCATCATCAGCAGCGGCCCCTTGCTCTGCAACAGTCTTATCAACCGCGGCGGCTTCTTTATCCGCGGCAGTCTCATCCTCGCCGTCGTCTTCTTCCGAACTGCTGGATTCGGTCTTGCCTTTTCCTTTGGCCCTGCGGTTTATCTCATCGAGTTTATCCTTCAGGCCGGGATAGATATCCGAGAAGGTGGAATCCTCGAAGCCCGCAGCCAAGCCGTCCCGATCTCTTAGGCGGTTTAAGGCGGCGTCAATCCCCTTGGCAACATGGGGAAAGACCTCGTCCTGGAAGGCCGGATTATCCATGACGTACTGGTTTTGTAAAAAGAAGGGTTAGACCACACGGTTTGAGGAAAACAAACCGCACAGGTATTTATCAGATGTCTTACCGCCACGATCTCCTTTAACTGGGCGATCTCTTCAGCCTACTCGATGCTTTTCTTCTCTAAGTACGTGTGGGCCGAAACCAGCCGCTTGTATGACAGAGCCATAAAATGATTAGCCGCGAAGCCCCATGCACCGGCTTGCGCGGCCACTCTGGAAAGCTCCTCCTCTGGAACCTTCTTCAGCTTCTTCAGTGTTCTCCGGCCATACATAGCGGCACCGGCGGCTAATGCATGACGGCTAACCTTCTCGCCCCCCCCCCCCCCCCCAATATGGGAGCGCGGTTGATACTTGCACGCAATCCCCATCCTGGTGCCAGAGGATTGTCGGGTTGCCACGCAAATCTCTCGGATTGCTGCAGGAGCGAAGAAGCTCGAACTCGCCTGAGGAAGCCGAGTCCTCCTCAGATGATTGCGCTTTGCCTTTCCTCTGTCGCTTCTCTCTCTGGGTCAAAACCGGGCCGGCCGGACTGACCGGCTTGTTCTTTGGAACATGGTGGCGGCTGCAAGACAAAGCTAAAGGTTTAATACGACGGACCGCGCGATCACAAAATAACAAGTTGAGAGAAACTTACTGTCTTCAGGGCGGACATCCCCCGGCTCTGAGAATAGCGGGATGCAATGATTTACATCAAGCCGCTCGTTCTCAAGGAACTTGAAGATCTTCAGCTCGGTTTCTCCAATATTTATTGTCTGGAAGGCCGCCTCACTCCGCACCTGCGGGTTGACCTGCAACAACCCAAGCTGGCCTACGAACATCACGTACCTCTCCGACCAACTCGTCACCTTGTTCGCCAGGTTGACGACCTTCAATCCTCGGCACCCAAAGTAAAGGTGTCCTCTGAAGATTGACATTCCGGCGTCCGGGATAGACCGCACGGAGAAGAACTTCTTAAACAGGTCGATGGAAAACCTGACCCGCTCAGACCGCAGGTACGAGATGAAGCTATAAATGGAAGCGATGGAGTTCGGCGGGAGTTGTCCGGGCACAACCCCGTAATGGTCGAAGATGGCAATGAATTCAAGTGGCGGAGGAAACTTGAAGCCGTTTTCGAAATGGTCGATGGGGATAGCGATCTGAGTGGAAGTGGAAGAATTAATCCGCTCGTCGCGCAAGGGAAGCCGCGCGAGTAGATTACTCTCGGCCATGTGTCTCTTAATGAAGTCGTCCAACTCGGCTTGAGTTAGACGACATTCCTTGTGATCCGCAGAATGGAAGGCAGAGGCTGCGTCAGTTCGGACGGCTTGGACCTTGTCAGACCGGTTCGACTTGCTCTTAGCCCGCGCCATTTGGAGGTTGATGAATGAATCTCTGGAATGGCTACTACTTATAGAACCGACGACCTGCAAATAGTAGAACCGTGTTGCGGACATGTGCACTAACCGCGCAGTCAGCAACCTACATGGTTAGTCTCACAAAGAAATGTTGCGAACTATACAAACAATTCGTCGACATACAGATCAAAAATATTCTAAAAATATCACACAACAGGGATCAATGGGTTGCATATAGCCAAGCCAAACCGCGGCTAAGTTCAATTAACCGCGCGGCCTGAAACCTGTGTACTTGTGAAATTAAATATCAGAAAAGCCGCAGGTGAGCAACACAAGTCGCGCGGTCAGCAACCTGCATCATCATATTAATTGAGTTCAACAGAAAAACCTCAAGCATACACCACAGGTCGCGCGACCTGTAAAGCAGTTCGGACAATATTCTAGAAATTCAAAGGCAGAAGCCGCAATTATTCAAACACAATCCGCACGGGTTATATGAATATTGAAAGGCATTGAAAGATAGAATATTGTTAAAACAGACATCCAACAATCAAATTGTCCAAAAGATCAAATGAATAATATTACAAACAGTCTTCAAACTAAAACCGTTCATGGCTAACGACGCTCAGGAGAAGGGAGTTCACGATGAAGCCGAGCGACCTGATCACTGGTTTGGTTAAGAAGACTGTATATTTGACTCGAATGATAGTGAAGATGATTGATCGTGCAATGAAGCCGCGCGGCATCCCGCTCTACCCGCACAGCGGGAATCATACGGGGAACCCCGGCGGCCTCATCGATCATAGGATCGGTCGCCCTAACCGGGGGGGATTTGAGGTCCCCCCAACAGTCGGGCGGCTCGAAATCTGCATCCTCTCATCATTAACGGGTCGGCGGCTTCCGCCGACTTCCCTAGTCAAACGCAAATATTTCTCCTGGTAATATTTGCAGTCGCTCTCAAGCTTCAGGACCGCTTTGTTCTCCTTATCAAGGCGCGCGGTTAGAACAGCGTTATGTTCCGTCAGCATTTTCTCCTTCGCCAGCCGCGCCTTCCTCTCGACTTCCAGGGCAGTCCGAGCGGCTTCCATCTGGGCTTCAAGCACCTTCTCCCTCTCCAGCCGTGCCTTCCTCTCGGCCTCCAAAGCAGTCCGGGCGGTTTGTTCCCTACCTTCGAGCTCCTTCACCTTCCCTTTCAAGTCACCAAGAAGGCTGTGGAGGTTGACCAGCTCCTCCTCTCCAGAGCTTGAGCTCGGCACGAAACTTGACACCTGGGAAGGCAGCGGAGGCAGGCTAGACAAGAGGTCGCCCGGCTTCATGGCTGGTTCCTGGTTATCTGCAAGTAACAGCACGGTTAGCTCGATCGGAAGCGGATAATACAACGTAAAAAATTACGAGATTAATGCCTGAGTACACAAGCCGCCTCGACTGTTCCGGGTCCATTCTCCGGCGTTGATCTCTAAAAAATCTCTCACTATTCCTTCGTCTAATGGCAGAGGCTTGAATCATGGAAGGGAAAAAGCTCGGCGGCGGATTCAATAATAAGTCATTTTGCCTTTTCCGAGGCCGCGGAATGAAGAAGCGGACAGGGTTATAACCCGCAACGCGCTTACCTTTTGCGAAAGGATCCGGCATCCGCGGCTTATCCAGAGCCCGCCTCCTCTCCTCTGCCTTCGCCTTCATTAAAAGCAGCCCGATCATTTCCGGGGCATCCTCCTTTCGCGCGGACTCTTCAGTTTTGGCCGCATCCTCGCCAGGAGGGTCAGGTCGGCTTGAAGTCGAAGGGCTGTCAAGAAGCTTGTCTTGCTTCTCAAAGCCGTCCATACCATTGAGGATGTCACTGAGCGACATGTTATTCGCAGAGTCCGGAAGCAAACCGTCCGGCTTGGCAGAAGGGGTGGCTGGCTCTTCAACTTCTTCCTCCATACGCAGGTTGCTTTGGAGGCAGGCCTCTGCCGGTTTCCTGAAGATTTCTTTGTTTTTGGCCCTCAACTTTCGGACCTTCCTCGCTATTCTTTCTGCCGCCGACTCGGCTCTCTTCCTTTTCTTCTTGCCTAACTCCGGTTTCGCTTGTTGAGAGGGGCTGGAGTTATCATCAACCACCACCAAAGGAGTGGTCAACCCGTCCGGTTTCGGGGAGTCGACCTCCCCTTCTTCTCCCTCATTTATCATTAGAAGGGGATTCCCAGAAGAGGTGATTTCAATACCGAAGGAAGCGGCTTCGCCGGTCTTCAGTACGGCCTTACTTGAGCCCGCCTTATCAGAAGGGGCGGGATCCCCGGTCTTCGGCAGGACGGTGATTGGGTTCATCTTATCGGAGGATGCCGGTGGATCAGTCGGAGGAGGTTTAGAACTACCCGCTTCAGGCTCCTCGGGCACTTTTGGGGTTGTCAACTCCACAACAGGTTTTGAGCTACCCGTTGTAGGCTTCCCGGACCGGCTACTTTTCTTTCGATCCTTCTTCTTCCGGTCTTCCTCTTTCTTCCGGTCTCCGCCCGTCCACGCGGACTTGGAGTGTATCCAGGAAATCCATTCTAATCAAGAAGGTACCGGTCTGCAGAGTCTTAACCGCAAGCGGCGAGTAGTGTCCCGTAATTTCGAAGAAGTTATGCAGAGTAGAGAGCTCTCAGGCTTTCTTATAGACTTCAGAACAAACCGGGTGCGCTCTCCGGCTAGAACTAATATTTTCGAAATTTCCTCGAGATATGAAAATATGCGGGGATTATGTTTACCTAGAAGACCGCTACCTAAACAGTATCTCTCTCAGACCGGGCGGTTTGATGTGTCAGGTCGCCCAGCTCATAACCAACAGGTCTCTCAGCCTAGCCTGATCATACCGGGCGGTCTAACAGTATCCAGACCACCCCCAAGGAGTGAAGTCTGTCAAGGCCCAAGTCCAGAAGGCAAGCCGCGGTCTCAGGACAGAGGTCGCCCGGGTTGCTTCATCGCCTTGATCGCAGCGCATTTCAACCCCGACCAATGCAGATCGGAAGTTCAAGCCGCCAAGCCGCGCGGCTTATTTCTTTTTCCCTTCTGTATCCCGTCACCCCTGCCCGATTCTCCTATATCCGGGCAAGCGATTATTTTATCACTGCCCATTCGGGCAGGCCCCCGAGCCTATAAATAAGGGGCGGCGACGTTCCCAAGACACGCACACTCGAATCCTGGAGCTCGCTTGTTAGAGCTATGGTCTCGAGTTCACTGTCTTGCGGTTTGTCTGACCGGCCGGCTTCTCTTTTCCTTGCCCTGTAACCCGTTGTAATCACTTTACTTCAATCAAGGGAAAGCCCGTCACAGGAGTGGCATTTTCCGTGATGGGCGAAGTCCGGTCTCGACCGCTGCCAGCGGTCTAATTCTCGTTAATCAATAATAACTGACAGCTCGCGGCCTCCGCTTTTCCCTTTCTCTAGCGTCGATCGCGGAGGTGCAAAATCGGATTCAACAAAGAGGAAGTAGAGCGATGTGATGGTGAACAGAGCCTTCCACCTTCCACATCGAGCCTTCTGCCTTACACAAACGCGCGTCTGGACGCACGAAGAGTGGGTTTTTACTGCGGTTGAAATTAGACCTATAGGCGGCTTTTTTTTTAAATGGAGTTTATGTAAATATCTCCGCCAAACGCGGCTTATAGATAAAACTATGTTTTGGCCCAGCCGCACCGGAGCTTATCCGCCCAACCAAACGCCACCTCAATCGAGCCGCACGCCTCCTCCAGCATAATAAAAATAGGGTTATTAATTAATTACACCGGTATTGGATTAGTTAATCGGTTTCTTTTCTTCCACTTCAGCATGGTGACGTGTTCCTACAATCAAAATAAACTTCATTCGATGTTATTAAAATTATTGGAGATGGCGGCCTCGCATCAAGTCAAAATCTCGCGACTCACTGTCAACAATGATTGACTCCCAATGTTTGGACAATGTGGGGGCCCAACCCTAACAGAGCAGCCTCCCATCGAACCAGAGAAGGAAGAACCTTCACCGGTATCTACAGATCCCGTCGCCCCACCAAGATCGTCGCAAACCACGATAGAATGGAATGAAGCTATGGCAAACAAGAAAGTTGCTCACAATGCAACACTAGCAATTTACGTCATCGTCCTCACCGAACGTGATGTTATTATGTTTGCACACAAAATTAAACAATGGCTCATCACAAGACCGATGATCCTACCTGACCAGGTGCAAATCGTTAATATTTCTGACAGTCCAACAGTCACCCAGCAAACGTCACTATTGATGTTCTCATTCAAAAGGATGTCCTCTGTTATGCATCGATTGTGCAAAGAACATTGATGACACTCTTCTCAACCCGAATGCAAACCGATATGGTTCTGACCAGTCATCGAGCATCCATGGATTGTTTGCTTCCATTCAACCAGTATAACGACTACATCTTTTCGACACGGCAATGCTACGTGACATTGCTTTAGCGAGAGTTAATGAACCAGATGATCAGTCGCAACTTCAAGCCCAGAGTCCTTATCATGGTTCCGAGCTTGAGAACAAGCTCATAGAAAAGAAGGGATAGGCTAGTCGCCTTATTATGCCATAAATAATGTATGTCATATAGTGTCTTCACTTAATGTGTATCACGTCTTTATTTAACGTCATGTCTTTATTTATATGTATTGAGTCTAGCACAGGCTCTTTAAATTATGATCAGCCTTTATGAGAAAATTGCTAACAGTTATGAGTCATTAGTTATGAGTCATTATGAGGGTGTTAGTTGTTAAGAGTAATTAGTTTTCATTACTATCATGAAGCTTATTTAAAGACATAGGATGTGTTGAATCAAGGTATCCAAGAATTAAGTCATTCCTCTATCTTTGTTATGATTGTGATAGCTCTCCCCCACCCCACCCCACCCCCCACCCCCGAGCACACCCGCTTAGGCATTTGTGATTCTACCTCAATAGTATCCCCACATCTACAACTCTGGCCACTCTTTCGTCGATCACTAGCGTTCTACGGGTTTGCCCGTAGTATGATTCAGAATGGATAATAATAATTACCCCAATAAAGACATAAACACGCATAATCTTCTCCCAGAATGTAAATCAAATTTTACATCTGATTCCATATCATCTTTTGACAAAAAGATACAAAGTGGGCCTTAGAAAAAATCTCACACAAAAGGATAAAAAAATCATATAAAAGTAATTTTGGTGCTGAAAAATATATTCATACCCGTAATATGCAGCAAAAGCATTTCCTTTCTCTGCCCCAAGTTCCCAAGGAATAATTGGACCCCGAATTATCATATCTGCATCTAAGATTACAACCCAATCAACATTCTCGGCATCTTTGCTATGTTTAAGCCAATGGACAATGCCAGCTGGTTTATTAATAGCAGGGTACCTGGAAAATGGCCGAAACGAATGGTGATCAATATGTTAAATATAAATAGGTATTTATAATGCATAACATCATGAACAAAAAGTAAAACCCTATTTATTGTAATCCTCGGGTAATTATCTCAAACCATTTCATAGTAAGCTTTCACTCCAGTCCCAAAAGATTAGTAAAGTGGTGGAGCTACATAACAATTTCTTAAACTTCTGCAGACCTTGGATCATTTAGAAAGGAATTTGCTCCATAAACTATAGAATTTCACCCTTTCTCCTGCTATCTTCCTCCTTCTATCGTAACACAACCACAGTTTAAAATCCAAATGTTAAGCTCATGCTTTCAGTTATAACATTTAAAATTGAAAACCTTTGTATAAACTTGTAGGAAACCAGAAGTTTAGAGAATAAATAAAGAGGTAAATTAAATATTCTCTATTTTATATATATTATCTCATGTACAAGAGGCTCCTCATATAGATAGAGGGAGGAGTAAGAATGAAAACTAAGATGCGGAACTAAACGAGCCTAAGAGAGAGATGGCCCAATGGGCCATTTATACATGGGCTAAATTAAATGCAAAGAACTAAACTATTTATGGGCATTTTTCCAACACTCCCCCGCAAGCTGAAGCATACAAGTCGTAGGCGTTAAGCTTGGAAAGAAACTGCTGGTATAGTGAGCGAGGCAAGGCCTTAATAAGAACATCTGAAACTTGATCCACAACTGACAAATGTTGTAAAATCACTCTTCGAAGTTGAACCTTTTCACGGATAAAATGTCAATCGACTTTGATGTGTTTAGTGCGCTCATGAAACACTGGATTTTCAGTAATATGGATAGCGTCCGCCTAGCTATCACAAAATAGAACCGCTAGTGATGGAAGTTTGACTCTTAAATTAGTAAGTAGACTTTCTAGCCATGTGATTTCTGAAACGGCGGCGTTCATGGAACGATATTCTGCTTCAGCAGAAGAGTGGGCAACCACAGTCTGTTTCTTGCTCCGTCAGGTAACCAAATTTCCGCCAAAATACATGCAGTAACCACTAGTGGACCAACGATCATTGAGGGACCCAGCATAATCAGCCTCACAGTATACTATGAGAGACAGAGAAGTGGAAGGCTTGCACACCAATCCTTGACCCTGAGCATTTTTCAAGTATCTAAGAATACGTTCGACTGTCCAAAGATGGGAAGTCCGAGGAGCATGCATGAAGCGACTGACCACACCGACCGCAAAGGATATATCGGGTCGTGTGACGGTAAGATAGATAAGTTTGCCAATGAGGCGACGATAATGCTCTGGATTAGGGAGAAGTTGATCAGAGTCTGAACCATGAGCACAGAGCTGGTGATTAGCATTCATGGGTGTATCCACAGGCTTACATAGATGGCATCATGAAGTAGATCAAGGCAGTATATTTCTTGAGATAGGACAAGACCATCAGGTCGTCGGGCTACCTCAATCCCCAAGAAGTACCGAAGTTGGCCCAGATCTGTAGTTTGGAATTGAAAGATGAGTAATGCCAGGAAGATCAGCACCCGCAACAAGAATATCATCAACATAGACCAGAAGAATCATTGTGTCTGATGGATGTAGACAGACAAACAGGGAGAAGTCTGTGGAGCTTCGGGTGAAGCCACAATCATGAACCCCCGGACTAAACTTATCAAACCACGACCGTGGAGACTATTTGAGGCCATATAGAAATTTCTTCGGATGGAAGACTGGTGACTCCCGCGTGGTTGCATAACCAGGAGGTTGTTGCATATACATAATCTCCACAAGATCGCTGTTAAGAAAGGCATTTTTGATGTCGATCTGATGTGGTGCCCACTAACGATGGACAACAAGAGATATTAAGACTCAAACGGTATTAAGCTTGGCAACAGGAGAGAAGGTCTCCTCATAATCAAGATCGTGTTGTTGATTAAAGTCGCGCACAACAAGGTGGGCTTTGAGGCGATTAATCATCCCATCAGGATGATGGTTGACGGTGAAGACCCACTAATAGCTAACCGTGGAATGGTTAGGGGGGAAAGGGAACAAGGTCCCACGTGTGATTTGCCCAGAGCGCAGCCATTTCCTCATCCATTGCCGTCCGCCACCGGTATGCTGAAGAGCTTCCTGCACAGAAGAGGGGGCGGAGATATAAGACAAGGAGGTTGCAAACCTGCGCACATCAGAGGAGAAACGGTGCAAGGAAACATAATTTGAGAGAGGATGCGTGGTGGAGGGTGTTGTCGAATCAGTAGACGGCGGAGGATCAGTAGTAGACGGAGACTGTCGCAGGGCACCGAATCGTGGATGGCAGTGAGAGTAGACACGAAGATGAGGAGCCGAGGCAGGCGGTGGGGTCGATAGTAAAGGTGGTAAAGGAGAGGTGGTAGGAACAAGAGGACGTGGGAAATCAGGAAGAGGCGTTGGTTGACATGGTTACAGATGGATGGAAAGACAGGTTTTCCTGGAAAGTTACATCAGCAGACGTGATAAGCTTCTAAATGGAGGAAGAGTAATAGACAGCCCTTCATAATATGTGAATACCCAACGAACATGTAACAAGCAGCAAGAGGGGACAACTTGTCAACAGGAGGACCCATATGATGAACGAAGCAGACGTAGCCAAAGACTCGTGGGGTCAGTGGGAATGGAGGGCAGACAAGAAATAAGAGAGAAAAGGGCATCGCAAATTTGAGAATAGACGAGGGAAAGCGGTTGATGAGATAACAAGCAGTGGAGACAGCAAAATTCCAATAAGTAGTGGGGACCTGCATCAGAAATGGGAGAAATTGAGCTACTTCTAGAAGGTGGTGGTTCTTCCGCTCAATAACGTCATTCTGTTGTGGCGTATACGCACAGGAGGTTTGATGGATGATGCCCAACGAGGTGCAGAATTCCTGAAAAGCATGTCCGATGTATTCGCGAGCATTATCAGTGCGAAGAACTTTGATGGCGCGGGTAAATTGTGTTTGATTTCTGTAGCAAAGGAGCGGAAAATGGACAATAGCTCAAAACGATCGCACATCATATATAACCAAGTCATGCGTGAATAATCATCAATGAATGTAATAAAGTAATGATAGCCAGATATACTAGCAGTTTTGTAAGGACCCCAGATATCAGAATGTATTAAATCAAAAGAAGCAGCGCCCAGAGTACAATGAGGGGGGAAAACAGAGCGATGGTGTTTCTCATAGATACATGATTCACAATCAAAAGAAGAAAAACAACAATCGGGGAGAGCCTTCTGAAGAATCGGGAGAGGAGCATGGCCAAGACGGCGGTGCCAATCGATAAAGCTGACGGAGGAGAGAGTTGGCGGAGGAGAAAGCATAAGCGGGTAAAGATGTAGAGCCTGTTGGAAAGCCACACTTTACCAATGATATTTCGTGTGACGCCGTCGATGACAGGTATGACTAATTATATTATTTAATGTAATAAATGTGCGTATCGAAGCGGCGGAAACGAAAAAATAGAGTAATAATTAATCCGCACGTGACATACGTAAAATGTGTTTGTAATTCCGAAATAAAATTAAGACTTTAATCAATGTTGATAAGACATAAAATAGGGTTGGCCAAAGGATTATAATTACTATAGCAAAAACCTCAAATTAGGAGGAATTAGCAAGGGCTGCGGTTAGCAAAAACAGGAGGAATTAACAAGGACTGCGGTTAGCATGAGTCACGCTCGTGCGTGTCGAAAGGGGGAGGCAGCCGGGTCTCGATAAGGGGAGAAATACAAACCCGACTCCTTATTCTCCTCCCAGCAGCTTCCGCGAGCCCGACGATAGGCGGACAGAGCCGATCGACGCCCTTGCCTCCCGAGAGCTCAAATCTTCTCCGTTTTTCGTGATTTCTTCTCCATTCAAGAGGTAATCCCTTCCTCTACACTCCTCTTTAGTCTTATACAAAGATTTGGCATATTTTGAGTAGAGTCGGAACTCTAGGGTTTCCTTTTCTTGAAGTTTTTAGTTCATTTCCACGTTAAAAGTTTCTGAAAGGGATTATTAAGCATTTAGAGGCGTTAGTTCATGATTTCAAGTAGTTCTATGTGAAACCCTAGTTGTTCTTATGCTATGTCAGAAATTTTAAGCATTTCTAAGATTGGGAAAATGCTCCTAGTGTATTCTATAACTCATTTGGAGCGAAACCCCTTCCTCAGAAAGTAGGGCAGCAATTTTGTAGTTGGGATTTGATATCTTTTTCTCCATGTAAAGTTAGATTAGGCTTGAGGGTGATGTTCCCTCACTAATTTGGTGGAAAACCCCTTATGTTAAATTAGGGCAGCCAAATGAAGAGTCTTATTTGACCTAATTAGGTCAAGTGAAAGCCACCTAGTATGGAAAATAATGTAGATGACTCCTCTTATAGGTGATGGCATCTCAAGGAGGCGGGAAACGCAATGATGATTCCGGAAGGGATCCGAGGAAAGGGAAAGCCGCGGTGAGTTCTTACCTCCCTAACTTCAGTTGCTTAGTCCTTATTATCGGAAATTTGTGAAAGATTTCTCAAAGATTGCGCTAGCACTGACTACCTTAACTCGAAAGAATGTTCCTTTCTACTGGACTGATGAATGTCAAAATGCATTTAGTGAATTAAAAGAAAGATTGACGACAGCACCAGTGTTAGTAATGCCATATGGAATTGATGATTTTCAAGTCTATAGTGACGCATCCTTGAAAGGTCTTGGATGCGTATTAATGCAAAGGGGAAAAGTCATAGCATATGCTTCAAGACAGCTGAAGGAACCTGAACGAAATTACCCAACTCATGATTTGGAATTAGTTGCGGTTGTGTTTGCACTCAAAATTTGGCGACATTATTTATATGGTGCTCAGTGTGAGATTTTCACGGATCACAAAAGCCTCAAATATATCTTCTCTCAGAAGGAAATAAATTTACGTCAGAGGCGATGGTTAGAATTAATTAAAGACTACGATGTGGACATCAAATACCATCCAGGCAAAGCTAATGTCGTAGTTGATGCGTTAAGCAGGAAAAGTTTGGCATCCCTGATCGTACCGTTAACCGAGCAGAAGGAGTTACTGCGCGAACTGCAAAAACTAGAAGTGCTAACGTGTATAACTACCTTCCAGACTCGAGGTCAACTCTATCAGTTAATGGCAGAGCATCCAATTAAAGAAAGGGTACGAAAAGCTATGAATCAAGACCCTATATTTGTGAAAATATGTGAAAAAGTAAAAAGTGGCAAGTCAACGGCATTTGTGGAGGATAATGGGTTATTATTTATGAATGAGAGGTTGTGTATTCTGAATGTTAATGCGCTTCGATCAGAGATACTTTATGAAGCACACAACACAACCTACTCGATTCATCCTGGAAGAACAAAAATGTATCAAGATCTAAAGCAAGAATTTTGGTGGCCAGGAATGAAAATGGATGTAATTAAATATATTGCCAAATGCCACACTTGTCAAGTTGTGAAAGCAGAACACCAAAAGCCAGGCGGATATCTGCAACCCCTACCTATCCCTGAGTGGAAATGGGATGACATAGCTATGGACTTTGTTATGGGGCTACCGAGGAGTAAACCTGGAAACAATGGTATCTGGGTGATTATTGATCGACTAACGAAAGTTGCACATTTTATCCCCATGAAGAAAGATGGGCCAGTTCAACGATTAGTCGACCAGTATATTGATGTTATTGTGAAATACCATGGAATTCCCCGATCTATAATCTCTGATAGAGATGGGCGTTTTACATCTGATACGTGGAGGTTAGTACAGAAAAAGTTGGGAACCAGATTATTATTTAGCACTGCTTTTCACCCACAAACGGATGGTCAATCTGAGCGAACCATTCAGATGTTAGAAGATCTCTTGAGAATGATTGTGCTCGATCTAAAAGGATCATGGGAGAAATACATATCCTTAGTGGAATTCTCATATAATAATAGTTATCAATCAAGTATCCAGATAGCACCATTTGAAGCTTTGTATGGGCGGAGATGTCGAACTCCTCTAAGCTGGGCCGAAGATGGTGAGCAGAAGTTATTTAAAAAGGAAAAAGTGGATAAAACATATGATAAAATTTCAATTGTTCGAGAACGGTTGAAAATAGCTCAAGACAGACAGCAAAAGTATTACAACGCCAGACATCGAAGAGTAGAATTTAATGTGGGTGACATGGTCTGTCTAAAGATAAAACCTTTCAAGGGAGTTTCGCGAATTCGACGAATTGGAAAGCTTAGTCCAAGGTATGTGGGGCCATTCCCAATCATTGAAAGAATTGGAGAGGTGGCCATACAAGATTGTCGATTGGCAAATTAAACAACTCCGAAACCGAGAAGTTCGTTTTGTGAAAGTTTGGTGGAAAGGGCATACTGAACATGAGGCAACTTGGGAAAAAGAAGAAGTAATGAGAGATCTCTTCCCTCACCTTTTTGATGTAAATTCAGATTGAAGATTTCCGCGGACGAAAATCCAATAAGGAGGGGAGAATTGTGACGCCGTCGATGACAGGTATGACTAATGATATTATTTAATGTAATAAATGTGCGTATCGAAGCGGCGGAAACGAAAAAATAAAGTAATAATTAATCCGCACGTGACATACGTAAAATGTGTTTGTAATTCCGAAATAAAATTAAGACTTTAATCAATGTTGATAAGACATAAAATAGGGCTGGCCAAAGGATTATAATTACTATAGCAAAAACCTCAAATTAGGAGGAATTAGCAAGGGTTGCGGTTAGCAAAAACAGGAGGAATTAACAAGGACTGCGGTTAGCGTGAGTCACGCTCGTGCGTGTCGAAAGGGGGAGGCAGCCGGGTCTCGATAAGGGGAGAAATACAAACCCGACTCCTTATTCTCCTCCCAGCAGCTTCCGCGAGCCCGACGATAGGCGGACAGAGCCGATCGACGCCCTTGCCTCCCGAGAGCTCAAATCTTCTCCGTTTTTCGTGATTTCTTCTCCATTCAAGAGGTAATCCCTTCCTCTACACTCCTCTTTAGTCTTATACAAAGATTTGGCATATTTTGAGTAGAGTCGAAACTCTAGGGTTTCCTTTTCTTGAAGTTTTTAGTTCCTTTCCACGTTAAAAGTTTCTGAAAGGGATTATTAAGCATTTAGAGGCGTTAGTTCATGATTTCAAGTAGTTCTATGTGAAACCCTAGTTGTTCTTATGCTATGTCAGAAATTTTAAGCATTTCTAAGATTGGGAAAATGCTCCTAGTGTATTCTATAACTCATTTGGAGCGAAACCCCTTCCTCAGAAAGTAGGGCAGCAATTTTGTAGTTGGGATTTGATATCTTTTTCTCCATGTAAAGTTAGATTAGGCTTGAGGGTGATGTTCCCTCACTAATTTGGTGGAAAACCCCTTATGTTAAATTAGGGCAGCCAAATGAAGAGTCTTATTTGACCTAATTAGGTCAAGTGAAAGCCACCTAGTATGGAAAATAATGTAGATGACTCCTCTTATAGGTGATGGCATCTCAAGGAGGCGGGAAACGCAATGATGATTCCGGAAGGGATCCGAGGAAAGGGAAAGCCGCGGTGAGTTCTTACCTCCCTAACTTCAGTTGCTTAGTCCTTATTATTATTGTTCGATTACAATGATGCAACTTAGAAATGAACATGATTTAGAAGCAAGTAATACGAAATCTGAAATGCACAATATGTCAATGCAAAGCAAACTATAATGGGCTATGTTAAGGATGTACCCAACTAGTGGAGGTGGGGTGAATGTCCTCCCAATATGAAATGAAATGAAAAATAAACGTGCGAATATGAAAAGGCACGTAAATGATTTATATGTGTGCGAATATGAAAAGGCACACAGATAAATAAAGCGCGCTATATAAATACAAGAACTAAAGCACAATGTATCCTTAACAGTGCCCAATAAAGAAATGAAATGTGATAATATGTCCAATATGTCAAAGGAATATGTAACGACATACGACATCAATTAAATCGTATGTAATTAGAAAGGAAAGATGAAAAGTAAAGTGAACAATCAATGATATGCTAAAAAGGAAACCTATAAATGTATCATAAAAATAAGAATAAAAGGGGGGGGGGGGGGACAATAAGAATTCGCTTAGTCTTTTGACTAATTAAATAATATAACTAAACAGGTCAAGGAAGAAGCCACCCCAGCACCCAGTAATCCCCGTCCGCCATGTTCTCCTCGCCAACAAAAGAAATATAGTCTTTGGGTCGAAGTGTCTACCGCAGTCTTCGAGGTTCTGGACGCTCATCGGGAGAGATGCAGAGACCCCGAGTGCCCTCATGAAGAATTCCAGTTTTATTTTATGTAGTCAGTAGTTGTTACATCTGTATATAGTAGTGTATTCTGATGAGTTTTTGGGCTGAGTCAGCCTTGTATATTATGCTACATTTTTGTGATAAGCCCTCCTTTTTGTATGTATAATGTTGGGCTATCTTTGTACTCATCAGTTTTTAATGAAATGAAATGTTTTAATTATCCTGCAATTTTCTTTTTGTACTCTAGCATGATATTTAATCACTGAATATTCCTACCTGGCGCCTCTGATTTAAAAAGGATAAAAGATATGTAAATTGTAGCGGTAGCCAATTAGAAGGGCCGTTACATTTCGCGTCTGTCGATCCTGCACAGCAAATGAGGAAGAGAAAAAAAGTGATTAAGCAGTCATGATCTTGTGTGAGGCGGCTAACAGAAAGTAGATTAAAGTGAGTCTGGGACATGAAGAACAGAGAGCAGTGAGAGAGAGGGGGTTAGCAACACATTGCCAGAACCAGTAACATGAGTAGTGTCGTCATTAGCCACTGTGATGAACTTTGGGCACGGAGAGTCCAAGTACTGAGAGGGCCTCTGTGGAGTGATGTGGTTGGTGGCACCGGAGTCCACAATCCAAGATAGACTATGGGAGATGCAGGAGATACCTTCATTAGAGACGGAGGAACCAGAGGTAGAAGGCGGGAGATCAGCCCGTGAAGAAGCTGGAGTTTCTCCCGTAAGCTGTCGAGGTCGGAGAGGGAAGTGAAAGAAGCATCAACAGCAAGGGAGGCATGCGACAGGGAGAAAGCATGTGGCAGAGGAAAACCATGTTTCTTCAAACACACCGCTTCAGTATAGTCGTCCTGACCACAAAAAGTACAGGGGCGAGAGATTTGTCCCTTAAAGAGGTTTCGACCATCACGCCCACCACCTCGGGAACCAGAGCGCCCACCACGAGTAGGAGAGGGAGGAGGCTTGTGATCAGAGCCCCGATGTAGCAGAACTGGAGGAGAAGGCAGCGGAAGAGCAGGTGGTGGTGTCACTTTGAGCAATATAGAGCAAACATCGGACAGTGTGGGGATAGTATGAGATGATAGAAAGTGTGCTCGGACACTGTGGAGATGAGGAGGAACCCGCGCCATCATTAAGGCAATACCAACTGTTGGGAAAACCCTTATGATTTATCTAACAATTTATTTTAAAGTGATTTCAACATCTAGGATATATTACCCATATTGTATAGAGAGGGTAATTTGGTCATTAGATGTCCTAGGATATCACATTCACTCATAGTGTCAAGATCAGGTCTAAGAGTAACACAAATTCAGTTGAGTTAAAACTTGCGTCGAATAGAAGTCGACGCAACTTCGACTAGAAGTCGACGCAACTCTGACTAAAAGTCGAAGTAACGCAGACTATTTGTCGAAGTATCAAGTGAAGTCGATGCAACGTCGAAATGAACTCGACGCAGAAGGAAGAGTCTGTCGAAGGCATCTTAGAAGTCGACGTAACTTCGACTCCAATTCGACGCAGAAGATGATGTTCAAATCCAAGTCTTCAACTCGACGGATACGTCGATAAGTACTCGACGCAACGTCGACATCCGAGTTCAGAGCTAAGAAGGAATTCGAAGCTACTTCTATAAGAACACAGAGGTGCGTCGATATGACGAATAATGAAGTCGGCGCAGCGTCGAATACAGTCATAAAAAATATGTTTTCTGCTGTCTTTTCTAATACCTTTTCAGAAAGTCTACAAAGCTGAAAACTGTTTTCTAACGACTCGTTTATTGTCAAGAATGGAATGGAGTATTCCAGAGAAACAGCAATGACATTCTTGAAAGATGTTTTCTGTTGTCTCTTCTTCTTCCTCCTCCAGCCCTAAGACAGAATAAAAGAATAACTTATCTGCACAGGAAAACAACACAACAAGACGGATGCTTCCTCTTCTGCATCATATAGCAGCAAGCCAACAAAAATGCAGAGAGGATCAGGATCAAAGCTCATACCCCTTGCAATCATCACTACCTTAAGCAAGGGTTCATTATTCTGATTCTGCAGTATATAGAAGCAACAGCATCCAGAGAGATAGTTGTTGGAGGATTCTAACTGAAGAATCTTATTCTCTTCTTCCTCCTCTTCTATTGTTCTTATTCTACAACTGTAAAAGAGTTTTAAGAATCCCTCTTCAAAGGATTCAGTGGTTCTAAGAGTCTCCTTAGCAAAAGACTCAGTGGTTCTAAGAGTCTTCTTAGCAAAAGACTCAGTGGTTCTGAGAGCCTCTTTATCAAAAGACTCGGGCACTATTAGTGCAATCCTACCAAGGTGGTAGAAGAGTGAACTACCCACATTTTGAGGAACCACTATAAAATTCTTGTGTCTTCTGCATTGCTTGTATGTGGTCTCCTTACTGTTTTTGCTTACTGATTACTGCTTTCCATTTCTACTTTATTTTGAGTTGGGATTGTTGAATACATAATTATTAGAGTAGTTATTTTTATTGTGTGTGCACATTTAGTGTAAAGATTTTTTAAATCTCTATTCACCCCCCCCCCCCCTCTAGAGAATACTCAGAGGCACACGGTGCACTTTCAATTGGTATCAGAAGGAGGTTGATCATTAAAAGGTTAACACCTTGATCAAAAGATCTCCTCACTATTATTTCTTTATTTAAAATTATCAAAAACTATCTTATAAAGAAAAATGAGTTTTAAGGACTATGCATCAACAAGACCACTCGTGTGTAACTTAAATAAATTTACACTCTGGAAGGCAAATTATATATGAACTTTATTGATGAAGACATTTTTAATGTCATTATTTCAGGTTCCTCAGTCCCAGTCAAAAAAGATGCTAGTGGGACCGTGACACAAACTGTAGTCCCTAGAGCAGAGTGGACTAATGCTAAAAAGAAGGTGGAAGCATGTGATGTCAAAGCCATGAATATTCTGGTGTCAACTATGTCTGATGACATATTCCAGAAAGTTGTTGATTGCAATTCTGCTAAAGAAATCTAGGAATCACTTTCCAGATTAGTTGAGGGCAGCTCTGATGAAAGGAAGGACAAAAAGTCCTTTCTCATATCCCAATATGAGAACTTTCAGAAAAGGGCTGAAGAAAACATAACTGAGATGTATGATGGGTTCAGTTTCATCATAAATGAGCTGAAGGGTCTAGACAAAGAAATTTCTCTGACATAAATTAATGACAAGCTCCTCATGTGCTTCTCAGACACATGAGACTCAAGAATCTGGGCTATCAGAGATTCCAGGTGTCTCAGAGAAATATCTACAGATGCTATGCTAGGCAAGTTCAAGTCATATGAGCTCCTACTAAAAAGCAGGGCTGAGTCAGAAGCCTAGGAGAAAATCTCAACTCCTAAGGAAATGACATTTGCTCTAAAGGTTATTGAAGGAGAGTCTTCCACTTCTGAAGAAGAGATGTTCAATCTCTTGGCCAGAAGATTCAAGAGATGGGTCAAGACAGAGGACCACGGGAAGAAGGTGAGGAGTTCAAGCAAACCAAGGTTTGACAAAACCCCTAAACAAGAAATTATTTGCTTCTCCTGCAGAAAACCTGGGCACTTGCCACAGAATGTCCTGAAGAGGAAAAGAACAAAAGCAGCAAGAAGAAGGAGCACAAGAAGAAATCCTTTAGGAGGAAGGATAAGAAAAGGGGGAAATGTTTCATTGTTGAAACCTGGAGTAACTCAGAGTCTAAGTGAAGCTCCTCTTCATCTGATAGTAATGAAGAGTGTGCAACTGAAGAAGCCTGCTTAATAGCTTTGGAAGACTCTACTGCAGAAAATCAGGTTACTATATTTGATGAATTTGATTTCTCTTCAGAATAGTTTAAAGACTGTTTTAGATAATTCTGTCAAGATTACATTAACAGCAAAAAAAAAACTTAACACAATTAGAGAACTAGAAGACCTTAGGAAAGACCGTCTATACTCAGTCAACTATGATCTAAGAAATCAGATATTTAAGAAAGAAAAAAATATACACATTAACTAATGCAAATTCTGATTTAAAGGAAGAACTTACAAAGGCAAAAGCCTTTGAGGAGCCTTTGAGGACTCACTCAATGGGAGGAGTCAAAAGCTTAAGGTTATCACACAAAATCTCTCCAAGATATCTAGGGTTCATTTAGCGCGGCGGTGGCGGGCGGCGTTTGCGGCAAACACCGTCGCAAGGCGCGTAACCAAATGCCCGGCGGCGGCGTTTGTCGCGTCTCCACCCTCCGCGCTTGAGGAATGGAGCTAAGCCCCTCAATTTCGAGCCCCGCCTCCTCCCCTCCAGTCCCAACCGCCATCTCCACCCGCTGGTTCCGCCCGCCACCGCCGCGCCAAATAAAGCCTTAATCATCTTGATCTAGGATCATTACCATCCACCAGCACACTAATCCCTAGCAAACCTGCCTGGGAAAATCATGTAGCATTCATTAGGTCTAGTATAAATCAACATATTAACAACTTAAAATTAGGGGAAGAACTAAATAACAACCCTAATAAAATCATTATCTTCAATAGGGTGAATAATACTAATCACATTGGAATTCTAGGTAAGCAAGCCTCATAAAATCTAATGAAAAATTATAAAATCCTTAATAAAAGAAATTATACGTCGAATAGAACTCGACTCGACGCACTTTTAAAGATACGTCGAATGAAACTCGACGGAGTTCTGCATATGCTTCGACATCATCTCAAAGCAAGTATGAGGGTGCGTCGAATTCTATTCGACGCAACCAATATTCTGCATCAAATCATTATCGACGTAACTATGCAGACACGTCGAATTACACTCGATGCAACTCTAACGATGCATCGATTTCTTATCGACGCATGTTTTCAGAAAGAAATCTTCAATCATCTAGACCTCTCTCTTTTATTTCCAATTACCATTCTAGATGCTCCTGTTGTTTCAAATTTGGGCACAAATCTAAAAATTGCTGACACAATAAACCAACACTTCTTCACCTTAAGGGGTATACTGAAAGACCAACTTATTCTTTCATAACTCTATATGATGATAGAAGAAAGAGACCCCAGCAAGTGAGGGTCTATGTTAATGTTTAATTGCATGTGCAGAAGGGAGACTGTTCTACCACAAACCAGCAGTGATATCTGGACAGTGGATGCTCCATGCATATGACTGGAGCAAAGGGCATGCTGGAAAACTTCAAGGCCAAGGAAGGCCCTAAGGTAATTTTTGGGAACTCCCACTCTAGTCAGACCAGAGGATATGGTGTAATCAGAGTTGGAGAAATCTCCTTCTCTAAGGTAGCTTATGTTGAAGGTCTTCAGCATAATTTAATTAGTATTAGTCAGCTGTGTGATAGTGAATACAAAATTGTATTCACCAAGTCCTTATGTCATATAGTTAGCTCTATAACCAATCAGATAGTGTTGACTGGTCTTAGGAAGGGGAAAGTCTATGTGGTAGATTTTGAGTATACCAAGTAAGAGATCTGTTTATTTAACACTCATTTAGAAAACAATGAGTTGTAGCATAGGAGACTCAGTCACCTGAACTTTAAGACCATAGCTAAGTTGTCTAAGCATAACCTAGTAAGAGGCTTACCAATAGGTAAGTTTAAAAAAGACCATCCTTGTAGAGCCTGCCAACTAGAAAAGCAGATCAAATCATCATTCAAACCAATTGGTAAGAATGATTCTCCCAGAACCCTATACCTGTTGCGCATTGACCTATTTGGTCCTATCTTCACTCAGAGCTTAACAGGTAAGTCCTACACTCTAGTCATTGTTGATGACTTTTCTAGATTCAGCTGGGTGTTCTTTCTAAAAGCTAAGTCAGACACCTTCAAGATTCTCTCAAGATTCATTAGACAGATTCAATCTGAATTCAACACTCAGGTTGTTTTGATCAGAAGTGATCATGGTACTGAGTTTGAAAATCAATTAATGTGTAGATTCTATGAGGATGAAGGAATAAGACGGCTTTTCAGCTCCCAGAACCCCCCAACAAAATGGGGTGGGTGAAAGGAAAAATAGAACTTTAATTGAATCAGGAAAGACATTATTGGCTGAATCCAATTTACCAAAGTCCTTTTGGGCTGAGGAAGTGAATACTGTCAACTATGTTCTGAATAGAAGTCTCATCCACAAGACAAAGTTAAAGACTCCTTATGAGTTATTGACGGGAAAGGCACATATAGTCACTTACTTTAAGATTTTTGGATGTACATGTCTCATTCTAAACAATGGTAAGAGTCATCTTGTCAAATTTGACAAGAAGGCTGATGATAGAATATTTTTGGGATATTCCTCATCAAGCAAGGTCTATAGGTGCTATAATAAAGCTCTCTCAAAATTGAGGAGTCAGTGTATGTGGTCTTTGATGAAGCTAACATATATTATAAGGGGAAGGAAACTTCCACCAGCACTATATTGCAGAAAGAAGACCAACTTGCAGATCAAGTTGAAAGGCTCAGCATCATGGATCATTAATTAGAGTGTCAGGACAGAGGGAAACAGAAAGCTGACACTGATTCAGATGAAGACTCTGCTGCAGATGAGGATGAGTTTAAAGCACCTGATTTACCTGCCACTGAGATCATTTTAGAGAATGTAGATGGTCTCCCACAGTCAATGAGCAAGTGGAACTTCATGAAGAAGAGAATCTCATGAATAGCTCAACAAGAACCAGGATGACCCTAAAGGATCATTCCTCAACACAGGTTATAGGAGATTTGATAGTGGGAGTCAAGACAAAGAATCAGATAACACATGAAACAATGCTGCAGTATTTTCTCTCACAGTATGAACCTAAGAAGTTTGAAGAAGCAGACAGTGACCATCACTGGATATCTGCAATGCAAGAGGAGCTAACTCAATTTGAAAGGAACAAGGTCTGGATATTGGTTGAGAGACTAAAGAATTACTCAATAATTGGAACCAAATGGGTATTCAAAAACAAGATGGACTCAACTGGAGTCATAGTTAGGAACATGACCAGACTTGTGACTCAAGGATATAGGCAAGAAGAGGGGATTGACTTCAACCAGACATTTGCTCCGGTAACAAGGCTGGAAGCCATCAGAATGTTTCTTGCATATGCTGCACACATGAAGATTAAAGTCTATCAGATGGATGTGAAGAGTGCATTCTTAAATGGAACTCTTCAGGAAGAAGTATATGTGGAGCAGCCTCCAGGTTTTGTCAATTCATCTTTTCCCTCCTTTGTGTATAGATTAGATAAAGCACGGTATGGCCTCAAGCAAGCTCCAAGAGCTTGGTATGAGACCTTATACACCTTTCTTCTGGAACACTCCTTTGAAAAAGGCAAAGTGGATAAAACACTCTTCACAAGAGCACATAAAAATCAGCTCCTACTAGTACAGATATATGTAGATGATATTAAATTTGGATCAACAGATCAAACAATATGCAAAAGGTTTGCATACCTAATGGAGTCTAGATTTGAAATGAGTAGCATGGGGGAATTATCCTATTTCCTAGGCCTCCAAGTAAGGCAGAATGTATATGGCATTTTCATATCCCAATCCAAGTATACCAGAGAACTCATCAAGAGGTTTGGGATGGAAAATGTCTCTGTCATGAAAACCCTCATGGCTATCAATGTTGTTTTTGATAGAGATGAAAAGGGTAAGTCCTTTGATCAGAAGGCTTACAGAGCAGTCATTGGCTCTCTTCTCTATCTGACAGCTAGCAGACTAGATATAATGTTTGCTACCTGTATATGTGCTAGGTTTCAGGTTGACCCTAAGGAATCCCACATGAGTTCTGTAAAAAGGATACTCAGATATCTAAATGGTACACCTGAACTTGACTTGTGGTATCCAGCAGAATCTGGATTTGACTTAATTGGTTATTCAGATGCAGACTGTGCTGGATGTAGGCTGGATAGAAAAAACACCTCAGGAAACTGTCAATTCCTGGGTGCTAGACTGATCTCATGGTTTAGCAAGAAGCAAACCTCAGTTTCCACTTCTACAGCTGAAGCTGAGTATATAGTTGCAGGAAGTTGCTGCTCACAAATATTTTGGATGCAAAATCAGTTGTTAGACTATAACCTTTCTCTTGACAATTCCACAATATTCTATGACAGCTCCAATGTTATCTCCATAACATTCAATCATGTTCTCCACAGCAGAACTAAGCACATAGAGATAAGGCACCACTTTCTCAGGGACAATGTTGAGAAGGGTAAGATTAATCTTCAATACATTTCCAATGATATTCAAAGGGCTGACATCTTCACTAAGCCACTTAATGAAAGTAAGCACAAGTTCTTCATTAATGCACTGGGAATGCTTGATGGAGCTCTCTAGGACACCTTTACTATGTACTCAAACCTATTTTTCATAAAAAGAAATTGCTGGGAAAAACAGCAAAAAAAATTTAAGAATAACAGAACTTCGAGAGCTGTCTGGGATAGTTCATTCGAATAGCACTCGACGCAGCGTCAAATACATATCGACGTCTACGTCGACAGTATATTTGTTATCTTCATTCGGAGCCACGTCGACTTCTACTCGACGCTACGTCGACTATGCAAAAGCACGCACTAACTTGTTATTAGTGTCTTGGCGCGCTGTTTTCACCTCTTTTCGATGTTGCTTCGAATACAACCCTAAGTTACGACGAATCGTCTTCTTTTAAGCAACTTAGGAGTCGAATTTATTGTGATTTCGAATTCTCTCTCTGTCGCTCTCCTCCGTTTTCCTTTCTACTTCTCTCTTCCACCTTCTCTTGCAGGTACTCACAGGTGCTAAATAGCGTCTCTCCAAGATCAACAAGACCTTGTTGAAGTTGTTAATCAAGCCCTAGAGACACTCTTGTCTCACTTCTCATCTCTGTATCTGGAATTCTCTGACGATTGTTACAGGAAGCTGTGTAATCAAAACAGGAGGTTGCGGGACCTTACCGCCCAAACGAGGGACATTGAAAGGGAATTGCAATCATCCCTACTGCCTGCTGAGGTCTTTATATCCTGCATCCAAGATATAAAGCAGGGGAGAAGTTTGACAGGAGGCCCAGGCCGCCTCCAGATTCGGTATATACAGCGTTTCTTCCAAATCTTCCCTCTCCCTATGTCTGTGAAGGTTAACTGGCCATCACCTCCAAGCTCCTTCTAGAACCTTCATCATTCTCTCCCCCAAGGATTCTGCCTTCAATACAGGGGGAGTCATCAAAACAGGGAGAGATTGATTTACTCTAAGATGATAATGGCTACCTGAAGAGATTGCAAGAGTACAATGAGGGAACTGAGTTATCTATCCCTGAGACACAAGAATTCTGGACCCATTATGAAGAATCGACAACAACACCATCTCTAGTCAAGATTGCTGATCAGGTTCCTGTAGCTGCTCCATCCTCTCCACTACAAGCTCAGCTTCCTCCTGATCCTACTTCAGCACACACTTTAATTGTCCCTGAACCAGCCATCAGAGGAAGACCTCCATTCAGAGGAAGGGAACATGGAGGGAACTACAGAGCAAAGGGAAGAGGGCCTAGAGGAAGGGTACCAATTTGGGAGAAATATAAAAAGAACAATGAAAACAATTCAAGAAAGACAAGTCTTATTACAAAACTTATGAGAAGGTTGAAATCCCAGAAAATACAATGGAAGTATACACTGATCCAGATCTTGATAAAGTCCTAGATGAACTCAGAGAAAGGGATCTACACAAGAATGAAGCATCTCAAAGAGACCTAGAAGAAAAGAGAAGCTTATTTATTGAAAGGTTAAAAAAGGGAAAGGATGTTGTAGAAAAGGAACAACTAAAGAAGACAATCTAAATCCCAAGCACACTCTTTGACCCTACAAAGTATCTTGTCAGGAACCCTCAAGCAAAACTTTTTGAGAATAAAGGGCAACTTCACAGAAGAGGTCTAGGATGTGATAAGAATGAAGCAAAACAACCACTCCAAAAGAAAAATATTGTATTCAGGACAGCTCCAACCTCTGGTAATCCACAGTCAGCGTTCATTGTACCAGATCCTGATGCAGAAGAGCTAGACCGGGAAGAAATAAACTTGTTGTCTGCTAAAGTTATTGGACTGGGGCTAAAGCCAAATGATATTTATCCTGAAGCTGAAGCTGATCCGGAGAAGCTCTTCAAGGGACATGAAAGAATTCAGAAACATCCAGAGGTCATTCCAGCCAACTTCAAGTATGTGGAAAGAAAGTTCACAAAGGTCTATGAGGTCTTATCTACTTTTCTCAAAAAGAGAAAGTAGATCATTTCTTGGGTAACTAACTCTGATAAAAATTTATTTATATCAATCAGATGTTTTTCAGTTTACCATATCTTTCAGTCTATTGTCTTTGTATAATTGTTTGTATTAAGATTTATGTCTGAGCATGTTTGAAATCACTCACTTTATTTTGTAAAATTTGTTGAGATAAATAGGGGGGAAATTGTTGGGAAAAACCCTTATGATTTATCTAACAAATTATTTTAAAGTGATTTCATCATCTAAGATGTATTACCCATATTGTATAGAGAGGGTAATCTGGTGATTAGATGTCCTAGAATATCACATTCACTTAGAGTGTCAAGACCAGGACTAAAAGAAGCACAAATTCAGTTGAGTTAAAACTTGCGTCGAATAGAAGTCGACGCAACTTCGACTAGAAGTCGACGCAACTCCGACTAAAAGTCGAAGTAACTCAGACTGCTTGTCGAAGTATCAAGTGAAGTCGACGCAACGTCGAAATGAACTCGACGCAGAAGAAAGAGTCTATCGAAGGCATCTTAGAAGTCGACGTAACTTCGACTCCAATTCGACGCAGAAGATGAAGTTCAAATCCAAGTCTTCAACTCGACGGATACGTCGATAAGTACTCGACGCAACGTCGACATCTCAGTTCAGCCAGAGCTAAGAAGAAATTCGAAGCTACTTCTATAAGAACACAGAGGTGCGTCGATATGACGAATACTGAAGTCGGCGTAGCGTCGAATACAGTAAGAAAAAGTATGCTTTCTGCTGTCTTTTCTAATACCTTTTCAGAAAGTCTACAAAGCTGAAAACTGTTTTCTAACGGCTCGTTTATTGCAAAGAATGGAATGGAGTATTCCAGAGAAACAGCAATGACATTCTTGGAAGCTATTCAAATCAGTCTTAACGGGTAAGGAACAAAAATAGAAGGAAATATTTATTATCCAATGGACATTCCTTCTAAGGACAGTCCAGAAGAAGAAAAAAATCAAACACAAATCAATAGAGAATAAGTATGCTAAGGAAGAAAGAAAACATAACTATTATTCTCTCAGTCGAATTCTTCTGTCTTCTTCTTCCTCCTCCAGCCCTAAAAGACAGAATAGAAGAATAACTTCACTGCACAAGAAAACAACACAACAAGATTGTTGCTTCCTCTTCTACATCATAGAGCAGCAAACCAACAAAAGTGCAGAGAGGATCAGGATCAAAGCTCATACCCCTTATAATCATCACTATCTTAAGCAAGGGTTCATTATATTCAGATCCTGAAGTATATAGAAGCAACAACATCCAGAGAGATAGTTGCTGGAGGATTCTAACTGAAGAATCTTATTCTCTTCTTCCTCCTCTTCTACTGTTCTTATTCTGCAACGGTAAAAGAGTTAAGAATCCTTATTCAAAGGATTCAGTAGTTCTAAGAGTCTCCTTAGCAAAAGACTCAGTGGTTCTAAGAGTCTCCTTAGCAAAAGACTCAGTGATTCTAAGAGTCTCTTTATCAAAAGACTCAGTGGTTCTGAGAGTCTCCTTATCAAAAGACTCAGACACTGTTAGTGCAATCCTACCAAGCTGATAGAAGAGTGAACCACCCACATTTTGGGAAACCACTATAAAATTCTTGTGTCTTCTGCATTGCTTTTCTGTGATGTCTCCTTACTGTTTTTGCTTACTTATTACTGCTTTCCATTTCTACTTTATTCTGAATTGGGATTGTTGAATGCATAGTTATTAAAGTAGTTATTTTTATTGTGTGTGCACATTTAGTGTAAAGCTTTTTTAAATCTCTATTCACCCCCCCCCCCCCCCCCCTCTAGAAAATACTCAAAGGCACACTGTGCACTTTCACCGACAGCTTCCTTCTGAGCCCGTTGAGCGGCTAAATCCATAGTTGAGGGTTGATGTTGAATCCAGACCTCAATAAGGGTCTTAGATTGGGCTACATAGGAGCTGAGATCCCCATCCGTGTCGGGATCGAGATGTTGAAGGGAGGGGAAGATATCAAATAATTGTTGGAGGCCGTCCTTGCCGAAGTAAAGAGAGTGAAGCTCATCCCACATAGCTTTGGCAGTCTCATGATACATTTCCATCTGATATGGTTCACCGTCCATTGAGTTCAAAAGCCACAATTGGACACGGACATCATCACGAAGAAATTGCTCGGTTGGCTCGGCAGGAGGGACACGAGTGAGATGATGAAGTAGACCTTTGGTCTGAAGAACACGGTGCACTGAGTGCACCCACTCCACAAAGTTCTTGTCGACAAGCGAGATAGTAGTAATCCGGAGTTCATCCCGAGCATCAGAGAGGGGCCTGAGCAAGGGTCGAAAGTGTCGAGGAAGCAAGAGCAGCATTTGTTCCCAGCGTCCCAAGGGAGGGAAGGGCTTACAACAGGATGAGGTGTGGTCACAGTAGGAGGGGCGACAAACACATAGACCAACGGCAAGGGTTTGGGCAGGCAGCAATGTCGGGCGGACACCAGAGGTCGGGCGGTCACACGGTAAGAGTCAGCGGACACCCGGGGTGCGCGAGCAGAGGAGGGTGCGAGTAGAGTGTGTGCAGACAGACACCGAGGGTGTGCGGACACTGTGAAGCGATCAGCAGAGAAGGGCCCGCGCAGACGGAGACAGTCAGACAGGGGAGAGGCCGCAACAGGTAGCTAGTGCAGGTTCTAGGAAGGAGGCCACAACAGGCAGCGAGCGCGGGCTTTGGGAAGGAGGCCGCAACAGGCAGCGAGCGGGGAATCGAATGGAGATAGCTTGTGCGGGATCTAATCAAGAGGCAGCTAGAGGTAGCTAGCGCGGGTTCATGGGACGAGGCCGCAACAGAGATGTTTGTGGTTTGAAGGCTTGAGGTTACAACGGCAAGGCTGAGGTCGGCGGAAACAGTGGCTGAAGGCAGGCAATCTGAGCTTATGCGGGCCTAGTGGTTGAGGAGTAGGGGCGCAAAAAAAAGAGGCGGGAAAGTCCCGTAGCTATAAAATGGGAGAAGGAGGGCCATGAGAGAGGAGGCCAAGGGAGAGTTGCGAGCCCGCGGTCAAGGAAAGTACCCGCAAGTTGTGCAGTCAAAAAAAAGTAGAGAGGCGCAAGAGCAAACGCTCAATCGCAGAGAATCCAGTCTGTAGGATCGGCTATCACTGATACCATGTAGGAAACCAGAAGTTTAGAGAATAAATAAAGAGACAAATTAAATATTCTCTATTTTATATATATTATCTCATGTACAAGAGGCTCCTTATATAGATAGAGGGAGAAGGAACAAGAATGAAAACTAAGATGTGGGACTAAAGTAGCCTAAGAGAGAGATGGTCCAATGAGCCATTTATACATGGGCTAAATTAAATGCAAAGAAGTAAACTATTTATGGGCATTTTTCCAACAGAACTCAAGACCGACAATAACTTATTTCCATGATCATTTTTGCACTAGTCCCTAAATCACACAGTTAATGTTGCTCTGGGAAACTGGAACACAAAATAGGTGCTTCCTCCATTATTACATGAGTGAGCCACTCTCAACCAAATTTCCTCATGACCAAGTTATGGTGTTGGATTAATAGCAGAAGACCAGTATGTCAAAATAGAGCCATTGTCCATTCAAAATTCTTCCACAAACGCTTGAACTTTTACATTCTAATTTGCACAATAGTTTAAACACAACTCATAAAATCTGTGAATCTAATAGTTGTAAGTACTAAAATCTACTCTCAATTTCAACAGATAACAAACATAGCTGATGGCTTGCCTCCATTTTAATACATCATAAGCTGCAAAAGACCTTTAAAATGTTGCTAAAAAGTTCAATGAAAAATTCAAAACAGTGTGTTGTTCTCATATTTAGTTGCAATATTGGTCTACCTAGTATAATGCTGCTTTTTAGTATGTCATTTCTTCAAAATACTATTGAAGGGCTATTTAGTTACTGCAGGAGTGACAAAAATTAGTTACTGAGCATACAAACTTCTAAGCATATCACTATTTGTACTGAACCCAGATAAAAAAATCTAGCTTTTTTCCTTCAAATTTAAGTATTATAAAAGAGGAGTAACCTTTTCAATAACTTTAAATGAACATGTCTTTCAACATGGGATTCAACATTTTGAAAATTTAACTTGCATGAATTGTTTATACCCTGCACAGCTTAAAGATGAGGATAGAGAAAGTGGTCCAATACTAGTTCAATTGGCAAGCACAAAATATTATCTCAAAAACACATCTTCGAAAAATCTGAAATGGCATGAAGGCCACTGAAAAGTCCTTCCAAAGATTATGCACTCAAATGTAGGTGCCCATAGTTCAAAAATCGAACTAAACATAACATTTCTAGAAGTACAGGTCATCAATTTTCGCAAATGCCTAAAAACAGCCCTCTTGCACCAACATGAATCAAGAAAGATTAGTGCATATATTTTTTCTAACTCAAAAATAAAATCAGTAAAGCGGAAATTCGTACCAATCTCCAGTTTTAGGGTGGCGGCTCATTGACGGGACCTCAAAGGTTGGGGCGAGCCCCATCCCCTTGTAATGTTGGCGCTCCTCCTTCGTGCAGCTAAGAAGCCTGGTGATTGGGCCTGGCTGTTGCGCCTTGTGGTAGCTGTGCACCAAGCCCACCGTCTGCCAATCGAAATAGTCCTGGCATTCCACCGAGAACAACGTGTGGATCCTCCACGGGGCCTTCTGCACCATTAGCTCACTGCTTCTCGTAACATACATCATCACCGCCAACAAAAATAGCAGCACTGACGATGCCAAAATCGGCATCTTCTTAGAGTTAAGTTATGGCTAGGGGTCCTAGAAGATCACATCATTGAGGGGAGTATGGACCCAAGGTGACTATACAACCTGCCATTCATAGCATACCTATATATCCAGCAGAATTAACATTATCAGAGTGATTAAACCTCAACATTCACAGTTTAACCACAAAGGTCAAAAATAATATTATGGTGTCATTGACCTCAAACAGAAATTTATGCGGGAAAGAGCATAGCATAATCATACTGATATTACTTCCTCCAGTTGCCACTGTACTAAACAACTTAGTGTATCTCACTAAGTCGTTCTGTCAAAGTAGAATAAAAATTACAAGACTAATAAATTTATATATGCAAGCCCTTGTATATATAAGATCCACCCTAAGTCACATTTAGAGATGCTGTGTCGAAATAGATAGTTACATCAGATAAAGCAAAAAAAAATTTAGCTCAATTCTGAATATTTCAGATTAATAACATAACATAGGTGACACTTGTTCTCATCATTTCACACCTACTTAGTGTTAATTATTTATGTATTTTTATGTCAAGAAAATGGATTTACACATTCATGTATTTTTGTGTTGAGTTACTGGTTAGGGAGTATTTTGGAGCAATCAGGAGCAATTTGGAGTAAATGGGAGCACATGGGACACGATTGGAGCATTGGCAAAAGCATAGGAGCAAAATATGAAACGCATGCCCGTGCATGTGACGCACTGTTCCCTTCAGGGATTTTTTTTTTGTTGGACGAAGAGGAATGAAAACGTGCGCCTATACGCACGCCCGTGCGTCAAGACACACACCCAAAAATACCCAGAGCGTGCACCCGTGAGTTACAACCATGTGTCATTTCACAGTCGAGTGTCTCCAGTTCAAAATGAACGCACGCCCGAGCGTTGTTCAAGACGCACGCCCGAGCGTTCTTCAAGACGCACGCCAGTGCGTTCTTCAAGAAGCACGCATGTGCGTTTACACACACGCTCGTGCATTTGCCCGTTTCTCCACTTTCTCGACAGTTGCACTCAAGGCAAGTCTATGCGTTTTCACGCATGGCCGTGCATTTTACCAATTTTTATATAAATTTTGTCATTTTGGGGGAAATATACATTGAAGGGCTTTGGGGTTATCTCACTCTCAGAGCATTTTAGAGAGCCATTGGAGAAGAATTAGAGAGGAAAATCACCTAAAGCTGAAGGAACAACATTTGCAAGGCGAATTTAGAGTTTGGATTGTGAATTCTCTACAAGATTGACAACCTTTGTAGAATTTACTTTTCTATTATCTCCTTTATGTACTTGCTATCTGAAATCATGCATCTATCTTTCTTTATCTTCAATTCTCTGATGGTTTTGCACAACAACGAAAGGTTAACTCTCTTGTTGGGGTGATTGTGAAATGCTACGAGTTAACACCTAGATTTTTGTGAGTGAATGTATTTTATTTCATATATGTCTTGATGATTTGAGTTTTATTCATGTGTTTATGTGTACTCTAATTTAGTTGGTCATTACTTTAGTTTCAGGTGTAATCATTGATATCGAACCATACAGGTCACGTGGTACTGATTTATGCGGTAGTTTTATTCATGTGAATCATTCAATTGAATGAAGTTAGTATTTTTCACAGAGCATTAAAGCCTTTGATATCATTCTAGACATGTTCGGTCCACAGCATGTTGTTTGTTAGTGAATTATAATTGATTCGCCCAAACCAAGGGGTTTCAACGTGCTTAGGAAGAATCACCATCATTCATACAAGGATTTTTATAAAATTACACATCTTCAATCATAATTAATCTTAGTAACGTCTCATAGTATGAAGCAATGACTCTAACTCTAATTCTCATTTTGATAGAGTGAAGAAGTTCGTCAAGTTGAGTGACGTTAAACAAGCGCTTAATGGGAGGCAACTCATTCGTATTTATTTTTCGATTGTTATCTATTGTTTTAGGTATTTTATATATGCAGTGTGTTTATTTCTATTTTATTTGTACGATACTTGTATGTTTAATTATGCAGGAATTCCTCTCAAATCGTCTCTAAGAAAATTGATAGGAAGAACCGGAGGAACAAAGGATCATCCGCGCACCACCGGTTGTTAATCCTCTCTTTATCTTACTTTTTTACAATAATTTATTGTTATTCATTGCATATAATGCATAGTTAAGTTTAGGGCATGAGAATAATTTGTGTCAATTTATACTATAAGATGTATCTTACTATCTACTACTTTACGAATTTAAGTCATGAAAATTTTGATTGATGACATATTTACTAGTTTCTCTTTTAAAAAGTTGTGTTACATTCAATTCATTATACTTCGTATTTACACATGTATGGATTTAAATCATTTTTTATGAACATCATCTAGTTGCAAGTTTAAATTCATTTCTAACAATCTTAAATTGATCTTTCCTTTGAAAAAATGATAAAGCATGTGGTTTGTAGTAGTTTTGTATGTGACTTATTAGAGATGGATTATGAATAGCTAAATTGGTTTGTCTTTCTTGTCATCTAGAATTTTTCTGTTTTATTCTCAAAGCTTAAGGTGAAGGGGAGCCTTGGCACACCAATTAAGGTGTCGTCGTGTGTCCTTAAGGTCACGGGTTCGAGTCCTGGAAGCAGCCTCTTGCAAAAATGCAGGGTAAGGTTTGCATACATTTCACTCTTGTGGTGGCACCCTTCCCCGGACAGGGCTGCCCCCCCCCCCCCCCCCCTCTCAAAGCTAAGGTAATTAGTGTTTATGCGTTACAAGAAGGATTAAGTGAAGCTAATAAAGTGCAATTTGGGGAAAACTTAGATGATTTGGTAAGAGAAATCTCACAAAGCGAGTGGATTTTCATGGGAGGAGACTTAAATGGACATATATGAAACGAAAATATGGATTATACAGACGTTCATGAAAGATTTAAATATGGAGAAAAAAATAGAGAAAGAAGAATCATTTTAAACTTTGTCATAGCACATGAGCTAATTATGATAAATACGTTCTTCATGAAAAAGGGAAAAACATTTAATTATGTTTAAGAGCGAACCGAATTAGTCACAAATTGACTATTTTATGACTCACAAAATGGATAAAAAGATTTATAAGGATTGCAAAGTCATGTCAGGAGAAAGTTTGACCACAACACAGGCTAGTGGTGTTCGATGTGCAAATTAAATATAGTAAATTCAAGAGAAGAATAAAAGTGTTGCGAAAAATTTGGTGGTGAAACTTGAAGGCGGAAAGACAAGTTGTTTTCAAGGCAGTTGTTATGGAACCTAATTGATGATCCTTGTGTTGATTTCAGCGCATATGAAGTTGTTTTCACATTTAAGGATAAGTAGAAAGAACGTACTTAAAGAGTTAAAAGATCGTGCGCACCCGCATAAAAAATCTTGGTGGTAGAAAAGGAAATGCAAGACAAAGTGAGGGCAAATAGGACTGGCGATAAATCACTCTACGCTTGTAGGAATGATAAAAACTTAGCAAGGTATAAAGTCGTCAAGAATGAAGCAAAAAAGGCAGTAAGTAAAGCAAAAGGTCAAGCTTATAAAAAAAATTACAAGCGACTAGATATCAAAGATGGGGAGCGTGATATATATATAAATGATTGAGCTAGAGAGAGGAAGACATGGGATTTAAGCAAAGTTAAACGCATGAAGGACGAAACAGATACGGTTTTGATGGATGATGTGGCTATTAAGGAGCGATGGAAAAGATATTTTTATCAACTCTACAATGAATAAAAGACAATGAGCTGAGCTTTGAAGAGTTAAATAAATCGGAAGAGTATAGGAACGTAACTTTTTATCGTAAAATTCAAACATCAGAGGTAAATGATACTCTTAAGAAGATGAAAAATAGAAAGATGGTCGGGACAGACAATATACCCATTGTAGTATGGAAATGCTTAGGGAAGGAAGGGATTTTGTGGCTTACATGTTTTTTCAATAAGATACAAAGGAGATATACAAAATTGTATCTATTACAAAGGAATTAAATTAATGAGTCATACCATGAAACTATGAAAACGAGTAATAGAGAGAAGAGTAAGATGAGAGACTAGCATCACGAAAATTCAATTTGGACTCATGTCAGGGCGATCGACCATGGAAGTTATACACCTCTTGCAGAGACTCATTGACAACTATCAGGGGAAAAATAAGATTTGCATATGTTATTTATCAATCTTGAGAAGGCTTATGATAGGGTTCCAAGAAAAGTCTTATGGAGAGTCTTAAAAAAGAAAGGTGTAAATGTATCATACATTGACGTAATCAAAGAAATATATATATAATTCAGTGACGAGGGTGAGGACATCTGGAGGATTAACACAGAAATTCTTTATCATTGTTGTCCCATACCCCCAATGATTGGGGACTATATGGGTTCTGTTGTTGTTTGTTGTTGTTGTCTTATATCAAGGGTCAACTTTAAGCCCTTATCTCTTTACCTGTCTTAGATAAGCTCACTGGACATATCCAACAAGCAATATCATGATGTTTATTATTTGCAGATGATATTGTTTTGGTCGATGGAGCGAGGGTGTAAACACGAAATTTAAACTTTGGCGAGAAACTTTTGAAAATAAGGGTTTTAGGTTGAGCGGGACAAAGATGGAGTATATGGAGCTTAAATTTAGTAGTGCAAGAAGGACGGATGACTCCGTCATTAAGTTGGGTGACCAAGATTTTTCTTGCAGTGAGTGCTTTAAATATCTAGGATCGATGGTTCAAAAAGATTGAGGTGTAGATAAAGATGTGATACATAGAATCGAAACAGGTTGGTCGAAGTAGAGAGGTGCGTCTGGGATCTTATGTGATTGTAAAGTACCATTAAAACATAAAGGCAAGTTTTACCGTACTAATTAAACCAGTGATGCTCTACAGTTCTGATTGTTAGGCAGTGAATTGTGTAAATGAGCAAAAAAAAAGAGTTACGGAGATGAGAATACTTATGTGGATGTGTGAACACGCGAGACTAGATAAAATTAGGAACGAATATATCAGGGATAAGACGGGAGTGGTACCAATTGTAGAGAAGATGCGAGAAGATCGATTAAGATGGTTCAGACACATACAAAGAAGATCATTATAGGTACCTGTTAGGCGTTGTGAGAGTTTAGTCACTAGGCATGTTAAACGGGGGATGGATTGACCAAAAAAGACTTGGAATGAACTATAAGGAAAGACATGATGTACTTAGGCATTAGTGAAATTAAGACTAAAGATAGGGCACAATGGCGACAAGGGATCCATATAGCCGACCCCACTATGATGGGATAAAGGCTCGAGTGTTGTTGTTGTTATTCTCAAAGCGAAGGTAGTACGATGATTTCTCTCTAAGATATGATTACGACAATCTTTGTTTTCACCATTTCTGAATTTTTCTAGCATATCGCATCATCTTACCACTAGTTCCCCTTTGAGCTTAATGCCTTGATCCTTTATTTTTTTCACAAAACCCATCATATTAACTAAGGCCAAATTTCTCATCATAGTACACATCTTGGGACACTTTTTGTAGAAAAGAGCCAAAGAGTGAGGTGATTGGTGAAAAAAATGGTAAATCGTAACAATCCACGTGTAACTGCCATTTATTATGATTCCAAACGGGCCCCCACAACATACAACTTATACAAATATGGCATTAGAAAGTGATAAGCAGGCAACCAAACAATCTCAAAGTGCGAGTAAAACTAAGCAGAAATTATACATATAAACAACTAGTACGGAATGACTACAAACCTATAATCTCCAAGTATTATTACACTCTTCAACCTACATCATTATTACATTTACACGATATAGTACAATATAACACTTTGGGGGACGCAAGCCTGATACATCAAATGTGAAAAAATACATGAATATACAACAATCTAAAACTTTCGGATGTAATTCTTATTTGGCGGCAAAGTAACTTCAAGCGTGCGCAAGCCCCTGCAACCAAATACGAATAAGTGAAAAATGAGGTCAATCGAAACTGACCAAAAAACTGTGTAATGATATCCCTCCCCCTGTGCATCCTAGCGGATCCCGGGGAGTACAAATCTCTACCAACACATCGTAATATACAAAAATAAAGCAGTAAACAAACAACAAAATGAAGTGTCACAAACATCAAACGTAATCTATATTGAGTAGAAAGTAAAGGGCTTACTATGCACACATGAGCTAGAAAATGAATATCATATTCATGTACTCTACTCCTAGTAGCGAACAGTAACGCTCCAAAAGATTTAATCATGAAATTAAATTAAACCAACTTTAAATGATTGGGGTGCGGATAGCCCGTCGATGTGCGGATAGCAGAATGGTGTGTGGAGTGAGTTTAAGTTCAAATAAAAACCCTCCCCAAACCTTTTTTTCTCCCACTCTCATAACTCCCGATCCCCTCTTTTTCGTGTGAAACCGCCGGACCTCTCTCCTTCATTCGCACGACTCGCAGCCGACCAAGAAATCTCTCGCAACCACACTCCTTTGTGCGTCCAGGCGGATAATGTCTGACGATCTCCTCCTCCACCTCTAGTACCAAGCTTCAGAGGTTGTATCATCTTCCCTCTTCATCAGTTGCGGCAGGAGTAGGGAATGAAGTAGTTGATCGCCACTTCTCCCTCCTCTTCGTGTTAGACGGTCGAAGGTGCTAAGCCTTCTATTCTCTCCTCCCTTGGTGGCCGAGAAAGAGGAAGGGTTTCTCTATCGCCATGAGTGTTTTGGCTGACCGGAGACACTAGTGCATCACTATTTTGGTGTCGTCTCGTTGTTGGTGTTGCCGAGGAAACTTAGGCTAAGGGAACTCTCGTCAAAATCAGCCCTTGGTCGAGTGTTTTGGTGGAGGAGGTTCCTCTTGTTGTGAATGATCTTTGTCTCCGTCTCCTTGCCAAGGATCGCAAGTGGCGTTCGATTAGGGCCTAGAGGCGTCAAATGGAGTTCGATTTCAGCCTAGAGCCGTCAAATGGAGTTCGATTTGGGCCTAGAGCCCTCAAATGGAGTTCGATTTGGTCCTAGAGCCGTCAAGTGGAGTTCGATTCCGTGAAGTGGAAAAATTGTAGTGATAGCCCTTTTTGCAATCCAATGCCTCTAAGACGCGCGCTGAGGGTAAAAATTCCCTTCCCGATCTTAGGGCCATTATTTTGTTCATTTTAATTATTTCGTGCAATGAAAGTCCCCTGCGCCGTTTCAGTTGAGGACGGGAACTCCGCCAGAGCGTGGGATTACGACACCGACGTATGTTGGTGTGATCTGCACGAGAGTCCCTCTCCTGATACGCGATAGAGAGAGGGGACTCTGTCAAGGTGTGGGATTGAGATCCCGGTGTAATTTTTCTACTTTTATTTGCATAGGAGGGCCACCCGTCACCAATTCGCAATGGTGTGAGATTCCCTCTGTTCCTTGAGAACCACCAGGTCGATTGTGTTTGTTCCCGGCATGAAATTGCATTAGTAATCCGACATGCGAGTATGGATTTAGGCATGTTGTGTGAAGCCTACCCGTGGCGATACGCTTGGATAGGTGATGTTTACGCTGATATGAATTATGATTAGCCCTAAGTGCACAAACGAGAATGCCCCGTATCGTTTGTCATAGCGATTGCCGGAACTTGTGGGTTTTCTTCATTAAGGCCCCGTTCTTGGGTGGACATGCGTTGGGCCCATTAGAACAACGATCTTTTAGGGCATTCATACGACGGGTGATTTACCTGTCACATCGTAATGTGATTACGAGTTGTTTAAGCAATGACACGTTGTTCGTGTACGTTAAGAATCGCGTTGGGCTACGTTGGGAAATTACCGTTTAAAGATCGGAGGTGGACTTACATCTCTCATCACTACGTTTTGGGACCGGAAGTGAAGCTACATCCCGTCGCTACGATTTAGGACAGGTGATATGTTCTTCTGTCACACGACTCAGGACGGAGGGTGAACACCCACCTCCCGGCACTACGTTCGAGGACACGAGCCAAATCGGTCCCCTGTCACTTCTGTTTGGACAGTTGTAGGTTTTGTTCCTCCTGTCGGTACGATTGAGGGCGGGAGGCAATTTCACGCCTTACGTCGCAGGTACTCTGAATTGTTTGTCTTTAAAGCTTAGGTAACGACTTTGGGGTGCAAGAGAGCGATGTACTTGCCCCGGAGTCCGTTAGGATGGCCGGGGGAGGGGTCGTTATGTTTTGTTGGTCATCCTCATGCTGACCTTCGTTTTTCACTTGTGTGTTTCTGGTTTCAGGTGGAGTAGCTCGTAGTAGAGCTTAGGGGGTCGGAGCCTAAGTTGTGCTAAGGAGTTGGAGATCCTTTCTCCCGTTTTGGTTTTTTGTTAGTTTGATTTTGCTTCATTTGAAAGTTATGTAAGGCCTTAAAGTCGAATTGTTTTCATTCCTGGACTTACAAGTGGATATTCGTACTTTGTGGTTAGTATTGTTTAGCTTTGAAATGGTTATTGTGTTTTCTTGTATCAATTATTAGCATTTTTAATTTATGGATATTGTATGTCATGGGGGGTGGGGGGCGCGGACTCATGTTATGTTCTATTTGCAAGTCAGGGATGTTGCAATTGGTATCGGACTTTAGGTTTCGCGATCCGGTAGTGTTTAGGTTTCGGGACGAACCCTTTTTAACATGTGGTGAACATGTGTAGTGCAAGATCCTAAACGACTAAATTTAAGCAGAATGTCCACTTAGGAACGTTCGAACGTGTATGCTTGATGCTTGTTTAGGAACGTTGACGTTCCATATTGGTTATAATTGCCATAATTTTGACCGATAAATTATGTATTTTTGCGTGTTTAGGCAATTAGAAGTGGTGCGGCCCCTTCCCGCAATGTTGGCGACAACAATACCTCTGCTTCTACTATTACTAGCCCGTCGTCTGCTGATCCGATCAGAGTGATCACAGAGCGGTGATTGTTGCGTTATTGGATGCGAGACAGGTCGGACTGGCACCAAATGCCTCACCTAATAAACCTGCTGCACCTGAAGTGGACCCGGTGTCGGTTGCTGCTGCGGTGCCGATTGTTGAGCCCCGAGCTCGGGGGAACCAATTGAAGCATTTCTTGAGCTTCAACCCACCATCATTCTCAGGGAGCGAGAGAGCGATCCAAGCTGAGGACTGGTTGGCCAAAATAAAGAGAATACTGAACGCTACTGAAACAGACGAAGGGCAGATGGTAACCCTAACCACCTTCCTACTTGTTGGGGAGGCTAGGCTTTGGTGGGACGAAGAGGTGGAGCGGAGTTTCCAAGGGACACGGCTGAAACAAATATCTATGGAGGACTTCTCTAAGTCCTTTCTGCAGCGCTTCATACCTGAGGCGACCCATCTGCAGAACCAGTTATTCCGCTTGTTACAGAAATATATGAAGGTGGACGACTACCTCCACGAGTTTACCAGTCAAAATCCCAACTCACTCAATCTAATGCTTCTTAAGCTGCGCATTCAAAAAAAGGGCATTCCCCAAAACGAAAGCATCTACTCGATCTCCACAATGAGGTGGTTCGCCTGGCACCACTTCATCGCAGATCAGTTCATAGAGAGAGAGAGGGAAAGATAGAGAGAGGGGGGGAGAGGTCACTTAACCCTCGCGTTTCTCCCTTACCAGTAAAGAGACGGCGTCGCGGCCCGCCGGAGACCGTACCAGATCGAACGAATGCGCCCCAAGCCACTCTATGGATTCAACCACGCGGTCTTCTCTCCGGCAATTTATGGAAGCAAAACCAGAGCAGTATGAATTAGTTCGAGCAAAAGAATAATAATTTTGTTACAGAAATGCGAGATTCAATCCTCTCGCTGTGGTCAAAGAGAGTTGGCACCAACTCAAATTTGTTTATATGAGAATGACGCCATGACTTCGATTCTTCGTACAAATAATATGATCAGCATTCAACTGATTTAGGGTGATGATATTGTTGGGTGTGGCCCGTCATCCGGGTGGTTGGATGGGGTAGCTCGGGCGCATCATGGTTGGCTCTTGGCATGGATGCACGTGCATCTTTTTGGGCGTGCGTGTCTCTTGGGCATGCTCCCCTCCCCCCCCAGAGTGCTTGTTGCAATGTCTGCTTCAGTGACTGCGCTAGAAGTTGCTCCTACGATCGCCAAGGAAGACTTTACTTCTTTTTCTATTTCAAGTACTTGTTAGCGGAGTGGTGGTCTGTCACCCTCCCGAAGATTCTAACACGTGTAATTGTCTATTAACTACTGGATTTGATTACTGAATCGACCTTTTGGTTTTTTCCCTTTCCGGGTTTTTCACTGAAAAGGTCTTGTCGTTCCTGCTGTTGGTTCACTTTTAACTGTTTGCGCGTTTGGCTCACTCTCGAGTTAAGGCGGTTATATTTTCTGGACCGGGAGAGCGCTAAGCGACCCGATCGCCCCCAACCAACGGCAATGAGGGAAGGAAATAAACAAGTCGTAGATAGGACGGTCCCCGAAGAAATTGCCAATCAAGCCTCTGTTAATTCGCTCACCGGTAACATGTCGCACCTCGAAGAGGTCGTTGCCGCACTAGCAATGTCACAACCCGCATTTTCCCTCATACATAAATATATAAATATATGATCAGAGTCGGGGAAAATACGCGATGTGATGTCACGTCCGGTAGGCAACAACTACCGACGCTCAGACTTCTTTATTGCACAGAACTATCTTTCAAAGAAGGCATTTAAAGTTTAAAGTTGAAGGAAGTTTATCTTCGAGATCATGTCCCTCGGTCCAGTGGATCCACTAGTCCACCTGTAAGAGTATATAAATACGCAGCGGAAAATACTTTCATTTTATTCTAAGCGAGCACGACAACCAAAAAAATGTTATGAGGATATGCAATTTCCTGAGTTTAGTATACATAGAAGGTTCCGTATACGCAGTTTAAAGTAGATGATACTCATATAAAATCATGCTATGAAATTGAAATACAATTTTCTCGATACTTAAAATAAATATCATGCAACCTAACATAAAGCATTCTCAGAGAGCAAATAATCATCAGAAAGATGTACCAGCAGAGCAGCAAAATTAACAGTATACAGCTAGAAACTACTATGGGCGTCAACAAACTGACACGAACCCATAGAAAAACACAAAAGTGTCTACAAAAAAACAAAAGGACTCCTCGCCCAGGAGAGAGAAGAAGGCATCACCTTCAAGAGCCTGGGAGAGGCCACCTGACCACCAGCTCAGCTACACGCCAGAACCTGAGGCATTCAAAAGAAAGGAGTGTCTTAGCCCAAAAAGGAGAGCAAGAAAGCCGCACAAAAAGCTAGGTTGGATTACCAGATAGCAAGAGAAATATGAGTAATATACATTAATAAAGTCAACTCAATAAACGAGAACAAAGGGGAACTAGCAACAAGCGAGTCTAACCAACCACGTGTCCGTCCCTGCGGATCAGAGGTGATGGCCAAACTGATCAAAGCAAACCACGTGTCCAACATTGCGGCTCAGAGGTGATGGTCAAACCGATCAAGGCCAACTACGTGTCCGTCAGTGCGGCTCAAAGGTGATGGTCAAACTGATCAATAGCACAACAATATTTAACATTACCAACTTACCATATCGCAACAAGAACTCACCCTCAGGAATTCACTCGACGAATTTAGCTCACTCGACGAATTTAACTTAACCTCACGAGTTCACTCGACGAATTGAGATCACTCGTCGAATTGGACTTAACCTCTGGAGTTCACTCGACGAATTTAACTTAACCTCTCGAGTTCACTCGACGAATTGAGATCACTCGACGAATTTAACTTAGCCTCATGAGTTCACTCGACGAATTGAGATCACTCGACGAATTTAACTTAGCACCCAGAAATTTTTACACAGCTACCATAAACCCTTCTAAATAAGACTGAAACCGAAAACTTACCATATACCACATTTTTACCTTTAACTTAAATAATCAAAACTAGCGTTGGTCAAAATAAAAGAGAAGAAGAAGAAGAAGGGTCTTTTTGCCTTAACCGAAAGCCAGCACTGCAAAGCCTCCTTCACCGAAGAAGAACTCGACGCGAGCTCTCCTAAACTACGCTCCGACGAGATATCCGACCACCTCCACCACCGAAAATCACCTTCGACGAAGCTCTAACCTCCGACCTCCTCTCTCTCTCTCGACTGGAGCTCACGAAATGAGAACTGGGAGACGTCCTTTATCAGAAGAAACGAGAAATCATATTTATAGACTTAGGAAAGTGGATTTCCATGGATTCCATTGAGTTTCTCGCGTATAAATTTCTATCAGAATTTTATATATGAATTTTTTTTATAAGAAGAATATGTATATATATAAATTTTGTAAAGAGTGTTGTAAGGAATTTCTTATAAAATATTTTATATGCTGAATAAATATGTCATACTAGGATAAATAAAGATTTTATCAAACGCGGCCTTGCGAATACTCGAGACGAACTAGGGCAACGCACCTAAGACGGTAACGCCCTCGCAACGACTGAATTAACGATTTAAATATAAATCAAAAATTCTGAGGCGTTACAATCACCACTCCTACAAGAAAGTTTCGCCCTGAAACTTTACAACACAAACGCCAATCGAGGAACAAGGAAAATGCAGACTTTACCAGGAGGAACGCACACCGAAAGGAACTAAAGGAACAGATGAGGATAAGATTCCCTCATCACATATTCCATCTCCTAGGATGCGCTCCTGACATCTAGATTTCTCCAGAGAACTTTCACCATAGGAATCAACTTCCTGCGCAAAAACCGATCTTGCATTTCCAAAATACAGACAAGCTCCTCAACATACGACAAATTGGGCTACAGCTGGGGCACAGAGTCTAGGACATGTCGGTCACTAAGCACATATTTTCGCAATTGGCTCACATGAAATACATCGTGAACACCAGGAAACGATGCAGGCAATTCCAGTCTATACGCAGACGCTCCGATGCGCTCAACAATCTTGAAAGGCCCCACATACCTGGGATCCAACTTATGGTTCTTCGCAAATCTCCTAACAACAGTTATCAGAGAAACCTTCAAAAAAATCATGTCCTCGATTGAAAACTCCAGGTCAGCCCTTCGCCGATTAGTGTACTTTTCATAGCGCTCCTGCGCCACACGAAGCTTCTCACGAACCTGAAACACAGCAATACTCATCTCCTCCAGGGCCTCTGGACCTAACAACGGCCTTTCACCCACTTCAGCCCAAAACAGGGGAGTCCGGCAACGCCTCCCATGTAGAGCTTCAAAAGGGGTCATCTGCAGGCTCTCTTGATAGTTATTATTGTAAGCAAACTCCATGGGCCCAAGACGCTCATCTCAAGCCCCTCCATGATCCAGAACGTAACATCTAATCATATCCTCCATGATTTGATTCACCCTTTCTGTCTGCCCATTACTTTGCATAAGCGGTAGAATATCTGAGATTGGTGCCTAAGGCTCCTTGCAAACTCTGCCAAAAATGGGGCATGTACCTGGAATCCCGATCTGACACAATGTTTACTGGCACACCATTCAATCTAATCACTTCTTGCAAATAAAGCGAGACAATCTTTTCCATAGAATAGTCAATCTTATAAGGCACGAAATGAGCACACATGGTCAACCTATCAATAATCACCCACACAGCATCATGCCCTCGGGGAGACTTTGGTAGATCGGTAATGAAATCCATAGAGATACTCTCCCACTTCCAAGTGGGAATGTCCAAAGGCGTCAACTTACCTCCAGGTCACTTATGATCCGCCTTGACGCACCGACAAGTATAACATTTAGACACGAACTTCGCAATATCATTCTTCGTACCTGACCACCAAACAATTTGCTTCAGATCGCGGTACATTTTCGTAGAACCATGGTGGTAGGCAAGGCTAGAATCATGAGCTTCATCACAAATCTTTGCATGAATCTCATCAACAACGGGAACGCAGAACCTACCACCATATCTTAAGGTACCATTTTCATTAATCGAGAAATCCGGCAACTCTCCCTTTTCGGTCCTACCTCGAAGATGCTGCAGTTCTGGATCATCATTCTGATGTAACCCCGTAAGAGTAATCCAAGAAAGATCTTCAGTTTTCACACTAGACAGTCCAACCGTAGGCTTCACAGCTATATCCATCAAATAAAAATCCTCCACTAGAGACTACACAGAGAGATTATTGAAATAAGCCGACTTTCTACTCAAAGCATCAGCTACCACATTCGTCTTGCCTTGATGATAAAGAATTTTCACTTCATAATCTGCAACATACTTCATCCATCTGTGTTGACGCAAATTAAGCTCCTTTTGAGAGAAAACATAAATCAAGCTCTTATGGTCTGAATAGATCTTGTAGGACACTCCATATAATAGATGCCTCCACAGCTTCAAAGCATAGATCACAGCTGCAAATTCCAAGTCATGTGTAGGGTAATTTCTTTCATGAACCTTCAATTGCCTAGACCCGTATGCAATCACTCTCCCTTCTTGTATCAGAACACAGCTGAGACCAACTCGAGACGCATCCACATAAACTGCAAACTCTACATTTTTAGTAGGCAGATCCAAGACAGGAGCAGAACCCAACTTCCTCTTCAACTCTTGAAAAGCTTCTTCACACTTATCACTCCAAACAAAAGCTGCGTTCTTCTGAGTAAGCTTAGTCAACAGCTCAGACAGTACTAAAAATCTTTTTTCAAACCTTCGATAATACCCTGCTAACCCCAAGAAACTTCTTATTTCCTTCGGCGAGGCCGGTCTCTTCCATTCAAAGACCTCAGAAATTTTTGTCGGGTCCACAGAAATCCCCTCTTTACTCACGACATGGCCCGGAAAAGATACCTGAGAAAGCCAAAATTTGCACCTGCTCAACTTGGCATACAACTTATGCTCTCTCAAAGTTGATAGAACCAAACGCAAATGCAGGTCATGATCTTCAGCGCTCCGTGAAAACACTAGCACATCATCGATAAACACCACAACAAACTGATCCATAAAGTCTTTAAATACTCTATTCATCAAATCCATGAAGGCAGAGGGCGAATTTGTCAACCCAAAAGACATTACCAAGAACTCAAAATGTCCATACCGGGATCGAAAACAGTACGTGGCACATCTGACTCCCGAATACTCAATTTGTGATAACCCAAACGGAGATCAATCTTCGAGTAAACATAGTTACCTCGCAACTGATCGAACAGATCATCAATTCTCGACAACGGGTATTTGTTCTTGATTGTCATTTTATTCAACTCTCGATAGTCAATGCACAGCCTCATCGATCCATCCTTCTTCCTTACAAACAGAATAGGCGCACCCCAAGGCGAAGAACTAGGCCTAATGAAGCCACACTGCAAAAGCTCATCCAACTGGGTACGCAGCTCCTACAACTCACGCGGCGCCATATAATAGGGTGCCTTTGCAATCGGACGAGCACCGGGCTCAAGGTCTATAACAAACACTACCTCACGCTCAGGAGGAAGACCAGGAAGACTGGCGGGAAACACATCTGGAAACTCTTGCACCACTGAAATACCATCAACCTGAAGTACTCTACAAGCAGTTTCTAAAAGAGGAACAAGGTAGGCACTACCACCGGAGTCCAAATATCTCTGAGCACACATGGCGGAGATAATCAGGGAATCCTGCGTGTAATGCCATACACACTCAGGGGTTGGTCATCAACTATTAGAATATCTAAGTGCTTAGCCTGTTAAAGTAAGAACGGAACATATTGAAAAGAGAAAAGAGGAACACGGGAAGAAATAGAGAGGGGCAATGATAATACTCATATTACTTCATAATTGATAATACAGAACATTGATGGATACATTGCAATATATATAGAAACTAAGAAGTAAAAACATTTCAGGAAAACAAAGCATAAAGGAGCGGAACTCGAACAACCCATCAGTTAGATCCTTCGACTTCTGCAGAATTCTTCAGGTATGATTTAATGCATTTCTTGGTCTTCTTATCAGGTATGGTCTCTTCCTCTTCAGCATTAATGTTTCTTAACTCTTTCCTTGGTAAGACTCCAGCATTATTCATCTCAACACCCCCTCTTAATGCTGAGTCTAATTCTGAAATAAGTGCAGATCGAAAGAAAACAAAAGAGCTGATTGGCAGTGGTTTAGTCATGATGTCGGCAAGCTTTTTGTTTTTAGGATAGAACAACAGTTCAACCCTTTTTGATTCTACCAGATCCTTGAGGAAGTGAAATCTGAGATCAATATGCTTTGTACGATTGTGGAACACAGGATTCTTGCTTATGTTGATGGTGGCAATGTTATTACACCATATTGTGATGGACTTTGATCTTTCTTCCTGAAACAAATCTTTGAACAAACCTTGAAGCCAAACTGCTTCACAAGCAGCAGCACAGGCTGCAACATACTCAGCTTCTGCTGAAGATAAGGCAACAATTTTCTGTTTTCGAGAGGACCAAGATATAACTTTATTTCCAAACAAGAAAATATACCCACTAGTGCTTTTTCTATCTTCTGTATCACCTCCCCAGTCACTATCAGTGAAACCAATGAGTTCAAAAATTTCTTCTTTCTTATAGAGCAATCCCAAATGCTTTGTGCCTTTCAAATACCGTAAAATACGCTTGGCTATGATGAAATGTTCTGAGCTGGGTTGAGACATATACCTGGAAGCAATGCTGACTGCATTCTCTATATCAGGCCCTGTGTTAGTGATGTAGATGAGAGAGCCAACAAGGCTTCTGAAATCTTCTTCAGGTGCAGCAGTGGCCTGATCCTTTTTCATCAGTTTGATATTGGTTGCCATGGGGGTTGGTGCAAGATTGCATTTAGTCATACCAAACTTCTCAAGAAGCTTTTCAATGTATCGTTCTTGATTGATGAAGATATTTCTTGGCTGCTGCCTTATTTGCAGCCCAAGGAAATAATTCATTAATCCAAGATCGCTCATTTCATACTCATTCTTCATAATTTCTTTGAATTGCTTTACAATTTCAGAGTTGCTTCCTATAAGATTAAGTCATCAACGTAAAGGCACATCAAGAGAAAATGATTTCCTGTGAACTTTCTTGTATATAGAGATGGCTCATTCATGCTTCTTATGTACCCATTTCCAGTGAGATAGCTGTCAATCTCTTGGTTCCATGCTCTTGGAGTCTGCTTTAATCCATAGAGGGCCTTTTGAAGACGAAGAACCTTTTCTTCCTCTCCCTTCTTCACAAAGCCTTCTGGTTGTTGTCCGTAGACCTCTTCTTCAATCTGCCCGTTGAGAAAAGAAGATTTTACATCAAGTTGGTGGTTTTGAAGTTCATGTTGGGCAGCAACAGCAATCAGAGCACGAATACTCTCCATACGCACGACTGGAGCAAAAGTTTCATGAAAATCAATGCCCTGTTTCTGAGTGTATCCTTTGGCCACTATTCTGGCTTTATACTTCACAACCCTTCCTTCTTCATCATGCTTTATTTTGTACACCCATTTTAAATTAATGACATTTTTGTTCCTTGGCCTGGGAACAAGTCTCCAGGTATTGTTCTTTTCGACCATAGCTATTTCTTCTTTCATAGCATCCATCCAATTTGGATCATTAACAGCAGCTGTGAAGCTCTCGGGTTCCTCCTTCATGAACATAATTCTATTAGTTTGAAGATAAATTTCAGCTAAGGATTTGTACCTTTTGGGAGATGATGACCCTTCATCAGAACTGGAATAAGAATGAGAAAGATCTTGAAAATCTGCTAGAGCATCCAAAGTAGTTTCTTCAGTTGGTGGTATGGATGTTGGAACATTTGTTTCATCAACCCCATTAGCAAGAGGAGTAGCAGAAGAAATCTGATCCCAACACCAAGATGTCCCTTCATGAAAGACAAGGTCCCGAGAGATGAACAGCTGTTGAGTATCAGGGTTGTAAACACGATATGCTTTTGAGTGCTGGCTATATCCGAAGAAAACCCCTTTCTCTGCTTTCATATCCAACTTTTTTCTGCTTTCTTTAGGAATATGTCGAAAGACAAGACATCCAAATGTTCTGAAATGCTAAACATTAGGCTTTCTTCCATACCAGGCCTCATATGGAGTCATAGCATTAAGACTCCTGGTAGGAGATCTATTAAGAACATACACAGCAGTATGCACGGCCTCTGCCCAGAACTCTTGTGGGATGTGATGATGATGCATCATAGCTCTGACTCTCTCGATGATTGTTCGATTTTTTCTTTCAACAACTCCATTCTGTTCTGGTGAACGAGGAGTTGTGAGTTCTCTATGAATGCCTTGATCTTTGCAGAAAGTAGTGAACTCCTCTCCAATGAACTCACCTCCACGATCAGTTCTTAGCTTCTTTAGATTGAGACCACTCTCTTTTTCAACTAGAGCCTTGAATTCTTTGAATTTTGCGAATGCTTCTGATTTTTGCTGCAAAAAATAAACCCAGGAATACCTGGAAAAATCATCAATAAGACAGAAATAGTACATCATACCAGACTTGGTAGAAGTTGAGGCAGGGCCCCATAAATCAGCATGGACCAGCTCAAGGGGCAGCTTGGCTCTCCAATTTGCAGATTTTGGGAAGACCAATCTATGGCTCTTGCCCATAATACAATCAACACAGGTGGAGTCATCATTTTTGAGTTCTGGTAAACCCAAAACCATATCTTGAAGTTTCTGAAGATCCTTGTGGTTTAGATGGGCAAATCTGTGATGCCATAATGGTAAAGCTGGATGCTTAGGAGGTTCCATGAGCAAAGGAAACATTTTGTTAGTGGACATTTTAACAGATGCAATATGATCATTTGTTTGTTTGTGAAGAATATGGCAGTGTTCTTCTTCAAATGTGATGGAGTATCCATGCTTCATGAGTTGTCCAATGCTGAGTAAACTCTGAGTAAGAGAGGGGACAAAATGCACCTCATCAATGTACTTGGTTTTACCATCTTTTGTCTGAACAGCCACAGTTCCTGTCCCTTCAATGGTTAAGGTTTTTCCATCCCCAAGAAAAACCCGGGCTTTTATGTGATCATCAAGTTTAACAAACATTTCTTTAAATGGGGTCATATGATTTGAGAACCCACTATCTAAGAACCAAGTTTCCTGCAGTGCACCATGTGTGTTATACCCAGCCATGAATAATTTTTCTTCATGAAATTTAACCTCTTCTTTCTCTTTCCCTACTTCTCTATTTTTTGACCAACAGTCTTTCTCCATATGGGTAGGCCTTTCGCATATTTTGCATTTGTAAAAACAGTCATAAGCAGTATGATTTCCTCTCTTACATAAAGTGCAGAAAAGTTGTGAGTTATTTCTACCTTCTCCTTGTCTTCTTTTCCCTTTGTCCCACATGAGAGGTCCAGTCTCCTGACTTTGACCTTCAGATTGAGAGATCTTAGTTTTAGTTTGGAAAGCTTGCTCAAGAGGTTCATGAGATCTCTTAAGTCTCTCCTCATGGGCCAAAAGTGACCCCATGAGTTCAGTAATGGAGAGAGTTTTTAGATCTTTTGTTTCCTCAATGGTTGTGACTATGGGATCAAATTTAGGTGGAAGGCAACGTAAGATTTTAGGAGCAATTTTTTTGTCTTTGAGTTTGTCTCCCAAATTCCTAATCTGATTTACAATGCCCATTATCCTTAAGACAAAATCTCTGATGGATTCAGATTCATTCATTGCAATAGCTTCCCAAAGTTTCCATTGGTGTTGAAGTTTAATAGTTATTACCTTTTCTGAGCCTTGGAACTCATTGAACAAGATGTCCCATGCCTCTTTGGGTGTAGAAGCCCCCATTATTCTCGGGTAGATTTCTTTGCTTACTCCTTGATGTAGAAGAAGAAGTATCTTTGCTTCAAGCTCGGCTCCTTCAGCCAGTTTCTGACGTTGATCTTCATCAGTGACTTCTTTGTCTTTGGATGAGGAGGACATTGCCTTCTCAGGTGCAGGCTTGATCATGTCCCAAAGCCCTTGAGATTGGAATAAAAGCCTCATGTGGGTACTCCAGAAATCATAATAATCCCCATGAAAAATGGGAACACCATTTTGAGTAAATTGAAACATGTGGGAAGCATTAGAGGTGGCCATATGATGAGAAAGAAAAGAGAATGGGAATGATACAAATAAGAATCGAGACAAGAAAAACTCTTCCTACTCTGATGGCATCCACACTTCATACACACAACAATCGACAACCAGCTCTGATACCACTGTTGAAGTAAGAACGGAACATATTGAAAAGAGAAAAGAGGAACACGGGAAGAAATAGAGAGGGGCAATGATAATACTCATATTACTTCATAATTGATAATACAGAACATTGATGGATACATTGCAATATATATAGAAACTAAGAAGTAAAAACATTTCAGGAAAACAAAGCATAAAGGAGCGGAACTCGAACAACCCATCAGTTAGATCCTTCGACTTCTGCATAATTCTTCAGGTATGATTTAATGCATTTCTTGGTCTTCTTATCAGGTATGGTCTCTTCCTCTTCAGCATTAATGTTTCTTAACTCTTGCCTTGGTAAGACTCCAACATTATTCATCTCAACATAGCCTTGCATTGGATGACATCATTATTTTTGGATAACCAATCCATGCCCAAAATCACGTCGAAGTCTTCCAACTCTAACACCTTGAGATCGGCAACAATTAGGAACCCTCCTAACAAAATCAGACACCTCTTGACACTCTGGTTTGCTACCACAGAATCACCGGATGGAAAACGGACGCAGAGCGGCTCGCCCACTTGATCAACGGTCCAGCGATGACGGTCAATGAACTTTTTCGCCACACAAGACTGGGTGGCACCCGAATCAAAGAGAACACGCGTTCATCGATTCCTTACCTTAAACTCGCCTAAAGAACCATCACAACACAACGCTAACGCAAAACCAAAAGAGTCATACAGGAGAAGCTAATGAATAGACTGAAAACTAACCTGAAATCACTTGGGTAGAACATTGGGCTTCTTCCATAGTCACGACATTCAATACAGCTTTTCCCCGACCTATCTGCTACTACTGCTGTTGCGGCGGCGCCAATGCCTAAAGAGGAGCGGTCTGGCTAGCAGGCTGGAACCGCAGGCACTGATACTTCATATGCCCTTTCTGACCGCACTGGAAGCACGATCTATCCTTCACCCGACAGTGGGCAGCCCCATGCCCCTTTCGACCACAGTGAAAGCACACCTTCTCTTTAGACCAGCAGTGGGACACATCATGCCCCTTCCACTTGCACGACCCACAGGTAACCTCACCTTTCGACTCACCTTGGATTGCTAGCATTTGAAGTTGCCTCTGCGCGACCAACCACTTAAAGCACTTCTCGAACAGGTGACCCAGACGGCCACAAAAACTGTACGCTGGCCCGCCCTTTTTGCTTAGAGCAGGACTACTGGTCTCCTCACCTTTTCACTTTGCTTTCCTTAACTCTTTTCCACGGTTCTTGGCATTATCAATCGCCTCAACCTTCAGGGAAGCTTCTACCGTATCCGAAAAGGTCTCAGATCGGTAAGCGCATGCTAGCTGCTGAATCTTGCTGCGCAGACCTCCCAGAAACCGCTTCACCATGCCCTATTCTGTGGCCACTAATTTTGGAGCAAACATGCTCAATTTGCTGAATTCAATCTCATATTCATCAACTGTGAGTTGCATTTGCTTTAAGTGCAGAAAATTATTCATCAATCTGTCCCGCTCAACTGTTGGCAGAAACTTCTTCAACAACATTCCTTTGAACTGATCCCACGAACACCCATCTGCAAGCCCTTCTTTCTCTCTAATCCACCAGCCTTTCGCAAGGCCCTTCAACTAGAATGCATCGACCATAACCTTTTGGTCGGCGGAAATTCCCGAGTAGGAAAACATTTCCTCCATTACTATGATCCAAACCTCTGAGACCGATAAATTATGTATTTTTGCGTGTTTAGGCAATTAGAAGTGGTGCGGCCCCTTCCCGCAATGTTGGCGACAGCAATACCTCTGCTTCTACAATTACTAGTCCATCGTCCGCTGAGACGATCAGAGTGATCACGGAGCGGTGATTGTTGTGTTGGATGCAAGACAGGTCGGACTGGCACCAAATGCCTCACCTGATATACCTGCTACACCTGAAGTGGACCCGGTGTCGGTTGCTACTGCAGTGCGGATTGTTGAGCCCCGAGCTCGGGGGAACCAATTGAAGCATTTCTTGAGCTTCAACCCACCATCATTCTCAGGGAGCGAGGCAGCGATCCAAGCTGAGGACTGGTTGGCCAAAATAAAGAGAATACTGAACGCTACTGAAACAGACGAAGGGCAGATGGTAACCCTAACCACCTTCCTACTTGTTGGGGAGGCTAGGCTTTGGTGGGACGAAGAGGTGGAGCGGAGTTTCCAAGGGATACGGCTGCAACAAATATCTATGGAGGACTTCTCTAAGTCCTTTCTGCAGCCCTTCATACCTGAGGCAACCCGTATGCATCTACAGAACCAATTCTTCCTCTTGTTACAGAAATATATGAAGGTAGACAACTACCTCCACGAGTTTACCCGTCAAAATCCCAACTCACTCAATCTAATGTTTCTTAAGCTGCGCATTTACAAAAAGGGCATTCCCCAAAACGAAAGCATCTACTCGATCTCCACAATGAGGTGGTTCGCCTGGCACCACTTCATCGCAGATCAGTTCATAGAGAGAGAGGGAAAGATAGAGAGAGGGGGGAGAAGTCACTTAACCCTCGCGTTTCTCCCTTACCAGAAAAGAGACGGCGTCGCGGCCCGCCGGAGACCGTACCAGATCGAACGAATGCGCCCCAAGCCACTCTATGGATTCAACCACGCGGTCTTCTCTCCGGCAATTTATGGAAGCAAAACCAGAGCAGTATGAAAGTTCGAGCAAAATAATAATAATTTGTTACAGAAATGCGAGATTCAATCCTCTGGTCAAAGAGAGTTGGCACCAACTCAAATTTGTTTATATGAGAATGACGCCCATGACTTCTACTATGGATACTTCGTACAAATAATATGATCACCGTTCAACTGATTTAGGGTGATGATATTGTCGTGTGTGGCCCGCCATCCGGGTGGTTGGATGGGGTAGCCCGGGCGCATCATGGTTGGCTCTTGGCATGGATGCACGTGCATCCCTTTGGGCGTGCATGTCCCTTGGGCATGCCCCCCCCCCCCCCCCCCCCCGAGTGCCTGCTGCAATGTCTGTTTCAGTGACAGCGCTAGAAGTTGCTCCTACGATCGTCAAGGAAGACTTTACTTCTTTTTCTATTTCAAGTACTTGTAAGCAGAGTGGTGGTCTGTCACCCTCCCGAAGATTCTAACACGTGTAATTGCCTATTAACTACTGGATTTGATCAGCACTGAACCGACCTCTTGGTTTTTTCCCTTTCCGGGTTTTTCACTGAAAAGTCTTATCATTCATGTTGTTTGTTCATTTTTAAATGTTTGCGCGCTTGCTCACTCTCGAGCTAAGGCGGTTTGATTTTTCTGGACCGGGAGAGCGCTAAGCGACCCGATCGCCCCCAACCAACAGCAATGACGGAAGGAATTAAACATGTCGTAAATAGGACGGTCCCCAAAGAAATTGCCAATCAAGCCTCTGTCAATTCACTCACCAGCAACATACCGCACCTCGAAGAGGTCGTTGCCGCACTAGCAATGTCACAACCCGCATTTTCCCTCATACATAAATATATAAATATATGATCAGAGTCAGGGAAAATACGCGATGTGATGTCACGTCCGGTAGGCAACAACTACCGACGCTCAGACTTCTTTATTGCACAGAACTATCTTTCAAAGAAGACATTTAAAGTTTAAAGTTGAAGGAAGTTTATCTTCGAGATCGTGTCCCTCGGTCCAGTGGATCAACTAGTCCACCCGTAAAAGTATATAAATACGCAGCGGAAAATACTTTTATTTTATTCTAAGAGAGCACGACAACCAAAAAAATGTTCTGAGGATATGCAATTTCCTGAGTTTAGTATACATAGAAGGTTTCGTATACGCAGTTTAAAGTAGATGATACTCATATAAAATCATGCTATGAAATTGAAATGCAATTTTCTCGATACTTAAAATAACTATCATGCAACTTAACATAAAGCATTCCCAGAGAGCAAATAATCATCAGAAAGATATACCAGCAGAGCAGCAAAATTAACAGTATACAGCTAGAAACTACTATGGGCGTCAACAAACTGACACGAACTCATAGAGAAACACGAAAGTGTCTACAAAAAAACAAAAGGACTCCTCGCCCAGGAGAGAATAAGGCACCACTTTCAAGAGTCTGGGAGAGGCCACCTGACCACCAGCTCAGCTATGCGCCTGAACCTGAGGCATTCAAAAGAAAGAAATGTCTCATCCCAAAAAGAAGAGCAAGAAAGCTGCATAAAAAGCTAGGTTGGATTACCAGATAGCAAGAGAAATATGAGTAATATGCATTAATAAAGTCAACTCAATAAACGAGAACAAAGGGGAACTAGCACCAAGCGAGTCTAACCAACCACGTGTCCGTCCCTGCGGATCAGAGGTGATGGCTAAACTGATCAAAGCAAACCACGTGTTCGACATTGCGTCTCAGAGGTGATGGTCAAACCGATCAAGGCCAACCACATGCCCGTTAGTGCGGCACAGAGGTGATGGTCAAACTGATCAACAACATAACAATATTTAACATTACCAACTTACCATATCGCAACAAGAACTCACCCTCAGGAGTTCACTCGACGAATTCAGCTCACTCGACGAATTTAACTTAACCTCACAAGTTCACTCGACGAATTGAGATCACTCGTCGAATTGGACTTAACCTCTGGAGTTCACTCGACGAATTTAACTTAACCTCTCGAGTTCACTCGACGAATTGAGATCACTCGACGAATTGAGATCACTCGACGAATTTAACTTAGCCTCATGAGTTCACTCGATGAATTGAGATCACTCGACGAATTTAACTTAGCACCCAGAAATTTCTACACAGTTACCATAAACCCTTCTAAATAAGACTGAAACCGAAAACTTACCATATACCACATTTTTACCTTTAACTTAAATAATCAAAACTAGCCTTGGTCAAAATAAAAGAGAAGAAGAAGGACAAGAAGAAGAAGAAGAAGAAGAAGAAGAAGAAGAAGAAGAAGAAAAAGAAAAAGGGTCTTTTTGCCTTAACCGGAAGCCAACACCGCAAAGCCTCCTTCACCGAGGAAGAACTCGATGAGAGCTCTCCTAAACTACGCTCCGACGAGATATCCGACCACCTCCACCACCGAAAATCACCTCCGACGAAGCTCTAACCTCCGACCTCCTCTCTCTCTCTCTCGACTGGAGCTCACGAAATGAGAACTGGGAGACGTCCTTTATCAGAAGAAACGAGAAATCATATTTATAGACTTAGGAAAGTGGATTTCCATGGATTCCACTAAGTTTCTCGCGTATAAATTTCTATCATAATTTTATATATGAAATTTTTTTATAAGAAGAATATGTATATATATAAATTTTGTAAAGAGTGTTGTAAGAAATTTCTTATAAAATATTTTATATGCTAAATAAATATGTCATACTAGGATAAATAAAGATTTTATCAAACGCGGCCTCGCGAATACTCGAGACGAACTAGGGCAACGCACCTAAGACGGTAACGCCTTCGCTACGACTGAATTAACGATTTAAATATAAATCAAAAATTCTGAGGCGTTACAATCACCACCCCTACAAGAAAGTTTCGCCTCGAAACTTTACAACACAAACGCCAATCGAGGAACAAGGAAAATGCAGACTTTACCAGGAGGAACGCTCACCGAAAGGAACTAAACGAACTGATGAGGATAAGATTCCCTTATCACAGATTACATCTCCTAGGATGCGCTCCTGACATCTAGATTTCTCCAGAGAACTTTCACCATAGGAATCGACTTCCTGCGCAAAAACCGATCTTGCATTTCGAAAATACAGACAGGCTCCTCAACATACGACAAATTGGGCTACAGCTGGGGCACAGAGTCTAGGACATGTCGGTCACTAAGCACCAGTACATTTTCGCAATTGGCTCACATGAAATACATCGTGAACACCAGGAAACGAAGCAGGCAATTCCAGTCTGTACGCAGACGCTCCGATGCGCTCAACAATCTTGAAAGGCCCCACATACCTGGGATCCAACTTACGGTTCTTCGCAAATCTCCTAACAACAGTCATCAGAGAAACCTTCAAGAAAATCATGTCCTCGATTGATAACTCCAGGTCAGCCCTTCGCCGATTAGTGTACTTTTCATAGCGCTCCTGCGCCACACGAAGCTTCTCACAAACCTGAAACACAGCAATGCTCATCTCCTCCAGGGCCTCTGGACCTAACAACGACCTTTCACCCACTTCAGCCCAAAACAGGGGAGTCCGACAACACCTCCCATGCATAGCTTCAAAAGGGGTCATCTGCAGGCTCTCTTGATAGTTATTATTGTAAGCAAACTCCATGATCCCAAGACGCTCATCCCAAGCCCCTCCATGATCCAGAACATAACATCTAATCATATCCTCCACGATTTGATTCACCCTTTCTGTCTGCCCATTACTTTGCATAAGCGGTAGAATATCTAAGATTGGTGCCTAAGGCTCCTTGCAAACTCTGCCAAAAATGGGGCATGTACCTGGAATCCCGATCTGACACAATGTTTACTGGCACACCATTCAATCTAATCACTTCTTGCAAATAAAGCGAGACAATCTTTTCCATAGAATAGTCAATCTTATAAGGCACGAAATGAGCACACATGGTCAACCTATCAATGATCACCCACACAGCATCATGCCCTCGGGGAGACTTTGGTAGATCGGTAATGAAATCCATAGAGATACTCTCCCACTTCCAAGTGGGAATGTCCAAAGGCGTCAACTTACCTTCAGGTCTCTTATGATCCGCCTTGACGCGCTGACAGGTATAACATTTAGACACGAACTTCGTAATATCATTCTTCGTACCTGACCACCAAACAATTTGCTTCAGATCGCGGTACATTTTCATAGAACCATGGTGGTAGGCAAGGCTAAAATCATGAGCTTCATCACAAATCTTTGCATGAATCTCATCAACAGCGGGAACGCAGAATCTACCACCATATCTTAATGTACCATTTTCATTAATCGAGAAATCCGGCAACTCTCCCTTTTCGGTCCTACCTCGAAGATGCTGCAGGTCTAGATCATCATTCTGATGTAACCCCGTAAGAGTAATCCAAGAAGGATCTTCAGTTTTCACACTAGACAGTCCAACCGTAGGCTTCACAGCTATATCCATCAAATAAAAATCCTCCAGTAGAGACTACACAGAGAGATTAAAGAAATAAGCCGACTTTCTACTCAAAGCATCAGCTACCACATTCTTCTTGCCTGGATGATAAAGAATTTTCACTTCATAATCCGCAACATACTTCATCCATCTGTGTTGACGCAAATTAAGCTCCTTCTGAGAGAAAACATAAATCAAGCTCTTATGGTCTGAATAGATCTTGTAGGACACTCCATATAACATATGCCTCCACAGCTTCAAAGCATAGATCACAGCTGCAAATTCCAAGTCATGTGTAGGGAAATTTCTTTCATGAACCTTCAATTGCCTAGACCCGTATGCAATCACTCTCCCTTCTTGTATCAGAACACAGCTGAGACCAACTCGAGACGCATCCACATAAACTGCAAACTCTACATTTTTAGTAGGCAGAGCCAAGACAGGAGCAGAACACAACTTCCTCTTCAACTCTTGAAAAGCTTCTTCACACTTATCACTCCAAACAAAAGCTGCGTTCTTCTGAGTAAGCTTAGTCAACGGCTCAGACAGTACTAAAAATCTTTGCACAAACCTTCGATAATACCCTGCTAACCCCAAGAAACTTCTTATTTCCTTCGGCGAGGCCGGTCTCTTCCATTCAAAGACCTCAGAAATCTTTGTCGGGTTCACAGAAATCCCCTCTTTACTCACGACATAGCCCAGAAAAGATACCTGAGAAAGCCAAAATTTGCACCTGCTCAACTTGGCATACAACTTATGCTCTCTCAAAGTTGATAGAACCAAACGCAAATGCAGGGCATGATCTTCAGCGCTCTGTGAAAACACTAGCACATTATTGATAAACACCACAACAAACTGATCCATAAAGTCTTTAAATACTCTGTTCATCAAATCCATGAAGGCAGGGGGCGAATTTGTCAACCCAAAAGACATTACCAAGAACTCAAAATGTCCATACCGGGATTGAAAATAGTACGTGGCACATCTGACTCCCGAATACTCAATTTGTGATAACCCAAACGGAGATCAATCTTCGAGTAAACATAGTTACCTCGCAACTGATCGAACAGATCATCAATTCTCGACAATGGGTATTTGTTCTTGATTGTCATTTTATTCAACTCTCAATAGTCAATGCGCAGCCTCATCAATCCATCCTTCTTCCTTACAAACAGAATAGGGGCACCCCAAGGCGAAGAACTAGGCCTAATTAAGCCACACTGTAAAAGCTCATCCAACTGGGTACGCAGCTCCTACAACTCACGCGGCGCCATACAATAGGGTGCCTTTGCAATCGAACGAGCACCGGGCTCAAGGTCTATAACAAACTCGACCTCACGCTCAGGAGGAAGACCAGGAAGACTGGCGGGAAACACATATGGAAACTCTTGCACCACTGAAATACCATCAACCTGAGGTACTCTACAAGCTGTTTATAAAAGAGAAACAAGGTAGGCACTACCACCGGAGTCCAAATATCTCTGAGCACACATGACATAGATAATCAGGGAATCCTGACGTGGAATGCCATACACACTCAGGGGTTGGTCCAGCGATGACGGTCAACGAACTTTTTCGCCACACAAGACTGGGTGACACCTGAATCAAATAGAACACGCGCTCATCGATTCCTTACCTTAAACTCGCCTAAAGAACCATCACAACACAACGCTAACGCAAAACCAAAAGAGTCATACAAGAGAAGCTAATGACTAGACTGAAAACTAACCTGAAATCACTTGGGTAGAACATTGGGCTTCTTCCTTAGTCACTACATACAATATAGCTTTTCCCCGACCTATCTGCTGCTACTGCTGTTGCGGCGGCGCCAATGCCTAAAGAGGAACGGTCTGGCTAGCAGGCTGGAACTGCGGGCACTGATACTTCATATGCCCTTTCTGACCGAACTGGAAGCACGATCTATCCTTCACTCGACAGTGGGCAGCCCCATGCCCCTTTCGACCACAGTGAAAGCACACCTTCTCTTTAGACCAGCAGTGGGACACATCATGCCCCTTCCGCTTGCACGACCCACAGGTAACCTCACCTTTCGACTCACCTTGGATTGCTAGCACTTGAAGTTGCCTCTGCGCGACCAACCACTTAAAGCACTTCTCGAACGGGTGACCCAGACGGCCACAAAAACTGCACGCTGGCCCGCCCTTTTTGCTTAGAGCAGGGCTACTGGTCTCCTCACCTTTTCACTTTGCTTTCCTTAACTCTTTTCCACGGTTCTTGGCGATATGAATCGCCTCAACCTTCAGGGCAGCTTCTACCGTATCCGGAAAGGTCTCAGATCGGTAAGCACATGCTAGCTGCTGAATCTTGTTGCGCAGACAATCCCAGAAACCGCTTCACCATGCCATATTCTGTGGCCACTAATTTTGGAGCAAACATGCTCAATTTGCTGAATTCAATATCATATTCATCAACTGTGAGTTGCATTTGCTTTAAGTGCAGAAAATTATTCATCAATCTGTCCCGCTCAACTGTTGGCAGAAACTTCTTTAACAACATTCCTTTGAACTGATCCCACGAACACCCAACTGCAAGCCCTTCTTTCTCTCTAATCCACCAGCATTTCGCAAGGCCCTTCAACTAGAATGCATCGACCATAACCTTTTGGTCGGCGGAAATTCCAGAGTAGGAAAACATTTCCTCCATTACTATGATCCAATCGTCTAGCTCCATAAAGTCAGCTCTCCCGTCATAGGTCGGCGGTCCTAATCACTGAAAATGCGAGACGAAGTTCATCTCTGGCGACAACGAAATAGGAGGCACCAAAGGAGCGAGAGGACCGGTATAGGCTGTGAAAGTGGAGGTTAGATCTTAAGTTAACTCTAGAGGGGGGGGGGGGGGTGAATAGAGTTTAAAAATTTTTTCCCTTAGTTTTATAGCGGAATTAAAAATAGTGATATATATATGTGTATATGAGAGTGTGTAATAAAAACTAAGTAAAGACAAGTAATAAAAATCAACACAACAACAAAACACAGAAATTTACAGCACAGAAGACACAAGGAATTTTATAGTAGTTCCTCAATAACCTGGGTACGTCTACTCTTCTATCACACTTGGTAGGATCCACTAGGTATTTTTGATAAGGTGCCCTTGTAACGGCCCGCAGACCGCCACAATTCAAAGTACTATCATAACCTATTCTCATTAATCCATATGCGCATTAAAAGGTAATAGAAAGCATTTCCAACATTTATACACAATGAGAATGCACATACACTGTCATAAGCAACAAAATACTCTATTACATTCTTAAATAAGTCCAAACTAATTATACGTGGCTATATGTAAACAGGAATTTCTACAACGATAATAATTTAAAAGCTAAGCACAAAACTCCTAAGGAAAGGAGCTGTTCTTCGCATCTTTAGCGGTGACTGGCATGCGACTTCCCTGTACCTAAAAATTTAGCATTTGAAACCGTTAGTCTTTCATAAAGACTAAGCGAGGCGCTATTTCTTTAACCTGCTATACAATCAAGCATGCATAATATTATGTATAACATTTATATAAACAGGTAAGAGCAGTACTAAGCAATGTGTAATATTCTAGCAATTGTATAACATGTACAATAATCTTAAGCATGTGCAGGTACAAAAGTAAAGGAGCATTCCATACAATTATCTTTCATAAATTTGATTCATTAGGTAGTATTAGGGGCGAGTGAATCCATTTCATTTTCATATACATGGTTCATTCATGTTTCATGCTTTGGGCCCACCCCAAAGGGTCTTCGTGTTCCAAAACTAGTTTGGAATCAAACATATTCATATATTCATTCGTATGCTAGCCGTTCATTCGCTCATAATAAAACCTCATGTCGACACGTTTACATACAGTGATTTATTTTATTTTATAATCCCCTCAAAATTTTCATTCGCCTGTTTGCCTTATACAAGACCATACATTCTAGCGAGAATTAGTTTCAATGATTTATAAGCATGCTTCATATCATCACATACCATAAACATATTTTTCCCTTTTTACATAAAAGTACGTATAGCAGAAAATAGTTGAAAACTATGCATAGATTAAACAAATAGGTCTCACCATTCCCTTTTCCTTTCCATTGTCAAGTCCCACGTCATCGTCATGTCTATTGCGGGATGCCATCCTCCGGTATCTATTTAGCAACCATATTAATACAAATGTTTACACTATTGGGGTTGCATCACATAATAGCTACAACGATGATTCCTAGGGTTGACGTAGACATAACTAAGGGACTCAATTTCAAACAGCCCTCCCTAAATACGAGAGATAGACACATTTATAAGGGGCAGCATAAGGGGCAAGTAAACAGCAAAGCACTGAAACAAAGCAGCTTGCTAGGAATATTAATATACATAAATGCTGGAGTAACATAAGGGACAGCAGCTGGCCAGCTAAGAGGTAAAAGTCTCAAATTCATACCCAACAGCAATAGTAAAACGGGCTGCATAAGGGACACCAAAACAGCAATGTATGCAGCCTGTTACAGGGACCAAAAATAAAACAGCAAAGCTGACAAGGGCAGCAGTCAGTCAACCAAGGGAGGAAACAGGGCAGTCAATCAAAGTAAAAGCCCCAAAGAAGAAGGCCTTTTGACTCAAAGCATAGCATAGTCGGCCATCACAAGTAAAACAAGAGCAGAAAAAATCTAACTCAAGCAGCAGCCGGCCACAAAATTTAAACAGAAAAATACTAAAGCCCAGTACAGCAGTGACAGTCATTTCTCCTCACAGTATACCCTTCTCCAAACAGGAATTAACCCAAGCAATTAAGTAAGATAAACAATGCTGAAACCAGCCAATATGAAGAACAAAATCCCCACAAAGAACCCATATCATCTTCACCAGCACAAACACACTACCACCCACACAAATATATTTCAGCCCACCAGAAGTTACTGCTAGGTTCAATAGAGCCCCATGGAGCACAATACAACCTAGTTATGGAAAACCCCCAACAAACCAACTTAACATCAAGAGGACCTATGGAGTGTGAAGGCTGGTAACATGGCTTACAACATAAATCCCCCCCCCCCCAAAGCAAGAGAAAACATGAAAATATAGCAGGAAAAAGGAGGCTTAGAGTGAGCTTAACAAAGTCGAGCACGAAGGCGGCACCAAGTCGTAAACCCGAGGAAGTCCAGTTCAAACGAAGCCTTCCTAACCTTGATCTCAACAGTACTCCAAGTACTCTGCCAACAATTGAGAAGAGGAGGAAGGGTAGATAAGGAAAAAGAGAGAGCAAGAGAGCCGAAGAACCAGAAGAAGAACTGCACTGCCCTAGCTGCGACAGAGATGAGAAAAGTTATAGTCGGTCGATCCCCTAATTCCTCCACCGCCTTATAAACCAATTAAATATAATATCAAACCCTTTGCTATCAGCACACCAAAAGCTGAATTGGCTATCAGCACATCAAGAGCTGGTAAAAGCTAATAGCACATCAACCACTATCAGCATCAATATTCCCCAACACTGCTAATACCAACACTTATAGAAGCACATGAACTCAGCAAAATTCACCCCTTAGACCACATAGAACAAGTCCCGACTAAAAGTCCCAATATCATATTCAATTGCTTCCTTATTCGCACATTATTTTGTTTCACTGTTTTACGCTTCATCATAGGGGATTGTAGTAAGTACATAATCTCAAATGTCAAATATCAGCAATGGAGCTTTTCGTTATCACATAAACATATTTGTGAAATATCATCATAGGGGCTAATTTTATTTGTTTACGTAACACATAAAGGATCATTAACGTAAAATGAAATGACTTAAAACCATGAAAATCAATAGACATGAATATAAGACTTACAAGGAAATGTTGTGCGTCACAATTCTTCCCTCCTTAGAAATTTTCGTCCCCGAAAATATTATTCGTCATGGTCGTTAAATAGTGAAGGAAAAAGATTCAGCATATTATCTTCTCGCTCCCAAGTAGCTTCGTCGTGGGGATGACCTTTCCACCATATTTGCACAAAATTGACGTCGCGATTACGTATCTTTTTGCTTTGACGATCAAGGATTTGATACGGTTCTGTTGGGCTGGATAAATCAGAATTGATTTGCACAGTTTCAATCGGTATAATCTTCTCCAGATCCTGTATGTATTTCCGCAGTGCCGAAACATGAAATACATTATGTAGTCGTTGCAATTCTTCCGGTAGCTCCAGGCGATAAGCTACTTCACCAACTTGTTCAATGATAGGAAATGGTCCGATGTATCGTGGACTCAATTTTCCAAGTCGTCGTATTCGCGTAGCTCCTTTAAAGGGTTTTATTTTGATGCATACCTGATCACCCACCTGAAATTTCACGAGGCGGTGTCTAACATTATAATACTTTTGCTGACGATCTTGTGCCACTTTCATTCTTTGCTGGATGAGTGCAATTTTCTCATGCCACTTATCCATCTTCTCTTTATTATATAATTGTCTTTCGCCATCTTCAGCCCAGCTTAAGGGTGTTCGACATCGACGACCATACATCGCCTCGAACGGAGCCATCTGAATAGAAGACTGGCAGCTATTATTATACGAAAATTCTACCAGTGCTAAATATTTTTCTCATGATCCTTGAGGTCAAGCACCACCATTCGTAATAAATCCTCCAAGAACTGAATAGTCCGTTCTGACTATCCATCTGTTTGGGGATGAAACGCTGTGCTGAATAATAATTTTGTTCCCAAACGCTTATGGATTTGTCTCTAGTTATCTGACGTGAATCGACCATCACGATCAGATATAATCGTTCGAGGAATTCCATGCAGTTTTATAATGACATCCATATATAACTCGTTTAATTTTTTAGGTGGTCCATCTTGACGCACAGCTATGAAGTGAGCGCTCTTTGTAAGCCGATCAATAATCACCCATATGCCGTCATGACCTTGTTTACTACGAGGTAAGGCAAAAACGAAGTCCATTGCAATGTCCTCCCATTTCCATTCTGGTATTGGTAGCGGATGAAGGTAGCCTCCAGGCTTTTGATGTTCAGCTTTCACAATTTGACATGTATGACACGACGCAATATACTTGATCACATCTTTCTTCATTCCAGGCCACCAGAAGTCCTCTTTCAAATCGTGATACATTTTTGTTCGGCCAGGATGAATTGAGTAAGGCGTGTTATGAGCTTCATACAGAATATCTTTTCGCAGATTGTCTACATCCGGCACGCACAATCTCCCATTTATCATCAATAATCCGTCCTGTTCAGCAAAACTTTAGGTTTCTCCTTTCTTTACCTTTTCCACTATTTCCTGGAAATACACATCCTTTGGTATGACTTCTACAATTCTATCCTTGAGTGTATACCTAATCTGCATCTGAAATAGTTGTGCCTACTTATCCTCCACTGTAAAAATAGGAACTATCTCCATCTTCTCCAATTCACGTAAGAGGTTTCTATTGTACACTTTCACAGTTGAGAATGCAACAGTATGCTTACGGCTTAGTGCATCAGCAACCACATTTGCTTTTCCCGGATGATATTGAATATCCACTTCATAATCTTTAATAAACTCTAACCATCGCCGTTGACGAAGGTTTATTTCTTTCTGCGTGAATATGTACTTCAAACTTTTGTGGTCTGTAAATATTTCACATCGCACACCGTACAGATAGTGACGCCAGATTTTTAATGCAAAAATTACTGCGGCCAGTTCTAGATCATGCGTTGGATAATTCCTCTCTGCATCTTTCAATTGACGAGAAGCATACGCAATCACCTTTCCGTGCTGCATCAACACACAGCCTAAACCTTTGTATGATGCGTCACTATAAATTTGAAAGCCGTCTGTTCCGGACGGTAAGGTTAACACCGAAGTTGTAGTTAATTTTTCTTTTAGTGTCTCAAAGGCCAACTGGCAGTTTTCATTCCACTGAAAGGGCACATTCTTCCGTGTTAGCTGCGTTAACGGTAATGAAACTTTTGAAAAATCTTTCACAAATCGTCGATAATACCCTGCCAACCCGAGGAAACTCCGCATCTCTGTCACATTTGTCGGTTGCGACCAGTTAAGTACTGCATCAATCTTTGCAGGATCAACTGCTAAACCCTGTGCAGTTACCACATGCCCTAAAAACGATACTTCATTGAGCCAAAACTCACATTTTGAAAACTTGGCGTATAATTGATGTTCCTTTAATCGCTGCAGGGCTAAACGTAGATGTTGTGCGTGCTCTTCCTCAGACGTCGAATAGATGAGTATATCATCGATGAACACAATAATAAATTTGTCCAAATAGTCCGTAAACACGCGATTCATCAAGTCCATAAAAGCCGCTGGGGCATTTGTTAGCCCAAAAGGCATTACTATGAACTCATAATGTCCATACCTTGTGCTGAACGCAGTTTTAAAAATATTTTCCGCCTTAATTCGGAGTTGGTGATACCCCGATCGTAAGTCCATCTTCGAGAACACCTTCGCATTCACAAGTTGGTCAAATAAATCATCTATGCGTGGTAGTGGATACTTATTCTTTACCGTTAATTTGTTCAATTCACGATAGTCCACGCACAGTCGCATCGTTCCATCTTTCTTCTTAACAAATAACACTGGCGCTCCCCACGGTGATGTACTTGTCCGAATAAAGTTTTTGTCCATTAACTCCTGTAATTGATACTTTAATTCTACCAGTTCTTTCGGTGCCATACGATACGGCGTCTTTGCGACCGGTCTTGCTCCTTCCTCTAACTGAATTTCAAATTCGACTTCTCGCTCTGGAGGGTGTCCCGGCAGTTCTTCCGGAAACAGCTCCTGGAATTCACATACGACTGGCACCGTCATAATGTCCTTCTTTTCTCCAGTAGTTCTCTTAATCAGTACCAACATAACGTTGCATCCTTTTCTAATTTTCTTAGAAGTCTTCATTGCTGAGATTAGCATTTTCGATACCTCGTTTAACCCTCGGAATACAATAATCTGTTGATTTGCACACGTCACTGTGACTTCCTTTCGTTTGCAGTGAATAATGACTTCATGCTAGACTAAACAGTCCATGCCCAATATAAGATCAAACTCGGTTAGTGGTAAAACCACTGCATCTACCGTAAAGCTTTTATTATTCAAGTCAAATGAAACTACCGCCCACTGTTGTGAGGGAACTATTTGATTATTTGGCAGGGTAACATGCAGAATGTCTTGTATAACATAAGGCTTAACCGATATTGCAGTTAATATGGCAGTTGATATAAGTGAATGGCTGGCACCAGTATCAAATAAAACTCGAATTAAATGACCATTTGAATAAATCATACCAGTCACTACAGTGTGTTGTAGCCTCCTGCTGACTGAAATTGAAAACACGGGGTTGAACGCGACATTCTTCCTCTGCAAGGCCCCCTGGGACTAAAGAAGAAGCGAGAGATTCAGTCTCTTTTGCCACACCCAGCTGATAAACTTTCTGACTTAGAGGACCTGGAAATCTTTTCGCACTGCTTTCCCCTTCTTTTCGTTTTGGACATGCCCACTGACGATGCCCAGGCTGACGACAAACGTAGCACACATCACTGCACACCAAACACTGTCCTTTGTGGGCTTTTCCACATTTTCCACACTTCTGCTCCTGCCCCTGAGACGGCCTCTGTGGCTGCATTACACTACTACTCTCTGCTGGGCGGGACCGCTTCCCATAATCACCAGATTTCCATGAGGTACTTGGCTTAGCTGAGGATTCCTTACTTGACGTCCACTAAGATCTCTTTTTCCCGAATTCCCTTCTTCTCTGAACCTTTTCCGCATCGATCTCCATCAAACGCGCTTTCTGCACTAAGGCTCCATATTCCTGGATCTCCAAAGGAATCAAAATAGAGCGAATATTATCCCGTAAGCCATCCTGAAATCTTCTACACCTTTCTTTCTCATTTGGCACGAATGCTTCTGCATAGAATGCTAAGTTGGCGAACTCCGTCTCATACTCCAGCACTGATCGAGAACCCTGTACCAGTCGTAAGAACTTGTCTTGTAGCAATTTCTTCTCGGACTCAGGTACGAACCATCCTGTAAATTCTCGTACAAACGTAGTCCAGGAAACACTTACTTGTCCTCGGCCTGCCAACCATCCTCGGACATTTAACCACCATCGCTTTGCCTCCCCTTCCAGGAGGAACGTAGCTAAACCCACCTTTCGCTCGTCAGGACAAAGCATTACTTCGAAGATCGTCTCGACACGAGAGATCCAGTCTTCTCTCTCTAACGGAGACAACCCACCTCGGAAAGTTGGCGGCTTCAGCTCCAGGAATTGCTTCAAGTCTATATCCAGATGTCTTTGCTGTACTGGCACGACAGTCTCTGTGGAAGGTCCCGCTGGAGGGACTTCTCGTGCCATCTTAATTGCTTCAGCAAACAAACAAGCAATATCAGTCAACTGAGGCTGCGCCTGCTGTGGTTGCTCCACTGATAAATGTTCCTGCTGCGGCTGTTCTTGAGGCGTAGACTCATTACTTCCAGGCATCGCGTCCTGGACATTCCTCCGAGGATCCTTAACACCAAAACACGAACCAATTAATTGTCATAATGACGATTAAGTTCACGACCTAATAACATCATAACATCCTATTATAGACCTTTTGTCATATACACATACTCATTGCGGCCAGGCTTATTGAAAACCTGACTCTTATACCACTAAATTGTAACGGCCCGCAGACCGCCACAATTCAAAGTACTATCATAACCTGTTCTCATTAATCCATATGCGCATCAAAAGGTAATAGAAAGCATTTCCAACATTTATACACAATGAGTATGCACATTGTAAGACCCCCCCCCCCTCCCCAGACTGATCCGAGTTCAGGGAGGGGGGGGGGGGATCTTACTGCCCAAAGAAGACTACCGAGCGCTTTCCGGGTGGCGACGTCCCACCCACTTAAGCACTGAGCGGTCTCTTTGTCAGGCACAAGAATCATTACATCACATCAGATCGCACAGCGGAAGCAGATAATATAAAAAAAACAAGCACACTGCTTATATTATACATTTAAATATGGCCGGAGCCTATCGTTTACGAAATATTGCCTGAAGGCTACATAGTCCCAAAACAACAAGGAGCCCTAGGCTAGTCTTTATTCTCTCGCACTCACGTCTCTGAAGATAGGAGGAGAGGCTGGGGTGTCCGATCGGGCCATCTCTAAGGCACGTATCTCATCCTGCGGGGTGGGGGCTTCGCGCTGTCCCGTTTCCTGTGATTGGTTATAAGAAGTAACCGTTAGTCACAAAGCTAAGTAGAACAATACATCCCCTCCCCGGATCCTTATCCCGGGGGGGGGGGGGGGGGGGGGGGGGGGGGCGGCTAAAGGACAGAAATGAAATAGCCGAAGCAAGGAAGAGGGTTAGTAGCAGGTGAATATGTATTTATATATATGTATATATATATAGATAGGGCCGCTTGCCCTAAAGCCCGTATTTGCGCCGTATAGCAACCACACAACACTATATCGCGCAGACACACACCCAGGTATTCAAACCCGTACGCACACAAAAGACCCTGTGTCGACACAGTTTAGACCGCTTTCGTTCAAGCAGGGGAGCTAACCCCGCGGGCCTCACCGATGTGGCCGTCGGTGACAGTGGCCAGTCTTGCCACTTCTGAATGTAGTCGTACCGTATCATTCAGGCCCTCCTGTACAACTTGGTGTACCAACTGGATGTGAGCGACATCCGGCGAGCCGATTTGTAGGCTGACCAGCTGAGGCAAAACTGCATGTTCGGAGGGTGATAACCCGCTGCGCACATCTCCCTGTCGCCATGAGTCGTCAACCCACCCGCACCGGTACGAACGGTCTGCGAGCGTGACCGACCCGCCACTTCCAATCAATCTTCACCCGCTTTATATAAAACAAACCCTTAGGCCACGTGACAATTCTACTCGACCGGTCGCACGACCTTGGACCGGGAGGGTTAGCGGTATGAGGGCTCCTTGCTTGGGGCTAGCCTGGGAGGAGAGACTCAACTCCGGGTTTTCCCCAACTAAGGCCTCGCCGAAGGGAGGATAAGCACCGCATTTGTTGCCATGGCAGCTCTGCACTAGCAAGTAAATTAGGCCGAAGCAGGGGCCATAACACTAAACAGAAATGTAGGCCGAAAGCAGAGGCCATAATGATAAGCAGAAAGTAGGCCGAAAGCACAGGCCATAATGATAAGCAGGAAGTAGGCCGAAAGCAAAGGCCATGTAATAAACAGGAAAGTAGGCCGAAAGCAGAGGCCATAATGATAGGACCAGTGCAAGACTGGATTTAATTGGAAGTACAGGAAGTAGGTGCGGGGGGGGGGGGGGGGGGGGGGGACCAGTGCGAGACTGGATTTAAAGAAAAGTCCAGAAGTAAATACGGGGGACCAGTGCGAGACTGGATTTAATTGAAAGTGCAGAAAATAAGTGCGGGGGACCAGTGCGAGACTGGATTTAAAGAAAAGTACAGAAGTAAATACGGGGGACCAGTGCGAGACTGGATTTAATGGAAAGTGCGGAAAGCAGTAAAAGCATAAGAGGAAATGGTTAGTAGTCCAATCACTCCATAAGAGGAGGCTTCGATCAACGACTCCGTTCTTTTATTATCGTCGCGGCGGGGTTAAATTTCGGCGCCGCGCCGCGATGTCGTTCCGATTTTTGCGTTGCTTTTCCGAGCTTCGTCGGTTCTTTAGATTGATACGCATAATTTTGATAAGCATTTAAAATATGCGTCGAGGGGGCGCCGATTCACTTCGATGAATTTCGCTCTTTTCCGGGCGTCTATTTTTGCTTGTAAAAGCATTTAAGGGATCAAATCAAAAGGTCACACCTCCCAACTTTGATTGTATTTACAAAATACCTATACTTAGGGCCCCTAATTTTTGGGGAATTTTAGAAACTCATTTGTGCATTTTATTTCCTAAAATAAACTTTATAATGGGTTTTAAAAATAGTAAAACTCCTCCAAAAAATCCCCAAAAAATTACAGGAGGTGCTCCTAAGAGGGGGGCACAATTTTCATTTAGGAACTTTCTTTTGAAAAGGCCCCATTTTTCCTCAGAAAAATGGGGAAGGGAGAAACAGGGTTGGGGTGCGGTTAGAGGCAGGGAAGAGAGCAGGGGGCGCCATACCGGGCGCACTCCTTGGGTCCCCACAGCGGATACGCCGCGGATCCGCTGTGGGGGCGCACAGTTTGAGGCGGGGGCGGGGGTTAAGGAAATGGGGGCCGCTCGATCTCCTGGGGGAGATCGTGCGGCCCCCGCTCGCGCACGGGTGGCAGCCGCTGCCGCCTCTGGGCAGCGGCCGGCGCCGCCCCCGGTCGGTGCGCTGGGGGCCGGCGACTCCTCCGGGGTTGGTCCGGTGGCTTGGCGCCGCCGGCCACCGCCGGGGGAGGTGATACAGAGGGCGGGAGGCGGTGGCGTGGCCTGCATGGGCCATGCAGGCCCGCTGCGCCGCCGCCCCCGCCGAGGGGCTACCGGTCCCGCCCCCGGTCGGTGCGCCGGGGTCGGCGCTTACTCCGGCGGTGGCCCGGCAGCCTGGAGCTGCCGGCCGCCGCCGGGGGAGGGGGTTATCCTCCTACATGAAGTGCGGGGAGGAGGGGGAGGCCACGGGCGCCGCCGGCTGTGCCCGCCGGCGGCCCGACCGCCTCCCCTGTGCTGGCGCCGAGGTCCTTGAGGGGGACCCCCTCCCCCCCAGCGCCACCGCCGGCGCTGGGGGAGAGGGCTTCCTCGGCCGCCTCCTCCCCGAACCTTGCAAGGCTCGGGGCGGCGGCCGGTGGCGCTCCGGCGACAGGGGGAGGGGGGGGGGGGGGTCTTCCTCCGGGAGGTGGGAAGGAGGAGGGGAGGTGGTTCTACCTGGTGAGGGGCTCGGGTGGAGGGGCGGCCGGCCATGAGGGAGGAGGTGGTGGCGGCGGCTTGCTCCGGCAAGGGGGAGGAGGGGGTGGCTGGCTGGGGGGGCTGCCGGCAGAGGAGAGCTGAGAGGGAGAGAGAGGTGGTGTGGGGGGGATTGGAGAGGGGCTGCCCCCCCCCCCCCCTTTTATAGGAAGGAGGGGAGCTCTCCCCCCCTCTCCCTCCCTTCCACGTGTATGAAGGGAGGGTGAGTGGGGGGAGATATTTTCTCCCCCCCCCCCCCTTCCTTTCTCTCTCTTGCCCCTTGCCCCAATAGGGGCAGCCTCCCCCCCTTGGGGGGGGGGGGGGGGGGTTCTCTCTCCCCCCCTTTTCTTTAGCAATTTCGAGTTCGGGGGGGGGGGGGGGGGTTGACTAAGTCAACTTAGGGCGGGGTCCTCCTTCGCTCCCGGGGCACGATAAGAGTTGCCGGGGCCGATGCCGGGTTCGTGTGCTTTATATCTCGTGCGTTGCACTGAGGCGATCTGCATAGGACTAAAATGGCATACTCTCCATACGACCTCGTATCGAGACGCAACGAGTTCCGTTGTGCTTGTATTGGTCATACGATCCTAACGGAACTGGCAGAAGTCAATTCGGGGTTCGTACGACCATTATTCACAATAATGGGGTGGTGGCGCGCTACGATACCTAAAATGGTCATTTTCTCCAAATGACCTCGGATCGAAGTGCAACGAATTCCGTTGCGCTCGTATTGTCCATACGAGTTCAACGGAACTGACGGAAGTCAATTCGGGGTTCGTACGGTCACTATTCATAATAATGAGGTAGTGGCGCGCTACGATACCCGAAATGGTCGTTTTCTCCAAATGACCTCGGATCGAAGTGCAACGAATTCCGTTGCGCTCGTATTGTCCATACGAGTTCAACGGAACGGACGGAAGTCAATTCGGGGTTCGTACGGTCACTATTCATAATAACGAGGTAGTGGCGCGCTACGATACCCGAAATGGTCGTTTTCTCCAAACGACCTCGGATCGAAGTGCAACGAATTCCGTTGCGCTCGTATTGTCCATACGAGTTCAACGGAACTGACGGAAGTCAATTCGGGGTTCGTACGGTCACTATTCATAATAATGAGGTAGTGAAGCGCTACGATACCCGAAATGGTCGTTTTCTCCAAACGACCTCGGATCGAAGTGCAATGAATTCCGTTGCGCTCGTATTGTCCATACGAGTTCAACGGAATTGACGGAAGTCAATTCGGGGTTCGTACGGTCACTATTCATAATAATGAGGTAGTGGCGCGCTACATTACCCGAAATGGTCGTTTTCTACTGCTCGGGCCTACTTTTATTGGGCTCACTAGGGTCTAGTGGCCCAATAAAAGTTGGGATGTTACAATCCAATAAAAATATAGAGATTTTCGTCCCCGAAAATTGGCTAAAGTAGGGGTTTAAAGGATGACATACCTGGGGAAACAGTACCGGGTATCTCTCCCGGACGAGGGCTTCTGGTTCCCAGGTGAACTCTTCGCGTCCTCCGTTTGACCATAAGATCTTGACCATTGTGACAGTTTTGTTCAGCAGCTCTTTGATCTTGGAGTCCACTATCTTCACAGGTTTGAGTCGGACAGATCGGTCGGATTGTACTGATGTCGGTGGTGTGGGAAGGTGCTGCTCGGGTTGGTGAAGTACGCGTCTCAGCGAAGAGACGTGAAACACGTCGTGGAGGTTTCCTAGTTCAGCTGGCAGGGCTAATCTATAGGCCACCGGGCCAACTCTTTCGATGACTGGATACGGACCTAGATAGCGGGGGTCCAGTTTTTTCTGCCTCTTGATTCGTGATATCCCATGCATAGGCTTAATCTTCAAGAAAACCATATCTCCCACTTGGAATTCCACTTGCCGACGACGTGCATCGTAATACTTGGACTGCCGGCTCTGCGCTTCCAGCATGCGTTCCCGGATTAATCTTATCGCGGCGGTGGTATCGTCGATGTAGGTGACTCCCAAGGCTTCGGGGTCCTCATCCTGTGCCCAAGATAGCGGGGTTTGACAGCGTCTTCCGTAGAGGGCTTCGTAAGGTGCCATCTTGATGCTTGCCTGGAAGCTGTTGTTATATGAAAACTCTACCAGAGGTAGTAACTGCTCCCATGGCTCGTTGTGTTCCACAATGCATAATCGGAGAAGATCTTCCATCGCCCGATTCGTTCTTTCCGTCTGCCCATCGGTCTGGGGGTGGAAGGCGGTGCTAAAAGCTAATCTGGTTCCTAGATAAGCTTGCACTCTTCTCCATTCCTTCGATGTAAAGCGCCCGTCGCGGTCCGAGACGATTGATTTGGGTATTCCATGAAATCGGACTACCTGCTCGATAAATAGTCGGGCTAGAATGTCGACACCGTCACCTTGCCGGTTCGGGATGAATCGGGCTACCTTGGTGAGGCGGTCCACTACTACCCATATGGAGTCGTTACCTGCACGGGATCGGGGTAAGCCATGGACTTCCACTCCGGGATGGGCAGGGGTTGTAGTAGGCCTCCTGGGCTTCGACATTCTGCCTTGACCATTTGACAGGTCTGGCAGTGCGCAACATAGTTGGTGACATCCCTCTTCATTCCTGGCCAGTACAAGGTCCTTCGCAGGTCCGTATACATTTTTACTACTCCCGGGTGTATCGAGTACCTGGTCTGGTGCGCTTCGCGGAGGATTTCTTCCCGAATTCCTTCTATTGCGGGGACGAATATGCGGTGTCTGAACTGCAGGATGCCATCGTACAAATTGTAATCCTCCCGCGCACCATGTTGCAGGGCTTGAATGATCGGGGCTGCTTCTACGTCAATCTTCTGAGCTTCTCTTATCCTATTCCGGATGTCGCACTGTATTTCCATCCAGTAGAGCTGGGCCTGGTATTCCATCGGATTTCTGCCGGCGATGAGGATAATATCCATTTCCGCCAATGATTTGACTAACTCCTCTGGCACCATTTCTAACCAACTCCCGGTCCTCGGAGGCTGCCGACTCAAGGCGTCTGCAACCTTATTAGCCTTGCCGGGGTGGTACTGGAGGGCGAAGTCATAATCACAGAGAAATTCTAACCACCGGCGTTGCCGGAGGTTCAGCTCTTTCTGGGTGAAGACGTATTTGAGGCTTTTATGATCGGAGAAGATTTCACATCGTACCCCGTAGAGGTAGTGTCTCCAGACTTTTAATGCGAAAACTACCGCCCCCAGCTCCAGATCGTGGGTCGCGTAGTTTAGTTCATGCGGCTTGAGCTGACGTGAGGCGTAGGCAATCACCTTGCCATGTTGCATAAGCACGGCCCCCAGTCCTTTCAGAGAGGCATCAGCATAGATTTGGAAACCCTCGGTACCGGAGGGGAGGGTTAGGATTGGGGCCGATATCAGCCGGTTCTTCAGTTCGATGAATGTCGCCTCGCATTCGGGAGACCATTGGAAGGTCACATCCTTCCTGGTGAGAGAGGTAAGTGGTAACGCGATTTTGGAGAAACCTTCGACGAACTTACGGTAGTAGCCGACGAGGCCAAGGAAACTTCGGATGTCTGCTGCTGTCTTAAGTGGCGGCCAATCTCGTACCGCTTGCACCTTGGCTTGATCCACCGCTACTCCGTTCTTGTTGATGGTGTGTCCCAGAAAGCCGACTTCTTCCATCCAGAACTCGCATTTGCTAAACTTGGCGAAGAGCGAGTGCTCTCTTAGCTTAAGTAGTACCATTTGGAGGTGCCGGGAGTGATCGGTTTTGTTCTTTGAGTAGATGAGAATATCATCTATGAAGACTATTACGAAATGGTCCAGGAAGGGTTTGAATACCGTATTCATCAAAGCCATGAAGGCGGACGGGGCATTGGTTAACCCAAATTTCATTACCATGAACTCGTATAGTCCGTAGCGAGAGCTGAAGGCGGTCTTGGGAATGTCCTCTTCTCGCACTCTAAGTTGATAGTAGCCGGACCTTAAGTCCATCTTGGAAAAGACGGACGCGCCTTGCAGTTGATCGAACAGTTCATCTATCCGGGGTAGGGGATAGGTATTCCAGACAGTGAGTTTATTCAAACCTCTGTAGTCGATGCAGAGACGCAGCGATCCATCCTTCTTTTTAACGAACAGTACTGGGGCTCCCCAGGGAGAGGTACTAGGACGTACGAATCCTGCGTTGACTAACTCTTGTAGCTGCATCTTGAGCTCGGCCAGTTCCCTCGGGGCCATCCGGTACGGTGCTCGGGACACTGGTCGGGCTCCTTGAGTAAGTTCGATTTGGAAGTCCACTTCCCGTTGCGGGGGCAACCCGGGGAGTGACTCTGGGAAGATATCTGGGAAGTCCCTGATCACAGGTACTTTAGCGAGTACTTGCATCGTGTTCTCCATCTCAAAGTAGATTAGGTATATCTCGTCCTTCCGTCGAACTTCCTTGACGGTTTGTGCAGATGTTAAGATAATGCGGGTGACGGAGGGTATACCTGCAAGCGTGATAAATTGTCCATTTGGATTCTTGAGGCGGATTTCTCGAGTCGAACAATTGATTTGGGCGCTGTGCTCGGTCAACCAATCCATCCCCAGAATGATGTCGAATCTGGTTATTGCTAAGATGGTGGCGTTGACTTCAAACTCTATGCCTCCCAGCATTGCTTGGAAGGAACATTTCTCGGTGGAAGTCACGTCTGACCCATCCGGGAGTCGTATTCGGATCGACATCCCGGATGATCTCACCGTGTTCCCTTTGTCAGTGATGAAGTTTTGTGCAACGAAAGAGTGTGTGGCGCCGGTATCGAACAGTGTTTTAGCGGGATGACCTTCTACCAAAAGTAGACCTGATAATATATATACTATGATCATAAGCTTTTCACAAATATACAGGGGTAGGGATGACATATACAAAAGTCCCAATATATAAAGCTACAACATCTCCTAGGATATCATACTATCGGAAGTAGATACCTATCACTACGTCAGGAGCAGGACCGTGCTGGAGATCCAACGCGTATGCCTCGAGCAGTGCTGCTCTGCCCTGCCTAGCCGGCTCCCTCCTGCCTGCGGGACGTCCTCTGCGTCCACCTCGTCCTCTCTCTGCCGCTCTCTGTACTGCTCCTAAACCGGGTCTCCCGGTAGCCTGTGGGCAGAAGGCTCGTATATGCCCAGGCTGCTGGCATAGGTAGCAGTTCCCTGCGAAGGGAACATCTCGTCGTGCGGCTGGGATGACCTGAGGTGCTGGGGCTGGGGGTGCTGGTCGGGGATGGGGTGCTGGTCGGGGCTGGGGTGCCTGTCTATATGGCTGGTGACGCTGACGCTGTCTCCCGTCTCGGCCCTGCCTGCGAGGACCTACCCCTCTCTCTCGGCCCTGAGTCTGGGGAACACCTACGTGTCCCCTCCGCTGCTGGGCTACCATCCGCTGGTCCATCTCTAGAGCGGTGGCATGTGAGGCGATCGTGTGGAAGGATGCCTGGGAAATCATGATCAGGGCCTGACGGAGGTCGTCTCGTAATCCCCGGTAAAATCTGGCCGCCCTGTCCCTATCCGTGCCTACTAAAGTCCCGGCGAAGCGGGCCAGGTGGATAAACTCTCTCTGGTAGTCTGGAACCGTCCTATCTCCCTGCCTGATCTGTAGGAACCGTTCCTGGAGTGCCATCCGGTCTGCATCCGAAATGAAATGTTCTAAGAAGGCCTCTGAGAATTCCCCTCAGAGAATGGTGCTGAGGGGTCGTCCTCTAAAAGTGGAGCGGCTAGCTGCCCTCCACCAGTCCCGGGCATAGCCCTCCAACATGGTCACCACTAGGGACACTGCGGCTACTGCTGGGCACATCATTCCTACAAGAAGCTCCTCTACCCTCTCCACCCACTCCTCGGCCTGGATGGCTGACTCTGTACCCCGAAAGGTGGGGGGCCTTAGCCCTCGGAATGTCGTCAGCAGATCGGTGGGTACGGTGGCCTGCTGGGGTGGCCGTAAGGTGGCTGTCTGGAAGGCGGCCAACAGGGCTACCAGGGTCTGCCCGAGCTCTGTCTCTCCGAACGGAACTGTGGCTGGAGCGGTCTGAGCTGGTGGTGGAGTGGTAGGGTGGTACTGGTCTCGAGAGGAGGACCTTCCATTACTTGACTCCGGTATCTGGAGGAGTAACAAACGGGTGTCAGAACTTGCAAAAATAAGGGAATTTTGCAGGACTGAAAGAAAAGGAAGCGGAAAGCGTGTGGGTGTACTATCGTGCAGTCTCGAGTCCTTAACCTTAAACCTAAAGGGTCTACCAGGCTTCCGCTGCGTGGTTCGTCCCGAACCAAGAAACGGAACCGGGGAAGGGAGGATCGAAAGACTGCCCCATGTGGTCGGATCGTGGTAGCTCTGATCCATTTGTAAGACCCCCCCCCCCCTCCCCATACTGATCCGAGTTCAGGGAGGGGGGGATCTTACTGCCCAAAGAAGACTACCGAGCGCTTTCCGGGTGGCGACGTCCCACCCACTTAAGCACTGAGCGGTCTCTTTGTCAGGCACAAGAATCATTACATCACATCAGATCGCACAGCGGAAGCAGATAATATAAAGAAAACAAGCACACTGCTTATATTATACATTTAAATATGGCCGGAGCCTATCGTTTACGAAATATTGCCTGAAGGCTACATAGTCCCAAAACAACAAGGAGCCCTAGGCTAGTCTTTATTCTCTCGCACTCACGTCTCTGAAGATAGGAGGACAGGCTGGGGTGTCCGATCGGGCCATCTCTAAGGCACGTATCTCATCCTGCGGGGTGGGGGCTTCGCGCTGTCCCGTTTCCTGTGATTGGTTATAAGAAGTAAACGTTAGTCACATAGCTAAGTAGAACAATACATCCCCTCCCCGGATCCTTATCCGGGGGGGACGGCTAAAGGACAGAAATGAAATAGCCGAAGCAAGGAAGAGGGTTAGTAGCAGGTGAATATGTATATATATATATATATGTATATATATATATATATATATAGATAGGGCCGCTTGCCCTAAAGCCCGTATTTGTGCCGTATAGCAACCACACAACACTATATCGCGCAGACACACACCCAAGTATTCAAACCCGTACGCACACAAAAGACCCTGTGTCGACACAGTTTAGACCGCTTTCGTTCAAGCAGGGGAGCTAACCCCGCGGGCCTCACCGATGTGGCCGTCGGTGACAGTGGCCAGTCTTGCCACTTCTGAATGTAGTCGTACCGTATCATTCAGGCCCTCCTGTACAACTTGGTGTACCAACTGGATGTGAGCGACATCTGGCGAGCCGATTTGTAGGCTGACCAGCTGAGGCAAAACTGCATGTTCGGAGGGTGATAACCCGCTGCGCACATCTCCCTGTCGCCATGAGTCGTCAACCCACCCGCACCGGTACGAACGGTCTGCGAGCGTGACCGACCCGCCACTTCCAATCAATCTTCACCCGCTTTATATAAAACAAACCCTTAGGCCACGTGACAATTCTACTCGACCGGTCGCACGACCTTTGACCGGGAGGGTTAGCGGGATGAGGGCTCCTTGCTTGGGGCTAGCCTGGGAGGAGAGACTCAACTCCGGGTTTTCCCCAACTAAGGCCTCGCCGAAGGGAGGATAAGCACCGCATTTGTTGCCATGGCAGCTCTGCACTAGCAAGTAAATTAGGCCGAAGCAGGGGCCATAACACTAAACAGAAATGTAGGCCGAAAGCAGAGGCCATAATGATAAGCAGAAAGTAGGCCGAAAGCACAGGCCATAATGATAAGCAGGAAGTAGGCCGAAAGCAAAGGCCATGTAATAAACAGGAAAGTAGGCCGAAAGCAGAGGCCATAATGATAGGACCAGTGCAAGACTGGATTTAATTGGAAGTACAGGAAGTAGGTGCGGGGGGGGGGGGGGGGGGACCAGTGCGAGACTGGATTTAAAGAAAAGTCCAGAAGTAAATACGGGGGACCAGTGCGAGACTGGATTTAATTGAAAGTGCAGAAAATAAGTGCGGGGGACCAGTGCGAGACTGGATTTAAAGAAAAGTACAGAAGTAAATACGGGGGACCAGTGCGAGACTGGATTTAATGGAAAGTGCGGAAAGCAGTAAAAGCATAAGAGGAAATGGTTAGTAGTCCAATCACTCCATAAGAGGAGGCTTCGAACAACGACTCCGTTCTTTTATTATCGTCGCGGCGGGGTTAAATTTCGGCGCCGCGCCGCGATGTCGTTCCGATTTTTGCGTTGCTTTTCCGAGCTTAGTCGATTCTTTAGATTGATACGCATAATTTTGATAAGCATTTAAAATATGCGTCGAGGGGGCGCCGATTCACTTCGATGAATTTCGCTCTTTTCCGGGCGTCTATTTTTGCTTGTAAAAGCATTTAAGGGATCAAATCAAAAGGTCACACCTCCCAACTTTGATAGTATTTACAAAATACCTATACTTAGGGCCCCTAATTTTTGGGGAATTTTAGAAACTCATTTGGGCATTTTATTTCCTAAAATAAACTTTATAATGGGTTTTAAAAATAGTAAAACTCCTCCCAAAAATCCCAAAAAAATTACAAGAGGTGCCCCTAAGAGGGGGGCACAATTTTCATTTAGGAACTTTCTTTTGAAAAGGCCCCATTTTTCCTCAGAAAAATGGGGAAGGGAGAAACAGGGTTGGGGTGCGGTTAGAGGCAGGGAAGAGAGCAGGGGGCGCCATACCGGGCGCACTCCTTGGGTCCCCACAGCGGATCCGCTGCGGATCCGCTGCGGATCCGCTGTGGGGGCGCACAGTTTGAGGCGGGGGCGGGGGTTAAGGAAATGGGGGCCGCTCGATCTCCTGGGGGAGATCGTGCGGCCCCCGCTCGCGCACGGGTGGCAGCCGCTGCCGCCTCCGGGCAGTGGCCGGCTGGGGCCGGCGCCGCCACCGGTCGGTGCGCCGGGGGCCGGCGACTCCTCCGGGGGTGGTTCGGTGGCCTGGCGCCGCCGGCCACTGCCGGGGGAGGTGATACAGAGGGCGGGAGGCGGTGGCGTGGCCTGCATGGGCCATGCAGGCCCGCTGCGCCGCCGCCCCCGCCGAGGGGCTAACAGTGCCTCCCCCGGTCGGTGCGCCGGGGGTCGGCGCTTACTCCAGCGGTGGCCCGCCAGCCTGGAGCCGCCGGCCGCCGCCGGGGGAGGGGGTTATCCTCCTACAGGAAGTGCGGGGAGGAGGGGGAGGCCACGGGCGCCGCCGGCTGTGCCCGCCGGCGGCCCGTCCGCCTCCCCTGTGCCGGCGCCGAGGTCCTTGAGGGGGACCCCCTCCCCCCCAGCGCCACCGCCGGCGCTGGGGGAGAGGGCTTCCTCGGCCGCCTCCTCCCCAAACCTTGCAAGGCTCGGGGCGGCGGCCGGCGGCGCTCCGGCGACAAGGGGAGGGGGGGGGGTCTTCCTCCGGGAGGTGGGAAGGAGGAGGGGAGGTGGTTCTACCTGGTGAGGGGCTCGGGTGGAGGGGCGGCCGGCCATGAGGGAGGAGGTGGTGGCGGCGGCTTGCTCCGGCAAGGGGGAGGAGGGGGTGACTGGCTGGGGGGGCTGCCGGCAGAGGAGAGTTGAGAGGGAGAGAGGGGTGGTGTGGGGGGGATTGGAGAGGGGCTGCCCCCCCCCCCCCCTTTTATAGGAAGGAGGGGAGCTCTCCCCCCCTCTCCCTCCCTTCCACGTGTATGAAGGGAGGGTGAGTGGGGGGAGATATTTTCTCCCCCCCCTTCCTTTCTCTCTCTTGCCCCTTGCCCCAATAGGGGCAGCCTCCACCCCCCTTTGGTGGGGGGGGGGGGGGGGGGGTTTCGCTCTCTCCCCCTTTTCTTTAGCAATTTCGAGTTCGGGGGGGGGGGGGGGGGGGTTGACTAAGTCAACTTAGGGCGGGGTCCTCCTTGGCTCCCGGGGCACGATAAGAGTTACCCGGGCCGATGCCGGGTTCGTGTGCTTTATATCTCGTGCGTTGCACTGAGGCGATCTGCATAGGACTAAAATGGCATACTCTCCATACGACCTCGTATCGAGATGCAATGAGTTCCGTTGTGCTTGTTTTGGTCATACGATCCTAACGGAACTGACAGAAGTCAATTCGGGGTTCGTACGACCATTATTCACAATAATGGGGTGGTGGCGCGCTACGATACCTAAAATGGTCATTTTCTCCAAATAACCTCGGATCGAAGTGCAACGAATTCCGTTGCGCTCGTATTGTCCATACGAGTTCAACGGAACTGACGGAAGTCAATTCGGGGTTCGTACGGTCACTATTCATAATAATGAGGTAGTGGCGCGCTACGATACCCGAAATGGTCGTTTTCTCCAAACGACCTCGGATCGAAGTGCAACGAATTCCGTTGCGCTCGTATTGTCCATACGAGTTCAACGGAACGGACGGAAGTCAATTCGGGGTTCGTACGGTCACTATTCATAATAACGAGGTAGTGGCGCGCTACGATACCCGAAATGGTCGTTTTCTCCAAACGACCTCGGATCGAAGTGCAACGAATTCCGTTGCGCTCGTATTGTCCATACGAGTTCAACGGAACTGACGGAAGTCAATTCGGGGTTTGTACGGTCACTATTCATAATAATGAGGTAGTGGCGCGCTACGATACCCGAAATGGTCGTTTTCTCCAAACGACCTCGAATCGAAGTGCAACGAATTCCGTTGCGCTCGTATTGTCCATACGAGTTCAACGGAACTGACGGAAGTCAATTCGGGGTTCGTACGGTCACTATTCATAATAATGAGGTAGTGACGCGCTACGATACCCGAAATGGTCGTTTTCTACTGCTCGGGCCTACTTTTATTGGGCTCACTAGGGTCTAGTGGCCCAATAAAAGTCGGGATGTTACATACACTGTCATAAGCAACAAAATACTCGATTACATTCTTAAATAAGTCCAAACTAATTATACATGGCTATATGTAAACAGGAATTTCTACAACGATAACAATTTAAAAGCTAAGCACAAAACTCCTAAGGAAAGGAGCTGTTCTTCACATCTTTAGCGGTGACTGGCATGCGACTTCCCTGTACCTAAAAATTTAGCATTTGAAACTGTTAGTCTTTCATAAAGACTAAGCGAGGCGCTATTTTTTTAACCTGCTATACAGTCAAGCATGCATAATATTATGTATAACATTTATATAAACAGGTAAGAGCAGTACTAAGCAATGTGTAATATTCTAGCAATTGTATAACATGTACAATAATCTTAAGCATGTGCAGGTACAAAAGTAAAGGAGCATTCCATACAATTATCTTTCATAAATTCTATTCATTAGGTAATATTAGGGGCGAGTGAATCCATTTCATTTTCATATACATGGTTCATTCATGTTTCATGCTTTGGGCCCACCCCGAAGGGTCTTCATGTTCCAAAACTAGTTTGGAATCAAACATATTCATATATTCATTCGTATGCTAGCCGTTCATTCGCCCGTAATAAAACCTCGTGTCGACACGTTTACATACAGTGATTTATTTTATTTTATAATCCTCTCAGAATTTTCATTCGCCTGTTTGCCTTATACAAGACCATACATTCTAGCGAGAATTAGTTTCAGTGATTTATAAGCATGCTTCATATCATCACATACCATAAACATATTTTTCCCTTTTTACATAAAAGTGCGTATAGCAGAAAATAGTTGAAAACTATGCATAGATTAAACAAATAGGTCTCACCGTTCCCTTTTCCTTTCCATTGTCAAGCCCCACGTCATCGTCGCGTCTATTGCGGGATGCCATCCTCCGGTATCTATTTAGCAACCATATTAATACAAATGTTTACACTATTGGGGTTGCATCACATAATAGCTACAACGATGATTCCTAGGGTTGACGTAGACATAACTAAGGGACTCAATTTCAAACAGCCCTCCCTGAATACAAGAGATAGACACATTTACAAGGGGCAGCATAAGGGGCAAGTAAACAGCAAAGCACTGAAACAAAGCAGCTTGCTAGGAATATAAATATACATAAATGCTGGAGTAACATAAGGGACAGCAGCTGTCCAGCTAAGAGGTAAAAGCCTCAAATTCATACCCAACAGCAATAGTAAAACGGGCTGCATAAGGGACACCAAAACAGCAATGTATGCAGCTTGTTACAGGGACCAAAAATAAAACAGCAAAGCTGACAAGGGCAGCAGTCGGTCAACCAAGGGAGGAAACAGGGTAGTCAATCAAAGTAAAAGCCCCAAAGAAGAAGGCCTTTTGACTCAAAGCATAGCAGCTAAAGTAGTCGGCCATCACAAGTAAAACAAGAGCAGAAAAAATCTAACTCAAGCAGCAGCCGGCCACAAAATTTAAACAGAAAAATACTACAGCCCAGTACAGCAGTGACAGCCATTTCTCCTCACAGTATACCCTTCTCCAAACATGAATTAACCCAAGCAATTAAGTAAGATAAACAATGCTGAAACCAGGCAATATGAAGAACAAAATCCCCACAAAGAACCCATATCATCTTCACCAGCACAAACACACTACCACCCACACAAATATATTTCAGCCCACCAGAAGTTACTGCTAAGTTCAATAGAGCCCCATGGAGCACAATACAACCTAGTTATGGAAAACCCCCAACAAACCAACTTAACATCAAGAGGACCTATGGAGTGTGAAGGCTGGTAACATGGCTTACAACTGAAATCCCCCCCCCCCCCCAAAGCAAGAGAAAACATGGAAATATAGCAGGAAAAAGGAGGCTTACAGTGAGCTTAACAAAGTCGAGCACGAAGGCGGCACCAAGTCGTAAACCCGACGAAGTCCAGTTCAAACGAAGCCTTCCTAACTTTGATCTCAACAGTACTCCAAGTACTCTGCCAACAATTGAGAAGAGGAGGAAGGGTAGATAAGGAAAAAGAGAGAGCAAGAGAGCCGAAGAACCAGAAGAAGAACTGCACTGCCCTAGCTGCGACAGAGATGAGAAAAATTATAGTCGGCCGATCCCCTAATTCCTCCACCGCCTTATAAACCAATTAAATATAATATCAAACCCTTTGCTATCAGCACACCAAAAGCTGAATTGGCTATTAGCACATCAAGAGCTGGTAAAAGCTAATAACACATCAACCACTATCAGCATCAATATTCCCCAACACTGTTAATACCAACACTTATAGTAGCACATGAACTCAGCAAAATTCACCCTTTAGACCACATAGAACAAGTCCCGACTAAAAGTCCCAATATCATATTCAATTGCTTCCTTATTCGCACATTATTTTGTTTCACTGTTTTACGCTTCATCATAGGGGATTGTAGTAAGTACATAATCCCAAATGTCAAATATCAGCAATGGAGCTTTTCGTTATCACATAAATATATTTGTGAAATATCATCATAGGGGCTAATTTTATTTGTTTACGTAACACATAAAGGATCATTAACGTAAAATGAAATGACTTAAAACCATGAAAATCAATAGACATGAATATAAGACTTGCAAGGAAATGTTGTGCGTCACAGCCCTCACACCAAGGGATTTTTGATAAGGTGTCCACACACCAATGGGAGTTTGATCAGGTGCCCAAATCACCGATAAACTTTTGATAAGGTGCTTAAAAACCAAACAAGGATTTTTTGATATGGTGTCTTGCCACCAGTGAGTTACACTTTTGAAGGGAGTATTAACCCTGTATAGAATCAGATGGAGAGGGGTTATGAAGTTCTTCTCTGTCAATATGTATAGAGAAGACTCTAGTGGATTTGATGTTGAATTGTTCCTCTGTCTGATATGAATTTGTTTGACAGTAGATGTTGTTGGAGCTTTTCTTTGAAAGATTTGATCTTCCTGTAGCAGATAAAACTGAAAGGCAAGAATGCTTCTCAGGTTGTTGTTGCTCTTTTGAAGATCTGTGCTTGCAGCAAAAACTGAGAGAGTATTGTTGATGAAGATGTTCTCAGAAAGCTGCTGCTGCTTGAGAAGGAGGAAGAAGATCAAAATTCTCTCTTCTGAATAATGCTCTTTTTGAAGATGATGAAGATCTATATTTTATTCTTCTATTCTTCCTGTAAATCTCTCTATCCCTGTTCTGTCGATTTCCTGTACAACAAATATGTAAAGTATTCTATTTTATTTGATCTGTCGTATAAGCTTGAGTATAATCTGCTGTATATCTTCTCCCTTTTCAAATATCTGACAACTATTAAATGCAGATCCCTTATATTAAGGGATATATTATATCTGATAAGGTATTCTGGGAACAGTACAGCTGCACGCCGTAATCTCTTTCCTTTTTCCACGATTTGTCCTTTTATGCTGGAAGTGTCAATGGCTATAACTTAAATAATAAAGAAATATGTTTCCTTACTTGATCTGATTGGAAAGAGTCGTTGCCTTCGTCGATCTGTGTTCGGAGAACTGATATATAACTGATCTTTAAGTATTAATTAATCTGAAATCTGTATTTGTCGATATGAGCTTCAGTAAAGAATTTGTCGAGCTCTGGTTGGAAATTGTCGAGCGTTGGCTGGAATCTGTCGAGCGCTGGCTGGATTCTGTCGAGCGCTGGCAGCTATTTGTCGAACGCAGAGATGGCTGGATTTTGTAGGCCGCTTCCTTGATATTTCGTCGATCGCCGTCCGACAAATGTTGAGCGCCGTTCGACGAATGCTGAGCGTCGTTCGACGAATGCTGAGACAGTGAAATTTCTAGTTCTAACAGCCAAATATCTTCCTAAACTCTTGACCCATAAACTATACATTGGGGTCAACTTGTCCTTAGTTAACATATAGTGATCCTAGCCCAATCACAAATGGGGTTGTTCCAACAATCTCCCCCTATTTGGGTTAAGACACTATTTGACAAAAGTTGAAAATAAACTAATGCTAAAACATTAAAAACAATAGAGTATGAATATATCTGATATATTTTAAATATTTTATCAGATATGAAATGAAAAGTACTCTGAGTTTTGAAAATACATTTCAATAAGAATAAAACTGAAAATACAATCAGAACCTGAAATATCTGAATTCTGCTGCTTCTGAATTCTGAAATTCTGATTTTGTCTGATCTGTGTTGTTCTGAATTCTGATCTGAACTGAACTGTATTGTTCTGAAATCTGAATTGAATCTTTATCTGATTTCTGAATGTGTTATCTGTTGCTCCTTTTAAAATCCAAAGACAGCATTCTGAAATCTGTATATAGATATTTTGAAATCTGAATCTGCAAACTGCTTTCTTCTTTTGATTAGCTTTATAATTTTGATTAGCTATGTTGTAGCAATAACTGATATTGAATTAGCTAAAACAAAATTTTTCTTCTGAGTTGTATCTGCGTCTGAATTACAGAATACTTTTCTGAAACAGTAAACTGTAATCAGCAATCTGCTGTAAGCTTTATCAAGCTTTTCTTCAAATAGTAACTCCCCCTGAGAGTGTCTCCCCCTGAGTTCTGGAGGTTCTTCAGCTTTCTCTCTTGCCTAGATTATAGAACAACTCCCCCTGAGCAAAACAGTGCATCAAATAGAGCTTGTTCATGCAAAACTTCTCCCCTGCCTAGTTTCAGGAAAAGCCTGAAGCTAGGCCCCTTGAAGAAGGGACATTTGATGGAGGTAGGGAAGGATGCAAGATTCATATTGTTGTTGTTCCTGCACAATAAAATAGAGATCAAGTGCAAAGGGAACTGGAAAGAGAAGCAATTCTGTAGATATTCAGCTAATAAAAAATTTTATTAATGAAGACAAGCTGAAATAAAAAGCTTCAGAAAAACTGGGTTCGACGAAAAATGAGTTTTTGTCGATCTTGGTTCGACGAACTTGATGACTTCGTCTATCTTCGTTCGACGAAAAACTTGATTTCGTCGAGCTCAGTTCAATGAAGAGCTGGGTAAGTAGAAAACTTATTTTTTTAACAGATTGAGTCTTCATCTAACATTCCCAACTGATTTATAAAGAAAATATGTTTCTTTTCATCCAAGGGCTTGGTAAAAATGTCAGCTCTTTGCAAATCAGTAGAGATGAACTGTAGGCAGATTTTGTTTTTATCCACATTATCCCTAAGGAAGTGGTGCCTAATTTCTATGTGTTTAGTCCTACTATGGAGAACTGGATTTTGTGTTATAGATATTGCACTAGTATTATCACAAATATAGTCGATTTATTTAAGTTGACACCATAGTCTAGGAGCTGATTTTGTATCCACAATATCTGTGAGCAGCAACTGTCTGCAGCTATATATTCAGCTTCAGTTGTTGATGTAGACACATATGTTTGTTTCTTACAAAATCAAGACACAAGCCTATCACCAAGAAACTGACAAGTTCCTGATGTGCTTTTCCTGTCTACTCTGCATCCAACATAATCTGAATCTGAGAATCCAGTTAATTCAAATTCAGATGTTGTAGGATACCAAAGTCCTAGATTAGGACAACCCTTTATATATCTCAAAATCCTTTTTAGCAAAATTAGATGAGATTCTTTGGGGTTAACTTGGAATCTAGCACAAATACATGTTGCAAACATTATATCAGGCCTACTAGCTGTTAAATAAAGTAAAGAGCTAACAATTGCTCTATATACTTTTGAATATCAACGGGTTTCCCCGATTCATCATTATCAACAACAGCATTAGAGGGCATGGGTGTTTTCATGGTGGAAGAATCAGACATACCAAATCTTTTCACTAATTCCTTAGCATACTTAGATTGGGATATGAAGATTCCATTTGGGGTTTGCTTCACTTGAAGACCAAGGAAGTATGATAATTCACCCATACTACTCATTTCAAATTTAGATTGCATCAAATTAGAAAATCTTTTGCACAAATTTGAATCAGTAAAGCCAAAGATAATATCATCTACATATATTTGAACTAGCAAAGTTTGATTTTTATGTATCCTAAAAAATAAGGTTTTGTCTACTATGTCTCTACATAATTTATTCTTTAGAAGAAAACTAGTTAAAGTCTCATACCATGCTCTAGGAGCTTGTTTGAGACCATAAAGAGCTTTCTTAAGCTTAAATACAAAAGAGGATTGAGTTGGAGAGATGAAACCTGGTGGTTGTTCCACATAGACTTCTTCTTTGATTTCTCCATTCAGGAATGCACTTTTTACATCCATTTGATAAACCTTGAATTTCTTGTATGCTGCAAATGCAAGAAAAATTCTGATTGCTTCAAGTCTTGCAACTGGTGCAAAAGTCTGATCATAATCAATTCCTTCTTCTTGTGAGTATCCTTGAGCTACTAGTCTTGCTTTGTTTCTCACAATATTTCCATCTGCATCTAGCTTATTCCTGTAGATCCATTTAGTGCCAATCACTGGATGGTCTTTTGGTCTAGGAACCAAATCCCATACTTTGTTTGTCTCAAACTGATTGAGTTCCTATTGCATAGCAATGATCCAGTTGGGATCTTGTTCTGCATCTTGTAGAAATTGAGGTTCAATCTGAGAGAGAAAATATGTGTGCATCATATTCTAATTTACTTGATTCCTTGTTTGCGCACCTGCTGAAATATCACAAATAATCTGGGATATTGGGTGATCTCTAACTGTGATGTGATCAACAGTTGGAGTGGGTTCAGCAATAATTTCCACTTGGGGAATTTGTTCAGCTGCGATATCCTGTGGAGGATTATCTGCTGTTATCTGTTCTGAACTTTCAGCAAAATCTGGGAGATTTTCTTCTTCACTCTCTTTAGCATTCTGCTATTCAGGATTCAGAATTCTTTCTTTATGTAGAGCTAATTGATCTAGTTGCTCACATAATGTAGGTACCTGCAGATTTTCTATGGTAGAAGGAATCTTCTCCTTGTAAAACATATTGGTTTCATCAAAAGAGACATGCATGGATTCTTCTATTTTAAGAGTAGATTTATTATAAATCCTATATGCTTTACTGATTAGTGAATAACCTAAGAAAATTCCTTCATCTGATTTTGGTTCAAATTTCCTAAGGTATTTCTTATCATTATTGTGAATGAAACATCTGCAGCCAAATGCTCTAAAATAGTTAACTTTAGGTTTCTTCCCTTTAAGTAATTCATAAGAAGTCTTTCCCTTAAGTTTGTGTATCAAACTTCTATTCAGAACATAATTTGTTGTGCTAACAGCCTCTGTCCAAAAGGATAGGGGCAAATTAGCATCTGCAAGCAATGTTCTTGCTGATTCAATTAGAGTTCTATTTTTCCTTTCAACTACCCCATTTTGTTGAGGAGTTCTAGGAGCTGAGAAGCAATGCCTGATACCTTCCATCTCACAGAATTCTTGCATAAGAAGAGACTCAAACTCAGTGTCATGATCACTTCTGATCAATGCAACTACAGTAGAGTACTCAATCTGTATGCTCTTAAGAAAGTCTGTAAGAACTTTAAAGTTATCTGACTTTTCTCTCAAAAAGAACACCCAAGTGAATCTAGAGAAGTCATCTACAATAACTAGAGTGTAAGACTTCCCCCCTAAACTCTTTGTTGCTTTAGGTCCAAAAAGGTCCATATGTAGCAAATATAAGATTCTAGGTGAATCACTTTTAGATAATGATTTAAAGTTGTTTTTAGTTTGCTTGCCTAGTTGACATGCCCTACAAAGACCTTCTTTCTTATATGATCCTAAGGGTAAACCTCTAACAAGATTGTCCTTAGATAATTTAGCAATGGTCCTAATGTTTACATGTCCTAATCTCTTATGCCAAAGTTCACTAGATTTGCTTAAATCACTAAATAAATAAACTTCTGAAGTAGATGAATTGAAATTCACTAAATATATATTACCTTGCCTAATACCTGATAAAACAACAATATCATTAGTAGATTTAATAAGGCAATTCAATTTATTAAATGTTACCTGATACCCTTTATCACATAATTGACTTATGCCGATAAGGTTATGCTTCAGTCCCTTTACATAAGCTACCTCTTTGAAGGTGACTTCTCCAACCTTGACTTTTCCATAGGCTTTGGTCTGTCCACAGTTGGAGTCTCCAAATATGACTTTTGGTCCAAGCTTTGCCTTGTAATTGTTCAGATTTGCCTTGTTCCCTGTCATATGTTTTGAACAGCCACTGTCCAAATACCATTTTTCACTTGTTCTTGGACAACTGTGTACATGCAAAAACAAGAAAACAATCTATTTGTTCCTGACCCAGATTACCTTGGGTCTTTTTGTATTACCACAAAAATCTGAAATAAAAGACATTCAGGTTGGTCCTTGTAACCTTGTGGATGATATCTCCTTGGAGGTATAATCCATTCAGTGAAAGGATTGATAGAATATGAAGGATGAGAATTGTTCAGATTTGCTGTATAGTTTCTGTTATATGAACTGGGCTGAGTTCGTCGAGCTCCGTTCGACAAATGACTGATGTTTCGTCGAGCGCCGTTCATATAATTACTATATAGAAAATCTGTCTTCAGAGTTCGTCGAGCTCCGTTCGACAAATTTGATGCATTTTGTTGAGCTCCGTTCGACGAATTCTGCTGAATTCTGCTATTCTTGACAGTCTTACTTGAAATATTTTTATCTTCATCTACAACCTCTTTGCTCTTAGCAGAGATGAATTTTATAGGTGTAGATAATATATTATTCTTAATTAGAGGTGGCTCACTTGATGAAGCACCCAAGCCCAGTTTGCTATTAAGTCTAGCATTTATTGTTCTTGTGATGTCCATCAATTTGATACTTCTCCCATTCATGGATTCTTCAAATTCCTTAGCCTCAGAAAGTTTATTCTCAATGAGAATAATTTGTTCTCTAGAGGCAGCCGAATCTTTCTTAAGATTTATATTTTCTTCACTAATTTGATTCATTTCAGCTAGCTTAAGTCTGAGTGAGATTATTTCTTTCTCAGATTTTAGTAAGTCTAAGCAAAGAACTTTGAATTCAGCTTTGAATTCATTGAAGTAAAATCAAAATTAGATAATACCTGATCTGCATCATCTTCTGCTTCAGACTCTGATTTTTCTTCAGAATTATGTCCTGAGGCATTGATAGCCATCATGCAGAAGGTTCTTTCTTCTTCATCATCATTGGAGCTGGATGAGAAGGCATATTCTGACTCACTGCCTGAGTCATATATTACCATCAGACATTGGTCACTTTGCTTTGATTTTTCTTCATCATCATCAGATGAGCTGGATGATGATTCAGATTCAGTGTCACTCCAAGATTCTGCTATAAATCCTCTTCCCTTCTTTTTGTGCTTGTGGGAGGAAGACTTGCTGGAGCTTCTTTTCTCTTCTTTATCCTTTTTCTTTTCTTTCTTTTGATTTTTTGGACATTCTGTCAGGTAGTGTCCAGGTTTCCTGCAACCATAACAAATAACTTCTTTAGGAGTTGATTTGTCATACCTTTGCTTTTCTCTTGATCTGGACTCCTTCTTTCTGAAGTCCTTCTTAGCCATTTTGTAGAATCTCTTGGCTATGAGACTCATAAACTCCTCATCTTTTGGAGTCTTTTCTTCTTCTTCTGTAGCTTTGAAGGCAATATTTCTGTCCTTCTTTTTTGAAGAGGAGGTGCTCACTTGTTCAGCTTCCCTTGTCTTGATGAGTTGCTCATAGGATTTGAGCTTTCCTAGCAATGTCTCAGTAGTTATCTCATTAAGACTTCTGGCTTCCTTGATAGGCCAGATCCTAGAGTCCCAAGTGCTGGGGAAGCACATTAGGATTTTGTCATTGATCTCAGTTAATGAGATTTCCTTGTCCAGGGTTCTGAGTTCACTTATGATTACACTTAATCTAGTGTACATATCTGCAACTGATTCTTCTTCACCTTTCTTGAAATTCTCATACAAAGAGATCAAGTGAGACCTTCTATCTTTCCTTTCATCAGCAGAGCCTGCAACCATATTGTTGAGAGAGGTCCATATCTCTCTAGCTGAGGTGCAGTCCACCACTTTCTGAAATATGTCATCAGACATAGTTTGATCCAAAATATTCATGGCTTTTGCATCAGCACTTCTTTGCTTTTTCTGAGCTTCAGTCCATTCAGGAGGTGGGACGGCAGTGTTGTCTGTTGTGGTTCCAGTACTTGCTGCTGTTATAGGTGTTGGAGGTCCTGTCAAAATTACATTAAAGATTTCTTCATCAATTGAATTCATATAAAGCCTAATCCTTGTTTTTCACAGTGCAAACTTACTGAGATTGCACATAGGAGGTCTTGTGCTTGAATACTCCTTATTTTGTGCCATGAGTTTTTAACAGAAAATAAAAGCAATAAAAACTCTAAAATAATTTAAGATCTAATTGATCTTTGTGATCCAGGTGTTAGCCTGTAAATAAGATCAACCAACCTCTGATACCAATTGAAAGTGGAGGTTAGATCTTAAGTTAACTCTAGAGGGGGGGGGGGTGAATAGAGTTTAAAAACTTTTTCCCTTAGTTTTATAGCGGAATTAAAAATAGTGATATATATATATATATGTGTATATGAGAGTGTGTAATAAAAACTAAGTAAAGACAAGTAATAAAAATCAACACAACAACAAAACACAGAAATTCAAAGCACAGAAGACACAAGGAATTTTATAGTAGTTCCACAATAACCTGGGTACGTATACTCTTCTTCCACACTTGGTAGGATTCACTAGGAATTTTTTATAAGGTGCCCTCACACAAGGGATTTTTGATAAGGTGTCCACACACCAATGAGAGTTTGATCAGGTGCCCAAATCACCGATGAGCTTTTGATAAGGTGCTTAAAAATCAAACAAGGATATTTTTGATAAGGTGTCTTGCCACCAGTGAGTTACACTTTTGAATGGAGTATTAACCCTGTATAGAATGAGATGGAGAGGGGTTATGAAGTTCTTCTCTGTCAATATGTATAGAGAAGACTCTAGTGGATTTGATGTTGAAATGCTCCTCTGTCTGATATGAATTTGTTTGACAGTAGATGTTGTTGGAGCTTTTCTTTGAAAGATTTGATCTTCTTGTAGCAGATAAAACTGAAAGGCAAGAATGCTTCTCAGGTTGTTGTTGCTCTTTTGAAGATCTGTGCTTGCAGCAAAAACTGAAAGAGTATTGTTGATGAAGATGTTCTCAGAAAGCTGCTGCTGCTCGAGAAGGAGGAAGAAGATCAAAATTCTCTCTTCTGAATAATGCTCTTTTTGAAGATGATGAAGATCTATATTTTATTCTTCTATTCTTCCTGTAAATCTCTCTATACCTGTTCTGTCGATTTCCTGTACAGCAAATATGTAAAGTATTCTATTTTATTTGATCTGTCGTATAAGCTTGAGTATAATCTGCTGCATATCTTCTCCCTTTTCAAATATCTGACAACTATTAAATGCAGATCCCTTATATTAAGGGATATATTATATCTGATAAGGTATTCTGGGAACAGTACAGCTGCACACCGTAATCTCTTTCCTTTTTCCACGATTTGTCCTTTTCTGTTGGAAGTGTCAACGACTATAACTTAAATAATAAAGAAATATGTTTCCTTACTTGATCTGATTGGAAAGAGTCGTTGCCTTCGTCGATCTGTGTTCAGAGAACTGATATATTACTGATCTTTAAGTATTAATTAATCTGGAGTCTGTATTTGTCGATCTCAGTAAAGAATTTGTCGAGCTCTGGCTGGAAACTGTCGAGCGCTGGCTGGAATCTGTCGAGCGCTGGCTGGAATCTGTCGAGCGTTGGCAACCATTTGTCGAACGCAGAGATGGCTGGATTTCTTCGACCGCTTCCTTGATATTTCATCGATCGCCGTCCGACGAATGCTGAGCGTCGTTCGACGAATGCTGAGACAGTGAAATTTCTAGTTCTAACAGCCAAATATCTTCCTAAACTCTTGACCCACAAACTATACATTGGGGTCAACTTGTCCTTAGTTAACATATAGTGATCCTAGCCCAAATCACAAATAGGGTTGTTCCAACAGGCTGTCCTACTGCAGGGTTCTGCACCCTCGGCTGCTGCCCAGCGACGACAGTCAACAACGTCTGAATTTGTGATTACATTGTGACCAACTACCTTGACAGAGCCTCATTACTCTGTCGCAGACTTTCGATCACAGTCTCACTCTGCTCACCTGAAGACTCGCCCTCAGATTGGGGAGTTAACCTTGTCGCAACACGCTTCAGCGACATATCTATACATATCAACAAACAACTCATCAAAACTCTAGCTTGGAACCAGAACTACTCCACTTAGACCAGACCATACAAGCAAAGACACCTGCTCTTACTGCTACATTGTTCTCGGGATTTGATAAATGATGTCATGCTTTAAATTTGGGATGATGTACTATCATCCTTTGACTCTTGTGCATATCATATGTTTGCATGAATGTTTAAATTTCCATTTCAAATCATGTGTGTATGAGTGTTATCATATAAATCTTTAGCTTGACACGAGTGTTTATGAGATGTTATGATGTGCATGTATTGCGATGCCTTCTAAGAAATTCTTAATGCATGTCATGAGCGGCGTACACATGAAATATTATGCATCTCATACTACATAATATCATATGTAAGGAAATGAAAAAATCTAATGGAACATCCATGTGATGATTGTAATGCATCTCATACTACATAATAGTCACATGTTGTTATGCCTATGAGAATCCATATACAAACACATATTATGCATCATATACTACATAATATGCCCCGTATACTTTTGGCATGCTTATGAGTGTAGTATTCATGCCTCAGCCAATACGTACAAATGACACTTTGGTGTGTGTATGCAATGAATCAAGATTCTAAAAAGAAAACGAATGGTCGTTCGACTAAACCGTCTAATGAACCAAACGAGCAAAATCAACCTCCCTCTGATACCAACTTTCACAACCCGCATTTTCCCTCATACATAAATATATAAATATATGATCAGAGTCGGGAAAAATACGCGATGTGATGCCACGTCGGGACAACTACCGACGCTCAGGCTTTTTTATTGTACATAACTATCTTTCAAAGAAGACATATTTAAAGTTGTAGAGTTGAAGTAAGTTTATCTTCGAGATCGTGTCCCTCGGTCGAGTGGATCAACTAGTCCACCCGTAAAAGTATATACTTACGCAGCGGAAAATATTTTCATTTTATTCTAAGCGAGCACGACAACCAAGAAAATGTCCTGAGTATATGCAATTTCCTGAGTTTAGTATACATAGAAGGTTTTCGTCTACGCAGTTTAAAGTAGATGGTACTCATATAAAATCATGCTATGAAATTGAAATACAATTTTCTCGATACTTAAAATACCTATCATGCAACCTAACATAAAATTCCCAGAGAGCAAATAATCATCAGCAAGATGTACCAGCAGAGCAGCAAAATTAACAGTATATAGCTAGAAACTATTATGGGCATCAACAAACTGACACGAACCCATAGAGAAATACGAAAGTGTCTACAAAAAAAAATAAAAGGACTCCTCGCCCAGGAGAGAAAAAAGCACCACCTTCAAGAGCCTGGGAGAGGCTACCTGACCACCAGCTCAGCTACACGCCTGAACCTGAGGCATTCAAAAGAAAGGAATGCCTCGGCCCAAAAAAGGGAGCAAGAAAGCCGCACAAAAAGTTAGGTAGGATTACCAGATAGCAAGAGAAATAGGAGTAATATACATTAATCAAGTCAGCTCAATAAATGAGAACAAAGGGGAACTATCACCAAGCGAGCCTAACCAACCACGTGTTCGTCCCTGCGGATCAGAGGTGATGACCAAACTGATCAAAGTCAACCATGTGTCCGACATTGCGGCTCAGAGGTGATGGTCAAACTGATCAAGGCCAAACACGTATCCGTCAGTGCGGCTCAGAGGTGATAATCAAACTGATTAACAACACAACAATATTGGACATTACCAACTTATCATATCGCAACAAGAACTCACCCTCAGGAATTCACTCGACGAATTTAACTTAACCTCACGAATTCACTCGACGAATTGAGATCACTCGACGAATTGGACTTAACCTCTCGAGTTCACTCGACGAATTGAGATCACTCGACGAATTTAACTTAGCCTCACGAGTTCACTCGACAAATTTAACTTAGCACCCAAAAATTTCTACACAACTGCCATAAACCCTTCTAAATAAGACTGAAACCGAAAACTTACCATATACCACTTTTTACCTTTAACTTAAATAATCAAAACTAGCGCTTGTCAAAATAAAAGAGAAGAAGAAGGAGAAGAAGAAGAAAACGGGTCTTCTTGACTGAATCGGAAACCAACACCGCAAAGCCTCATTCACCGAGGAAGAACTCGACGAGAGATTCCTAAACCACGCTCCGGCGAGAGATCTGACCACCTCCACCACCGGAAATCACCTCCGACGAAGCCCTAACCTCCGACCTCCTCTCTCTCTCTTGACTGGAGCTCACGAAACGAGAACTGGGAGACGTCCTTTAAAGGAAGAAACGAGAAATCCTATTTATAGACTTAGGAAAGTGGATTTCCATGGATTCCACTAAGTTTCTCACGTATAAATTTTTATCAAAATTTTATATATGAAGTTTTTTTATAAGAAGAATATGTATATATATAAATTTTGTAAAGAGTGTTGTAAGGAATTTCTTATAAAATATTTTATATGCTAAATAAATATGTCATACCAGGATAAATAAAGATTTTATCAAACGCGACCTCGCGAACACTCGAGACGAACTATGACGACGCACCTAAGACGGTAACGCCCTCGCTACGACTGAATTAACGATTTAAATATAAATCGAAAATTATGAGGCATTACAAGCAACATCTATAGAAAAGTGAATGTGTCGGATGGAGGAGCGCCAGACTCAGGCACTCACCCTACTAAAAGAGTTAGGGGCCTCTCGATCCCCGGGTTGAGTTTTTGCACCCCCCCCCCCCCCCCCAGTCGACCATCGCTCTCTTCGAGTCGCACCTCGCCTAGAGGAATCGCCTACTTCAAAGACTAAGCTGAGAACAAGTTATCTAAATCCACACTGAACGATAGAAGAATCGATCGCAAGGGAGTGCATTATCAACAGGGCATGGGAAATCCGAAAAGGAAAAAAAGGCAGGGTATTAACCCAATGCCCAAGAAGAGCGGTGGGCATCGCGGCGACACCCTCCACGTTGAGGGGCACCTGCAAGACCAGCATTTCACCCCCCACCCCCCCCGCCCCTCAACTTCACGGGCGGAAGTCTTACTCACCATCCATGATCATCCCCCTCTCCAGAGATCTAGGCCCCTTGCTCCAGGTAGGGGAGATCAATCCAAGTTCTGCAACTACCACTGAGGTCATGGGTACGACACGGAGGAATGTATGCATCTGGAGTAGAAGATCGAGCGGTTCATTCGCCTCGGCCTCCTCGAAAAATTTCTACGAAAGAAAGATCCAGGGGATTCAGCCCCAATTAAGCTCGTTGGGGGAAGATGAAGGAGAAAAGTGCCCACAACCCAGCGTAGCAATGGGCCAACCAGCCCTTCCAGCGGCACAAACATCTTGTCATGGTCATCCGCACATCAACGCAATCATCAGGGAACCCCCACAGAAGTGAGCAGGATATTAATCGACGACGACGTAGCCACCAATGTTCTGTTCCTATCAACCATGCTTCAACTCGGACTCTCTGGCAGAGACGTCAAGCCAGATGCAGGCGGCGCCTACGTCACCAAAAACCCAGCAGTCCCCATGTTAAGGAGTATTGTCCTTCCCATGACCCTGGGGAAGTCACCCGCGCAAGTCACATATGACATTCAGTTCACCATCATACAAGCTAGCTTGGCATACAACGCCGTACTCAGGGGGCCAGTACTAAGAGCGCTCCGGGATAACGCCCTCGCATAAGGCATAATAGTGGAAATCCACATGCAAGAAGCAACTCTCAAGAAAATCGCAGCGACACGACACAGGTAGATAAGGGGAGTAGGGCGGAGAAGCCCCCCTCCTCTCCCAAACTCTCGATCGTTTCTTTTTTCCTATTTTGCATGTTCTCCTATTGAATAATACACTGTAAGACTAAACTTGCGCGCATGAGTATGAGTTGTTTTCCTGCAATATCACAATTACTCCATGATACCATCTGAGGTCCATGTCCCTGAAAACGAAAAATTGGTAAAAGCGGACAAGAGTCCCTCTACGCCCTCCGATAAGAGTGGATAGAAGTCCTTCTACACCATGTAGTAAGAGTGTACATGAGCCTCTTTACGCCCTACGGTAAGAGCAGACAAAGGTCCCTATATGCCCTCCAGTAAGAGCGGACAAAGGTCCCTCTACCCCTCCGGTAAAATCGGACAAAGGTCCATATACGCCCTCCGATAAGAACGGACAAAGGTCCCTCTACGCCCTCCGGTAAGAGCGTACAAAGCCTATACACCCTCCGGTAAGAGCGGACAAAGGTTCCTCTATAACACCCCATTCTCAGCGTTGGGTATCGAAAAATACCAAAGCAAGAGGTAGCATGGAGGCTAGTGCACCGCGGTAGCCTCTACCGCCGCTACCCCTCTAGAAAGTGAAAAATGAGCTTTGTCACTTATCGCCGCGCGGTAAGTGTTATCGCTGGCGGTAGCCTCGTTTCCTGGGCGAATCATCGTCGGGTGAGCACTGGAGAGATATTGTGGCGTGGTAACCGCTACCGCCGATAGGTAGCTGGCAAATCTAGTTTTCTTAAAACCGTAATCGCGGTCGTTAGATCTATTTGGATCTCGATCCAAGGGTCCAAAATGGTTCGTCCATCTGCCCTAAAGTGGCTGAGAGCCTCATTTCAACCTTCACTTTGTCATTTGGTTTGTATTTGGATAGGGTTGAGTTGAGAGAGAGGAGGAAGAAGGTGGAGATTTCACCATTGGAGGAGCACCAGAGCTCCAAACTTTGACTCGAGACCGACAACGCTGAGTGGATCAGAAGGTGGTCCTTTTCACCCGTGCATTTCAAGCATTCGATGGCGAGGAATAATTCTCATAGGGTAATGACATTTCTCCTCCTGGTCTTAGAATGCGCATTTTGCATTCGTTATTTCATGATTTATTTTATGCATTTTGGCACTCGATTCCTCAAATGAGAGGGAACTCGAAGAGGGACATGTCCTTTTCCAAACCTATAAATAATCCTACAAACCGCTCTGGAGCTACACTGGGTACACATAAAACTGTCAGAAGACCTACATCTTCAGAAATGGATGAGAATAAGGGAAAGGGGTTATGCTTTTGGTGTGACCATAAATATACTACGGGTCACCGATGTTTGGAAAGATGTCAATCCTTTGCTTTGGAGGTGGTTTCCGATGACGTGAATGAGAATTTGACAGACCCAAAAGAAAGTTACGAGACATTATTGGACAAGGATCAGGAACTTGTTCAACAAGAACCTCAGGTGTTGGTTCATGCCCTTACATGTTTTCCAACTTTCTATATAATGGGAGTGACAACCTCTTATATGGGACAACCCATTAATGTGTTTAGCGACACAGGAAGTACTCATAATGTTGGGAAAATGATTTATCTTAACCCCTAGAAATGAGTAGAAAATGAGTTCTCAGAGTGAAAAATTAGTTTAAGTAAAATATGCGTCGAATAGTAATCGACGCAACGTCGAAGTGTAGTCGACGCATCTCTCATACTGAGTCGAAGTAACTCTAAATAGAATTCGACGTAACCAAAGTCAACGTAACTCTGATTTCTAGTCGACGCACCCAGTAAAGTCGACGCACCTTCCATATTTTCTTCCCGACGTCTAGCCAGGCTGAAATTGACGCTTACGTCGAATAATAATCGACGCACGTCGATTTCTGTGACAGATTCAAAAACACGTCAGATCTCTTTCCTTCTTTCTGTAGATCTGAATTTTATGGAATTATATTATTCTTTTCTAGCCGTTCTGAATCAGTCTTTCCTTCTAAATGATTCTTGGCTAATTTGATTAAGATTATTATGGACATTATTTGAAAATAGAATGATCTATTTCCTTCTACAGATATAATGATTATGGAAACTTTTCTCTCTTGCTATTTCTCTGTCTGCTAATTGATTATTCTCCTATAGCAATATTTTTGAATAAATAGAGCTATAAATACACAAGGAGGTCGGCAAAGAAAACATGAAGTGATCCACTCCATTTCTGAAAAAGAGGAAAAGCTCCCAAGAGAGAAGAAAGAGAAAATTGAGAAAAGTGAAAAAGTGATGCAGCAAGAAAAAGCCTTCTTCTTCTACTACCTTCTGAAGTCATACTGCTGCAAATTTCTGAAAGCTCTCACTGAAAGAGAGAAAGGCCTACAATCTCCTTCTCACTATAGAAGAGAGATTACATTCACTATACTTGTACTTCTAATCTTCTTGCTAGGAAGAAGATTCTTTCTTGCACAAATTGTTTCTTATTCTTTTTCTTCTTATTATTCTTATTCTTATTTCAATTTCAATAGTGTAAAAGAGTTTTTAGAATCTCTCTTCAAAAAATTCAGTTGTAGTGGTTCTAAGAGTCTCCTTATCAAAAGACTCAGGCTGGTTCTAAGAGTCTCCTTAACAAAAGACTCCGTGCAAGATAGTGAATTCCTACCAAGGGGGTAGAAGAGTGGACTACCCAAAGTTTGGGGAACCACTATATTTCTTTGTGTTGTGCTGTGATTTTCTTCTTACTATTTCTTTCTTTATTTGCTTAATTCTTGTTGGTGTGTGGGAAGCTTTAATCTGTGGATATTACACATATATATATTTGTTAACTTTGCACAAAATATTTTTAAATCTCTATTCACCCTCCCCCCCCCCCCCCCCCCCCCCTCTAGAGAATTCTAGTGAGGTTAACTGTGCACTTTCAATTGGTATCAGAGGGAGGTTGATCAAAAAGGGGTAACTCCTTGATCAAAAAGATCCTACCTCATATATATATATATTTCTAAAAACTTTTTATGGCACAAATCAAAGATTACGCTTCCACCAGACCACCAATGTGCAATCTTGAAAAGTTTGCACTTTGGAAAACAAGAATTAGGATCTATATGAATTCTATTGATGAAGAATTGTTTAATGTTATTTTGACAGGTCCCCCCAAGCCTTATAGAAAGGACTCAAGTGGTAAAGTGACTCAAACACTGGTCCCAAGGGCTGAGTGGACAGATGATGAGAAGAAGGCAGGAGCATGTGATGCAAAAGTTGTGAACACTTGTCTCAACCCTCTTAGATGAAATCTTTCAAAAGGTTGTTGACTGTGAATCAGCCAAAGAAATCTGGGAGGCTCTTACAAAGATAGTAGAAGAAAGTGCTGATGAAAGGAAAGATAGAAATGCTATATTGATCTCCCAATATGAGAACTTTCAAAAGAAGCATGAAGAAAGCATATATGAGATGTATGACAGATTCAGTCTGATTATCAACCAATTAAGGAGCTTGGATAGAGAGATCTCTCTCACAGAGATCAATGATAAATTATTAATGAGTCTCCCAAGTTCATGGGACTCAAGAATATGGGCAATAAGAGATACAAGAGGACAAAAGGAAATCTCAACAGATGCCCTCTTAGGAAAACTCAAATCCTATGAGCAACTACTGAAAACCAGAGAAGAGAAGGAAAGAAGGGAAAACACTCCAACCTCTTCAAAAGATAGAAACATTGCATTAAAAGCAATAGAAGAAGAAACCCCTGTTACTGAAGAAGAATTATTCAGTCTCCTGGCCAGAAGATTCAAGAAATAGGTCAGGACAGATGGGTCTAGAAGAAGAGAGCCAAAACCAAGGTATGATAAGACTCCCACTAAAGAAATTGTTTGTTATTCCTGCAGGAAAATTGGACATATTGCCCCAGAATGTCCAGAAAATGCTGAGAAAAAGAAAGATCTCAAGAAAAAGGGAAAGAAGAAAGAAAGAGGCTTCATTGCAGAAGCTTGGAGTGAAACAGATTCTGAGGACAGCACCTCATCTAAGAGTGACAATGAAGAGTCTAAGCAAGAAGACCTATGCTTAATGGCTCTTGAAAGCTCAAAGGAAGAATATGTTGCTAAATCATGGAGTGAAGCAGGATCAGAAGGAAGCATCTCTTCTGAAGATGAAAAAGAAAATTCAACAACAAAAGCAAATAGCCTTATTCTCATAGAGGAATCTGAGGACAAGGATGAGGTAAGTATTTTTGATGAAATAGATTTTCTATGTGATGATTTCAAAAATAATTTTAAAGGATTCTGTTTAGATCAACTAAAAGCTAAACAAGAAATCAAGGATCTAAGAGAACAAATTAATATGAGAAAAATAGAGGATACATGTTCAAAAAATTATGAACTAAGGTGTGAAATCTATAAAACAGAAAAGGAAATAAAAAGTGCTAAAATAGAAAATCAACTCCTTAAGAATAAGGTATCCCAGGCAAAAGCTTTTGAAGAATCTATAAAAGTCAGAAGCCAAACACTTAAAGAAATCACTGAAAAATAAACAATCAGACATAAGAATCTGGGGCTATGGGCTGATCCTTCAACCAGTTCAATACCATCTACCAAACCTACTTGGATGAGCCCTGTTAAATTTACTAAACCCATCAAATCAACAAACTTAGAAGAAGACTCACAAAATAAAGAAGAAGACTTCACATTCAAGGAGATAAACCATTTTGATGAAACATCATACTATTCAGATGAAGACTCTCAAACTCCTTCTGAGAAGGCAACTAGGCTAAAAGAAACAATAAATCTCCAACCAGAAAAAGGGAAAAATAAAATCTGTGAAGACACAATTGCGTCGACTTCATATCGACGTATGAATGATAGTACGTTGAATTCTACTCGACGCAATCTCTCAGATGCTTCGACCTCAAATCGACGCATGAATAAAATTACGTCGACTTACAATCGACGCAACTACTTCCATGCATCGATTCCAGATCAACGCAATCTAGAGAAGCGCCAAATATATATCGCCGCAACTCTCAATATACGTCGAATAGATATCGACGCATAAAACCTCATAGCAACTTAAATACAGGACATATCTATCCTTCAAAAATTTTCTATCTTAACCCCCATTCAGGACCCATTCATCCTGATCAAAATTTCTATCTGAATCAAAAATTTTATCCTAATCAACAACTTTATCCTAATCAACACCTTTATCCCTCTCTAAACTCAAATTCCCATAATCTAAAGACAATCAGGTGTTTTATCTGTAATAAAACTGGCCACATTGCCAAACAATGTTGGCACAATCAATCCAATTGTCTATAAAATTAGTCCAAGGCTGACTTAGAAAACCTTAGGATTAGGAAGAAATAATCTCTCAAGAAAACTTAGAATTTTCAAAATAAAAGTCACATCGATTTCTTAATCGATGCATCGTCGATAGGAAACCCTAACATCTCAATTCAGACTGTACCGACGCATACATCGACTTCCACTCAACGCAACGTCAACTTCATGAAAAAGAGCGGCAATACTAAAATATTTTCAGTCACATCTACTGTAGTACCGAATAAACCTCGAGTTGTATCTCGTTTCGACGTTTCACCTGACTTAAATAAACTCTTCACGCTCTCTGCATCTCTCATCCTTCTCACTTTTCAGTCCAGCCATCTCTTCCTCTCTCTCTCACTGACCAAAATGGCTCTCAAGATCAACTCTGGTTTCGATATTGATCTTGATTCCTTCCAAGCCGCCGCCGAAAACTACAAGAGCATCATAGCTCTTTTCACTGAAGCCGGTCTAAACAAACTCATCTCAACAAGATGCAGACTCCTGGAAATAGAACTCACTGAGTTGCTGAATCATGTTCAGATATCTGAACAAGGAGAGATTACAGGAACAATCCATGAAACACATGTCTCAATCTCTGCAGAACATCTTAGGGACACCTTTGATCTTTCATCAGGTAATGAACCTGTGGAACTCACCCCTGAGGAAATCAAAAACTTATTAATCACCATGAATTTCTCCAGAGATAGACCAATCAACTTGAAGAAAATAGACTTCTCTGATGAATATAGGCTCTTGGCAGACATAGTAGGAAAAATACTACTATGCAAAATCTCTGCCCATGATGCAGTGCCCAAGCAGCAACTGAATATTATGGGGGCCCTTGTGCTGAAAAAGAAGATAGACTGGGCCAGATGCTTACTGAAGATGATGGCTACAAATATTCTCATAAAGAGAATGCCTACATGAGGATCATGAGTCAGGTACTCCTTCCCTGACCTATGTAGGTCAAAAGGAATTCCCATTCCTCCTGGAAAAAGGATGTCCATAGCTCTCTTTTCAAAATGGACCAGGCAAATCCCCAAGCCTGGTTCCATTCCTGAAAGGACTCCCTCGCCTCCTAATTCTCATGTGCATCCATCTTCACCTCCTCCTCCACATACAAACATCTCTTCCCTACCAACATCATCCACACCATTAGTTTCCACTACCCTCACATCTCCTATCTTAACTACATCTTCACATACACCAATTCAATCACCACCTCTTCCTCCTACTATCACATCCTCTCTACCTACCTCAAACACACCTCATCTTCTTACCACAACCATTGATCTCAGTAATACAGTCATCTCTCCACCTTCATCTCCTCCACCATCATCTCCTCCACCATTATCTCCTCCACCAACACAACCTGAACCATCTTCATCCACACAAGCACTCCTTCTCCAATGCATTCAACAAGCAACCCATAAATTTCAGGACATGCTTGATGGGCACTGCTCCCAATTTCACTCCTCCATCATGCACATGCAAACCCAAATAGATGAGGTCAATGCCTCTGTGCAAAGCTTGAAGTCCTCTATCTCTTCCTCTAAGGTCACTAAGTCTTTCTTAACCTCCTTAGCTAAGAAGGTCAAGAAGGGGGAGAAGTTAGATGAAGAGCAGCTCTCCAGTCTCAAATCTCACTCACACAAATCCTCTCCAACATCAAAATCTGATAGTCTTGCTCTGCTTAAAACTATTGGGAATGAAATAGTACCTGAGCTACATACTACAGAATAGATAACAGATGTGCTCACTATAGCAAGAGAAGCTGCATAACAAGTAGTTCTCTTTCAAGGGGAGGCAAGTAGAGTAGAGAAAGAAGTTGAAAAGGAAGCTGAGGCTGAAGGTGTGGCTGAAAGTGAGAAAGAAAAAGAAGCTGAAGCTCAGGGGGAGCCAAATGTTGTCATAGCTGAAGCTGGAGCTGGGAAAGAAGCTGAAGAAGCAGAAAAAGAAAGTGTAAAGGAAGTTCTATCTCAGGGGGGAGCAGACTGCTTTAACTCAGGGGGAGCTGAATGAACATCTTGCTACTGAGAAGGAGCAACTCACCTCTATAAAAAAACCTGATCTCCCTTTAGTATGCTCTAGGAAGAGAAAAACTCCTCCTACTCCTCCTGAATGATATGTTGGACAATTTTTGATATACTCTACTTTTAATGCTTAAATACTGATTGATCTGTACAAAAAGCCTGTTATATGATTTCTTTTTCCATTATCTTCTGATTATCTAATATATCTCTTTTCTATAAATATGCTTTGATGTGTTGATTAAAAGCTGATAAAATTTCTCTTTGAATAGGGTTACGATAAATAGGGGGAGACTGTTGGGAAAATGATTTATCTTAACCCCTAGAAATGAGTAGAAAATGAGTTCTCAGAGTGAAAAATTAGTTTAAGTAAAATATGCGTCGAATAGTAATCGACGCAACGTCGAAGTGTAGTCGACGCATCTCTCATACTGAGTCGAAGTAACTCTAAGCAGAATTCGACGTAACCAAAATCGACGTAACTCTGATTTCTAGTCGACGCACCTCAGTCGACGCACCTTCCATATTTTCTTCTCAACGTCTAGCCAGGCTGAAATCGATGCTTACGTCGAAAAATAATTGACGCACGTCGATTTCTGTGACAGATTCAAAAACACGCCAGATCTCTTTCCTTCTTTCTGTAGATCTGAATTTTATGGAATTATATTATTCTTTTCTAGCCGTTCTGAATCAGTCTTTCCTTCTAAATGATTCTTGGCTAATTTGATTAAGATTATTATGGACATTATTTGAAAATAGAATGATCTATTTCCTTCTACAGATATAATGATTATGGAAACTTTTCTCTTTTGTTATTTCTCTGTCTGCTAATTGATTATTCTCCTATAGCAATATTTTTGAATAAATAGAGCTATAAATACACAAGGAGGTCGGCAAAGAAAACATGAAGTGATCCACTCCATTTCTGAAAAAGAGGAAAAGCTCCCAAGAGAGAAGAAAGAGAAAATTGAGAAAAGTGAAAAAGTGATGCAGCAAGAAAAAACCTTCTTCTTCTTCTACTACCTTCTGAAGTCATACTGCTGCAAATTTCTGAAAGCTCTCACTGAAAGAGAGAAAGGCCTACAATCTCCTTCTCACTATAGAAGAGAGATTACATTCACTATACTTGTGCTTCTAATCTTCTTGCTAGGAAGAAGATTCTTTCTTGCACAAATTGTTTCTTATTCCTTTTCTTCTTCTTCTTCTTATTCTTATTTCAATTTCAATAGTGTAAAAGAGTTTTTAGAATCTCTCTTCAAAAAATTCAGTTGTAGTGGTTATAAGAGTCTCCTTATCAAAAGACTCAGGTTGGTTCTAAGAGTCTCCTTAACAAAAGACTCAGTGCAAGATGGTGAATTCCTACCAAGGGGGTAGAAGAGTGGACTACCCAAAGTTTGGGGAACCACTATATTTCTTTGTGTTGTGCTGTGATTTTCTTCTTACTATTTCTTTCATTATTTGCTTAATTCTTGTTGGTGTGTGGGAAGCTTTAATCTGTGGATATTACACATATATATATATATATATATTGGTTAACTTTGCACAAAATATTTTTAAATCTCTATTCACCGCCCCCCCCCCCCCCCCCCCCCCCCCCCCCCCCCCCCTATAGAGAATTCTAGTGAGGTTAACTGTGCACTTTCACATAATTTCATAGACGAAGGAGCAGCCGCTCGGTTACAATGTACACTCTCCCTTATTCTTGTATTCTCCGTCGTCATTGCTGACGAGAAACGTTTGACAAGTTCTTATAAGGTCAGTGGATTCCGTTGGCAGATGCAGAGGGTGCGAAGTTGTGCTGGGAATTCAGTGGTTGGAACTTTAGGCGTGGTGAATTGGGACTTTTATAATCTTAAGATGAAGTTTTCAAGTCAGGGAAAGAAAATTTCATTAAGAGAATCAAAGAATTTAGTCAGGACAGTGATGAAACAACAACGAATGCAAAAACTTTTGGGCAAAGAAAATCAATTGAATTTGATGATTATTTGTTCTGCTCCAAACTATAATAAATTACCTAATGGAAGTGATAGGGAAGTCTGTCGCTTAACTGAGTTGAATCCTAAGGAAGAAGATACACGACAATTATGGCAGTTGCTTCAAGAATTTCAAGATGTGTTTGTCGCTCCTGTGGACTTACCTCCAGTCCGTGATCATGATCATCATATTAGGCTTAAGGATGATTCTATGCAAATAAACATATGATCCTATCGTTATCCTCCCATGCAGAAGGATGTAATTGAGAAAATGGTACAGGATATGTGTACAACCCCGTATTCGCCGAGTGGGCCCCCAGTCCAAAAGGGGTCAAGAGACAAGACCCATGTCAAGCAGAACACTCCTCCAGGCCAGAAGAGGCAGGGGAGCCTCTGGGCGAGTGCGAGTCCCATCCGCAAGGCTTTCACCCGTTTAGAGGGGCGAGTGCGCGGGAGGCCAGTCGAGTATGGCAGAGTCCCACTCGCCAAGCAGGCCATGTATTAGGCGAGTGGTGCCTCCACAGACCACTTGCACGGTGGAATCTAGTGTGCGAGAAGCCTGGCGAGTGGTGCCTTCACGGACCACTCGCCCAGAAGGCTTTGAGGGAGAAATTACCTAGATACCCTTCGTAGGCTTCTCGCACAGAAGCCGGCGAGGTCGGAAGGCCTCTCGGGGAGGCTAAATGTTTTTCCCTCGAGGTGGCTCCGCTAGTCGGGCTCTTGCCAGCCGGCGAGGTCGAAAGGCCTCTCGGGGAGGCTAAGTGTTTTTCCCCTGAGGTGGCTCCGCTAGTCGGGCTCTCGCTAGCCGACGAGGTTGGAAGGCCTCTCGGGGAGGCTAAGTATTTTTCCCCCGAGGTGCCTCCGCTAGCTGGGCTCTCGCTAGCCGGCGAGGTCGGAAGGACTCTCGAGGAGGCTAAGTGTTTTTCCCCCGAGGTGGCTCCGCTAACCGGGCTCTCGCTAGCCGACGAGGTCGGAAGGCCTCTCGGGGAGGCTAAGTGTTTTTCCCCCGAGGTGGCTCCGCTAGCCGGGCCCTCAGCAAGGCACTCGCCGAATAGGCAGGGTTGGACTTTTCTTTCTGAGCGTGTACCTCGCTCGAAAAGAGAGGGGATTGTGTACAACCATGTATTCGTCGAGTGGGCCCTCGAGACCAAATGGGTCTTTTAAGACATTGTTTTCCAGCAAGGTCCAAGCCAGGAAGAGAGGGGAACGAGCGATGGAGGCGGAGGCCTCCATCTCGCCCAGCTCGTGTAGGAGGCGAGCGGTGGAGGCGGGAGCCTCCTGCTCGCCCAACCAGCAGGGGGCGAGCCCAGAAGGTGGGCGACCTCCCGACTCACCCCGCCCCAGCAGGGGGCGAGCCCAGGAGGTGGGCGACCTCCCGGCTGGCCCCGCCCCAGCAGGGGGCGAGCCCAATAGGTGGGCGACCTCCCAGCTCGCCCCACCCCAGCAGGGGGCGAGCCCAGGAGGTGGGCGACCTCCCGGCTCGCCCTGCCGCAGCAGGGGGCGAGCCCAGTAGGTGGGCGACCTCCCGGCTCGCCCCGCCCCAGCAGGGGGCGAGCCCAGGAGGTGGGCGACCTCCCGGCTCGCCCCGCCCCAACAGGGGGCGAGCCCAGGAGGTGGGCGACCTCCCGGCTCGCCCCGCTCCAGCAGGGGGCAAGCCCAGGAGGTGGGCGACCTCCCAGCTCGCCCCGCCCCAGCAGGGGGCGAGCCCAGGAGGTGGGCGACCTCCCGACTCGCCCCACCCCAGCAGGTCGAGCCCAGGAGGTGGGCGACCTCCCGGCTCGCCCCGCCCCGGCAAGGGGCGAGCCCAGGAGCGGGGCGACCTCTCGGGCTCGCCCAACCCAGTGAGGGGGGGGGGGGGGGGGGGCGAGCAAGGGAGGAGGTCAGCCCCCTCTTGCCCGGCCCCGGGAAGGTGTTCTGGACTGCGTTTAGCGCCTCGGGACGGTGTGATTTGGCTATTCGCAGGCTAAATCCGGGGGTATTTTCGTAATCCCATAGGCCAGAATCTGGCTATTTGCAGACCCGGTTCCAAAAACTATAAATAAGCCCAAGGGGGCGCCATTTGGAAGGAGATCGCTCTTTTGGCCTCCTCTCCCCCTAAGTTCCTTTGTTGGGTGGAGAGAGCCTCCAAAGGTGCGCAAGCTTAGCATTGGCTTGGGAGTGGAAGCGCTCTAAGATCTTTCGGATGTGTGGTGGGACCTCCTCGCTAAGCCCTTGGTCTTGTTCCTAGTTCCTTAGCCTCTTAGCCTAGAGCTCTCCTTTGAGAGAAGTAAGTGTGTGGTCACCCCTCAACTCGTTGAGGGACCGAACTCCCCAAGAGACCGAGAAATCGGTTTCAACACTAACTTTTCGAACAAATCTAGAATGTTGGGGTTGTAACATGAAGGCGATTTCAAGTCTCTACTTGTTGTAATTGGAATGTTTTGAAACACAGAATATAATTGATATTGCATACTTTCAATTTTGATGAGAAGAAATTGTTTTTGAGTCACCTTTAATTTTTAATTTTTGGCTAATAAAAAAATTTAATTTTTTTTAATTTAGTAGTGGTTTGTATATAACGATTAGGTTTGTGTATAACAAAATTATATTTGTACGTTTATATATAACATCACCATAAATTTAATATTCAACTTTGCTAATCATATCTAGTTTAAAAATCTCTTAAAATTTGACAAAATCACGCTTACTTATAGTTTTACGTACAGTTTAGATTGTGGCGATTGAATTACATTATGCATTGTTGAAGAATGAAGAAACAAAGCCCATAAAATAGTCGATTTTCCTTTTTTTATGTATTTGGCCCATGTTAAAGCACATATTGTCTTCTTAGTCCCACATTGTGCATTGGATGTTAGTTTATAGTTTGTCTCCCTATATATATAGTGTAGTTGTATACGAGAGATAATGAAATATATAGAAATAATATTTTACTTCTCTATTCACATGATATCAGAGCTAGGTTCGATCCTCAAGTAAAAAATTCTTGCACGCACATCTTTATTTCACGCGGCCCTCCAATACTACGTGCTCCATAACTAGTGGTCGTGCGAGAAGGAATTGGCGCTAACCGTGCGCGAAGGAATTGTGACTGGCGGGAAAATTTGCGGCGCTTAGAGAGAAAATAATAAGCTTGCACGACCACTGGTCATGCGAGAAGAAAGTCCAGTGCTCGTGTGCCAACCTATGCACTAAAAATCTAAAATGGGGTCGCTCGAGATAATTTGGGCAAATAGGCACACACACGACCGTTGGTCGTGCGCGGAGGAGTCCACTGGTCGTGCGAGAAGAAAAATGCATGATAACTGACTTCCTTAAAGAAATGGGGCTCAAACACCCGAGGGAAGGTACACAAGGTTGTATCTGCTGAGGAAACCTTCAGGACACGCAGATATGATCAAAACCACGCAGCCATACACCAAAACAATATAAGAAAATGAAATGTGAAGGAGAGAAAGTCTCATTCATGCATGGAATGAATGCAAACATGCTCTAAATAGCTACAAAATGCTCATAAGACACAAGATTGAATTTTAAGAGATTTTATGCTAGAACCAAATAAAAGATGAGCGAAATCACCTGAAAATCAAGCTAAACTAGAGCAAAAAATACTATATAAAATACGCTCATCACCGTCCACGACCAATGTCGCAGCTCACGACCAATGTCGCCTCCAACGACCAATGTCGCCTCCAACGACCAATGTCGCCACCCACGACCAATGTCGACGGCTCGCTGCTCACGACCAATGTCGTCATCCACGACCAATGTCAATGGCTCGCTGCTCACGACCAATATCACTACCAATATATATATATATATGAGAGACACTACACGAAGACCCCGTGCGACGCGATGGTATCACGTCACGATGACACTCCTGGTATTTATTATTAAAAAAACTAAATGAAAATAAAACTTTAAAAAAATGAAAAAAAAAAAATACAATTAATCTTTTAACTAATCTATACTACATAAGACAATTTGCCTATTTGCAGTGGCACTGTGATCTGTTCGTTCATAGACAGGTTAGGGATAGCAGGCAACTCATTTGGTAGAGCGCTCGCTTAGCATGCGAGATGCACGGGTTTCGATTCCCCGCACCTCCATTTTTGGGGCGAAATTGCTATACGCCTATTGACGGAATATAGTTTCAAGCTTCAATTTATATTTTTTTACAAAATAATTGAAGGAATATAAATTATTGTATCTTTACAATCATTTTAAATCATTTTAAATACTGATATGTATATATCTTGGAATAAAAATCAGTCGGTAAAAAAAATTAGAACCGTAATTTACGGACGGTCATTTACAACTATAATTTTTAAGTAATTGTCTAAAGAAAAATGATTTACTGCAAAATGAGTGACGGTGCACAGGAGACTCCTAGTGGAGCGCCGTCACACTGTCGCGCCGAGGCAATGTCGTGGACAGAGTACTATGCACGAGAGCCCCGTGAAATGTCCCTAGTATAATATAAGCAGCCTATTTCTATTTGATGTTCATCCGTCTGTCAAATATTTATAGATTTATAATACAAATATTTACATATATGTACAGATTTGGATGCTAACATATCTAAAGAATTACAATCCTTTGATTAACTCAGGCTTCATTTGAAAAGGCGGCAGGAGCAACCGGCGGTGGGGACCAGGGGTTGGAGGTGGGACGTTTTGGGGATTTTGCGAAGGTTTGCCGGAGCAAACGCCGCCGCCCGGGCGCGGGCATTTGTTTTTCAACCTTGCGGTGGCGGTTGCTCCTGCACCGGCGAGAAAACACCCTACCAAATGAAGCCTCAATCAACATGAAAACAAATATAGAAGAGAGGGTGAATGAAAAAAAAATCTTGCAAGATCTCCTAAATCTATTGGGGGAGAGACGCAAGATTCACAACAACAACATAACCCATATAGTCCCCAATCATTGGGGGTATGGGCGGGGGAAGATTGGAAACAGACCTAACCTTTGGCACTATGCACAAAGTGGCTTCTCTCAGAGGAGAAAGACCTAACCTTTGACAATAAATGCACAAAGTGGCTGCTCACAGAGTACCACTGAAATAGTGGCCCCCTATAAGACGCAAGATTCACATTGAAAAAAAAAGGGTCATGTTATATGCAGGCCAGTTTTGGTTGTATGCAGTTCAAGGATATATGCATGCCAAACTAAAAACCTATAAGAACTTGTGAACTCATTCAGAAATTGGCCTGCATATAGCCGTTTTCAAATTATATGACCTGCACATAGCCAAAGTGGGACTGCATATAGTTATTGCCTAAAAAAATGACAAGAAATATTTGTTTTCACTTATTTCTATAAATAAGCTGAAGGACTGAATCACAAAGTTGAATGCAACATGAAATCATTTCAATAAATGACTGGAAAGAAGGAAACTGGTAAAAGTTGAGCTAGACTGTAACAAATTCTATTTACTTGGGTTAGTATGTACAGTTTTCTCCATATTTTACCAAACACTAATTCTTTGTTAGACCTGGGAGAGAATTCCAACCCAGAAACACAAATGACAAATTTCACTGAAGTTGAGACCTGCCGCCGCATTTTGTGAAATTATTGCGCCCGCACCGCAGATGTATTTCATTTGCTTCCAAAGCTTGATTTTTGAAGAGAAATAGCTCGTATTTTCGATCTAAAGTGGGAGAATATGGTCCCGCCCTAAGTTTGAAAACTTACAGATTGCACCCCTCTTAGTATTGAAATTACAAAAACCTCCCCTGAAGTTCATATTTCATAACATTCATGCACAAAAATACCCCCTTCGGAGTACATTTTCAGGGGGGTATTTTGTGCATGGATGTTATGAAATGTGAACTTTGGGGGAGGTAAATGTTGTGTTTTATAACATTCAGGGGAGGTTTTTGTAGTTTCAATAATAAGAGGGGTGCAATATGTAATTATGTTATCTTCCAAGGAAAGTTTTGGTAAATATTCGTAATAAACAATACATATCATTTTACCAAATATTTAAAAATGAATGCTTTTAATTCGAAGTTCAAATTTCATAAGATTCATGCTCAAAAATACTCCCCTCGGAATACATTTTCAGTGGGGGGGGGGTATTTTGTGCATGGATGTTATGAAATGTGAACTTCAGGGGAGGTAAATGTTGTGTTTTATAACATTCATGGGAGGTTTTTGTAATTTCAATAATAAAAGGGGTGCAATATGTAATTATGTTATCTTCCGGGGAAAGTTTTGGTAATTATTCATAATAAACATTACATACCATTTTACCAAAAATTTAAAAATGAATGCTTTTAATTCCATATTCTTATGATCGCAAATAAGCGCAGTCAAAATTGAAATTACGAACAAGTGATTTTAGAATGTTCTTTTTTTAACAATCATGGTCCATACTCCCATTTACGATTGAAAAAAATGATCATTTACAGGTTTTAGTCACGCATTGGGTGCAAAAGATTCATTTAATGCGTGGACGCGAAAATCTATCCACTACTGTAAGGTGGCGACTCGTTTTACTCTTTTAAGATGCAGAATGTTTCGCAGAGCAGGGGAGAGAAAGAGGGGCGGAAAAAGAGCGGAGGCGTGCCACAATGTAAAGGTAATTAATAGAGGTGCACAAAATAACATGCTCATCTCCTGAAGGCATTTTTTTCGTGCTCGGATTGTCCTTGAGAATAGTACGCACGACGACGCACACTCTCCTCAATTGTAGCACTCCCTCCCTTCTCCATCCCATATACGCACTTTTGGGTTGCGTCCAAGAAACTCTTACCTCTAGAATAGGTTGACTGGTTTGCCTCCAAGACATCGGCCTCCGCAGCTTTCTTCAGTCTCTTCCACCTCTGGCCTTCATGGAGCTCAGCATCCATTTGCATTTCCCGTAATCGCGCCTCCCTCTCCTCTTCCGACATCTTCGGAACTCCCCGTCGACGATTATAGCCACTGCTCTGCCGCTCACTCCGAAGATGGATCTCTTTAGATGAATACTTCTCATCAGATGTTGACCTGTTTTCGCCGTTTCTCCTCTCCTTTTGCTCACATGGACCCGCATGTTTGTCGCCAGAATGGTCTCGGGAAGAGTAATCGCCGTGTCCCAAGTGTTTACGGCGGTCAGAATTCAAATCAACGGCTCTCCTTTCCTCGTACGCACTCGAATACTTCGACTGACGTGCGGACAAATGCTTCTCTTGCTTTTTGTTGTCCTTCTCGTACCGCATGCCTGCTTTTTTGTCAGTCCTCCAGTCTTCCTTATCATCGCCGTTACCGTCATACTCACTGCCGCGTTCCAAATCTGACTGAGATTTGGACGGATCTTCATCCTTTGATGACTTTCTCTGATCAATCTTGTGCTTATTTCTCTTTTTTCTATTTTCCTTCTTATCTTCCTCCTTTTTCTTGGATTCAGCCTGTAACATAAATATCAAATGGATGTATAAGCGGCTTAACAATCTACATACTTATTGTTCTTTTCACTATCAAAGAATATAAAGCAAATTTTCAATTTACATGATACTTACTGTTCTTTTCACTATACAAGAATATAAAGTAAATACAAATCTGGCCATGAATGCATACATAAAAGCCATTGCCTGTTCCGAATCCAGATGAAAAGTGATGCAGGACAGGCGTCACACCTGCCTGCCACCCTCAGGCTTGGCGTCGCACCAGCTCAGGGGTCCCACCGGGAGTCCATCCGATAGGCCTTATCAAATCCGCAGACCGTACACCCCAACCCATCCCTGGCTCCACCACGGGGCTGATAGGTTGTTGAGGTCGGGGCTTGATCCCCCGACTTCCTTGATGAGTCTTTCAGCAGACCTGATAAGGCTGTGGCTCCGCGGATCAGTTGGTGATGAGAGCACTGCTGAAAGACTCTTATTAAGGAGGTCGGGGGATCGAGCCCCGGCCTCAAAAACATATCGGCCCTGTGGTGGAGCCGGGGATGGGTTGGGGTGTACGGTCCGCATACCTGATAAGGCCTATCACGTGGACTCCCGGTGGGACCCCTGGGCTGGTGCGACGTCAGGCTGCAGGGTGGCAGGCAGGTGTGATGTCTGTCCTGCATCAAATAGCTTTTAAGGTTGATGTTACGATGATTAGTCAATTCTGTAATGCTTATCACAACAAACAAATGAATAGTGATGATCATAGCATCTAATGAAGCTTATGGCTAGAAAGTATAAATATAAAATTGATGAGGTTAATGAAGTTAGTAAAAGGGAATTGCTGTTAAGTTAAACTATCAATAACAACATTTTTATTTTTGTTAATATGCATGCTCCTCGAATTGAATTAGAAGATAATTTTAGAACAAGTACATTTAGGAAAAGGCGGAAGAACAGTTACAAGATATACTAGGAAGAAAGGGATATGATGGCTTAGAAGAAGACAACACAACATAAAGTGAAGGTCGATGTGTGAGTACGCAATAACGGAATTCTAATGTATGACTCGGTGTAGGGTAAATCTAGTTGGATGCGGTGCTCATGCAATAGCCCAGCGTTCGATTGCAGTAATTTTGAAATTACAAGAAAGAATTACGAACATGCATGATTAAATGTCACCTTAGATTAAACAAGCAAAATCCATATAAGGGCATTATCGTAATTTGTATGTCTCATTACCATATATAAAGGAGTAGTAGTGAGATGTTATGGGCTTACCCGTAACACGTCAGTATAGTCACCAGAGGAGTGGCCGGAGGCAAGAATGACGGTGGAGAAGGATACAATGGAGCCGAAACCGCGACTGCCTAGTTGGGGTGTGCTCAGAGCGAGAAAGAGATACCACAATCTTTTTAAGGGGACAACGAAATAGAACTAACTCTTGGCATACCATTCCACTAGCCCAAGGGGCCTTTAAATAAGAGATACAAGGGGCAAAGACGTAATTAAGTCCACCAATAATAAATACAAATAAAACGACACAACGTAGATAACGACACAATTTCGATAAAATAAAATAATTGGGCAAGAAGCCCATAACATCTCTCCTACGGTGCAAAAAGAGCTTGACCTCAAGCTGAAGGGAGATCCATGACAGTACCAACTTCATCTGATGCCCTTTCATCAGAGTCCTCCACGTGCACATAAAAAAAATCTTTTACACCGATGTCCACAAGTATAATGCTCATCGCAGTTACAACATAACCCCTGTGTGCGTCGATCAGACATTTTTACACGAGACAATTGACGAATCTGCGGGTTTTTGGTGGCATTAGCACGTCCCTTCTAAGTCCATGTGTCTGTGGTGAAGAAGTCCTCATGAATGAGCTGAAGTTGACGGGCGCACAATATGGTTAAACTCATAGCAGACATCAAGTCCTTGGGAGCCTCAAATTCAACGTCCAAGCGTAGTCGATCGTGAAGCCCAACTATAAATATGGCGACCTGCATCTCAGGGGGTATTGTGACGTAAGCAGAATAATCTGAAATTGTTCCAGATATCCAACTTTGTCTGACGTAATGTCATGAGGGCCCCAAGGGGGTTACTACGAATCAATGGGCCAAAGAGAAGATTGCAGGCCCGCATAAAGTCCTGTCAGATCATTCCAGGATTGTCGATCTGTAAACGAGCGAACCATAACTAAGCGATATCAAACATGTGGAAGGAGGCTAGACCTATCCATTATGTCACAAGTGTCTGCTGATGGCTAAAAATTTGTTTGCAACTGGTGAGTCATCCTAAGGCATCATCCTTTCCATCATAAGTTGGGAATGCCAACTTGGTATAACGGGGCACGATGTTGACTTCAAGTGGTACAATGGTCAGGGGATCAAGTCGAACGAGCAGCAGTGGAGGCGTCTGACTGTTGCAAGCTTGCTCTTGTGCAAGAGTACTGGAAAATGGCAGAGCGGAAGCGAGATCATCGAGGCGCTTGGAGGGGGCAACAATGGTCTCCTGAGGGCGTTCCTCGGCGGTAGATTAATGTGCCATGAGGGCTTGCATCATGGTCAAAAATTGGGTCAGCAGATCCGACGAGTCACCCATGTTACGTGAGGAGCATGAAATGGAGCGAGTTACGGGTCATCTTATTTCTGGTGTGGCAAACAGAACTGACGTGCTTAAACTTGGTGTGTCACGTGAACAACAGCGCTTCCCTCTGTTGACGTGAATTAAACTCGCGCAAATTTGATTGGTTAGTGAGGAAATTAATCAAAATAGGTGACAAGTACTGGAATCCAAAACTTAAGTTGCGGGCTTGATCGTGGTGTTGGGCGCGGGAAGAAGAAGCGGATGGTTTCTTCTGTAGAAGATGCGGCTTTGGTTGCGTTGAGCGCATGCTGCTCACAGTTTCGGGAGATTTATGTGTCGTGCACACGCTGTTGCAGTTACGGGAGATCGACGCAGATGGTTTTCTTACGCAACTGTAGTTACGGGCTATTAACGCAGACGGTTTCTTACGCACGCATCGAGAGCGCGTTGCTGCGGTTATGGAAGATCGACGCAGACAGTTTCGTCGAGTGCACGCTGGTTCACGAGAATGTGCATCGGGTGTTGCTGCTAACGGGAAAGACGCCCCTAGAGGCGGTCAACGTCGTGTTCAGTGGTCGTAAGAAGAAGTGGTTTCAGTTTCAACAGGGGCTGCAGTTTCTTCTGCGGTTTCTTCGTGTTGTTTGCAGCGATGTTCCTGTGAACCAAAGGCAAGAATAACCAGAGGCCTGCATTGGCTTCTCTTTTTTTGTATGTTGTCGGAGTGAGCGGAAGAGAGGAGGAACAAAGGCGCTCTGATATCAAGTTGTTATGGGCTTGCCCGTAGCACGTCAGTATAGTTGCCGGAGTGGCCGGTGGACGGGATGACAGCGGCGAAGGTATCAATGGAGCCAGAACCGTGGTTGCCTAGGCGGGGTGTGCTCAGAGAGAGAGAGAGCTACGACAACCTCTTTAAGAGGGCAACACTGAAGGAGGCACTCCTCTGCCACTATGACACCTGTCTATCAGGTAATGCATATGAGCGCCTCAACTCAGTTCGTCAGTCTGACACAGTTGCCACCTACATCGCAGAGTTAATCAAGGTATCCACATAGGACGCAAGCCTATCCCCGGACCATTACCTGAGGTACTTTCTTGGGGGTCTACACACCTACCTCCGGACGTGCCTTCGGGTCCACAACCTGACTACACTCCGACGTCATGGAGCGCTCGTTACCTCGACGAGGAACTCTGCACAGCCATGTCGTCCTCCACGTCCCAACCACCCCACCGGTCGTTACCACCGCCGAAATATCTGATACCTCTTCGCCGCTTGGATCATCACTTTATCTGGACCCCCGTTGCTCAGCATGCAACCGCCGCCGCCAGTTCTGCCTCCACCGTCACCACGATCACCCCAACGCTTATCTCACCAGTAGCACCGCGGACTTTGCAAGGGAATTTTCTTTCGCTACAACAAAGGAGGGTGTTTGGTGTTGGGGTGAAAAGTGTCCCTCGTGCTCCACAACACAAAAATCAAATAGAGGTGGGGGGACTATGAGTGTTCTGAGGATAGGTATTGCTAGATCCCGAGGTGTGAGAGGAATCGTGAAATCTCCAGGGAGATGTTGTAGGATCCCTGCCTGTCGGACAAAATCGTGAGATCTCAGAGAGTTATCGCGGGATCCTTGGATGTCTAGATCTCTGAGGGAAAGGAAGTGGGGTGTCGCTTGCGGCGATGCCAAATTTCGCACAGCGCGAAGCTTAGCTTTGTGTGATATTATTGCTCAATCAAAAAGGGTTACAAACGTTACAAGAATAGCTTGAAGACCATGTACAAGGGTACACGCGGGAACCGTTCCGAGGTTGCGCGAGTCCAAGGGACGTTTGGCTCGGATTTCTAAGAAGCCCTTAAAGACATTTTTCACTTATATTTATAGACATGGGGGCTCTGCCCGCGGGCAACCTCTAAAAATACGGGTTGCCAGCTTACAAGGTATGAAAAAAATGCTAAGTACAAGAAACCGAGATGGCCAGCGAGATCCCGTGTGGGGGTCGACGAGATCTGTCTAGCTGAGGTGGAGAAGCAGTTATCCCCTTGACAGCTAACGACGAATGTGGCTGAATTTGGGCGGACAGAATCCCAACATTTTTCAAATCTCTGGCAGGAGATTTCGGAAAAATAGTGGCTGCGAGACCTTTTCCATCACAGTTTTTTTTCACACCTATTTATATTTTGACCTTTGGATCCTTAACCATCCTTGACGACGGCCCGATTTTCTCCTTTAGTAGTGTGAGTACTCTCTTTGGAGATGGAGAGAAGCAAGTCTATGTCTGCTTCTAACAATCGCGAACGCATGTTAGCCAAGCAGGAAAAGAAGAGACTGAAGCAGTCTTCCATGGTCGGCGAGTCCGACGGGACAAGCACTCCCAAGCCAGCGACGACTACTTCGGTGGTTGATATCATCACTACTTCTGAAGCCCTCGAGGTGGGAACCAGTTCTTGCGAGATCGCGAAACTATCTGTGAGTTTGAGCACTTTAAACGATACGTTTTACAAGCTTTGCTTTGGACAGGAAGGAATGACAACATCGATGGCGCCGACGGAGATGTCGTGGACTCCGGCGAGGACCAGGTGCCACTCTCCCAAGTCTTTCATCTTGCGGAGAAGAAAACTATCGTAGAAAGCGAGAAGGATGGTGAAGGGAGCAGCGAGACCCCAACATTAGCTAAGGAAGTCGCGAAACCCACCCATGATGAGAAGAGGAGAACCACTCGCCTTGCCAAGGAAAAAGTTGAAGCTGAGGTCGCAGAGCGAAAGTGGAGCAAGAGTTCATAGCCATGCAGCGAGAAGAAGAGGAGGGTGCGACGCAAGTCGATGCATTGAAACTTCAGAAGGAGTACGGGGTCCTAGAGCGGATTAAGGAGGTAGAGGCTAAAGATAAGGAGGAGGCGGAGAGGAAGAAATAAGAAGCTGCCGGGAGTGCCAAGGGAAAAGGTGTCATTGGTTCTGGATAGAGGAGAAGAAAGAGGGCGAGAAGGAAAAGAAGAAGAAGAAATCTGGGAAGAGGAAGACGCTGACAACAAAGAAAATCGCTGAGGGTGTGGCGAGCAAGTCTGCCACGAGGTCGGCGACAACGAGTGATCATGCGGCACCGGAGTCCGGGGAACTAGCTCCATCAACTTGGTCAAGAAGGTCATGAAATTCGGGGGTGTATCCTCCTTTTATTTGATCCGAAAACCGCATAAATTTGTCCATCTTTTAGGGTGTGTTCGTTTGGTAGGTTTTGATTGACAGGAAATGGTTTTGGCCGAAAACCTACGGCGCAGAGGTTTTGGAATTGGGTCAAACCCAATTTCTTTGTTCGTTTGCAGGAAGGTTTTCAGGCACAGGAATTAAATCTGTCAATTTTTTTTGTTCGGTTGCAGGATGGAATTCAGATGCAGGAATTGATGTTATAGGCATGCACCCTAAATGTGTGCATCCTTCCTCTAGATAGTTAATGATCTAAACATTCATTGACCGTGAATATCAAGCAATTTAACATAAGAATTAACTAATTAAACCATGGTATAGCAAGCACAAGAATGAAATGAGAATATAATCAATAGAGAGGTTCTCGACCCAAATAGCAAAAGATAAGAAGACAAAATCTTGCTAACATAACAAACTCAACGGGAAGAATCTCCTTTTTCCAGAGTACAGCAAAAAAACAAATTAGTAATAAAATACAAAAATTACTATGAAGAAGGAATTGGGAGACCAACAAATTAGTAATAAAATCAGAAACTAATGTGAATAATTGATCTGCTGGATTCGATGTCTACTCTCTCAACCTTCAACACCAACAACACCTCGCAGGCTCGGAGAAATCTCCGCTCCTCCATCGAGCTTCACTCTCTTTCCATAACCACCACTTTCTCCTCGCCACTCTTCCCGCGCAACAGGTAATCGCGAACTACCGTCTCCGCGCGTTGTTGACTGAAGGATCATCTGTCTCTCGGGGCTAACCCTAGGTCAGAAGAAGAGGATATGACTTGCCAGAGAAGATAACCTGGACCTCGCCGGAGAAGAGAAGGAAGAAATTGCGATCTCGAGATCTCCTGCACGCGTTGTCGAGCGAGACCCAAAACCGACCACTTGTTTTGGGGATATGCCATTTTTTGAAAAACCAAAACCCATAGGTTTTGAGGTAAAGTCAGTTGCACCTGAAAATAAGGCCAACTAAACAGCGGAATTGGAATTGGGAAACCCAATTCCAATTTCATTGTCCCAATTCTTGCCAAACCGAGCAGGGCCTTAGGGTCATGATTCCTCAATATTTTATAGGAATACCTTTAGGGTCATGATTCCTCAATATTTTATAGGATTTAGTCTACTGATGGTCAGTATCTGTTGTGTTATGTGCACACATCGTGGCCAATAATGGGTGGATCAAGGAGGAATAATGGAGTTAGGGTTGAGCAAAGCTGCTCCTCTCTTCCTCCTTTGTCCCCTTTCTTTTACTCTAGTTGAGCTCAGCTCCCGTGAATCTCCGCCTCCACCACCACTTTCAACATCGTAACAACTTGGTATCAGAACCATTTCATCCCTCTCCACGTTGTCTGCAGAATCAGAGAAATAGAGCAAATGCCCCAGATTTTTCGAGTCCTCCAGCCAGCCTTTGCCCCTCACGGCTGCTCCCAGAATCGTCTTCCACAACTCGTCATGACATGTTTCACTTTCAAGACACTCTGAGCCCTGGTTTCTTCTCTGCCATTTCTGATGAGGCCACATTCTAAGCAACACGCTAATCACAGTCGTTTCTCCTCCTTCGGTGTCGACGCAGCCCACCAGTGTGCCTTCAAGCCTCTGCGCAGAATTTCGATGGCAATATTCGACGCGGGCCTCAACATAGAGTTTCCATTGTCGTTACCCCACGATTTCTTCACCATCAACGATCGCATGGCTTCTCCACAGTATTGTCAACACCGTCAAGCTCAGCGCAGAGTTGTCTACCTCTCCCTGATCATTTGTTCGAGCCCAGTATAAGGTCGCTTACAGCCATCCAATCATATTTTTTTCCTTTCTCATGTCATCCCTTCAGATCCCTTTTCGTGTACCAAGCCAAGAATCGTCTTTCTCTTGTCATTAATTGATTATTCCATTGAATGAACAGCCCCTAAATGGTTTGAGGCTACACCGCCTCCTTGGGGCTCGCGTAACCCGCGGTGTTGATGTCATAATACAACCGAGCTTTCTTTCAATCCCCTGGGCCTTAAAGCAGCTACTGTGAATGATCAAAATGAAATCCGTGAGATACTACAAATGATATGTGATGTATCAGTAGCAACAATGGCAGCGACACAAGCGGCGTTGGCACAGCTCTACAAATTTGAAAGCGACACAAGCGGCGTTGGCACAGCTCTACAAATTTGAAACTCCGCCTGAGTGGGACTCGATAGGGATCGAGTGGGTGGGTGGGTGGGTGGGTGGGTGGGGAGGGGGATCGACACAATGAACAAAGAGTGTCTGCCAATCTCAGCCTATCAAGCCACACCATTGTTGGCCCCCACAATCTCAAGCCAACTAACTACTCACCAGCCACATATTCAGCCGGACACTCTCGAGTCATTCCTTTCGACGATTGCTCATCAGTCGGAGTCCATTCTGATCACCTCGGTTCACATTTCTCAGGCCCCTTAGGGCCTGTTTGGGAGAGCTTTTCAGAAAGGAGTGGTGACAAAAGGATGGTAGGAAAATGAGCTTTTGGAAAATGTCTATTGCAAAAGGAGATCTGTTTGGGTGAACTCCTTTTGCAGAGCTTTTCAGAAAGGAGAAGCACTTTATAAAGTGTTTGACAAATCTCCATTGCAGAGACTTTTTTTAATTAAAAATGCGCGTTCGGGCAGAAAAATGCGCGCCCGGGGAAAAAATGCGCGCCCGGGCGGAAAAAGCGCGACCAGGCGAAAAATGCGGGCTAGAGCGGAAAATGAGGGCCATGGGGGAAAATGCGCGCCCAGGCACAAAATGTGCGCCCAAACGAAAAAATGCGCGCCCGGGCGAGAAAATGTGCACCCGAGCGAAAAATGCAAGACCGGGCCTAAAATGCGCCCTCGTGCCCAAAATGCGCGGCAGGGCGTAAAATGCGGTCCCGGGAAAAAAATGTGAGTCCGGGCGATAAATGCGCGCCTGGGCGGAAAAAATGCTCCTGGGCGAAAAATGTGTGTCCGAGAGAAAATGTGTGATCGTGCACAAAATGCGCGCCTATATGGAAAAATGTGCACTCAGGCAAAAAATGTGCGCCCAAGAGAAAAATACGCGCCTAAACGAAAAATGCGCGCCCAGGCGATAATTGCGCGTCCGGGCGATAAATGCGCGCCCGGAAGAAAAAAGTGCGTCCGTGTGAAAATGCGCGCTCGGGCAAAAAATGCGCGACCAGGCAAAAAATATGCGCCCGGCCAGAAAAATGTGCCACGAGCCGGAAAAAGCGCGTTCGGGCGAAAAGTGCGCTCACAGGCGAAAAATCCACACCCGGGCAAAAAAAATGCGCGCGCTGGCAAAAAAATGCGCGCGCTGGCAAAAAAATGTGCGTCGAGCAAAAAAATGCACAATGCGCGCCTAGGCAAAAAATGTGTGCCAGTGCAAAAAATGTGCGTCGGGGCGAAAAAAGCGTGCATTGGCGAAAAATGCGCGCCCGAGCCAGAAAATGCGCGCCCGGTCGAAAAAATGCTCTCTCGGGCGATAAATGCGCGTCCAGGCAAAAAATGAGCACCCGGGCGGAAAAATGCGCACACGGACGGAAAAAATTGAGCTTATGCGAAACAATGCGCGCTCGGGCAAAAATTGCGCGACCATGCAAAAAATGCGCGCCCGGCCAGAAAAATGCGCAACTTGCTAGAAAATGCGCGCCCGAGCGGAAAATGTGCGCCCGGGCAGCAAATGTGCGCCCGGACGAAAAATGCGCGCCCTGGCAAAAAAATGCGCGTCGGGCGAAAAATGCACAATGTGCGGCCATGCGAAAAATGCGCGCCCGGGCGAAAAATGCGAGCTCGGGCGGAATATGCGCGCCCGGGACGAAAAATGCGCGTTCGGGCGAAAAATGCGTGCATGGGAGAAAAATGTGCGCCCAGGCGGAAAATGCGCGCCCGGCCGGAAATGCGCGCCCGACCGGAAAATGTGCGCCCTGGCGGAAAATGCGCGCTTGGGCGGAAAATGCACGCCTGGGCGAAAAAATGCGCGTCCGGGGCAAAAAATGTGTGCTTGGGCCTGAAAATGCGCGCCCGGGTTTGAAAAGGCGCACCCGGGCCTGAAAATGCGCACCTGAGCGAAAAATGCGCGCCCGGGCGGGAAAATCCGGGCCCGGGCGGGAAAATGCGTTGTCGGGCGAAAAATGTGCACCCGAGCGGAAAAATGCGAAATTCCATGCCCTGGCGAAAAATGGATCGCCAGGAGAGCTAGATCGTCGGGAGAAAGGCTAGTGTTACCGCCATGTTGTCGAACTCGATCGGGAGGAGGAAAACATTTTCGTAGCGTCGACTCTGTATCGGGATGAGGAAATGCTTTTCGAAAAGGTTGAAAATTAGGATGCCCGTGACTTTTCAAAAGGAGGAGAAAATGAGTTTTGGGCGATAGTTTTTCCCACCGATAGACAATCCAAACGGTTTATTAAGTGTGGTATCATTTTCTAGAAAACGGAAAGGAGCTAAAAAGCTCTCTCAAACAGGCCCTTAGTCGCCCTCGATCGTCCGCAACCACTGGACACCCTTGCTCCAACTTCAGAGTTCATATACTAATTCCAGCAGTCTCCATCCAGCTCCCTCCTCCCCAATCACAAATTTAGTCGTCTTCGAGCTCTATGCCACCAGGTTTGCCGATCATTCTTCATCCGTTAGTGTCAGTGATTTCTCATTAGTAAACACTTTCATGCCAGATCATTGCAGTCATCTTTTCACGGACACCCAATTGTAACACCCATCAATGTGCCCAAATTCAGCCATACTCGGTGTCGACAACCGGGATGATACAGCTTGCTTCCTATAAAGAGACGACGATCTCGCCGACCAACCATCTCAGTTATGGTCTACTCGCATACCTCCAGAGTACTCGTCGACCATTACAGAGCACTCGACAACCATTCTGACGGTCTCGCGGACAACTCCGCTTTTTGTACTTAGCATGTTTTACAGCACCTTGCAAGTGGGCAACACGTATTATTGGAAGCGGCCTGCAGGCAGAGCCCCCAAATCTATAAATAGGTCATGAATAGTAGCTTTAAAGGCATCAAAAAAATAGGCCAAACCTTTGTTATGACCGGCCATAACGAACGATTTACGGGTCAGCAATACGCGCGTCGGCGGAAAGAGGCGGCACAAAATAGGGCTAAACCTACCGATTCAGCCCCTCCCCAATTAAACCGCGGCGGCTTAGGGCTGAACTTGCGGGTTCAGCCCACATGGGGGGTCGGGCGGCCCTCTCTTGGCCCAGAGGTATAAATACCTTTAGGGCTTGTTCGGCGGGGCATGCAATGACTCTTCGGGTATTTTCCCTCTCTTCCTCTCAAACCCTAACCCTAATTTCCCTCTTCCTCCTTTATTCCCTACTATTCTCATCTTCGATCCTAACATTTGGTACCAGAGGAATCCTTCCTCCCGATTCAGCGTCTGCTTCCTTCCGACGAGTCCACAACCGACGGCTTCGTCGAGCCCCCTCGCCGAATCGAACAGCATCGGCCGCAACGCTTCGACGTCCGCCTCGATCGACCGACTGCTTCAACCGACTGCTGCTTCGATCGACCGTTTCGTCGATCTCTCTGATAGTCGACTTAGTCAACCCCTCCGATCGTCGACGTCTTCGAACACAGCATCTCTCCCATCATCATCTTCTTCCGCGAGTTAGGGGTTCCTGGAATTCTTCGACTGCGTCGGTCTGCCTCGACGATCTCCCCGGCACCAACGTCGTCCGCGTGCGGCGGCCATTCTACTTCGAAGCCGCCGACTGCATTTCCCTAAACCCTCGAGTTCCACCATGGTGACTCGCTCACAGGAAAAATCCACGAGGGTAGCAACTCTAGAGGAGAATTACACTGGGCTATCAAATACGATGACGGCCATCGAAGAAAAATTAAGGGCGTCAGAGAAACGTCTGGAAGAGCGACTCGATGCTCGCATGGAGGAGATCAAGGGCTTGTTGTCGCATAGTATCAAGGGCAAAGCAACTGTGAACGAGGAAGCAAGCACTCACCAAGGGCCGATCCAGTCGTTAGGGGGCCTCGACAGGGGATGAGAGGACCTGATTGAGCAGCGACCTGGGGATACGGTATACCTTCTTCGGGATGGGTTTCTGCCTAACCCTAAGGAATCGGGACATGCCGACAGCAACAGGGCAGGCGGCGGCTGGGAGTACAGACCCCCTTTGGTGGCTACAAGGCCCAAATATCAACACGGAGAGGAGGGAGGATATCTGAATTGGCCGACAGAGCGTCGAGGGCCTCGTGGCCTCGTGGCCTCGGCCAGGAATATGTAGCACACGACCAGCAGAACCCGAGAGCATACATGACACCAAAAAGGACCCGCATGAATTACCCAAAATTCAAAGGAGGCGACGCGTTGGAATGGGTTCAAAAGGAGGAGTTATTTTACAACTACCAGGAGATTCCAGAAGAGCAGTTGGTGCAACTGGCGTCCTTTCACCTTGAAGATGATGCATTCCAATGGACCCAGTGGTTCCTCCGAGGGCGTGACTATGCCCATTGGACCGATTTCGTTGACGGTTTCACATCCAGATTCGAGCCCCTCGAGTATGAAGATTTCGAGGCCTTTCTCCAGACATTGAGGCAGAGGGGCTCAGTAATGGAGTACTGCACAGAGTTAGAAAGGCTGGCTAATATGGTACAGTGGAAGGAGAGGGCACTCCTGAGCTGTTTTGTTTCCGGGCTGAAGGAGCACATTCGAGACGAGGTTCACACGTACATGTCGCGCAGCATGAACCACCCCATCAGTTTGGCCCGAATTCAGGAGGAGCGCTTTAACCGACAGAGGGCAAGGATGTCCAATGGGAAGAACACGGCGAACCCGCCAACGGTCAGAAGGGAACAAACGGCGACGGTGAAGAAGCTAACATGGCCCGAGCTACAAGCAAGACGGGAAAAAGGGTTGTGTTTCAACTGCGATGAGAAATATGGTCACGGATATAAATGTCAAATGATCCAGGTATACATGTTGAGGGAAGAAGGAGAAGACAGGGGAGCTGAAGGCGAGGGAGACGAACAGGAAGAAGACCTCGACCTGGCTGAGTTCGGCGTATCCATCCAGGCTATGGAGGGGGGGACCACACCCCTGACTATGCGAATCACCGGGAGGATCCTCCAATAGAAAGTGGCCATTTTGATTGACAGTGGTAGCACACACAACTTCATCAACCCCGCAGTGAAACAAGGGAATAAACAATTTCCAATTCATTACGTCAGCAAGGTACTGAAGGACGCTGAGACCTGCTACCCAATCTTGGAGAAGCTACCCTTAGCCTTGATCATATCAGCACGGAGACTTCGTCCCTATTTCCAAGGTCACTCGGTACAAGTTGTGACGGATCATCCTTTAAAGAATATCCTGGAGAAACCCAAGCACTCAGGAAGATTAGACAAATAGGCAATCGAGCTTGGAGAATTTGAAATCTCATATACGCCGAAGATGGCGATCAAAGCTCAAGTTCTTGCGAATTTCAAGATAGACTTCGCAGAAGAGAGGACTACCAAAAGAGAAGTCATAACTCCCCTGGCTTGGATGATGTTCTGGATGGAGCTTCTGGTAAAGATTCATCTGAAGTTGGAGTCATACTATGCAATCCAAATGGTGTCCAAATCGAGCAAGTTATTAAGTTGCATTTCTCCACTACAAATAACCAAGCAGAGTGTGAGGAACTCATTGTTGGTTTGAGGCTTCCAAAGATACTAGGAGTAGAAAACATCGAAGCACAAACATATTGAGGAGTGCGAGGCACTCATTGCTGGTTTGAGGCTTCCAAAGATACTATGAGTAGAAAACATCGAAGTACGAACATATTGAGGAGCATCCTCAATGGAAGGTCTCGCACCTGCATGTCAAGAGAAAGATCAGTTCAGGTTGAAGAAAGGCAATTCGCAAAACCTAAAAGCAACTAGAACAGATTGAACTAACCCGAAGTACTCGTCGGATGACGATTGTCTCCAGAAGGAATCCCCTTACCAGTATCTGGTGATCTCGCGGGAGGGACAGGACCCTGCTGAGCAGGGTCGATGGCGGGGAGCTACTCCTTCTCGACCGTCTCCTTTTTGAGGCGTCGTCGCTTCAGCTCTTCCAGTAGCACGACCTCGCCTTCCTCGAGGTAGATACTACAACTCTTCGGCGAAAACTTCAGCTTCAGGGCAAAAGCTTCAGCTTCAAGGCCAAGGCTTCAACTTCTGGGCCAAGGCTTCATGTTGGGCCTTAAAGAGCGAGATCAAATCTCTCTTGCTCTCGGTCTCGTCGACCCTCCACGCCTCAAAGCAAATGCTTCAGAGGATAGGAATAGAGAGTGCGGCAGTACTCGAAAAGAAGGAGACGCCTACCATGTTCGTTAGTACAAGGCGTGCGCCAGGAACCATCTCGGAGAAGGCGTGTATTCATCGACATGGTGGAACTGCTGAGAGGAGGTCGGAGTTTAGGGAAGCAGGAAGGAGGTTGTATGTGATTGGTTTGCAGTCCCTTGTGTTGAAAGCGTCAGGGTTGTTGTTCACAATGGAGGGGCATTGGTTGGCGCGGTAAGGATGGAGATCGTTCAATGAGGTTGCAGAGCCGCAGAGGGGATGGAATAGACTGAGGTGAGTAAGGGTGCAAGTTGAGTTGAGCTGGCTCAAAAAAAGCTCGAGTCTGTGGAGCTCGAGCTTGAGCTCACATATTGTTGTTCATCAGCTCGCGAGCTTTTTATTTGTGCATTTTTTTTAAAATAATGAAACTTATAAAGAAAATAAGGCTCATAAGCTGAAAAGCTCGTGGGTAGCTCGAGCTCGACTCGAGCTCGCAAGCTCTAGCTCAACAAGTAGACCTTGAGCTCGAGCCAGAAAAAATGAGCACGTCGAGCTCGAGCTCGAAATAGTTAGCTCGAGCTTGGAGATTTTACCAAGCTCGAGCTCGAGCCGGGAAAAATGAGCACGTCGAGCTCGAGCTCGAAATAGTTAGCTCGAGCTTGGAGATTTTACCAAGCTCGACTCGAGCACGACTCGTTTGCACCCCTGGAGGTGAGAGTGGTTGTTGACAGAATTAGTGAGGGTCCTGTTGGAGGGAGTCGTGGGAAGGTAGTAGGTGGCCCGGGATGCGGAAGGGTTGGAATGGAGGTGGGGCCGAAAGAAGTGGGAGAATGTGGTTCTTGCAGCGGAGGATGGGGAAGGTGGCGGAGAATCTCATGTGTCATGGCGAGGAGGTTGGACACCATGGCATCCATCCAGCCAAAGCAAGTGTGTAGCGATGCCGCATAAGTGGTCATGGTTGAAGTGAATGAAGGAAGTTGGTTCCAGACGGTCGAGGAGAGACAGGTCGAATTAGTTGATAGCTTCGGCTATCGTCGAACAATATATGCTGATTTATACGAACTAAGATACATGATATTGAGACCAGCTCAAGACAATCTATTAAGGGTAAGATCCTTCTAAGAGTCTACTCTCCAAGAGAGCCAAAATGCTTAATGATCCAAGATATCCTAACTCTCTAACTATGCCTCCTTATATAAGACAGAGGCCCACACCAAGACAAAACACGCTAAACGATAAAATACGTAATTAATTAAAAATACAAGATAATCCATAAAGGTAATCACGTCTCTGGGAGGACTCTGCAAAAGTAAAGTTGATCGTCAGAACATGCATGTCGTTGTCTGCGGGGCGTAAACGTACCAGAGAACTAAAAAACTTAGCTCAGATACCATAAACGAACAACAATTAACTCCGAGATTATTCTTTGTGCATTCACCACTCCCATGCCTTGTCCCACGTCATCTCTTGTTTGTGATATTGTCAAATACATCCACTAGGACGTGGAGATAGGTATAATTAAAGCATGGAATAATTGCAAAAACAACCCTGGAAAATAATGACTCTTGTCGAGCATACAATTTGCTGATATTGTTTAGAAAATACTCTATCAATCACAAAATGGAGTCATTAATGGCATTACAGTATAATTCAAGTCTGAACTATAAATGAAATAAGGTAAGCTAGGTAGCACTTTGATAACTTACAGAATTTCGAATCATAGCCATCCTGATTGGGTTATTCTTTATCCGAGCAAGTGCCTCCTGCTCCTTTTGTCGGATAAGGAGTAAGGGGTCTGTATGCAGCTTCCTCCATGCATCATTCGCAGACTGGAGTTTGTCCTCAAATAAAGCTCCAGGAACAACAGCCTAAAATATTCCATAACTCAGTCAATAATCAGACAAGGAAGTTCTTGCAGAAAATTAATAATATCTGCAAATCATTTAATTACTCAAACAAGTAAGCAAAGATTAAAGAACTGAAATGTGAGTGTTCGAGGAGTTACAGGTTAATGAATTTCAGACCTTAACAGAGTTAAAAGTGGAGCTTATACAGGGAAAAACTGACGCAGAATGAGCGTAGAGATTGTGATGCAAGTGCCCTAAGAGAACACTAATGAAGTGATGTTAGTGGAACATTTTGAATGCCTATGACTGATGTCATGCAACTGTACTCTGATAATAAATTGCAATTAGCATCGACAAATATAGAATTTAACAACAAACTACCACACTTGAGGAAAAGGCATTAGATAAACCAACAAGTTTCCGGTTTCTGATCTAATGAATCTTCACTCTTCATTCATACCTGTTGAATTCTATGCAAGGCCTCAACTCTACTTTGCTTAATTTATTTCATATTCATTACCATTGGTCTAATCCTTTCTCTTCAACCTTCTGCATTAATTTTTATGAACCCATTATGTGTAGCTCCAAGCTTCAAATTCTACTTCCCACTAGCTTGTTTCCTATAATCTGATTAGAGAAACTATAAAGGAAAGAAAATGCCAGGCTCCGGAGAGATGTTCTATGTATTAACAAAGATTAAAAAGTTAAAGTAACAAAAAAAATATAGATTTTTAATGAATGGCCTTGGTCTTGAGAGGTATGCACTTGATGTGCCCTGCATGGTGTGCCAAGTGTTTATTATGTAAACTTGTAAAGTAACTGCTAAGGCGATACAGTCTATTGATATTTTCTGTCTAGTACAGGGTGCCCAAATGTATCTCATGTGCCCTAAATGTGTCCATGGTACCAAGATGCTTGCAGGATCGCCAATACAGCCAACAAAAAGGATCCAGCAGTGGGACCACCAAGCCCCATTGTCAGTGTATTCCAGAAGAATCCAAACGGATCCTAAGGAATGCAACTAAAGAGGGTTAAACGTGGTTGTTAAGAGGAATACGGGGAGTCCTTTTGGCAAAGAGGAATTATAGGTGGGAAATGGGAATAAATTATTAATAAGGATGAATGCACATTAATTGAGTATCTAGGGGGTAAATGAGAAATAGTTCTTCGAGTCAATTAGAAAAGTCCATGTAAAGGCCCATTTATGAGCCCATTTAGTTTCTTGTTTTTTCTCTCTTTGCTTTAGTCTCACACCGTGTATAAGGGACTCCTCTCTCTTTCTCCCTCTTATATATATATATATATATGTATTAATTTATTGTATTTTATACTTGAGAAAATATATACAAGGTTACGCTCTTTTCTACATGGTATCAGAGCTAGGATCAAATCTTTCATAACCACCTGCTCTTTGTGGAATCCTCGCCTAGCGCGGTCTTAAATTCTCAAACCGCGTGGTCTCCCTCTCGTCACCTGCTACTGCTAACCGCAGCTCCCTGCGGTCTCCTGTTTTTCAGACCGCCGCCCCCCCTGCGGTCTCTGCCTACCTCTTCTCCTCAATATCATCGGCTCTCTTATAGCCTTCTCCCTTCTGACAAGTGGCACCCGCCCCTCCTGGCCTTCTCCCTGCTCGCGCGGTCCCCTCCTCTTCTGGCCTTCTCGCTGCTACCCTGGCTCGCTCGGTCCCTGCTCGGACGACCTCCCTTTGCTCAGGTGTCTCCGCCTCTCAGCAGTCTCCCTACTCGCGTGAAATCTCTCAGCTCGCGCGGTCTCCCTACTCGCGCGGTTCCTGCTCGCACGGTCCCTGCTCGCGCCTCTCAGCGGTCTCCCTGCTCGCGCGGTCCTTGCTCGCCGTGCCCTCACCGGTCTCCGCCTCTCAGCGGTCTGTAGTTCCTGCTCACCGCGGTCTCTGCTTGCTGCTCCTGCTCGCTGCCCCTACTCGCTACTACGACCGTGACTGTTGTCTAGTCGTTGCGGTCTCCCTGCTCGTTGCGGTCTCTAGTCGCCTCTCTAACCGTTATGACTCCATGAGATCTTCGATGGAGTCTTCAGAGCTGCCTGCATCTTCTCCTACAGTCCGCATGGTTCCCGCTCCTGAGGTGTGTGATGAGTTGAGGATCACCACTATCTCCCTTACGGGGAAGAAGAACTTTGTTGAATGGGTGCATTCTGTCAGAAGGGTACTTCAATCTAAGGGACTTCTGCATCATCTCACCAAGGATCCTCCTTCTGCACCTACGGACGACTGGCTACGGGACGATGGTCGTGTTCAGACTTGGTTTCTCATCTACCTTGATGGCGAACCCTACCGCATGGCCATGTATCACGAGACGGCCAAGGCAATGTGGGATGAGCTCTATTCTCTCTACTATGGCAAGGACAGTCTCCAACACCTATATGACATCATCACGGCTCTTCAGACTCTTGACACTGGTGGTGATGTCGACTTAACCTCATTTGTTGCTCAGGCTAAGACATTGGTTGAAGCCTGGATCCAACATCAGCCCGCTACTACCGGTACTACGGATCTCGCTGCCCAACGTGCTCAGAAGGAAGCAGTTTGTATTGCCATGATGATGGCTCGTGTCCCGCCTCATCTTCCGAGCATTCGAGCTCAGATCCTCTCGTCTGTTGCTATTCTCTCACTCTCTGATGTGTGCTTCATGCTGCTATCACCACCTCCTGATACTACTGGACCTCCCTCATCGACCCTCCTTCAGCAATCTTCTGTGTCATTACTATCTCTCCCTCTTGCTCGTGGAGGGCGTTCAGGGTCTCGGGGAAGGGGTCGCGGTGGCCGGCCACGTCCTAAGTGTTCCTTCTGTAGTAGGGATGGACACCTTGAGGCGACTTGCTACCGCAAACATGTTATTCCTCCTCGTCCAATTGCTTCTGTTGCTGCCGACAGTCCTTCTGTCACTCGTGCGAATCTTGAAGAAGTCCGCCTCCAGCTCCAGCAACTCAACGGCATGCTCAGCCGCCCGCCTGCCTTCGTTGCCTCCACTGCCTCCATCTCCAATGAAGGTATCGCTTGTCTCTCCACTAGTCCACGCTGGATAGTGGATTCAGGTGCACTCACCATATCACCTCGCTAATGCCACATCAATACTTGGATTCTCCACATCCTAAGTGTATCACAATGGCCAATGGCGACATCGTTCCTGTCTCCGGCTCTGCTGATATCCTCCTCAATTCCTCTCTCTCTCTCTCTTCGCTCGGTTCTTCGTGTCTCGGGCTCCCCGTTTAATTTACTTTTCGTTAGTCGCCTCACCGCTGATTTGGATTGCTCAGTAACATTCACCTCTTCTTCTTTTCTGATGCAGGATCGACGGACGAAGAGTATCATTAGTAAGGGACGACTGCAAAATGGGTTCTACCTTCTTGATGTTTCTCCTACGATCCTCTCCTCAGTTTCCTTCGTTGAGTGGCATCAGCGTCTTGGGGATGCCCTTCTTCCAGTCCTTCAGAAGGCTCTTCCAGATATCTCTCTTCCTGCTTTTAAGTGTGACTTATGTATTTTGGGGAAACAACATCGTTCCTCTTTTCCTTCTCATTGTACTCGGAGCTCTGCTCCTTTTGTTTTAGTTCATTCTGATGTTTGGGGCCCGTACAAAATTAACATTATCTCTGGTTATCGCCATTTTATCACCTTTATAGATGATTATTCTCGCACAACATGACTGTATTTACTTCGTGATCGTTCTGAGCTTCCCCGTGTATTCCGGGCTTTCGTTCTTGAGATTCGCACGCAATTTTCTGAAAACATAAAAACTCTCAGGACAGATAATGCTCGCGAATACACTAGCAATGAATTTACTAATCTCTGCTCTGAGTTTGGGATCATTCACCATACGTCATGTGCATATACCCCCAACAAAACGGCGTTGCTGAACATAAAAATAGACATCTTCTCGATGCTGCTCGCTCTCTCATGATTCACATGCAGGTACCCAAAGCCTATTGAAACTTTACGCTGTCAACGGCATGTTATCTCATTAACCGCCTACCATCCTTCGTCCTCCAGAATGCTACTCCGTTTAGCCTCTTTTTCCCCTCCACTCTAGCATTCTCTCTCACACCCCGCATATTTGGTTGTACCTGCTACGTTCACCTACTTGGTCCGTCCACGGATAAGTCGGTCCCCCGGATAGGGGTGTAAACGAGTCGAGCTTGGCAAAAATCCCAAACTCGAGCTCGAGCTAAATATTTCGAGCTCGAGCTCGTCGAGCTCATCCTGCTTAGCTCGAGCTCGAGCTCGAGACCAGTATATTGAGCTCGAGCTGCTCGCGAGCTTTTTGCTCATGAGCCTATTTTTTTTATATTTATATACATGTTTTTTTAAAATACCCCAAAAAAAAGCTCGCGAGCCGGCTCGCGAGCTCATGAACAAGAGCAATCGAGCTCAAGCTCGGCTCGAAATCGAGCTCATCGAGCTCGAGCTCGAGTCGAGCTTTTTTCGAGCCGGCTCATCGAGCTCACGAGCCGGCTCGACTCAACTTGCACCCCTACCCCCGGACAGTCAAACACATGTTTGGCGGCTATTCACGAACTCAGAAAGGTTACGACTGCTACTCTTCTGCTGCCCGTAAAGTGACTGTTTCTGCTGATATTACCTTTCAGGAGGACCAACCTTTCTTCTCCGCCCCAACCCCACCTCTTCCACCACAATCCTACCCTCGACATGTCATTCCCATTACCACTCCTCTACCACTACTCCTTCCTGACTCGGCTCTTGCTCTCCACAAGCCACCTCTTATCCGTGTCTACACCTGTCACCCTCCACGCTCCGTTGCCCCAATGCAGTCGGCTTCGACCTCTGACACTCTGCGCTCTGTTGATCCGGCACCAACCTCCACCGCTCATCCCTTGGCGAACTATGTATCCTTACATCGCCTTTCCCCACAGCTTCAAACCTTTGCTACTTCATTATCCTTTATTTTTATACATAACTCTGTGCAGGAGGCTCTCTAACATTCAGGCTGGCGGGCAGCTATGGAAGAAGAAATGGCATCCCTCTGGGCTAATCAGACATGAGACATGGTCCCTCTCCCTCCAGAACAGACTCCTGTTGGGTATAAATGGGTCTTTGTCATCAAGCATGCTCCTGATGAGACAATTGACTGTCTGAAAGCCCGATTGGTGGCTCGTGGTTTTACTAAACAACAAGGTCTCGATTATGAGGAAACATTCTCTCCAGTGGCCAAGCTCAACACAGTTCGTGTCCTCTCTGTGGTTGTGCATCGCCAATGGCCCTTACATCAACTGGATATCAAGAATGTTTTTCTAAATGGTGACCTACAAGAAACAGTCTACATGCAACAGCCTCCCGGATTTGAGACCACGGGGGAGTCCCGAGTTTATCACCTTAAGAAGTCAATCTATGGTCTCAAATAATCCCCTCGAGCATGGTTTGACAAGTTCAGTAAGGTTGTTCGGGAAGTTGGCTTTAATCGGAGCTCGGCAGACTTCTCACTGTTCACTCGACATCGAACAACAGGAACGGTTCTTCTGTTGGTATATGTTGATGACATCTTAATCACTAGAGATGATTCAAAGGGAATACAAGCGGTCAAACAACATCTTAGCTCCGTGTTTCAAACAAAAGATCTGGGGAACCTTCGATACTTCCTTGGTCTTGAGATCGCGAGACGTCCTGATGGACTTATCCTCTCTCAACGGAAGTACTGTCTCGATCTTCTTCGGGAGGCTGGCTACTCTGGATGCAAGCCGATTAATACTCCTATGGATGTCAATCACAAGCTGTGTGTGCATACTTCTGATGTTGATCTTCCTCTTCCAAATCCAGAATACTATCGTCAACTTGTTGGAAAAGTGATTTACCTAACGGTCACGAAACCAGATATATCCTTTGTTGTTGGGGTTGTCAGCCGGTTTATGCATTCCCCTCGAATGTCTCATCTTCAGGCCGTCAAACGCATCCTAAGATATCTAAAAACAACCTCTGGTCAAGGGTTGGTATACAAAACCTCATCTTTTATTCCGACTTTGGTTGCATATTCTGATGCAGATTATGCTGGTTCCCTAGATGATCGGCGCTCAACCAGTGGATTTTGTACCTACTTTGGAGGTCACCTTGTTACCTGGCATAGTAAGAAACAAGATGTGGTTGCTCGATCTTCAGCGGAAGCGGAGTACCGTTCGATGACATCAGTTGTCTCTGAGCTCACATGGCTTGAAAGTCTCCCCGCTAATCTAGGAATAAAACTTCCCTCACCAGCTATCTTACTATGTGATAGTCAAGCCGCTATACACATAGACAAGAACCCGATTTTTCACGAAAGAATGAAACACAGTGAAGTGGACTGTCACTTCATCGGGAGAAAGTTCAAATGAAGAAGCTAGAATTCAAGCATGTTCCGGGTACTGACCAAGCTGTTGATATTCTCACCAAAGACCTACCAAGTACCTTTTTATCAGTTCCTGTCCAAACTGGGTGCATACGACGTGTACGCTCCAGCTTGCGGGGGAGTGTTAGAAAAGTCCACGTAAAGGCCCATTTATGAGCCCATTTAGTTTCTTGTTTTTTTCTCTCTTTACTTTAATCTCACACCGTATATAAGGGACTCCTCTCTCTTTCTCCCTCCTATATATATGTATTCATACATTGTATTTTATACTTGAGGAAATATATACAAGTTTACGCTCTTTTCTACAGAATCTATGTTTTTTCTTTCAATTTAAAAGGGATTGTAATAGTACTTACTATGCAATTTTGAATGAAAATTTCAGCTATAAGTTGTGCAAGAGACTTTTCCCAAGAGTTTATGCTTTACTTATATTTCCTTCCACAGTGCCTACCCCATAATCTGTTTCAACTATATAGCCATCACTCGCTTCGTTATCGAATCTTTCTTTGAAGAATTAAGAGAATATGGTTTCCCTATTCTTTCACGCCTTGAAAGCTATGAGAACTACCCTATTTGAGGTCCATACCCTTACGTGTGAAGTTCATGTGTGCAATATGGTCAGGAGAGCATCACCTACAAATGATTTATGCTAAAATGTGGTGCATCTAGCTCAAGGATTGAGGCAGTCTTGATGCAAGTATCCAAACAAGTGGTGTACGTATGGAAAGCCATCTTTGACCGCAAAACACGCAAAGTCAACCTATGAAACGAGTCAATGGGTTTGGTTCTCGCTATCCAACATTGGTGACCATACTTTTTGGGGCGTTAGTGATTTGCATAGACAAACACAATCCATGGTACCTTCCGCTATCGTCGAAATAAACGAGAGCAGATTAATCGAAATTGCAAGATACAATATATTAAGGCATGCTCGATACCCAATCTTGAGGAAATTATCCCTCTAAGAGCTCTTCTCTCCTTAGAGAATCTAATACAAGACAATGATTCAAGATACCATAAAAACTCACTTACCACTTCCTAATATAGGCGAGAGTGGCATACATATAATTATTGAAATGTCATAAGGCTACATATGTAGAGAGGAGGACGTGTGGATTCTCAGGGGAGTTGTAATCGCATCAACAATCCCCTTCCAAAAATCGACCTTGTCCTCAAAATCGAGGCCCGTAGGAGTCATCAGTGAACGTCAGAGGATCCAAGTCAGCAAAATTGGGATCATCGTTTTCAGCAGCAAGCACAAACACTTGAGAGGGCATTAGTGGGTGGGTGAGTACGGATGGTGACAACGAAAACAGAATCCCTTTTGGCAAAAGCTCGAGGCATTGTTGGTGAGATAAGCAATGGGGTGGTGCGGGTATCGGCGTCGACAGGATCGGCGAAACTGGTGGAAGCGGCTACGGGCCGATCAACAGGGCCTAAGTAGAGACTGGTGATCCAAGAGATAGAGAGGTGGTTAAGGTTTCGACGGTTGCAACGGCTGGTGGGGTGGCCGAGGAGAGGACGGTTGGGCCATGTAGAGTTCCTTGTCAAAGGAACGAGTTTGCTCCATGACGCAAGAGGGAGTAGACGGGTTGTAGATACGAAGGCGCATCTGGATGTGTGGTTGTCAAGGGTTAGTACGGTGAAGTACTGGCGATCTCGATAAACTCGATGATGTAGGTGGTGACGGTGTCGGGTTAACGAACAGAGTTGAAGCGCTCATAGGAGTTACACGCTTTGCGCGTGTCATAGTGGCGGGGGAGTTTCTCATACAAGGTGGGCTAAGAGAGATCAGGGATGTGTTGGCGCATCCAACTCACCCAATGGAGAGCAGGACCCTCCATATAGATAGTCTTCATGGGAACCTTCTTGTTGGAGGTCGAAAAATTGCTCGATGCGGGAAATCCAACTGAAGGGGTCAATGTAGTTGAACACTCGAATCTCAATCCGGCGGAGGTAAGTCAGGTGGATGTGCTCAGCGGAGTGTAGGAACCCCATGGAGTCAATGGAGAGCCGATTGGGGTAGAGGTGGAGGTGTTGAAGGTGTAGATGGACGGTTGGCACGGTGGTCGCAAGCTTGCGGAGGAGTAGGGTGAGATCGTCTAACCAGGCTTCGAGCTGATCCAAGCGAGTGAATCAATGGAGACCGAAGCGGAGGCGTCCTCATTGGTGCGGAGGGGCATGGAATGAGTTCAGGGTATGTGAGGATGAGCCAAAGACAAGAACGGAGCGATGAAAACACCGAAGAAGGTAGACTGCCATTGTCGCAATGGACGCGGACTGTCGTTGTTCTAAGAAGACGTGCAAGGAGTTGGACTGTGAAGATGGGAACGCAATATGGGGTGCGTCGACTGCTGGAAGGGCATGGATGAGGTGCGCAGATGGGAAGGAGGCGGGCTGATGAGGAAATGTGGTTGGGAGTCGTCGGACTGGCAGGTCGCCAGTGAGCGGCGAGTAATGATGTTGGGCGCAGAAGCATTGAAAACTGGGAGAGAATGAAAGTGTAGCGACGCGACTGGAGGTTGCGCGAGGCTACGTGTCGAGTGGCGTTGGGTCAGACGTAAACATAGACGATGAAGGCAAGGAGATTGTGCAAACGGTTGTGACTTGAAACTAGTGGTAGAACGATCAAATCGAGCCGATGTGATCTTACGGCGGGAACGGGGACAATGAAGGAGTATCTAAGGCTTCATTTGGCGCGGAGGTGGCGGGCGGCGTTTGCGACAAACGCCACAGCAAGGCGGGTAAACAAACGCCCGGCGGTGGCGTTTGCGGCATCTGCTCCCGCCGCGCCCTCAGGAACGGAGCCAAAAGCAGCGGCTGGAAACCCTCTCCCCACCTCCAGTTGGAGCAGCGGCACCGTCTCCTCCCGCCCCGTCTCCTCCCGCCTAATCAAACGAAGCCTAAGTGAGCGGCTGGCAGGACCAATTGGTAGGTTCCACTCGTCGAACTAAAAAAAGAGAAAATTGATCAAAATTCTGAGATGCAATATGTAACACCCGAATCTCGTGCAGTTGCATAAAACTAATAAACTTTGAAATAAAATATTTTTGAGGAAAAAAAAAGACATTAATGAAATGTCGTCGTAACGAATTTTGTTTCATAAATTATGTTTTAACAAAGTTTGTTTTATTGAAATTATTGTCTATACCAATTTATTTTAAGGTGTAAATAATAAAATTTATGGCTTTGGTGTGCTAATAACTGAAATTGGTGTGCCAACAGTAAAGCTGGATGCATTAGGAGATTTAAAGGAACAATAAAAGGATTGGATTCATTTAAGACCCAACTAAGCTAGTCTTAGTGTTGGGCAGTGAGTCTTGGACTGGTCCAGGTAGAAATAAGAAAACTGGGCCTTTTTAGCTCTTCAAATCCCACACGCTTCCTCCATCTTCCGCCGCTCTCGCCTAGGACTCGGAAGCCGCAAGTCTCCTTCCCTCTTTTTCACCAATCCCCCCTCTTTCGACTGGATTTAGACTAGATTTCAACTGGAGGAAAGTCTTTCTCCGCCTATTCTAGCCTCCTCCCTCTGTCGGTGAACTGAAATTGGAATTTCGGTGCTTGGGCTGAGTGAAGGTGTTGTTAGGCCCCAATAATCTTCAACTTTTCATTATTCCTCGTTGTAAACTTTGCTCCTCTCTCCCCTCTCCGTTATGCAATTATTGGTAACCTAGTTTGATTTTTGGAAATTTTAAAGAAGAAAACTTCAGATTTATTATAGAGAAATTTAGCGACATGAAAAATGATATTTTTCTTTGGGGATTGTTAGGAAATTGAGTTGTATATTCTGAAATTTAATAGTGCTGATTGTGGAGATTTTATTTGGATGTTGATTTGGATTTGCAATCCATATTTCAGAATTTTGAATCACGGATTATTTTACATGTATATTATGGCTGCCCTAGGCTGGATTGCATGTACGCTAATTAAGCATTCTCATGAAGAAATTAATTGGAATTGATGGGGCTTTGATACTAACCTTGCTGGAGTTTGTAGGATTCATGTTTAGGGCTATTAAATAGTAGAGATTATGCTGTGGAACGCATGAAAAATTGCTAGGAATTCATGTCTAATTGATGAAATTGCCATGTTTTGTTCATAGGGTTGTTGTCCTTCATAGGAAATTGCTGAAATTACCGTTTTAATTATGGGGCTGCTGTTTTCCCTCATGAGAGGGCTGTTTTTACATAGAATGATTGCATTTTTAGATATGCCCACTATAAATCATGATTATTTAAGGGTTTCCTTAACTTTTAGAGTTGTTTAACTTCATATTAATGTCTGAATGATTATGATTTTGCTGAATTAAGTGTCTTATAGGCCTTTGGATACAATTTATGAAGGAAACCAATTTTAGGATTACGTGGTTGACCTTTATGATAGTGTTAAGGCTTCGTATTATGAATTGTTGAGTGGATTTTGCTATACAAAGCTTATGTAATGATAAAGATGTATGTTCAATAATGGAAGTACTTAAATGAATTGGGGATTATTATGATAATGTTATTAAAGATGAGATCGATTTCAATTGAGGATATAACTTGATTTTGGGGGTTTAAACACATTGCTTTTCCTACATTAGAAAGACCCTTTTAGAATTCTCCATTACCCTTAGATTCCACACCATAATTAATTAAAGATATGAACCATATTCAATTGATGCTTACTTCCAGATACGAAGAGGGATGACATCACCCGATAGACGTGACGATGATCCGAGGAAGGACAAAGGAAAAGGGAAACTCTCAGTGAGGGAATATTTCTTTAATTATGTTCTACCTTCGAGTATTTTCATTATTAATAATTATATCCCATGATGATTCTTTTCCTGTATGAAAAATTATAGAACATGAATGGAAATAATTACCATTAAGGGTCCGTTCGGATCGCAAGATTTGGTTTTGAAGAATTGGAATTCAGTAAAAACCAAAACCAACAGGTTTTGGTTTTCCTGAATTCCAATTTTGTTGTTCGGCTGCAGGAAGGTTTAGAGCTGCAGGAATTGAAATTGGGTAATTTTGTTGTTCGGATGTTGGTTGGAATACATCCACAGAAATTGCATTAAATCAGAATTTTTGTTTAAAACTATAAAAACTACAGGCAAAACACAATTTAAAACACAAAAATTAACATAAAAACAACACTAACTAAAGATTAATTAACCGCAAAATGTTCTAGTAAACTGCAAACAAACATAAAAAGTAAAAATACAATAAAAAACTGCGAACAAACATAAACACGTCATCCACATGCGCCCATAATAGCACGAAGTCTGCGAAGTTGATCTTTAGTCATCTAATTATACTGAATCATTCTTTGCCTGTCCATTCTTTGCCGTCTGGAAAAGGATAGAGATAATGGAGCATGGTCCAGTTTTTGAAATTAGCCAGACTTCGTGCTTTATGGAGAATTTTCTGCTTCCTAAACCTAGATGTTTCCAAAATCTGGAAGCCCCTTTCTCTCATGTCAAGCTTATTTCTCAATCTACCCTACCCAATACATGTTGACATGGAGACAAAGCAACCACGAATTCAGAACACAAAATAAAAACGTGAGCTCCCCGTACCGTGAACTCACGCAAGAAAAAAAAAGCCTAAAATATGGGGAAAACGATGAGGAAGAAAATGGAATAAATGGCGATGTTGTTCTGCCAAGGTCCCTCCTTTGTAGTAAATGCAAAAAAATAAAGAAGATGAGGAAGAAAACGGGGAGAAAGAAGAAGAAGAGGAGGTAGAAGAGGAAGAAGAGGAGGTAGAAGAAGAAGAAGAAGAAGAAGACGAGGAGGATGAAGACGAGGAGGATGAAGAGGCGGAAGTGCTGGACGAAATAGGTGGATCGCGCATTTCGCGTGGTTGACGGGGAAAAACAAGGGAAATAGGTAAGAATTAGCGCTAGGTATAAATAAAAACTCACGGTTTTGGCCAATTTCAATTCCACCTTCGTTTCCATCCAACCAAACAGGGTGAAATGAATTACTTAACGGCAAAACCAATTCCAGGAGCCCAAAACCGACGAACCGAACGCACCCTAAAGGAAGAGAATTCACAAAATTACTAATATCATAATATAGATGATTAATGATAAAGTACCACATTGAATGCATCGATGCAAAAGTTAACGGCATTTGTAAACTGATTCAAATCTAGTTGGACATTAATAGGTCTTAAGCGAGTTGTGCGCATTAGATCAAACTTCCGGGTCAACTCAGTTGGGCCTTAACAGATCTTACGTGAGTTGTGCGCACTGAGTTCGACCCAAGTGAAATGGGCCCAAGACTGAATACTGATATAAATGCAGCAACCCTTAACGAAATGAATTGAAAACATATTGAAAATAAAGGAAGAAGTAAAATGAAAATATTACTCGACTATTACACTTCCATGCAATTACTTCTTATTATTTTATCACTACAAATTGAATTGTGTCTCTTATACATTGATTATGTAGACTACTTATACTTGATTGAATGAAAATATCATATGAATATTGTTATTACACCTTTGATTTGCCTGTACAATAGTTAAAGAGGTAAGTTTCTCGCTTAGTCTTTTATTTAAAGACTAATTCCTTTCATTCCAAACAAATTTAGGATCTAAGTGTAAGGTAGAATAAAGAGGAACTTTATCGTTTATGGTTGAAAAGATTGTAGGAAGTTTTGAAGTGGCCAATGATCACGAGGGATGTTGCCGAAACTTGAAGTGCCCCACATGCCAAAGAAACTACTAATACAGCTTTTAATATAATAATGTACTAGACATGTGTATATATATGTGTGTTTGGTTTGGGACATGAAAGATATGTAAAGTACTTGGAATAAGAGTTTTACTTATGTGTACTTTTACATCTATACTCATTTGTGGCACACAATAATTGTTGCATTGTGCTCAGGTCTATATATAATGAAATGAATATTGTTACTCTATGATGGCCTACGGGCCGTTACAAAAAATGGCATCATAGTTAGGTTTAGATTACTAGGAGTTTAGTGCCCCAATGAGTATTGTAGAAATGTACATAATATAAACCCTTGCATATCTTGCTTTTCATGTCCTTCAATTGGAAGCTAATTATCTACTGCCCCTCAGGAACACAAGTATTCTAGTCGGAGGGCTCGAGAAGAGCCAGAGATATCCGTTGAAAGTGAGACAAGCCAAAGAATAATCCTTCAGGTAGCTGATATTGCTCGAGCAATGGCGGAAGCGATCCGACTAGCAAGGGATACGCCTCCAACAGTACCTCATGTTGACCCTCTGAATCAGTCGCTGCAGCGTCAAGTAGACGTCGATCTTAAGTTATTTTTGGAGTTAAAGCCCCCACCGTCAGAGGAGGCATAACTCTGATAGAGACTGAAGACTGGATATTGAGAATAGAAACCATCTTCTGAGTCATGCATTGTTCAGAGGAAAGAAAGATTGATTTAGTTACGTTCTTACTGGAGGGAGAAGCTAAAAGATGGTGGGACACAGTGATGCATGGCAAATTTGCCGCCAGAGGAAAAGCTGGTATTTCCTGGAAGGAATTACTAGTTTGTGCTCACGTGGCCACGTCTGAGAAAGGACTATTACAGGAGAGATTTTTATGTCTAGTGCAGGGTAATCGCATTGTGATTTACTATGAGGATGAATTCTCAAATTTAGCCTTTTATGCGGGATCTCTAGCTGGAACAGAAGCAGATCGATGTCGCCATTTCCAACAAGGCCAACGAGATAATATCCGTACATATCTTGTGTCATTTGAACTTACCAATTATAGTAGTCTGGTTGCAAAGGCTCGTTTGAGTGAAATAGATTTAGAAAGAACTCATAAAAGAAGGGAGTTTATGAATAAAAGATCAACAGAAGGATCGAGTAGGGAATTTTCAGGTAGATCAAGTGGATCTTCATGGAAGAAGAAGTGGTCACAACCTTCCCCATCAGCTGCAACTGGCAGTGTGACCCAGTCATCTGCGGGTATATATGAAAATTGTGGAAAGGTTCACAAAGGACAATGTTTATTTGGCACATGTGTGTGTTATATTTGTCGCCAGCCTAGACACCGGCAAAATGAATGTCCCAGGAGACAGGCAAAGGAGGGAAGTTTCAGGGGAGCCCCTGGAGCACAATCACAACGAATATATCAGATGGGGACAGTTAAAGAAGGTGAGTCTGTTGCTCCGCCTCAGCACCAGTGGAGCCTGGTCGTGAAGAACGATACATACAGCCCCGTGTCTTCAAACTGGGACAACAGGAAGTTAAGGATGATGACACTGTCATCACAGGTATGATTTATACCTACAAGCAATTACTTAAGGTTTTATTTGATACTGGTGCAAGTCATTCTTTCATTTCAACACGTATCTTGAATACCTTGCAAGTACAACCATATTTAACACATAATATCTTACATGTAATGATACTCAACAATCATATAATGACTACACAACTGTGAGTTCAGATTCAAATTCAAATTAATGAAAAATTCTTGAAGTAAATTTGGCAGTCTTTCCAATTACAGAATACGATATCATTTTGGGTATGGATTGGTTATCAAAACATGAAGCTAATTGTAAGACGAAAGAGCTTACCATCAAAGTTTGGTATCATTTAGAGGGTTGGCAGAAGTATTAAAAAACATTGATCTCCGCTATGAAGGCTTTGAAGACAATCTGAAAGGGGTGTAAAGCAATGATAATAATGATAAAAGAGACAAAGGTAGAAAAGAACGATATTACCGGGGTGTCAGTGGTTCGAGAATTTCTTGAAGTATTTCCCGATGAACTGTTAGGAGTGCCTCCAACCAGAGAAGTGGAATTTGAAATTCCTGTCATTGAAGGAGCAACCACGGTGGTTAAAGCACCATATCGCATGGCTCCAAAGGAATTAGCGGAGCTGAAATCTCAATTATAAGAGTTATTAGACAAAAACTTCATTCACCCCAGTTCATCACCCTGGGGAGTTCCAGTATTATTTGTGAAAAAGAAGGATGGAACACTTCACATACGTATCGATTATATGGAGCTGAATAAAATGACAGTAAGAAATAAGTATCATTTTCCTCGCATCGATGATTTATTTGATCAACTAGTACATATGACTGTGTTCTCAAAAATTAATTTGTGGTCGGGCTATCATCAATTGAGGGTGAAAGAAGAAGATATACATAAAACAACTTTCAGTGTCAGGTACGACCACTTTGAATTCGTAGTCATGTCATTTGGATTGACAAACGCTCTTACAGCGTTTATGGATTTAATGAATCGGGTGTTTAAAGAATATCTTGACAAGTATGTATTGTCTCTATTGATGATATCTTGATATATTCCAAAACTGAAGAAGATCATGCACAACATTTGAGATTGACTTTACAAACACTAAAGAATCATCAATTATACGCTAAATTCCCCAAATGCGAATTCGGGTTAAGAGAAGTATCCTTCTTAGAGCATGTTATAAATGAACAAGGGTTAGTTGTGGACCCTAACAAGATTGAAGCTATCATCAAGTGGCCGCGTCCTACGACTGTAATAGAAGTGAAAAGCTTTCTGGGATTGGCTGGGTATTATAGAAAGTTCGTAAAGAATTTTTCCAAAACAGCTTTACCTTTAACCCAATTGACAAGAAAAAATGTAACCTTCAATTGCACTGAGGAATCTTAATTAGCTTTTGAAGAATTAAAAGAGAGGTTAACAACCGCCCCTATTTTGGTAATGCCTCCGGGAACCGAAGGATTTCAGATATACAGTGATGCTTCCTATAAGGGACTTGGGTGTGTACTAATACAACACGGGAAAGTCATCGCTTATGCTTCTAGACAGTTGAAAGATGTTGAGAAAAATTATCTGACTCATGATTTAGAATTGGCAGTAGTAGTGTTCGCGTTAAAAATATGGCGACACTATTTGTATAGAGTCCGATGTGAGATTTGTATCGATCATAAGAACTAAAAGTATATCTTTACACACACAAAAACTAAACCTCTGACAACGGAGTTGGTTAGAATTCATTAAAGACTACGAGATTGATATTCAATATCACTCAGGTAAGGCCAATACTGTGTTGATGCATTAAGCAGGAAGAGTGTGGTCGCATTACCAGCAATGAAACAGTATAATCCGAGATTAATTCAAGAATTGCATAGGATGGAAATATCTCTTGTTTTTACTATAGAGGATAAACAGCTTCAACAATTTCAAATGCAAATTCAATACTCGATTAAGGAGAGAACTTTGAAGACAATATATCAGGACCCATTCTTTGTAACTTTGTTGGAGAAAATAAGGAATGGAGAATCAAATAACTTTACAGAAAAAAAAGAGATTGTTATTCATGAACAGGCTTTGTATTCCAAATACGGATAATCTGTGGAATGATATTTTGTATGAAGCGCATAACACACCATATTTTATTCATCCTGGTCGAACAAAAATGTACCATGATTTAAAACAAGATCTTTGGTGGTCAGGGATGAAGAAGAATGTAATTACATACATCGCTAAATGTCGTATCTGCCATGTAGTGAAACCAGAGCATATGAAACCAGGAGATTATTTAAAATCGTTGCTTATTCCAAAATAGAAGTAGGAAGACATTGCAATGGACTTTGTATGGGGTTTACCTCGGAGCAAGCAAGAAAATGATGGTATTTTGGTGATTATCGATCGATTGACGAAGAGTGCACACTTAATTGCCACAAAACAAGGCAGGGCAACTGAACGATTGGTAGATGAATACATTGACGTTATCGTTAAATTTCATGGGATACCTCAAACAATTATCTCAGACAGAGATGGTCGATTCACTTCCGATACTTGAAAACTTGTGCATAAACAATTGGGAACAATATTGTTGTATATTACGACAGATGGTCAATCGGAACGTACTATTCAACTATTAGAAGATTTATTGAGAATGATTGTTCTGGACTTAAGGGGATCATGGGAAAAATATTTATCACTAACTGAATTGAGTGTCTTATAGGACTTTGGATACAATTTATGAAGGAAACCAATTTTAGGATTACGTGGTTGACCTTTATGATAGTGTTAAGACTTCATATTATGAATTGTTGAGTGGATTTTGTTGTACAAAGCTTATGGAATGATAAAGATGTTTGTTCAATAATGGAATTACTTAAATGAATTGGGGATTATTATGATAATGTTATTAAAGATAAGATCGATTTCAATTGAGGATATAACTTGGTTTTGGGGGTTTAAACACATTGTTTTTCCTACATTAGAAAGACCCTTTTAGAAGTCTTCATTACCCTTTGATTCCACATCATAATTAATTAAAGATATGAACCATATTCAATTGATGTTTACTTCCAGATACGAAGAGGGATGGCGTCACCCGATAGACGTGACGATGATCTGAGGAAGGACAAAGGAAAAGGGAAACTCTCGGTGAGGGATTATTTCTTTAATTATGTTCTACCTTCAAGTATTTTCATTATTAATAATTATATTCCATGATGATTCTTTTCTTGCATGAAAAACTAAAGAACATGAATGGAAATTGTTACCATTAAAGGAAGAGAATTCACAAAAATATTAATATCATAATATAGATGATCAATGATAAAACACCACATTGAATGCATTGATGCAAAAGTTAAGAGTATCTATAGACTGATTCAAATCCAGTTGGACCTTAATAGGTCTTAAGCGAGTTGTGAGCACTGGATCAAACTCCCGGGTCAACTCAGTTGGGCCTTAACAGGTCTATGCGAGTTGTGCGCACTGAGATCGACCCAAGTGGAATGGGTCGAAGACTGAATATTGATATAAATGCAGCGACCCTTAACTAAATGAATAGAAAACATATTGAAAATGAAGGAAGAAGTAAAATGAAAATATTACTCGACTATTACACTTCCATGGAATTACTTCTTATTGTTTTTATTAATACAAGTTGAACTGTGTTTCTTATGTAGACTGCTTATACTTGATTGAATGAAATATCATATGAATATTGTTATTAAACTTTTGCTTTGTCTGTACAGCAGTTAAAGAGGTAAGTTTCTCGCTAAGTCTTTTATTTAAAGACTAATCCCTTCGATTCCAGTTTTTTTCGGATTTAAGCGTAAGCCAGAATAAAGAGGAACTTTATCGTTTATAGTTGAAAAGAATTATAGGAAGTTTTGAAGTGGCCAATGATCACGAGGGATGGTACTGAAACTTGAAGTGCCCCACTTGCCAAAGAAACTATTAATATAGCTTTAAACATAATAATGTACTGGACATGTATATATATATGTGTGTGTGTGTGTGTGTTATTTTGGGACAGGTAAGATATGCAAAGTACTTGAATAAGAGTTTTTTTTTGTACTTGTACTTCGATACTCATTTTTGGCATACTATAATTGTTGCACTGCGCTCAGGTCTATATATAATGAAATGAATATTGTTACTATGTGGTCGCCTACGGGCCGTTACACAATATATCCAGGTATGCTCGATACCAACCCTTGAGGGTAGGATCCCGCTAAGAGCTTCTCTACTAAGAGAGCCTAATACAAGACAATGATTTAAGATACCCATAAAAACTCACTACCACTCTTATATAGGCGGCAGGAGTGGCATACACATAATTACTAAATGCTCTAAGACTACATATGTAGATAAGAGGATGTGTGGATTTCCCGGGGATTCGTTATCATATCACTTTAATAAATACTAGATCAAAACATTTCTACACCTAAAGAGGAGTTACGGTTAGGGCCTGAAAATAAAAAACCGAAACCGCAAAAAACCGCAAAACCGCACCGCACCGCACCGATTTCAAACCGCACCGAACGGTTCGGTTGTGGTGTGGTTTTGGTTACTGGAAAACCGCATGGTTTGCGGTGCGGTGCGGTTTTTATCTTCTCAAAACCGAATAAACCGCACCGCACCGTAATTATTATCGGAGGAGAAAATATAAATGAGCAAAATATAAATATTACATTATACATATATGATAATAACAATTCATTAACATTTGTTTCTTGTATGTCGATCTGGACAGCAAAATAGCAAATAGGCAAATAGCAATTAAGTAATTAACATTAAGAGGATTCTCAAATAAGCAGGTCTCACCGTCTCAGCCGCGACTCAGCCCTAACCTTATAACCTATCGCGATTCCCCTTCAGGCTTCAGCCGTTCATTTCTCTCCAGTCTCCAGTCTCGCGATTCCCCTTCAGCCGTTCACTTCTCTCCAGTCTCGCGATTCCCTTTCGGCCGAACTCATCCTCCAGCTCCGACGCTCCGGACGACCCCGTCGACCCGACCTCTGCCGACCTTTTCCATTCCATCTCCGCCTGGCCGACCTCTGTCATCCGCCCGTCGCCCTTGCCAGAAGCCAGCACCAAATAGGTTTGTTCTCCCCTCTCCTTCTTAACCTTATTTTCTTCTTCATTCATCCTATTTCTTTAGTTTTCCATTTTCCCCCACTCCTCGTGCCTACCCACATGGGTTTTCATTTATGCGGAGCTCCAGTCCTTCCGCCTCCAGCCGCCGATCCTTCCCCTGCAACCTAAACTTTGCCTACTCCTCGTGACCCCACCTCCTCCTCAAAACCGCAACACCCCCCTTCCCTCTCCAGTGTATAGTTTCTTGGTTAGCTGTGTATAGTTTTATTGTGCATTTCTGAATTTTTTTTGAGAGGGCTGAATCGTATATCTTTGAAATTTATGCATATTTCATCTCCAGGTTTATTTCTTGGTTATAAAGTATAAAGTACAAACTGAATATGGCTTCAAATAGTGTCAAAGTGATAGAGAAAAAAATTGATTCGTGTGGTACTTCAAAACAAATATCAAAGAAACCAAAAGTAGAAGATGTTGAAGGTGGTAAATTTAAATCTACAGTGTGGGAATGGTTCGACAAGATTAAAGATTCTGAAGGAAGAGAGAAAGCTAAATGTAAACATTGCTCAAAAATATATGCATCGGATCCTAGGAAAAATGGTACTAGTGCTTTGAGAGCGCATATGCTAACGTTATGTCGTTTTCGAAAGGTAAATAACAATCAAAAAATATTATCCTTTACAGAGAAGAAAGAGGATGGTATTGTTGTTGGGTCTTTAACAGCCGTTAAATTTGATGACGAGCAGTGTAGAAAAGCTTTGGCCAAAATGGTGGTCGTTGACGAATTGCCATTTAGATTTGTTGAAAGTGAAGGATTTAGAAACTACTCTAAACAATTAGAACCAAGATTCAATGTTCCTTCTCGAATCACAATTGCTAAATATTGCATAAATATTTATACCGAGGAGAAGAAAAGGCTAAAGAAACAGCTGAAGTTAGAGAGGATTTGTTTAACAACTGGTACATGGACATCTACTCAAAGATATGGTTATATGTGTCTCACCGGACATTGGATTGACAAAGAATGGCGGTTGCAAAAACGAATTCTTAATTTCATTAATATCATTGATCACACGGGGGAGGGTCTTGGAAATGAAGTATTAAATTGTTTGTCTTCATGGGAGATTAAAAAATCCTCACAATTACAATGGACAATGCATCTGTTAATGATGTGGTGGCAAGACATATAACCAAAAAGAGCATTGGATGGAAAAGTACCATTCTAGGAAATGAGTTTTTGCATGTGAGATGCTCTGCTCATATTTTAAATTTAATTGTGAAAGAGGGGTTGTCTGAATATAATGAGTCAATTGAGAAGATTCGGCTGGCAGTTAAATATGTGAAGGGATCTTCTCAACGACTTGAGCGGTTTAAAAAGTGTGTTGCTGATGCAGAGATAGAGTGCAAAGCATTGTTATGCCTAGATGTTGAAACTAGATGGAATTTAACTTATTTGATGTTAGAAACAGCAGGAAAATTTGAGAGGGCTTTCAAAGGATTAGAGGATGAAAATTCATATGCTAGTTACTTCCCTAATGGGCCACCTACCTCATTTGATTGGAAGAATGCTAGCCTATTTGTAAAACTCCTAAAATTGTTCTACTCTGTTACGTTGGAAGTATCTGGTTCTAAATATCCTACTTCACATCTATTCTTTCAAAATATTTCAATGATGGAGCATGCTATTAATTCAATGTGTGATAGCACTGACGCAGCTATGAGTAGTGTTGCTTTTCGCATGAAGACAAAGTTTGATAAGTATTGGGGTAGTTCAGAAAAAAGAAATGTGTTGCTATATGTTGCTTTTATTTTGGATCCTCAGTGTAAGATTAAACGTTTGACAAAGTGTTTGAATGCAATACATGATCCTATAAAAGCAATGACTATTGTTCAGTTGACAGAAAGCACACTTGCTCGCTTATATGATCATTACAAGGCACATTCTGAACAAAATATTACTCAAACACATGATGGACAATCTTCAAGATCGGGAAAGTGTATGGATGTGAATGTTGAATTTAACTTTATGGAGTACAAAAAGAAAATGTGGTTGGACGACTCTGATGAAGAAGAACCTAAAATTTGTACATCAGAGTTGACATTATATTTAAAGGAAGATGCTCTTAAAATGCAACTCAACTTTGACATATTGAATTGGTGGAAAGTTAACTCATCAAGGTTTCCAATATTATCCCAACTTGCGAGAGATGTCTTGGCAATACCAATTTCAACTGTGGCCTCCGAATCAGCATTTAATACTGGTGGCAGAATATTAGATCCGTTTAGAAGTTCACTAGCACCAAAAACAGTTGAAGCTCTTGTATGTTGCCGCGACTGGTTGTGTTGCAAGTCAAGTCTCAATGAGATGGAAGAAACGATGATCGATGTTGAGAAATACGAAGAACTTGACAAAGGTAAACATATTTTTCTTTTACTTTTTGTCTCTTTTATTAGCATTTTACATTATAAATTACTGAACAATATATTTATTTATTGTTTTAGAGTTGGAAAAAGAAGCACGGGATAGTTCAAATCATCTTGCAGTGGAAGATGCAGAGTTGTAACTTGTAAAACTGATGCAGTGTTCAATTATTCAAGTGACTAGAGATTCAAAATGAGGTAAATTATTTTGAATTACGGCTACCTCTTGCAAAATGCACTATGCTATATGTTGCTTTTTGCTCTGGGCTACCCTGTTTTTTGTGGAGTTCTAAGAGTTTGAAGATAAACTTAAATGTTATTATTTGCATTATTTTTCTTAGTTTGTGAATGGTTTGTGACTGCATGCTCAGATGTGAGATGTTCTTCAATAGCTAACTTTTTACCTTCCATTGTGTTGAGGCTGACTTTCAGTAATTGAGGTTGACCTCTAGGTCGGCAAATGAGATTGAATTTATGATAAATTTATTTATTATGCAAAAAAACCGAAACCGCACCGCAAAAACCGACTCCAAACCGCACCAATGTCAAACCGCACCGCACGGTTTGGTTGCGGTGCGGTTTTGTTCGATCAAAAACCGACCCCCTATGGTGTGGTTGCGGTTTGGGCTCAAACCGCACCAAACCGCACCAGTTTCAGGCCTAGTTACGGTTGGCCAAATTAGAGGACACGATTTCACCATGGAGCACAAACCAAGAGAGGCCAACGTGGTTGTCAGCTCGCTCGCTCTCTCTCTCTCTTAAGAACTATAGGAAGATGCATGGGGTGAATCGTCGTTGTCGATATCTTTATTTCTTCATTTTTATTTTAATATCATTAGAGTCGTGCATGTTCCTCGTATACATTTATTTTAATTGTATTTTTGATTCATGTATGTTATTACATGTTTGAAATTAGGCCAGCAATGCTCTACGGTTTTGAGTGTTGGGCAGTGAATGGTGTACATGAGCAAAAAATGGGAGTTGCGGAGATGAGAATGCTTAGGTGGATGTGTGGTCACACGAGACTGGATAAAATTAGGAATGAATGTATCAGGGATAAGACAGGAGTGGCGCCAATTGTAGAGAAGATGCGAGAAGCTCGTTTAAGATGGTTCGAACATGTACATAGGAGACCATTAGAGACACCTGTTAGGCGTTGTGAGAGTTTAGTCACTAGACATGTTAAACGGGGGAGGGGTAGACCAAAAAGATTTTGAATGAAACTATAAGGAAAGATATGATGTACTTAGGTATTAATGAGGCTATGATTAAAGATAGGGCTCAATGGCGACAAAGGATCCATATAGCCGAACCCGCTATGGTGGGATAAAGGCTTGAGTGTTGTTGTTGTTGTTGTTGTTGTACGTTATTACATGTTTATTTTCACATCATGCATGTCACTAACATTCTCTATTACGACTTATTGGAATAATCGACCAGTAAGACCCAAAATGTAAAGATCCATCAAAATAGGTCATAATGATAATTAAGGCAAGCTACTTTAAATATTAAAAATCAAGTGATTGTTATAAAAATAATTTTAAAAAGTAAAAAGTAAATTAATTTTAAGTTCATAATTATCTATTTATGGGGATAACCAAGTGGTCCTTGAATTCACCTCAAGACCCTTAGATACATCATTCCTTTATTTCATTATTAAATTGTGGCATACTATTTAAAGTCCAGAGCCATTGACGAGCCACTCGGCCTTGGGAAAAAAATCGAACAAAGAAATTATTTCTCTATTTGACTACCCAGACGCTCTTTATTCTCGATACCTCAAATCTTTGTCGCCGTTTGACAAGGCCTCGCACAAACTCGCATTCACCGCCAGTAGCACCATTGGGCTCCAACGACCCATCCTTCGTTGATCCCTACGATGATGTCCCTTCCAGTCCTGCTCAGATCCAACCAGACAGTCCATGGTCATGCAATACTTCCTCGGACTGCTCTCTAACCGCTGCATGTATCGCCTCATGTTTCTGGCCACTACCTCGCCACTCAAAGCCTATCTGACCTCTCCAAATTCCCAAGCCTCAATCCAAACTCTCTCCAACAACCCTGACCTACCTGGTCCTCTACCAGCTTGTATTTCCCTCAACCAATCGTAGGTTCTACTTAGGAGCCTAAATTGATCCCCTACCCTCACCTGGTGACCTATTCTTCCTCTTTAATCTAAATCAGAGCCTTCCACAAAATTACGAACACATCAAAACCGATCCAAACCAAAACCTAATATATATTAACATATAATGTAGAACAAAAGCAAGAATTGGGCTCCAATTACTTGTTAAGGACTAATATGAAAATCTAAAGGACACGAGAATTCATAAAATCCTCCAAAGAATCATGTTAGTTAGTTATCAAGTTAGGGCAGCTTGGTGCACAACGCATCCCCGCACAGAGAGGATCCGGGGAAGGATCCCACCACAAGGGTGAAATGTAGGCAAACTTTACCATGCATTTTTGCAAGAGGCTGCTTAAAATAACAAAATTTTAAAAAAAAAATTGCCAAGGATTAGTACATAAAAGTAAGCCCATTTAGGTCAGTGAAAAAAAGAAGTAAATTCTTTTGAGCTCCACTTGAAGCAAGTTAATATACTAGGCAAACCCTGAGAAAGAGGATAAACAGTCTCCTTCACACCATAAGCAATATTCTCTTACACACACACAGATACCAAATAGCAAGACAATCTAATCCTGGTTGAGACTATTTTTGTGTTTCTTCACTCTAATAATGGACAAAGAGGGCATTTCAAAGACTTTCAAATACCTTAGAAGAGCTAGATTCTGCTGCAACAGTTGGTGGGATTCCACCGGAAGGCTGATCTTGGAGCGCCTTGAACCCATCGGAGCTCCCCTTCCCCACCGCCAACCGCGACTCGTACAAGAAATCAAGCCGCTCCTGCCGCCTATTAAAACAAAATTTGGCAACAAGAATCAATTTGTATGGGAATAACAGTAAAACCGTAACCCTAATAATGATAATAATAAATACTGGGGGAAGCATACGGGACGAGGCCGGCGGCTTCCTGGATCTGCCTGAACTCGGATCGCTCGCGCTCCTCGTGGATCTGCTTCCGGAGCTCCTCGAGCTTTTTCTGTTCGGCGCCGTGCTTCTGCTCCGCCTTCCAAACGTTCTCGATATTCCGAAGGCTCCCAGTATGCCATCCTTTCTTGTTCAGAAACTTCAAAGCCATCGGATAACACTAACTTCCTCTCTCTCTCTCTCTCTTTCCGATTTCCTCTGTATCTCCGTCGAGTATCGTCTCCCTCAGCTCTCGGCACCGGTGAGAAGAAGATGAGCAGAAGAAGGAAGCCGGAGCAGTTCGGATATCATATATCGCAGGAATTCGGGTTCGGATACCTTTCGGGATTGATTTTAGCACTTCGCATTTTAATATTTAAAGGGAGTTGTTATAAGCACACCAACAATCTATCCAAAAAAAAACTCAAAACCCTAAAGCCACATGCTTTACTGTTGAAATCTTCCGCTCCTCTTTCGCGATTCCTGGCCGCACGCCCGCGGTCCTTCTTCTTCGCACTAGGTCGCCGCCTTCGGAGGAGATTGCCCCGCTGCTTAAGAAGGTTCACGAGCTCTCCGTGCTCTGCGACGCTGATGTGCCCTCGTCGTCTTCCCCACCAATGGGAAACTCTATGACTACTCCACCGATTCCTAGTTTTCGAACTTAGCCTCTATCTCTCTATATATATATATCCCCCAAAGAATCCATCATTTGGTTGATATGTGTTGCGGAACGCTTAGGGCTCTTGGTAGACCGGTCCAATTGAACCACCTTAGCTCGTGAGTGAACTAAGCGCGCAAACAGTCAATTCGAGATTTGCTGAGTACACTGGAACTTTTTAACGTGGAATACCCGGAAAGGGTAAAAAATCACGCGGTCGGGGCTGTGCCGACCAAACTTCACTATCTTCTGGTGGTTACAACTTGATGGTTGGAACTCGAGCGCGACAGACCGCTACTCGTTACAACAAGAGAGAGAGAGAGAGAGAGAGAGAGAGAGAGAGAGAGAGAGAGAGAGAGAGAGAGCTCCGAGGGTGACAGGCCACCTCTCGGAAAAGCTAAGTCTTTTTCCCTTCTGAGAATTCTGGAGAACCAAAGTGAGAAGCTGAGTCGCCTTTCCGGAATGATAGTGAAAAGCTGAGTCGCCTTCCTGGAACGAAAGTGAGAAGCTGAGTCGCCTTTCCGGAATGACAGTGAGAAGCTGAGTCGCCTTTCCGGAATGACAGAGAGAAGCTGAGTCGCCTTTCCGGAACAAAAAGTGAGATGATGAGTCGCCTTTCGTGACGAAGTAAATCTTCAAGTCCACGAAGGAGATCTTCAAGCGCCGAAGGAGAATTCCGCAAAAGTCCGCAAGGAGCTCTCCCAGGTCCAGAAGTCAAGGTCCCCCCAAATGAAGCCTTGGGGCTCCTTTTATAGCTTTGGTCGGGGGCAGTCTGGTAATTTCGCCGTTTGAAGTTTCCATAAATGCTCGGCGGACGAATCATATTTTCTGATTCGGGGCACACAGATCACCATTTTTCGTAAATGACCACCTTACCCTTCGGGCAGTTCGGGTAGTTCGGGCAGTTCGGGCAGTTCTGTTGGAGGCGAAAAAGGCGACAGGTTGTTCCTGAAATCTGAGAAACTGGAAAGACAAAAAGTGAGCATGCTGGAAAGACAAAAAGTGAGAACGTCAGAAAGACAAAAAGTGAGAACGTCAGAAAGACAAAAAGTGAGAACGTCAGAAAGACAAAAAGTGAGAAAGTCAGAAAGACAAAAAGTGAGAACGCTTCTGAGCACGCTCAGAAGCGTTCTGAGCGCGCGCGAGCGCCGAGGTGCTCTGAACGTGCCGCGGACCACGGGGATGCCCCGGGCGGACGGCGGAACGGGGAGTCGCACCCAAGGGGGGATTGAGATCCGACGCACCCGACGAGAGGGCGCGAACGCGGCGGGGCCCCTTCGAGCCCCCCTGCGGAAAAAGGCGAGGGGAGGGGGCCGGACCGCACCCCACGGGCGGTGCGGCCGAGTCGCACCCCGGGGGGGCCGCATCCCCAAGTGGGGTGCGGCTGGGTCGCACCCCCCAAGGGGTGCGGCGTGGCCGCACCCCCCACCCCTTGAGGGGTGTGGCTGGGCCGCACCCCCAAGGGGGGTGGGGCTTGGCCGCACCCCCTTGGGGGTGAGGCTGGGCCGCACCTCCAAAGGGGGGTGCGGCATGGCCGCACCCCGGGAGGGGTGCGGTCGGGGCGCGACCGGGTCGCTCCCTCGCAACGGGGGGTGTTGCCCGCGCGCTACCGTGCGCTCCCGTGCGCGCGGTAGCGCACGTACCTGCGGCTTGTGCGTGCTTTGACCGTCTTGTGCGTGCTTTGACCTCTCTTCGGCGGGGCTTCCTTTGGACGCAACCTGAGGCCTTTACGGGTGTATAACATAAGCCCTTCAAACCTTCAGAGTCCGAGTTTCGGGGCGAGGAGTTCGGAGGTTTTGATTTTCCTTCGCGGCTATTCAGACCATCGTCATCTTCGTGCGACGTGCCATGTCGGAGGTAAGTTGTTGTTTGGCTCTAGTTGTGGGAGAAATTTATATCTCGCCTTATTCGGTTGCGAGCTGGTCGCCCTGTGATTGTGTTGGAGATTGTGACGAGCTTGTCGTTCAGCTGTTGCAGCCTGAGTAGCTTGGTGGCTTTTCCCACAAAATAATGGGTGAGTCTGCGCGGGTCTGAGCCCGCGGCTTTTATATGATAAAAAGATATTTCGCGCGAGTTTGTGCTCGCTGCTTTTTCATAACAGAATATAAGTTTGCGCGAGTCTGTGCTCGCGGCTTTTTCATAACAGAAAATAAGTTTGCGTGAGTTTGTGCTCGCGGCTTTTACGTAGTAGAAAGTTAGTTTGCGCGAGTCTGTGTTCGCGGCTTTTTCATAGTAGAAAATTAGTTTGCGCGAGTCTGTGCTCGCGGCTTTTACATAGTAGAAAGTTAGTTTGCGCGAGTCTGTGCTCGCGGCTTTGCAGCGCCGAGGCAATGTGCCCAAGCAACGCCGAGGCCAGGTGCCCAAGCAGCGCCGAGACAATGTGCCCAAGCAGCGCCGAGGCCAGGTGCCCAAGCAGCGCCGAGACAATGTGCACAAGCAGCGCCGAGGCCAGGTGCCCAAGCAGCGCCGAGGCAATGTGCCCAAGCAGCGCCGAGGCAATGTGCCCAAGCAGCGCCGAGGCCAGGGGCCCAAGCAGCGCCGAGGCAATGTGCCCAAGCAGCGCCGAGGCAATGTGCCCAAGCAGCGCCGAGGCCATGCGCCCAAGCAACGCCGAGGCAATGTGCCCAAGCAGCGTCGAGGCAATGTGGTCTTTTGGGCAGACCTAGTTGAAATTGTCGTATATGACGCTTATCCTCCACTCGCGAGAGGCCTCTTTTCTTCACCATGTTGGCGAATTTGCTAATATGTGTTAGTATCAAAGATCGTGGGCTTAACTTTCACTGCCTTGTTTTAGACGATTCACGTTGCTGATAGAGCCATAGAATAACTGTAGTAAATTTAAACACACAACGGATACATGTGCACAAGTGCAATCTTGTGGCTTACTGTTTTAAAAGCGAAAACTGGAAGAAAAACTAGAAATTGACGGTAGATGAGACGCGGGTTGTGCGCGCTCCACTAGGGGGGAAGTTCCTCTGTCCAGTACCGCTTGCTTACCTGCGTCGGGATACGACGTTGTCCTCTACTGGATTGTCAGCCTGCGGTCCGTGCTGGTTTGGGATCTGGTTTAGTAAAAACCTCCCGAGGAGGCCTTGTTGGACAAGACACTCGATTTCCTCCTTTAACCGCTTGCAGCTTTCAGTACTGTGTCCGTGCCCGCGATGGAAGTCGCAATATTGCGTCTGGTCTCTTCCGCTCGACGTAAGCGGTTCGGGCCTGCGGAGTGCGTTGCTATCGCGGATGGCGAGGATAACGTTAGTCCTGGTGGTGTTCAAGGGAGTGTAGTCCTGATACTGGCGAGATCTTCGGTCTCGGTTGGGGTTGTCGTGATGCTTGTTGTTCTTGTTGGGAACTGTCTGCGGCGGCGACTCCTCTTTCTTCCTCTTCGAGCTCCCCTCAAATTGCCGGCGGTGTGCTTCGATGGCCTCATCGACGGCTATCTGAGCTTCAACTCGGTGAACGAGGTCGGGGTAACTTGATACGGTTTCTCTCATGAGAGCTGAGTAAAAGCCACTTGGGCGGAGTCCTCCAAGGAAGACTCCCCGCAAGAGCTCGGGATCGACTCCTGGGATTTGTCGAGCCTCCGTAGTGAAGCGTCGAAAAAATTCTTTGAGTCTCTCTCCGTCGTTTTGGCAAATCCCTGAGAGGTGGGAGGGATCTCGGATAATTCTGCGGTTGGCGTTGAACTGGTCCACGAATTGCTGCGCCATTTCTGCGAAGTTGTTGATGGCCCCATCTCGCAGGGAGTGGAACCAAGTGCGTGCTTGTCCTTTCAAAGTTGCTGGGAACACTTGACAGAGGAGCTGGTCGGGGGCATTGTAGATCCTCATGATGGTGGTGAAGTGATTGACATGTTCCACTGGGTCGTCCGTCCCATCGAATGTTTCGATGTTGGGAAGCTTGAAACCATTCGGAATTGGATGTGCCAAGACTTGAGGCGACAACGGGGAGCCGTGGTGTGCAGGACGGCGGGCGAGAGTTGCGCGTCGTCCTGCTTGGGCGTACTCTTCTTCTATCATGTCGCGTATTTCCTCTCGCGTAGTTCTTTCCGTTGCTCGCTCAGGGGCAGCTCTTCTGGGGTGATGGCGACGGTGGTCAGCTTCTGGGCCTCCAGCTGGCGGGGCAAGGTGAGCGGAACTCGCCGCGTTGGAGAACCCTTCTGAAGCCTCGTCTTCTTGAACGACATCTTGGTTTGGGGCATGATTCAGAACTGGGGGCGGTGGTGCGTTCAGAGCTGGTGGCTGAATCGGAGCTTGAGGAGCCCCGAGATTCCTCACGAGGGCCAGCATCTCGGCTTGATGTTCTTCAATCTGTTGCTTCCGTACTTCCAGCCCAGCTGCGGGCGTAGGCAGTGCCTCCTCCGCGGAAGGTGCATTGATAAGCGAGTGGGAGGGAGCTAGGTCGATGCGCCCCTCCGGGACTGATCCTTCAGTGGTGCGAGTACTTCTTCTTGCCATTGCACTTGGCGGCAAGTGTTATCTTCAGTTAGTCTTTGCAGAGTTTTGGGAATTTGTTCCCACAGACGGCGCCAAACTGTTGCGGAACGCTTAGGGCTCTTGGTAGACCGGTCCAATTGAACCACCTTAGCTCGTGAGCGAACTAAGCGCGCAAACAGTCAATTCGAGATTTGCTGAGTACACTGAGACTTTTTAACGTGGAAAACCCGGAAAGGGTAAAAAACCACACGGTCGGGGCTGTGCCGACCAAACTTCACTATCTTCTGGTGGTTACAACTTGATGGTTCGAACTCGAGCGCGACAGGCCGCTACTCGTTACAACAAGAGAGAGAGAGAGAGAGAGAGAGCTCTGAGGGTGACAGGCCACCTCTCGGAAAAGCTAAGTCTTTTTCCCTTCTGAGAATTCTGGAGAACCAAAGTGAGAAGCTGAGTCGCCTTTCCGGAATGACAGTGAGAAGCTGTGTCGCCTTCCCGGAATGAAAGTGAGAAGCTGAGTCGCCTTTCCGGAATGACAGTGAGAAGCTGAGTCGCCTTTCCGGAATGACAGTGAGAAGCTGAGTCGCCTTTCCGGAACGAAAAGTGAGATGCTGAGTCGCCTTTCGTGACGAAAAAAATCTTCAAGTCCACGAAGGAGATCTTCAAGCGCCGAAGGTGAATTCCGCAAAAGTCTGCAAGGAGCTCTCCCAGGTCCAGAAGTCAAGGCCCCCCCCCCCCCCCCCAAATGAAGCCTTTGAGCTCCTTTTGTAGCTTTGGTCGGGGGCAGTCCGGTAATTTCGCCGTTTGCAGTTTCCATAAATGCTCGGCGGACGAATCATATTTTCTGATACGGGGCACACGGATCGCCATTTTTCGTAAATGACCACCTTACTCTTCGGGCAGTTCGGGTAGTTCGGGCAGTTCGGGCAGTTTGGGCAGTTCTGTTGGAGGCGAAAAAGGCGACAGGTTGTTCCTGAAATCTGAGAAACTGGAAAGACAAAAAAGTGAGCATGCTGGAAAGATAAAAAGTGAGAACATCAGAAAGACAAAAGGTGAGAACGTCAGAAAGACAAAAAGTGAGAACGTCAGAAAGACAAAAAGTGAGAAAGTCAGAAAGACAAAAAGTGAGAACGCTTCTGAGCGCGCTCAGAAGCGTTCTGAGCGCGCGCGAGCGCCGAGGTGCTCTGAACGTGCCGCGGACCACGGGGATGCCACGGGCGGACGGCGGAACGGGGAGTCGCCCCCAAGGGGGGATTGAGATCCGACACACCCGACGAGAGGGCGCGAACGCGGCGGGTCCCTTCGAGCCCCCCTGCGGAAAAAGGCGAGGGGAGGGGCCGGACCGCACCCCACGGGCGGTGCGGCCGAGTCGCACCCCGGGGGGGCGGCTTGGCCGCACCCCCCAAGGGGTGCGACCGGGGCCGCACCCCCAAGTGGGGTGTGGCTGGGCCGCACCCCCCAAGGGGGTGCGGCCCAGCCGCACCCCCAAGGGGGGTGAGGCTTGGCCGCACCCCCTTGGGGGTGCGGCTGTGCCTCACCTCCCAAGGGGGGTGCAGCTTGGCCGCACCCCGGGAGGGGTGCGGTCGGGGCGCGACCGGGTCGCTCCCCCGCGACGGGGGGTGTTGCCCGCGCGCTACCGTGCGCTCCCGTGTGCGCGGTAGCGCACGTACCTGCGGCTTGTGCGTGCTTTGACCGTCTTGTGCGTGCTTTGACCTCTCTTCGGCGGGGCTTCCTTTGGACGCAACCCGAGACCTTTACGGGTGTATAACAATATGGATATGGACGGAGGTAATTTCGATTGCCGGTCTTTTGATACGGTACTCTTGATCTCTCCGGTATTGATTCTTGGAGGGACATGTGAGTTCGCTGGAAGTAATTTTAGGGTACTGCTTATTTATTGAAATCGAGATTATTGGAAACAGATAAGGGAAAAGACACAACTACACTACTGAATTGTTTTCACACGACAACACCTCCACTCATAGCAAACAAACTTAGTAGGCCATTTCTAGCATCATTATCTCAAATATAACTGATATCATTGTAGCATGCAAACTTAATTTCATTTGAAGTTAAGTTAAAAAAAATCTGGTGTGGCAATAACGTTGGTGTGAAAATAAAATATTTTGGTGTTTTAATATAGTTTGGTTGTCAATAGTAAAAAATAGGTTTGCTTTTAACATTGCTTTATTTAAAAGGCAAAATAAAATTGGTCCATTAACTTTCATATCTATTTCAAATTAATCCATCTTTTCTTTTCCATTAGATATATGATGGTGAAGCTTTGCAAACTATCCAAATAAGTTCCCTATCTTTATGTTTCATTTCAAATAAGTTCTTTAATATGCCTATGATAAAAAAAATAGTGATTGATATACGCAGACCCAAATTGGCTATTCGCAGACCATGTTTTAAGTTTTAAAAATAGAAATCAGAAACTCTACCTCTTCATAATCACAGCCCCCCTTTTCTTTTTCCCTCTATCAGCGTCTCTTCCCCTATTCCGCCCAGTTCGCCGTTGCCTTTCCCACCCCCTCGCCTGGGCACACAACCTCGCCGGAGGGGCTTCGCCGACTCTCCATTCCGCTGCAAACACCGGAGGTATCTCGCCGGAGGGACTTCAACTAGGTCGTTTTTCCATCTCTATTTCTTTTTGTTTTATGATTCATCTTCCCAACAAGGCATGAATGTGTAGTTGAAATTTAGAAATCTGAATGTGAATTAATTTTTTTTGTTTTGGGCTATGAATAACAACATGGTGTACAAATTGCGGTTTAGGGGCTGTGTATATCAAAGAGTTGTGAATAGCCAAATTGGATGTGTGTATATCAATCACCTAGAAATATTGTAACAAGTCCTTCCAATTGTGATAGAAATAAGTTTCTCTTATGTTATATCAAGTCCTTTAATTGATGAAAATTAATCTTCAAATAAATTTTGTTGAATAATTATTATGTATTATTGTTTATCAAGTCCTTTAACAAAAATGAGACTTATTGTTCTGTTTATTATGCTACAAAACTATTATTTATTGCATTTTTGTAAATTAGGAAAACTATTATTATTATTTTATGTTTACCCCAACAAAAATATTGTTTATTCTGTATATTTTTGTAAACTAGGAATTTTTATAATTGAAGTTTTGTTGTTTAATTATTCTGTAATAATACCATCAATAAGAGAAGTTTTGTTGCAAACGATTTTGGCAATTGTTGCGGGTCGCTCGGGTGCTCTGGTAGATCGGTCGAATTGAACCACCTTAGCTCGGAAGCGAACCGAGCGTGCAAACAGTCAATTTGAGGTTCGTTGAGTACACTGAGACTTTTTAACGTGGAAAACCCGGAAAGGGTAAAAAACTACGCGGCCGGGGCTGTGCCAACCAAACTTCACTATCTTCTGAGAGGTTACAATCAGGTGTTTAGAATTCGAACGCGCAGGCCGCCGCTCGTTACAATGATAGAGAGAGAGAGAGTTCTGAATGTGACATGCCACCACTCGGAAAACTAAGTCTTTTTCCTTCTGAGAACGGTGGAGAACAAAAGTGAGAATGCTCAGTCGCCTTTCGGGAGAACGAAAGTGAGAATGCTGAGTCGCCTTTCGGGAGAACAAAAGTGAGAATGCTGAGTCGCCTTTCGGGAGAACGAAAGTGAGAATGCTGAGTCGTCTTTCGGGGAAAAGGAAATCTTCAAGTCCACGAAGGAGATCTTCAAGCGCCGAAGGAGAATTCCGTGGAAATCTTCAAAGGAGCTCTCATAGGTGCAGAAGGCAAGGTCCCCTCAAATGAAGGTTCTGGGCTCCTTTTATAGCTTTGGTCGGGGTAGCCTGGTAATTTCTCCGTTGTAACCACCGTAACCACCTGGCGGACGAATCACGTTTTCCGGTTCAGAGCACACGGATCGCCATTTTTCATAAATGACTGTCTTGCCCCCGGGCAGTTCGGGCAGCTTCGTTGAAGGCGAAAAAGGCGACAAGTCGTTCCTGCAATCTGAGAAATTAGAAAGACAAAAAGTGAGCGTGCCTGAAATGTGAAAGTGCTTTGAGCGCACTCAGAAGTGTTCTGAACGCGTAACGAACGGTGAAGCATTCTGGGCGCGCAGGGAAGCGTTCTTGATGGAATCCGGAACCCGAAGAGCGGGCGGCGAGTCAGAAGAGGGGGGATTTGCCCTAACCCCGTTACGGGGGAGAGTGGCTCGGTCGCACCCTAAAGGGGGCGCGGCGCGGCCGCACTCGAGGGGGGGTGCGGCTTTGCTTGGCCGCACCCGAGGGGGTGCGGCTTGGCTTGGTCGCACCCCAAGGGGGTGAGGTCGGGCCGCACCCAAGGGGGTGCGGCTTGGCTTGGCGGCATCCCAAGGGAGTGCGGCCAAGCCGCACCCCAATGGAGTGCGGCCTGGCCGCACCCCACATGGGGTGCGGCTTGGTCGCACCCCTCGTTGGGTGCGGCTTGGCCGCACCCCAAGGGATGGGGGTGTGGCTATTCGCACCCCACTAGTGGGGTGCGGGCTATTCGCACCCCAGTAGTGGGTTTCGGTCATGGTGGCGCGCGGCGGAAATGACGGGTTCGGTTTCTTCAACTCGAGCGATCATGCGTTGACCGTTGACCCCACCTCTCTTTAGTGGAGTTTTCTCTAGACGCACCCCAAGACCTTTATGGATGTATAACATAAGCCCCACAAACCTTCGGAGTCCGAATTTCGACGCGGAGGAGTTCAGAGGTTTCGATTTTTTGTGGCAGCTTTGATCATTGCTCTCTTCGCGGTGCCTTGGGTAGGAATTGCTGTCGGAGGATGAGTGTGTGGTTGCTTTTGTTTTCTTGTTCTGTCTAGGCATTTCTCGCTCTGCGCTGTGTTGTGATAGCACTCTCGTGGCCCCGCTGCCCTGGTTGTTGTCGCAGTGTCGATTGAGGGAAGACGCTTCAAGATGGTCGACGAAGGATGTTCGCACTTTGAGATTGTTGCTGGCTTGCTATTTAGCGTTGATACCTGAACTGCTTGATGGCCTTTTACAAAATAACGGGTGAGTCTGCGTGGGTCCAAGCTTGCTGCCTTTTCATAATAATAATAAGAAATTAGTTGCCGCGAGTCTGAGCTAGCGGTTTTTAAATTATAGAAAATTAGTTTGCGTGAGTCTGAGCTCGCGGCTTTTACAGAATAGAAAATTTGTTTGCGCGAGTCTGAGCTCGCGGCTTTTATAATATTGATTTGGCCGATGAATAGCGGGTGTATTCAAACATGGGGAGAACGTAAGGGGGGCAGGCCCCTACGACGCCGGGACTCGACGGCTGAGGAGAAGGGCGAACCTTCAATCGACGGCGGTGCAAAGTCCCCGGGGCAGGGCCCAAAGTGGCCGGTGAATAGCGGGTGTATTCAAACCGGGGGCGAACGTAAGGGGGGCAGGCCCCTACGACGCCGGGACTCGACGGCGGAGGAGAAGAGCGAACCTTCAATCGACGGCGGTGCAAAGTCCCCGGGGCAGGGCCCCAAAGTGGCCGGTGAATAGCGGGTGTATTCAAACCGGGGGCGAACTTAAGGGGAGCAGGCACCTACGACGCCGGGACTCGACGACGGAGGAGAAGGGCGAACCTTCAATCGACGGCGATGCAAAGTCCCCGGGGCAGGGCCCCAAAATGGGTGATAGAAAGCCTTTTTTAAAGAAGATAATAATAATTTTTCTTAATCGAATGTAGGTGTCTAAAACATACCTTTCATAGTAGAAAATCATTTTGTGCGTGGATTTCGTAGTACAAGATAAGTTTGCACGAGTCTGAGCTCACGGTTTTGCATATAGTACATAATATAAGATAAGTTTGCACGAGTCTGAGCTCGCGGCTTTGCATACATAATATAAGATAAGTTTGCACGAGTCTGAGCTCGCGGCTTTCATCGTGATAGAAGACTTGATACTACTGATAAAAGAGGCGCAGGTTCTGGGCATTCCAGGTGCGTGGTAGAGTCTTTCCTTCCGCTGTTCCGAGCCTGTATGTTCCGGGTTTTACGACCGCAGTGACAACGTACGGACCTTCCCAAGTTGGTGAGAGTTTATCTCATTGGGGGCCTTTTCCGGCCGCCTCGATGCTGCGTAGGACGAGATCTCCTACGTTGATTGGTCTGTGCTTCACCCTTCTGTCATAGAGCCGGGCTACGCGCCTTTGGTAGGATGCGGCACGCTGGGCGGCGGCGTCTCGGACATCGTGGATTAAGTTAAGATTATCTCGAAGCAGTTCGCCGTTCTTGGTGGGATTGAAAGTTAGCACTCGGGTGCTTGGAATGCCGATGTCGACGGGGATGACAGCTTCGGTACCGTAACAGAGGTTATAAGGCGTCTCTCCTGTAGGGGTCCTCTCTATTGTGCGGTATGCCCATAGTATATTTGGGAGTGCGTCTACCCATTGTCCCCCCAACTTCTTCCAAGCGCGTCTTCAACCCTTTGAGGATGGTGCGATTCGTGACTTCCACCTGCCCGTTAGTTTGTGGATGTGCTACGGCTGTGTGACAGAGATTGATCTTCAGGTCCTCGCACATCTTGGTGAAGGATTTCTCGGTAAACTGAGTGTCGTTGTCGGCAATGATCGTTGCTGGGATACCGAAGCGACAGATAATGTTCTTCCAGACAAACTGTTTGGCGTTCTCTTCTGTGATCTTGGTCAGGGGCTCCGCTTCCACCCACTTGGTGAAGTAGTTGATGGCTAGGATGATGAACTTCCTCTGCCCAGATGCTAGAGGTAGGGGGCCGAGGAGGTCGATTCCCCATTGTGCGAATGGCCACGCACTTTGGAGTGTGGAGAGCGCGACCGGGGGCTGATGAGGTACGTTTGCGTACAGCTGACAGCTCCTGCACTTTTGGACTAGCTCGGTTGCGTCCTTCTTCATTGTTGTCCAATAAAAACCTCAGCGTAGTATCTTCTGGTCCAAAGCTTTCCCGCCTAGGTGTTCTCCGTAGATTCCCCCGTGTACTTCTCTTAGGGCGTAATCCGCCTCGCCTGCCAGTAGACACTTTATGTAGGGCCCTTAGAATGCCCGTTTGTAAAGCTCCCCATCCACGATGGAGAATGATGTCGCTCGCATTCGTAACCTTCGTGCGTCCAGACGGTTCTCGGGGAGGTGCCCGTGCTCAAGGTAGGCTCGCAGAGGGGCCATCCAGGACGATTCTTCCTAGTGGATGGCCGCGATCTCCCATGGCCCCTGTATACTTGGAACCACGATCTCTTCCACTCGACGCCTTCGGGATTGCTAGCTGGTGGGCGAAGTTGCAAGCTTAGATAGAGCATCTGCCCTGGAATTCTGCTCCCGGGGGATGTGCAGGATTTGGTATGATGAGATCTTCTGGAGGAGCAATCTCACAAGCGCGAGATATTTCGTCATCTGGTCATTCTTGGCCTCGTAGTCTCCCTCAACTTGCGAGACTACGAGTTGGGAATCTACGTAAATCGTCAGGTTCTCTGCTTTGCAATCGATGGCGAGCCAGAGGCCGGCGATCAGCGCCTCGTATTCCGCGATGTTGTTGGTTGTCGAGAATTTTAACCTGAGGCTGTAATCTAAGGTGGTCTCGTCGGGACTTATGAGGAGCGGTCCTGCTCCGGCCCCTTCAGCTCCTGACGCACCGTCAACGTAGAGAGTCCAGCGGGGACCAGCGGTGTCTTTGATAGGAGATGCTTCTGATGGAATGGTGTACTCTACAACAAAGTCGGTGAGCACTTATGACTTGATGTCCGGCCGGGGCAGAAATTGGATGTCGAACTCGCCGAGCTCTACTGCCCATTTCACTAGCCTTCCAGAGACTTCTGGTTTTCTGGAGAATTGCTCGTAGCGGGAGCTGAGTTAACACCTTTACTGTATGAGCCTGGAAGTAGGGCCGAAGCTTTCTCGCCGAGAAGACGAGAGCTAAGGCTGTCTTGTCCGCTGCCGGATACCTTGTTTCTGTGTCGGTGAGGACTTTGCTGAGGTAGTAGACTGTTCGTTGCACTCCCCCCTTCGTCATTTACCAGCACCGAGCTGAGAGCCGTGGGAGAAACGGCCAGGTACAGGAACAGGGTCTCTCCGGAGATGGGCTTTGACAGAAGTGGTGGTGAGGCCAAGTATTGCTTGAGAAGTTCGAAGGCCGCCAGACACTCGTCAGTCCACTGGAACCCAGAGCGGCGTGCTCCCCGAAGAATTTTGAAGAAAGGGAGATATTTGTCTCCTGTCCATGACAAGAAACAAGATAACGCGGCGATCCTCCCATTCAGACGTTGCACTTCCTTAATTGAGCGAGGTGGCAACATATCCTCCAACGCCTTGATCTTTTCGGGGGTTGACCTCAATTCCCCGATGGGTTACCATGAAACCCAAGAACTTTCCCGTCGTCACACCAAATGCGCATTTGCTGGGGTTGAGCCACATCTGGAAGCAACGGAGAAGCTGAAAGCACTTTCCCAAGTTTTTCAAGTTGTCGCAGCGGTGGACACTCTTCACCAACATGTCATCCACATATACCTCCATCGTTTCTCCGATGAGGTTCTTGAAGACCTTGTTCATCAGCCTTTGGTAGGTAGCCCCAGCATTTTTAAGGCCGAATGACATCACCTTATAGCAGTAGACTCCTTTGTCGGTGCGGAAGGCGGTGTGCTCCTCATTTGCGGGGTTCATCCTTATCTGGTTGTAGCCTTAATAAGCATCCATGAAGTTGAGTAGTTCATGGCCAGTCGTCGCGTCGACGAGCTGGTCGATCCTCGGGAGAGGGAAACTATCTTTTGGGCACGCCTGGTTTAGGTTGCTGTAGTCGACGCACATTCGCCACTTTCCTGAGGCCTTTTTCACCATAACCACGTTAGCGAGCCACGTGAGGTATTTTGCTTCGCGGATGAACCGCACCTCCATGAGTTTAACCACTTCTTCTTCGATTGCCTTCAACCGTTCAGGGGCGAAGTTCCTCTTCTTTTAAATCACGGGCCTGCAGGCAGGGTTAATGTTTAAGGAGTGAAAAATGACTTCAGGATCTACCCCGGGCATGTCCTCCGGGCTCCAAGAGAAAATGTCTTTGTTCTCCTGTAGAAAGGTTGTGAACTCTTCTCGTTCTTCCTGCGATAAGAGGGATCCGACTTGAACGGTCCGAGTCGGGTCCTGCTGAGAGAGTGGTACTTCCACTAATCCTTCAACGGGCGCACCCCGCTGCATAGTAGTTTCATCTCGTAGGTCGAAGTTATTGATGTTGAGGGCGGTTGCCTTTGTCGGTTGAGCTTGCTTCAGATAACAGGTTTTGGCCGCCTCCTAGTTTCCTATTACGACTCCTATTCCTGTGGCAGTCGGGAACTTCATAGCTATATGCGGAATGGACGGAACTGCTCCAAAGATAGATTGGAGCGGCCTCCCGAAGATGGCATTATAGGCGGAAGTGGATTCCACCACCACGAACTGGATGTTGTACGTTGACTATCTCAGAAACTCACCCAATGTGACTGGGAGAGTGATCATGCCTTTAACCGGGACAGGTCGGTTGTCGAAGCCGTAGACGGGCCCGGCTGCAGGGCTGAGCTGATCCTTCGCGAGCTTCATACTTTGCAAAGTGGAAAGGAACAGAACATCAACTGAGCTTCCATTATCGACCAATATCCTTTTTACGTTAAAGCAAGGGTCCCCGATCCCTGCACTGATTACGAGGGGATCTTGATGCGATAGCCGTAACCCTTGCATGTCTTCTTCCCCGAAGGCGATCGTAATGTCCTATTTGGGCTTCTTGTCTTCGTGGTCTCTTGGGGGTTTGGCAATCGAGAGGATTTGCGCTGCTAGGACGGGAGGTCCAGCGATTGTTTTGATTTCTCCCACCATCGGCCTTCCTCCTCCCGCGCCCCGGGGAGCGGGAGGCTTCTCCCTTGCCTCCCTAGGCTGCTAAGGCTGATTGGGAACCTGGCCTTGTAGGAATCTCCCTAGGAGTTGTAAGGACCCCCCCCCCTTTTTACAACGTAGGAGATCCTTATGCCCAGGGCGAGCGTTCCCCCAAGAGGTTCGTGTGCCCGAAGAGGTTTTACCCTCTTACCCGACCCATGACCCAATTGGCGAAACGTTCGCCCTGTAAGGCTATTGCATCATTACAGAAAAACATTCACAGAGTATAAAATTTGCGGAAGCAAAACATCACAGAACATCATAGCATGATATATAATAAAATATAGATGCGAACCCACGAAAGGTATAAAAAGTCTCGCAGTTATAACCAACATAGTCAAAAGACGACAAAATGTCTAAACAAAAGTGATCTCTCATCCTCTCCTCTCCCAAAATAATACCCTCACGTCCGCATAAATCGTCCTGGCTGGCTCAGGGAACTCCTCGTCATCACGGGCACGTCTACGCTCGTCCATCCGCTCCCGCTCCATTGGTAGGTGCATCGGTTCCTAAAATGATAACGTACAAGAGTACGTTAGCCACGACGGACCAAGTAAATCTCACGCTCCTCCCCAGCCCCCTAATGGGCACCAAGGAGAACACCTGCATGGAAGGTTAGCACAATAGCCGAAGCAAATATATATCTATCGGGGTTATATAAATGAAGCAGTAATCCGAAACAATTCAAAAGGAGTGAAACAACTAAAGTGGTAAATTCACCCGCCATCGTATAACCTTCCTAACGATGGTTATACGATGTCGGACCAAGGTGAGAGCATAAATAATGTAAACATATGATATGGTGTGCATATATGGTTGTCCTCCCTATCACTCGAATGATGTGTCTCAATCACTTTCCCCTATGTCGACATAGTGACCTGTTAAGAGAAGGAGCTCACTTCCCAGGCCTCACCGTCGTGGCCAGACGGTGACAGTGGGTCGGTCGTTCCCACTTCTAGGTTATGGATACACCCCAACTCCCTAGGCCTTCGTACCTCTATGAAGAATAGGTACTCTCGGTGGGAACACATCCTCACCTTGTGCGGAGATCCTCTCGGCACATAACCAAAAAGGTGTGAGACGGACCTGTGTGGAAGGGGTAGCTAGCCCCCGGTTCTCTTCACCACCAAAACAAAAGAGTTCGTCGTCACAACTTCACCCATAGTGTATATTATGGGGAAGCCGACGAACCCGCCACATCGGTAACCATGCACCTTCCCATGCCCTCATGCACAAGGTGGTAAATGAAGTAGTATAAATATCAATATTCAAAACTTGAGAATTTAATTTATGATTGCACTTTTAGGGTCAAATTTAAATTGCTTGGAGGCTGTAAATCAGAAAGTACAAAACATGAAAGTTGCAGTACAACTATTTACCTACCATATCATGTCTCACAAGCTTTTCCCAAAACAGAGTCTAAGGTCTCCAAAACAGAGGTTGAAGTTTATATAAAATAACAGTTTTCTGGACAAACAGGTTTCTGAAACTTAGATTGCACTTTTAGGGGCTTAATTAAAATTACTTAGATGCTGTAAATCAGAAAGTACAAAACATGAAAGTTGTAGTACAGCTATTTATCTACCATATCATGTCTCACAATCTTTTCCCAAAACAGAGTCTAAGGTCTCCAAAACAGAGGTTGAAGTTTATATAAAATAACAGTTTTCTGGACAAACATGTTTCTGAAACTTAGATTGCACTTTTAGGGGCTAAATTAAAATTACTTAGAGGCTGTAAATCAGAAAGTACAAAACATGAAATTTGTAGTACAGCTATTTATCTACCATATCATGTCTCACAAGTTTTTCTTAAAACAGAGTCTAAGGTCTCCAAAACAGAGGGTGAAGTTTAGATAAAATAACAGTTTCCTGGGCAAACAGATTTCTGAACTTAGATTGCACTTTTAGGGGCTAAATTAAAATTACTTAGAGGCTGTAAATCAGAAAGTACAAAACATGAAAGTTGTAGTACAGCTATTTATCTATCATATCATGTCTCACAAGTTTTTCCTAAAACAGAGTCTAAGGTCTCCAAAACAGAGGGTGAAGTTTATATAAAATAACAGTTTCCTGGGCAAACAGATTTCTGAACTTAGATTGCACTTTTAGGGGCTAAATTAAAATTACTTAGAGGATGTAAATCAGAAAGTACAAAACATGAAAGTTGTAGTACAGCTATTTATCTACCATATCATGTCTCACAAGTTTTTCCTAAAACAGAGCCTAAGACCTCCAAAACAGAGGTTGAAGTTCACTAAAAATAACTGTTTACAAGCCAAAACAGCAACCTTGAACTATTTTGAAAAGTTTTATGCTAAATTTAATTTATCTGGAGACTCCAGATCAGAAACATTAAAACATGAAAGTTGTTTATAATACATCCATAAATAATAGAGTGTCTCACGTACAGAGACTAAGTCGGCCTCTAAGGGGTCGAAAAAGAGGGCCAAAGTTTGCGGAAACTGTAAAGTTTTATTTGATCTCAGGTTGTGTTTTCAAGGGAGAAATTCACGCATGAATCTCAATGCAGGCCGGGGCTGCATGCGAGCCGGATAATAAATCCGTGCAGCGGGGTTCGCACCGGATTATATTTCCATATAAACATGTGTCTTTATATATTATATATACTAGCATCTTCGAACGGGCTACGCCCGTTCTCGATGCGTCGCTACGGGCTTCGCCCGTAATCAAGCGGGCTTCGCCCGCTTGGCAATCAAAGCGGGCTTCGCCAGCCCCCCCCCCGGCGGGCTTCGCCAGCCCCCCCGGCGGGCTTCGCCCGCCCCCGTTCGTCGAACGCGTGAACTCGAGAATTAATTTAATTCGTTGGGGTGCGGATAGAATTAATTTAATAAAGGCGGGCATCGAGAATTAATTTAGCCGTCGTTCGTCGAACGGCGGCACGCGTTCGACGAACGCGTGAACTCAGCGTTCATCGAACGCAGGAGTTCACGCGTTCGTCGAACGCGTGCCGCAGTTCGACGAACGGTGGCCCTTCTGCGTTCGACGAACGCTGTAATTCTGATTTTTTAGCTGGGGTGCGGATAGGCTTCGTTGGCTGGGGTGCGGATAGTGTTCGTCTCAGCCGGCTGGGCCCATAACATATACATATGAGTACTCAAAATGACCGAAAAAAAATTATAATTACTATTTTATAAAAAAAATTGCAAAATATATATATATTTTAACAAAAAATCATTTTAAAGTATTATTTAGTAGGTAATGATAAGCTAGGCTAGTAGGTTTAGGAGCTCTAGTAAAAATTTTTTGAATTTCTGAATTTGTTTTAATTTTTTTATTATTTGGATATTGTGTTATTGGTGTCCAATATCCCTTATATTTTATAAAATTCCCTTTTTTTATGAGTTATGTTAAGTCATTGGCATAAAATGCTGAGGTTATAATTGACCCAAGCTGAATGTTGCACCAAAGGCAAATTCTTGCATTTAGTAGTTAAAGATGTATATATATATACATATATAAGTACTATATGTATAAACACATATAAATTTATACATATAACAATTTTCATATATATATATACGAGTATATATATATTAAGACTATTTGCGGATATATATATACGTAGGTACACATGCAGCCCACCCTTACGGGCTCTCCCCACCACCGGCGGATTATATTTTCGTACGAATATGTATGTATACATATTACATATATTTACATATGTAATATATATAAGTATCTGTATAAAACATATATTCATTTAAACACATAAATATTTATAACTATTTCTAGATATATATACGTGAATATATATAAAACTATGTACGCATATATATATATATATTTATTAAGCATATTCACGAATATATACTCATGCAGGCCTTCTCTTACGGGCTCTCCCCACCACGACCGGTGGGGGTTTTAGCTCCGGCCACTACCCCCAGCGAGAGTACCCCGGGGAGGGCCTCTTATGGGGTGACAGCCGGCGGCCGGCCGCCGCCGGCGGTGGCCGGAAAATAAAAAAAATAAAAAAAATTTGTATATATATATTTACTGTTTGGAATGAGGAGGCCGCCGGAGCGGTTTCCAACGGACCTCTTCGCCTCAAGGGCCTTGAGGAAGGGTCGTGGAGGCCCTCCCTCCCCTTCACACGTCCCATGCGAGGCCGAAACCCGCATCGGCGACGGAGGTTGTTGGGGGTGGTCCGAAGCTTCCAAGGCCGGGATCGCCGGCTCCGGTGGTCGGAGACGGCGGAGGTCGACGAGGAGAGATCTAAGGGCAAGGAGGAGTCATGAGAACTTACGTTCGTGCCGTTTAGGCGAGGGGATCGTCGCGCGGCCATTGCTAGTGGTGGAGTTCGCCGGAGTTCGTGGAGGAGGCTTGCCGGAAAGTCACCGGGGCTCTTCTATGGCTGGATGGTGGCTGTGGAGGTGAGAAAAACGAAATCCTAAGTGGAGGGGGGGGGGGGTTTATATAGGAGTGGGGGCTGATTTTAGGGTTTGAGGAGGAGTTAACTCCTCCTCCCTTGATGAATCCGCCCCCCATCAGTTCCCAGCCGACCCACGGCCTCCCAAGGCATTGGGAGGGGAAGAAATTAACTCCCAAAGCCAGCTATGGGCTTGGGGAATGATGGCACCATTAATGGGAGTTTAATACCCATTATTTTATGCTAAAAAAATGTTATTTAATTAATTATAAAATATTTTCATCTGAAATATTTATCATAGCCTCTTGGGAACCTAATTAAATTTCGAAAATTATTTTGTAATTTTTGGGTATTGTTTTCTAGTTTATTTTATATATTTGGTGTTTTAATTATAGTTAAATCAAAATAAATAAATTTTATATTAAATATTAGATTTTAATTAATATAACTCTTTTAGATATTTATAGGACCCTATGATAAAATTTTGAGAGAGAAATAATGTCATTATCTATTTTTCTCAAATCTCCCCATTATTTAAATAATCAATTACTCAATAAAACATATTCTTATAATTTATTTAAATGTATTTAATTACATTCTTAAGTGTCTATCCTATTTAGAATATCATCGGAATGTTGCGCTAAAATTTCGGAGTTGATTGGGGTTCGTTCGTCACGATTCTTATCTAGCATTACTTAATAATTTGCCAATTATTTAAACAATTAAATAAATTATTTAAATATAGTCTGCTACTTTATAGGTGTCTGCCCTAATCATGGCACATAATGCATCCCCTTGGATGTGTCGGTGAGTCACCGCATCTCTAGTCGGCAATTTGATCGAGTCGGATAATTTGATGTGCGTTTAGACTAATCAGGATAATGTGGGTTTCACATGATTTAGGTCGGTCATCTCGGATATTAAGTATCATAATGGGTCGATTCGACTAGTTTCGAGTATGGTGCACTATTTGTGTGTTAGTAAGGTTTTCTAAGACTTAATGTGTCAATTTACACACATACGGGGTCCTATATTCGTTTTGGGTAGAATAGGTTCATATGACCCGGTAGGTGGATTGAATGACTTGTCGGGTCAATAACACCCAATAAGGAAACTAACGACCATTTGGGTGTCAACCGAGCCCACAAAACCCTAGTGGTTCCTATAATCACAATGGGGTCTAGAAATTCAAAATTGGGATGTTACAGGAGTCCCTGGCGGACGAGACGTTCGATTTCGTCTTTAAGTCCGATACACTCTTCAGTGGTATGCCCGGTCCCCGGATGGAACTCGCAGTACCTGGACTGATCGCCCCTTGGGTTTGGGGCTAATGCCTGAGGTGCTCGGAGCTCTGGGTTGTTATGAATGGCGTAGAGCACATTTGTTCTGGTGGTATTCAATCGGGTGTAGACCCTGGGAGGCTGCTGACCCAGGTCTCTTCAGGGGTCGCGGCGACGTTCATCGTTGCGGCGTCCCTCACCACACTGCTCTTCTCATCCACGAGGGGCTTGATCTGACCCCCTCTTCCTTCCTTGGCTACCTTCGAACTGTCGAGGGTGCGCTTCGATGGCCTCGTCGGCAGCTATCTGAGCTTCAACTCGGTGAACGAGGTCAGGATAACTTGACACGGTTTCTCTCATTAGAGATGAGTAGAAACCACTTGGGCGGAGGCCTCCGAGGAAAACTCCTGGCAAGAGCTCGGGGTCGACTCCCGGGATCTGCCGAGCCTCAGAGGTGAAGCGTCGGAAAAAATCCTTCAGAGTTTCCCCGTCATTCTGGCGGATTCCCGAGAGATGGGAGGGATCTCAGACAATTCTACGGTTGGCAATGAACTGGTCCACGAACTGCTGTGCCATTTCTGCAAAGTTATTGATGGCCACATCTCGCAGGGAGTGGAACCAAGTGCGCACTTGTCCCTTCAAGGTTGTCGGGAACACTTGACAGAGGAGTTGATTGGGGGCGTTGTAAATCCTCATGATAGTGGTGAAGTGATTGAAATGTTCCAACGGGTCGTCCGTCCCGTCGAATGTTTCGATGCTGGGAAGCTTGAAGCCGTTTGGAACTGGATGGGCCAAGATTTGAGGCGATAGTAGGGAGCCGTGATGTGCGGGACGGCGGGAGAGAGCTGTGCGCCGCCCTGCCTGACCGTACTCTTCCGCTATCATGTCATGTATCTCCTCTCGCGTGGTTCTTTCTACTGCCCGGCCAGGAGCAGCTCTTCCTTGGCGATGGTGATGAGGGTCAGCCTCTGGTGCTCTGACCGACGGAGCAGGATGAGCGGAGATTGGAGCGTCGGAGAAATCTTCGGAGGCTTCATCTTCCCGATCGTCTCTCTCGACCGGAGCATGATTCGGAGCTGGGGGCGGCGGAACGTTCGATGCTGGAGGCTGAATGGGAACTCGAGGAGCCCCAAGATTTCTTCGAGAGTCGGCATCTCGGCTTGTTGCTCTTCCATCTGCTGAATGCGCCCTTCCAGTACTGTCGCAGGCGTAAGCACTGCCTCTTCTGTGAGAGACGCATTGATAAGCGAGTGGGAGGGAGCTGGGTCGACGCGCCCTTCTGGGATTGATCCTTCAGTAGTGCGGGCACTTCTTCTCGCCATTGCAATTGGCGGCTAGTGCTTCTTCTAGTGAGTCTTTGCAGAATTTCGGGAACTCGGTTCCCACAGACGGCGCCAAACTGTTGCGGGTCGCTCGGGTGCTCTGGTAGACCGGTCGAATTGAACGACCTTAGCTCGGAAGCGAACCGAGCGCGCAAATAGTCAATTTGAGGTTCGTTGAGTACACTGAGACTTTTTAACGTGGAAAACCCGGAAAGGGTAAAAAACCACGCGGTCGGGGCTGTGCCGACCAAGCTTCACTATCTTCTGAGGGGTTACAATCAGGTGTTAAGAATTCGAGCGCGACAGGCCGCCGCTCGTTACAATGATAGAGAGAGAGAGAGAGAGAGTTCCGAAGGTGACAGGCCACCACTCGGAAAACTAAGTCTTTTTCCTTCTGAGAACGGTGGAGAACAAAAGTGAGAATGCTGAGTCGTCTTTCGGGAGAACGAAAGTGAGAATGCTGAGTCGCCTTTCGGGAGAACGAAAGTGAGAATGCTGAGTCGTCTTTCGGGGAAAGGAAATCTTCAAGTCCACGAAGGAGATCTTCAAGCGCCGAAGGAGAATTCCGTAGAAATCTTCAAATGAGCTCTCCCGGATGCAGAAGGCAAGGTCCCCTCAAATGAAAGTTTTGGGCTCCTTTTATAGCTTTGGCCGGGGGTAGCCCGGTAATTTCGCCGTTGTAACCACCGTAACCACCTGGCGGACGAATCACGTTTTCTGGTTCAGAGCACACAGATCGCCATTTTTCGTAAATGACCGTCTTGCCCCCGGGCAGTTCGGGCATTTCGGGCAGCTTCGTTGAAGGCGAAAAAGGCGACAAGTCATTCCTGCAATCTGAGAAATTAGAAAGACAAAGTGAGCGTGCCCGAAATGTGAAAGTGCATGGAGCGCGCTCAGAAGTGTTCTGAGCGCATAACGAACGGGGAAGCATTCTGGGCGCACAGGGAAGCGTTCTTGGTGGAATCCGGAACCCGAAGTGCGGGCGGCGAGTCAGAAGAGGGGGGATTTGCCCTAACCCCGTTACGGGGGAGAGTGGCTCGGCCGCATCCTAAGGGGGGTGCGGCGCGGCCGCACTCGAGGGGGGTGCGACTTTGCTTGGCCGCACCCCAAGGGGGTGAGGCCGGGCCACACCTAAGGGGGTGCGACTTGGCTTGGCCGCACCCCAAGGGGGTGAGGCCGGGCCGCACCCGAGGGGGGTGGGCTTGGCTTGGCCGCATCCCAAGGGGGTGCGTTTTGGCCGTACCCCCCACTATGGGTGTGACTATTCGCACCCCACTAGTGGGGTGCGGGCTAATCGAACCCCAGTAGTGGGGTTCGGTCATGGCGGCGCGCGGCGGAAATGGCGGGTTCGGTTTCTTCAACTTGAGCGATCATGCGTTGACCGTTGACCCCACCTCTCTTTAGTGGAGTTTTCTCTAGACGCACCCCAAGGCCTTTATGGATGTATAACAGTAATAAATCCTTCCAATTATGCACCAGATAAACAGAATAATACTACCAACGGTATAGTAAAATGGCTGAAACTTCAATGGCTTCTACGGCTTCGTAGGAGCGACGATCCAACAAGAAAATGCACAGCAGTGTACTCCTTGAAGAGGCTACAACATGGAATCAACAATCTCTGGAGACGGAGACGATAAATGGGCTGAAATCAAGAGAGAAGGTAGAGAGATAAAGTCGTATTCCTTCCTTTAGTTGCAGTTATCGAATGGAGGAGGGTGTCTTACTCTGCACGGGCTTTGCTCGTGCTCGCTGACTCTTAGCGAGCTTCGCCCGCGCTCGAGCGGGCTGCCCCAGCATATGATGGAATTGCTCTTATACATTTAATATCGGCGTGCGACAACATTTTGCAGGTGACATCATTCATCCTTGCTCGCTGGCTCTTAGCGGGCTTCACCCGAGTTTGAGCGGGTTGCACCCTCATATTTATTTTACAAATTACATAGCTGTGAAGATTAAAAAATGCTCTTCAGGTATTTTGTATTTTAAATGAGGTGATGCATTTTAAATTCATGCGGTCGGCGCCCTTGCTAGTTGCTCTTAATGGGCTTCAACCGTGCTCGAAGATCTCACGCACACACACGGCAATCATGTCGTGAAATTGATCTCAAGGGGATCATAGTTCTAATTTAAAAGGAAAAAATAGATAGATGCAATTCGAAATAATAATATGTAAAGACAATTTAGAAGTTGAATATCATTGATTGATAATAAATATCCTTATATTAATATTCATAAATATATTTAATATTTTAACAATTTTAACGTATACGAAAAAAACTTTTAAGATTAAATTATTATGGCAAACCCAGTTTTTTGAAAATTACTCGGTGCAAACAAATTTGTTAACGACAAACCATTATTGTTAACAGTAAACCAAGTCTAACTTCTTAGCAGAAACCAAAAAACCCAAATCTGTTAACGACAAACCCAAAAACAAAAAAACCCAAATCTATTAACGACAAGCCACTTGATATTTACAATACAAATTACAACCCATGCACGTACAAAATATTCTTTGTATGGCTCTAGCCATGAGTTGTTAACATATCCTAATGCTTCAGGATATTCAGAGAAATCAGCCACCAGTGTGTTAAACATTGTAGTAGCTTCATTTTCGGTTCTTGTCTCAATCACACGTTGCCATGCAAACATGAAACGTTCAAACTCTTTCCCCTTACTAAAATATTTTTTGCAGTTTGCCAATATGTTTCTACTGATGTGTACCTGACATAAAAGATTTTTAGCATGTGGAAATACAACTTTAATAGCATTCACTAAGGCGATCTCTCTATCTGTCACCATTACAACTGGTAAGGAGCCTGGTTCAAGCACGGACTTAAGACAATCTAGTGCCCAACTGTAACTGTCTTCTGTTTCATCACACAAGAACGTGAAACATGAAAAAAATGACTGATACGTAGAGGTAACTCCAACAATGCACAACAATGGCATGCGAGATCTGTTAGCCTTGTACGTGCAGTCTAGCTGGAAAACAGTAGGAAACATATTGGTAAGTTTGACAGATACTGGATGAGCAAAACAAAGACTGCGCAGTTGATTAGTCCTCAAATCAACTTTGTTATAACATACATAACCTTCCTTGGTAATACACCGATACAAAAATTGCACTGGTGTTGCTCCATCTAATTCCTTTTTGTGTAACTTTTCCCTCTCGTTATAAATGGTTCTTATGGTTGTTGTGTTTGTCTCACTGTTTCTTTTCACGGCAGCTAATATTTTTCGTGGCTTCACTTCCGAACTGTACATTTGCGCGACTAACTTTTCTTCATTCTCATTTAACCGTCCAGCATATGCGTGTCCCTCTAAATGAACCATTTCGTGGTTATGCTTACCGCAAAGCACGACAAGCTTCCATTCATCAACATTAGCCACCTTTTGACCTTTGACGGCGAATGAGCAACCACACCGCTTACTTGATGATTTCCTACACTTTTTTCTTCACAAAATCCTTCCTGTTTTGATTGTCACGGTATTTTCCTCCTCTGTCACACCCTAAGAACACGCGAGGTGTCAGTCGACCTGTGACCTTGTCTGAACCTCTTACTGTTACAACGAAACCCAAACTACGCCCAACACCTCGAACTCACTCAACAAGTGATTCTTTTGATGAAAATAATTGTTCAGTCTCAAAATAATATCCAAAATCCACTTCAAATACTTTGCCTATATCCAACATCAACTTCAATCATTTTATAAATAACAACGAATATCATAGACTACAACATTGCAAAAAAAAACATACCTTCCTTAGACTCTTCACCTTCCTCTACAAGCTTCTCCCCCGCCAAGCTCGATTCTGAAAACCATAAGCAAATCAGAACTTCAAAATCTAGAAAATCTACAAATGGAGGCAAAAGCTACAAAAATAACTTAAGAGTAAAATTGTACAAGGTGCAGTATAAGGTATAGCCAACCAACAGAACAACATATTCATGAGTAATAGAAAACTCAATCAACAGAGCTACATAAGTATAGTAGGAGAGGTTTGGGACTAGGTTTCAACAGAGCTAATATAAGGTGCAGCCAACCAGAAGCACAGATTAATGAGAAATACAATCACTAAATCCCTATAACCTTCAATCTTGAATGGAAACCCTAATCCATGGAGAACTAGGTTTCAATCAGCACCAATAAGCTCAGGGTGGATCTTATACCTTGAAAATTCTTCATGCTCGAAGCTGTCTGCGTGTCGAGACAATCGCCGGAAGCCTCGCAAACCACACGCGAGGGGAGAGTCGACAGGAGACGCGGCGGGATGGGCGACAGCGGGAGAGTCGACGGGAGAGGCGACGGCGGGAGAGGCGACGGCGGTATGGACTCCGGCGTTTCCTCCATTCGGCGAAGCAGGAGAGGTTTGCGACTTTCGGTAAGGGTTTGCGTAAATAAAAACGAGAGAACAGTTTTCGGTCTAATATTGAAGTGTGCTGGTGTGCGACTAGCCATTTTTGATTTGCCTTTAACAATTCCCTTTGTGAAAACTTGCTCAATTAAGAGAAAAATAACTCAACCAATTATCAATTACATAAAGCCTATTCAGAAAAAAGTAACAGAATGAATTCTTGTCAACTAAATTCCTTTTTTTAAAGAGAATGACTACATAAAATTGGGCAATAAATCTACCAAGTATCAAGTATTACATATATTCATCAAACTATAGGAGTAAAACTAATATCCATGGAATGATTAAATAATAATCCGAAACTCAAATTTCTTTGATTATGTGACTTAATAACAAATTAATAATAATGCAATAGTTCTCGACAACCAACTAAATCTTCCATGAGGGGCGCCACAGCAGGTCTCTGCCTGAAGTCTTCTTCCATGAGGGGCAAGCCGTCTCTAAGAATGACCTTAGGCTCCCAACTAACTAAATCTTTAGCCTTTGTGATGTCGGATTTTTTCTAGCGAGGATCATCAGGAGTGTTGTCCACTATCTTCACAACGACATTTGGGTTCATCAACTGCGGGCAAAGAAAAAGAAAAATAATAATAAACTGTCAACTTCTTCTACATGTATTGACGGAGCTACAATTGTCGAATTATACCAATAGATTTAAGCAAAAGTGTTACCTCCTTCCCCGTTTCTACAAGTTCCATCATCGCGAATTAACCTATAGAATGGAAAACTATCAGTAACTCTTGTTTATAAGAAGAGTTCAGAGAGAAAATAAAAAATTGGAGCTCGGGCTGGAAGAAGTCTGGTTCGATGGAGAGCTTTTGTTTTTCTAATTTGAAGATGGAGAGCACTCTAATCCTTAACTTTAAGTTGTGGAGAGTATGTTTACATTTCAATGAGAAAGAGAAACTTAAGATCCAATTTTCTTCACGGCTTTAAGGCTTTGCCCGTGCTCGCTGACTCTTAACGGGCTTCGCCCGCGTTCGAGCGGGTTGCGCCCGCATAGAAATTAACAAAAATGTCCCGTGAGGATGTCTATGATCCACAAAATAATTTACAACACGGTTGCGTACCTTTGATATGAATCGTTCAAATCAAAACAATCATATGACTCCTTTCATTGCACGTGAGGATGTCTATGATCCACAAAATTGCGGACCTATATATAGACATCAATTCTTTTAGTAGAATTAAATGATAAGAAAATAAATGAACAACACTACTACATGCTTATGCAAAATAATAATTTTTGGATCAAATAAAAAAATCATACATCTTCCAAATTGCTTTAAAACAAACAAAAATAACTCACAGATGTCTTATAAATAATTTAAATAAACATGCATTTTGAGCAATCCATCGAAAGTAGCATATGCATAAACAACAGTTGGACGAACTTGATTATGGAAAAATCACAAAGGGAAGAAAGAGATAGATAAAGAGAGAAAGAGAGGGAGGAAGGAAGAAAAACTACAGTACATACATCAGTTGGAGAGGACAATGTCATGAAGAAAAGTATAGATGCATCGTCGAAGAAGCAAGAAGCCTTTATTGTAGCCTGATGCGAGAAGCAACGATGAATTCTCAATTGCAGAATGAAACAACAAAGAGAAAGAAGCATTGATGAATGAACTGAGCAGATAAATCCACCTCATTTTGCATGTGGATCCTCACCAATAGTCACGTTAATTGCGCATTCTGCAAAGTAGATAAGGTGGCTAGGATTAGTATCCATAATGTATTTTGATGAATTTAATACTTCACTTACTTTTATTTAAATGTGGAGCCAAGTCCGCCCTAAAATAAATAAATTAGAAATGTTAGTTCAGAATCAAGATACTAAAGTATATGGAATCACATCTTATCCATTTTCAGTAATTAATTATGTATCTAAAATTTTCATCAAGCAATCATTTTCAATGAGTGTGCATCACATTAATTAAGTCAATGTACCTGCAAGGAAGGATGTTGAGTTGTTATTTCAGAGTAAAAGCACCATTGCAATGAAAAAAGAAAATGTAAATTGTGTGTATATGGAGTACACATGACACATAAGTAGTCGTGTCCACAAAAATCGGGCCCGAAGGGCTGGCCTGGGCCCGACCCGGGAAAAGCCCGGTACCGGGCTAGCCCGCCTCTGGCCCAGGTCGGGCTCGGGGGCCTTACAGGGCCCCAATAAACCAACAGTCTGGCCCGACGCCTGACCCGGGCCGGGCAAAGCCTGATTTTTCAGGCCAGCCCGGGCCCAGGCAGGGCCCGGCCCAGGCAAATTTATAAGTCGTTGGGATCAACGGCTCTCCCAACGACTCGTTGGCCAGCCGCTGGCATGGCAGCATTGTTGCTGCCATGCCAGTACTAGTAGGCTGCCAAATTTTGGCAGCCTACTAGTACTAAGCCTAGGGCTAGGCTTATTTAAAAATAAAATAAAAAAATAAAAATAAAAAAATAATTTTTTTTATAAAATCCCTCCCCCTTACACAACCGATCCCCCTCTCTCTCTCTCTCTCTTCTCGCCACTCTCTATCTCTCCAACTCATTCTCTCTCTCTCTCTCTTCAACTCATTCTCTCTCTCACTCTCTCTCTCTCATGTGTCGAACATGCCATTGTAATCCTCGGCGCCAGCGTCATCTACTCAAACTGCGCATGAAGTGGTGGAGCACAAGCGTACAGCGCCAATTTGGGAGCATTTTGATAAAGTTAAAGTCGGCGACAAATACAAGGCGAGTTGCAAATTATGCTCGAAGTTGCTGACCCTTACTGACAACTCGACAGTAGCAAGTCACTTTAAGTCTTGCGTTTCGAAACAAGCTCCCGAGTCTAGTCATCCACAAATATCGGGAGCAGGGCAAATTTGGACGTACGATCAACTTCCGCAATAGGAGATGCAGATGAAGAACGTCAATAGACGTGGGTTGCCGTTTAGTCACTACGACAACGAGGAGGAGAAGAGACTGAATACACACATCAATGACTTCAACCAAAATATCAACAGGTCAGTAGATCATCTCTTAGGCGCGACGCTCTCAAATTTTATTTAGAAGCAAAACAATCTATAATAAATTATTTTGAAAATTTTGAAGGACGTGTGAGTTTAACGAGTGACGTTTGGACTAGTAGCATAAAATTAGGACTATCGTATATTTTTATCACTTGTCATTGGGTCGATCTCGTTTCATGGGATCTAAATAAATGTATAATTTGTTTTGAAAGTTTTGAAGTCTCGCACACTAGTCAAGTTATATATCAAATAATTTTTAAATGTGTGCGAGAATTTAAAATTAAAGATAAAATTATGAGTATTTCTTTTGATAACGTCATTATTAATACCGTCACAATTGAGTGGTTAAAACGCGATTTAAAACCAATGTTAAACGGTGCGTTTTTTCATACTCGATGCGTACGCCATATTTTAAATTTAGTGGTACAAGATAGTTTATCTTATATGGAACCATATATTAATAAAATTCGTCTAATGTCACAATTTATTTATAGTTCTAGGCAACGAAAACAAGATTTTAAAAATTTTGTAAACGCTCTAGGTCAAAAATATTTGAAACCTCAATTTCATATGCCCATTAGATGAAACTCAACATACAAAATGTTAAAAAGAATGTTCCAGCAAAAACCACTACTTATGAAATATTATACTATGCTAAATATTGATAATTTGAACGATAACGATTGGGACGTATTAGAAAATTATATAAATTTATTAAAATGTTTTTATTAGGCGACAACTTTTTTATCTGGCATGTATTATCCGACTTAACTTTCTAGTAATTGAAAATTTTGTAAATATCGCACAAAAATTTAACTATTATAAGCAAAACGAAGAGTGGCGTCCTTTAATTGAAATATTGGAAGCAAAAATTTTAAAATATTATAGAGAAATGTCTGTCATGTTTTCATGCGCCGCCGCTTTAAATCATTTATTCGGCGTAGACGGCGTTGAAAATTTGATAGAAGAAATAAATAATAATTTAAATTTAAATATAACTTTTGCGAATTTTGATAACGTTAGTATTTTAAAATTCAATTCAATTTTTACCGAATGTTATAACTATTATGATAACTTATACGGCTCGCGGCCCCGAGAAGAAATATCGCAACCCAGAACAAAAGATACTTTTAAAAATAAAATTTTAGAATTAGCTTCTAGGAAAAAAGTGCGCACATCTAGTTCTAGTAGTTTAAATGAATTAGGATTGTATGCTAAAACACAATTTCGTGATTTTATGAGTACGGAGGAGATTGAAAACTTCGATCTCTTAAAATGGTGAAAAGATAAAGTTAATATATATCATATTTTGGCATATATGGCCCGTGATTTACTAACAATCCAAGCAAGTAAGGTAGTTTCAGAGTATGTTTTTTCTCTTAGTGGCAGAATTTTGAACTAGCGGAGGAGTCGCCTCAACGAAGAATCACTGGAAATCTGCATCTGCTACAAGGATCACTTTGATGCTAGGAAGAGGAAACAACACATTTCATCGATAGAGGATAGCTCGTCGGATGTAGAAGACGAGATGAACGCAATAAATTTACGAGATGATTAAGCGCGCCGCATATTCGCCAGTCACATCCGATAAAATATGTATTTTGTTAAATTAGTGAGTTTTTTAATTTTCTTTATTTAAAATTAATAATAATAAAATATTTGATTTCAGTAATTTTTTTTAAAATTTGATGTAAATGTGTAATTTATCTTTTTCCAATATTAATAAAAAAATAGTTTTTCTTGTCCATCTCAAATTCTCATTTTTTTTACAATTATTGTATATTTTTTAAAATAAAGAAATTATTTAAAAAATTAAAAAAATTAAAAAATAAAATAAAAAAGAAAAGGCAGGGCCCGGCTTGGCCCGGCCCTGGGGCCTTAACAGGCCCCCTACCGGGGCTGGTGCCCGAGCCCGGCTGGCAAAAGCCAGGGCCCTTCAGGCCCGATAACGGCCCGACCCGGCCCGGTCGGGTTTTTGGACAGTGCTACACATAAGAGAGAGGGGCCACAATTAAAAAATATTAGGCCAATCCTCGTATGGAGTACGCATTCAGTTGTTTACTTCGCTGCGAACTCATCCTTCCAGCAAATAACAAAAATCAAACAAAATCATTCGATTAGAAAGAAAAAGGTCGCAACAGAGAAAAAAGTAGTGAATCATGTTGGTGGCTTTGCGCCGAGCTATGCCCGATAGCGACCTGCAAGTGAATCACGTTGGTTGCATTAATGGCTTGGTCAGTATCAAACAATCATGCCGGCATGTGTTATTTTCACGCAGACTATTATTAATTATTATGAGTGCTTGCATCATAATAACATATAATTCTAAACAATGAAATGAATGATTGATTAAAAGGAGTTAGAGCTGAACTCACTTGTTTTGTAGGAACATTAATTAATTTTGTTTTGTAATAAAGTCCTCATGCCCTGCACAGGTAGTTGCAATCTTGACTTAGCTTTTTTCTTCTATAAAACCATGTTATAAAGGTTAATTTCTATTATTACAACAATGGAATAAAAACCAAGGAACCAATAAAAACATTGAAACTGATTTTATGATGAATGCTCTCTGATCTGCGAAGGTGTAGTTAACTATTTTTATGTACTTTGGTCAATGAATCGTCAATGAAACTACACGGTATCACTACAGAACACAAAATGAAATATTTAATGACTAAAAGAAAACTGTGCAAGTAAAAACAATGACATTAAGGACAAACATTCTATCACATTCTACCGAAAGCCTTAAGATATTTGATTATATCATTCAATATTAGAAATATATATTTATATACATAATATAATGTTTAATCACATAATCATATTTTCCCCCCTATTACAAAGGAGCAGAGTCAATATATATAAACAGGAACCGGCAGAACCCGGTTTGCCAAAATGGACCGGCTAATACGCCCCCGCAGTCGTAGCGGTAGCTTCGCGGACGCGTAGACTAGTTCGGAAGTCCTGAAATATCTGGCGAGGTAAGCCCTTGGTGAAGATGTCGGCGTACTGGTAGGCGGAGGGAACATGAAGAACCCGAATGTGGCCGAGGGCAACCTTCTCGCGCACAAAATGAATGTCCATCTCAATATGTTTTGTACGTTGATGTTGAACGGGGTTGCCGGAGAGGTAGATAGCGCTTACGTTGTCACAGTAGATAACGGAGGCTGAGTGAAGCGGACACTGTAGCTCAAGAAGAATATTGCGTAGCCAACAAGCTTCGGCGACGGCATTGGCAACTCCACGGTATTCCGCCTCGGCACTAGAGCGAGAGAGGGTTGGTTGGCGCTTGGATGACCAAGAGATGAGGTTATCACCTAAGAAGGCACAATATCCGGAGGTGGAGCGGCGAGTGTCGGGACACCCGCCCCAATCAGCATCTGTGTAAAGGACAAGCTTGTCCAACGGAGACGGAGAGAGCTGCATACCGAAGTGGAGTGTCCCCTGAAGGTAGCGGAGTATGCGCTTGAGAGCATGCCAATGAGGTTCGCGAGGGTCATGCATGAAGAGGCAAATTTGTTGAACCGCGTAGGAGATGTCCGGACGAGTAAAGGTGAGGTACTGAAGGGCTCCGACCAGACTGCGGTAGAGAGTCGGGTCCGAGATGGGAGGACCAGAGTCGGCGCTTAATTTGGCATGAGTATCCACGGGAGTGGCAACGGAGTTGCAGTTGGATAGGTGCGCCCGATTGATGATGTCAGCGGCATAGTTCTTTTGGGACAAGAAGAGGCCATTTTTGTCGCGGGTCACTTGTATGCCAAGAAAGAAATGAAGAGAGCCCAAATCGGTCATGGAGAATTCCGCACTGAGAACAGAAATGAGGTGCCGTCGGAGAGCATCGGTTGATGTCACGAGGATGATATCATCCACGTATAGGAGGAGGTAGGCAATGTCAGGTCCGTGCCGAAAGATGAACAAAGAGTGATCGGACTTGCTATGAGAGAACCCGACCGTGGCGACAAACGAAGCAAACCGATGATACCAGGCCCGAGGGGCCTGCTTGAGGCCGTAGAGGCTTTTGCGGAGGCGACAAACATATTCGGGCCGAGATGGATCTTTGAAGCCGGGGGGTTGATGCATGAACACAAGCTCCTCCAGGCGCCCATGTAGGAATGCATTTTTGAGGTCGATTTGATGAATGGACCATGAATTAGAGAGAGCGATGCTGAGGACGAGCCGGATAGTGGCCGGTTTAACCACCGGGCTAAAGGTCTCTTCGCAATCCACCCCAATCTGTTGGGACCTGCCATTAACAACAAGACGAGCTTTGTGTCGCTCAAGAGAACCGTCAGAGCGAAATTTATGCTTGAACAACCACATGCACCGAATCACATTGACATTTCTAGGCCGGGGAACAAGCTCCCATGTCTCATTGTCAAGAAGAGCATTAAACTCGTCGGTCATGGCAGCTTTCCAGTGCGGGTCTTGGAGGGCAGTGAGATGTGATTGGGGAAGAGGTGAAATGGAGGAGTGATTCATGGAGAGGTTAAGCGGGATGCGTGGTTTGGTAATGCCGTGTTGGCTACGGGTAGCCATGCGGTGTGACGGTCGGGTGGCGGCCGACGTGTCGTGGGAAAGAGATGGAGGGGTCGACGGTGGGGAGGGAGTGGTAGGTTTGTTGGGTGCAGGTGGGGCAGGTGGCGGCCCAGCAGTTGGAAGCATGAAGGTAGGATAGGGCGGCTCGTCCGAGAGGGGAGTTGTGGAGGGTGGTGGTTGATGTGGGGAGGAGAACGGGAATGAGCGTTCATCAAATGTAACATGTCGGGAGATAATAAACCTGCCGGTGAGGATGTCAAGGCATTTGTATCCTCTATGGTTGGTGGGGAAGCCAACGAAAACACAAGGCTTGGAACGGGGAAGGAGTTTATGTTGGGTGGTGTCGGAGAGGTTGGGGTAGCATAAACAACCGAACGTACGGAGGTGAGAGTATGTTGGTTGGCGACGATAAAGTGTGAGAGTAGGGGTGGACGAACCGAGGACAGTGGTAGGGAGGATATTATGGAGATATGCGGCCATTTGAAGAGAGTGGGGCCAATATGTAGGTGGCATGGAAGCGCGGATAAGAAGGGTGCGAGATGTATTGTTGAGTGTCCGAAGCATGCGTTCTGCTTTGCCATTTTGCGAAGACGTGTAGGGGCAAGAGAAACGGAGTTGCATGTCGTGTTGGGCACATAGGGTGTGAAATTGCATGTTATCGTACTCACGACCATTGTCACATTGAAAAGTTTTGATGTCTCTTTCAAATTGGGTGCGTATGTAAGTGCGGAAGGCGAGAAACGTAGTGAATACTTGAGATTTGTGAGCCAGAGGAAAAACCCAAACAAAATGAGTATAATCATCCAAAAATAGCACATAATAGCGAAAATTATTACTACCCATAACAGGAGAGGTCCAAACATCACTATGAATGATATCAAAAGGTGCAACAGTACAGGATACAGATGAAACAAACGGCAGTTTAATATGCTTGCGAAGCTGACACGACTGACAAAGCGGACTGTCGGTGCGGTTGGGACATGCGATATGGTGATGTTGCCGAAGGATATTGAAGACGGGATGGCCTGGATGCCCAAGTCGGTGATGCCAGGTGGTAGAGGAGACAGCGGAGAGAGCGGCCGGAATGGACGTAGTGGTCGGGCGGACTGGGTACAGGTCACCCGAGCTGTCACATCGCATGCGAGTTGTGCCCGTCGTAAGGTCCTTCACAGAAAAACCAAGAGGGTCAAATTCAACGGAACAGTTGTTATCTTTGGTGAATTGACGGACGGAAATCAAATTTTTGACAAGATGTGGGGCAAGGAGAACATTAGTGAGGGTCATCGAGGGGTTAGGTGGTGGTAAGGTGCAGTGGCCGAGACCGTGAACTGGAATGTAGTTGCCATTACCAACAAGTATAGATTTATGAATGCTCGAATGAGAAAGAGAAGAGAGATTACCCTGACTAGAAGTCATGTGAGAGGAAGCACCAGTGTCTATGTACCAATTTTCGTCCGGTGGTTGGAGAGTGAGAGTTTGCATAGCAGAGGCGATGTCCGTAGGATAGTAGGAAGCTTCTGTCGCGGCAGTTGCGTGGAGCGCATGAGGGCGGGGACCAATAACACCGGATGAAGAAGACCGGGACGAAGGAGAACGAGGCCACGGAGCCGTGGGGTACAGACAGGGAGGAGTGGCCCATGGTTGTGGACATTGGGGCCAAGGACCGACCCAAGGCTGACCGGGCCACGACATGTTGGGAGGTGGACCTCCACGGCCAGGATGGCCACGTCCTCGTCCACGGTGGCTGTTGCGGCCACGTCCACCGCGGTGCTGAGGCCGACCGTGACTCGAGACAGGGTCGGGTGGAGGAGGAGCGGAGCGAGCTGTGTTGGTCATGGCGGTCGGAGTATGTTGGCGAGCCTTGCGCGTTTCCTCAAGAGTCAACATGGAGCGGGCTTGCGCAAAGCTAGGCAGCGGAGTAGTTTGGTTGATGATGCTAGCAACGGTGTCGAACTGCTCAGAGAGGCCGGACACCAGACGTAGGACAAGCCGCTCATTCGGGACAGGAGAACCGACGGACGCGAGTTGATCGGCGAGAGTTTTAAGCGCTTTGCAGTAGGCGGTGGCATTAGGAAATTGGTCGAGGCGAACGCCCGAGAACTCGTTTTCTAATTGGACGTCACGAGTCTGTTTGTTGTCCTGAAAAATATCGGCTAGGCGTTCCCATGCGGCCTGAGCCGTGGAGCCGGGTTCGATGATTGTAAGGAGGAGATCTTGCGAGATGGTGTCGTAGATCCATTGAAGAACAACGGCATCAAGGCGTGTCCAAAGGCGTTGGGCAGCAGCAGTAGATGCACCGGGAGCATTGTCGGTAGGCGGGATGGGTATGATGTGATCGAGCACATCGTAGGCTCTCGCGGTAATCTGAAAAAGTTCAGCCCAGGAAGAATAGAGGGCGGATTCGTGATCCAAGATAATGGGAATGGCGTTCCTTATATTGGAGACGGCAAGAGCAGGGTGAAACGCCGGAGACGTCTCGATGGCAGCTTTCTCAGTGGCAGTTTTCTCGTTAGCCATGAGAAAACAGCGGAAATAGTAAGCAGATTTCCCGGTTGCAGCAGCAGGACAAGGCCGGCTACGGCTTCAGATCTGGATCTGGGAGCAGGCTCGGTCGCAGATAACAGGGCCGGTGACGAGCAGATCTGGATCTCAGAGCAGGCTCGGGAGCAGCGAGCAGACCGACGATGGACGACCGGCGGAGCAGTCTCGGTTCAGAGCAGCGAGCAGATCTGGAACTGGGAGCAGGCTCGGCTACAGATCTGGAACAATGCCGGCGATGGACGACCGGCGGAGGAGGCTCGGCACAGAGCAGCGAGCAGATCTGGATCTGGAAGCAAGCTCGGCTTCAGATCAGGAGCAAGGCCGGCGATGGGCGACCGACGGAGCAGCGAGCAGACCGGCGGAAGGTAGAGAGCCGGAGAGGTAGCAGACCGGCGGAAGGAGGAGGCTGCCGGAGGAGAGAGACGTCCGGAGGAGATAGAGAAAAGGTTGTCGAAGGAGAGAGGCGGCTGGAGGAGATAGGCGAACCGGAGAGGCGAGACCCTAGCAGCAGAAAACCTCTGATACCATGTTTAATCACATAATCATATTTTCCCCCTATTACAAAGGAGCAGAGTCAATATATATAAACAGGAACCGGCAGAACCCGGTTTGCCAAAATGGACCGGCTAATATATAATACTATATATATATCATAATTTCCTAAATAATAAAACCGAACCCCAACCCCTAGGTTTTCCGTATTCCTTTTTTTCCATGTGTCGAACCATTTTCGGGAGCCTTTCAACCGCCGCCACGGGAGCTCCGGTGCACGAAATCTTCGTCGGAGTATAGATTCAGACAGCTCTCGCCGAGCTCTACGCGTGCACAGTTTGTTTTTTCTGTTTCGTGAACTTTTGGTGTTGGGGGTGAGTAGCCCTAACTTCTGTTTTTGTCCAAATCCTTCCAGATTTTTGTTCTCGTGGTTTCTCTTCGGCCGGTCCTTGGCGTGGAGCGCTTATGAGGTTGGAAATCAGTAGAATCGAGTAAAGTGGTGGTCTATCCCTTTTGCTTGGTTTCTTTTTAGATCTTCTTCCTCTTTTACTTTTAGATCCTATTATATTTTGTTTTTCTAGTGATTTATCCTATGTTAAACTAATAATGAACATTGTTTGTTATTTGTTTAGGAAGTTCGTATGATGAAATTATTGTGTGTAGTTGCGATTTTCATCCACGTTGCTAGGCTAGACGTAATTATGATAGATTAAATCAGGTCGAAACGACTGATTGGGGCTATTTTGGATCAGGGGTGCAACTCGGATCGGTTCGGTTCGGTTCCACTCAGAATCAAGAATCGACCCGTATAGGTTCGGTTCCAAACTTTTGGAACCGGAATCGACCCACGGTTCTAAAATGTAGAACCAGACCCGAACCGAAAATATCAGTTCGTTTGCGGTTCGATTTTCGGTTCTTTAAATTCTGTTTCATGGACAACAAATGGCCTTCAACAACAAGATTATTTTAACATGATAATGTATAACAACACATTGTAGTATACAACCTGAGAAACACATTTAATGACATGCTGCTATAAATATGAAATTCTGAACCTAACACAATTTTTCATTCCAAAAACATTTGTATAGTTTCTTTTTTCTCATTCAAATGTATTTACCGAAAATCCTTCTCACATAAGGCTAGTGCATTCAGTTATTCCAGCTTTTAATCGTCATGCTAATAGCCATTTTGTATACAAATTTGCAAATAGAATCATTGTAGTCAAAATAAAATAAAATAAAGTAGCATATAAAATTACACATGAAATACCTCCATCAAGCTAATTGTTCATCAATCTCTTTCAAATGTCTCTTGCTCACCACAAATAACTGTTAAAAAGAAAATTATTGTGTTAATATTGATATAAAATACACTATAAAAATCTAAATTATAGCGTAAGAATTATAAAAATCAAAGTGCATTGTAATAATTACCACTCTCAAGCTCTTCAATTTGATGCAAGTCTTCCTCAATTTGCAAAGGCAACGGAGACACTCGTAATCAATCTTGAGTACAGACAAACCCTTCAACAATCTTTTGTGAGAGCAAACTACGAAATCGATCGAGAACACGTCCACCTGTACTAAAAGCTGACTCTGATGCAACGATAGAAACTGGTATTATCAGGATATGTCCAGCCAATGCTGAAAGAATTCTATATTTGTTTGAATTCACTTTCTACCAATTTAATATATCAAACTCTGGAGATAGATCATTCAAATCACATTATTCTTTCAGATACTTATCTAGCTCTGATTGGTTAGAGGAAGTTTGAAGTGCCTTCTTTATCTCAATAAATACTGCTCTCAGTTGTCTCATTTCATTCAAGGAATTAATATTGGGAGGGTTACGTGGTTGATCCAATTCCATGCTCTCACCTCTAGAGGAGTTTGAAGTTGCCGGCATAGCATCAAGTTTCCTATAATACTCAAATAATTCCTTAAAAACTTCTAAAACTTTTTCCACCAACTCATTAACGTGTGCATTACTAAAGAAAAATTTATAACAATGTCTCACAAATTCAAGCTTGTTTCGCAGATCTAACACTGATGCAATCACGAGCAATATACTCACTTTATCAATGTTCCCCCAATATTTTTCAAATTTGGCATTCATTTTTATTGTCATGACTTGGTGATTAAGATTTGAGGATGCAACCCATTCATTTAATGCATGTCCAATGAAAAAAACTTACTTAAAACATGCACTTGAAGTAATGTATGATGAACTGAAGAATAAATTACTAGCAATATAAAATTTCTCTAAAAAAGAAACCAATAACTTAGCATTTTCCCAATCATAACTTTGAGGAGGTCCATTTTCTAAGTCGATTGCACATTCAGAAACTTCATCTTCGAATCTTTCAAAAGCTTTATGAAACTTGAGAGCTACTTGTAACATTTGATATGCAGAGTTTCATCTAGTTAGGACATCCATGCAAACTGAACCTTTATACTCTTTTTTTTTCACAACAAATTTTAAATTGATGTGATCTCATAGGAGAACTTCTAATATATTTCACCGCGTCCCGAACTCTTGCAATTGTATCTATCTTCTCATTCATGCCATCTTTCACAATTAAATTTAGAATATGGCATGCACATCTCATATGGAAAAATGCTCCCCCCAAAGGCAAATATGATTTTTCATTTAATTTTCTTCTCAAATGATCAATTGCAACTGTGTTTGCAGTGGCGTTATCTACAGTTAGAGTACAAACTTTATTTATCTCCCAATCTAAAATATACACGATTCTAAGACCTTGCCAAGCTCGTTTCCTTTATGACTGGAGATAACACAAAAATTATGAATTCTTTTTTGCAGCTTCCAATTATCATCAATAAAATGAGCAGTAAGACATAAGTACGAGAGATTTTGTAAGGAGGTCCAGCAATTGGTAGTTAAACTTACGACGACTTTCATGTTTACAAGCGTCTTCTTTAGTTTTGTCTGCTCAACAGCATATAATTTCATGCAATCTCTTGTTAGTGTGGTGCGGGAGATCAACTTAAACCTTGTTGCAACATTCTCATAAGATAAAGAAATCCTTCTGTTTCGATAATTTTAAAAGGCAACTCATCTGTGATAACCCATCTAGCAAGGGCCATTCGACGTGACTCATGATCAAACTTCCAAGAATGTAGATACTCAATAGAAGTTATGTCATTTCTCACTTACGCACATTTCATTTCAAACTTAACGATTTTTGTTTTTTGTCGACTGCATTATACAGATATTTGCTACAATTATTTAAATGTTTCTACATATTACTAGTACCATTAATACTTTCACAACCATACGCTTTACTGCAATAGTTACATGCGGCTTTCTCAGACTTCTCACCCTCTTTCTTCTTAATCTTAAATGACCTCATATATTGGACTTAGACGTGTAGTCTCTTTTCTGCGCATTAAATGTGCTAGGCGCGGTGCTCCCATCTGCAATTGTAGTGGGCTAATCTGTAACAATCGGAGCACATGTTGAGGAAATAACTTCATTTGTGTCTCTCACACTAGACATTTTAAAGGCCTAATAGATAAACAAAAAATGAAAAATCTGAGAGGAATGCTTGCAAAATCGGAATCAAAATATTGATGCATAAAGACATTAAGATATTATACAATTGATTGTAATCTTAAACGAGAGGTGAGACGCATACAGTTGATATTTAAAATAGATACAATTGATATTCATGTAATATTCATTAAAAATTAAAAATAGAAACATTTGTATGACTGAGAGGTGAGACGCATCCAACATTCCAACCTTTTCTTATGCAAGCATGGCTCATGCTGTAATTTGAAAAAGAAACAGAGAATATGGAAGAAGGGAAGAAGGATTACAATGCACAACCGATGGAGGAGGAGCCACAGGTGATATAAATCGATGCCGACGGCGGGAGGAGAAGGGGACAGGAACTCTAGCAGTGCTAGCTTAAAGCCACGGAGGAGAAGGGGACGGGCCCTTCTTGTTCGTTGGGGAGACGTGAAGGGTAGCGAGGCTAGGGTTTGAGTCACGGGAGATTGAGAGAATAAAAACTTAACTTTTTTTACTTTTTATTTTTCTTAAGGCAGCTTTAATAAGTATTCACATTAATGACTATTTATTTTTTTAAGGCAGCCTGATACGATGATGGTGTGATGCACTGATGACTAATAGAAAAATTATTCAAATATGCGGTTCGGGTCGGTTCTCGGGTACCTAATCACGGGACCCGAGAACCGAACCGAACCACCGGTTCTTTTTTTTCAAGAATCGTAACTGAACCGACCAACGTGGGAACCGACCCAAACCGTCCGGTTCGGGTCATTTTCGGTCCGGTTCTCGGTTCTTCAGATATTTTTGCACAGGCCTAAGTTTTGGCCGTGTCGGATGGATTTCCATTCGTTTTTTTACTGTGCGACTGGACCATATCGACCGGATCTCCGGTCGACATAATCTCAAAAAAAAATTATATATATATACACACACGCATATAAATTCAATTAAATGCATGAAAGTTATTTGGTAGTCGTCGAGGGTTCTTTTCCTTCCTTCGTTGGGAGCTATTTTTCACAAAAATTATAATTTGCATGTTCATGATAAATGTAAACGGGATTTAGGGTTGTCAACGAAAATTCCGGGTTTGACTTATTGAGGTTGACGTGAAGTTCAACCCAACAGACGCATCTCCGTTTGGGCTTTCCTAAATCTTCAATATTTTGAACCAATAATATGATATATTTACATTTATTTCCCTTCTTAATTCTGCCAATGTATGAAGGACTGTTGGTTTGTGTTGGAATGTATGACACCGCCACATTACCTATTTTTTAATTGATTATGAAGGACTGTTGGTTTTGTGTTGAAATGCATGCCACCGCCACAGTACCTATTGGTGAATTATTATACCGGTGATAAAATGTAAATGAAGTGAATAAACGGTTGTGTTGGCTAATGGCCAGCATCATTCCGAGTTTTTCTATGAAAAAGGTATATTAAAGTCATAACATGGTCGTAGTGACCGTGTGTGCAAATTATCGAGCTGATCTGACTCAAACACTCGTTTCTATCTATCAAAATTCTAGGATATATAGATCTTCATCGCACTTTGTGCAAATCTTTCCTTAAGGGTATCCCTTTTGATAAAACTAAAATAAATGAAAAGAGAACATTTTTTTTAATGAACAGTTCTATAACTTAAATGGATAAACCGTCTCTTGCACAATTATGCTGAGATATTCTTTTCTCTTTGGACGCCTGAGGCTCGGACCCATAGAGACTAGTGCTGATCGAGTTCGAGTTCCAGACTTTTGTAGTTATAGCTGGTTTATTTTCCCCTCACCATTTGGGAGGTAGTCGTTGCTCACTTTTTACTTTGTTATTCAATTCAAACTTCTACTTTGATATTATGTGTTCGTGTCAGATTGTTGGCGCTCATGATATATAATTTTATGTGTTAGACTACTTGCTTACTATTTCTGCTACTACTTTTCGGTTGTTATTACAATCGTTCACTAAAAATGTTTTATGTTAGAGTGCATGTTATTTATTTTGACTATATGAAAATTGCATAATTAGTTCAGATCATAACATCTCTTTTAACATGATTTTATTTTACTTTAAATGATTATAAAACTCACTTTTTATTTATACTAAACTTAGAGTTTGCATATCATCAATGCATTAGATGAGTCTAAATGCTCATAAAGGATAAAATGAAGTGAATCCGAGAGACACAGATAGTAAAATTCTAAATTTTAAACCACGTTTTAAGCATAATGCATGTGTTTTTTTGTAAATAAATGAAAACACGGAACTGTCTGAGTGTCTGCAGTTGTCCCCTGCATGGCATGGCAGCACGACTCATATTTTCTCTTACTCTGATAATATAACTATATTGAGAAAATTAGGGTTGTGACAACGCCATTCGGTGCTAAATTGCTCAGCGACACCATAAGACTCTCCCAACACTCTGACAACAAAGTAAGGATCATCATGGCTTGCAGCTCTTCCTTCAAAGGGATCTTCATAGCTTCCAACTGCTTGATTATGCTCTGGGCAAGATTCAGATGCTTAGTCATCTGAGATCCTTCCTTATACTTCATATTCACAAGCTTCTTATGTGAGGCCCCGAGCCAGACCTCACAGAAAATCTGTATCTGAGTTCTTTTCAAGTATTCGTCGCAGCATAATAATAACATGAGTACAATAAAATACATAAGCAAAACTCATTCATTTGCTCGCTCCTCAGTTTGAGTTAGTCTAGCTTTCCTCGGAGCACTCGGGGTCGCATATGCTACCTAAAAAGATAAACCACGATGGGTTTAGTCATAAAGAATATGACTAAGCGAGTAACATACCTCTTTAGCCGTTGTACATGCAAACAACGAACGTCAGTAGCAATATGCATAAGTATTCAATTTCAGTGTATACAATGCTATAAATAAGGAATAACGTACCATGAATAATCATTAATAGTAACTACAGTGTTCGTACAACAATGAATTCTGTTTCAAGTTCTGGTATTTGATCGATTCATTAGTTCTTACAAGTCATTTCGTTCCTTCGTATCAAACATTCCATCAATTCGGTCAAATTTCATATTCTTTCGAAGCATAGCTCATTCAATTTGTTCTCACTTTCTGAATCAGTTTTCTCATTTATCTCGTTTATCTTTAGTTTGGTTTAATTAGGAAATCATAAGGGTTGTTGTAGAGTCATCCCTTCTTGGTCTTCAACGACCTCTTGGCCTTCAATGACTTCTGGCCTTCAATGGCCTCTGGCCTTCAACGGCCTCAGACCTTCAACGGCCTCAAATAAAACTCAAAAATATTCCGCCGTAGCGTATTCACACCCCCACTACGGCTACTGGGTTAACCCTTATCATTTCTTATATGCATCGATGCAATATTCTTATTTAATCATATAGTGTTCTTATTCAAATATTTCCCTCAGAATTTATTTCATCGTTTATTAATGTTCTTGCCAATTCAACATCTTCTAGCGATTCTCGGATTTATCAGTGATTCAAAATTCGAACTATTTCAATTTCATGTACATGCACAGTTACTAAAATACTTTCAGTATAAAAATCTAGGCATGGTATCTTGAAAATAATTCAAAGCTATGCATAATTAAAGAAATAAGTACTCACCACATTTTCTTTGCCTTTATTCGTACCAGGATTTTCACCGGGTCTACCTACAGACGTCATCCTATGTAGTATCAGTGAAATCATTTACTTTCGGGTTGCGTCACGAATTAGTTACAATTCACTTCCTACTACGTACAACTACAACTCGATAGGAGTTGTCGAAGGTGACGAAAATGGTATAAAACACAAACTCATACGCTAAATATAACAAAATTCAACGCAAACGATAACAAAATTCAACTCTAAATATAACAATTTGCATCCACTCGATTAACTCATAATGAGTCAACAAATGACAGAGGGCAGCCCACCAATTCCATCAATAATACCCATTTCAGAAATCTGGAAAGAAAGGAAGAGATATTATCAGAAGTTATCAAAAGCTCTCTTTATATATAGCTTCTACCCGGCCATTCCCCAACTCAGCACAACCATCAACACACACACACACACACAACCAAAGCCAGCCAACATAAGAACACCACCAAACCAAAAACATAAACTTAACCATAGAGCAGAAGTTTCAAAACAGCAGCCAGCCAACCCCTTGGAAAAAGGCAACACAATAAACTCCATTTGTATGAAAACTCTTTCTACTGCCTTTAATTTCTGAACTCATGATGGAGGAAAAGTGATAGCAGAAGAAGAGAAGCTTACCAACAGAGAATCAACCCAAAACCAGCAGAACTCAACACAACTCAGCAGAGCAACACCACAAGAGAGGAAGGCCGCAACTCAAGGCAAACTCTCAAAATAGAACATAGTGGAAGTTCAGCCCAAAGTTGCCGGCCAACATAAGCAGAAAACTAGCCCATCGAGCAAGGATGCAAGAAGAAGAAAGCAGCAGGCTTCTCCCAGCACCCACGACCAAGGAGGAGAAGGTATTGTGGCTTAGATAGGAGGAGAGCAGCCAGCCCTAGAGGTTCTCAGCTCAGCGATTTCTCCAGGCAGCAAAAAGAAAATGAAAGTATCGAGAAAGAGGAGTGCATAAAACAACCCTCCAAATCCACCGCTTACCATCCAAGTCCACCGCTTAATAAATATATTATATTAATAGATGTAAATTATTTCAGCAGTTTATAAACCGGCCAGCCTAAATGAACCCCAAAGCCATTAAACCAAAATCAATGCAACCAATATTCACCTCCATCATAATACCAATCTACATAAAGCTCATGATGTCAATCACTTTTAATAATAATAAAAAATAAAAACAAATTAAACTGAAAACGAAACAAGCGTCACAAATACATCGAAAAATCCAAACTTCAAAATTTAATGTGTGACGTCGTCTCGACACTGATTTAAAGTTATTTCATCATCGGGAATTTTATGAATTATTTTACTTCTTTTTGGGTTCACTTAAAATTTTTGGGCCCTTACATCTTAATCAAGAAAGTGGTGTTCCCCATTGTCTTACTCACGTATGTACAACGCTTCAAGTTTTCTCCATAAATCCCGAGCCGATGACTCTGTGGACACATGATGAAAGACAGAATCATCAAGCCACTGCCAAATGAATCTCACTGCCTTCCGATCTATTTTCTTCCACTCTGCATCATCCAACACGGTAGTCGGCTTCCCTAACAACGGAGTATATAGATCCTTGCAATACAAGAGATCCTACATCCGAGGCTTCCATATACTCCAATTCTTGTCGTTCATACTAACCATTCTCATTGCTAGCTGGCTCCATCTTCTGCAATAGCCCGACGGTCTGAGACGAACCTCTTTTTAATACTACTTATTGGGAATTGACCCACTTGCAAATCGGGCACACACAAGAAGATAACAAAGCAGCACAATAATCAAAACAACACAAATACACCAGAGATTTACGTGGAAAACCCTCTCTAAAGCAATGAGTGAAAAAACCACGGGGCGGGGCATATGAAATAAACTATCTGAAATAAGGATTACAAAATACAGAAATCTAGGTTTGCCCAACCTAGAAACCTCCTTTAGATTTAAAATGAATCTACTTTCTCCGACCACGACCACCAAAACTCTCTAAAGGGAAATCACCTCCAAATCTCTTCAAGAACTCACGGCCAACAAAGACAAGATGGAGAATCCTTATAGTGAAGACGAAAGGCACCGGTCTGAGAGAACTCTTGTTCTTCCTCCCGAAGAACTGCTCTAGCAAACGACTTTTTTTTATTCGCAAAACTGACTACGCTCGAATTAGAGATTAGGCCCTCTCTCTCTCATTAGGTTTAAATTGCCTCTCCCTATAAATAGGGCTCGACAATCCACTTACTCCAACCATTAGCATCCATTAGATGAGATAAACAAGATCCAACGGCCCATAAGCACGAGATTAAACAATTCAGAATGCGTCGCACCGATATCAGGACCTAGTCACGCCAATATCAGAGAGCCGTCTTGACGACATGGGGTGCGCGTCTCGTCGATATAGTCCAGTGTCTCGCCGATATGCAGACACCATCTCGACGACATACATGAGTCGTCTCGCCGAATCGAGACCTCGTCCAATCGACATTCCTCCAGACATCTAGTCGACAAGGCCATCTTCAAGTCGACATTTCATGTAGCTTCACCACGACACGTCTTTAGGGACTGGACACCAACAACAAGCTCCACTAAACATTATGAAATAAATGTTTTAAATTAAAATTTCTAACACCCCTCCTTCTCTTTTCTTCATGATGTTCTCATTTCCTTCAAGTTTTATGGACTTTTGGGGCCAAACAAAGCATGCTTTCTTTAGGAGAAGTCTTCTATAAATAGAGGCGAGTCACCAGACAAAGTTTTGAATCCATACGCCCTTGGCACACGAGCGTGTGCATTGAAAAGTCGTGTCTCTGCCTTCTAGATGTGTCCATAAATTTATAGAACGGCCCCAACTACTGCACTCCCTCGACACACGGGTGTCCCATGAGTGTGTCTCTCGATAAACAAACTCATTTCACTTTAAAAACGTCCTCCAAGTGTTGGGACACGGATTGCTGACTTGTCATGATCATTTTGGCCACAAATATCTTTGTTGATTTAACTTAAAATGCATCAATTCTCATGAAATTGCGTGTACCTATTCATACACACTTGGGCTTCATTTGATATCACGTTTTAGGCTTTGAGTTTTTTAAAAACGCTAAAAGGCCCCATTATTTCCATTTGTTTTTCCGCAAGATTTTCGAGCCGCCCGTGTTTTTGGGCAGGAGAAAAAGCCGCGGGTCGGAACTATTCGCTAGGGCGCCGTTTTATCGCGTTTGGAGGAGGAGAATCGAAACCCGCCGTCGTCGTCTCTCCCGGTCGCCGCGAGGAATCCATCCCGCCGCCTTCAAGCTCCGCCGGCAAGGAAAAATGTCGTCAGGACATCCTTCATCAAGCTCCAGCCGCCTCCTCCTCCTCCAAGCTCCGCCTCCTTCAAGCTCCAGCCTCTTTCAAGCTCCGGGCGCCTTCGCCTCCGCCAAGCTCCGCCGGATCCTTCAAGCTCCAGTTGCCTTCAAGCTCCAGCCGCCTCCGCCAAGCTCCGCCTCCTTCAAGCTCCAGCCTCCTTCAAGTTTCGGGCGCCTCCGCCAAGCTCCGCCGGATCCTTCAAGCTCCAGCTGCCTTCAAGCTCCGGCCTCCTCCGCCAAGCTCCGCCTCTTTCAAGCTCCAGCCTCCTTCAAGTTCCGGGCGCCTCCGCCTCCGCCAAGCTCAGCCGGATCCTTCAAGCTCCAGCTGCCTTCAAGCTCCGGCCGCCTCCGCCAAGCTCCGCCTTCTTCAAGCTCCAGCCTCCTTCAAGCTCCGACCGCCTCCACCTCCACCAAGCTCCGGCTGCTTCCACCTCCGCCAAGCTCTGCCTCCCTGAAGCTCCCGCCTTCAAGCTCCAGTGGTGGCGGAGGAATAATTATTCTATAGTAATATAAAAAGTAACATTAACATATATAATATATAAATATTATTATCTTTATATAATAATATATAAATAATATATTAATTTTATATATTATTTATTAATATTTATATAATAATATATAAATATTATAATATTGATAATTTAGAAAAAAAATTAAAAAAATTATATATTAGAAAATATTTTATAATAAAAAATATTTATAAAATGCCACCGCAGTTTTGCCAAACGATTCTCTGTTTTGAACAGCTCTGCAAACGCAGACTATCCAAACAGATCTTCATTTCTAGCAACCAATTTTCAACAGCTCCATTTACAAACCTATATTTACAACAGTCTCATTTACAACCGCAACCGCTCTACCAAATGAAGACTTAAACACATATTAGAAGCAGAAAATCATATAAAATATGCATTTTAATCAAAATTTAGCAAATTTACAAAGATAAAGTGTATATGTTTAAGTGTCATCGCCGTGCCTAAGGGTTTGTTTGGTTCGGCGTTTTGCTCAGGCGGCGGGAGGAGAAGGCGGCTGTTGGAACCGGAGGGGGGAAGCCGCGGTTGGAATCTCTCCGTTTTCCTCCATTTCCCATGGCTCGGAGGGTGCAAACGGAGCAAACGCCGCCGCCGGCCATTTGGTAACCCGCCGTGCGGCGGCGTTTGCCCCAAACGGAGCGCTCCAAAAGCTCCGCCAAACTTGCCCCAAATGGAGCGCTCCAAAAGCTCCGCCAAACGAAGCCTAAGTCCCGGGGGAGGGGGGGGGGGGGGGGGGGGGGGGGGGGGTTCTTACAATCGCGACTACAATATAGTAGAAGGAAGGGAGTCGTTCGATGGTTGGACTTTGTGATCTCCTCCAGGATGAATCAAATGATGCGAATTTGTAGGTGGAAGTCGCGGTCAGGGCATGAAACTAGACCGAGAATCATGAAAACGTCGTTGCTTCTTCCATCAATCGATCGATGAAGAAGATGAGCTCCATAAACCATAACTTCTGGAAGAGTTATTTCACCAGGAAGAGGTCAACCACCCGTTGAGGTACCTGTTCATCGTGGAAGAAGTTGTCGTTCCTGAACTTCCACGATCGGGATGAGAGGGGCAGACGTGATAGGAACCGCCATTTCAGACATCTTTAAGTCAAAATTGGTTGTCAAAAATGAATTCTCATAGAATTGAGCCCAATTTCATTTCCGCCCGAAAAATTAGAGCACTCAAAAAACGGAATCGGAATTGACTCTCCAATTCCAATTCCTTCCTCCAAATTCCACCCAAACAAACAAAGCCTTAAGAGGACTCTAATTTAAGAAATAAATAAATAAATTTTAATTCCGTTATATCAATTATCATTTTAACGAGCAAAATTTCTCATATGCTTCGTTTGACACGACTTATTTGCTCCGATGAGTTTGATCAAAAACGCCATACATAGAATGTATGTTTGGCAAGACAAGAAAATGAACTAGTTTTGAGCATAAATTCTCCGTTCATGACCACCGCGTTCACGACCGCCACCACCGCGTTCCCGACCGCCACCACCACGTTCACGACCGCCACCATCGCGCCAAACGAAGCAATAATCATATCTACACTCCCTAGTATATCATCACATATCGGCCATTTCCGGAAGAATTTACAATTGATGAGAAATTAGATGGACAACTTTTCCACCGCACAGAGAAAAAACAACGCAAAAACACGTTTGGTGTTTCTCGTGCCGCTGCCGCACCTGAGCTTCAACGCTCTCCCAAACGCCTCCCGTGACATATCCTCTTCCCGCACAAAACTTAACACGGGCGACGATGAAATTGCGAATCCGACTTTTTTTTCCGCCACGTGACTTCCACGTGCACCCTGTTTCTCTCTCTTGCTCCCGAGGAGGAAAAAAGACACCGCCGTGCCTGCGCCGGCAGACCCGCTGTTATCGTGGGGCGTGGGCCCACTTTTTCCGTGGCTCATAATAGCGGGTGCGTTAAATGAAAAATCATTTACGGTGTCCGTAAATTTCTTTTTATGCGAGCGTCCCGTATTATTTCTGTCTCTCTCTCTCTCTCCCACTCTCTCTCTCTCTCCCCACAGTCCTACACACACTCTCTCTCTTACTCTCTCTCTCTGGCGTGCAGGGAAGTCTCAGATCTCGGAGAAACAACTCAAGAACTGCTGGCTTCGCGATTAGAAGAGGTGATGGTTTCTCTTTCCTCGGGGATAGTTCATCTGTCTGCGTGTGAACAAGATCGCGCTGTTTTTTCTCGATCGTTTCTATTGTCTCGGGAGGAAATGCTGCGCTCTACTTGTCCTTGGAAACATTTTGGAGTTCTTTGTCATGGAAAGTTAAGGTCTTTGAGAAGCTTGTCTTAGTAATGCGGCTTCTTACGATTTCTGAGAATGCTATTGTTAGTATGGCCATTTTTGAGTTGAATTGAAGGATGTGGATGGATCTATGTCATAGGTTTTCTGATTTTAGCTGAAGCGCTGTGAATTTTAGCTCCGCGGAGTTGAAATGCGAATTTGGGTCTGTTTATTTAAACCATTTTCGACTTAAAAGTGTTTACCTTCCAATTCGGTAACTCGAGATTAGCCGATTTTAGGGTGTTCATGTCGTTTAAAGATGGTCGATATCAGGAAATTAGCTACGCTGCAATTTAGTGCATGTTGAATAGAAAATCCGGATTTGAATCCTTCGCATTATACTGTAATAGAGCCGGGTTACTGCAACTGGGACTGGGTTGTTCCGGCCATTGTTGTCTAATGTGCAGGTTTCTGAGATCCTGCAATATTGCTTTCCCTTAGCCCAAGCCCCTCCAGCCGAGATATTTTTAGGTGCGTTCTCCCACCTAAGATCACGGTGCTCGCGCGCATCAAACCGTTGGTTCCTGCAAAGACAACATGTTTGATCGAAATACTGACAATACTGACAAAATTTTTAGAATACTGCAGTATTTCACAAAAACAACTCCGCCGTAGGATACCAGATCATACGACTGTATTGTTTCTCCCACCTAAAACTAGGTGGGAGAAACCAGGGGCGGATCCAGTGGGGCAGGCTGCCCCCCAAAGAATTTTGCAAAAAAGTTAGTGAATTCAGATTTCTCTCATCGGGGCAATGAATTTTGACTACTTATACGCCAAAAATGATGGCCGGACGAGGGAGAAATGGCTCCGGAAAGATTGAGACGTTCAAAAAAGAAATTTGGATAGAGGAAGATGATATTTGGCCCCCCTTGTTCAAATTCCTGGATCCGCCTCTTGGAGAAACTCAACTAAATTTTTTCCCCTCTAGCCAGATTCTGACATGTATAATAATTAGTGAAAAGCGGCGACAATTATTGTTGGATCTATCCTCTTTGTGAATGATGTTTGCTTGATTTGCTAAATCTTTGTTACAGACTGTAATTAATCTCTGGATCTTACTTCCTTTCACGGTTACAGAATTTGCGGTCATAACCAGTTATCAGAACGATTTCTCATAGGGATGTTGTATGTTTCATCAATCTTCTAGACTACACTATCTTTTAAGGCTTTTGCAGGTCTTTATGCACACTTAACTGCAATTTCTTCACTCGTCGCCACATCTTTTTATCAGGTTCCTTTGAAATATAAATGGCCACCATTGGTATTCAAAGCCCACTACTAGGCGAAACCACCTGCGGTTCATTACTTCACCAATTGCAGGTAATAATATTAGCTGACGAGGTTTGTGAGCATAATCGAAGTTCATGCATTTAATTTGAGCAGCTGAGTTTGTTCTAATGTTTATGTTTCAGCAAATTTGGGATGAGGTTGGCGAGAGTGCTGAGGAACGTGATAAAATGCTGCTGCAAATAGATCAAGAGTGTTTAGATGTCTACAAAAGGAATGTCGACCAGGCATCAAAGTCAAGGGCTCAACTTCTTCAGTTCTTGGCCGAATCGAAAGACGAGTTCTCTAGACTACTTTCCTCCCTTGGACAGAAGACTTACATTGGCATTGTGAGTTGGTGACTATTCTCTAACCAGTTGGGCTAATGTATTTTGTTAGATTCTGGTTCTTGTTTACCCACCTATTTGTTGCAACATTAATTGTTTTCTTACTTAAAAATTTGACATCTTATGAGCTATTATTTACATTTTGTATGTATTAGTGTTAGGAAATACTACGGGGACTTGCAGTGGCGGACCCAGGATTTTTGTCCGCCCCGGGCACCAAGTAATAAATTTAAATTTTTGATAACCTGCTCACAAACTGAAGAACAATTTTGATTTTGATCATTATGATTCATAAAGAAAATTTGAAAAAGCAAATATAAAAGACTATTTTTATTAACATCTAGACAATCTGGTTTAGAAGGGGAGCCTTGGCGCACCGGTTGAGGTGTTGCCGTGTGACCGTGAGGTCACAGGTTCGAGTTTTAGAAGCAGCCTCTTGCAAAAATGCAAGGTAAGGTTTGCCTACATTTCACCCTTGTGGTGGGACCCTTCCCCGGACCCTCGCTACGCGGGGATGCTTTGTGCACCGGGCTGCCCTTTTATCTAGACAATCTGGTGTACTAACAAATAAATTTAACATTGAGACAATCTATTGAGACATTATTCACTAAATTTAACAAGATATGATTCACTAATTTTCTAAATAAAATTAATTGATGATTTAATAAAATCCAAACCACAACAATGAGACTCTCTAGTGTTATCAATTGTAAGAGAAGAATGCTGAGCTCTAATCTTTCTTTCAAAATAATAAAAATTCTCTTCATATCTAATTTTATTTTCTCAAGCAAGATAGCTAGTGCTTATAATTTTATCTTCGACACATTTCACAGTTTTAAAGTAAAATGGAAGAAAATTTATGAATCTAATTTTACATGGAGAGACTTAACAAAGAAGATTACGCCCGCTAAGCTCTTTTCTGGAGACGGAGAGATATTCTAGAAACTCTCATTGGCCGTACTCCGGCGAGATGACGCCGGAGAAGAAGTTTCCGCCGAGGTGTAGTAGATTTCGAAGCCAGAAAACCTCGATTGGGAGCAGAGATTTCTATAAAGCTGGGCTGGAAAAAAAGCTTTTTACGCTTAAAATCCTGTGTCGGCAATCTGCACAAGCAACAATGACAAGACAAAACATAGGCTCCTGTGCTACAAAGAGAAAAAGGTAAAAAACTGACCTGGGCACGTGCACGGGTGTGCCTCCATCTAGGTCCGCCCCCTCGGGACTTGGCCAGTCGATACATTTTTTGTAAGCATTGAAGCAGTGAGAGAGGAATTCTGAGTAAGGATTGCACAAATATGCATGTGCATATTATTTCTAAACCATCTGACATTTTGATGAACAATTTTTGCACATATGATCATATTTGAAATTTTCCAGCTGTTCAAAGTACTGTAATTATTGAAAATATTCTGTTTGCTTCTTAAACAGTTATCGTTGGGTTTTATTTTTAATATTAACCAAGCATGGATATTACCATGTTCCATTTCTGATGGGCACAGTTGTGTAGCATTTGACTAACATTACAGCTTGGAATTCACTAGCCTGAGAAGTCATCTGGCACAATCAAGGAGCAACTGGAAGCTATAGCACCAGCTCTAGAACAATTATGCTACCAAAAAGAGGATAGAGTGAAGGAGTTTGCTGATGTACAATCACAGATTCAAACAATAAGTGCAGAAATAGCTGGAACTCTAAAAGTTGGTGATAGAGTTGGAATGCCGGTGATTGACGAAAGTGATTTATCACTGAAGAAATTAGACGAGTTTCAATGCCAGTTACAGGATCTTCAGAAAGAAAAGGTACTAATTTTTTGAGAAAAGTTGTATTTTGTTATAACAACAAATATGCTTTAACATGCATCATTTTCTTTCGACAGAGTGATAGACTACATAAGGTTCTTGACTTTGTAAGTTCTGTCCATGATCTTTGTGCTGTCTTGGGGATGGATTTCTTTAGTACTATAACTGAAGTTCATCCTACTTTGGAGGATTCTATTGGCGTTCAATCTAAGAGTATAAGCAATAATACTTTATCAAATCTTGCTAAGACAGTTGAAACACTCCAAGAAGATAAGAAGAAAAGATTGCAAAAGGTAAGCTAATAATTGTTTCTTACCGTAGTCTCAACTGTTTTGTTGATCACTTTTCTAGAGCTGAGTTACATACATTCAACCAAAATCCCACATTGAATATTGATGTGATTACCATGGTGTGCTTTAGAAATTGTATGTAAAATGCCATTACAACTGAGTGTTGCCTAAAGTGTTGTTAAACTTAGCCTTTACTAGCAAAAATTGGAGCACATGATTGATTACTGATGTTTGAGTTACCTTATTAGTTTGTTAAGGTCTTTGATGTAATAATATAATAAGTTTAGCATAATTATGAGATTTAGTGAACTTAAGTTATATAGGACAATATTATTGCCATTTTAGGTTTCCTTTCCTCTGTGATTATGTAATTTAGTGTGGTATTTATGATAAATTTACGATCATTAATCATATCCATGGTTCATGATTCGAGATGTTCACTCCATCTAGTTGGGGGCATAACAATAGAAGCCCCACAAAATAAGCTCTTAATGGCCTTTTAGAAAGCATGATTTGGTATTTGCAATTAGTAAAAAAAGATAATAATTTAATTAGCAAATGAAAAAAAAAGGTTAAAAGGGACAGAAGGCTTAACTATAGGGGTAATTTAGTGATGAAATTAACCAAGAAGATAGGTGGAATGAAATATAAGCATGTGCACTGAAAATTTTGCAGGCTCTTGAATACACGCATAATACACAAATTGAACTAGGAGATAAAAACATACCAGAAGGACGGAGTAGGGATATACCTAAGGAAATTGAACAAGTATGCATGTTACCAATTTATAAGCATAATATAAACATTACAAGCATGTATGTAAATAATGACCAAGCAATAACTTGTATATAAAATTTAGATCACTAAACATGCGAATAATTGAAATATTATTGGCGTTAATCTCAAAAGCAACACGAGAACTGTTAGGAACGAGAAGGGTTTGAGAGGGAAATTAGAAAGCTAGGGTTTTGTGAGAGGGAGAAAGAAATACCTGAGAATACTTGCTTCTCCACCGCCAGGGAACCCTAAGGGTATTTGTACCCCTCGGGTTGAGGCGGGGCTGGCCGGCCCCTCCCATAGGGGCTTCAGCCGCAACCGCCTTCTTGTTTTAATTAGGGAGGGCTGAACCGGATGGTTCAGCCCTTGCTTGATGCCACATCCTTTCGCCGTCTCTGATATGTCTGTCCCGCGAACCGGCCGTATTGAGGATTCATAACATTCCCTTCCCCTTTACGAACCATCTTGTAGAGGAGAAGCCACCCGTTGCTCCAAAAAAATGTTTCAAACTCTGGTGATCGGTCACCTTAAAGTGTCTGCCTAGGAGGTAGGGCCGCCACATGGCCACAACATGTATGATGACCAACATTTTCTTCTCGTACGTCGATAAGCCCAGCGTCCGTGGGGCCAACGCCTTGCTGAAAAATGCTATCAGCCGACCTTGCATGAGCACGACCCTGATCCCGACGCCTGATGCATCAGTCTCCAGTATGAATTCCTTGGTGAAGTCGGGAAGATCCAACACTGGTGTCGTCGTCATGGCCGTCTTGAGAGCTTGGAAAGCAGCCTCCGCCTCCTCTTGCCAGTAGAAGGCATCCTTGTGTAGTAGCTGGGTCAACGATCGAGCTATCTTCCCGTAATCTTTCACGAATCGCCGGTAGTAGTCCGTCACCCCGTGGAAACCCCGGAGTGCCCAGACCGTATGCGCCCTAGGCCATGTCTGCATGCTCTCCACCTTCCGGGGTCGGCCTTGACTCCTTGTGCCGAAACAATATAACCCAGATATTCCACCTCTTCTTGACCAAATGAGCATTTGGAGCGCTTAACATAGAGCTGGTGTTGTCGTAGTATCACAAGTATTTGTTCCACATGTTGGAGATGCTCTTCCCAGTTGGCACTTTAGATTAGAATGTCATAAAAAAAATTAATACGAACTTGCGGATGAGGGTCCGGAAGATCTCGTTCATCACTGCCTGAAATGTCGAAGGTGCGTTGGAGAGTCCGAACGACATCACGACCAATTCGCATTGACCATCATGTGCCCAAAAAGCTGTTTATCCTCATCCTTCATCCTGATTTGGTGGTATCTCGACAGCAAATCCAGCTTGGTGAACATGTGGGCTCTGTGTAGTTCGTCCAACAGTTCCTCAATCATGGGAATATGAAACTTGTCTTTAATAGTAGAGTTGTTCAGAGCACGGTAGTCGACACAAAATCTCCACGACCCGTTCTTTTTCTTCACCAGGATGTTGGGTGAGGAGAACGAACTAGTGATGGGTCGAATGATCCCTGCGGTTAGCATCTCCTTCACACTCCGTTCTATCTCGACTTTCTGTATGTACGGGTAATGGTAGGGTCAAATATTGGTCGGCTCAGTCCCTTCCTTCGGGCTGACCTGGTGATCTCGGAATCGCCGAGGCGGTAACGATCGGGGCTCCTGGAAGACATCCAGATGCTGGAGAAGTAACGACTTCATTTGCTCTGGGACTTCTTGCGTGGGCGTAGTCGGAGGCCCGATCTCCATAATCACAACCATGTCATTCTCTTGTTCCCACAATCTCTCTAAGCAGCGAAGAGAGGTATCCTTCACCAGTGAGGTTCTGATTCTGTGCAGGCAGTACGCCCTCCCACCCTGTGCAAACTCCATGGTCAAACTATCCCAATCCAGGGTTACTTTACCCAGCTGTCGCAACCATTGGACTCCCAGAACCATATCCGATCCCCGGATGAGCAACAAGTAGACATCCATCCTGCAAGTGTATTCTTGCACATTGAACCCCACTCCCTTCAACACTCCTTCACATTGTAGCTTATTTTCGTCTGCCACCATGACCTGGAAAGAGGCATTCTTGGTGATCTCTTGCCCCAACTTCTGTGCCATAAAGGGGTTGATGAAGTTATGAGTACTCCCACTGTCAACCAAAATAGTCACCTTCTGTTGGCAGATCCGCCCTGCAATCCGCATCGTGAGCGGTGTAGACCCTCCCTCCATGACCTGGATGGATACTCCGAACTCGGGTATGTCCGAGATGTGCTCATGTTCCCCTTCTTCTTCATCCGACATCTCATCTTCCTCCCGCAACATGTACACCTGGATCGTCTGACATTTGTGACTTGGGGTGAATTTCTCATCACAATTGAAGCACATTCCCTTCTCCTTTCTTACCTGTAGCTCTGGCCATGTCAATTTCTTCACAGTCGCTCTCCCAGTAGCTTCTTGATATTTCTTGGTGTCCGGAGGATTTGTAGTGTTCTTCGTATTTTCCCATCTGGACTTTTGTCGGTTGAATCGCTCCTCTTGAATCCGGGCCAGGCTGATAGCATGGGTCAAACTGCGCGGCATGTAGGCATGCACCTCATCCTTGATGTGCTCCTTCAATCCCGAAATGAAGCAACTCATTAATGTCTTCTCTTCCCACTGCACCCGGTTGGCTAATCTTTCGAACTCTGCTCAGCATTCTATCATCGTCCCTTTCTGCCTCAGTTTCTGAAGAAGAGCCTCAAAATCTTCATATTCGAGGGGCACAAATCTAGCTGTGAAACCATCAACAAAATCGGCCCAAGGGGCATAGTCACGCCCTCGGAGGAATCACTGGGTCCATTGGAATGCATCATCTTCAAGGTGAAAGGACGCCAGTTGCACCCACTGATCTTCTGGAATCTCTTGGTAGTTGTAAAATAACTCCGCCTTTTGAACCCATTCCAACGCGTCGCCCCCTTTAAATTTTGGGTAATTCATGCGGGTCCTTTTTGGTGGCATGTATGCTCTCGGGTTCTGCTGGTCGTGTGCTCTATACTCCTGGCTGCAAGAGGCCGTCGACGCTCTGTCGGCCAATTCAGGTATCCTTCTTCCTCTCCGTGTTGATATCTGGGCCTTGTAGCTACCAGAGGGGGTCTGTACTCCCAGTTGCCGCTTGTTCTGCTGCTGGCGTGTCCCGATCCCTTAAAGTTAGGCAGAAGACCATCCCGATGAGGGTAAATTGTATCCCTAGGCCGTTGTTCAATCAGGTCCTCTCGTCCCCAGCCGAGGCCCCTGGCGACTGGATTGTCCCTTGGTGAGTACTCGCTTCTTTGTTCACATTTGCTTTGCCCTTGATACTTTGAGACACCAAGCTCTTGATCTCCTCCATTCGAGCATCCAATCGCTCTTCCAGACGTTTCTCTGACGCCCTTAATTTTTCTTCGATGGCTGTCACAGTATCTGACAGCCCGGTGTAGTTCTCCTCTAGAGGTGTTAGTCTCGTGGACTCTTCCTGTGAGCGAGTCACCATGGAAGAACTCGAGGGTTTAGAGAAAGGAAGCAGCCGGCTTCGACGTGGATTGGCGCGCTGGCCGTGGACGACGTCGGTGCCTAGGAGATTGAAGAGGCAGCTAGGTTCAGCCGACGACGCAGGCGGATGAGATATTGCGAATCGAAGGATGCAGAGCCGTCGAGTCTTGTCGTGCGAAGGATGATGCGCTGTCGGTCGAAGGATGCACCACTGAAGTCGTGCGAAAGCACCGCTGAATCCGAAGGTCGACGAATGCGGTGCCGTCGCCCGTGGCTGATGATGGAGGCTGACGGATCGACCGAAGGATGTGCCGATGTCGTCGAAGCGGTCGCTCGAGCCGATGGAGATGCGGTCGACGAAGTCTTTCGAAGCCGACGACGAAGTCGTCGACCGAAGGATACGCCGTGGTTGATGCAGGGAAAGATGACGGACGTAGCGGCGAGGGAGGAGGACGGGCCTCTGATACCAAATGTTAAGAACGAGAAGGGATTTGTAAGGGAATAGAGAAAGCTAGGGTTGTGAGAGAGGGAGAAAGGAATACCTGAGAATACTTGCTTCTCCACCGCCAGGGAACCCTAGGGGTATTTGTACCCCTCGGGTTGAGGAGGGGCCGGCCGGCCTCCCATAAGGGCTAACCCGTCCGGTTCAGCCCCCAACCGCCTTCTTGATTTAATTAGGGAGGGTTGAACCGGATGGTTCAACCCCGCTTGATGCCGCACCTTTCGCCGTCTCTGATATGTCTGTCCCGCAAACCGGCCGTTATGAGGATTCGTAACAAGAACATACATCATGTAACAACTCCACTGAAACGACCATATAATATGAGTCCATCCCAGCCCCACAACATATAATCATCACAATTTTAGCATTATAAAATGATATAAGATAGGAGCGCTAGGACGAGCCAGGGAGAGGCGCGAGCGACCGACGGGGACTGTGCGCCCACCCACCAAAGTGTCGACATAATCTCCCATTAGGTCCATTGCCTCCAAAACGCCCAAGGATGGGACAAATCCTTTTCGGGATTGATACCGCTAGGGTATCGGCGGGCGATAGAGCGGGCGTTAGCCGGGGGAGCGGCTACCATGGGGCTATCAGACGGGCGTGAGAGAGAGAGGGAGAGAGAGAGAGAGTTGGGCGAGAGAGATAGAGAGAGGGGAGCAGCCCCCAATTTCATCAATGATCCAAAAGATACAAAACAACCCTAAGGTGATCCCTTATATAGGAGGGATCCACCAAACATCAAAGAGTCCATAAGCAACATTAAAAAATTACAATACTCATAAAATAAAAGCAGGATAGCAAATAAAATAAGGGGGCCGGTCGGCCCCTAGAGTGCTCCCACCGAACCGCCCGGTTCGGTGCTTGGGCCGGTGTGGTTCGGACCGCCCCTTACTCCCGCGTCGCCTCGCGTCCTCCTCGAGTACACGTGCCATTCCGGTTCGGTGGGAGCACTCTAGGGGCCGACCGACCCCCTTATTTTATTTGCTGTCCTTCTTTTATTTTATGAGTATTGTAATTTTTTAATGTTGCTTATGGACTCTTTGATGCTTGGTGGATCCCTCCTATATAAGGGATCACCTTAGGGTTGTTTTGTATCTTTTGGATCATTGATGAAATTGGGGTTGCTCCCCTCTCTATATCTCTCTCGCCTAACTCTCTCTCTCTCCCTCTCTCTCTCACGCCCGTCTGATAGCCCCGCGGTAGTAGCTCCCCCGGCTAACGCCCGCTCTATCGCCCCCCGACACCCTAGCGGTATCATTTCTTGTTTAAATTCCGTCCAAAAGATGGCGGGTTGGATTTGATACAACCAACGGGCCCAATGGAGGGCCGAACCTTCAAGGCCGACCACGTCCGTGCTTACTTTGTTCGCCGGAGAGGTTCCGTTGAGGTCGAAGAATTGTTCGGCACGAGCTATCCATCCTAACGGATCCGTGCCGAAAAAGGACGGGATATCCAAGGCGAGGGCGGAGCGATCGACTGTGGCGGCGGGCGGTGGAGGCGTGCCGAGGATGGAGGTGGCCTCCGTTGAAAAAAGCGTGCTGGCGGCGGCCGGTTGGGGGTCGCTGCGAGGCGGGCCGGCGGGGCCGCGCGGCTGGTCTCTGGGGTGCGGTCCGGCGCCCAGGCCGTGAGTCGCGCCAGCAGCTTCGCCTGGCCGGCGGAGATCGCGGCCTGGCCGGACTGCAGGGCGTCCTGGCCGGTGGTGAGGCCTGCGATGGCGGCGTGGATGGAGGAGAGTTGGCTTTCGTGGGAGGCGATGCGGTCAGCGAGCTCAGCGGGGGTTTCGTCGGTGCCGGCGGGGCTGGAGGCTGGTTTTGGGCCCATCGGAAGGATCTCCGGCGGCGAGGAGGCGGGCGGAGCGGTAGGTCGGACCAAATGATACTGCTAGGGTATCGGCGGGCGATAGAGCGGGTGTTAGCCGGGGGAGCGGCTACCGCGGCGCTATCAGACAGGCGTGGGAGAGAGAGAGTTAGGCGAGAGAGATAGAGAGAGGGGAGCAGCCCCAATTTCATCAATGATCCAAAAGATACAAAACAACCCTATGGTAATCCCTTATATAGGAGGGATCCACCAAACATCAAAGAGTCCATAAGCATCATTAAAAAATTACAATACTAATAAAATAAAAGCAGGACAGCAAATAAAATAAGGGGGTCGGTCGGCCCCTAGAGTGCTCCCACCGAACCGCCCGGTTCGGTGCTCGGGCCAGTGTGGTTCGGACCGCCCCTTACTCCCGCGTCGCCTCGCGTCCTCCTCGAGTACACGTGCCATTCTGGTTCCTCCGCTTTGACGTCGGTAACAGGGATCCTGTCTGCGTATCTCAGCCATTGTTTTAAATGTCGGCCGACATGTCCTGTTTGAACCAAAAAACGACTTGCATAATGAAAATATAAAGGTTATAGCGTTTTTCATTATGTCGGCCGACATAACCGATTAAATCCGCTATATCGCCCACCACCGACATTTCTTAATGTCGCACGATCAAAGATTTCTCTCCGCTTATTCTCCGTCCTCGCCGCTGGAAGGGTTTTTGCTGAGTTTTTTCTCATTTTGTTGATCGCACATTTCCGAGCATATGGATTATACTTGATTTTCACTTGTCTCCTTTCAATGCTTTCTTCTTGCATGCTTTATGTATGGAGTATCAGTTGCGTATTTGATTGCTGAAATTTATTCCATCAAGTTTTGTCATTGTCACCAAGCCTGCCACATTTATTCTTAGTATTGTACAATTAATTTGAATGTTTATATGGAAGTAAACAAACATTATTTAATGCAGGTTGATATCTAGTGTTTGTTGTCATTTCCCTTTCCAACAATGAGGAAGAATGATAAAATAATTTTCAACCTTTAAGTGCTTAAAAATGAAAATAATAAATGGAGATATACATACAATGAAAATAGATACATGTTTAGAAGATAATGGTGATTGAAGATAGATTTGAGTATTTTGGAAATAATACAACTTAGTAGAAAATGTGTCAATTGAGTAGAACAAATTATTGTAGCTTATAGAGCTAAGATAATATGGTATAACTTAAAATATAAATATTTTTTAAGAATCCGACATATTAAAATGTCCCCGACATGTCTCCGACATCTAAAAACCCAATCCGACGTGTCTCCGACATCCGACATTTAAAACCTTGCTCTCGGCGCCTACACCCTGCTGGACCTCCTCCATACAAGCCCTTTTGAGTGACGGTTTCAGATCAGGCACGCGCCTTTTTTTCTTTGTTGATCGCAGGGGCACACTTCGCTTCCTCTTCCAGTCGCTGCATCCGCAGTTGGGCCTCCGCCAATGATTGTTCTCTCCGACGTTCCCTCGGTCCAACCTTTTGGGCGGGCAAATTTTCGGGAACCTCACGGATCAAAAGCGGCCCCGCCGGGTTCGCGCCGACCACCCCCAAGGAGCCGGCCACCTTCATCATCCGAAATGATCGGGCCGCGCTGCGGATCGATGACGACTCTAAGCGATCCCTCTCCAGTTGCTCCATTACCCGTGCGCACATTACTACCGGAGGCTTTGTGCAGCCTCTTCGCCACGGTTCTCTTCGCGCCTTTACACGAATGCGCCTCCGAGCTCTCCCCGGTGGACTTCGCCTCCAAAGCAACAAGGACTGATTCATTGAGCCTGGCCATCCCGACGAAAGGGAGGTCGCGAGCAGAAGACGATTTGGTGGGACAACCAGTGGGTCCGATCCAAGCCTATTTATAGTTTCCAGTGGCGCGAAAGCCGAGTCACAGTTTTTGCGGTTACCTGGGTATTTTTTCAGAGCCCGCACGAGCTCAAAAAAGTGCTGGGATTCTGTTAACCCAAATCCTGTGACTGTGGCTAGCATCCTCCCCGCCGGTCTCAGAGGTCCTAGGCAGACACTCAGCTGTACCCGCGACCACTTTTCAGGGAAACGCGTTCTCCCCTCAGCAGGTATCAGACGGTCTCCCCCAGCGTGTCCGCAGATCCTTTCCAAAACTCGCGCCCTCCAACCAGCAGCGCCGACCTTCCAGAGTAGTCGCAACGGGTACTCTCCAGAGCCCGCCTGGACTCCTTTCGACAAGCATGTGTGCGCGGTTACGGCCTGTCGTGCCCGCGCCCCCTCTTTCTTCTCTTCCGCAACCGACGCTTCGGTTTCCTCGAGCGTCCGGGGGTGCTTGGAGGGAGGGAACTTGGGTTAGAATCTACCCTGTTGTAGGTGCGCTCATAAGTGCCTCTCACTCGATTGCCTTCTTTTTCCAACACTCTTGTAATAGCTTGTAATAGATCCTTGTGAAATATAAAAAGCCCGCAGCAAGAGAGGCATACACCGCTGCTGGCCAATCCGGTGTCCACCGCTGCTAGCGACATCTTCTTTTTTGTGCTCTGTTCGCGGTTCTCGATCTCGTTCTCCAAGTCCCCCGAAGTGTTCGCTGAGTGTGGAGGTTGGGTGACAAATTTTGCCCCAACAATGAATGCAACCGGGTCTTACCCACGACACCCTAAACACGTGTATGAGTCTAACAGACCATCAAACACAATCACATCATATATCATAAAAGGGATAAGGTGGCAGTATATCCTAATACAGTGCCACAACCACTACCTCTCTATCGTATAATTCAAACAAACGCTTAGGCATCAAGGGTAAAGTTTCCTGGACTTTACGGCGGCAGTACCCACGAATTCTACTTCTACTTTATTAATAAATTAATGTGCGACGACATCATGTGCAAAGTTTCCTGGCCCTATTAGTAGCATATACACATGAATTCTCCCTCGCCTCTGGAACTCTATCCAATTTGCACATACGATGACATTGTGAGTAAAGTCTTCTGGCTTATACGACGACATTACTCACAAATTCTCCCTCATCATTACATTTCAAGTTTAAACAATTTATAATGTTGTCTGGGAGCTATCACCGACCGCAGTAGCACTACCATCGACGGTACCTCCCAGAATTTAACAACTCACAACTTAGCACATCGATCAATTCTTTGTCATAGCATACAAGCGTAAACACGTTCCTCACTAATGGTTACACTGCCTGGAAGTGCACAACAAGGCAATCTGGGAGTTATCGCCGACGATGTCACCACCGCCTGACAGTATCTCCCGGAAAATGTGAAATCTCAGTTTCAAGCCATCTCATGGCCTCTCTACTCCATGTCAATGCAACCTAATGACACACGGGTATAATATGTCTCCCTAACGATCTTTCCCACACACGATTTCATATAAACATTACCAAAACGGGTCATGCACCGCGATTTTGGCTTCACACAAAATCTAAATAAGGAAAAATGCAAAGGAAGATTCACAGAAGAGAAACACGCATCCTATTGATCAGAAGGAAAGAGTTGTAACTTTCGGGGCGCACTTTGCAGCCATGAACCACGAAGAAAAAAGGATGAAGACGACCGCAATGACATTAACAATCCTTCTCTGGTGTCGGCTCGTCGATCCTCGCTGCAGAGCTCCGACAATCCCTCCTTCCTCACACCCGGTGATCGCCTCTCTCTCTTTCGCATGACCTAAGTGATGGGAATGAGCCGAATGATTTAAGCAAAGGGTTTTCGGCCCTAATAAAACCCCCAGGCACACTAATCATGTCCGTCAGATCGATCTTTAAAAGGTTTAAACAGCCGTGATCGCAAGATCAAAATTGGCCGGCCCGCCTGGGAGCTATCGCGCGGCGGTATCCCTAGGCCACTCGGGGTACTCGAAACGACTGTTGCCGCCAACGGTAGCACTACTTCCCGACTCGCGTTAAGTAACAGAGAACCACTTTAAAATGAACAAGTTTTGAATTAATTTATGCGTCGGCGGTAGCCCTACCGCGACGCGATACCTCCCAGGTTTCACCCTTTGACTAGGGGAAACCAAGGTGTTACAATTCTCCCCCTTAAAAGAATTTTGTCCTCGAAATTGAAATGTCACTTAATTAAAATCATACCTGACACGAAGAGCTCCACATAATCTTCACGCATCGCCTGTTCTTCCTCCCAAGAGAACTTGTCTCGCCCGCAATTGTTTCAACGCACTTTCATGAGCTTGACTTCCTTATTCCGCATACTCCGGATCTCTGTATCATTATGCACACTGGACGTACCACGGTATCCAAATTCTCATCCACCGGCACCGCCGTCTGCTCAATCACCACGCTCGGCTCCACCAAAGCCTTCCTCAACACTAAGATGTGGAAGCCATCATGTAATCCACTCAACTCTGCCGCCAACGCCAATTGATAAGCCTTTTCGCCTATGCGCTCAGTAACTTAGAACAGTCCCAAATACCTTGGACTCAACCTTTTCAATCGCCGAATCCTCGATACGCCCTCAAACAAATTTTCAGATAGACCATTTCACATACGAAAAACTCCACATTTCTATGGCGTGCATTGAAATACTTAGTTTGTCGATCATGAGCAACTCTCATATGTTCCTGAATAGTCTTCACTATCTCGCAAGCATCGACCACCACTTTCTTTCCCAAAAGTTGGGTGTCACCCTCCTCTACCCAAGACATCGACATCTGACACCGCCTCCCATAAAGAGCTTCATAGGGTGCCATCTTGATACCTGTCTGGAAGCAATTGTTGTACACAAATTCCACCATTATGAGATAGTGTACACATCCTAAAGCATGCCCTCTGTACGGTTTATCCTCTCCGTTTGACCATCATTTTGCGGATGGAACACCATACTGAATTTGAGCTTTGTCTTCAAACTTTTGTGAACTAATCTCCCTTCCTTGACGTGAAACGCCCGTCTATCACTGATAATGCTCCTTGGAATCCCATGCAGTTGAACTATGTTGCGCACATATAGTTTCACCAACTTTCTTACATCATCATCTTTCCTATTTGGGATGAAGTGAGCCACCTTGGTCAGACGATCTACAATCACCCAAATTGCATCATTCCCATGCTTGGATCGGGGCAAACCATGAACAAAATTCATAGAGATTTCGTCGAACTTCTATTCTGGGATTGCCACCTGGCCTTTGGCATTCTGCCTTCACTAAAGCATACGTTTGACACCTACTCACAAACAAAGCTACGCCCCCTCTTCATACTAGGCTACCAAAAGGATTTCTTCAAATCCATGTACATCTTCGTACTACCTGAATGAATGGAGTACTTCGTTAAGTGAGCCTCAAACATCAACTCCTCGCGGAGCTTACCAAAGCGCGAAACACAAACTCTCCCTTTCTTTTTTAAAAGTCCGCCGACTATCTCCAAATCACCGCTCTCGCCCACCTGAGCTCCCAACAGTAGCTCTTCATCAACACTGGTTGCCTCCCGAATCCTATCTGCTATATCGCAATGCAGCTCGATCCAGCTCAAACATGCTACTCTAGCATCGTCTCTCGCAACACAAGTAATATCTAACGACTCAAAGTCCCACACCAACTGTTCGCTGTGCGCTTCAATACAGTTGGCCTGCCTTGAGTACTTCCTGCTCAACACGGCGGCCACAACGTTCTCCTTTCTCGGCATATACTGAATTCTACGTCATAGTCTCTAAGGAACTCGACCCACCTGCGCTGCCTCATATTCAGCTCTTTCTTACTCAGAAGATACTTCAGACTTGTATGGTATGTAAAAATCTCAACCTCTGCACCACAAACGTAGTGCCCCCACAACTTCAATGCAAAATCACCGCCGCCAACTCTAAGTCGTTAACATGGTAATTATTCTCGTGCGGCTTAAGTTGTCTCAAACCAAAATATATCACACTACTGTGCCGCACTAGAACACATTCCAAACATCATCCCGATGCATCACTAAAGATCTGAAATCCTTCAGTCCCACTAGGGAGACTTAGGATCGGAGAAGACATCAATTTTTTCCTTCAGAGTCTCAAAATCTTGGTCGCACTCACCCGTCCACACGAATTTTTGATCCTTACGAGTGAGAGAGGTGAAGGGCAATGTTATTAGTAAAAGTCTCCACGAACCTCCTGTAGTAAACAGCTTGTCCAAGAAAACTGCTGACTTCCACAACATTCTTCAGCACTGCCCAATCTCTAATGGCTCGATCTTTGCCGGATCCACCGCCACCCCATTACAACTAATCACGTGTCTTAAGAATGCAACTTCCTCAATCCAAAACTCGCATTTAGAGAACTTGATATAGAGCCGGTTCTCCCTCAAAGCCTGTAGTACAAGACTCAAGTGAGTTTCATGCCCGGCCTCCGATCTAGAGTACACTAGTATGTCGTCTATAAAGATCACTGCGAACATATCTAAACACTTTCTGAACACACGGTTCATCACATCCATAAACACAGACGACGCGTTTGTCAACCCAAATGACATAACATAAAGCTCAAAGTGTCAATATCTCATCCCAAAGGTAGTCTTCGGGATATCCTCTTATCGGGTTCTCAACTTGTAGTATCCCGACTTCAAATCTAACTTCACCCCCCCCCCCCCCCCCCCCCCCCCCCCCCCCCCCCCCACCACCACCACCACCACCACCACCCACCATTTCAAATTTTCGTGAAACCCCTGTCCAATTTCCCTGTGAATCCTAGGCCCGCTACTCCTCATTGACCCCACACCCAAGATTCCCTCAAAACAAAGCCACCCGTGACCTTTAGGAAGCCTCTATTCCCCTCCCAGTAGCCACGCTGCAGTCATCCAAGAATCCAGTCCATGGATTCAGAGCTTTTCCCTTTGATTCCTCAATTCCAGTCACAGTCCAGCCCTATTTCTGCCTCCGGACAGCAGCCACTACCTCCAGGAACATCGAACTTCCGTGCTACGGCTTCCCCTTACTTCGTGAGTATTATTTTGTAATGTAAATCTTGTTCTCTACATTTATTTATGTGATTGTGAACTCTTTCTTCGGATCTCTTGCATCTGGAGAATTTTGTTTGGATTAATTCATAACTTGCGTGAATCATTTGACACTCATACTTTAGGCCTTCACGCGGAGGAAAGTCAAAGCCTACTTGCATAAAATATTTGCTTGCGTGTTATTCTTCTATTACTATATGTGAAAGTCACCGTTAGTTGTCACATTTAGGGCTAGAGAAAAGAGAGTTGCCTTTCTGCGCACTTCATGCTAGGTTTGCATTATAGTTGTGCACCCACAAGCCTACTAAACATCTGATGGCCTCCAATAATTTTGCCTTTTTTGTACTTTTAGACAAAAATGTTCTGATTTCTATTCTGAATTTCACCTTTCATTTGTGCTTAATATCTGAAAAGCAGCGTAATATCTGAGAAGCAGCATAATATCTATTGTTCTATCATCTTGTGCTTTGATGCAGTTGGTAGTAAATAAGAGAGGAAAAATGGGAAACTATTGGCATTTCATCATAACCAGTCTTAATAACAGATTTATTGAAACTAAAATTTTACCTACACTAATCTGGTGAAATGAGTAAGATCCACTTGAGGGGTTCAAAAAATTGTCCTAAAAACTATTATGGTGGACAAACTTATACACACCATTCTCTAATTTAGTCCATATTCCAAATAAGAAAGCTGCGATGATCTTTTGGTAAAGTTGTATGCATAGATTTTATTGTTGTTTATAGCAAAATGCTATGCTACCCAATTTATAGCTCAATAGTTTCTAAACTGTTGGATGGAGGTGTAAGTATCATGCACAACTTTGAATGAGAAAGAAGTGAAGAATCTTCTTTTCGACTCTACTTCCCCTGCTCCCGTAGTTTTTTTTTGTTCTTAAGCACTGGTTAAGAACCTGTTCAGGCTTCGGTGCGATATTGCTCCATTTGTCATCGGTGATCCAGGCGCTGCTTAAAACACATTCAGGCTCTGTGCAGCAGCGGTCCATTTGCCGCTAGAGATTTAAGGTCATTTTGAATCAGCATTTAAGAGCGCCATTTTCCCGCCGCTCCGTTCGAAACTGAGCTCCATTCCTACCATGCCGGAGCCTGAACGGCACCACTTTCTCGAACATAGCCTTAAACTTTTGAAAGTACTTCTTCAACTTCAGCCTTGTGGATTTTGATATTTCTTTTTGCATGACATAGGGATGCCCATTCCACATTTTATATGACATGACCATGTCTCATGTCATCTATGTAGCTGTTCTGCAGAATTTGTTGAGCTGTGTTTGGGCAATGCATTGACACTCTTATTTATTTTATGATATCAAGGTTTGGATTGAGTGCTCCTCTTTTAAGATTAATTGATTTAGCCTTCTATTTTGCAGCTCCAAGAACTGGCAACTCAACTATTTGACCTTTGGAATCTGATGGACACCCCCGTGGAAGAACGCAGTCTTTTTAATCACGTCACCTGTAATATCTCAGCAACAGTAGATGAGGTCAACATTCCTGGAGCACTTGCCCTTGACCTGATTGAACAGGTCTGCCGTATCTTTTACTTTGAACATCATTAGTATAAATAACTCTAGTAATCGTGCTCTGATCCCCCCTTTGCGTAGTGTACTACGGCGGCAGTACCCAATTGTCATTGAGCTACGACCAAGCACGATTGCATCACAACTGTGCACTGGGGGATCATGTGCACAGAGGCTAGTATCGATAAACAATAATTTTTTTTATACTAGCCTTATATATTAAAAGACTATGTGATCCTTTAGATCATAGGAATTAAATTCGAAGTGCTCAAATTCATTTGATGACCCTATTTCTATACCACGACGATTCCAAAATGTTCCTTTTTTAGACTTAGATTGAACTATAATTTATTCACTCGATGTTCCAACTTTATTTCTAGGCTGAAGTTGAAGTTGAAAGGCTTGACCAGTTGAAGGCCAGCAAGATGAAGGAAATAGCGCTGAAGAAACAGAGGGAACTTGAAGACATATACACTCGAGCGCATATTGAAATAGATTCAGAGGCTGCTCAGGAGAAGATAATACTTCTTATTGATTCTGGAAATGTTGAACCATCGGAACTGCTTGCTAACATGGACAGTCAGATATCAAAAGCAAAAGAGGAGGCATTTTGCAGAAAGGAAATACTGGATAAGGTTGACAAATGGATGTCAGCTTGTGAAGAAGAGAGCTGGCTTGAAGACTACAATAGGGTAAAAATTCATTTTATTCTTCTCTACAGTTTTTCTGATACATTGATGTTCATGAAATATTATTGGGTAGCTTGAACTTATAGAATGCAAGCTGTGTATATGATACAAAACTAGCTCAATGAACTCTGCTCCACATGTATCTGGAACCTCACAAATCTGATACAAGTCGTCTTTTTTAGGATGAGAATCGGTATAATTCAAGTAGAGGCGCACATTTGAATCTTAAACGTGCAGAAAAAGCTCGTATATTGGTCAGCAAAATTCCAGGTGACTTTCAAGTTCAACTTAAAAGCTTTTGTCCAAGTTTTTTTTCTTTTAATAGCTAAATATACTGGAACAAGTTCTGAATGTTATAATGCTGTCTGACTTTAATGTTCTAATAGTATTGTTGTTTAATAATGTCGGTAAACCATGGGTTTCTTGCAGGTTAAAACCCTGCATTTGAAGAGAACGCTCTTTTTTAATAAATTATATTCCAAATTTGAATTTTAATCTGTGAATATTTCCTCAGCTCTTGTTGATATGCTGGTGGTCAAGGCTCAGGCTTGGGAAGAGAACCGAGGAATTTCGTTCACTTATGACGGAGTTCCTCTTCTTGCAATGCTTGATGAGTATGGTATACTCAGGCAGGAAAGAGAGGAAGACAAAAGAAGAATGCGGGTAACCCCAGTTCAGAAACTTTCAGTAAGCCTTAGCTTTATACTAGTTTATCAACTTGTAGATTCATGTCACCTAGGGATTATTTGATTCGCGGGCATCATCATTTTTTTTATTTCATGGCCAAAATAATTTTAAAAAGAAAAATGATCGTCATTTATATGTCTAAATAATATAACATAAAATCAACAAGGTTTCATTTAATATATATTAATATGTATAGAAGCCCAAAATACAAAAAACCAGCTTACCATGACTCATTATGAGTCTTGTTTATCTTGTATAGATGAGTACCTTACTGTGGATATGAGTTGTGGTGTCACTCCTCACTATAAGTGTGTTCATGCTCTTGTATGTTTTATATATGCAAAGTAATAAATATTATTATGCTACTTGGCGTTTTCTCACATGGTATCAGAGCGACTCGAATCCCGAGGCTCCTCTTGCCTATGCTCGCTCGTGTGATTGAGCTCGCGCTCTTGTGTTGTTTGAGCTCCCGAACTCTGTTGCTTTCCTGCTGTTTCCCACTATGTTTTTTTACTCCTGCCGATCTCGCCCTTGAAGAAGATCTCGCTGAATCCAAAATCACACGAACTTGTGCGAACTTATGCTCAGAGCCCGCTGACCTACTGTTACGGACGTGCATGAAGAGGCTACGTCGTGGAGGGTCTACACGCGCAGGAAGGCATCGACACGTAGCCCACCGACGTTGGAGGAGACCAAGGGAACTACTGCTATTTAAATATTTTTGTTTGGATGCTATTTATGTTTTTACTATTCGCACACCTGAATTCTCGTTATTCTCACCCCGCTGTTATAAGAGGAGTTGCATGTTTTCATTTAGGGTTATCTTGGATGAATCTAAGGATTAGAGCAGCCCCCTACTATTTCTTCTCCTATCCTCCTCTTCCCCTACCGTCGACCTCCTACCTTGCCAGATTCTTCCTCAGGATACCTAATATTTGGTCCGACCTGCCCTACCGCCTGCTGAAGCCGCCGGTTCCTCCAATGTTTCGTTGCTCGCCGATTTATTTTTCGCTCGCCAGAACCCGCGTACGTCCCGCTTGCCCGATCTCCGCTTTTCGTGCGCCGCTCGACCGCCAAAAGCTCGCCGATCACGCGCCAGCGTTCGCGTTTGCCTCCTTCGCCCGCATCGGCGCCCGCATCGCCACTCGCTGGGAAGCCACGCCTCCTGCCTCCCTCGCACAACGCCCCATGCAGCCGACACCGTCCATGGATCCTTCCACCTCGCTCCATCCAGATCCCACCGTGGATAGCGTTGACCTAAGACGCCGTGTGGATGCCCACAAACAACTCCTCGCCTCCATGCAAGCAACGCTCCTCGCCATCCACTCCAAGATCGACACCCTCCAAGCATGCATTGCCGCCCCGCCACCTCTGACTTCGGTTCTCTTTCGGATGGGGGTTCCATTCTCGGCGCTTTACCTCCCTGGCTTCCACTGGAGCCGTCACTCCCACCACCGCCGACACGTCCTGTCCTCACTATCGACATCCCGTCGTTCGTCGGCGTTGACCCAATGGGATGGATCGCGAAGGCGGAACAATACTTTGACCTCCATCTCACTCCCAACTCGGACAAGGTGTCTACCGCCATGGCGCCATTGTAGGCCTTGAAGGCTCCGCGCTTCATTGGGCTCGGTGGCTTCGCCAATCCAACCCTTGCCTCTCTTGGCACAACCTCAAACAGGAGATGATTTGGCGGTATGATACCCGCTACTTTGGCTCCACCATCGAGTGCTTCTGCGGCATTCGCCAAACGTCCGGCCTTGATGAGTACTGTTAGAGAAATTGATGTAAAAGCCCATTTATGAGGCCCATTTATGTAGTTACCCTCTTATTCTTGTTTAATCTCACATCTTGAGATTGGAGTGACTAGCCTCCTTCTCCTCCTATATATTTGTATTCATACTTGTAATTATGTATTCAAGTGAGGTATACAAGATTTACACCAGTCTTCTACATGGTATCAGAGGCAGGTTACCATTTTTTTGCGGTCACCAAAATTCTTGACCGCACCCCATTCTCTCTGACCGCCCGACTTCCAGACCGCAGCTCCTCTGCGAGCTCTTCCCGTGAGACCGCAGCTCCTATGCGAGCTTCCCGTCCAGCTTCTTCTCCCTCCCCTGCGTCTGTGGGCCTTCTTATAGCCTTCCTTCCCGCTGCGCCTGTGGGCCCCGCCTCTCCTCCAAAGCCGCTGCAACCTCCAACCGCTGCAACCTCCTCCCCTTCTCGCGCAGTCTGCGCTTTCTTCGGTCTGCTCGCCGCTGCGACCTCCAGCCGCTGCGACCTCCTCCCCTTCTCGCGTGGTCTGCGCTTCCTTCGGTCTGCTCGCCGCTGTCATCTCCAGCCGCTGCGACCTCCCCAAGCCGCTGCGATCTCCCGCGCGATCTCATGCGATCTCCCGCTGGTTCCTGCTGCGATCTCCCGCTGCGACCTCCCGGTGTGATCTCCCGCTGTGATCTCGTGCGACCTCCCGCACCGTCCTGCTGCGATCTCTCTCAGACCGGCCTCCCGCTGCGACCTCCCTCTGCCGATCTCGCCACTGGTTCCTCTGCTGCAGACCGCCCGATCTCTGGCTTCAGTCCGCTCGGACTCGTCTACTCAATGGTGGAGTTCGAAAATTCTCATACTACCAATATCCCCCCAGCCACAGTGGCTGCTCCCGCTCCTGATGTTCGCGATGAACTTCGGATTACAACTATCGCCCTCTCCGGGAAGTCCAACTTTGTGGAATGGGTTCACTCTGTTTGCCGGGTCTTACAGACGAAAGGGTTTGTTCATCACGTAATCCAGGTTGTTCCACTTAACCCTTCCAATGAATGGCTTCGGGATGATGGTCGAGTGCAAACCTGGCTCCTCAACTCCATGGACAAGGAGCCCTATCAGATATCTATGTATCATGAAACCGCCAAGGCCATCTGGGATGAACTTCATGCTTTCTACTCTGGCCAGAACAGTCTCCAAAATCTCTTTGATATCATCTCGGAACTTCAAACCCTTCGGCCTGGCGCACCAGACCTAATGATCTCCCATGTTGCTCAGGTGAAAACCCTGCATGAGGCTTGGATTCAGCATCAGCCTCCGACTACCGATCTTGCTACTCAGAAAGCCCAGAAAGAGGCTGTAACAATCTCTATGTTGTTGTCCCACGTTCCACCACACTTGCATAGTGTTCGGGCTCAGATCCTCTCGTCTCCTACCACATCATCCCTATCTGATGTTTGCTCCATGCTGATCAAGGTTACACCACCATCCGAGGCTTCAACAAATTTTTCTCCAGTTCTTCAGCAACCTCTCTTGCCAACTCCTCCTCCTAGTCGTGGCTCTTCCACCAGGGGAGGACGCCACCCGTCTCGGGGACGAGGACGTGGTGGCCGCTCTTCTTTGAAGTGTACTTACTGCTCTCGTGAGGGTCATCTCGAAGCTACATGCTACCGCAAGCATGGCCTACCTCCGCATCTGGCCGCCTCCGCTACTCCAGCTCCTTCTGATGCCCCTGACACTTCCAACCTTGGTGCTCCTACTCGCCAGGAATATGAAGACCTTCACACTCAGTTCCAGCAGCTTCAAGGCAGTATTAATAGGCCATCTGGCTCGGTTGCCTCTTTCTCTACTCAAGGTATATCCTGTCTTTCTCACAGCTCTCACTGGATCGTTGACTCTGGAGCAACTCATCATATAACATCTCAGAAACCGTCTCGGTATTCGACAACCTCTCACCCGCCATCTATTATTGTTGCTAATGGCGACACTACCCCGGTCTCTGGTGCTGCTGATCTCCGCCTCACTCCTACCTTGCTACTCTCCTCGGTTCTTCATGTTCCGGGCTCCCCGTTTATCTTGCTTTCTGTTAGCCAGTTAACACGGGATCTTGACTGTTGCATAACTTTTTCTCCTTCATCTTTTGTTTTGCAGGATTGCCGTACACGGAGTACCATTGGTAGCGGTCGGCTGACGAATGGGCTATATCTCTTGGATCTCCCACCTATCATTCTTTCTTCCATCTCCACTTTTGACTGGCATCGTCGCCTTGGGCATGCTCCCTTTCCGGTTCTCAAGAAAGCTCTTCCTGGTGTTTTACTCGAAGAGTTCACTTGTGAATCGTGTATCTACGACAAGCAACATCGTGTTTCTTTCTCTCCTTCTTGTACCCGGAGTGATACTCCGTTATCTTTAGTTCATTCTGATGTATGGGGTCCATATAGGATCCCCAGTGTATTTGGACATCGCTACTTTATCACTTTTATTGATGACTACTCGCGTGTTACCTGGCTTTATTTTCTTCATGATCGCACTGAGATTATTTTTGTGTTTCGTGCATTTATATCTGAAACACGTACGCAATTCTCGACGCCTCTTAAAATATTTCGCACCGATAATGCCCGCGAGTACACAAGTCGGTCCTTCTCCGCTCTGTGCTCCGAGTTTGGTGTTATTCACCAAACCTCCTGTGCCTACACACCTCAACAGAATGGCGTGGCCGAACGGAAAAATCGCCATCTTCTCGATACCGCTCGGTCCCTCATGTTCCAAATGCAGGTCCCAACATAATTTTGGCACTTTGCTATCGCAACTGCCTGTCACCTCATCAATCGCATTCCCTCATCCGTTCTCAGCTTTGCCACTCCACTAAGCCTTCTTCTTCCATCCACTACTCCTTTCCCCCTCACACCCCGAGTTTTTGGGTGTGTTTGTTATGTCCACAACCTCGGACCGCCAACGGACAAACTTGCTGCTCGTGCTACCAGACAGATGTTTGTTGGCTACTCTCGAACTCAGAAGGGCTATCTTTGCTACTCCCCTACAACAGGAAAAGTGACTGTCTCGGCCGATGTCAACTTTTGTGAAGATCAACCATTCCACCTATCCCCCTCTCCCCAATCTATACCTTCTACTATTACTCGTCCTATCGTTCCAGTCACGCCTTCTTCTTCATCGTCCACTCCATCCCTGCCTTTAATCCATCCGCCCATTCGCTACGTATATTCTCGCCGTAAATCCAAGGATATTTCCCTACCAGAGCCGTCTGCTACAGATGACACACCGCCCGCGGTCGATCCAACATCTTCTTCTACGGCTCATCCTATGGCTAGCTATGTGTCTCTACACCGGCTTTTTCCACCACTCCACCAATTTGCTACTTCTCTTTCCTCCATCTCTATTCCTAACTCTGTGCAGGAGGCGCTTCAGCATTTGGGGTGGCAGGCAGCTATGGAAGAGGAGATGAATGCCCTCTGGGCTAATCAAACCTGGGAACTGGTTCCCCTTCCTCCAGGTCAACATTGTGTTAGTTGCAAATGGGTCTTTGCGGTAAAACAGAATGCGGATGAGACTGTTGATCGCTTAAAAGCCCGTCTCGTTGCCCGGGGCTTCACTCAGCAACAAGGCTTGGATTATGAGGAAATTTTTTCTCCAGTTGCCAACTCAACACTGTTCGTGTTCTTATCTCCGTTGCTGTGCACCGACGTTGGCCCCTTCTTCAGCTCGATATTAAGAATGCATTCCTTAACGGCGATCTGAAGGAAATTGTCTTTATATGCCAACCTCCCGGGTTTGAGACCACCACGGGGGTCTCGTATAGTTCGCGTTTGCCGTCTTCTAAAAGCTCTTTATGGTCTCAAACAGTCACCACGAGCTTGGTTTGATAAGTTCTGTAAGGTTCTCTTAGCACTTGGGTTTACTCGGAGCTCCGCCGACTTCTCTCTATTCACCAAGCATGGACCAACTAGCACTGTGATCCTTCTTGTCAACGTTGATGATATCCTAATTACCGGCGATGACCTCTCTGGGATACAACAGCTCAAGGAACATCTGAACACGACATTCCAGACCAAGGACCTTGGAAATCTTAGATACTTCCTTGGGATTGAAGTCGCCCGACGACCCGATGGGTTGGTTATGTCCCAACGGAAGTACTGCATCGACTTACTTCATGAAGCAGGATACTCCGGGTGCAAACCTGCAGATACTCTTATGAATGCTAATCAGAAACTGTGTGCTGCTGGGTCTGATTCTGACCAGCTTCTTGAGAATCCAGAATATTACCGACGATTGGTTGGGAAACTGATCTACCTAACGGTTACTCGACCGGATATCTCGTTTGCTGTTGGTGTTGTGAGTCGCTTCATGCATACTCCGCGCACTTCTCACCTTCAAGCTGTTGAGCGTATTCTCAGATACCTAAAGACCGCTCCGGGACAAGGCCTTGTTTACAAACCATCCAACTCACCATCTCTTCTTGCCTACTCGGATGCTGACTATGCTGGGTCCCCTGATGATAGGCGCTCCACGACTGATTTTTGTACTTACTTTGGTGGACACCTCATAACATGGTGAAGCAAGAAACAGACTGTGGTCGCCCGCTCCTCGGCTGAGTCTGAATACATGGCTATGGCTGCTGTTGTGTCAGAAATAACCTGGCTTGAAAGCCTTCTTGGTGACTTGGGTGTGAGACTTCCTTCTCCGACAACACTTCGGTGCAACAGTCAGACTGCAATTCATATAGCCAACAATCCAGTTTTCCATGAACGAACAAAGCATATCGAGGTTGACTGTCACTTCATCAGAGAAATGGTTCAAGCAAAGAAGGTAGAGTTGGAGCATGTTCCTGCTGCGAGATAAATTGCTGACATCCTAACAAAAGCTCTTCCTTGGCCACTATATCTCCAGTTCTTATCCAAGCTGGGTGCCTACGATTTGTACGCTCCAGCTTGCGGGGGAGTGTTAGAGAAATTGATGTAAAAGCCCATTTATGAGGCCCATTTATGTAGTTACCCTCTTATTCTTGTTTAGTCCCACATCTTGAGATTGGAGTGACTAGTCTCCTTCTCCTCCTATATACTTGTATTCATACTTGTAATTATGTATTCAAGTGAGGTATACAAGGTTTACACAAGTCTTCTACAAGTACATCGATGAGTTCGTCGCCTTGGTTACTCATGTTCTTGGCCTTCCGCCCGACCATTATTTGGGGTTCTTCATGCAGGGCCTTATTCCGCACATCCGCCCACGCCTCTGCACACGGCATTAGCGGACGGTCTCCTACGCCCTCGACATGGCCCGTCTGGTGGAGGCCGACCTCTCTGCTCGGCCCCTTCGCCTGTCGCCGACCACCATACCCCGCGACCACCATGGCGGCTGCCTGTTGCGGCTCCTCCTCCTCGGGGTCCACTGGTGGGCCCTGCCCGGGCCGCACCACAACCCCTCAGCGCCTTTCGAACAGTGATTACAACGAGCTCCGCAGCAAAGGGCTGTGTTTCTGATGCCGCCAACCCTACTCCCCCAACCACGAATGTTCGGTGAAGGAGTTCAATGCCATCATTGGCGACTTCGACCCCTAAGTTACTTTGTCCTACTTCGAGGCCCTCGATCTTTCCGAGGGGATCCCCTTGGACCGCGACACGACTACACTCCACTTACTAGAGCTACCCTGTTTTTCGGTGGGCGGGATCTTCAGACCTCATACCATGAAGCTCTCCGACACACTTCATGATCGTCTGATTATCGTCATTGTGGACAGCGGTGCGTGCCACAACTTCATCTCGGATCAATTGGTGTTGCAGCTCTAACTTCCTTCTGTCCCTTCCCCTGACTTTACAGTCTGCCTTAGTGATGGGAGACGTCGGCCGACCAAGGGCCGCTGCACCTCTGTGACTTTCTCGGTGGGGCCCTATTCTGTGACTTGGCTCCGCACGCTAGGTGACGTGCGCGTCAATTGGGCGCCCATGACTATGCAATTCATCCACGGGGTCCGGCCGTGTTGCCTCGACGACAACTCCGCGCTTCGGTCTCTTTTCGCACTATACATCGGACCACCGATGTCGACTTCACCGCTTGGCTTTGGCCCATCTCGGGGACGCTAGCAGTCCCCATCTCGGGGACGCAAGCAGTCCCTCCTACTCACCAGACAGATCTTCAGGAGTTTCTCAACGAGTACGCCGACGTCCTCCGACCTCCGACAGGGTTGCCTCTGGTCCGGCCGACTAACCACGCCATTCCCCTCCACCCCAGGGCCGCGGAGGTCTTGGTGCGGCCCTACCATTATGTCCATGTGCAGAAAGATGAGATAGAGTGTCTTGTGCGGGAGATGTTGATGGGCGGCCTCATCCGTCGTAATGCGAGCCCTTTCTCTACACCGATCCTTCTGGTTCGGAAAAAGGACGGCAATTGTCGTTTCTGTGTGAACTACCGTGAGCTCAACAAGGCATCGGTGCCGGACAAGTACCAAATTCCGGTCAGTCAGGAGCTGCTTGAGGCTTTCTTCACCAAATTGGACCTCCAGGCGGGCTACCAATCAAATTTGGGTGAGGCCGGAGGCGGAGGACGTTGCGAAGACAGTGTTTCGGACTCACGATGGCTACTACGAGTTCCTTATCTTGCCATTCGGTCTGACTAACGCCCCTGCCACCGTCTAAGCAACGATGAGCAATATCTTCAGGGCGGTACTTCGCAAACACGCTCTTGTTTTTTTGATGACATTTTGGTGTATATCTCCTCGTGACAAGATCACCTTCGGCACGTTCGCCTCATTTTGACTACCATTCGGTGCCATCACCTCAAGCTCAACCCTAAAAAATCTTCTTTTGGCGTGGCGGAAGTAAGCTACCTAGGCCACACCATATCGACACGGGGTGGTGGTGGTGGTGGCTATGGATGAGGAGAAGATTGCCTCGGTCCTCCAGTGACCGACCCCCACTTCACTCCGCGAGGTTTGTGTTTTTTTTTGGGCTTGACTGGTTACTACCGGCGTTTCACCCAAGGCTACGGGGCTATGGCACGACCGCTCACACAACTCTTAAAGAAGTCGGAAGAGGGCCCATTTCATTGGTCGGCCGCTTTTGCCGCCCTAAAAAAAGCCCTTGTGCAAGGACTGGTGTTAGCCATGCCGGACTTTCGTCTTCTTTTCCTCGTGGAGTGCGACGCGTCTGGCATCGGTGTGGCAGCCATACTCATGCAAGCCGGACGGTGGCCTACTTTAGTCGGGCCTTCTCGAGTAACCATCCGGAGCCGCTCCGCGTACGAAAATGAGCTCATGGGACTCGTTCTGGCGGTGCAACATTGGCGCCCTACCTCCTTGGCCGCCTCTTCGTGGTCCGCAGCGATCACCACAACTTTCACTACCTCCTACATAAGAAGACTGCAACGCCATCGCAACAACTTTGGGTCGCCAAGCTCCTCGACTATGAATTCATCATTGAGTTCCACCAGGGGAAGGCGAACCGGGCGTCCGACGCTGTCTCCCGTCAAAGCCAATCTCCGAAACTCTCGGCCGTCTCTCGGCCCGTTTGGGAAGAAGCAACTACCATCCAACATGAAGTGGAAGCCGACCCCTATTTGAACGCCATTCAGACGACCCTCATCTCCGCCTCCGCGGCCCATCCGCCCTACTCTCTCGTGGGAGGCTGCCTATTCTACAAGGGCCGCCTCGTCCTCGCGCCGTCATCCTTGGTTCTTTGGGCCCTTTGAAGTCATCGCTCGAATTGGAGTAGCTGCTTACCGTTTTTTCCCATCCGCGCGACCACGTGGATCCGCGCGGCGAAACTCGACCCAAGAGTTCTCCTCTTACCCATTATTGGACACACAGATATATGTACACACTATTAATTACCCAAATCTTCCCTGGGAGTTAGCATAGTTACTGGTTGCACCTCTCTATCTCTTGAAATTACAAAAACTCCCCTCTATTTTTATGTTTCATAACATGCATGCATGCACAAAAATGCCCCCTTGGATCAAAGATCTCAGCAATAATCTTCTTATTTTGAAACTGCGCAGGATCAGAAAAAGTTCCACGAGCAGTTTAGCCCAGATCAAGAGGCAGCTTTTGGGTCCAGAGTCAGCCCTGTCCGAGTTTCCGCTCCGAAGAAGGCCGTCACGCCTCGTGCAAACGGAGGCGGTTCGAACGGAAGCCTGAGTCGGAGGCTGTCATTGAATCAGGGAGCCAGCAACAACGGAGCGAGATCTGGAAGCAAGGATGGTAAGAGGGACAGCCCCCGCCCTTCCGCCCCTGTGAACTATGTAGCCATCTCCAAGGAAGATGCAGCTTCTTTCATGTCCAGTAACGACCCACTTCCTGTTTCTCCATGAACTTGTTTTATCCCCCCCTTTATTAATTGTGTATGAGGAGCTAGCTATATATATATATATATATATATATATATATATATATATATATAAGGTGTGCTATTAGTGGAATCCTATAGATTATTGACAATTAACTAAGGTAGTATTTAATCTGACGAGATGTACTAATGAAGTAGTTTTGACACTTTTCCTTGCCTCTCTATCATATATATATATATATACATATACATACACATACATACACACACACACATAATATATATATTAGGGCCATTTATCGGGATCTCCCCTCTAAGTTTTGAAAATTATAGATTGCACCCCGCTTATTATTAAAATTACAAAAACCTCCCCGGGGGGATTTTGTGCATGTATGTTATGAAATGTGAACTTCGTGGTAGGTAAATGTTATGTTTTGTAACGTTGAGGGGAGGTTTTTGTAATTTCGATAATAAGAGGGGTGCAATCTGTAATTATGCTAACTTCCAAGAGAAGTCTTGAAAGATTTGGTAATTATTCGTGTGTGCGTAGAGGCCCGTGTTAAAGTGAGAATAGGCTGCTGTGCGAATAGTCTTAATGGTGCACTAAAATAGTTATATAATATATGAAAATGAGGTAGCTCGACGAGACCTACAAATTTTGTGTTGAAAACTTTTTCTAATTTTGTACGTATGAGCTGGATTTTCGGCCCGAATATATAAAAAAATGAGACTAAGGACGCCCCATATATATTCGGGTCGAAAATTTGTCTCATACGTGCAAAATTAGAAAAAGTGTTCAACACGAAAGTTGTAGGTTTCGTCGAGCTGCCTCGTTTTCATATATTATATGACTATTTTTGTGCACCATTGAGGCTATTCGCACGTCAACCTATTCTCACTTGAACGCGACCCTATATATATAGAAAGAGATGGAGAGAGAGAGAGCGAGACACATATAATTACCAAAACTTCCCTTGGAAGTTAGCATAATTATAGATTACACCTTATTATTGAAATTACAAAAATCTCATCTGAATGTTACAAAACATAGTACATTTATCTCCCATAAAGTTCACATTTCATAACAATTATGCACAAAATATCCCTCTGAAAATGTAGTGATTGTTCCCCGTGGCCCTGGGCATAAGGCCGAGGCTGGGCCCAAGCTTTTTAAAAAAATGTGGGTCTGGTTTCTGCTGTGCCCGGCTAATTAAAATATTACAACAACACTCAAGCCTTTATCCCACCATAGTGGGGTCGGCTATATGGATCATTTGTCGCCATTGCGCCCTATCTTTAATCATAGCCTCATTAATACCTAAGTACTTCATATCTTTTCTTATAGTTTCATTCCAAGTCTTTTTTGGTCTATCCCTTCCCCGTTTAACATGTATAGTGACTAAACTCTCACGTCTAACAGGTGCCTCTAATGGACTCCTATGTACATGTCCGAACCATCTTAAACGAGCTTCTCGCATATTCTTTACAATTGGCGCCACTCATGTCTTATCCCTGATACATTCATTCCTAATTTTATCCAGTCTCGTGTGACCACACATCTACCTAAGCATTCTCTTCTCCGCAACTCCCATTTTTTGCTCATGTACACCATTCACTGCCCAACACTCAGAACCGTAGAGCATTGATGGCCTAAGTGCATTACGATAAAACTTGTATAAAATATTAAAATATTTAAAATAATAATAGTTTTTTATTTATATATAATTCTATATAAATATTAATTCATCACAAATTTCTCAAAAACTATATTCATATACTCACAAAATGTCAAGAATTTTTATTTATTGATAAGAAATTTAATTACAATAATATCCAACACAAATCTATAATAAAATTTAATTACAACAAAATTTTTTACTATTGAAAAAAAATATAAAACTACATGATTTTCACTTTAAAAAATATAATACAAGCCCGAGGATTCGAATGTGTCGTTCATGCTTGATCTTCGTCGGTCAAATTTAGGCCGCTTAGCTCCTCTTCAACTTAGGATGAGCAATCTTCGATCGATACGATATGTTGCCTGCTCTTCGTAGCATCCAAGTGGTCTTTGTAGCATATGCAAATTTTCAAAGACTCATTGCTCAGGCGACTCCTTCGCTCGTTCAGAATTCACACCTAAATTTAAAACATGTCATACGCATTGAGTATGCAAAAAATATTCCATTTAATATTAGTTTCAAATCTCATTTTAAATACTCGATTGTCACTGTATTATTAGTGTCGTTATCAAAAGAAATACTAATAATTTTATCTAAAATTTTAAATTCACAAATACATTTTATAATTATGTGATAAATAGCTTGACCTGTATGCGGATATTCAAAACACTCAAAACATATAATGCATTTATTTAGCTCACACGAATCAGAATCGATCCAATGACAAGTAATACATATATATAATATTCATACTTTTATGTTACTACAAACGTCATTCGTCAAACTAACCATACCGTCGATAGTTTCGAAATAATTTATTAAGTATTATTTTGATTGCATATAAGATTTATATACATCACGCCTAAGTGTGGATCTACTTACCTGCTGACATTTTGGCTGAAGCCCTCAGTGTATGTATGCGGTCTCGTCCTTGTTGTCGTAGTGTCCGAACGGTAATCCACGTCTGATGATGTTCTCCATTTGCAGCTATCGTTGACGCATTTGACAATACGTCCAAATTTGCCTGTCTGTCGAAATTTGTGCTTGACTTGACTCTGGGGCTTGTTTAGACATAAACAATTTGATATGTCGTGCGAGCGTCAAGTTTTCGTTGACGATCAGCAACTTCGAACAATGTTTGCACTTCGCCTTAAATTCAGTGCCGACCCGCACTTTCTCAAAGTGCTCCCAGACTGGAGCCTTGTGCTTGTGCTCCACAATTTCATGCAAGGTGGATGTGGAGGACACTGGCATCGAGGAGGAAGATGCCATGTATTTCACTTAATTGGAGCCTTGGAGGGAGAGAACAAGTGTGAGAGTGAGAGAGAAAGAAGAGAGAGGATGAGAGAGAAAAATTTAAAAGAGAGAGGGGGATCGTATAGGGGGGGGGGTTATATAGATATTAAAATTATATAATTAATGTTTTTTAATATATATAAGTTAATACAATGGTGAAGGTTCTGTTAGGTAGACGGTGAAGTATCTAATTGCCTACCTAAATCACATAGATGAGGGTGAATAAGTGATAACTGCGTCTTTTGCGGATTAAAAACGTGAGAAATAGAAAGCACAGAAAAGTAAATCACAATCACAGACGACACAAGGAATTTTATAGTGGTTCCCCGATCTTGGGTACTCCACTTTCCGGCCTCGCCAATCTAGCACCACAACTAGCCTTAACTACTTCACAATATCTCGGATCAAGAATGATCCTACAATCTCGGAGTCACAACTCCTACAACTCGGAGACGAATCTCCTACAAACTCGGAGGCAACGCTCCTACAACTCGGAGAAAACTCTCCTACAACTCGGAGAAAACTCTCATACAAGAAATTGAGATTGAGTACAATGAAATACTTAACAAAACTTGTACAGATCTGAACTTCTGAGATCTTCTTCCTCCTTGAGTCTTGGAAAACTTTGGCTAGAAGATGAGGAAGAAACGATTGAAATCTCAGATCTGATCTCTAGGATTCGACACGATCCAATAGTATGCTGTAGATGATTAGAGCGCTGATCTGTCGAATCTTGTCTTTAGAAGGAATCGATTGATTGAGAGAGAGAGACCGATCCTTCAACAATGGCCGGAGGCAGCAGCTTTTTCACGATGATCCGATCGAATGGGAGATTATGAAAAATTAGGTTAAGATAAGATCCAATAAGAGCCTTATATAGCAATCAAACATAACGACAAAGAGTCCTTGATTTAAGGTAAGATTAACCTTAAAATCTCTCACACGTGCCGTCAAGTCCGGCATAAGAAATTAACAACCCGTCAGGAACCAGATTTCAAAGCAGTACAGGAAGAAAATGATTTTCTCGAGACAATATGGATTTCTCGAGAAATGGATTTGACCTCTCGAGAAATGAACTTTACTTCTCGAGAAATGGCTGCAACAAATCGAGATAAGACTGGAAAAAGCTTTCATGAAGACTTGAAGAAAATTTCTTGAGAACAAAGGGACTTCTCGAGAAATGACTTTGATTTCTCGAGAGAACATATTACTTCTCGAGAAACAGCTTAGAAAAGCTTTCAAAGGACATCTGAGAAGATTTCTCGAGAACAATAATGACTTCTCGAGAAATGAACTTGATTTCTCGAGAAACAATGGACTTCTCAAAAAATACCTTGAAAACTTTAGATTAGGAGACAGAGAGGGATTTCTCGAAAACTGAAAAGGACTTCTCGAGAAATAACTTGGATTTCTCGAGAAATACCCTTAGAAAAATTCTGAACATTTTCTCCTTTCTTCTCTTGAACACCAACATCTCTTCCAACTTCCAAGCTTCAAGAGTCTTGAAAATGAAGTGTATTCCAATAGAGAGATCACACATGAGTCAACACCATGTTCCGCACAATGAGGGATTACATTGCATGAAACTGTGTTTAATGACCCATTGTGATCTGACACTGGTCTACACTTAGCAATAACAACATGCAAGAACATAACTAAGAGACAACATCAAATACATCAGCAATTCAACTGGGTTCAAGGGTGACTTCTCACAAATCTAGGCTATTGTGGATTCAATACCCAACAGACGGTCGACGTAAAATTTAGTTAACCTTATGAATATGGATCATTTGAGAAACTGTGCAAAAGCTAGGTTGTTCCCCCTAAGAAACGCGTCGTATGGTCCGAATGCAACATCTTGGCAAGGACCACTACATCTCCAGGACTTATGTGTAGTGTTAAATATGCAAAAGTCCTCGTCGTATGGTCCGAATGCGGCGTCTTGGCAAGGACCACTACATCTCCAAGAGGACTAGGGTGTAGTGTTAAATAGGCAAGACCCTCACTTATTAGACGTCCTAGGAAAGTAGATCGTATGATTTGCGACCGACTTAGGTTTGGAAGTTGAAATATATATACTCTAACGAGAAAATTGATCGAAGTAGTGGATACGATGATTAGGAGAAAGATAAATATCTTATATCTACAAGACTAGATGAGTGAGTGAGAAAGTTAAATTTTTAGACAATTCAGGTTTTAAATTATGGTACATAGAAAGAAAACAAGTAATGAAGTAGGTATTATTATAAATACTACTTGGAGGGATGGAGTTGTTGAGGTAAGTAGAAAAGATGATAAAATCTTAGCTCTTAAATTGGTCATAGGAAAAGAAACTATTAATGTGATCAATGCTTATGCACCACAAATATGATTAAGTGAAACTATTAAAGTGCAATTTTGAGAGAAGACTTAGATGATTTAGTAAGGGAAATCTCACAAATAGAACATTTTCATAGGAGACTTAAATTGGAAAGAAAATACAGATTACACAGCCGTTCATGGAGAATTCGGGTATGGAAAAAGAAATGAAGAAGAAAAAACAATTTTAGACTTTGTCATAACACATGAGTTAATTGTGACAAATATACTTTTCATGAAGAGGGAAGAACATTTACTTACGTTTAAAAATAGACCAAATAAATCACAAATCGATTATCTTATGACTCGCAAAAGAGATAAAATGATTTGTAAGGATTGCAAAGTTATACCCGGAGAAAGTTTGACAACACAACATAAGTTAGTAGTGTTGGATGTGCACATTAAATATAAAAAATTTAAGACAAAGACAAAAGTGTTACCAAAAATTCGGTGGTGGAACTTGAAGTTGGAAAAATAGGTTGCTTTCGACAGCAGTTATGAAACAACTAGTTGATAATCCTTATGTTGATCCTAGGGTCTCATGGAAAGTTATGTTTTCACATTTAATGATAAATGAAAAGAACGTACTTGGAGAATCAAAAGGTCATGCGCTCCCAAATAAAAAATCTTGATGGTGAAAAGAGGAAGTGCATGACAAAATAAGGGCAAAGAGGGTCAGCAATAAAACACTCTACGTCTGTAGGAATGATGAAAACTCGACAAAGTATAAAGTCGCCAAGAAAGAAGTTAAACATGCAGTAAGTAAAACAATAAGTCAAGCTTATGAAGAATTTATAAGCGACTAGATACCAAAGATAGAGAGTGTGACATATATAAAATTGCTCGAGCTAGAGAGAGGAAGACAAGAGATTTAAGCAAAATTAAATGCATAAATGATGAAACAGATATAATTTTGACGGTTGATGTGGTTATTAAAGAGCAATGAAAAAGATATTTTTACCAACTCTATAATGAAACAAAAGACAATGAACCGAACTTGGAAGATTTAAGTAAAACATAGGAGTATAGGAACATAGAGTTTATCGTAAAATTCAAGTATCAGAGGTAAATAATGCTCTAAAGAAGATGAAAATGGAAAAGCGGTTGGACCAGACGATATACCCATCGAAGTATGGAAATGTCTAGGGAAAGAAGGAATTTTGTGGCTTACATGTTTCTTCAATAAGATACTGAAGTCAAAGAGGATGCCAAACCAATTGAGAAAGTATCTTAGTGTTGGAACATGGTCTTCCGCATCTCCTAGGTTTGAGAATAACAAATCCTATGTGTATTTGATCTTGTGTGTTTAAGTGTGCAGGAAATCAAAGCCCACATGACTCAAGGATGGTTGCCCCCAATTTTGAGCCAGCAATTCCAAGACTCCCACTAGCGTCGGCGGTAGCACTTAGCGCCTGGCGCTAGCGATGATAGCGCAATTCCGGGAGCACATATGGAAGGAGATAACGCCTGGCGGTAGCCGATAGCGCAGGCGGTAGCGACGCACACAATTGGCAAGGAGGAATTGTTTCCTCAGATTAAAGATTCTGCCGCGCAGAATGTGTCCTAATATGGGATAGCGCTGGCGGTAGCCGATAGCGCTGGCGGTAGCGCGGAGCACAAGAGGAATGGCGAAATTGTTTCCCCGGATTAAAGATTCTCTCGCGCAAAATATTACTTAATATGGGATAGCGCCGGCGGTAGCACTAGCACAGGCGCTAGCGCTAAGTCTATAAAAAGGACATCTTGGCTCCGACTTCCATAGCCTCTAGAGATCCAGAACTCCAGAGCTTCGTGCCACAACATAGAGAGGAAGTTTCAGTGAGATACTCCCAAAAATTCATAAAGACTAAAGGAGATCCGTGGAGAAGATTACAACACGCGTCATCATCGAGACGAAAGACCGCATCGACTACGATCATCCTCTGCATCTTCGTCTACTCCTCCAAGAGAGCCACATAGAGGGAGTTTTACATTATTGTCTTTTCATTTCACATCTTTTCTGTAATCGTTTAGTAAATTCGCCTCGTGTTGGCGACTAGGTCTGGGTAGGACTTAGAGCTGAAATTCGCCTCGTGTTGGCGACTAGGTCTCGGGAGTAGGTCTAGGGGGTGCTCGAGGCCATATCCGGGGAAGGGTTGGCTAGAGCGGCTTGAGGCCGTATCCGGGGAAGGATCGGCTAAAGCCAACCAGTTCGTGGGGATACGAGTCGGTATAGAAAACAAAAAGAGTCTTTCTATTAGCTTTGATTTCTAGCTTCGATAAGAGATCAAGTTTTGTAATCATGCTTCTCAAGTTAATAAAATCATGTCTTTACTTTTACTTCACTTGATTTGTCTTGATCTTCTCTAGTTTAATAATAAAAGCTTTTTCAAAGTTATTCAAAATATACTAAAGTTTTTAAAACCCTTATTCACCCTCCCTCTAAGGGCGCCTACCGATCCAACAAGTGGTATCAGAGCCAGGTTATTCCAAATCGGCTTAACAACCGGGTATAATGGCGTCTCATGATCTCGCTTCTACTAGTGGGGTAAATTTTTATGAGGAAGAAAAATCTCTTAAACCACCGTTATTTGAAGGAAGAAATTATAAAAGATGGAAAATAGTAATGAAAAATTTTCTTAAACGTTTAGATGAAAAAGTTTGGAATATTACTATCAAAAAACCACCTAGCGTATTAAATAAAAACGAAATGGTTTTAAATGCAAAAATCTATAAATAGTCTATTTTGTGCGTTAGATCATAATATTTCCAAACTCATTCATACTTTTCCTACTGCATACGAGATGTGGAATTTTCTTGAAATAACTTATGATTCTCCTTCTGTAGGTATGAAACAATCACAAGAACCGGAGAATATGCAAACCTGCACAGGTATTCAAGAAAGCTCCACACACGATGGATCCATGGAAGGCACGTCAAGTGAAAGGGATGATGATATGGCATCAATGGAAGAGGAGTGCCAAAAGGATGTCAAAGGAACTATTTGTTCAAATCTTGCCTCTTCTGATTGCACTGTAAGGAAATCAAATTCTCTTATTGTTTGTAATTCTATTTCTACTTTACAATTACTACAAATTACTAAGCGCAAAATTAAGAAATTGAAAAATGCAAATTGCAAATTGCGCTTAGAAAATAAAAGTTTAAAAGCAAAAGTTAAAGTAGAATCAAATGCTAATTCATCTAGTCTTACCCATGTCTCTTTGAATGAAACAATTACACCTTGTTTAGAATTTAATAATTTAAAAGAAAAATACAAGGGACTTGAAAAAGAGCTATTAATTCTAAAAGAACAAAATGAAAAATTATCTTGAAAAAACTAATCTTTGATAAATGATTGTGCTAAGTGCAAAGACTATAAAATTGAAATTAAAGAGATGGATGAAACATTTGATGAATATAGAAATAACTATCAAGATCATATAGATTCAATTGTTTCAACTCTTAAAAATAGCACAATCGCCTATAATAAAGCTAGACATAATTTAAAGATTAAAAATGATGAATTAAAATCAAAAATCAACTTGCTTATGAAAATTATAAATACAAATTCTCAATATCAAAGTATATCTAAAAACAAGTTGAATATGAATATGAACATCTTACCTAAGTTTATAAATGTGAGTAAGGAACATAAAGGATTTGTAAATCAAAATCAAAATCACCTTAATTTACAAAATCATGTTTCTCCCAACCTAAAATTAAATGCAAACAAACTTCCTTCAAATTATAAATTCAAAAACCTTTTTGATCCAAATGTTCAAGTAAATGATTATGGAAATTTGAAAACTAAAAATAATGTTAAACCAAGATTTGAATGGAGGCCCATGTTCAAGATGAAACACAAACTCCACTCAAAAGGGCTCATTCACTTCCATCTTCCCAAAAGCAAACACGATGTATTTGAGTACCCAAAGGAACCGTCACATCCGGTCCTCTTTGGATACCTAAATATCCTATTCGTTAGTATCCAATCACTTGCATGAAGTAGAAATCAACTCAAAATAAAATATCAATTCTCTACTTCATGATATGCTTAATTTCCTTTTTGTTTTTTCTTTTTATTTTTTTTAACCATCATGATATGATCACTTTATATAACTTGTGATATGACTTTCTCATATTAAACCAAAATTCATAAACAAATCAAATTGAATAAAGTTGAATAAAAAGTCATATCATCTCTCAAGTGATCTACTTATCTTTTTATGTCTATGCTTCTAAATCCATTTCCTAAAAGTCTTATAAAATTTGAAAAACTAAATTTGTTATATGATATTATTAAGATTAAATGAAATAAGTGTCAAAATGGATTTAAAAGGTGTATCTTAGGGGTATTAGGCTAAATTTATAAAATGCGCAAGTTTTGCATAGGTAGCTAATATATTTGCGTCATTTTCAATTACCCCAAATATGTTTAATCATAATCATGTTAAAATCGGAATTGAAAAATTGCATGAATATTACTTCACTCATTTATGATCATTTCACTCATGCATATGTTGTGCAAAACTCAATAATTAAGATTTAATAAATATGAAACTCTAATGAAGATGAAACTCATGTACTAATTTTAACTTCCGCAACTTTTTGCGATTTCTTCTCGTCTCATCACTTCATTAGACATGCCTTACATTGCAAAAACATAATTAAGAAAAATCGGAAGCAAAATCGATGAAAATCAAGGCTATATGATCAAAATAAGCACTCTCTGTGAGCTAATGCAGGCGCTAAGACCTAACGCCGGCGCTAGCCCATGTCTCTGATTTTCTATAAATTTAAAATTATGAAAAATCAACAAAAGTATATGTATTTGTTTAATATTCAAAAACCAAAGAGAAAAATTACAAAACTCTTCAAAATAAACATATTTTCTTATATTCACTATTCACCTTACAACGTTTCTATCTAATAATTTGAAAAGGTTGAATATGAATTTTCTTTAAAAATTCCTCATGAACATTATCATGAATAATTAATTACGAGTTCTTAATCACTATGAATTAATATTAATGATCATATATAATAGTCATGCAAAATCATATGATCTTCTAAGTCAAAACATCAAATATAACTACAAAAGATTTTATTCCTTCGAAACATATAGTCTGTGATCATGATTACTATATGAATCTATTATGTTTTGCATAGACCATAGAATCAACTCTATATCCATATGAATAAATAAATTAGAATCATCACGTTATTCTATGTCTAAAATTTGAATCTCTATTGTTACATACATGCAACATTATATCAACAAACCTTGGTATAACATTAATCTCAAACTTATCATACTAACATTGTCGACTAAAGAATATTTGTGTTTATGTTAGGCTTTATATGTTTACCAAGACTTATAGGCTGGGTATTCTTATCTAGGGCTTATCCATGGTATGATTATGCATGAACATTATTGTTAATCTCTAAAATCATGCATATCTGACTTGTTCATTCATGTCCAATCATGCTTACATTTCCTATCATTTTCAAACTACATTGGTAAATATAAGCCTTAAAAATATTAAAATGGAGATATAATGAAATATATCACTTGCAAAGTTTATTTGGAAAGTCATATACAAAATCGCTAATGTTTCATGCAATTTGGACTATCTAGACATCTCCTAAAATTCTGAATTTTCTGTATGAAACTACTATTGGGACACTTAATCAAGATCAACAATTAAAAATTTTAAAATCATAAAAAATCATGTACTGTTTCCCGCACTAGTGCTAACGCCGGCGCTAGCGCACCTATGTGTTTTTCTGTATTTTTAAACTTTTGAAAAATCCCTAAAAATATATTAATCTATGTTTACTATTCATTTCTGCATTTTTGCTTTTATTATTTTTAAAAAATCAAATACAAAAATACAAAAGCCAAACTACAAAAAAAATTATATGTTTTGCCTTTGTGTTTTTTGTCATCTGTTTAAATTCTATTTCTAAAAGCAAAAATCAAATACAAAAATATAAAACAAAAAAATTATCAAAAATTAACTTTTTACTTGTATCTTGCGAAAGGGTGATTTGGGCTATCATCCCATCATATCACCTAGTACCGGGCGAACCTCTCACAAGGTAGTCCTCGGGAAGTCCAAGATCAATTTTTTAAGTTCAAACTTTAAATAAAAATTATTCTTCAAAAATATCAAAAATATTGTATGGACTTCATTGAAAATCAAGCATGATTTAACACATCATTTAGAACTTCTATAATGTTGTAATTTATCATTTCAAACTACTTTGAACATTGCTTTCATCATGCTTTGATATATCTATTAATATGTGCATCAATTATATTGAAAGTGGTGTAGAACTAAGCTTATCATGCCTCTAAGTATGAGTAAATGTTTTATGTTTGATAATGATCTTTATTCACTCACTTATTTTGGCATTGTCTACATTTGTGTTAATCTAAGAATGCTTGTGTATGTTTTGTATTAGTACAATGAATTAAAATTGCACAAGTATCTTACCTACACTCCTTTATTTGCACTTTTAAAAATTAAGAAAAGTGGTTATCTTTCTTATAAATTATATTGGTTTGCAAAACAAGTGTATTCGGAGAACTTTGTACAAAACAAAATCATAAAATAAAGTGACAAAGATAACTCCACCAAGCACTACTTGAACCTCCTGATAAGTCTTAATAAGCGTTGTGAGGTTGAGCACCTTGGAAAGAATAGTAAAGTATCTTGTGCAAACCATAACTTTCTTTCAAAATAAAAACCACTTATTCTTAAGTACACCAGATCACAATAAAAAATCAATATTGAAGAATAAAATTATGTGATCCCCCAAGCACTACTCTGCACCCTGATAAGTCTTAATGAGCATTGTGTGTGCAAAGCACCTTGGTAGTTGTACATTTTTTTGTGCATTGAAGTGCTTGGAAGTAATATTATTTGTGTTTTATTGTGCTCTTTACTTTACATATCTCTTGTAATTTTGATTAAAACATTTGTTTACTCTATTCAAAATACACTTATGTGCACATCATTATCTTCCATAACACTTCTTCTCATGAGTATTGGATCCTAATGCTAATTCTATACTACTCTTCACTTATGAAATGCACTAGTTAACCTAGCATGCTTTCTACAATGTTTGGTGTGTTTTGAAATTGTGAATTAAAGTAACATTGTAGTAATCTCTTTTTGACAACATTATTTTATGCTTGGTTACTTTATTATCAAACTTAAAGATTTTAATTGAAAAATGATTTACAAAAACATCTTCTTTTTGAAATTTAACTCATATATCTTTCTATGGATCATCATTGATTACAATAAGATGTTTCTTGTATTTCTATAAGTTTTCCGCATCATCACCATATAATTGTTTTACCTTGCACTTTCATGCTTATTTAAAGTCTTTCATTTTGTATGCATCATCACTTGAATCTTCAAATTCCTTTCTTGCAACAAATGGTAGACTTGCTTGGTAGATTGTATATTGATTACTCTACACATGAATATTTTCTTTTTTGCTAAAAACTCTAATTTATTTCTATGAAAATATTGTAATACTAAAATTCTGATTTATGAATGGATTTCAAAATAGCTATGTGAGTGTTTTCATAAATTCAAATAAAAATATAAATCCATAGGCTATGTCATTAGATTTAAAAAGCTTAAATGTTTCCAATAATTATTATCCATGACTTCATTTCTCACCATAGCGGGGGCGTAGGGTTGTAGACATTAGATAACGTTTATCTTTAGTCATGTCTTGTCCTTAACCGGGGAGGGTTCCAGTGGGGCCTTGCGAGGCACTGGGGGGAAAGAGTGCTAGGTTGAGTTGTGCTAGTGTTTGCATATGAGACTAACACCCCAACCTACGACATGTATGCAGCTCCTCATGCCCATCCGTCACTTAGTACGGGGCTAGGGTGTAGACATATTGTCTGGGTAGTTTAGTTACTTGGAAATCATTACAATTTGGTTATACTACAAACTCTGATTTATGAAAATGTTGTAATACTCAAACTCTGATCTATTTAAATGAAAAGTATCCTAAAACTCCTTATCATTTCCTTCTCTACAAGCTCGATCATGCTTTTATCTAATTATCAACTTTTAAGTGGTGTCTCCTTACCCGCTTTTGCTAATAACAAAATGGGGAAAACTAACATGGTAAATATTAATCTGCTATCACACTATAATGCTTAATTAAGATGATAGCTTACATATTAGGAGAACATTCACTTAGGGGGAGCATGTATTTAGGGGGAGCAATTCTAAATGCTAAAATCAATAAGTATCCTAAGTCATCACTCTCTCACACACACAAATATAGTTTCATCATGCTTATTTATTAATGCTTTGATTTATCATTAATGGATTTGTTATTATCAAAAGGGGGAGTTTGTTAGAACATGGTCTTCTGCATCTCCTAGGTTTGAGAATAACAAATCCTATGTGTATTTGATCTTGTGTGTTTAAGTGTGCAGAAAATCAAAGCCCACATGACTCAAGGATGGTTGCCCCCAATTTTGAGCCAGCAATTCCAAGACTCCCACTAGCGCCGGCGGTAGCACTTAGCGCCTGGCGCTAGCGATGATAGTGCAATTTCGGGAGCACATATGGAAGGAGATAACGCCTGGCGGTAGCCGATAGCGCAGGCGGTAGCGAGGCACACAGTTGGCAAGGAGGAATTGTTTCCTCAGATTGAAGATTCTGCCGCGTAGAATGTGTCCTAATATGGGATAGCGCTGGCGGTAGCGCGGAGCACAAGAGGAATGGCGAAATTGTTTCCCCGGATTAAAGATTCTCGCGCGCAAAATATTACTTAATATGGGAGAGCGCCAGCGGTAACACTAGCGCAGGCGCTAGCACTAAGTCTATAAAAAGGACATCTTGGTTCCGACTTCCGTAGCCTCTAGAGATCCAGAATTCCAGAGCTTCGTGCCACAACATAGAGAGGAAGTTTCAGTGAGATACTCCCACAAATCCATAAAGACTAAAGGGGATCCGTGGAAAAGATTTCAACACGCGTCATCATCGAGACGAAAGACCGCATCGACTACGATCATCCTCTGCGTCTTCGTCTACTCCTCCAAGAGATCCACATAGAGGGAGTTTTACATTATTGCCTTTTCATTTCACATCTTTTCTGTAATCGTTTAGTAAATTCGCCTCGTGTTGGCGACTAGGTCTGGGTAGGACTTAGGGCTGAAATTCGTCTTGTGTTGGCGACTAGGTCTCGGGAGTAGGTCTAGGGGGTGCTCGAGGCCATATCAGGGGAAGGGTTGACTAGAGCGGCTTGAGGCCATATCCGGGGAAGGATCGGCTAAAGCCAACCGGTTCATGGGGATACGAGTCGGTATAGAAAACAAAAAGAGTCTTTCTATTAGCTTTGATTTCTAGCTTCGATAAGAGATCAAGTTTTGTAATCATGCTTCTCAAGTTAATAAAATCACGTCTTTACTTTTACTTCACTTGATTTGTCTTGATCTTCTCTAGTTTAATAATCAAAGCTTTTTCAAAGTTATTCAAAATATACTAAATTTCTTAAAACCCTTATTCACCCCCCCCCCCTCTAAGGGCGCCTACCGATCCAACACTTGGTACCTTTGTCTAAGAACAAAGAAGATATACAAAATTATGTTAATTACAGAAGAATTAAATTAATGAGTCATACCATGAAACTATGAGAATGAGTAATAGAAAGAAGAGTAAGACGGGAGACTAGCATCACGGAGAATGAATTTGGATTCATGTCAGGGAGGTCAACCATGAAAGTTATACATCTCTTGAGGAGACTCATTGACAACTATCGAGAAAGAAAACAAGATTTACATATGTTGTTTATCGATCTTGAGGGATTATGATAGGGTTCCAAGAGAGATCTAATAGAGAGCTAGAAAAGAAAGGTGTAAATGTATCATACATTGACATAATCAAATATATGTATACAAATTCAGTGACGAGGGTGAGGACATCTGGAGGAACAGAAATTCTCTATCATTGTTGGCTTACATCAAAGTTCAGCTTTAAGCCATTATCTCTTTACCCTTATCTTAGAGGAGCTCACCAGACATATCCAACAAGCAATACCTTGGTGTTTATTGTTTGCGGATGATATCATTTTGATTGATGAGACGCACGAGGGTGTAAACGTGAAACTTAAATCTTGGCGAGATACTTTAGAAAAGAAAGGTTTTAGGTTGAGCAGGGCAAAAACGGAGTATATGGAGCTTAAATTTAGCAGTACAAGAAGGACAGATGACTTCATTATTAAGTTGGGTGATCAAGATATTTCCCGCAGTGAGTGCTTTAAATATCTTGGATCGATAGTTCAAAAAGATGGAGGTGTTGATAAAGATGCGGTACATAGAATCCAAGCAGGTTGGTTGAAGTGGAGAGGCGCGTCAGAGATCTTATATGATTGTAAAGTACCATTAAGACTTAAAGGCAAGTTTTACCGAACTGCAATTTGACCAACAATGCTCTATGGTTCCGAGTGTTGGGCAGTGGATTGGGTACATGTGCAAAAAATGGGAGTTGCAGAGATGAGAATGCTTAGGTGGATATGTGGACACACGAGACTTGATAAAATTAGGAATGAATGTATCGGGGATAAAACAAGAGTGACACCAATAGCAGAGAAGATGCGAGAAGCTCGTTTAAGATGGTTTGGACACGTACAAAGGAGACCATTATAGGCACCTGTTAGGATTTGCGAGTGTTTAGTCACTAGGCATGTTAAATGGGGGAGGGGTAGACCAATAAAGACTTGGAATGAGACTATAAGGAAAGACATGATGTACTTAGACATTAGTGAGATAATGACTAAAGATAGGGAACAATTGCGACAAAGGATCCATATTGTCGACCCCACTATAGTGGGATAAAGGCTTGAGTGTTGTTGTTGTATATAAGTTAATAAAAAAATAAAATTAAAAAAACCTAGGCTGCCGTTTTCTGGCAGCAAGAAGCCATAAAATGACATTTCCTGGCAGCGTTGCTGATAGGCAACGAGCCGTTGAACGGCTCTTTAAAAGAGTCGTTCAACAGCTTTGAGAGCAAGAAGCCGTTGATCAATAGTTTTATTGCCTGGGCCAGGCTTTTCCAGGCCTGGCCCGAGCTTTGCCCGACCTGATCCCAGGCCAGGCCCAGAGCCTGGGCTTTGCCCGGGCTTAGCCCGGGCTGGGCACCAGGTCGGCACAACTATGAAATGGGGCCTTGTTTGGCCCCCAAAGCCCGAGCCTGGATTGGGCATGCCCGTGCTCGGGCAGTTCAGGATTTTTCCGGGTCGGGCAGGGCTTAGGAAAGCTCGATTTTAATGACCACCTCTGTTGCATGGGGATAAAGATATCTCCCCTTATGGTTACACCATAAGGGGATATCTTTATATATCTTTATATATATATATATATATCTTTATATATATATTTGTATTATATAAGTGAATATAACATTCTCCTTGCTCTTTCCGTGCTTTAATTTTCCACCGTTGGATCTTTCACATGTTTTATCTGAAATCTCTTTAATATATAAACATAAAAATAAATTTCCCGGGAGAGAGAGTTGGAGAGAGAGAGAGAAAGAGAGGAGAGAGGGGGAGAGAGTGCGGCGGAGAGGGAAAGAGAGAGAGAAATAATCTTTTTAAGCATATATGTATTTTTTTACAAAATAAATATTGTAATATCGATGTATATTTTTTTACGGTCATTTCGAGTACTCATATGTATATGTTGCGAGCGCAACCCGAAGAAGCGTCGAGAACGGGCGAAGCCCGCCTAGATGAGGCCGAAGGCCGCCCGATAACATCGCGTCGGGGGCGGGCGAAGCCCGCCGTCGCCGACCGGGTAGTGTCGCGCTTGTTCGTAGGGGCGGGGATATATATATATATATATAGAGTTTTGGCAGAGTGCACCCCCCCAATATACCAGTTTTGGCGAAGTGCACCCAAAATATTCTAATATTGCAATTTCCGCCCCCAATATCATTTTCTTGGCACTTTGCAACCCAGCGCTGTTTTAACGGGGGTAGTTTCGTCCGAGTCATGTTTAATGTAATTATTTGGCCAAAAATCATGAATATAATCTCGTTTCTTAATGTTTTGGTCGAATATATTGAGTTTGCCGCATGAAACAAATTAACATTAAAAACTCAATTATTTTAAATCATCCAAAAATATTTATGTGCTCGTTATTTCGAGTTTTGGCCGAATATTTTTATGTTTGGTCACGCAAGATTTATTGATTTCTATTAAATTAACATGAAAATTTATCATATAACAAATTAACACCATAATCCAAAATATTTATGTCTACAATCATAAAGATTGTTCGTCATCATATTACAAAATTTGTAGACCAGCAAAATCCAAATTTGTAGACCAGCAAAATCCAAATTTTGCACACTAGCAAAATACAAAATTCGGCCATATATGAGTCATAGCACAAACCTTGTCTTCGGAATTGAAATCTTGCCTTGTACCTCCATATTAACATGAAAATTTTAGTAAGACACATGTTAACTAAATATCATAAATAAATTATAACATATTGATTACCTTTAGGATATAAGGTATAATTAACAACCATTTATGCTTCGAACATTAGTCTGTCCTACACACCTACATGAAAGATACATATTGTGTGATTCTCAAATTAAATAAAATAATACTAAATTATATAAATATATTTTTGCTTACTGGATTTTTGTATTTCTTTGTTGACGATGAAGATGAGGTTGTATGAATTACTCCACAGTTTCTTTTGTTATGGCCTCTCATCCCACAGTTTGAACATGAGTATTTCAAACCATGCCTATTTATGCCATATTTTTGTGCTTCCAGCTCCTCTTTCTCCAATCGCCTTGCATGTTGCGACGGCCTTCCGGGCTTCCTCCGAATAGTAGGCCACAAAACAATAGGATTCAGGTTGGCATATGGCCACTCCTTTTGAGAATTAATGGGATTTAGTAAGTGTCATAAACACGCATAAACATCTCCTTCTTGTACCAATGTAGCACGTAGTCTTCAACCTATTCCCTTCGATAGAAGATACATGCAGTGACATGCACACATGGAATACCAGTGAGATCCCATCGTCTGCAACTACAACTATTGAAACATAAGTCAACTGTCCATTTATCTCTCACATACCCTTGAACTTCAAATTTGTTTTGGCCATTCCATCCCAAAATGTATTCATGTGCGTTTTTCTTATTGTTTTCCAATATTTTTTTTGGATTGAAGGACATATTTCTCCATTGCTTTTGAGTATCTTGTCCCTTTGAGTGTGAAGCCTCTTCATTAGAATCACCCTAATTGTTTCCAACATTGTTATTATGGGCTTATCCCTAGCCATCAAAATAACTTTGTTGAATGCCTCACAATAATTATTAAGCAACATATCGCATTTAGGCCAAGTACTGAAATGGGACCTTGCCCAATGCTTTTCATTTTTTCCATTACCCATTCATAAGTTTTTTTATCACAAACCTTCAATTTCTCCATTTTAGTGTTGAAATCAACAATCCTTGTTGCGGATGCAGCCCTTCATAGTAAATCTTTGAGTTGTATGCCTCTAAATTTCTGCTTGAAATTATTGTGCATATGTCTTAAGCAAAATCTATGCTCAGCATTAGGCAAAAACTCTTCAATGCTTTTATTAAATCTTTTTGCTTATCCGAAATGATAGTCCACATATGACTATTTTCAATACACAAATGTTCAATAAGAATGCTAACAAACCATTTCCAGGTTTTAGTATTTTCAGTGTTAACATAAGCATAAGCAATATGATACATATTGTTATTACCATCGATGTCAACTGCACATAACAAAATGCCACCTGTACATGTCTTCAAGTGAGTACCATCCAAACCTATTATAGGTCTACATCCACTCATAAAACCTTTCTTCAACGCACCCCAACATATGTAAAGTCTCTTGAAAATGCAAATTTGAGATGAAACATCGTGCTTACATTTAATTTTAAGAGTTCTGTCCGGATTGGTCCTATAAATTTCTCACAATAATCCCAAAGCTTTGCATATTGCTCATATTCTGTGCCACTAATAACTTTATTTGCATGTTTTTTGGCTCTATGCATTTTTCAAATGCTAAGAGGTGTTTTGTTGTCAATTTGCATTATCTCTTGCATCGCATTTACTGGTCATTCTGGATTGCTCCTAATATGTTGCTCATATTTAGTTGCAAGGAATATAGAGCTATAATGTTTTGAACTTGGAACCCAGCAGCAAGTATGCTCTCCTCTAATTGTCTTCACCTGGAATGTTATTTCATTCTTTGAAATAAAAGATGCAAATAAAACCCACCCACATTCACAAGTAACTTGTATTTTATCACTGCAGTTCTTGGTAAAATTAACTGGCTTCCCTTGTACTGTAGCGTACATTCTCACTACAACCCTAAAATCAGAAGCACTATTGAAACACATCCCAACATTAAACTGAAAACTATATTCATTTGCATTGCCTTGGTACAAACTCCTTCAATAGGCTTCTTGTTCCAGTCATATGCCTGGAACATCCATTGTCCAAGTACCACACAGGAGTCTTGGTGGTCTTTCGACATACCTTCAAGACAACTATACTTCCTTAGGAACCCAGTCTCTCTTGGGTCCTAGGTGCTTGTTAGATAATGAATTTGCAGGCTGCCTTCTTGACAGTTGGGTTGAACCAACAGTCTAAGGCAAAATGCCCTACTTTTCCACAACACTAGCATTCAAATCTATTGTATCTAGATTTTCTTGTGGTGTTTGGTTTGACTAGGTTAGGTTGTTGTTTAACAACTAACCTTCCCTTCTTAGAGGCAGAAGGGTTTTCCCCAACATGGCAATTTTTGTAGGCTTTTACTGGAGGATTCTTTTGGGGTGTAGATTGTGCACTCTTCCCAAGGAGAGTTTGGCTCTTGCCTAGCTAGGTAGAGGGCAGCTTAATACTGCTGTCTATCTTCTGGCTTTCTTTGCATCCATAAATGCTACTGTGATCATATGAATTTGTGGGTATGATCACTTTTCTAAAGACAATCTTTCCTTTGGGTAGATTTCTCATAGTTTTCACTTGGATTGTAGCCCAAACCTTGCTTATTTGTTTGTGAAAAGCTATCAATCAAGGGAAAAATATTTGTGGCTTGGAATAACTAGCCACAATTTTCTTTTCCTTTAAAATCATATCCTCCAGCTCTTTAATTCTAAAATTCTTGCGCTTGATGACTTCAGTCAAAGTGCTGGTGCTCAGTGGAGGGACAGATAATTTGGCTTTCTCTTGAGCTAGCTCAGCTACTTTCTCAAGTAGTTCATCTCTCTTCCCACTCAAGGAGACGATCTCTGCATCTTGTGCCTTACAGAGAGCTTTTGCTTTCTTAAGGGCATCAAACAATGCACCAAATTTCTCTATGTAGTCAGTGTCAACTTCTTCTTCTGTTGAAGAGGAGCTGACATCTGAATCTGTGTCAGAGAGGGTAAAAAATGCATTAGGAATTACCTGTTTATGATGAATTTCATCACAACATTCTTCATCTGAGAGAGACATGGCTGCTATGTGGCTATCTGATTCTGATGAGGAGCAATCAGTTTCACTATCACTAAGTGTCTTCACTTTCTTTGCCACAAAGCTTTTCTCTGACTTCCTGTTCTTTGAGTGCTTTCTTTCTTCACTCTTCTCTTGCCTTTTGGATGGACATTCGACAATGACACGTCCAGGCTTGTTGCAGCTGTAACAAATAATGTTAGAAGAATTATGTTTACTAGTTTTGGAATCATACCTGTCTGATCTGTGTTTTCTTCTAGGCTTGTCTTCTCTCTAGGAGCTAGAGGGTGAAGCTTCATATCTTCTGTTCCCTCCTTTTCTATTTCTCAGCCGTTTCTTAAACTGCCTGGTGAACAGTGAGAGATCTTCATCAGAGAGTTCTGAGGTGGAGTTGCTTGAGGTATCTTCCTCTGAAACATAGACAAGCTCCACTGTCTTGTGCTTTCTGGAAGCTTTAGCTTTAAAGGTCACTGCCTTTTCTCTGGTGTAAGCCTTGGAGTTTTCTTCCTCAGCCTTTCTGGTATTTAGCTGCAGCTCATATGATAGGAGATTGCTATTCAACTGTCTAGGCTCCATTGCTCCCAGATTACCAACTTCTCTAATTGCACACAGCTTTATGTCGCATTCTTTGTTCAGGGATCTCAGGAATTTATCATTTAGTTCATAGTTGGTGAACTCTCTTCCATAAGTTCTGAGTCCATTGACAATCCTGAAGAACTTCTCATAGCAGGTAGCTTTGCCATCCTTCTTATCTTGCCTGAAGGATTCATACATCTAATTCAGGAGGGATTTCTTGTCATCCCTGACTTCCTCAGTTCCTTCCATGTAGACAACTAAGGAGTCCCACATTTCTTTAGCTGTTTTGCAATGAATTAGATTTTGAAATGTTGAATCATCAATTGCATTCACAATGATGTTCTTAGCCCTTTTGTCCATAGTGACCAATGCAACTTCATCCTTGGTGAACTGGGATAAGCTCTTAGGGCAGGAATGTTCATGAGAACATAGGGTCCTTCTTCTACTGTCAGATAGACTCCAGGGTCTGAGGCTTCCATGTACAACTTAATTCTTTGCTTCCAGATGGGGAAGTTTTCCTTGGTGCAGATAGGCAGCTTCATTGACCTCATTTCCTTATGATGCTCACCAGCCATGTGTTTATCACAACCCACTAAATTTGTAGATCTTATTCTAAGATGTTAAGACTTTGAACTTAACCTACCTCTGATACTAATTGAAAGATTATGGCTTGTCTATAAACTACACCTAGGGGGGTGATTAGGTGTTTTTAGATTTCTTGCTATTTAAGAATTTATCTATCACAACACACAAGCATCACAGAAAACACACAATAATTTATAGTGGTTCCATACAAGACAATGTGTCTAGAGGTAGTCCATTGTCCCTCCCACCTATCTAGCAGTGTGCTAGACTAGGCAACTTCTCTAACTTAGATCTTTTCACTATAATCAGATCTTACAACTCAGGTTCACACAGAACCCTACAAAGCTCAGACTTTACAAGTCTTACAATCTCAGATCTTCAACAAGATTCTACCAAAACTCAGGTTCACAAGAACCCTACCAACTCAGATCTATCACCAGTTCCTACCAAAACTCAGGTTTACAAGAACCCTACCAACTCAGATCTATCACCAGATCCTACCAGCTCAGGCTCACAAGGAACCATACAAAGTAATACAGAGATGTTTTTGTAGAAGAGATGACTTCAGAAATGAAAGCTTAAACCATAGATCTTCTTTTTCTTCTTGTAACAATAAGCCCAAAGATGTTTTGGATTAATGAACCTTTCTTTAGAATCTTCTGTAGATCTTCACAGCACAACAACAATGAAGTTTTCTTCTTTTTGTTGATTCTTTTCCATCTCTTCAGGAAATATGTGTGAGAATAAAACTTGAGAGAATACTGAGCAAGTGTATTTCTGTAGACAAAATTGTCTTCTTTTATATGCTCTGCAATTTTGCATAAAACCCCCTTATTAATTATTCCATAATCAACTTCCCGTTTTAAAATGTCTTGCAGAATTAACAATTTTTTATCATAATTACTAGCCTTTCTTGGAACTTGCATAATATAGAAATAATAAATTTCTTTCTAAAGTACTGTGCAACAATTATATTTTTTAGAGAATATATCATTTATTGCTCCTTGATTTGTGCGCAAGATAGGCGGCGTGTACATTCCCTGAATATTCATTTCCAAGAATGTTTGCGCATTAAATGCTGCTCTGAAACTTGCCAAGACGATGTTTCTCCTTCAAGAATATATCGTCTTCATCAGTGTACACGACAGATATACTTTACGGCAATATCATCGACATTCTTCCTTCTTCACGGCTCTACTTGATATCTCAATGGTCTTACTTCTTCTAGACGATATCGTCGAGATGTTACTTTGAATAAGACTTAGACTTATTCTTCAAGTTAACTGTCTTTGTTCAAGACGACATCGTCTTGATCTTCTTGACGACATCGTCGAGATGTTGACTTAGACTTATTCTTCAGGCTGGCTGTCTTACTTCAAGACGACATGGTCTTGATCTTCTAGACGACATGAGGTCATCAAACTGATGTTTGTTCTTCGCGACTCTTCCTTCATGACTTAATGAGTCAAGTCACTTAGCCTTCAAGCTTATACTTCTTCAAAACGATATCGTCGAAGACATCTTGGCTTTATCTATGATAAGCTTTCTTCAAGATGATTTCGTCGATATCTGAACTTAGCTTTATCCACGATAAGTTTTCTTCAACCTTTAAGACGACGTGTCTTCATCAAGAAGATATCGTCGAAAATATTTCGACGATATGATATTTTTCTCCACGATTCTTTTGCTGAGTCTTGAGATGATATTTTACTTAGTTAATTTCCATTACTTTTATCATCCATATACTAGTGATATAGCTCGATGTATCTGTCATATCATGAACTTAAACACAACATCAAAAACAACTTAGCTTATCTATACTCGTGTTCCTTCTTCAAATCTAGAGACATTGAAGGCATAATACCCAACATGAGGCTTGGATCAACGCTAACTCAACACGAAGAACACACCCTTCGACTTCAACGATCTTTAGTGATTCTTCGTCGTCTCCTACAGATTACCTCATAAGGAGTTTTATATTTGTCTTTTATATTATAACACCTTTATCTTTGTGACTGGTTTGTAAATTCGCCGCGGTTGTTGGCGACTAGGTCCGTGTGCGACTTAAGGGGAATTCACCGCGGTTGTTGGCGACTAGGTCCGTGTATGGCTTAGGGGAAATTCGTCACGGTTGTTGGCGATTAGGTCTAGGAGTTAGATCTAGGGGGTGCTCGAGGCCTTTCTGGGGATAGAAAGGCTAAAGCGGCTTGAGGCCATATCTGGGGAGAGATCGGCTAAAGCCAACCAGTTCTTAGTGAGAAGAGTCGGTATAGAAAACCAAATGAGTCTTTCATATTCGCCCTGATTTCTAGCGTCATAGAGATCGGATTTTGTAATTAATTTTATAAATGATAATCATGTCTTTTCATATTGACTAAAATTGATTTCTTGCACTTTACTTTTTATTTCACATAAAATATCAAAAAAATTGTTTTAAAATCATAAAGGATTCAAAAACCCTTATTCACCCCCTCTAAGGGCGCTTAAAGATCCAACAAGTGATCTCAAGCGGAAGGAATGATGACAACACATTTATGGAAGAGGAAGATAAAAATGACAAAGGAACTCTATGTTCAAATCTCGCCTCATCCGGAAGCGTTGTAAGGAAATCAAATTCTATCTTTTGCAATTCTATTTCTACATTACAATTGCTACAAACTGCTAAGCGTAAAATTAAGAAATTGAAAAATGATAACTACAAATTACGTTTAGAAAATAAAAAATTAAAAGCTATATCAAATGTAAAAACAAAAATTGATTATGATGACTCTCACTCTTGATCTTTAATTAAAACTGTTTCACCTTGTATCAAATATAATGAATTAAAAGAAAATTACAAGGAACTTGAAAAGGAGCTTATTTTTGTAAAAGAACAAAATGAACGATTATGCTTAGAAAATTCATTTTTTAAAAGTGATTGTGCTGTGTAAAAATTATAAAATTGAAATAAAAGACATGAATGAAACAATTGAGGAATTAAGAAATAACTATCAAACTCACATTGATTCCATAGTCACCACTCTTAAGAATAACACAATTGCTTATAATAAAGCAAGACACAATCTCAAAATTAGGAATAATGAATTGAAAACTAAAATCAAATTGCTTAAGGAATCATAAAGAAAATTTCTCAAAACATACAAGAAAAATTCAAACGCAAGTTAAATATGAATTTCCACAATTTATCTAAGCAAAACATAGGGAATAAAGAACAACAAAAACTTGTAAAAGAATTTCCAAAACAACATCATTATCATTTACAACATAATGGTTTTCTCAATATAAATTTAAATGCAAATAAATTTCCCTTAAACAATAAATTCAAAAGTCATTTTTATCCAAATATTCAAGTAAATGAATGGAGACCCATACGTAAGAATGACGCACTAATGTCAAATGAAAGGGTCCACTCATCCTTGTCTCCCCAAAAGCAAACTCGATGTATTTGGGTACCCAAAGGAACCATCCCTCTTGGTCCTCTTTGGATACCTAAATCTCTTAGTCATTAGGTATCATACAATTGCATGAAGAAGACCCAAATGAATATGAACAACCAATAATCTTCTTCATGATATACTTAAAACTCCTTCCTTTTATTTTATTGTCTTTACCCAAAATACTATGGTCACTTTCATATATATCTTGAAATATGAATCTATCACATAAATCTAATGACCAATAAATCAAAAATGAAATTAGATAAAAAGTCATGTCTTCCCTCAAGTAACCTATCAATACCTTTTTATCTTATCTTTAAAATCTGCCATTCACTAAATAACTTGAATACTAAAATTATTATGAAAGCTAATACAATTTTTTTCCACAAATAAGCCATTTGAAGTTTTCTTTTTATAAAGATCATATCATTATAAAAACAATTAGCAATATAACATGACTAAATCCACCAAAGGTTGTGTGTAGACCTATTAAAGTAATAAAGTCATAACTAAGAAAACCTGAACAAAACAAAAACACAGCAAAGAAACATTTCACAAAGTAAATAAAACTCAGAGAAAGCTAGATTATAAAATCTAGATAACTGCTAACGCCCGGCGCAAGATTTAACGCCGGCGTTAGACTTTAGTTGTCCAAAATTAAACTATTATTACATTAAAAAACTCCATAAAACTCTCTACTCTCACTAATATAATCTGACCCTTCAGCACTAGAATTCCCTCGATCCCTTGACCTTCGTGTACAACGAGTCAAGTGGCGAGGCAGATCCTCCACAAGAACATCCCACTCCCTTTCCTCTGTCGGTGCCAACTTCAACTTCAGAGCCTTGATCATATATCACATCATTCTCTCCATCCGTGACATTCAGCGAGTCATGTTCTCCCTGAAGTCTTCAAACGACTTCTGATGCTCCCGACTCGTCTCACGAAGCAAGACTCCTCATCGAAGGGGTGGTCGAGAAGAAGATGGCACATCTCATGGTCGAGGAACTCGAATGGTAGAAGTAGGATAAATATTCGGGACAAGATCATTAACATAATTCTCTCGGGATATGTATTGATACTTCTCCGTCACCACCTGTTGAATGAGTCCACCCAAAAGAAGAGTGTTAAGACAAGATCTTCTCAGATCCTTCAACTTAAACGCATACCAAATTTGTGAAAGTTAAAGATCTGCCACGTCAAACCCCTCTTCCTATAAAATATGATAGGTAACGATACTAAGCTGAGCCGTAATCTTCTTAGTATCTCCGGACTTTAACATAATGGTGTGACGCAAAATATCCTAAATTATGTACGCATCTTCCCTGAGTGAAGAAACATATGTAATCTGCTCCCTACTATCCTTTCCATGCAAAACCAAATTTACCTGTAACCAGTCTCGCTCTACCTGATATTTTTCCACCACATCAAGTCGATTCTCACTTTCCACTAACCCAAACTCACTCCTCAAATCTTCATATGTTATCTGGACTATTTCATATTGCATCAATGACATCACCCCTCCTTTGAGTTCTGTCTCCGACAGATCAAACAGATTGTTATAGAACTCACGAACGAAGTCAGTCGAAAAACAATCATCGGGAATCACTGATAATACCGTTGATGCAGCCAGGAGATTTTGTATATGTGCATGCATGGGGAGGTCTATCCGCAACACCATCCCTACGCCAACTGATGCCTTCTCTATCCCTGCATAAGACTGATAAGATTCATGTGGTGTACGGGAAGAAGTCTTTCGGGCACGAACACCATGAGAACTGGATGCAGCCATCACCTGCACATTGAATCAAAACAGCACATCAAAACAAATTCTTTAATGCCCTATGTTAAGTATAACACCAGGCGCATGCTCTCAGTTTTTTTCATTTCCATTACACAATACTGACCTTCACACACTTCTAGAACTCGAAAAATATCACAAATAGCAAAGAACAAATGGGAAATCACCAATAGGACACAAAATTCCTAAGAACCTAAAGAAAAATCTCATCTTTGTGAAAAATCTCAAAAACCAAATCCTAAAACTCAAAAAATCAAAACCCTAGATCTCAAAATCCTAGATCTACAGTCTACCATTATAAAATACTTCAATACTTCAAAGGATTAGCAATTAGGAGTAGAGCAAAGGATTTAATCAAAAATACAAGAAGAAAACAAGGATTTTACCTAGATTTGAGAAGTGGCTTGCAGCAAAACCGGAAGAGAAATGACTTGAAATGAAGAGAATGAGGGAAGAACTCGGGATTTGGGGTATTTATATAAAGTAGAGTCAACACCGACGTTGAGTATAACTCCAGGTGTTATCTCCTTTTTCCCTATTTTTGAATATTGGTTTTTGCCTATTCATTTGTTTACCTCTTTATATATCTGTTTGCATATTATTTACACTTTTGTCACTGGAAAAATCAAATAATAATAATAAAATTAAAAATCTTTTAAAAACCACCAAAAACATGCTTCAAAAGCCTTCTAAGCATCTCTAAATTCTCTAAAATTTCTACAATAAGAAGGCCTTTATACATACACTCTAAGTAATTTTTTTTTCTCTTTCAAAAGTCTAAGGAATTAGTGGTCTGTTTGGGTGTTAAGAAGCCAGCGCCAGACGTTAGCTTCCTTGGCCCAATTTTCATTCTGTTTTTTTTAAATCTGGTATTTTTCTCATGCATTTTTTCTGATTGTTTTCTCATATTTGGATTTTTTTCTTAAGTTGTCTTATTTCAAAAGTATAAATAATTCAAATAATTCAAAATGTTGAAAATATGTTTGTGTCATTTGTTTGTTTTCAATGCTTACAAAAATATGTTTTGAATATAAAACTTCACATGCGCAAACATCTTAGTATTTTCATTACCAATGATCAAAATTGTTTAAGGCATACACTTAAAGATTTTCTTCAATGTCTAATTTTCATTTCAAGTTTCTTAAACATTGTCTTATCTTGTCATATCTTGACCCTAATCTGATTATGTGCAATGAAATGGTCTATAGAAAATTATGTAAGATTGCCTAGCATGCCTCTAAGTATGAGTATTATTTTATGATTAATCAATGATTCATTCACTCACTACTTTGGTAATCTACATGTGCTCATAATCTTAGTCTCGCATAATTGTGTAGTGTAATAGTTGTAACATATTAAGTTGTATGTCTAAATTACCTACACCTTCTTTCAAACAATAAATTTCTTGCACATACATAAGTGTTATTTCAATATTATTAGTGTTTGCAAAAATAAGTGAATTCGGAGACCTTTGTCCCAAATTTAAAAATATGATTTAAAATGACAAAGATAAATCCACCAAGCACTACTCACCCTCTGATAAGTCTTAATGAGCATTGTGAGGTTGAGCACCTTGGAAAGAATTGTAAAGTGTCTTGTGCAAATACATTTTTTACCACTTCTATTTTGTACGCTGGATCACTCAAAATAAAAAAATGTTAAAAAATGCTTATGTGATCCCCAAGCAATACTTCACTCCCTGATAAGTCTTAATGAGCATTGTGTGGGGGAAGCACCTTGGTAGTTGTACTATTTTATTGTGCTTTGAAATTTTATTCTAGAATTGATGTGTGAAAGTAATTCTAAAATTACAATCTTAATAGCGTTTTTACTATTCCCTTACATATGTCATGTGTTTTGATTATATCACTTGTATACTCTTATCAAAACACTATTTGCACACATCATTTTTTTCATAAAGCTTCTACTCATGAGAATTGTTCCTAATGCATATTTATATGATTCTCTACAAACTTACGTAAAAGCACTAGATTGCAATGCATGATTTTTACAATGTTGTCTTTACTTGAAATATGAATTAGTTACATTGTAGCTCTTATCTTTTTGAATATGTTAAATCATGCTTGCCTATTAGTTGTGAAAATTTTTCAAGGATAATGCTCATTATATGTGAAAAGTGTAAACATATTGTTGGAATTGTCAAACCAAAACAAAAAGTAAAATTTTTAATGCTTATCTTGGTTAGCTTGCTTTTCTGCATTATTCATTTGATTATGTATTTTTATCATGCTTATTTTTAAGGTCTCTTCTTCACTTGTTATCTTTCAAAATCTTTTGTTCATTATTTTTTAACAAGTGGTAGAATGGCTTGGTAAAGTACACGAGATGTTATTACTCACGCTTATCATATTATTTTTCCGATGTGTAACTCTCTCTTAGCTCGATCATGCCTTCATTTTTCAACAAAACTCTTAATCATCTCTTAGTTGTCCCAACTTTCTCCTCTTTATCCTAGTTTTGTTTCACTCCACTCACTTTTGCTGATAACAAAAAGGGGGAGAATAAAATGATAAATATTAATGATTAAGGAATATGATTCACTAGATTAAGGGGGAGCATAAATCTAATCGATGGGAGCATACACTAAGGGGGAGCACACATCTCTAAATACATCTTGATATTAAAAAAATCTTTGTAGCATAGTGTCATATCCTTTTTATAAAAACACATTTTTATACCTTAACTCTGATTTATCCTAATTGGATTTGTTATTATCAAAATGGGGAGATTGTTGGAATATCGTTTTCCGCATCCCTTTCGTTTGAGAATAACAAATCCTACTTGTATTTGATCTAGTTTGCCATTGTGTTTTTAGCATGCATGATTGAACAAAAATGATAATAGGATGCTGGTTTATTGGTCTGGACTTACTCACAAGCTAAAAAGAATGATGTGGTCTAACGTTAGGCGTTAGTACTTAACGCCGACGTTGACTTCATTCCCACCAAGATGAAAATGGTATGGAGGGAAGCTGTCGTAATTGCAGGAGCATTTTATGAATAATGTGACTTAACGCCCGACGTTAACCTCAACGCCAGCTATACTACAACAAACTGCACTTATAGTAAGGACCTAATTCGTTACAATAAGTGCCAAAATTCGTTACAAAAACTCTTTGGTAACGAAAAAAACTTTAAGTAACGGTCCTCCTCTAAAGCTCGACGCTAAAGGTTATTGTAACGAATGTATGCATTTCGTTACAAATAAAGTAATTGTAACAAATGATACTTTCTCACAAAAAAGTGATTCTTCCTCACAATAAATTGGTCACAATAAATATTATTTCGTTACGAATGTTATTTTTTTCTCACAAAAAAAGAGTTATGATTACAACTATTTCGTTACAAATGTTTTTTTTTCCTCACTAAAAATAAAATAACTTCGTTACAATAAAGTATAATAAACATTATTTCGTTACAATAGATTAAACAATAGTAACGAAAAAATCGTTACATTTGTTTTCCATTCTTCTTACTACAACCAATTCCTTTATATATCAAAAATATTCCATTTCTATTTTTTGTATACCCGAGATTTTATTACAAATAATAATCTTGAAAACACACATATTTAATATTTCGTAACAAGATCAACATATATTTATTCACACCAAAAAGTATTACATAGAGTACAATTTATTATCATCTCTTCTAAAATAATACAATATTACATTACAAGATCAACATGTTTCTAATAAATCTTCTGTCATTTTTCGAAAAATGAATCGTCCATCATTTTCTGACTAATGAATCTTTCGTTACTTGTCGGTCAATGCTCGAGCACCCTACAAATAAAAGAGAGCAATTAAGATCACCTTACAAATAAATGAGAGCAGAAACATTCATACAAACTCACATCCATACATACATAATCCATACACACCACATTAAACAAGCGTACAATAAAACACACACTTGCCGCCCGTTGTTTAGTTCACACTGAAATTAAGATCATGAGGGAGTTCAATGTTTAGTTGTAATGTTCTGAAATTAAGATGACCTGTTAATGACACTTCACTGCACTTAAAATCACACACTTCACTACACAACTCTTTAAAACGTACATCACGCACATAATTTACTGCACTTAACATTGATCGCACACACTTCACTGCACAACTCTTAAAATAGCACACACATGCACACATTTCACTGCACTTAACATCACACGCGCACATACAAAGCTCATAAAAACACCACACACACACTGCACTTAACATCACACACACATACACAACTCTTAAAAATAACACACACATACACACAGACATTTCAATTCACTTAACATCACACACACTTCACTACACAACTTGTAAAAACACCACACACACACTTCACTGCACTTAACATTTCACTCCCTTCACTACACAGCTCTTAAAAACAGCACACACGCACTCACACACTGACACATACACTTAGCTGCAATTTTCCCAAACTGCACATAATTTCGTTGGAGATAAATCATGTCGTGCAATGCGATGGTGAGAAATCTTTGAAAATACCAATTATCATCTTCTCAAAAATCTAGTTTAAGCAATGTTGGAGATAAATCATGCAGTGCCCGGAACAGGTAAAAAGAACATAAGCATGTCATGTTAGCAATTCTCATTAACCTCTCCAGCAATGGCATATACAAAAAAATGAAAAGAAATAGAACTCAAAGAATGATCAATGATGCAGTACTAAGCAATATATACATGTAGAGTAATCAAACTTAGAAACTAACCAATTTCAGATGGAGAAGTCGAGTAGGGAGTTTGATATCTACAAGGTAAGGACTTCAAAACCTGCAGCAGATCAGGGAGTTGCAGCAGTCGGGTGAGAAAGATGCATGACATTAGCCCCTTTACCGGTCAAATGGAGAAGGAAAAGTGTGCGGGCCTTTACCTTGGAATGCTTAAAAAACATAACATTAAATTAGATTAAAAAAGATGCTGAAACAGTACATTTATAAAAAATTTCAACCGATCAGCAGGAGAAGTTTCAGGGCCTTTACCTTGGAATGCTTAAAAAAACTGATCATTAAACTACTTCTTTAAAAACATTGAAAACACGCTGATTGAAAATGGAACATGAAACTTTTACTATGAAGGATTGAAAAACAAACTACACTACCAGAAAAATAGAACATTTCTGTAATACTTTTATTAAAAACAGAACATAAACTTTTGCTATAAGACCAAAAATAGAAACGCACTGCAATGTAAGACCAAAAATAGATTTCATATAGGGCTAGAATGCAATTGTTAATACCTTTTTTAGGGATTTCTGGAGGTAGAACGAAGGAGGAAGTGAACAACAACGTGGAGCCTAGGAAGCCTGGGAGCAAATCGCAAGCCCAAATCTGAGGTGTTGGTGAAGGCGGCTGCTTGGTCGTCGACGGAGGAATGAGGGGAGGAGCGAGATTTAGAAGGGGGTGGGCAAGATTTAGAAGGGGGTGGGCTGCTTGGTCGTCTGACTACCCGGAAAATAGAACATCTCTGTAATACCATTATTGAAAATAGAACATAAACTTTTACTGTAAAACCAAAAACAGAGATGCACTGCAATGTAAGACCCAAAACAAATTTCATATAGGGCTAGAATGCAGCTGTTAATACCTGTTCTTAGGGTTTTCTGGAGGTAAAACGAAGGAGGAAGTGAACAGCAATGTGGAGCCTAGGAAGCTTGGGAGCAAATCGCAAGCCAAAATCTATTGGTGAAGGCGGTTGCTTGGTTGTCTACGGCGGAATGAGGGGAGGAGGAAGATTTAGAAGGGGGTGAGCGAGATTCAGAAGGGGGTGGGCTGCTTGGACGTCCGACTCCGACTGGGATGAGGGTAGGAGCGAGAACTTGAGTTGGCGAAGGAGTAGCTGTCGAGGGGACACAGTAGGGTTTGGAGTTGAGTCGGCGAAGAGGAGTTGCTGAAATCTGGAACCAGAATAGCGATGTTGAAAGCTGAAAATGATTGAGCAGGTTTCCGTGGATGGAAGCAGTAGTTGAAACCTAAAATAGATTCAGATGGGTTGCTGTATAAAGGAGCCTGGAATGCCGAGCAAAAGCGTAGACAGAGGGAGAGAGAGAGAGGGGAGCTTGAAGAGAGGTGGCCATGGAAAGTTACCTTCTATGATCTTTGAGTTGGTTGAAGCTCTCTATTTTGACAACCAAAGATCACATACCTCTACAGTCGCAGCAGCCGTAGTTCCCCTGGTGACGCAGCAACCGTAGTTCCCCTGGTGACTGCAGATTGAGAAGAAGATGGAGTAGTTAAATGCGAAGAAGATGATGAGGGTTTGCGAGGAGGGTTTGAAGAAGTCAGAGTCTGCGAGGAGGGTTTGAAGAAGTCGGAATCTGCGAGGAGGGTTTGAAGAACTCGCCGGAACTGCCGAGGAAGGAGTCGGGGCCGGAGAGTGTGAGCTGCCGCTGCCTGCAGAGATGATGCGTCTGAGAGGAGTACGTCGACGCTTTGTCGGCGATGGAGCGGAAGATGGAGTCGCTGGTTCTTCGTGGGAGGAGTTTAGAGAAGCCGAACGGCGGAGAATGTGCGATGGAGTCGTGGGCGAGGAGGGTTTCAGCGCCGATCGAAGTGTGCTTAGAACTTAAAAGAAAAAGAAATGTGCGGGAGTTTTGCCGCCAAGCATTTTAGGGGTCATAATTTTGGGATTTCAAATAAAGATTCAAATTTTGGTAAAAGAAAAGTGCTAAATGTTTAAGAAGTAGCATAATCTTTTTTTTTTGCCTCTTTTTTTTGGTTTGCCGTTATGTAAATATTTTTCCCGCTTATTTTTTTTAATAAAAATGTCGCCAATTTTATATCAAAAATATAATTTTTAGTGGTTTTGTAAAAGCGCATAAAAATGTCGTCATATCTCTATTTTATAGGAGTAACAAATTTGTGTTCTCACCAAATATGCATATTCTGTTATATAATATAGATAAACTGCAATGGTCTTGATTCTTGCGGGAATGAAAGGGGATTGAAGTGGTGGAAAGCGAAAATGAGTGGATAATGAAAAGGAAGTGATGTGCAATGACCTATGTTTTTGTTGACGCTTTTATTAAAAAGCGGTGAATTCCACGTATTGTAAATTCTATAACGTACGACTTTTTATAAGTGCCGCAAAAAATGCCTCGTATTACTACTTTGTATATATATATTTTTTTGAAAATGTATATATTATTTTTAAAAGTGCCGCAAAGCATGGAAATTTTGGAAATGTATATTTTATTTTTATTTAAAAACATGTATTTTGTAACAAAACAATTCATTGTTATTTTTGCACCAACAAAAATAGTTGCTATTTTTGAAGGTAAACGCAAAATTCATATATGTAGGAGCATTTGATATGAGGTTATGATCTCTCATCTTAGACTTTGTTTAATCGACTCGTCATTGATCGATGCAGTCATCTTTATCATTACGCAACTCATGATACTTACAATATTGGAACATTCACCTAACGCCTCATCGGTCAAAATAAACATATTCTCCATACAGAAAGAAATATCTTGGTATGATTGCAGGGTATTCCATAACTAATAACATTTGACAAGATCATTGAGTTACAGGCCAAAGAATACATGGCTATATGATGTACGTATGTATGCCGACCCTAACAGTTATGTATGTTTGTGGAGACATATATAATATCCACAGTGAACACATTCATATATATATATATTTAATTACTCGTATCAAGCTTACGATCGAGATTGTCGCTATCATCAATATAACTTCACTACCATCAAAAATATCAGTATTAGAACTTTAACAGAAGATTGTATATGTTTTGATGTCGACGCCGGGTTCACCGTCTGCCACAGCCGTCTCCCGACCATGGGAGTGCGGATAGTCAGTTGTATGGTGATGGGTGTGCGCATAGCAAAATACCCTATTATGGCGATGCGCATAGCAAAGCATATGATTATAAGTATGCGCATAGCAAAACACCCCCATCATGAGGGTGCGCGTGCATAGCCAAGCGTAGTTATGCGTGGTGCTCATAATAATTAAATACCCCATCATGGGGGTGTGCATAGCCAAGCATATGGTTATAGCGCATAGCGAAATACCCCATCGTACATATGAATGGGTGTGTGCATATAGTTATGTGCGCATAGCAAAATATATATCCGGCCATCATGGGTACCGGTGCGCATAGCCCCCGGCCCAAGTAGTGCATGATTATGGGTGCATGTGTGCATAGCAAACTACCCATATCATTGGAGTACGCACATAACCAAGTGTATGGTTATGGGCTAGTGCAATGCGCGCGACTGAAAAAAAACGTATGCTCGGGAAATAAAACGCGCATCTGAGTGAAAAGCACGTGCTCGAGCGAAAAATGGGCGCTCGAAGGGTACAATTATTTCACCCCTGCACACAATGAAAAAATATGCGTGCATGCGGGGCCAGTGCGCGATCGTTATTTTTATTCAAAAATTATATTAATATGTTTTAAATTGTTTAATTTGTTTTGTGCAAAATTTTATGGAGGGAAATTTCCCTCCATATATTTCATTAATGTGAGAGGGAAGGAAATAGACAAAACTTAATAAACTAGAGGAAGAGAATGGCGCGCGGCGACGGCCGAGAAAGAGAACGACGATGGCGGCGGCAGTGGAAGAGAGAGGTGACGGCGGCGGCGACCGTCGAAGAGAGGGGAGACAACGACGGCGGTCGTACGTGAAAGACATTGCTACAACTCGCAAATGGATGTTTGTGTGTTTGGTTCTCCGTGTCTGTGTGTGTGTGCATGTGTTTGTGTTTGAGCCCCGACACATGCAAAATACGCGCTAGCTCTCAAGCAAAAAAAAGGAAAACTACACGCACGAGAGTGCATTTGCGTGCGCGCGAGAGTGCATTTGCGTGCGTGCGAGAGTGCATTTGCGTGCGCGCGAGAGTGCATTTGCGTGCGCGCGAGAGTGCATTTGCGTGCACGGGATTCGTGCGTGACTTTATTTTAATTCCAAAATTATATTAAAAAATTAATGTCATATTAATTTGCATTCATTTTTACATTTAATATATTTTTAATTTTTAGTTTTGTTTTGTTCAAAATTTTATGGAGGAAAATTTTCATCCGTATATTTCATTCATTCATGTGAGAGAGAGATAGAGCTGCATGGGAGAGAGGCAGAAAAACTTTTATAAAAAGTTAAAGATTTATAAAAAAATCCGTACGCGCAAAAATACATGTCGCAATAGTACCACATATCTACGACAACCGCGCACGGATGTTTGTGAGCTGTAGGAGTACTGTCGTCGCGTTAGAGCACTATCGAGGCGGGGTACTGTCGCGCGCATACAATTTTTTTTTTCAAAAAAAAATAATAATTCAAAACTTTGATAATAAAATTGTACAAAAATTGAAAATAAAATATGATATATTTTTTGTAACAAAACTTTAATAATAAAATATTACTTTTAGTAAGGACAATGTCTTTGTCACAAAAAACTTTCATGATGTCGTTACAATTGATACTTATTGTGAGAAAAGTTTTCTATTTGTAACGGAACATTGGTGTTGTTACAAATACTTATAGTTATAGTAACGAATTAATTATTATTGTAACAAAATTTAAAATATTCGTTACAACAAAGTTAGTTTTTGTAACAACAAAAAAACTTTGTTACTAAATATAACTATTAGTAACAAACTGTGTTTCAGTTACATTCCAGTCCTTACAACAGGTGCAGTTTGTTGTAGCTAGCGTTAAGGTTGGCTAAAATAAATGTTTCCAAAGATGCAGAATATCCTTCCTATTTTGAAGATATGAACCATCAAGATATTTCTATACAGAGTCAATGCCTGCGTTAGCCTTAACGCCGACGTTAGCTTGCTACCCTATAAATAGGTGGCTTTCGTTATCTTCAAACACACATGCCAAGAAGCCCTATTCCAGCACTCTGAATTATTTGTGAGGGTCGTATTTCAAGACCACAAAGGATCTCCCATTCAATTTAAAACGAAGGAATCAAAGGAGGTTTGGATCAACGCTAACTCAATGCGAAGAACGCACGCTTCGACTTCAACGATCTTCAACGATTCTTCGTCGTCTCCTTCAGATTACCTCATAGGGAGTTTTATATTTGTCTTTTATATTGTAACACCTTTATCTTTGTGATTGGTTTGTAAATTCATCGCGGTTGTTGGCGACTAGGTCCGTGTGCGGCTTAGGGGGAATTTGTCGCAGTTATTGGTGACTAGGTCCGTGTGTGGATTAGGAGGAATTCGTCGTGGTTGTAGGCGACTAGGTCTATGAGTTAGATCTAGGGGTGCTCGAGGCATTTCTGGGGATAGAAAGGCTAGAGCGGCTTGAGGCCGTATTTGGGGAGAGATCGGCTAAAGTCAACCGGTTCTTAGTGAGAAGAGTCGGTATAGAAAACCAAAAGAGTCTTTCATATTCACCCTGATTTCTAGCGTCATAGAGATTGGATTTTGTAATCAATTTTATAAATGATAATCATGTCTTTTCATATTGAATAAAATTGATTTCTTGCACTTTACTTTTTATTTCACATAAAATATCAAAAAGATTGTTTTAAAATCATAAAGAATTCAAAAACCCTTATTCACCCCCCCCCCCCCCCCCCCCCTCTAAGGGCGCCTAAAGATTCAACACTTCTGAATCTGTGCAGACTTTTCTGGAGCAAGAACTTCTAAAACAAATGTAGCAGACATTTCCTCCTCTTGAACAGTCTCCCCCTTCTGAACCTTGTTGACAAGTAAGGTTAAGAAATATATTGTTATCTTTGAGGAGGACATCAATGTATTGATTGCTTGGATTGATTGCTTGGATTGATTCCTTTATTTCTTTTAATTTAGTTTCCATCTGAGAATATTTCCTTTGAAACTGCCTTGACTAAGTTTGTAGTAAGTCAGAAAAAGTCCCAATGGCCAAATCCATTGCATTAAGGATTGCCTGATAAATATCAAAAGGAGGCATAATATAGGAGGTAGAAGGTGTATCAATGGGAGGGGTTGGTATGTCAATAGGAGGAGTTGGTTGAGGATGATCTTGTGCTAGAGGAGCATGAAGAGTAACTGTAAGATTAGGTTGTGATGAAGAGATCTGTACTGGATGCTCTTCAGCTAGGGTATCTGGTATGAATGTTTCATGTTCTTGAGCAGCTAAAGATGAAGGAGGAGATGGTGGAGCTTGACCTGACTTCAAAATTTGTCGGGTCCACTTGGAGAAGATCCCTATATTTATTCTTTTACCAGGAGGAATGGGCACTCATTTGGATCTACACACCACTAGATAATGGTGATATAGTACATGACTCAAAATACTCAAGTATTCATTTTCTTTGTGGGCATACTTGTGACCAATTAGTTTCAGGAAGCACCTCCCCCATTGAATTCTTTTGTTGAGGACCAACACTCCCATGATTTGCAGTTGCTATTTGGGAATCGCGTCGTGAGCAGAAATTTTACATAGTAGGACCTTGCCTACTATGTCGGCCAGGAACCTATATTCTTCAGATAAATCATTCTTCTTTAGATTGATTGCTTTGTCTTTGTTGAAGTTCATGATTTGCAGTGCTTGATGAGTTTCTGCTGCCATTAGTTCAGATGAATCATCACCTACTGGTAAATCGAAGGTGAGACTCAACAACTTCTTAGTGATGTGGATATTATTGTCTGAAATTTTCCCTTGGAGAGACCCATTCTCTTCAATATGAATGTTATCTTTCAATTCTGTCAATTCGAAATAATATATCTTGCCTCTTGTAGAAATCAGTTTTGTAAGTCCTGCAGTTTGAAAAAGACCCAAGATTCCTTTAAAGTTTTCTGCCGCAGCATTAAACGATTCGAAGTCAACATCGAAACCTGAGTTCACCTTTGGAGGAGCCATTGAATATTATAACAGTACCTGCAAAACAAACTAGGAAGGGAGAAAGAAACGGGAACAAGAACGCAAGAAAGCAAGGGAGCAAGAGAGAGAAAAAAGCGTGAAATCATCTAACGTATGTGTTGCTTAAAGAAGGCGATTCATCATAACTTAGGGTTGTACTCGAAGCAACGTCGAGAAGAAGTAAATTCAGCACGCCAAAATATGTCGAAGTAGCTTCTAGAAGCAAGGTCTGCACAACAACAACAACAACAACAACAAAACCCATATAGTCCCCAATCATTGGGGGTATGGGCGGGGGAAGATTGGAAACAGACCTAACCTTTGGCCCTATGCCCAAAGTGGCTTCTCTCAGAGGAGAAAGACCGAACCTTTGACAATAGATGCACAAAGTGGCTGCTCACAGATTACCACTGAAATAGTGCCCCCCTATACTGTCACGTTTGCTTCGGAATCATGCCCTCAAATCAAAGCCAAAGACATCAAAGAGGGCAGACTCAAGAATCCATTTTTCAAGCAAGGTCTGCACACGCTTGAAAAATCGACGTTGTGTCGAGTGGAAATCGACGTGCCTTCGAATTCATGTAGCAACTATTTAAGTCGACACATGCGTCGATATGAATTCGACGTTGCGTCGAGTGTTATTCGAATTAACTATCCTAGACAGCTCTTGAAGCTGGCGTCGAGTAGAAATCAACGGTGCGACGAATTCTTATTCGACGCAGCTCTGAATTAACATAAATGCATTTTCTTCAAGAAGTTTTTGCTGTTTTTCCCAGCAATATTTTTATTGAAAATAATATTTATTAGATAATATGTGTGAATTAGAAAGCTCCATCAAGGGGCTTAGAGAAGAGGCCACCCCTTTGATTATCTGTAGTTGCATATTGAAGATTTAATTTCTCTTCCTCCACATTGTCTCTGAGGAAGGGACCCTAAGTTTTCCTGCACATGAAATTTAAACATTAGAGGGTACCCAGGTTACCTTGGGCCCTTTGCTTTTACCATTTTATGGTGATATGAAAGAATAGAGTGGTCTTTCATTATACCATTTTGGATGGCAGAGAATAGGTCTATCAAACCAAGATGTGTTATCTTGGTACTAGAAATTTGCATAGAATTTATCTTTGTATAGTAAATCAATAGAATGTCGAATGATTTTTCTTTTGTTTTTAGATTTTTGGTTATTGTTCATTGGTTTTTCTGAATGATTATTGACTAGAGTTCTTTTCTCATTATTAAGATTCACCCTATTATGCAAAGTCATTTTATCAGGATTTATTTTGTTCTTTACACATTTGATTGATTTCATTCACTTGTTTTTCACTAGGTCTAATGAATACTACTGGATTTTTCCAAGCTGGTTTGCTAGAGGTTACTGTGCTAGTTGATGGATCTGCTCCTAAACCAAGATATCTAAATCTCATAGAGAGATTCTTTGTGATATCCTTTAGCTTTTGACTCCTCTCATTGAGTGAGTCTCAAATGCCTTTGCCTTTGTAATCTCTTCTTTTAGTGTTAAATTTTTATTAGTTATTTCATTTATCCTCTATTTCCTTTTTATATATCTTATTTCTTAATTCATAGTTCACATAATACATATTGTCTTCCTTAAGATCTTCTAATTTTTCCTAAGTGTTTAAAGTTCTTTTTGAATTTTAAGATAATCATGACAGAATTCTTTAAAACAATTTTTTAAATTCTTCTAAAGTAAAATCAAAGTCATCAGAGAGAGATACCTGATCTTTCTCAGAGGAATCTTCCAAAGCCATTAGACAGACTTCTTCAGCAGCAGTTTCTTCATCACTTTCAGATGAAGAGCTTGACTCAGATTTTGAGTCACTCCAAGTTTCAGCTATGAAATCCCTTCCTTTCTTCTTGTCCTTCTTTCTGAAGGACTTCTTCCTGTGATCCTTCTTGCTTCTTTTATCCTTTTGCTCTTCTGGACATTCAGGGGCAATGTGCCCTGGCTTTCTGCAGGCAAAGCAGATTATTTCTTGCTTGGGAGTTTTGTCAAACCTTGGCTTGTTTGAGCTCATTTCCTTTCTTCTTGAGTCTTCAATCTTGACCCACCTTCTAAACCTTCTGGCCAAGAGATTAAACAACTCTTCTTCAGAATTAGAAGGCTCTCCTTCAGCTGCCTTCAATGTTATGGTCCTTTCTTTTGGAGTTGAGACTTTCTCCTTTACTTCTGTCTTAGCTCTACTTTTCAGCAGCAGCTCATAGGACTTGAGCTTGCCAAGTAAGACATCTGTGGAGATCTCTTTGTGGCATCTGGACCCTCTGATGACCCAAATTCTTAAGTCCCAAGTGCTTGGGAAGCACATGAGCAGCTTGTCATTGATCTCAGTTAATGAGATCTCCTTATACAGCCCCCTGAGCACATTAATTATGATGCTGAATCTTTCATACATTTCAGCAAGAATCTCTTCAAAATTCTTCCGAAAGTTCTCATATTGGGATATGAGAAGGGACATCCTGCCCTTTCTTTCATCAGAGCTCCCTTCAACTAATTTGGACAATGACTCCCAGATTTCTTTTGTTGATAGACATTCATCCACTTTCTGGAATATGTCATCTGCCATAGTTGTCACCAAGATATTCATAATCTTAGCATCACAGACTTTCACTTTCTTCTCAGCATCAATCCACTCATCTCTGGGAACTAGTTCTTATGTTACAGTCCCACTAACATCTTTTCTGTATAGCATTGAAGGACCTGACAATACAACATCAAATATGTCATCATCAATAGAATTTAGATATAACTTTATTCTGGCCTTCCAAAGTGTAAACTTATTCAGATTACACATTGGTGGTCTAGTGAATGCATAGTCCTTAGAACTCATTTTTACAAAAATATTTTTAAAATAGGAGAAATGTGAGTGAAAGGATCTTCTGATCAAGGTGTTAACTTTTTTCTGATCAACCTGCCTCTGATACCAATTAAAAGTGCACAGTGACTCCCATGAGTATTCTCTAGAGGAGGTGAATAGAGATTTAAAACTTTTCACAACAAAGTGGATAGAAAATAATAGTTCTAATTACTGTGCATCCAGAATTCCAACCAGAATAAAATAAACACAGAATGATAAAAACTAGATAAGAGATAACACAGAAAATTAGCACAACATAGATGAGACGAGCTACAGTGGTTCTCCAAAATATGGGTACTCCACTCTTCTACCACCAAGGTAAGAATACACTATCACAGTGCCCGAGCCTTTTGATAAGGAGACTCTTAGAACCAAGATCTGAGTCTTTTGTTAAGGAGACTCTTAGAACCAAACTAGATCTTTTGATAAGGAGATCTTGAACCAAAACTAGATTTTTTGTTAAGGATATCTTGAACTAGGCTGAATCATTTGAAGAGGGATTCTTAGGATTCTTTACTCGGTTTATAACAAAAGGAAGAAGAAGAAGAAAATGAAGATTGTTCTTCTGAGATGAATCCTCTAGCAACAGTCAATGAGGATTGTAGGCACTAAGTGTTTTCTGGATCTTTCTTTAGAGAATGAATCCTTGTTTGAGGAAGATGCAAGGAGTATGATATCCCTGATCTAGTTGTTGATCTCTGTATATTCCGTATGTTTCTTTCAGGGAGAGGAAGAAGAAGAAGCCTTCTGTAGCAGAATATTCTGTGCAAAGATTTGTTCTGTATTAATTAGAGTTAGAGCTCAAGAGAGAAGAAGAAGTCCCGTGATTATTGTGTGTTCTCCTTTCTTTTGAATTCTGTATGTATCATTCTTCTGTCAAAATGGAGATAATAACTTTCCTCTTGTGATCTTTCTCCAGTTGGAATGCCCAAGAGGAATTATTACTCTCTTTCTATTTGTGTTGACTGCCCATCAAAATCCTTTGTATAATTTCCAATTTCATCATTATTGAATCTCTGGATTTATTCTTTCCCTTCTTGTTCATATACGACCCGTTATAATTCAAACATCTTCCATATATATCTTCTGAATACGCATCAGAATCTATTCCAGGAAGTTTACCAAAACTGTGATTGTATTCGACGGTGCGTCGAATAGCCTCTGACTTCTTATCGACGCACCTTTGAGTTCTACTAGAAGAAGCTTTGAAATCTTCCTCAACTTTGATTTGAACTATGCTATCGACGTTGTGTCGATTCCTTATCGATGTATCCATCGAGATGAAGACGTAGATTTTAAACTCTGACTTCCACGTCGAATATAATTCGAAGTTGCGTCGACTTCCAATGATGCGTCGACTGACTCTGGCTTCTGCGCCGAATATAATTTGATGTCGCGTCGACTTCCAATGATGCATCGACTGCCAGTATGAGTTATCTTCACTTATATTCGAAGTTACTTCGACTTGCAATCGAAGCTGTGTCGACTTCTTTTCGACGCAAAATTAACTCAACTGAATTTTGCCCTCCTTTTGACTAGACTTTGACACTCTAATGTGAGTGTGCCATCCTAGGACATCTAACGACTATATTACCCTCACTATACAATATGGGTAATAAATCCTAGAGGATGAAATCACTTTTATATAATTTATAAGATAAATCAAGATGATATTTTTCCAACAAAATTCTCGTGGTACTTCGAGAAGTTCACACCGGGGAGTGTGGAAGTCACTCAGGAGCTAGAATGCTAGAAAAAAAGGATATTGAGACAAGGGTATTTTTGGCCTCAGATGAGGAAATATATAGAGAAGTTTATAAAGAAGTGTGTGCAATGTCAGAAGTTTGCTCCTCTATAGCTTCGGCCAGCACAACGATTGAAATCAATAACAACACCTTGGCCATTTATAGTTTGGGGAATGGATCTTCTCGGGCCCTTCCCAATGGCTAGTGGGCAACATCGTTTTATCCTAGCTATGATTGACTACTTCAGTAAGTGGATTGAGGCTAAGACACTAGCCAAGACAACCACTCAAATAGTGAAAAAATTTATCTATGCAGAGATCGTATGCATGCATGGAATTCCAATGGCAATCATCAACGACAATGGTCCTCAATTCTATAACTCAGAGCTGATAAATTTCTGTGACCAAATAGGAACCGAGTTGCGTTTCGCCTCAGTGCACCATCCGAGGAGTAATGGGCAAGTAGAGGCTGCAAATAAGTTGATTTTGAATCTCCTGAAAAAGAAGGTTGAAAACCTCTTGACAACTGGGTAGATCAATTACCATCAGTTCTCTAAACTCTTTGGACTACCCCTTCTTTAGTTACGGGCGAAACACCCTTCAAACTCTCTCATGGGTCCTAGGCTCTCATCCCAATTGAGTTTCAGGTGACAAGTCCAAGTGTTCTGATGGATAAGCAAGGTAATGACGACTAGATGGAAACGAATGACGAAGAGATGAAAAACATCATTGACCTTATTGAAGAGTTAAGAGATGAATCAAAAATTAGACATGAAGAAGTGAAACGGAGAATGTTGAGATATTTGATAAAAATGTTAGAGTAAAACAGTTCGTTGCTGGGGACTTAGTTCTGAAAGAAGTTGATGCGAGGACAAGATCCAACTCAGTCGGGAAGTTAAGCCCCAACTGACCATTTATTATAAATGAGGTATTGAAAATCATGTTTATCGTCTCCAAGCTTATGACGGGGAATAAGTATCCAACACCTGGAGTGGTGATGATTTGAAGAGATTCTTCTTTTAACAAAGTTTTTTAACTCTATTATTTTATCGCGATTATTATTGTAACTATACTGACACTTTTCCATGTTTCTGAGAGAGGTTGTGCAACCTTCGACGGATTGAATCGTTCTATGGAGATATCGACGGATCCTACTTGTTTCCCCCATGAATTGTAGCTTGAGATGTAGCACCCACCAAGACCATGGCTAGCAGGGAGTTTTCTCTTCCGTGTAGTGGTAGCTTGCCAATCTCGTGTGGAGGATCTTTAGGATGTCGGATCCACGCCGACATTTGACACACCCCTGCATCAAGGGTGATCTAGGTGAATGTTTAGATCTGTCATGCACCAATGAGATATTTTACAATTTTGATGACCTCTCTAAGGAAAGCAATGACGCTGCTCTTTAGCACGCACCTGCCCTATTGGTCATCTTAGTCTGTGACTCTTGAATACTCCTTGGCTTCTAGAAAATGGTTTTTTAAGAAAGGGACGATCAGGAGAATTTTGATCGCCTCATGTGCCCTATAACATCTACGGGCGGTTAGAAATTTTGGACCGCCGAGATCGCCTTTTTTAAGTTTGTCACAACTTTGATGACCTCTCTGAGGAAGGCAGTGACACTGCTCTTTAGCGCGCACCTGCACAATTGATAATCTTAGCTTGCGTACTTTTTTTTTATATTTTGTTGACAACCAAAATCATCGCATTAGGGAGCTACTACAACTTTGATGACCTCCCAGAAGAAAGCAATCACGCTGCTCTTTAGAGCGCACCAGCCCAATTGGTCATCTTAGTATGTATACCTCCCGTTGAGAAATACATGTTATTGTTCTGGGCTTCCTTTTGTGCAGTCAAAAATGCTGTTTGGATATTCTTATGGACTTCTTTATATGCGGTTAAGATAGTTATGAGGACTCGCTACTCTGGATTTCTTTATAACGCAGTCTAAAATCTCTATATATGCGTCCAGGAATGATATATTGGGATTTTATTATATTGAACTTCTACCTTTGTGGTCAGGGATGATTATTGAAGATCTATCATCTTGGATTTCTTTATACTCATGATGCGGTTAAGAGCTATGGAGTAGAATTATGGAATATATATGAATAACGACCTGCGAATAGATAACTCATGACCACATAATCTCATCCAACTCTCTTTGACAGTTATGAGTTCATGAATAGTCTTTCTATTGATGATTACAATTTACTTCTTCATGAAGCTTATTGTCATATGATATGGGAAGTTCATTATAATATATTGGCGATCACTCAAGTAACGGACCGCGTGACTTCATCGATCAAGGAATTATCGAGCAAACTTGCTGGGAATTAGAGGACTAATTCTTCCAAGTAAATTGCAGTATAAATGACAATCACCCTTGCTATTAACCGCTCGATTGTTTCATCCTATAATCAGCAAAATAAAAGTGAGCATTTTATTTCTACGGATAAGCTAGATGTCTCATAAAACATAGGTAATTAAGAAAATAAAATCATGACAAATAAGGTAACAAAAATTTCATTCATTTCATTTCAAAATAAGATTACATGTATCTATTCGTGCGGCTAATAAAAAACTAAAAACGTCTTCTTGAAAAATAAAAATTACATTTGAGTGAAATCTTGTCTAACAGTGGCTCTATTCGTCGCCCTTCTTGGTTTTCTTTGATGGTCGCTCTTCTAACCAACTTTCAAAAGAAGATTCATGTATCTGTCCGTGTGGCTAATAAAAAATTAAACCACGTCTTCTTGAAAAATAAAAATTACATTTGAGTGAAATCATGTCTAACTGCAGCTCTATTCGCCGCCCTTCTTGGTTTTCTTTGATGTTCGCTCTTCTGACGAACTTTCAGTGGCGTCCACAGCCTTCGCCAAACTTTCTGTTGGGTTGAGGAACCGGAACTAGAATTAGAAGATGAGCTTAAGCCAATATGGGAAGCAACATGCTCACTTCCGCTTGCTGACCGCGAGTTTTCTTTGCTCTTGTCCTCTACTTTTCCTCCCTCTTCATCTCCCTGATCGTCATCCAACCTGATGATTTCTTCTTCTCTCCCTCCTCTTCATCTGAGGCCGTAAAGACCACTTCGGTCCCCATATTCACCAAATCTGAGAATAAGTCTGTGAATCTGATATTTTCGTATTCCTCTTTGAAAGCATTGCAGTCTCTTAAGCTCTTGATCGCTTCTTCTACCCCTTCCCTTAGATGCTTAAGGATTTCCTTCTGGAAGCTGGGGTTGTCCGGATCATAGGCTCTCTGCAAAAGAAGATAGGTTTAGTATTTGCAGGCAGAATAGAGGTTAATCGCGCAAACTGCAGGCCAGTTCACTACCTCTAACCGTTCCCCCATCTCAGCAATATCCTTCAAAGATTGGCGGAAAGAATGTCCCATGCCTGCGCAGCCATATCAGGCAGCCTCTCCAGCTGAATGTTCATTAGCTTCTCGTAATTTATCTCGCCTTAAAGTGCAGTCGTAGCCGCACTAGCGTGGAAAGTAACCCTATCACTCCATAAAGGAAGGGCAGTCGAAACTTTGACGTTTTTTTTCCTTTGTCATCCCAATGCAGCAACTGTTTGCCTTTGATATCCTTAACCGACTTGCATAAATTGATCATAGGGAACGGTTCGCCAGAGGAGCCTGCCTCTCCCGCATCTTCTTTTTCTTGTCTTTCCTTCTCTCTTTTCTTCCTTAACTCTCTCTGAGTTAATACTTCTCCTTTCGGTCTCTGCGGTTTATGTTGAGGAACTTGCAAGATTGCCGAAAAAGCATAGGTAAAATATAATTTTTAGTGTTAAATGTGGTTAATGCGGTTACCTTTTAAGTTTGATCGCAAGATATGCACAACTTACTGTCCCCGGGAGAGACATCCGCGACCTCTGGCCAAAACGACTGATAATGCAGAATGTTTAATTGTTCATTAGCAAGCGATTTCATAATATCTACCTCAATGTCTGACATATCTTTCGGTGATTTAAAAATGATATCGTCGCGCTCTTCAGGTTGCACAGGGAGATCGCCAAAGTTGCCCTCGAAAATCAAGAACCTTTTGGTCCAGTTGTGAACCATGTTCGACTGGTTGACAACCTTCATCCCGCGGCAAGCGAAGTACAGAAGACCCTTGAATTCCACTTTCTTCTTACCTTCTTTCATAAAGAAGGTAAGAAAGCAAGGATGAAAATATCTATGGTGAAAGTGACTCGCTTTGACCGCAGATATATAATGAAGGAAAATATTGCCGCCACATAATTCGGTGGCAGTTGACCGAGAACTATCCTGTAATGCTTAAAGACTTCAGTGGCTTCCCAGGGAAGATGAAATCTGAATCCAGAGTCAAAATGGTCAATGGGAATTGCGACCTGATTTTCAGCTCCAGTATTAATTCCCTCATCTTCTTGTGGAATCCGCGCGACTATCTGCGTATAGTCCATATGCTTTTTCAGAAAAGCTCTATACTCAGACTTTGAGAGCCTGGAAGCACGGGCGGACCGAGGACTGGACACGCTCGGGCACGTGCCCGAGCGTAAATATCGCGGATAGTGTATTAGGCACAGTGTCGGCACTTGATTTTTTCGCGCTGCTAGGGCAAAGAGCGGGGCGAGCGGGGCGACCGGACCTGGTACGCTGCTTCTTCTTTTTCTTCTTCTTCTTCTTCTTCTTCTTCAGAAAAGCTCTATACTCAGACTTTGAGAGCCTGGAAGCACGGGCGGACCCAGGACTGGACACGCTCGGGCACGTGCCCGAGCGTAAATATTGCGGATAGTGTATTAGGCACAGTGTCGGCACTTGATTTTTTCGCGCTGCTAGGGCAAAGAGCGGGGCGAGCGGGGCGACCGGACCTGGTACGCTTCTTCTTCTTCTTCTTCTTCTGATTCTTCTTCTTCTTCTTCTTCTGATTCTTCTTCTTCTTCTTCTTCTTCTTCTTCTTCTTCATCTGATTCTTCTTCTTCTTCTTCTTCTTCTTCTGATTCTTCTTCTTCTGATTCTTCTTCTTCTGATTCTTCTTCTGATTCTTCTTCTTCTGATTCTTCTTCTTCTTCTGATTTCTAAGGAATCAGATTTCTGATTTCTAAGGAATCAGATTTCTGATTTCTAAGGAATCAGATTTCTGATTTCTAAGGAATCAGATTTCTGATTTCTAAGAAATCAGATTTCTGATTTCTTCTAAATCAGATTTCTGATTTCTAAGAACTGATTTCTTCTAAATTTCTGATTTCTCCTTTTAAGAAATCAGATTTCTGATTTCCCAATCCCAATGCTACTTATGTTAAAATTTTAGATTTGTTATTAATTTTGTAATCTTCTTCAAATTTGACAGGACATTCGAGCACTTTTTCCATCTGATTGCAAGAAAATTCAAGCTTACGGCAAGGACGCAAGGTCCATTCTTCTTCCTCACTTATATCTAGGTAGGATATAAATTATATATAGATAGATATAGATTTAGGTTTGTGATTTAATCCAGTTTGGTATAGATTTAGGTAAGATATAATTTAACACCTATTTTTAAACACGTATTGGTAAACACGTCTTGCGCTAACGGGAATATCCCGACAATTTTATGTAGTGTGCGATGGAGAAATTTTTTTCTAAAAAGGGAGCATGTCAAAGTTCGATAGATTCTCAGGAGTTAGTTTTATCTGGTAAAAGAAGTCGCGTGGAAGAATTCAAAATAGAAGATTTACCTTCAGATTCGGGCTTAAGACAACCTATAAACACCCATGATGCAAATATTCAAGAGTCAATACGAAGATATTACTTGCAGAAGGGTCCTTGTCAACCTCATTTGGAAAGTTTTCCCCAAACAGAAATTGGAAACAAAGCTCGGCGCTTTAAAAAGAATTGGTTTAACGAGTTTAATAGTTGGTTAGAATACAGTAAAGAAAAAGATGCTGCATTTTGTCTTTACTGTTATGTTTTCCCTCAAAGAGGTTGTGAGCCTACTTTTACTACTAGAGGATTCAAAAATTGGAAAGAGAAAACTGTATTGGACAGACATGTTGGAAATCACACTACTCCACACAATGCTTCTAGGAAACAATGTGAGGCTTTGATGAATCAAAAGCAAGGTATTCAAATTGCTTTTGCTAGACAAGAAGAACAGCAAAGTTTAGATTATCGTGCACGTTTATGTGCTTCGATTGATTGCGTTAGATTTTTTTTACGACAAGGACTGTCCTTCCGTGGTCATGATGAGACTAAACAGTCTATCAATCGAGGTAATTTTCTTGAGCTTCTGAACTTCCTTGCATCGCATAATGATGAGATCAAAGCTATTGCGCTTCAAAACGCTCCTCAAAATTGTCAACTCATATCGCCGAAGTTTCAGAAAGAAATAGTTTCAGCAATTGCAATAGAGACAACAAAGCAAATTGTTTGTGAAATTGGAGAAGATTGCTTTACAGTTCTAGTGGATGAATCCCATGATGTTTCTACGAAAGAGCAGATGTCTGTTGTTTTACGCTATGTGAATTCCAGTGGCAAGATTATAGAGCGTTTACTTGGTTTTGTTCATGTAGATGATACTACAGCAGTGTCCTTAAAATCTGCCATTGATTCGTTATTTATGAAAAATGGTCTCAGTATATCTAAATTGCGTGGGCAAGAATATGATGGCGTTAGTAATAAGAAAGGCGAGTTCAGAGGGTTAAAAGCTTTGATTTTGAATGAAAATAGTTGTGTTTTTTATGTTCATTGTTTTGCACATCAACTGCAATTGGTGCTAGTAGCTGTTGCAGAAGGAAATTCAGATATTGCCGAGTTATTTACAGTTATTAATCAGGTTTTTAATGTTGTTGGTGGCTCTTGTAAAAGACGCGACTCTCTTCGAGCGTTAGAAGTTGATCGAGTTGCTAGAGAACTTTGTTGCGGTGAGTTAGAAAGTGGTCAAGGGTTGAATCAACCTTTAGAGCTCAAACGTGCAGGAGACACGAGATGGGGTTCACATTATGTGACAGTTTTAAATTTTCTTCGTATGTTCTCGTCAATTGTTGATGTACTGGAGATTGTCGTAGTTGATGGGGCAGATGGAAATCAAAGAGGTATGACAAGCGCACTATTACAAATTATCTTGACTTTTAAATTTGTATTTGTGCTTCATTTGATGAAAAGCATTTTGGCAAAAACCAACGAGTTATCACAAGCGTTACAAAAAATGGATCAAGATATTGTAAACGCAATGCATTTTGTAAAGTTGTCCAAATCCCTACTATTAAATATGAGAAATGATGAGGTTGAGTGGCAATCGTTTATGGTTGAAGTCTCTAAATTTTGTTGTAAACATGACATAGAAGTTCCACTTATGCATGAGAAGTTTGTTCAACCAGGAAGATCAAGACGCAACAAACGTGAAATTACCAATTTACATTTTTTCAGGGTTGAAATTTTTAATGCAGTGTTGGATTGGATGTTAAATGAGCTAAATATCCGTTTTGATGAAGTCAACACAGAATTGTTGATGTGTGTTGCTTGTCTGGACCCAAAGAATCAATTTGCTGCTTATGATAAACAAAAACTAATTCATCTTGCTGAATTATACCCATATGATTTTACTCCAATAGAGTTGCAGTTACTTGAAGGACAACTTGACATGTATATTTTTGACATGCGATCTGCATCGCCGGACATATTTTCAGAAATTAAGGGAATCAGTGGACTTCTTCAAAAATTAACTGCTCCTTCCTCCATGACTTAAGCACACATGATTTGTGTTTATTTTTCAAAAGTAGAATCAGGTCAGAAAATTTCTTTTTTTGAACATTTTATCATAAAAAACTACTAAATTATCTATTTTGGCCAGTTTCAAGCTTCTCGGCTCTGACAATGTTATGATTTTTGAAGTATGTTAACTACATTATTATTTTTGTTTTTATTTTTTTTACTGTCAATTGCAAAATTTTCTCTAAAAGTTAAATAAAAAATTATCATAAATAATTGTTTTTATATGGTGCCCAGGTCGGATTAAAATCCTAGTTCCGCCACTGGGCCAGAGCCTGACATTCTCCCAATTTCAGTAGTCAAGGCCACGACTTTTCCCTTATAGTAGTCAGTATCCCTCTCCAACTTGCGAATGCGATCAGCTTGAACCCGAGTATTCTCCTCAAAACTTGCAGCCTGAGTTTTCACTTGGGCCTGGAGAGCTGTCTCTTTTTCCTGCATCTTCTCAAAATTCGCAGTCAGAGTCTTCTCTCGCTCTTGAAAGGCGGCTTCCTTATCTCGCATCATCTTGTCAAAAGCAGCACCATAAGACCGCACCTGATCCTAAAGAGCCTCAGGATCTCCCTTAACTCTTGAGGGATTGTAAGCAGAGGCGCGACCTCATCTGCGGTCAATAATGCAAGTAAAGCAGTAAGCAAACATTTTTACATTATGGAAGATAACATGCAGGGAGGGCTTGTACTTTCTACTCCTAAGCAAAGGAGATCGTTGGTATGCGACATTTCTCCAACATCTTCGGTGACCGCAAGAAGCGCGGTCAGAATAAGGGGAGAAGAGGGCCAAAATCACTCGGTATCAACGCGTTTAAATTGTTTCTTTCACGATCTCTCTCCTCTCTTCCGCTTTTGTTTCAGGTATGCATTACTTGTGGGAAGAAGAGCATTCATAGAGATGATAACGACTACAGGTCACTTCCTCGGTGACAAGGGTCTAAACACCAATGGAGGAAGAGAAAGTGGCGGTCTTGAGACCGCTTTGGCCTTACCTATCCGGATGGCTTCCACAGCCGCCGCCCGGTATTTCGCCTCCTTTTTCAGCTCGGCATGCTTAACCGCATAACGGTTCGCATCATCACCGACTAAGGCGGCCTTCTCCTTCTCAAGTTGCTGTTGCGCCTCCTTGTGCTTCTCCTCCAAATTCGTATTGGCCTTTTCTTCATCCACGGCCCTCTGCCTCTCCGCCACGAAGAGGTCGACCATCTACACTAACCACAGGGTTATTTTTCTCCTCTTCAGAAGATACTAGGTCATCCAAAAATATGGTTAAATATGGATCAACCTCTCTAGGCGCAGAGGGGTTGACCGCGGATGATGAGTCTTGGTCAACTTTCTTCTTGCCTTCATCTTCTGGTACGGACTTCTCTGGAGACTGCTTCATCTCCCCCTCTTCACTGGCAGCAGCATTTGGAATGACTGCATCGCCCTTTGCGGTCAATTCTTCTTCTTCTTTTTGTCCTTGTCTTTATCCTTTTTAGGTAATATGATGTCTAGCCGCTTTCGCTCCTTCTCCTTGGCAGATTCTTTAGCTTCCCCAATTTGCCGCCTCAACTTCTCAGCAGCGGACACTACCTGCTTCAATCCAGATATGACCTTGTCCGCATCGGCAACGCCAGTGCGGTCAAATTCGCGGACCGCCCGAGTTTCTCAAGGGACTTGTCCATGTCAAAACTGATTGTGGCACTCTTGATGTCCAAAGTAATTTGCTCAGATAGGGGAGTGTTCTCCATGTTAATGAAGGATGATGAATATGGGGTGGCCACAGTGGCTCTTTTTCGGCCCCCTTCGCGAGCTCAATCTCCTTGGCCGCGCCTGCAGAGTTTTTGCCGCCTTCGTCATGCTTTTCTTCCACAATATGTGCCTTCACGGGCGCAGTAGCTTTGACCGGCCTTGTGAAATATTTTGTAGTCGAAAGAACACGTCAACCAACAGGAGAATAAGGACACCAAGAAATGAACACATGCTTTCACAAAAAATACTCTTGGCAGCTAGTTACAAATGGACAGGGCTGAATACAAGTTGCATCCAACTTGATTCACGACAGCCAAAAGTAGAAAAGAACTTGGTCACGCACAAGGTCCGCTTCTCCTCCGGAGCACACCGCGCAGGTGATACTCGCTCCTCGCTACCGCCGGCGTTGACTCTAACGCCCAGCGTTAGCTCTGCTAACTCGCAAGCTCGATGCTCGCACTCCTCAGCTCCCTAGTCGCAACTAGACGAAGCTCACTACTCGCCACACTCAACGCCCCGCGTTAGCTCCTAACGCCCCGCATTAACTCGCGAGTAGGTAACTCTCCCTAGGTCGCTTGCCGAACTTACTCCATGTTCGATGCTCTCCAGGTAGCACTCTGGTATATCTAACTCGCTCAAGAAGAGGATGCTCGCCACTTTCAGAATGCATACTCTTTGGGGGGGGTACCCCTCTATTTATAGACAAAACAGGGGGAAGATGCGAGAAGGAGCTAACGCTGGCGTTAACTATAACGCTGGTGTTAGCTCAGCGAGAAGGAGATAACGCCGGCGTTAGCTCTAACGCCGGGCGTTAGCACACTTCAAAACTCAACACTCCCCCTTGAAGTGAGCTCCGGGAACAACTCCAAGAAACGAGCGAAGCCTCCGGAATGGCCCCGCAGATAGGGGCTTCGTGAATATATCCGCAAGGTTGTCTTCGCTCCGCACATGCTCCACTGCGATCAAGCCACCCAGCACCTTCTCTCTGATGAAGTGATGCTCGATCTCAATGTGCTTGGTTCTTGCATGACACACTGGATTGTTTACCAGTTTCAATGCACTCTCATTGTCCACGCGAAGCACACTAGGTCAGCTGACCTCCTCGTCCACATCCTCCACTAGTCTCCTTAGCCAGACACACTCCTGATCTGCTAAGGACGACGCCTTGTACTCGGCCTCCATGGTAGAAAGGGAAATAGAGTCCTGCTTCTTGCTACACCACGAGATAGCAGCAGCTCCACACAAAAACACGTAACCTTATGTCGACTTGTGATCATCAGCGTCACTTCCGTAGTCTGCATCCGTGTACTCATGCAGCTTGAAGTTAGACTCCTCTCCATAGGACAACCCCATCTCAAGGGTTCCCTTCACGTACTTCAGTATCCCCTTGGCTGCCTCCATATGAGGCTTCCGCGGCTCCTGCATATACCGACTAACTCGGCCGACAGCAAAGATGATGTACGGCCTCGTGATAGTCAAGTAGATAAGACTCCCCATCAGTGCCCGAAAGATCTTCGGATCAGGAAGAGTCCTCACTTCTTCCTTCTGAAGCTTCAGCCCAGCCTCCAGAGGTACGGAACTGCTCTTCTCCTCCTTCATGCCGAATCTTTCGACGATCCTCTTGGCATACGCCCTCTGGGAAACATACAGACCGCCTCTTCTCTTCTCAACTTAGAGGCCAAGGAAATGGTGCAGCTCACCAAGATCCTTCATCTCGAATCGTATGGAAAGCTGCTGTCTTAGCGCCGCGACCTCCTCAGGGTTGTTCCCTGTCACGATCATGTCATCGACGTACAACAGCACCAACACGTGAAGACCTCCACTCTTCTTCACGAACATGCTAGAGTCTGAGTCTGAGTCATCATAGCCGCAGAACTACAATTACTCCACAATCTTTCCATACCAGGATCTCGGCGCCTGTTTCAACCCGTAGAGGGCCTTCTTCATCTTGCAGACGTGATGTGGCAGTGACTTGGATGCGTATCCAGGTGGTTGCACCATGAATATGTCTTTGTCAATCTCTCCATACAGGAACGCGTTCTTCACATCAAGCTGCCACAGCTTCCAACCTCGGCACGCCGCCAGAGCGATGATCGTCCTCACCGACGTCATCTTCGCGACAGGACTAAATGTCACCTCATAGTCCTCTCCGTAGGTTTGAGAGAAGCCCCGAGCGATAAGCCTCGCCTTGTACCGCTCCACTTCTCCATCCGCTCTCTTCTTAACCTTGTACACCCATTTATAGGTGACAGGTTTGATGCCCTCCACCATGGGAACCAGGTCCCATGTCTCATTCTTCTCTAGGGCCTCCATCTCCTCGATCATGGCCGCGTCCCACTCCTTGATGCCAGCTGCATCATCAAAGCAGGCAGGTTCCCTCTCATCTAGTGGTCCTGCGAAGAAGCAGGAGACCAAACTCAAGAAGTTCCCCTCCTTATAGCGAGCAGGCGGGACGATGGTCTGCTTCGACCTCCTCAAGGCTTGGCCACTATCTACTACTCCGGTAGACTCCTCTTCTTGAGCTCCTCTCTGAACTCCTCTTGAAGCGGTGCTCTCCCTGCTTCTTGAGTTCGAAGCTCCCCTTGAGCCAGAAGCTCCTCCTGAGCCAGATGGTGATGGAGCACTGGGAGATAGCTCCAACTCCACAGTAGGGTCCTCAGTGACCCTCTCTTCCCTGCTAGATTCTCCACTCTCCGGTAGCACCACAGAAGAGACTCCCTGGTATGAGACCAGTTCGTCAAACACTACGTCGCGCGAGACGACGAACTTGTGGGTCTGCGGATCCATGCACTTCCACCACTTCTTCCGCTCATCATAGCCGATGAAGATACACTTCCTCGCTTTCAGCTCCAACTTGGTTCTCTGAGCGTCCGGGACGTGCACGAAGCAGGTAGAACCAAACACTTGCATGTGACCCACATTTGGCTTCTCCCCGAACATGAGCTGGTGTGGAGACATCATCCTGTTATGACTCAAAAGTAGCCGGTTGATCACATGAGTAGCACACGCCATTCCCTCCGCCCATAAGGCCTTGGGAATGCTCTTGGCATGTAACCAACTCCTGGTAGTCTCTACCAGATGGCGGATCTTCCTCTCTGCCACCCCATTCTGCTGAGGGGTGTGAGCGCAGGAGAGCTCTCGCCGAATGCCGAACCTTCTGCAGAAAGAAGCAAACTCATTGGAGGTAAACTCGTCGCTTCTTAGCTTCTTCACTCTGCGGTTCAGCCTCCCTTCCACAAGCTCCTTCCACTCTAGGAACTTCTCGAATACTTCTGACTTCTCTCTCAGAAAGTATACTCACGTATAGCGGGTGTAATCATCCACCAGAACCAGCGCATACTTATTGCCTCCATAAGTAAGGGTGGCGTACGGCCCCATAACATCAACATGTACGCACTCAAGAGGTGCCTTACACCTGGTCTCCGACTTGTCAAATGGAAGTCGATGTGACTTTCCATATTGGCATCCGTCGCACATATGGTCGTCGTCGTAGGAAGAGAGATGAGGCATGCCATTCACTAGGCCCTTTGCCGCCATCATCTTCAGCTTGTCCATCCCCACATGACCAAGTCTCTCATGCCAGATCACTGCGCTGTCGTTTGTCTTCAGCTTGTTCACGTAGGCATTTGCAGACAGAACATACAAATCCTTCACCCTTCTCCCGGTGAGCGTGACTTCAGCATCGACAAACGAAAGGTTCTTCAGGAACTTCACCTCCTTCGGTTCAAACAGCACGTGGTATCTAGCATCCACTGTGTTAGCCACCGAGAAGAGGTTCTTCTTCATGCCAGGCACGTGATACACACTCTTCAGTGTCACTAGCTTCTCTTTACTCCCAAGGGACACCTTCCCTTCTCGCTCCACGGGATGTACCGTATCATCCGCAGTGATGATAGCATCCGTACCTTCATATGCTTCCAAGGAGACGAACTTGGACATATCTCCTGTGAGATGATGTCCGCAACCAGAATCCACTATCCAGTCATTCTCGAGGTTGATGGAGGCTAAGACATCGACTAACGTTGCCGTCATCTCTGCTAGGAAACAATTGTCTCCCCTCTCACTGCCCTGGTGACCTCCACCTCTTCCTCCACCTCTCTGATGGTCTTCCTCCTTGTTAGCAACATGACCGGCCTTCAGATTGGACCGGCATTCCTTTGCCATGTGCATGTACTTCTTATAGGCAAAGCAAAGGGATCTCCCCATTTCATCGCGCGTAGGAAGGAACTTCCTCCCATCTCCCTGAGAGGACGTTGAAGGTTCATCTCCGGAGTTCTTCTTTTTTTTTGTCCCAGGATCTCCTCTTTCCTGAGAACAAAGCCTCGCCATCTCCTCCTGAGATGGATACTCCCGCCATCTGCTTCGCCAAGCTATCATGTGACGACAGCATGTTCTCTAGCTCCAATAAGGAGGGCTGAGTAGCCCACCCTTGCACGGAAGTAACGAAGGGGACATACTCTTTCCTCAAGCCTCGGAGTATGTGCCGCTTCAACTTCGCCTCTGAGATTGGCTCTTCAGGGTCCAAGGCCGAGATCTCCCCACACAGGTTCTTCACCTTCAGGAAGAAGGTGGATATCGCCATCTCGCCTTGACTCGACCTCGCCAACTCATTCTCCAGGAATTATAGCCGCGCTACATTCTTCTTGTTGAATAACCCGTCGAGGGCTATCCAGATCTCAGAAGCTGACTTGCAACCTATGATGTGGTCAAACAAGTCAGGTGAAATGGCTCTCTTCAAGGTGAACTCCGCCTTGGCGTTGGTCTTCCTCCAAGCTCTCACAGCTTGACCATTGTCTTCGATTGGAAATACTTCTGCCTGCTCTTCTCCTCCAACGACCTCCCATAAGTCCTCTCCAAGCAGGTAACTCTCCATGCAAGACTTCTACTTCTTGTAGTTGGTCTGGGTGAGCAGCTCGATGCCAAGTCCCCTAGCATACCCTACTCCGCCGTCCATCTTGGTTGCACAGTCCGTGTTCCCACTATCCCTCTAATACCATGTGAAATATTTTGTAGTCGGAAGAACACGTCAACCAACAGGAGAATAAAGACACCAAGAAATGAACACAAGCTTTCACAAAAAATACTCTTGGCAGCTAGTTACAAATGGACAGGGCTGAATATAAGTTGCATCCAACTTGATTCACTACAGTCAAAAGTAGAAAAGAACTTGGTCACGGATAAGGTCCGCTTCTCCTCCGGAGCACACCGCGCAGGTGATACTCGCTCCTCGCTACCGCCGGCGTTGACTCTAACACCCAGCGTTAGCTCTGCTAACTCGCAAGCTTGCTGCTCGCACTCCTCAACTCCCTAGTCGCAACTAGATGAAGCTCGCTACTCGCCACACTCAACTCCCCGCGTTAGCTCCTAACGCCCCGTATTAACTCGCGAGTAGGTAACTCTCCCTAGGTCGCTTGCCGAACTTACTCCAAGTTCGATGCTCGCCAGGTAGCACTCTGGTATCTCTAACTCGCTCAAGAAGAGGATACTCGCCGCTTTCAGAATGCATACTCTTTGGGGGGTACCCCTCTATTTATAGACAAAACAGGGGGAAGATGCGAGAAGGAGCTAACGCTGGCGTTAGCTATAACGCTGGCGTTGGCTCAGCGAGAAGGAGATAACGTCGGCGTTAGCTCTAACGCCGGGCATTAGCACACTTCAAAACTCAACAGGCCTAAGGGAGTTCTCGTTAGTAGCTGGGCGGTCACTCTTTTTATTCGCCATAGACTTCCTTTGAGGGTAAGACCACGTCCTTGCACTAGCCTCAATCTTCGACATCAGGTTCATATCTGTCCTAATCGCTGCGATCTGGAATATCTTGGTCGCAAAAGGAAAGAAGCTTTCCATTGCTTAAGAATGTTCTGGAAATCCGTAGGCCCATCAGCCCTATTTATAGATTTCCTAACATTAAATACATGTCGTAGTCTTCGCGGTTAAAGCAGACATTTATGAAGTTTTATCAACTTGAAAATGTGTAGGAATCATGTTTACCCGAGATTCTGCGACCTACTCTATTCAAACCTGTAGGTCAAAGCGGTCAGCATATCTGCTGAGCGCCCAGACCGCATAAGATCTTTTCAGCAATCAGCCTCAAGGACAAGAGACCAAACTCAAGACTGACCGCCTGACCGCGCGGTCAGAGCTCTTTTTATTTTTCTTGTTATCTGCGCACCATGTAACTTCTCATCTCTGTCCGGTTCTCCTGTACCCCGGGCAGCATGTAATTTTGGAGATTGCCCGTTCAGGCAGACCCCACTGCTATAAATATGGGTGAACAGTGCCTAGAAGGTAGGTTGGTTCGAATCCTCAAGCTCGTCACATGTGTCTGCGGTCTCGAATCTAGTTCCTTCTCGGTCATCTAGTCATCGGTTAGGGTGATCTCTTTCCTATAGTCGCACCTTTTTAATAAAATAGTATTGCCCACAGCAAGTGGTATTCGTCGTTGCGGGTAAATCTGGTCTCGCTGCTCTGCGACATCTTTTCTCTTCTCCAGCTCGCTCATCTTAACCCGAAGTAACTGACAATCCGCGGTCTACCCCGCTCCACTTTAGTGTGCATTGTGGAGGTGCATTTTTTGCACCAACATCTCAATTAAGTCATGCACTTGAATTCCTACAAAACAAATATTATATGAACATTTATTATGTTCAATTTATCTATCTCTATAGAAATGAGTAAACACAACAAAAGATGTTCCTTTTAAATATATAATTGAAATCATAGTATAAGTCATCACATGAACTAAAAAATGACAAAGTCAAACCTACAAGCCTCCCACTAGAAATGATCATTTAAGTATTTAATACCAAGTGATCTAGTATGACCATCATGCTTTCTCTGAGGAAGAGTCTTTGTTAGTGGATATGTTGTCATCAGTTAGTACTTTGCATATGTTCACATCACCTCGATCGACTATCTCTCGAATGAGATGGAACTGTCGTAGTATGTGCTTGGACAGCTGATGAGATCTAGGTTCCTTAGCTTGAGCAATTACACCATTATTGTTAATGTAGAAATCTACGGGATCAAAAATACAAGGAACTACATCTAACTTACTGATGAATTTCCTAATCCATACAACATCCTTTGTCGCTTTAGAAGAAGCAATATACTCAATCTCTATTGTAGAATCTACAACTGTTACTTGCTTCAAAGTCTTCCAGCACACAACACCTTCATTAAGGAAAAACACAAAACTTGATTGGGAATTTGAGTCATCCCTGTCAGTTTGGAAGCTAGCATCTATGTAGCCCTTTACAATGAGCTCTTCCTCACCACCATATACCAAGAATACATCTTTAGTCGGCCTTCTCAAGTACTTCAGGATATTCTTGACCGTTGTCCAGTGACATTCACCTGAATCCGACTAGTACTACTGGTCGTGCTCAATGCAAATGACACGTCATGACAAGTAGACAACATTGCATATATGATTGATCAAACTGCTGAGGCATGCATATGGAATCAAACTCATGCAGGCCTTCTCTACCCTAGATTTAGGACACTGCGTCTTACAAATACTCACAACATGACACATAGGTAAGTACCCTTTCTTAGACCCAAGCATGTTGAACCGCTTCAACAACTTGTCAATGTGTACTTTGGGTCAAACCAAGCAACTTCTTCTATTTATCTGTATAAATCTTAATACAAAGTATATAAGTTGTTTCACCCATATTTTTCATATAAAAATAGTTCCCTAGTCTATTATTAATAGCTTGTAGGGTTGGAATGTCATTCTCAATCAATAGTATGTCATCTACAAACAATATTAAGAATACAACTATGCTTCCACTAATTCTATTGTAAACGCATGACTCATCTTCATTCTTGATGAAACCAAACTCTTTGATTTTCTCATCATAACAAAGATTCCAACTTCGAGAAGCATATTTCAATCCATAAATGTATCTTTGTAACTTGCATATTTTAGTGACTTCATGTGGAAATACAAAACTCTCTGGCTATGTCATGTACACATCCTCGAGGAAAGCCATTTTGGCATCAATTTGACAGATCTCGTAACCATAGTACGCGACAATAGCAAGCGGAATTCTGATGGACTTAACCATGTCAACTGGGGAAAAGGTTTCATCATAGTCAATACCATGAATTTACTTGAAACCTTTAGCCACTAATCACCTTTTAAATGTATATACATTCCCATCCATGTTGGCCTTCTTCTTGAAGACCCACTTGCACCATAAAGGTCATACCCCTTCAGGTAGTTTCACCAAGGTCCAAACCTGATTTACATACATGGAGTCCATTTCAGATTTTATGGTCTCATGCCACTTCTCGGAGTTTGGTCTATTTATAACCTCTTGATAGGTTGCAGGCTCGTCATTATGATATATAAGCAACACATTACCAATTTGAGTCATGAGAAATCATATCTCTCATGCTCAAATCATGGTATATCTGATCTACGTAGGACTTGTGTTCCTTGAGCAGACTCTCTATCTACAATAATTTGTAGTCCTTGCTCAGGTTCCATCTTAGATCCATTCACTGCTTATGGTTCTAGAACTTCTTCAAGTTCTATCTTGGTAGTCTTTCTAAATATAAACTCTTTCTTTAGAAAAACGCTACCCCTTGCGACAAACATTTTGACCTCAGAGTAATTATAGAAATAGTACCTTTTAATTTTCTTATGATACCCCCCACAAGATAACATTTATCATATTTGACATCAAATTTGTTAGATATTTGATGTCGTATGTATGCCTCACAACCCCAAATATTTATGAAATACATACTATGATGCTTCCCAGTCCACATCTCATATGGTGTCTTTTGAATCATTTTGGTAGGAACACAATTTAGTGTAAGAGCATCTATCTCTAGAGTGTATCCTCACAAGGAAGTAGGAAGATCTGCATGACTCATCATAGGTCACACAATATCCAACAAAGTACGATTTCTCCTCTCAGAAACATCATTATGTTGTGGTGTCCTAGGTAGAGTGAGTTGTGAGACAATATCATACTCTCTAAGATAGTCTTGAAAATCTTGACTCAAGTATTCACCACCTCGATCAGATCAAAGTGCTTTAATAGTTTTTACTAATTGGTTTTGTACTTTATTATTGAATTCCTTGAACATTTCAAAGGATTCGAATTTATACTTCATAAGATACGCATACCCCTATATATTGAAATCATCAGTAAATGTAATGAAATAATAAAACTCACCTCTAGCCATAGAACTCATGGGTCCTCATACATCACTATGTATTACACTAAAAAAACATTTGCCCTCTCAGTACGACCAGTGAAAAGAGCTTTAGCCATTTTATTAACAAACAAGATTTACATTTCTCATATGATTCATAATCAAATGAGTCAAATAGTCGATCTATATGAAATTTGGAAGCATTTCTCATTTATATGGCTCAAACGACAATGCTAGTAGAATGCAAGATTATAGTCATTTGTTTTTAATCTTTTAGTATCATTTATATTATAGATGGGTTGTCTCAATTTCAAAACATAAAGACCATTAAATATTTTTGTCATTCCAAAACAAATATCATCAAGTAAATAGAGCAACAATTGTTTTTTTATAATGTGAAAATCATTTCATGTCCAAACAAGAAATAGATATAATATTTCTGGTAATAACAAGTACACTAACAATTTTCTAACTCTATTACAAGCTCAATAGGCAAAGATAGATGATAAGTCTCTACAACAATGACATCAACTCTTGCTCCATTTCCAACTTTTAGGTCTATCGTGCGGTTAGCCAACAATCTTCTCCTTCTTAGTTCCTAAACATTTACACAAATGTGAGAACCACGTACAGTATATTTACCCGGAATCCCGCGACCAGCATTCTTCTTGCTTGTCAGTCAAGGCGATCTTCCTTTACGCTGACTACCCAAGCCGTTCAAAGACAGCTCAACAATCATCCTCAGGGAGATTAAGGACAACTATCAGGCTGACCTCCGGACCGCACGATCAGGTCCTTTCTTCTTTTTAGTGCTTTTCGCACATCATGTAACCTCTCATCTCTACCCGGTTCTCCTATACCCTGGGCATCTTGTAATTTTGGAGTCTGCCCATTCGGGCAAACCCCCAATAATATAAATATGGGTGAATAGTACTCAGAATGGACGCTGACTCGAATCCTCAAGCCTAGTTACTCTGGTTGCGGCCTTGAGTTTTGTCTCTTCTCGATCACTTAGTCACTGACTAGAGTTATCTCACTCTTGTAACCGCTCCTCTTTGGTGAATAAGATCATCCACAACAAGTGGTATTCGCCGCTGCGAGCAAATCTTGCCTCGCCGCTCTGCGGCCTCGATTCTTCTTTTTAGTCAGATATTGTAAACCAGAAAGCAACCGACAGCTCGCAGTCTCCCCCGGTGTATTTTAGCATGAAGTCATGAAGGTGCATTTTGTGCGCCAACAGAACGAACATGTGACCTTCAGATCGAGTTGTTCAGGCTGACTGCGACATTCAATAGTGCCCACCAGCAGGGACCAGAATCAGTTCAAGCATTGCAACCGCCATAGAAGCCCTGGAGCTTAGGTTTGAGCAGGCTCGACACGAGGCCGCTCAACAGATAGAGGCAATGACTCAAGCGCTCATTTTGATAGCTCAGCAGTTAACTCCTCAAAACACGGTAGCCGCAACTCCCCCAACTGGTCTGCAAGTTTCTCTAGCTAACACTCCAGCTCCTGCTCGCCCGACCACTCTGCCTGCACCTCCTCAGCAGCCTCAAGCCTGGGAGTTTGCAGCTACATGCCATAATTTCTTTAGACTTTAGATGATTTAAATATAAATAAGCATATATTTACATAGTAAGTGATAGAAGATGGGCAACATGTAGTTTTGAATTAAAAATGTCAAATATTGAATTGCTTGTGACATTTCAAAATACTATCATATTTATGTATGACACCATCAAATAAGCACATTATTCATCATTCTCATAATCATCAAAATGATATTAGAACATTAGTAAAAAAATCTTATTAAAGCAAGACCTATTTTTATTAAAAAGTTTTCTCGAGTTTCAACATTATTTATTCATCTCATAATCATTATCATTTTCCTTATTGTATATCAGAAAAATATCATGCAGCATCAACATAATATAGAAATTATATTGTTGAACATGTTGATTAATATCTAGAATAATGCTTATATAATCAAAAGACATCTCAGCTATATAAATAAACTAGACATTTTAAATTAATTCAGCCTGTTTGGGACTGTTGTGGTGGTGGGAAAAGTTTGATTCCTACCACCGCCACATTCTTATTAGCATTTGTTTGCTCAACAATGATAAAAGAGCATTTTAGAAAATGAAATTTTGAAGGTTTTTCAAAAAGCTAAGGATCCCTACTTTCTATAAAGAGCTTTTTAAAAAACCTATTTTCCATAAAAGTCCATTTGCTTAGACAGTATTGTCATGTCGCGCATTTTTTATTCGGACACATTTTTCTGATGGGCGCATTTTCACCCGACCGTACATTTTTTTGCCCGAACGTGCATTTTCTCGCCCGAGCACGTTTTTTCCTGCTCGGGCGCACATTTAACCCGACAAAAAAATGCGCGGATTTTTCACCGGGTATACATTTTTCGCCCGGGCGGAAATTTTTTTGATCGGGCGCATATTTTTTTTGCCAGCGCGAGCATTTTCTGCCCGACACTCTTTTTTGGCCTAGGAGCGGGTTTTTCCACACAGGCAAGCATTTTTCGCTCAAACACGCATTTGCCGCACGAGCGCGCAATTTTTGCTCAGGGGCACATTTTTTCGCCTGGACACGCATTTTCCTCCCTGGGCGCATTTTCGTCCGGGCGCACATTTTCTATCCGGACGCGCATTTTTCGTCACGACGCGCATTATATAAAGTCAAAAAACTAGAGCATTGTTAATAGCACACCCTATCTCGCTATTAGCACACTTAAAATTAAGATTTAAACCTCTATTTTACAAGTATGCTCGCACCCCATCTTTTATTTCCCGTGAAAGCAAGATCTTTAGGTTTCGCCGGCCTAGGTCGCGCTTCTTCGTCGCGCTTCTTCTTCCCCATATCGCCGGTCGCGATAAGTCCCGCTAGGTCGCAAATCGCCGGTCCCGCCTGGTATTTCTTTCTCGTTCGACTGGTCTTTCTTCCTCGTTCAACTGGTCCCGCCTGGTATTTCTTCGCCCTAGGTCGTTGTTTTACCGAACCAGAGAAGGCGTTCCGCCATTGATGTTCCGCATTTGTGTTTCTATTAGCGAGATTTTTGGCTTCTTTTTGGTTTTCACATGGCACATCCCCTCCTCGTGCTCCCCCTCCTTTCATCGCTGCCCCTTCATCCCCTGTCTGGATCGCGAACAGAGCCGCCCCAATCGTTAACCCCCTCCTCCTCCATGCTCAAGCTCTCGAAAGATGGAAACCTTGTCCTCCTTAACGCCTTTGAATTTGGTCAAACACCAACGAACACCAACGTAACCTCGAAAACCACCATAGCCGTGCTCCTCAACTCCGGGAACTTGGTTCTCCGAGATGGCTCAAACACCTCCCGTGTTCTATGGCAGAGCATTGACCACCCCGCCAACACTTGGCTTCCCGGCGGCAAAGTTGGGTTGAACATGCTCACCGGCGAGAACCAGCAGAACAAACTCCCCGGCGAGAACAAGCTCATTTTTGGGTGGTGTGCTAATAGCCAATAGGCGTGGATGAGGTGTGCTACTATCGCAGGGTTGCTATTAGCGAGATGAGGTGTGCTATTAACAATGCTCAAAAACTATTATTAAGAAGTTATTCCAAACAGAAAATGTAAAAGATTTTTTTAAAAAGTACTTAAAATGAAGATTTTCTAAACAGTCCACAACTTTTTCAAAACAGCTTTTTCAAAACAACTTTTTGGACAGCTCTAATGCCACCATTGATATCTCACCGTCACTTTTTTCACAGGCACCACAGTGCCAAACAAACCCTCAGTGTTAGATGAATAAATAAGTGATCAAGCTAATTGTGAAAAACAAGAATATTAATAACTGTAAAACACAGGAAGAACATATGAGATATTGACAGTTTGAATCATCCCTCATACAAAATACCCTTCAAAACAAAGGTAAAAGATGCAGTTAAATAAATAAGATCAATATAATAGAGGATGACAAAAAATTACATGAACAAGAATTATTGAATTCTCAGTTGACTGCAACTGAAACTTCACCACAGTTATACAACAGAGCAACAAATCATTGGGCGCATAGAGCGCAATAATTTGCCGTGTTTTAGAAATCTTAACACAAGGTTAATGTTCACGAGGAATTAGATAACAAAACCAATCGAAGGATCTCATTGCTGCGGTTAATGTGTTCGTTTATCCATGACAGATGTTCCCGCTAGCTTTTTCTACATTCACGCAAGGTTTAAGCTGTATTTGCAGAACAAGTAAACTATGCGCTCGCAGCGTCATTTTGATGGATCTAAATACCAAAGACTGGTAGAGCAAACTTCACAAATGAATAGCAAAGTGCACCTGTGAACACATAACTATCGAGTCGATCAAGAACACCTCCTGCAACCATGGAATCACGCATTAGCTTTAGCCCTGCGATTTCTTCTATAAAAGTAGTAACTTCCTGCAATCTACGTCGTGCATTCGTATTTTCATACAAACAAGATCAGAAACCCTGTTTTTGAGGTGATATTGGGTACTGGGGTTCTAGAAACGAGGATTTCCGAAGTTCTATCAAGCCATTTGATGCCTTACAAAAAACAATGACTGAAACTATTCAGGAGTTCTCAAAAAGAGGATAGTTGAAGGTAGTTTTAAAGCCATTCGAAAAACTTCTCACCTGGTTCATTTCTTCAACCTCTAATCTGTTCCAAGTGAATAGTTTGTTATAAAAGATGTTTTCTGTTTACATATAAAGTACAATGATGCAAAGTGGAAACTGCTTTGATTTTTAGTGCTGTTTTTTCTTTGATCAAATGGCCTGGATCATTACTGTTGGAAGGAATAAAAATAAACTATTGGTGATCAGACCAGGTAATTTTGGGAGGGATATGCAGTTAGCTACCTTCAAATACATTTGGTTAGCTACTTTGGCCTTGCTGAAACATATATTATGTTGGAGCAAAGAACTCGGCTCGCAAAATTCGGATTGTGTAATGGCCAACTGTTACTAGTTCACCAACACAAGACACAAGGCAAACTAGAAGAAAAATGTGATTGTGCTACAACTAGGAGACCCCACCACATACCCAGGAGTGTGCGAGAACTCTCCCTCGCTGACTAAATGATGTGCTAGGTTTTGGGGGAGAAAGACATGCTCAAGCTAAGAACATGCAATTTCAAATAGCTTTGGGTGAGTACGCTTGTGAGTTGTTAGCACTATCTATCCCTTTCGAAAGGGGTCGTATTTATAAGCAACTGCAAGAGAGGGGGGTACCATGTTGTCATACACCCCTATGCGAGGCCCATCGGGTCGTTGGCGAGGTCCTGCGAGTTTAACCAGTAAACCAGCGAGGTAGCTGGGAGGTGTCCGCGAGTTCCGCCCATGGGTCCCATCGGGTTGTCCAGTCTAGCTTGGTCTTCTTCTTCTGGATCTCGACGAATACAAATCGTACACAATCTCCACTTTTTTGAGCTCGGCATAGGATCGAAAAAACTGTCTGAGAATTCGGCAAGGGGGCTGATCTTCTATAAATACAGAGTTCATACCCCTTTGATGTCTACGCTTCTGAACTCCTCGAGATGGATTTCAAGAATCTTACTAATGACGTCAGAGACTTCTGGGTGCCACCGCGGATGGCGAGGTATGCCGAAAGGATAAGAAGAAAGAAAAATCCTCTCCCGAGAGTCTTTTGGGAAGTAATCCGAGCAAAAGCAAGGGCGAGGCGGAGAGGATAAAAAGGCCCGGCCCCCAATACCTCGTGCCGACAGCACTGACCAACAATGCTGCGAGAAGCGCGACGAAAGCGAAGATTATACATGATTAGGTAATTTCTGAATGTCAAACCTTTATTTCCAAACTGCTTAGTGACGTGCGACCTCCTACTCAGATACTAGAGCAGGCGGGCCTGAATGAAATTGTTGACATGACTGGGCCGAGCTTCTCTCTCGGGCAGGACGAGGTGGTGATGTTCGGCCAAGGGTCTAACGAGCTCGAAAACTCCATCGCGAAATAAGCTAAAGAGTCGATTTTGATGAATCTTAACTTCGTTGTCACAAGCTGATTAATGCTTTCCTTTGCAAGGATCTCAAAAAAGTATCTGAACCACCAACGCCGCACGAAGACGGTATGGGTTCAACCCCGTCGAAGAAGCCAAAGACTGCTTTGTTCTTCGAGGCTTCGTTGATATGACAGCCTATCATTCCGATCCAACAGATTTCGCAAGGTGAGGTGTCTCCTCCATTTGTGTCATTTGCAAAGGACTCGTTGCGACCCTAGGAAGGAAAGGACATGGCCAGTGAGATGTCACGCAACTCGCACAAACCCATTAGGCTCTTGGAATGACGCCTAATTTTGTCCCGTTATGAGGAACAAGCTAAGTCATTTCTTTCTTGAGCTGCTGGTGATTACTCGGGCGACTTGCCCGGAGTCAGTGAGGAGCCTGCCCGGAGTCAGTGAGGAGTGGTCGAAAGTTTTGCTGCCACTGCCTCCGTTGGGTAGGTAAACCTACGATCACATCATCGCTTCTGCAATCTGCAATCTGGTTGTGGTCGACGATCTCGAGAACCGCCTAGTCGCCTTCGCTGCTGACATTGACACAAGGTTGAAGGTTCTTGAGCTCGCCAACCTAGGGAGTCGTGTTATTGCGTTGAAGATTCGGATGGCGTTGGTGTAGGGATACGAGACACTACTGGTGGTTTCCGAGGAGCGCAATTACGAGATCGCTGGCTTGGGGGGTCAATATTTGTGAGCTAGAGTTACGCCTCAACTTCATCGTTGTCGAATTCCGAGGTGTCTCGCGCGCTGCTGATCCGCTTCGGAGCAAGTGCATGTGATAGAGTTCGTCCATCAGGGCGAGCTCCATCTTGTGCATGCAGCGTCTGTTTTCCAGTCCCCCAACCAGCTTGGGATGGACGGCTCACCATGCCCTGAACCCACGAAGCGGCCCCTTTCTGTAATCAATTTTCTGAATCTACGATTTGAAAGCATGTAAAAATATTTTTTAAGATTTGTAGAAGCTGATTATTATTTAGGCGAGTCTGATAGACATGTTTTAATATTCTCTATGGGAGTTTACGAACAACTTCTCAAGTTTACTTTGTATGCTCACGTTAAATGCTTCTCTTCGCAGGTACTTGCGATGTGTGATGTAGTTCGACAAGGAAATGTAATAACAGTATATTTCACGAGCTAACCATTGAAAACAACGTTAGCGTTGTGGTTTGATGAATGTGAGATGATCATTGAGTGCGGGGTGGTTGGCGAGGTGCCTGATGCTTGAGGTTCCCACCTTCGCCTATCTTTTTTATGATCTGCCTACGTGAGTGAGTCTCTTTCCGGATCGCCACTATGAATATCTATCTAACGTGCTTTCACCCGCTTGTGACTCCTTTCCAGCTCCCACAGTCGATGTTAGCGAGCTGGAATCATTCAGGGAGAGATTTCTCCCTGCGGATTATGTGCTAAGGGGCCTTGTTGGTGACAAGCGAAGGAGAACTCGCAGTACGAAGATCTCACATTCTCCTTGGAGCATTTCTCCTATGGCATGCGGCCTCCCATCTAACCCTAAGTGGAGGATGTTTTTCACCATTTTGGGTTGGTGCCTCCACGCGTGCCCATTTTGGGTTGGCGATGATTTCGTTCGCGACCTTCCTCTAAGAATCATTGTGAGCATCAAGAGGACGTCGGCACGCGAGGAGGCATACGTGCGATCCATGGCGGGGTCAGCCTACAAGTCTCTCAGAAGGAGAAACTACACATGGTTTATAAGAGAGATCTCCTCCACCTCGCGAGTTGCCCCTCTAGTTGGCGATATAGTATTCTCCACTCTTGTGCGAGGAAGTGGATGTTGACATATCGGAGCTCGCTCCAAATTGCATTTTTTTGAATTTTTTTTGTACGAGTCCGTTTGGCAACCTGTAACATATAATTGAATTTTTTTAATAAAATGTAAAGTTTTTTCTTACTTCTATATGTCTCATTCTTTGCACGTCGTTTGGCCTTATAGGCTCGGTGTGGGATGAGGTCTCCCGTCGTGACACTTAGTCTCTATAGGCTTGCTGCGGAAAAAGATCGTTGTCATGACTCTTAGGCTCTTTAGGCTCGATGCGGAAGGAAGTTGTTAGTCTTAGACAACGAGGGGCAAGGTATCATGTCGTCACACTCCCGTCTATCGCCTGTCTGGGAGGCCCCTGACGAGGTGGATTACAACGAGTTGTGAGCCGCATCGGTCGTACCAAGACTGGATTTAGAATCGACACTTCCGATTACATGTCTACGAGACCCATGGAAAAATGGATAGGCGAGATATTAGTCGTATCGACATTATCAAAGGCATGACTTGGGATCGACACTCACCAGGCTATCGCATGTTCGCGGGGGCCCCTAGCAAATGTGGATACACAAGTTGTGAGTGGCGTCGACAGTATGAGATGGATACATGAGTTGTGAGACGCGTCGATGGTGTCAAGAACGAATTTAGGATTGATACTCTCCTAGCTATCACATGTTCGTGAAGCCCTTGGCGAGATGAATAGGCAAGCTAAAACATTATTTTAAAAAGTTTCAACTCGACAGAGCTCTTTAGAATGTTCTTCCCTCTCCATCTCCTAGTAACCTGACAATAATCAGAACGACTCAAACACCCAAGGGGTAGGAAACCAAAGTGCATGTGGGGAGCTGATCTCGTTCGGTCATGCAGAGGCTTGGATTTAGAGGCATGCACCCTGGGACGTCGATCGTTCATATGATTAAAAGATTGCAAGGGAGTTGGTGTAGAGTCTAATGTCCTAGATAAAGTTCTGGAGGAGAGTCGTCCCGACTTCGGGGATGCTTGCATGCTCTTTAGGGATAAACAACCAATGATCATGGGGGAGCTGATCTCGGATGAACATGTTGAGACTTGTTGTCTACCCAAATTTCCACGGCCCCCTCTTATTTGGAAATTCAAAGTCATACTCACCAACACCTTAGGCGCCCTCACAACATCTCTGAAGTAGGTCAAAGCTCAGAACTCCTGCAAACACTCGTGCAATGCCTTGGAGCTCTCTTATATTCTCGGGATATTACAGTTCTCTCCAACACTCAGCTCATTTCACATTCACATTATTGCTCTCATGGGTGCTCCTTCCGTTCTTGCAAACGATTTGCTTTATACTCCAAAACCTTAGGCTACTATAAGTCCTGCTTGTATTTAATTAACTTATTTTCTTTATCTGACCATCTGGGAAAATCTCTTTTCCATGGAACAGCCAGCGAGTAGGACTCCTACTAGCATAAATATGAGGTGAACAATACTTCCGAGAGGGGGGGGGGGGGGGGGGGGGGGGGGGGGCACTTACGTCTGACCTACGAACTCGGCTGGCACTTGCGTCTCCGAAATAGCGTTCACAATCTCCAATTTGCAATCAAACTTTTGATCAATAAAATCACACACGACTAAAGGTTCGCATTGTGCGAAGCTTCGTCTCTCCGTCGTTGACTCTCTCGCGCGCCTAACCATTCGTGACTCAAAGTAACCTTCAGCCGACAATACCCCCGATTTCTTTCTTTTAGCATATCGAGTGGGGACTAGGACATTTTTTGTCCGAACATGTGACATTCAGATCTCCGGTTGACGAAAGACAAAGTACTCACTCAAATGAGAGGCGAGTACTACAATGTGGCTGTAGTTGCCGGGCCTCCGTGAGAACTACACTTCGACGAAGTCACTGACCCTGTTAAGGAGGAAGAGTTCTCTCTTTTTACAGATGCAATCCGTAAGGAATCTATCTCAGTTAAATTTAGAGAACCTCATCTCTCCAAGTTCACATGGAAAGAAGATCCAGTGATTCATCTGCAGGCTTTCAAATCTATTATTTCATTACGGAACCATTTTGATGGTATCCACTGCAAACTGCTCTCTATGCTCTTCAATGGAAATGATAGAGATTGGTTTTATAAGCTACCTCCTCAGTCCATCGGCTCTTTTGGAGAGCTTCAGAGGAAAATTCTCCCGAGGTTTGCAACATCAAGTAAACGAACGAGTGGGCCTAAAGCACACTCTTCCAGATCACATACTGAGTGGCTGAGACTCTTAGTCATTATGTTGACAGATTCCAAGAGGAGATCCTTGGAATTCATGATATAGACCCAACGATGTATCTGGTCTCCTTCCTTCATTTGTGGTATTCAAGTGGGGTCTTCAAGTTTGAATTAAGCCAAAGGCCATATGGGGAGTTTATCAACATGGCGAAACATTTCATCGAGGGAGAGACGACCAACCCTGGGTACGTCTCTTCCCTCACTCAACATGTGGAAAGGTAGTACGGGGAGAGTTCCATCGCACCATCCGACAACCCGTCGGACATCCCCATCGGGTTCCCAAACATCGTTCTGAATTCATCCCTTCGGTGCCTCAACAAGGGAGAAGCTTTCATCACCAACGACCACTTCCACCTCGCCATTTTAAGCAAATGAGAGAACCACGACCTCATTTTACCCTTCGGAACAGTTCAGGGAGATCTATACCGCTCCTCCTGGCACTCCAAGATACTACGGCAATTAAGAGTACACCAACCTCATTCTACCTATGGAGGAAGCAGTCCAACTTATCGAGAAACAATCAAGTTTCAAGAGACCTCCTCTCGAGGCCGATTATGGTAATCGTAACAAGTAGCTCTTCTGTGAGTTCCATAAGGACATCGGGCATACAGATAGTTGTCGAGCTCGCCAAGATTTGATAGAAAGAATGTAAAGGCGAAAAAATTATGAGAATACATAATCCGCAAAACTAAAGACAAGTCGACATCCACTAAGGGCAAGGAAGTAGCCGAAGTGCATTTCTCACAGCAGTGGGAATGCACTGAACAGGAAGATGTTGGTCTCCTTGGCAACATGTGAATGCATAGAGCAAAATGGCTTTGGCCTCTTAGGTCAAATTGAATGCATTCACGGAGAAGCTGGCCTCGAATCTTCCAAGAAGGCTAGTGTGAGGGCAAGTCTACCAGCGAGAGGTTGCCTCCACCTCTCAGATCGCTCCACTTTGGGGAGGCATCATCTTCAATGAAGATCTCCCTAAAACTGTCAACCCCTTCAACGATGTTCTGGCAATCAAGACAGTTCTTGAAAACTATTCGATGTGTCGGATCCTTATTGACACTGATAGTTTTGTTAATGTGCTCTTTAAACCTGCCTTTGAGGTTATGAACATTGAAAAATATGTTACAAGCTTGTGAAGGACCTCTTTTCGGTTCGCCAGGGAAAGAGGAGATCAAAGGAAGTGTCACCCTCTGTCGCTATGTGCGAAGTGACTTGTAAAGGGACGTTCGTTCTGGTAGATGCTCCTAATAGCCACAACGCTACTTTCGGCCGACCTCTCGTGAATGAGTATCAAGTCATCGTCTCCACTTACCAAGTGCTGAAATTTGGCATGGGAGCCAAACAGTTCAGGGTCAAAAGTGACCCCCCAGATTGCTTGAGAATGCTACGTGAGCTTTGTCAATATAGTAGGAAAGCGGCATTCTTCCAAAGAACAAACTATTATAGACAACAAGGGTCTGACCAAGAGTCTGATGGGAGGTCGAGGTTACTATGAAAGGAGTCAAGAAGAAGATAGACAGAACTGGAGACAAGGAAGAAGTATTCTCCATCAATACTAAGGTTGAAGCTATATAAGAACTCCTGATCCAGCGTCTTGTTATGGGCTGCTCATTCACGGGAGTCTCCCCCCCCCCAGTTGAGCCACATAACAGGGTCGCCACCCATCCACCCCAACCCCTCTCCGCACGTGTCGGCTCAGTTGGTGATAGGAGCAAGCGTTAAGTGATTCTATCAAGGAGGTCTGGGGATCGAGCCCCGTCCTCAACAACCGCCGGGCTGAAAACACGTGCGGAAAGGGGTTGGGGTAGATGGGTCGCGGCCCTGTTATGTGGTTCGACCGGCGGGGAGAAGCCCATGAATGAGCGGCCCATAATACGTCTCCTCAACCTCTTCAATGTCTCTAGTTGAGCAACAAAATAGACTATCTTGATAAAATCTATCAGAGGGAAAAGTATGAAACTTCCTGAAGGAAAATTTTATTGAAGATTTTTTCTTTTTATAATAAAGGGGTATTTAGCACTATAATGGTGAGAGTTCTATCGAATAAATAGAGAATTAATAATTTTCACCAAGAAGTTAACGGAGCTTTCCCTATGGATCTTTATTTTCCAGCTCGAATAAATCCCATAGTCGATTCAGGTAAGACAATTTGTGGATGGAGATATAGTGACAAAGAAGGTCGATACCACTACACTGATGAACTCAATCTGGGTACTTGATCCTAATTAGGTAAAGGTCACCAATTGCCACAATAACATCAAAAACCCACAGTTGGTGTAAGACCACGAGGAATTGTTCGCGAATATACAGTGGCTGACCTGATCCAATATCATGCAATGATCTTTAGATTATGCGATTTGACTCTCACAGACACCTCTCGCACCTCATTGCCATATCGATTGTTATAAAATCCACTATCATTACTCTTGCTGGAATTATTTGCAACTTGTATACGTGGTATGTTGATCTAACAAACGTGATCGCTCAGCACTATCACGCATCAGTAGAGTACTCATCAACATTAGAAACCTCTTTCTAAGGACAAGCTATGCACTCATATTTTCATGACCAGATCGTGATTGTTTCTAACAGATGTCTTATGCCCAACTAGGTGTCCTATAGCTGTAAGTATTAAAGAGTTTTATAAGTGAATTTGAGAAACACTTTTCCAAGTTATTTTCACGTCGTAAACCCCGCGGTCACTAATCATATATTTTCGAGCAAAAAATTATTAGCCCTAACTTATTTCCTCTTTTTTGCGAGAGCCATTCCTAAATATTAGGAAGTCGCAGACATTTGCCGAAGATATTGATGTATGCTCAGATAAGCTCTCGCAAACACATTCAACCCAAAAACAAAATAGACAATGCATGAGTAAGTGGTAGGCTACAAATATGACCATTCCTTTTATTGCTATTAAATATGTTACAGTCGTAAAAGTAATTGTGTTAACAACATCCACAAAATCACAAAAAAACACATGTACCCGCATATTGTTAATGAGGCGTCACTAAAAATGTGGAAACTACGTATTGCTTCCATAGGGATTGAGGGTGCAAATTGTAATATTGAAAAGGGCATTCAGGACCAAGGAAGAGTAAATAATTTCGTAGTCAACTTAAAATGTATAAAAGGATTATTACCATGCCCAGGTATCAGGGATCCGGAGTCTTTCACACCAGCATCGCGTTTGATCAATGACTCGGTGAGATCTCCAAAAAGAGAACTAATGAATATCAAGATTCCAAAAGCTGAAGCACTGAATTTGAGGCAATAAGTTAAAAAGTTGATCCAATCATCCAACTAATATTTCTGAAGGAAATATAAATCAACATTATGACATGTTTAGTTGCTTAAAATAGGTAATTTGTTAAATAAATGGTAAAAAATCATTACTTTTCATAACATGATTTCTTCTTAAGAGATACCAAATGAGTACTGATCTGAAATATATGCTTAAGTGAATCTAATATAAAAACATTTGAACATATCCCTGCTCTGGAGAAATCAGAAAAAGAAGTTATAGAAATTTCCAAGCGCTGCATAAACAAAAAAAACTACAGTAAGCAAAATACTAAAACAGAACATAAGCTCTCTTTTTTCTTCATAGTAGCTTATTGTACCATAAATCTATATGTTAAACAGTCCCTTTGCAAAATAACAGCACAAGTATGGACTATTATATTTTCTAAAAGCCAGTCTATTGTATACAGAACTGTGGATTTATTGTCAACAAGTTGACTGCCACAAAATCCCTATTGCAGAATTTAACAGGTTTGATACATGCTTAACTTTTTAGCCATTTTGACAACATGAAAGCATCTACCAAAAACAAAGTCCTTTACTTTTCTTTGAACAGATATAAAACCATCAACTATAATAATGTGTTGTTCAATCAGAAAATTTATAGGTTTTGCAAAATGAAATCTTAAAACAAGAGACGAGAAGAGAATCATAATGTCAAAATGAAATAATGTACTATAAACTATAACCATAATGAAAGAACGTCCTAGAAAATATACTAAGGGCATGTTTGGCACGCCGTTGGGACTCCGGCACGGCGGCAGACGGAGGCGGGACGGAAGCATTTTTGTCACCTCCAAAAATATGAGTGGACTCTGATCGCGGTTGATCAAGTCAGAAAAATCTCCTTTAGACAGATCAAAATCCAGACACATACCAAGGAAAGCAGTGGTCGACATATCAGGGACATACTCTTCACCCAAATCAGCAGTCCTCAATCCGGCTGGGGCAAATTTGGATTATCTATTATATTCACAAGCGAGGAAATCACAGGAGTATGCGCTGTGAGTACTACATTAGAGCTCGCGTGCCCATGCTTCAAGGTCTTCTCTGACTTCTTCCTCGGAGAAGATCTAGTCTTCGCAAGTTGTCTCACAAGGAAATAAGAGCTTCATTCCCAGAGATCGCCATCTGTTTCAAAGGGCAATAACAGCTATAGGAGAATGACTACCGTTTTTGAAATGATCCTTCCAAAAACAGCCCCTGGGATATTTATAGAATGGCGAGCATTAAAAGCAGGTAGCAGTATCCGCGGATAATCTAAATTTTTTTGAAGTTCTCGCAAACTTAAAAAATGTGGAGATTCTGTTTACCCGGAATATAGCGACCGCGAAATCAACCTACAAGCTTTTCTTCTTCAGCATGGGTGGACTGCCCAAACGAGTCCGCACACACTTCAGTCTCCAGTAATAGCACGCGCGAACACTACTAGCGTGTTCGCCCAGTCTCTCCTGATCTCACTATAATGGCTCTTGTCGTATGCATCTTTTTTACCCCTGCCCTTTGCTCCTATACTTGGGAAGTTTTTTCTCTTGAGCCTGCCCGCTCGAGCGGCTCCCTACTAGTATAAATAGGGGTGAACAATACCAAGGAGGGGACAGAGAAAAATTCGCCAAGCTGTCCGCAGATTTTGGCGAACTAATTTTTGTATCTTCCTGAGTACTCGCGAGCTCCTCTTTACTATAGCATTTTTTGGATACAAATCTTGTAATCGTGAATTCAGTTAATAAAATCACGCACAACTAAAGGTTCGTGTTGTACAACACTTGGCATCTCCGTCTGCGACATCTCTTTTCTTACCCTATCATTCGTAGCCCGGAGTAATCTTTCACCCACAGCACCCCCAAAGTCATCCCACTTCCCTTGGTGTGTAGTTTGAGGCATTTTCAGCCCCAACAAACTTCATCACATTATTTATACTGAACTATATATGAACTTAAGTTTCTTCACTTTGTAAAAATCTCATTAGAATTTTCACTCCAAGATTTTATCTCATTAATATTCCGGCACTTAAAAAATTCTAGAAATTTTATGAGAATCCTCTCTTTAGAAATTTCTCTTTCTCCCAAGAGTTCTATTTCATTAGGATTTTCGTAGTAAAAGATTTTTGTCTAGAAATTACTTCAGTGGAAATCTTATTAAAATTCTCTGTCGAGAAATCTCTCTCAATGACTTTATCTTGTCAGGACACTCACCCTCAAATATTTTCTCATTATAAATTTTCGCTCTAGAATGTTTCTTTATAAATCACACTAGAATTCTCTCTAGAAAATATATTTCTCAAAGGTTCTATTTAAATATGTTCAATTTAAATAAGTTTATCGATCTTGAGAAGGCTTATGATAGAGTTCTAAGAGAGGTCGTATGAAGAGTCTTAGAAAAGAAAGGTGTAAATGTATCATGCATTGACGTACTCAAAGACAGGTATACAAATTCAGTGACGAGGGTGAGGACATCTGGATTATTAACACAGGAATTCCCTATCATTTTTGCTTACATCAAAGGTCATCTTTAGGCCCTTGTCTTAGATGAGCTCACCGTACATATCCAACAAGCAATACTTTGCAGATGATATTATTTTGGTCGATGAGACGTGCGCGGGTGTAAACGCGCAACTTGAATCTTGGCGAGACACTTTAGAAAATGGTGTAGATAAAGATGTGATACATACAAGCAGGTTGGTAGTGTAACAACCCTTATTAATAATAATAATAATAGACATTTTAAATCCTCTCCCCTCTTTATTTCCCTGTCTAACCGCAGCCCATCTCCTTTCTCCCCCCAATTAAACCCCCCCTCCCGGTCTAAGACCCCCGCAAACCGCAAGCCGCACTGCTAGGGCTCCCGACTCCCGCTCCCGCACGCGTCTCCCGCTCGCTGGATCGCAAGCCGCAGCGCAAGCGTCGTCCCCTTCTCCTCCTGCCGGCGCCACCGCCGCCTGCTCTGCCTCCTACCGACATCTGCGCCTCCTCGTTCCCTTCTCCTGGCCGACGGAAGCAGCCCTTCTCCTCCAAGGATCGACAGCAGGCTACCCTTGTCCTTCTTCCCTCTTCTGGACGCCGGCAGCAGCAAGGAGCCCCTTCTGCGCCTCCTTCTTCCCCTCTTCTGGACGCCGGCAACAGCAAGGAGTTTTTCCTCCTCCTCCAAAGAGGTCGACAGCCCCTCTTCCTCTCCGTTTCGGCCGGAGGATTTCAAGGGGACTCCTAGGGTTTCGCTTGAAACCCCTCCTCGTGGATTTTGAGCCCAGATCTGGTCTCCTTGGGTGAGAAACTCCTCCAATCTCATTGTTTCATATTTACCCTAAATTATTATGATAATTTTGATAATTTTCGCGCCCCAAATTAATGTGATTACATGGATTCATCTCGTGTTCGTCGTATAATCGCCTAATCCCGTATTTGTTTGTGTTTCCGGTACCGCTCGTCGAATCTAGTGGTGGAACCTCTCTAAAACCCTTTCCGATTTAGGGTCTCCGTCGCCTAAGCGCTGCAAAATCTCTGATTTGCTCGTGGTAGCCTCTTCTCCCCTCACTCTTGAGGGAGGTAAATTTGCTAACCCTTCACGTTTAGGCTTGTTAAGTGAATTACTTGTGTTGGTGTATTTTCCCGTTACGTCAAATTCATGGTCCCTGAACAGGTTAAATACGGACCTTGAGTGTTGCTTGCGCCGCTTAGCCGCCGCCATCTTTTTGTTTGTTTCGGCTTCACCTTAAGGCAAGTGGAGAATTCCCTCCCGCTTGCAAACTAAGAATTTTAAGTTCTTTTCACATGTATTTAAGTTATTAACTGTAACTAACAATGCGAGGATCATCGCTCGTAAGCATGTCGTGTTATGATAGTAGTCTCCACGGAAAAATCATGAATCACTTAGGTCCTGAGTGTCATAAGCAAATCTTGGAAACTAGGGTTTAGGTGGTGCATCGTCTTGTTTGCATGGTCACGGTAAGCAGGAAATACTCTTATTCTAGTAAGACTTACACTTGGACTTGAGTGTGAACCATGCGCACCCACTATAAACACCTACGCATTTCATCGATTACAACTTATGTCGTTGCAAAATAAATGTTTAGGCTATACTCCGGAGTAGGCTAATAATTTCAGATAGTTCTGCTTGTTTCAGCTACTTACTTGTTTCGCTAGCTTGCTTCAGGATTTAATTGGTACTTTAGAATTACTTCTGCACGTACTTAAATATATAGCCCGTTTACTATTATTTTCTTGTTCTGAGGCATTTTCTTTCTGTTTGAATTTGCCTTAGGGTTCTGACTGCGTCGTCTGCTCCCTGAGTTTTCTTCGTTCAGCTGCAGCTTTGCTTGGAGGTTTTATTTTGATTACTGTATCAGCAGGTTCTATGTATTTTGTTTCAATTACTATTGGATTTACTTTTCATGTATTAGTATTGTCAGCCATTTTCTCATGTATTGTGGACAACTCCTAGGATGTTTTGATGTATCAGATCATTTTAATTATGACATTTTACTATTGTGACTTGTTGCATCTTCATCGTTTCAGCATTGTGTGTGACATTTGATTCTATTATAAATGCATGAGTATCAACCTTTCATTGCGGCTTCCGCATATTTATAAAATATACAAAATACTTTTCAAAGTAACAAATTCTAAACCATTGTAGTATTTCTGTTTCAGTCTTAGCAGGCATGGGTTCCTTTCCACCCATGCCTGTGGCATCACGGCCCGCCCGCAGCGCGCTCTGACCCTTGTCGAGACGGGTCGTGACAGGTAGAAATGAAGAGACGTGTATGGGATCTTATTTTATTGTAAAGTACCGTTAAAACTTAAAGGCAGATTTTACCGCACTGCAATTAGACCAGTGATGCTCTGCAGTTATGAGTGTTGAGCAGTGAATTGTGTACATGAGCAAAAAATGGGAGTTGCGGAGATGAGAATGCTTAGGTGGATGGGTGGACACATGAGACTGGATAAAATTAGAAATGAATGTATCAGGGATAAGACGGGAGTGGCGCCAATTATAGAGAAGATGTGAGAAGTTTGGGCACGTACAAAAGAAACCATTAGATGCACATGTTAGGCGTTGTGAGAGTTTAGCCACTAGGCATGTTAAACGGGGGAGGGGTAGACCAAAAAAGACTTGGAATGAACCTATAAGGAAAGATATGATGTAATTAGGCATTAGTGAAATTATGACTAAAGATAGGGCGCAATGGCGACAATCATTGCAACAACGGATCCAGATAGCCGACCCCACTATGGTGGGTAAAGGCTAGAGTGTTGTTCTTGTATCAGAAAATATTTTTATCTAGATATTTATCTCTCAAAGATTATATCTCACTTGGACTCTAATACGAACAAGAAGGAGAATGCTTGAATTAATGAAGAACGGATACAATCCGGAGCAAGCTCCGGCCAACTCTTGGAGGCTGGTTCCTCCAAGGAGCCTTTTCTCAAATGAGAGCCCAAATCCCTAATGATCCAAAGATGCCCTAACTCCCCAAAACCACCTCCTTATATAAGGAGGGGGGGCTCACATCAAACTAAAACATTTAAAGAAGAGCAATAATAAAAAAAGAGGCGTGTGCGCGTAACAGACTCTATCACTTAAGATTTTGTTTTCCCTCTATAGTAGTTTTCTCAAAAAAAATTCAAAAAAATGTAATTAAGATTATCTATGTGGAAATCTGCATCTCAACAAAATTCTTACTTCACAAGATTTTACAAGCCGACAGAATTACTCAATTCCTTCCTTCCAAGATAATAGTTGAGAAATTGAATTTGTAGTCCAATTTCAATCCTCACAAAACTGAATGAAATTCTAATTCCAGATTTAATTACGCAACTGAAATGGTGGTATTGGAATTAAGCCTCTCAATTTCATTTTCTAAAGCTCAGTTCCTTCCAACAAAATGAGCGTACTTTCCACAAATCTCATTAGGTATCTCATATGAACCTCAAAGCATTGCTTTAATTCATCATCGACTTGGATAACTCCACGTAACTAATTTTAAACTAAATTTATAATAGACACCATTATTATTTACTATGCTCTTCCATAAGTTTTTTTTAACTCTCATTTAATGCTTTCTCAAGATAACATTCTCATCTTCCATAGAAAATCAATAATATAGCACCAACATACACAATTACAATGAAACCAAATACAGATAACAGTTGAGTTTATTAGTGTTAGTATATTTATGTATGAGTGAGTTTAGTCTCACATCGTGTAAGCGAGTTAATGTGTCTATGTAAGTCCTATATATTGCCCCTATGAGGAAGAATAAGATTGCACCATTATATTTCCATTTAATCTTTCTACTTGGTATTAGAGGGAAGTCGACTCTGGGAAATTTTTCGTCGCCCTAATTTGTTGCGACCTAAAGTTCTCAGCCTTCCTCTCGATTCCGTAAGCTTCTGCCTCTCCCATTTCGTTCCCGTCGACCGCGCCTTCTAGGCGCTAGCGCCGGTAATGCACCTCTTCCCCCGCTCCCGTCGACGGAATCATCGTCTGATTCCGAATACGGGAGCGGATCCCGTGTCCATCGACGATATCGATCACGTCAACTCTGTGTGATGCTGCCATCGTCGACTCCGTCCCATGCGCTATGCGTTATCCGCGACGAAAGTTGTTGCTTGGCTGCGCATCTCCCCGGAAGGCTTCTTCCGCGGTTGCGGCTTCTGCGCCTCTTCATTCTGCGGCTTCGGCTCTGCTGCTTATGCCTGATTCAGCCTGCTGCTCTCCTTTCAATCCCGACTGCAGATCGAGCTTCCTTTCGGTTGCTGCTCTCGTCATCTTCGACGGTGCTTCTCCTCTGCCAACATTGTTTCTCCTCCGCTGATCTGATCGTGCTTCTCTTGCTACTGCCTCCATGGATCTCTCTAGCTGCAGTTTTTTTGTTTTTTTTTATGCTTTTTTATATTTGCTTAGTAGTTAATGTTGGTTTTGTCTTGTCTTCTAGCCTTCTTGCACGTGTGTTTCAAGTGAGGTGGAGTGTTTGGGATGAGGGCGACCCAGATGATCTTTTCCGTTGTTCTTCTTTGTCCCACACGACCTCTAGGCTTATGTCGTGTGTTGTTTGTCTCCCCAAGTTTTTTCCTTGATGATTGGTAGGTGGTATGGTCTTTGGTGGTTATCTTTTTCCCTTTCTCCCTTATCCCCGTGGTCTCGTAGATTCATGTGTGGTGTTATCCCAGTGGTCTCGTAGATTCGTGTGTGTGGTGTTATCCTCGCGGTCTCGTAGATTTGTGTGTGTGTTATCCCTGCGGTCTCGTAGATTCGTGTGTGGTGTTATCCCCGCGATCTTGTAGATTCGTGTGTGGTGTTATCCCCGCGGTCTCGTAGATTCGTGTGTGTGGTCCCCGCGGTTTCGTAGATTCGTGCGTGTGGTTTCCTCTCTGTCTATCTTGTCCGATTTGTCTACCACTTTTTTACCATTTCTTTTATGATGTCCAAGTTGAAGGTTCCCCCTACAGCTTGAGGGGGAGAATTGAGTTTATTAGTATTAGTATATTTATGTATGAGTGGGTTTAGTCTCACATCGTGTATGTGAGTTAATGTGTCTATGTAAGTCATATATATTGCCCCTGTGAGGAAGAATAAGATTGCGACATTATATTTTCCTTTCATCTTTCTACTATAACTGCAACAAATACTGATCAAATTACAGCCAAATTCAATCAGACTGCAATGAAGGATACCATAGCAAAATCACTCAAGTTAGAAAAACAAATATGCTTACAGAATGATGTAAGATGTAATAATGGACAATGCACAGTACACATTACACTAATCTTCAGAAATTACTTAATATAAAAAATATTAGGAAAATTTATTGTTCTCCTCAAAGGAATAAAAATATATCATATCTCTATAATTTTGTGTTTATAAAAACAAAAACTTGCCGCCATGCTAGTAAAAGTTTGTCAGTACCTGTAGGTGATTATCAATCAGAGATTATTCTGCGAGTTTTTACCTTAATAAAGATGAAGGCCATGATAAAATCCGTGATAGAGTAATTGCAACACCTAAACAACCAATTAAACCAGTAAAAGCTCCCTCAAATGTCTTCTTTGGGCTGATACTAGTCAATGGTGTCCGACCAAATGCCTGAAAAGTATACTCAAACTCATTCATTCAATTTACAAATAATCAGGCATTAAAAATTCAAAATGAATAAAGAACAAAAAAATTCAGACTAAAAGAAACAGACAAGCCACGGTACTTTTTCATTTAATATATGAATCAGGGGAATTTTCTTATTTATCCCACAATGATTAATGATAATAAGCCTATGTCTGAATGCTCAAATGTCAATCAAAATCTGGATCCATTTCATTATGCATTGCACAGTACTATAGATCGTTGCACCTTAATTGCATTTTATACGATAACTTAGCAAGGAATCAAAAAAATAAGGCCACAACCAAACATTCAGGTTATTGACTTAGAACTCGTCACTATCAGAAAATCAAGTTTTCTTCAGCTTAAGAATTAATTAACACAAATGCAGATTAAGTTCAAGTTCCAATATCAATCTATAATTATCATAAAATATCGTAGATTACCCTTCCCCCCAGAAAAGCAAATGTATCAGCCGCAATTATGCAACTAACAGAAATAATGGTTGCTACAAGTCCAACTGTCCAATGAGCATGGCCACCAAGAAGAACTGGCCAATGTTTCCCTAAATCTGCAAATATGCATGATAAAACAAGGACATTAATAATTCCATAATACTCATTTTTTAACTATGAGCATGGCCACCAAGAAGAACTGGCCAATGTTTCCCTACATTTGCAAAAATGTACGATATAACGAGGACATTAATAATTCCATAATACTCATTTGTTAACTAAGCAAAAGCTCAAAATAACAAATTTAAATAGTCGTACTACGATGGCATATGCTTTTCTCAGATTTCATAATTATAATCGTTTAGACGTTAAAGAAAATAAGTGAAGTTTAGAACTACAAAAATATTTAGAAGAAATTGTTTAGAATTAGTAGAACAAATACAGAATATGGGATTTACAACTTAGAGAGGTAGAATGATGATAAAAGTTGGTAAATATTTTAGAAAATAAAATGATGTCCAATGTAAGAGGTATAAGTATCTTTGGCATATCGTATAGCAAGATGGGGGCATAACTTCTAGTTAAAATTTAGTGGTTCAAATAAAAAGTGTCTTAGGTGTGTTATGAGTGTTGGAATCTATGACCTAAGAGTCAATCAAAGAATTAGTATCATTGTCAACGTAATATAAACTTATAGAGTCGCTGACCTTGCAGGGTTTACTGTTTTATTATTACGCAATTGTTATTTTTGTCGCATTTCAAGTATGTTATTTGTTGGTATTTGCATATTTCATTATATGTACGGGATTTGTCCCATACTGTTACGGACATACGCGCGGAGGAGCCCGCATGGCGCATCTACACGCGCAGGAAATCGACGGCAGAATCACCCACTACCCCACGGATCATGACATGGCAGAGGCCCCTTAATAATTTCCTATTTTAAATATTTCATATTTTAATTGTTGTCTATTTTAATAGTTTCCTATTTTAATTATTTCTTATTTTACACCCCTCTTACAGTTATAAAAGAGGGTGTGGTATTTTATTTTGGCATGCTTGGATTAATCAGAAAATCAGGGTTGCTCTGTATCTTCCTCTCTTCTCTATTCTCCTCTTCTCTCCCAAACATTAGCCGTCGGCCCTTCCCCTTGCCGACCTTCTTCTCGCTCCGTAATATTTGGTCCGACCCGCCACCACGCCCGGTGCTCGCCGCCGGTGCTCGCCGCCGGTGCTTCCCTTCCGTGCGATTTTGCGAATCCATCTCCCTCGCTCGAGCGCCGTTGTAGCCGCCCTACTGCCCAGCGCATCCGTCGGATCTACCGCCCGACGTTTTTGCCCGCGCATTCAGCCGCTCTCATGGCTCCGACCCTGCGTTCTGCCGCCGAGACTCCTCCGGAGGATGCTACCGACGCCCTCACTCGCCGTTTGGAGATTCAGGAACAACTTGTCGCCTCTATGCACGTCGTTATCCTCGCTCTGCACTCCAAACTCGACGCCTTCCAAGCGTCCGCCGCCCCCACGTCCATCGGATCGGGATCGGTTTCCCCAGCCAATGACGGATCCCTCCACGGCGCCGGACCGACCATAGCGGCCGCCGGTATCACAGCCCCAACCGCACCACCCCGTCTCTCTCTCTCGTTGGACCTTCCCACTTTCTTCGGACTCGACCCCATGGGGTGGATCGCTAAGGCCGAGCAGTACTTCGACCTCAACCACACGCAAGCTTGTAGATGTCGGCCGACATGTCCGACATGTCGGCCGACATGTCATTTTTTAGGGGAAATCGCAACGTTAGCGACACAAATGAGAAAAATGGCGTTTTCCAGTATGGCGGCCGACATGTCGGACATGTCGGCCCGTTATGGCAGGTTATGGCGGGTTATGGCGGCCAGTAGAAATTAATAAGTTATTTTATTAAATTTTATAATTAAATCAGTTTTTATTATATACTTATATAGTTATACTATGTTTGCCCCTCACGACGACTCCTCATCTCCCTCGCGTCCTCCTCACGACGCTCTGGGCTCTCGTCTTCTTCGCTTGCCCTAATCTCCGCTTCTGGCTCTCGTCTTCTTCGCAGCTCTCCTTTGGTTACACTTCGACATTTTGAAATTATGCAACATTTCTTATTTATTACAAATTGATTAAACACTTGTTAGTAGTTTCATTTTCTAATATGAATTTTAGTGTATACTTCATTAAATAAAATAATTACCATCTAATTAAAAAAATATTATGATATATAATATATATATACATATAATAGTACAATCCGACATTTTGAAATGTCCCCGATATATCCCCCGCAATCCGACATCCGACATAAAAAACCCAAACCGACATGAGTCCGACATCCGACATCTGCAAGCTTGACCACACGTCGGAGTTGGACAAGGTGTCCACAGTCGTAGTGGGCCTCGATGGCTCGGCCCTCTACTGGGTCTGGTGGCTCCGCCAAACCAACCCCCACATCTCCTGGGCCGACCTCAAACAGGAGATGATTCGCCGCTACGACACGCGCTATTCGGGCTCCGCCATTGAGCGTCTTTGTGGCGTCCGTCAAACTGTCAGCCTTGACGAGTTCATCGCCCTGGTGACTCACGTGCCCGGTTTGCCACCCGACCACTACCTGGGCTTTTTCATGCAAGGGCTTCTGCCCCACATCAACTCGCGTCTTCGCACGCATCATCCGCGCACCGTCAGCGACGCGGTTGACATGGCCCGCTTGGTGAAGGCGGATATCGGCCCCCGGGTCCCTACTGGCACAGGTAACCACCCCCAGTCTCGGTCGACCTGGCGACCGCCCCACCCCCCCCGGCCCGGCTCCTCCGCGGCTACCTTCCGGGGGACCGCAGCCCAGCCAACCGCCGCCCAAGTGCATCTCCAACTCTGACTACAACGACCTTCGCAGCAAGGGCCTCTGTTTTGGCTGCCGCCAACCATATGCTTCAGGGCATGTTCTGCGACGACTACCGCGAGCTCAATAAGCCCACAATCCCCGACAAGTATCTGATTCCCGTGATATGGGATCTTTTGGATGAACTGCATGGCGCCACCTTCTTCACCAAGCTGGACCTTCGGGAAGGGTATCACCAGATCTGGGTGCGGCCAGAGGACATTTCCAAGACTGTCTTTCGGACACATGATGGGCACTACGAGTTCCTGGTCATGCCATTCAGCCTGACCAACGCGCCAGCTACCTTCCAGGCCACGATGAACGATATCTTCCGAGCGGTACTTCACCGCCACATTATTGTTTTCTTTGATGATATTTTGGTGTACAGTTCTTCGTGGTAGGATCATCTCCACCACGTCTGCCGCACACTGACCACCATCCAGCATCAACGCCTCAAGCTTCACTCGAAGAAGTGCTCCTTCGGGGTGACCGAAGTAAGCTACCTCGGACACACCATCTCGGCTCGGGGCGTCGCCATGGACGAAGACAAGATTTCAGAAGTTCTTCGCCATTGTCGGCGACTTCGACCCCGATGTCACATTGGAGGATTTCGAGGCTCTGGAGGTCTCGGAGAGCGAAGGGGCACCAGACGCCGTGGCGGCAGCCCTCCACCGCTTGGAGTTACCATGTTTTTCTGTGGGAGGGATATCGGATCCCTAGACCATAAAGTTGATGAGCATACTGTGTGACCATCCCATTGTAATCATGATCGACAGTGGCGCAAGCCACAACTTCCTCTCGTCCCAGTTGGCACACCAGCTCCACCTGTCCCTAGTTCCTTCTCCCGATTTTTCCGTCTGCCTCGACGATGGGCGTCGCCAACCAACTCATGGGTGTTGCACCGCTCTCTCCTTATCGGTGGGGTCCTGCCACGTAACTGCCGACTTCTACGCCTTTTGCCTGGGTGGTATTGATGCGATCCTCGGGGTGGCCTGGCTCCGCACACTCGGCGATGTGCGCGTCAACTGGGCGAGCATGATGATACAGTTCCACCACCAAGGCCGGGCGTGCTGTCTGGTGGGTGACTCCTCCCTCCTCCGTTCCCCGGTCTCCTTCCGCGCCATTCAACGGACCACCGACGTCGACTTCTCTGCGTGGCTCTGGTCGATGTCCACTTCGGCGCCGACACCCCCTCCCATCCCCGCGGACCTCCATACGCTCGCCGAGTTCGACGATGTCTTTGAGGCCCCGACCGGCCTTCCACTGATTCGGCCGACCGACCACGTCATTCCACTCCAGCCAGGGACCGCGGCAGTCTCGGTCCGCCCTTATCGCTACGGCCACACCCAGAATGACGAGATTGAGCGCCTTGTGCAGGAGATGTTGTTGGGGGGCCTCATCCGGCCCACTGCGAGCCCCTTCTCTATCCCGATCCTCCTGGTGCGGAAAAAGGACGGCAGCTGGCAGTTCTGCGTCGACTACCGCGAGCTCAACAAGCCCACAATCCCCAACAAGTATCGGATTCCCGTGATATAGGATCTTTTGGATGAATTGCATGGCGCCACCATCTTCACCAAGTTGGACCTTCGGGCAGGGTATCAGCAGATCCCGGTGTGGCCAGAGGACATTTCCAAGACTGTCTTCCGGACACATGATGGGCACTACGAGTTCCTGGTTATGCCATTCGGGCTGACCAACGCGCCAGCTACCTTCCAGGCCACGATGAACGATATCTTCCGAGCGGTACTTCGCCGCCACATTCTTGTTTTCTTTGATGATATTTTAGTGTACAGTTCTTCGTGGCAGGATCATCTCCATCACGTCTGTCGCACGCTGACCACCATCCAGCATCACCGCCTCAAGCTTCACTCGAAGAAGTGCTCCTTCGGGGTGACCGAAGTAAGCTACCTCGAACACACCATTTCGGCTCGAGGGGTCGCCATGGACGAAGACAAGATTTTAGCAGTTCTTCGCTGGCCGGCGCCTTCTTCCTTACACGACGTTCGAGGCTTCCTCGGCCTGACAGGCTATTACCGACGCTTCATCCAAGGTTACGGGGCGTTGTCCCGGCCGCTCACACAGCTTTTGAAGGAATTTGAGGATGTGCAGTTCCAGTGGTCGGCAGAGGCAGCCGCCGCCTTCTCTGCTCTCCAGCAGACTTTGGTACAAGGGCCGGTGTTGGCTATGCCGGATTTCTCTCGTTGATTTCTCGTAGAGTGTGACGCCTCCGGCACCGGGGTAGGGGTCGTTCTCATGCAAGGTGGTCGGTTAATTGCCTACTTCAGTCGCGCATTTTCCAGCACGATTCGCAGCAGCTCCGTGTACGAGAACGAGCTAATGGGTCTCGTCCTCGCGGTGTAGCATTGGCAGCCGTATTTGCTAGGTCGTCCCTCCGTGGTCCGCACCGATCACCATAGCCTGCGCTACCTACTTCAACAGAAGATCGCCACACCAGCTCAGCATGTATGGGTGGCCAAGCTCCTCGGCTACGACTTCACCATCGAGTTTCGGCCAACCGGGCTGCAGATGCCCTCTCACGGCAGGATCACACCGCGGAACTCGCAAGTCGCAGCTATCTCCCGGCCAGTGTGGGAGGATGTGGCGGTCATACAACACGAGATGGAGGCTGATCTGGTGTTGGCAGGTATCTGTACGGCTCTCCTTGACGACGTCAACGCCCACCCCCCTTATTCGCTCGTCGGGGGCCGATTGTTCTTCAAGGGCCGCTTGGTGCTCGCGCCCACTTCTCCGAGCATTCCTCGTTTACTGGCCGAGTTTCACGCCTCCCCCTATGGCGGACATGCAGGAGCGTTGCGCACCTACCGCCGGCTGGCGGACTCACTCTACTGGCCCCACATGTTCCGACAGGTTCAGGCGTTCGTGGCCGCCTGCCTGCCCTGTCAGAAGGCAAAGTATGAGGCCACCTTTCCAGCTGGCCTCCTTCAACCTCTGCCCATTCCGGACCGAGTGTGGGAGGACATACCTATGGACTTTATTACCCGACTGTCGCACTCCCAGGGGTTCAACTGCATCTTAGTTATCGTGGACCGACTGTCGAAGTACAACCACTTCATTCCCCTCCGTCACCCCTACACAGCCGCTTCTGTTGCTGACAGCTTCATCAGCGGCGTGGTGCGCCTCCATGGAATTCCCCGATCGTTTGTGAGCGACCGGGACCCCCTCTTCTTGAGCACTTTTTGGACTACTCTATTCCGACTCCAGGGTACTCGCCTCCGTATAAGTACAGCGTACCACCCGCAGACAGGCGACCAGTCAAAGGTCCTCAATCGTTGCATGGAGACCTGCCTCCGCTGCTTCGTGGGAGAACAACCTCGTAGTTGAGCCAAGTGGCTATGCTGGGCGGAGTACTCGTACAACACCGCCTACCATCTGGCGGCCGGCACCACACCCTTCGAGGTCGTCTACGGTCGACCGCCTCCCTCCATCCTACGACATTTACCAGGGGAATGTTAAGTCAAGAGCCTAGCCGCCGCCCTTCAGGACCGCGACAACATCATGGATCATCTGAAACATCATCTTCATCGGGCCCAACAGAAGATGACCTCCTTCGCGAACAAGAAGCGGCGCGACTTGTCCTTCCAGATGGGGGACAAAGTGTTCGTCACACTACACCCGTACCCACAGTTGTCCGTTGCCCGCAGGCCGTGTCCGAAGTTAGCCTCCCATTTTTTGGCCCGTTTGAGATCCTTGCTCGCATTGGGGCGGTTGCCTACCGCCTACGCCTACCGGATCAAAGTCGCATACATCCGGTCTTCCATGTCTCCCAGCTTCGCCGAGTGGTTGGTGATCATCCCGCGTCAGCACATATTCTTGCCGACATCAACCTTGCGGGCGAAGCCCCATGCTACCCGGCCAAGATACTAGACCGTCGCTGCCCTCGGCCAGGCGACCCGTCATCCAATGAGGTTCTAGTTGCATGGGCAAATCAATCGGACTCTGACGCTACCTGGCTCCCTCGGGAGGATTTCCGCCGTCAGTTCGCAGATTACTGCCTTGAGGACAAGGCAATTTTCCCAGATGGCGGTATTGTTACGGACATACGCGCGGAGGAGCCCGTGTGGCACGTCTACACGCGCAGGAAATCGACGGCCGAATCACCCACTACCCCACGGATCGATGACATGGCGGAGACCCCTTAATTATTTCGTATTGTAAATATTTCCTATTTTAATAGTTTCCTATTTTAGTTATTTCCTATTTTACACCCCTCTTACAGTTATAAAAGGGGTGTGATATTGTATTTTGGTATGCTTGGATTAATCAGAAAATCAGGGTTGCTCCCTATCTTCCTCTCATCTTTATTCTCCTCTTCTCTCCCAAACCTTAGCCGTCGGCCCTTCCCCTTGCCGGCCTTCTTCTCGCTCTGTAATACATACCGTTTTTCGTTTGTTCGTGTCTAGTGTAACTCCTTTAAATACCCCTTGGGGGATGAATAATAGTTAATCTTTTCCATTCCAAATTAATCAACATGGCATCAGAGCCTTAGGGCTATCGCTCTCTCCGCGCATCCCATCCCGTCTTCCGCACATCCCGTCTCCAGTTCCGCGTGTCGCGTCTTCAGTGTGCATCTCTCCTCCAGCAGCAGTCGCGCCCTCCTGCCCGCAATCGCGCCCTCCTGCCCGCAGTCGCGCCCTCCTGCCCGCAGTCGCGCCCTCCTGCCCGTCCTACCCGCAGTCGCGCCCTCCGCCGCAGTCGCTCCAACCGCAGCCGCAGGTTCCCTTTCCACCGGTTTCCCTAGCCGCAGTCTCGGCCGTCCAGCAGCAGTTTCCCCTTCCAGCAGCAGCTCCAGCAGTGTCGGTCGGTCGTTCTTCTCGCCGTCGCACAAGGGGAGGCCTTCTCCAGCGGTTTGCTGCCTCTTCTCGTTTGGCACCGGACATGCTGCCTTAATTTGACGGCATTTCCAATGTCATTCTTTATTTGGCGTTCCTCCATGGAATTGGTCTCGTTCCTCCTTCCAAGAGAAAACCCTAGTTTCTCTCTAGGCGTTTATGGTGTTCCTTCCCTTGACTCCTTGATTTTTATTCTTGGATAACCATGTCAGGGAATGGTGAATCTCCCACAATCTCTTCCGGTGCCGGAATTTCTTCCGCCCCCGTGATGACCGGTGGATTGGCTCGGTCAAGTCATGACCACAATACTCCCCAAATCACGACTATACGCATGGACAGTACCAACTTTCTCCCGTGGTCTCGGGCAATTACTCTTGCCTTGAAGAGCAGGCGTTTGTTTGGTTATGTTCTGGGTACTACAACGACACCTACCCTGAATTCTCCTGATTGGCTTCAGTGGGAGTCTAAGAATTCCCTCGTTATGTCTTCGCTGACTAACTCTATGGTTGACTCTATTGCCTGAAATCATCTTTTTTTGTAGACCGTGGCGGATATTTGGAAGAGGGTCAAGGCCACTTACTCCTGTCGGGGCAATGCTGCCCAGATTTACCAGCTGCGACAGAAGATCTACCTCCTTTGTCAGGGTGATCGCTCTCCATTTGTTTACTACATGGAGTTCACTTAACTTTATCAAGAGTATGATCACTTTAACTCCCCTCACTCTTGTGTCTCCTGAGGATGAGCTCCTTGTCCGAGCTCGGGAAGACAGGAACAGAGTTTTTGAGTTTCTTCATGGTCTGCATCGGGACTTTGATCAGATCAGTGTTAAGATCCTTGGGCGTTCTCCTTTGCCTTCTCTTCCAGAGGTTTTCAGTCTTGTTCAGCAAGAATTCGATAGGCGTCAGACATGGACCCCTGACACTGCTCCGGAAGGTTCTGCCCTGGCTGTTCAGTTTGGCAGTAGAGCTCCTCGTGATTCCAGGCCAAAATCCACCGACAAAGATCATTTGCTCTGTGATTACTGTGGGAAGTCCCGTCATACCCGGGACACCTGTTTTCGTCTCCATGGCTTTCCCACCCCCCGTGGGGGGTCTGCACCGCGTGGAGGTCGTGGTTATGGTCGCTCTCAAGGTCGCTCTACTCAACCCCGCTCTGCACACCTGTCTGATGCCTCCGAGGAGACCCCACCTCTCACTGTCCAATCTGCTCCTCCTCTGGCTCTGTCAGCCGATGAGATCCATGCCATTCGCCGCCTGAGGCAGGGACAGTCTCCGGAGCCTTCCTCGTCTTCCTCTTTGTATGTTCAGCAGGGACCTTCAGGTGCTCATGCTGCGTCTTCTCGTTCTTCTACCCACTGGATTATTGATTCTGGAGCAACGGATCATATGATCGACTCTGCTTCAGGTTTTGTGTCTTACGTTCCCTTGTCTGGTAGAGATAAGGTGAGCATTGCGGATGGTTCCTTCTCTCCGATTGCTGGGAAAGGATCCATCTTCTGCTCCTCTCTCACTCTTTCTTCTATGTTTCACGTACCCAAGTTTACTCGCAACCTTCTCTCCATTAGTCAGTTGACCAACTCTATGAACTGTTCTGTGACATTCTTCCCCTCTTCTTGTGTTTTTCAGGACCTGAAGACGGGAACGATGATTGGCTCTGGTAGTCTGGTGGACGGGTTTTACGTGTTTGATTCTTTCATTCCTAATTCTCCTCCCTGGGCTCTTCATGCTGATCGGGCGGCTACTTTGGAGTCCTGGCACTGTCGTCTTGGACATCCTTCTATTATGTCTATGAAACGTTTATTTCCTACTTTACCTTCTGTATTAGTTGATAATTTTCATTGTGATGCTTGTGAACTTGGTAAACATCATCGTACTTCTTTTAAACATGTTTCATCTCCTAATTATGCTCTTTTTCATATTGTACACAGTGATGATTGGGGCCTTGCCTCGTTGCTTCTATTATTGGTTGTCGTTGGTTTATAACTTTCATTGATTATTTCTCCCGCACAACACTGGCATATCTAATGAAGGCTAAGTTTTTCCCTTATTTCAACGGTTTCACAAATAGTTTCTACGCAATTCGATACAACTATTAAAATTCTTCGAACTGACAATGGTCACGAGTATATCGACTCATTTGAATATTATCTTGCTAATCATGGCATTCTTCACCAAACCTCTTGTGTGTACTCCCCTGCTCAAAATGGGGTGGCTGAACGCAAGAATCGTCATCTTCTGGAAGTTGTCTGATGTCTTCTTCTTCAAATGCACCTTCCCAAGTACTATTGGGGGATGTCGTTCTCACGGCCGCCTACCTTATTAACCGTATGCCCTCCCGTGTCCTAGGGCATAACATTCCCCTTCACACTCTTCGGGTGTCTCCTACCACTCTACAGCCTCGTGTGTTTGACTGTGTTTGTTTTGTCCATATTCATCAAAAGTCTAAACTTGATGCCCGTGCGCACAAGTGTGTTTTTATAGGTTATTCTCTTACCCAAAAAAGTTATAAGTGTTTTGATCCGGTTCACAAAAAGGTCTGTGTCACCATGGACGTCATGTTCCTTGAATTTGAGAGCTATTACGGGCCCTCACTTCAGGGGGGACAACTCTTATGTTGGAAGTGAGCCCCGTAACTCACACTGATTCTCTGTCTACCACTCTGTTACCCATTTCTCCGTTGTATCAATCTTACTCGACAAGGCAAGGTAAGGTGGGTGTTTTCTGTCAAGCAGAACACCCTGGGTGTCGTGGAGAGATACAAGGCAAGGTTGGTCGCAAGTGGTTACACTCAGATGGCAGGAATTGATTACCAAGAAACCTTTGCTCCGGTCGCTAAGATGAATTTTATAAGGGTTCTCCTATCGTGTGTTGCCTATAAGGGATGGAATCTCAGCCAACTTGATGTAAAGAATGTGTTCCTTCATGGTGATCTGGAGGAAGAGGTATATATGGCTCTACCTCCTGGTCTTTCTCCTAGGGATCTGAAGGTAAGGTGTGCAAGCTGAAGAAGGCTTTATATGGTCTGAAACAATCTCCTAGAGCTTGGTTTGGAAGATTCCACAAGGTCATGACATGCTTCGGGTACTTCCAGAGTAATGCGGATCATACCCTCTTCATCAAACACAATAAAGGGAAGTTAACAGCTCTGATAGTTTATGTGGATGACATCAGTATAACTGGAGACGATCAGGATGAGATTCAAACTCTGAAAGAGAAGCTGACGAAAGAATTTGAAGTGAAAGACTTGGGGAATCTCAAGTATTTTTTAGGAATTGAGGTTGCAAGGTCCAAATATTGGATTTTTCATATCGCAGAGAAAATATATTCTTGATCTCCTGGAAATCTCAAGAATGAGTGGGTGTAGACCTGTTGACACCCCAATTGAAGCCAACCACAGACTTGGAAGAGATGATGGTGAAACGATTGAAGACATCACCAATTTTCAGAGGCTTTTAGGAAAACTGATCTACTTGTCGCACACTCGCCCGGATATTTCCTATGATGTGGGAGTGCTCAGCCAATATATGCATTCCCCAAAGACCCGTCATGTTGATGATGTTCATTGTATCCTCAGATACCTTAAGTCCTCACCTGGAAAGGGCATCCTTTTTTCACCTATGATGAGCTAATTGTTGAGGTTTACACTGATGCAGATTGGGCTGGACCGATTGAGGATCGACGGTCCACATCAGGATATTGCACTATGATGGGTGGAAATTTAGTTACCTGGAGGAGCAAAAAACAGCATGTGGTCGCCAGATCTAGCGTTGAGGCGGAGTTCAGGGTTATGGATCATAACCATCATGAAAGATCTTGGTCTTAAAAGAAGCGAGCCTATCAGACTGTACTGTGATAACAAGGCTGCCATCAGCATTGCTCACAACCCAGTGCAACACGACCGTACAAAACACATTGAGATCGATAGACACTTCATCAAGAAAAATAAAGTCAGAGGGATTGTGGTACTCCATTTGTCACCGAACAACAATTGGCAGACATCCTCACAAAGGGATTATGTACAAGTGTCTTTGGAGAGCTTGTTTGGCAAATTGGGCATGGTTGACATCACGCACCCAACTTGAGGGCGGGTGTTGGTATTTACGTATTTTATTATATGTACGGGATTTGTCCCACACCGTTTTCCGTTTATTCGTGACTAGTGTAACTCCTTTAAATACCCCATGGGGATGAATAATAGTTAAGCATTTCCATTCCAAATTAATCAACATTATTATACATTTGTGTCACATTTCAGTTATGATGCTATGTTGTCGCATTTGACTTCCGGCGTGTTGCCTCGACCGACCAACACGACCTTAAATAAATAGGTTCGGTAGCGCGGGAGGGGATGACAGGCAAGCAAGGTAACAATTTTTTGCATCAATTTTAATTTCAACTTTGAATTAATTCCAAAAATTCAAATATTAATTATATTACAAATTCATAATTAATTCATATGGGAATTTTTTTATCTTAAATACCTCTTGATTTCACACGTGCTTCTTTGGCTTCCAAAACTCCCTCTTTTAATGTTATTAATCCTAGTAGATCAAAAACACCTTTCTTAATGTTATGAATCTCATTTCATGAAACCCCTCCTAATTTAATCATATTTAAACCACCAAAATCCAAGCCAAAAGTTGTTTGGAATAGAACCGAACGAGACTTCACGTCCTCGCTCGGTATCGTCCAGCACCTATCTTCCCCGCCCGATTCTTCCTTCCAGAGTCTCGGTCGACACTGACTCCCCTTCCAGTGGGTGGATTGACAACGGGCAATCCTCTGCTAACCTTCCACCGGCGGGATCGAGGCCTCCTAGCGCAATCGTTCTTCTTCCTCTGCACTATGTTGTCGTAGAAGCCACGATCTCCACTGACGCATCTTTCTGAGGGTCGGTCGACCTACGACAACACCATTCTGGCCCTTCTCCAGCGTTTAAGACGTGCTCGACGATTGGAGTTCAAGACTTTTGAACCTGTTCCGCTCCTCCTACCTACAGCCAACCTCCCCCCACCTGTCCTGAGCCTCCATTCCAGTTTCCAGACGATTATACCTGAAGCCTCCCACCAACAGCAAGCCTAACAGAGCCTTCCTCCACTCCACTATGTTAACTCGAGCCACTCCATATCTCCCTGTGTCGACAAAGCACAAACCATCCACTATCCCCCTCTTCTGATCATAACCCGCATCCCTAACATTTGCCTTTCAGTCTTGGGAAATCATTGCAGGTAATAATATCGGCCCTCTTGATTAGCTTTAAATTCATGCAATTAAATTTTAAGCGATCAATCTTGAAATTGCTTGCATACTCATCATTTTTTGTTATTGTCATTTTTCTCACAATTATTTATTTGTCTTGCAACTAGAAATTGTGTATCTATTGCAGCGTGCCAAATCCCGCTTTACTCTCTCGCTAATAGTCTAATTAAATAGTTTAAGCTTAGATCTCCTAACAAGGTTTCCTCCCTCTTGGGAACTTAGCACGACTAAGATAATAGTTAAGTTGTTTAACTTATCTCATAATATTTTCTAAACCTTAGTTTACATCAGTTTGATATCTGAGAGGTTGATTCACTCTCATCGTGAATAAGACGATCCGTATTTAAAATTATCTTTGAAATTTCAATTTTCAAGTTTAAAATAAGTTAAGATCTTTTTTTTTAATCTTTTGTTTGAACGAATATGTTAAAAAAAATCTTTTATTTTTCTCTCATTTAACATTTTTAATGTCTTTAAAAAAAGTATTCTAAACAAAATGAGTAATTTAAAATTGCATTGTATCTCTCTTTAAAAAATTCTTTAGTATTTTAAAACAAAATTTTCTAATTTAAAAAAATGGAAAATCAAGTAGTCTGATTAGAGACTAGTTTTGGTAAGTTAATCCAACATATGAGCGATTTGATGAAGAGAGTCGTGACTCTCACCACCAATATGGGTGACATGGGACACATAATGAACGGCTTACGCACAGTTGTTAACAATCTTGAGGTTATTATCCATTTAGGTGGAAATCGACCCCCTCCCCCTAACACCCCCCACCCACCCACCCACCGTATGGATGAGGTACCCGTTCCCCAACATCATGAGCCCTGAAATTAACCACGATGGGAAGATGACGTTAAATTAGACGTAAGAGATTTTGAGGGACGAGTAAAACCCGAGGGATGCCTAGATTGGTGCGAACGTATGAAACGATTCCTGGCATGAAAGCAAATGTCAGTGAATCGACGGGTAGAGTATGGCACCCTTAGGCTTAAGGGTCCAACACTAGTCTGTTGGCTCCAATTAGAGCACTCACATTTCAGCCTAGGTTTAGCACCTATCACCATCTGGGTAAAATTTAAAACTCAACTACGAAAGCTATATGTTCCCCCGAATTATCTTCAAAATCTTTATCGCAAATTCCATAACCTTCGACGGGATAACTCTTGGTGGATGATTACAACAACGATTTTCTTATTCTTCATTCTAAGTTGGACATATGAGAGGAAGACGATATGATTGTGTCTCGCTACTTAAATGGGCTCTGGTATGTGATGTAAGCGGAGAGGGTCAATCCGAAATTTGTGTGAAATCACACTCGACGTTTGAAATTTCATGAGTCGCTAATCATTATTTGGGGAGAGATTCTCGTGCGTTTTACAGTTTGAATTGAAGCGGCATTTTTTGTACTTCCACAAGCTGAATTCGTATTTAATAATTCTAAAAATCACTCTACTAATAAATCTCCTTTAGAGATTGTCAATGTGTTTTCTATACCCCACCTTCTTGACCGTCACTCTCTACCATCCCATGAACGTATTTCCTTCGATGCACAAACTCTTGAAAATTTAAAACAATTGCATAAGAATATTGCAAGATTTCATTGCTTTGGATTCTCACCAGTTAAACACCTAAGAAGGCCCCCCAAAATCCTATTAACTACCTTAGGCTTCATTTGGCGCGGCGTTTGCGGCAAACGCTGCCGCAAGGCGCGAAACCAAATGGCGGGTGGCGGCGTTTGCACCCGCCGTGCCATGAGAAACGGAGCAAAAAGCTCAGTTTCGATCCCCCGCCTCCGCCCTCCGGTTCGAAAGCTGCGTTTGCACCCGCCAGGAGAAACGCCACCGCCGCGCCAAATAAAGTCTTAGTCTGTCCATCGGTCTAAGGGTGATAAGCGCTACTAAACTCGAATTTGGTTATCAGTGGCCCTCATAGTATTTTCCAAAAATACCTCATAAAACGTGTCTCCCTATCAGATGTGATCAACCTAGGAATGTCATGCAACATAACGATTTTTTAAAAAAAAGTTCAACGACGTGTTGATGCAACCTGGGTCGCACATTTATTTTACTTTATCTCCTGTTATTTTTATTTGAGCAGCGCATGTCTTCGGGCGCGGATTTCTTGTGTGTTTTCACGTATGTTATTTTCGCGCATGTTATTAGTGCTCTTGTACTTTTTGTTGCATGTCACTCGAGCGCGTTGCCCGGCTTATTGGCGTGACTGACCAATAAGACATTGAATGCACAGATTCGTCAAATTAGATTGTATGATACATAGGGCAAGCTTTAAAATGTTATTTTAATTATGTTAATTTTCTGAAATTTTAATTAAGTAATTTAATTATTAATTTCATAAATTATATTATCAAAGTATGTAGCATGTTAAAAGTCCAAGTTCACTCACCTTACCCTTTGATTTTCTCCTCATTTAATACCCTAAGAAAAACACCCATTTTTCTTCTTATTAAAAACAGCAAGCCGCAACTTTGACCCTCCTATTTAATATCATTTAATATTAAACCATGCCTATAAAGTAGTCGGTCCCCCCTCTTATCAGTAGCTTGGACAGATTCGAGAATGGGGAAACCCTTCCTTATTTTCGGAAGTCTAGCTAAACTCCCTCCCTGTACTCAAAATAGTCGAAGTTGTTTCTTCTCCCAGCCGCCGAAATCGACGTTCTCCCTCACACCGCCGCCTCCAGAGGCAGCCACCACCTTCCTCGACTCACTAAAGCCTAGGAGAACTCTCCTCCAACGAATCACGTCGCATGCGACTCTTCTGGTTCCGCCTGAATCAATCGACGACCTCCAAAGCTTGTGAAGTCCGGCGAACACTCCTCAGCCACCTGCCGGCAGAATCGGCGCTCCCTTCATCGAAGCCAACATTCTAGTCGATCCTTGTTTCCTCCTATCATCTGCAATCCAGCCACCATCATCCAGGTGTTTCCCCCTCCACAACCTTCCTTCTTCCTCTGTTTTCGGTCAGGTTGATCTGAGGTTGACCGATGGTATATCTCATTCTCTGGCTCACTATTGTTAGTAATAATTATATGCTTTATTTATTTTGATCTTTAAAATCAGAGTTTGCCTTAGTTTCATCTTGACTCTTTGTCGTTAATTTCTAAATTTTCGTGTTCTTCTTATTCTTTTCATAAGCTATAATTCCATGGTTGAATGTCACTAGGGATTATAATTTTCCGAAGGAGATTGGCTTCCTGCCTTTCTCAGGAACAAGAGTTTGCATACAGGTCATGGGCTGCAGCAAAGGATCCTTCCTTTCACTCACTATCTACCACAGCCCAAAGTTTCCCACACCACATTTCATTTTCAGACTTATCATGACAGAGTTTACTGAGTTCATGGCTCAGCACATGACGGTGACAAAGCAGTGCCAAATCAACGTTTGAAATTCCTAATTGCAGGACACATCACAGTCTCGACAGAGTCGAGCTCTTTCAACCCCGAGAGAATTGATGCAACTTGCGTCGCATTTTAATTTAATATTATTCACATATGCATTGTGCATGCTTTCTGCGCACCATTATTTTTATTTTGCGCGCATTGTTACGGCTTATTGTCCTGGAAGTAGCCTCTTGCAAAAATGCAAGGTAAGGTTTGCCTACATTTCACCCTTGTGGTGGGACCCTTCCCCGAACCCTCGCTGCGCGGGGATGCTTCGTGCACCGGGCTGCCCTTTTTTCGTTACGACTTATTGGAGTGATCGCCTGAATAAAATGATTTGTGAAATTAGGTAATATGTTAATTAAGGCAAGCACACACAAAACAGATCTATTAAAATAAAGCATATTCAAAATTAATAGTGAAATAAAAATTAAGTTCTAATTTGGGAAATTATTTATGGTGTGAAATATTAAAGAAGTAAATTCTTTGAAATCTCTCCTATTTTGATCATTAGAAATTTAGTACCAAAAACAAGAAAAGAACTCTTTGATTTATGGTGTGAAATATTAAGGAAGTAAATTCTTTGATACCCCTCCTATTTTGATCATTAGAAATTTCCTACCAAAAACAAACAAAAATCTCTTTGATTTACTCCTTAAAAGAATCTCTTTCCTAAATATCTTTTCCCCCATTAAAAAGACCAGCCCTCAGCCCCTCCAAACAGCTTGGATAAATCAAAACAGAGAAATCTCTCTCTGTTTCGGAAGTCCAACCCAATCTCCAGTCGTGCAAGCTTCGTTTCTCCTCCTAACCTCCCAACGTTCCTCCTCCATAATCCAACGTCGCGGCGACCACATCAACGAGCGTCGGCGACCTATTACCTTTCGTTCTCGTCGCATCGGTGAATCATTCGTCGGAACCTACCTACAGGAGTTCGACAACAACATTTGATCCTCCTCCCTCCATCGCCAAACAGAAAATACATTGGCCCCACAGCCATCTGAGCCACCTTTCCTGTATCTAAAACCCAAAAAAATCTTCTCCTGCACCAACGAGCGGATGGTATACTCCTCTCTCGTTTACTTATTGTTATTACTAATTTTATGTTTTATTTAGTTGATCTAAAATTTCAAAGTGTGCTCGCCCTAATTTTCACTCTTACTTATTTGTCGTAAATTTGAAAAACTATATTGTTCGTCTTCTCTTACGCTTGTGGATAATTTATTTCATGTTGTTAATTATGTTCGAGGGTTAGGCCCTTGTGCACGTCTTATGCGACTTTTGATTTAATTAACTCAATTTGTTGCCTGCAGAGTCAGAGTCGAGCTTCATTATTAAATTTAAAATGATATCAAATTCATTATTTAAAATCAAATCGTCATTTTGGGTTACATCAGCAAAGGAAGTCGTATTCATACGAATGAAAATTGTATAATTATCATTGAAAAGTAAGTAGATTATATAATCTTCATATTCTGATATTAAAAAAAATCCAAAGGCACAAGGCACTCATAAGAAATAATATAACCTCTAAAACTTTCTATCCAACCCACAGCCAAAGAAGCTTTAAGGGTAGAATTAATGCGGTCGTAAGTAGGAATAATTTGGTGGAGCAATCACTGCCTTTTGTACCAACTTCTCTTACAACAACAACAACAACAGAACCCATATAGTCCCCAATCATTGGGGGTATGGGCGGGGGAAGATTGGAAACAGACCTAACCTTTGGCCCTATGCCCAAAGTGGCTTCTCTCAGAGGAGAAAGACCGAACCTTTGACAATAGATGCACAAAGTGGCTGCTCACAGATTACCACTGAAATAGTGGCCCCCTATACCGTCACGTTTGCTGCGGAATCATGCCCTCAAATCAAAGCCAAAGACATCAGAGAGGGCGGACTAAAAATTCATGTTGGTCGATCAACTCATTTAAAATAGGTTGCTAAGGATAGTTTTCTAATTATTGCCCTTACTTAGAGTTCTTTAATCTCAGAACATGTTAGTTTAACCGCATTGATTTGAATGACTTGCAGAAATCAGGGAACAAATCATACATAAAGAGAATACCTTGACCTCTCTATAACAGAAGGATAGACTTGAACCTTCCTTTAATAAAACCAAGTAAGAAGGAAGTTATGGACACAAACTCATTAGTATTTTGGTATTGTTATTTAAGACAGTGCACGTTAACACTGTTAATATCAAAACAAGCAATTTTCAAATTAATAAAATAGCAAAGGAAATTGGATAAGCTATGATTCACATAAATGATCAACATGACAACAAAGATATTACCTGTATGCAATGCAGGCGCTGCCAGACCGCAACGAAGCTTAACCCAGAAACACGGAAGGTAGCCACAATAAAACAATCCAAAAATGGTACTACTTAGCTGTGAAAATCGGGGAATTGCTCCCTGGCAAATCAATGCCACCACAACCAAAAATGCAGAAGATGTCACTGAAACTTCTATGTGACCAAAGTACCTAAAAATGAAGAAAGTATACACCAGCAAAAACATAGTACCGGTAGAATATATGGTCAGTGTAGGAAAAAAAACTCTACTTTTGTAAACATGCTTGTACACTACAAATTATCTTCCCAAGACATCAACATCATCCAGAGTGTTGCATGTTAGAGTACCTACCTATTGTCGAAGAGAATAATCGCTAAACTTTATTGACTGCCCAAGAAAACTTCAAATAGAGGTATTGAGGTTTAAGTGAACCTTGATGGGAGACCTCAACTGGAGAGAGCACGGAATGGATCGGCCTTGGCGAGGACCTCCCACATCAAGAAACCACTTAATATGATGAATCCACAGTACGGCAAATGGGACTACTTCGCAATAAAGAAGCTCGTCCTGAATGAAGGGACACCCGATAAACAATGACAAGGGACTGCACCTGACAAAGCGGCTACTTTAAGACATGTACCAGAATGGAGAATAGCATACAACCTCTTTCTACAGATTTTGTTCCCATACAAACCATCTGACTCCAAAACTCTAGAAAGGGCAAGTGCTAGATTCCAAGAAGTTACCAAAACAAAAGAGTTCTGAGATCATCGTTGCCTCTCTCTAGAGATATGTTCTCTTTGTTTGATCATTGTCTCTATAACATGTACATAGAAGCTAAGATGATCAATATCAAACTTTGAGTTCTAGCCTAATATTTCTGTAGTTTCTATTAAATTTACCATTTTCTACTTTCTTTTGTTTTCTTCGAATTTCCCTCTTGTATTCTTTGCTCCCATGTAAAGCCAGCTAAGAATCCATATATAAATAAGAATTCACTAGTTTTGGTAAGGAAAACATGAATGGAAAATACTATGTGCTATGCTATATATGGGGCGGGGGCTTCCTCGCTATGTAGCACGGGGACGGAAATTTTTTTTATTTTTTTTATTTTAATATAAGTATTAATTAATATAAAAATAAGACAACTAACAAACTAAGTGTACATATCTTGAATTGCAACGAAAAATAACAAATAATCTCAATGATAAGTTCTAAATAATGTAAACTAGCATGTAATGCACAAAATAATTACGCACTCATATAGTTCAAAGAACACACGCAAATTAGCACACCCATATAGTGAAAAATGTGAACTAAGAAGCACATAAATATGAATACATGAAAAACCTTAAAATAGTATACAAATATACAATGTATTAAAGGTTATGTAGACAAATATGTTATTATCAGTGGTTAAATGCATGAATGAAAGCTTAAAACTATTAGAAGAAGAAATAAAATGGAAAAGAAAAATTAAGGGCATCATCGGAGGAGAACTCACCAGATCCAACACCTTTCGACGCCGAGCGACGGGCTGCGTCGGTTGCGGGGGTCGAGGGAGAACGGCGCAGAGTTGTGGGGGTCGGGGTCGGGGTCGTGAAACGTGTGTGAGCCGTGAACCTTAACAATCAAATTATATCAGGCGTGACCGCGGGCGTGACGTCGTGAACAAAATAGTGGGAAACGCGTATCCCTCCCAATTAAACTTTTCTATTTAATTTAAATAGTATGTTTCCTACGTTTCAGAAACGTGTTTCCGGGCATTTCTTGTATCAGATACGCGAAGCATTTTTAAGTATCCGTGCTTCGTAGCTTCCTCGTGTAAAGGAAATAAGTGCAGAGCGCCGTCTAAGCAACAAACTACATGTCTGAGCAATATCCTTCCTCCTTGCCTCAGTAGCTCTCTAGATGTCACAGACTTATCTCAAGAGCTTACCGGAGGAAAATTTTCTTACAATCACGAACTCTTTAGAGGACAACGATGAACTGATGGCGACAACCAAAGATGATGGTGGAGGACCAACACTCAAGATCAACGACATATAGGATGTTTCTCCACTTGAAGAGACACATCAAGGATGATGAGCAGCGCAAAAGTTGTCGCCATGAAATCTATCGACCATCGTAGAAGCAAGAAAATAAAAAATTTCTTTGGAGGAAGATAGAAATACAACAACGATGACTAGAAACATCTTAAGAGGTCCACATTCAAAGACGACAGTGCATCAACGACTTTCTCACTTGATGCTATGATTGTCTCCCTTTCGAGAGGTATGAGGTTGACCATTGAGAATGGTGACGCACTAAGGACGAGAGTAAGTCGTGCCGCGCCCAAAAAATAACTAGTACCACAGTGGGGAGGAGCCTAGTCCACAAAGAACCAAACACTACCAAGTCATTAGGAATTTCGACCCACTGTTTTTCAACAGAGGCTCGGAAGATTTAGCAAATGCCAAGGTCGTTGGAGCAACCATGATCGACGGATTCGAAGCTGGGAGAGATGCCAAGACTAGACAAGATAGAAATTGAGTAGATCAGCTTATGCCAACGCCAAAGATTTGCTAAGTGGAGAAACTCTTTGAAAAGTCAATCAACCCAAAGGAATAGGTGATAGGGCAAGGATAACGAAAATTAAAAACGAAGCTCATAACATATACGCTAAAATGGACCAAAACTTGTAATATATATGTCTTTGAAGACGCCTGTGTCATTACAATCAACGTTTTAAACATCAATCGGCATGTCGGACAACGTGTAGATTTTGAGGGCAAAATGACATTATTTTCAGGAAAAAAAATAGGTTATTAGATTGACATCTGCTTTTCTAATATATTGGTTCACATGCATGACTTTTGAAATATCACCCGATATTTAATTTTAGTCTATGTTAATAGTATACATACTTAAATCACATCCATGCATTGCTTTATATATGCTTAAATTGATTATTGTTTTGTTATTTTTCATAAGTATTTTACAATCAAGTTTGCATGATCATTTCACACTATACATTTGTTAGTTTATATAAATAAAATATTAAAACATTCTACGTAATATTAATTTATGATTTATGCTTTTAAAACAATATTAACACAGTTTTATTAAGCACTATACATTTTCCAGGAGAATTAGGGTAGTCAGGGTGTATCACTGACTGAGGCGGAGCAAGTGGGAGCTTGCAGTGTTACAACACAATTCAACACGTTTGTTGAAACTTGCTCCAACACTCTCTTAGTTTGAGAATAACAAATGCAAGTGTTCAATAATGTTTATGTCAAGTTTTTCATAGTGTGCGGGTTATTATAAGTACAAGGGGTAACATGGCAATGATGAAATCCAAAAAAACAAATAGTTACTTCCCTAACATCAGTGTCAGTTGTTGGTGTTTCGTCAATGAACAAATCCTTCAAACACAGGACAGGACTCAGTTTCCGGAGAATTGCTACCGGAAGCCGGCGTCAGTGTTAATGCTCGGTATCTCATGATTTTGATGCGGCCATTCGGTAACCTTCCCGTTTCATTAACGTCGGTGTGGGCTACTATCGCCCCTAAATCGACAACAACCAAAATTTTATACTATAATATGACCCGATTTTAGGTCAATTGGAGGATTCTCGAGTTGTTGATGCCCTACCCATTCTTGAAGAGGGAGAAACTCGTCTCCTTTCATCCTAAGGGGCTCAAACTTGAAGTCATTAATCTCCTCCATTGAAGCTCTTGTTCTTACTCCACTACATATTTGATTGAAGAAATGATGATGATGGGTACTACTTCCTCAAGCAACTATAAGTACTTCTCAATGCTACAACGATCATACTTCGGCTATACTTCTTATATTATACTCTTTATTTTGTATTCATATTTTTTTACTTGTTTAGAATGTTTGCAATCCTTATTTGTGAGCGCTAGACTCCTCTTGAAAAGAAGACTAGATTCCACAAAGGATTGCGGTGGTGGGGAGTCCCTGACGGTCGAAGGAGCGGCGAGCGGAAACAATGAGAGGTTTTGCATCGAAGATGGACAGACAAATTGATACATATATGCAACCATGTATTAAGAACACGAACAAGAACACATAATATTGCACTAGAACTGAAATTAAGATATAAATCATGAGGGATACTTGCGCTTAACTCCCAAGGATTGTTTCCCTCTCAAAGCCTCTCTCCAAAAGAGATATCCAAAATCTAAGAGATTTCAAGATGCTTAAGACTCTCAAATCACCCGCTTACATAGAAAGCGAGACCCACTTTAAATATTACAATAATGTCATTTTAAAGGGAAAATACATAAATTACTAAAAATAAGACATTAAAGAGTTTTCAACGTCGTGTTTGCATATCAGAGTCTCGATGAATACCTCTTCCACATTCCTAAAGAAGTGTACAGAACCGGCTAGATCTGAGAGGCGGGATGAATGACAGAGCCAACGTGGGCAACGTTGTAACATTCAACTCTAGGATCTCCTGCTCGGGAACCGGATCTGCCCACATTAGGTCGGACTACTCTTGCTTGGGTTACTCCTACAAAATATGCTACATCGGTTGCTTTGTGTGGGCGTAACGATTCTCCACAAAATTAAAACCAACGCAATTGATTCCTCCTCATGAACACTCGAAGACAACAAACTCTTCTTCAATACTTCTTTTCTAACTACTTTTAAACCAAACTCATGACTCATATGGAGGAGGTTGTGTTGGTATCCATTGTACCCTACATCGACTATAATCATGTTTCTATTGGTTGGATCTCAAAGCATATGTTAAACAATATGTGAACTTGAATTATGCCAAAAGGGAAAACAAAAAATAAAACTCCAAATTGTCAACTTCAACTACTACCAATTCCTACTTGGGTTTGGACAGGTATACCAGTGGTTTTATCACTTATTTACCCCCTCCCCCTTCCTTTCTTCTCCCAACTCTCAAAAGTAAGATTGGTTGTGATCGATAGGCTATAAAAATTAGCCCACTTCATCTTACTCGCACCTGCATACGTGGTTGCCAAATTAGCTACCATTTACAGCAACAATATTGGAAAACTGAACATACCCAAAATAACAATGGAATTAACAAACAGCATATCGCTCGGAGAAGTGGAGCCAATGAATCAAAAACTCACTCTAGTAGAGTAGCACCAGCAGCAAACAAATAGCAGAAAGCCACACGAGAGACATCAATGCCCAAATTGAATAGTCATAGCGCAGAAATTGAGAGACATGGGACAAGTAACGGTAAAGGAGGAAAACCACCTTATGTAGAAGATTTCATTTGATTTTCAAATGACTTCCAAACACTAACTAAACGTAATGAAATTACAAAAGGAAGCATCTCTACAAAGCCATGTTTCATTTTCAAATTAGGGCTATGCCAAAAATTCTTCTTCGGGTCATCTTCTAGCTTATCTCCTTCTCCCTCCCGGTCCAAATCTAGTTTCCCAAAGTCACTTTTTACTCTTTCTTGCTCAAATTGAATAGTCATAGCGCAGAAATTGAGAGCCATGTGACAAGTAACGGTAAAGGAAGAAAACCACCTTATGTAGAAGATTTCATTTGATTTTCAAATGAAATCCAAATACTAACTAAACGTAATGAAATTGCAAAAGGCAGCATCTCTACAAAGCCATGTTTCATTTTCAAATTAGGGTTATGCCAAAAATTCTTCCTCGGGTCATCTTCTAGCTTATCTCCTTCTCCCTCCCGGTCCAAATCTAGTTTCTCAAAGTCACTTTTTACTCTTTCTTGCTCAAATTGAATAGTCATAGCGCAGAAATTGAGAGCCATGTGACAAGTAACGCTAAAGGAAGAAAACCACCTTATGTAGAAGATTTCATTTGATTTTCAAATGAAATCCAAATACTAACTAAACGTAATGAAATTGCAAAAGGCAGCATCTCTACAAAGCCATGTTTCATTTTCAAATTAGGGTTATGCCAAAAATTCTTCCTCGGGTCATCTTCTAGCTTATCTCCTTCTCCCTCCCGGTCCAAATCTAGTTTCTCAAAGTCACTTTTTACTCTTTCTTGCTCAAATTGAATAGTCATAGCGCAGAAATTGAGAGACATGGGACAAGTAACGGTAAAGGAAGAAAACCACCTTATGTAGAAGATTTCATTTGATTTTCAAATGACATCCAAATACTAATCAACCGTAATGAAATTGCAATAGGCAGTATCTCTACAAAGCCATGTTTCATTTTCAAATTAGGGCTATGCCAAAAATTCTTCCTCGGGTCATCTTCTAGCTCATCTCCTTCTCCCTCCCAGTCCAAATCTAGTTTCACAACGGCACTTTTTACTCTTTCTTGGTGCAGTTCCTAAAGATTCCTAAGGTTCATAAGATGGTTAATCCCACGGATATGCTTTCGGTAAATGTTCTGCACCAATTCATATTCCCGTAATAAATAAGCGACGCTTAAGAATAAACGCTAACAAAACAAACTTACGCTGTCACCAGAACCATCAAAGAACATATAATCGAGCAAGCCCTCGAGACATATCTGGGAGGTGGCATCATCCCGGCGGCTATCCCCTGGCTTCTCACCAAGTCGAAGTACTCGCGAGCAGCAGCAAATACAGAAACAGCCACCAAAACAGTGAACATCCATCCTCCAGACACCACGAGGCCGCCGCTTCCAACTCCAATAATGAGACCGAAGAGCACTCGCTTCCTTAGTTGGCTCCCATCCTTGTGCTGCCGCGGTTCATTCATCAGTGCCTTCGCCGACTGCATATAACCAAAATCATAAACCTAACCCCAACTCCAAGGGTAAAAGTGGAGCATAATGATCGAAGGAAAAGCGAATGCCTCAAATGTCCCGGGTCTAAGCTCGTGGGAGTCCGCCTGGATACGAGAAGATGGGGAGATGAAAGAAACCTCAAAGCGGCGGGGTCCAGCGAGGGAGAGGCGGAGGCGGGGGCATAAACAGAGGCGAGTAAAAGATACGGCATTTGGGGAGGTAAGGCGGCTGCAGGGAGAGAGGGAGGGGGGGAAGAATGCGCAGCAGTCGAGCTCAAGGAATGAGGTGGTGGCCATGGAAGTGCGTTCGCCGGCGGCGAAGCAGACCATCGATAAATAGTAACCAGCAAGAGGTGGGGGCTTTGGAAAGTTCGTCGGAGAACGGAAAGGTGCGCTTTACACGAGACTAGAATTGTTAAAGGCAAATCCAAATTAGCTAATCCAAAATTAAAAAATAATTTCTTCTCATGTTTTTTTATGCAAATCCTAAGCCGCAAAATTGCAAGCTCTCTCGCACTTCGCCGAATGGATAAGACTTCGGAGTCCGTACCGCCGCCGCCTCTCCCGTCGCCCCTTCCGCCACCTATCCCGTCCCCTCTCGCGTCGCCTCTCCCATCGCCTCTCCCGTCGCCCCTTCCGCCACTTATCCCGTCCCCTCTCGCGTCGCCTCTCCCATCGCCTCTCCCGTCTCCGGTGATTTGCAAGGCTTTCGGCGATTCGTTCGACACGCAGACTTCAACAGGTAAAAGATCAAACATGAGCTTGTTGTTTCAGATTGAAACTTAGTTCTCCATGGATTATGGTTCCTAATTTTCATTTCAGATTTGCATTTGGTTTTCCATTTCGGATTTAGTTTTTAGTTTCTAATTTTAAATTTTCATTTGATTTTCAGTTTCTAATTTCAGTTTTGCTTATGGTTTTCAGATTTTCATTTGGTTTTCAAATATTTCATTAAACTCTTCTGTTTGTTAAAAAAAAGGCTAATACATTTTGGTTTTCATGTTTTCATGCCACTAGCTATAAAATGTCATGAATTTAGTTTTCATGTTTTCATGTCTAAATTTTCATTTTACATTTTGGTGTTTCTATGTTATAAACGTGTTATTTTGTTGAACTTTTATGCTGGAAATGTCATGAATTTAATTTTTTTGTTTAGAAAATTTGTTTGTGTAGTTTGTATTATTCTTTTGTTGTTAACAATATTGGTGATGGAGTTCCCCAAAACGGATCTAGTCGAACCTGTGATTTTACGCCGCGACCTCGACCGGCTCGCCGATACGATTCCAACGGGTCCATTCTCGCGTAATTCCAAGTCCTTTTTGACCTCCAAACGGACTTTGGAGTGTCTGTATACATGTAAACCGCACCCCATCATGGGGTAACCACCACCCCCACCTTTTCTCTCCCTTCTTCATGCATGTAGCTTCTCTTTCTCTCTCTCCTCCATCCAACCCACTCTCTCTCTCCTCACCGCCGCCGGCCTTGCCCGCACTTCGCTGATCGCCCACCGTCCCTACCCGGCACGGCGCTAATCGGCCCCGTCGCGTCGTCCCGGCCATGGCCGCACCTGGAAGGTGCGGCCTACGTCGTACCTCCTAGGTGCGGCCAAGGCCGCACCTCTCAGGTCCGGCCAGCGTCGCGCGTGCGCGCCTCCCCTAACATGCACCACTCCGGCGCGGCGCAAACCATGTCGCCGCAATGCGACACTCCCCGTTTGGCACCCGCCGCCCGACACTCGATGCGCAGTGCATGTCGCGCCTCCATAACCGTGCAAGACTTGATGAACGACACGCTCACGCCGCGTCCACCTCCTAAGTCCACATTCACGGCACACGCGGAACGCCTCCAAGTGCACGCCACGCGTCGAACGCCTCTGCGTTCACCACGCGCGCAGAACGCCTATGCGTTCAGCGTGCGCCCAGAATGCCTCTGCGTTCCTCACGCGCCCAGAATGCTTCAGTGTTCGTTGCGCGCCCATAACGTTTTCGCGTTCCTCACGTGCACAGGTCGCTTCAGCGTTCCTCACGCGCCCAGAATGCTTTCGTGTTCGTTGCGCGCCCAGAACGCTTTCGTGTTTGTTGCGCACTCAGAACACTTTTGTGTTCACGACGCGCGTGGTAGTTAACCTTTCCTAATTTCCTAGATTTCAGGTCTAGTTCTCTGCGCTCAACGCCGTCAACGAAGCTGCCTGAATTGGCTGAATTACTTGGGGGGGCAATACGGGAATATCCCAAAAGTGGCGATCCGTATGCTCCAAATCGACCAGCATGATTCACCTGTCAGGTGGTTACAACGGCGAAATTACCGACCTACCCCTGCGCGAGGCTATAAAAGAGCTCAGGGCCTTCAATTCAAGAAACTTTGCCTTCTACGCCCGAGAGAACTCCTTTGAAAATTTCCTTGGAATTCTCCTTCAAAGATTGAAGATCTGCTTCGATCTTCGAAGATCTTCTTCGAATCTTCGAAGATCTCCTTCGAGCCTTCGAAGGTCTCCTTCGTGCCTTCGAAGATTTTCCTTCGCTTCGGAAGATGGTCTTCTAAGCGGGTTGGGAATCCTTTAAGCTACGAAAGGCAACTCGAGAATCTCACTTTCGTTCATAGATAAGTACTTAATCTCTCGAGAGGTGTCTTGTCACCCTCGAGGTTTTCTCTCTCCATCATTGTAACGAGCAGCGGCATGTTGTGCTCGAGTTCTCAGATTTCAATTGTAACGAACCAGAAGATAGTGAAATTTGGTCGGCACAGCTCCGACCGCGTGGTTTTTCACCCTTTGCGGGTTTTCCACGATAAAAAGTCTTCTTGTCATTTATTAACTCTCACATTGACTGTTTGCGCGTTTGGCTCGCTCTCGAGTTAAGGTTGTTCAATTCGACCGGTCTACCAGAGCGTCGAGTAACCCGCAACAATTGGTTTGTGGTTAACATTTTGGTTTGCACCTAATATTTTTCAAAATAGATGATTTGTTGTTAACAATGGTTTGCGGATAGCCAAATTTGGTTTGCCTTTAACATTTTCCTGTAATAAAAGCCCTCCGTTCGCGACTAGCTATCGGTCGGATAATAATAAAATATTTAAAAATGTCTTCAAAATTTTGGTCATGTTTGACGCGCCGTTTGGGCTCTGCTACGACGGCAACGGAGGCGGGACCGTGGGACGGAGGCCGCCCAAACAGCGGGAGCGGTGCGGCGGCGTTTGGGCTCCTCTGCCACCGCAGAAATGCACTCCGTTCGGACTGGGACGGTAGCACTATCGAGCTCGCATATGGAGAAGCTCCAGTCTGACATTGCAGTCGGCCTCCTTTCCGTCTCCTGTGGAAGAAGATGCGCCAAACGAGGCCATAAGGGCATGTGAGGAAAGGAATTAGAATTGGATATCATAATTCCAATTCCTGCGTTCATTTGGCGTCTTGTTAGGAAGGTGGGTTTTTGTTTCTAAAAAAATACGATATCCCCAAAATCGATCCTTTTTGGTCAGTTTAGGAGCGAGCTCGACAGCGCGCATGAGAGAGGAATTTTCGATGGCGATTTCGCTTCTTGCTCCTTATCTCCGACGACGGTGTCAAGGGCCTCCTCCTTCAGCGACGGAGAGTGTCATGACCTGTATAAAAGCAAAAATCAGAGTGTGCTTCGGGCGGGTCATGATGCCACGAGGATGGGGAAACTTAATTTTAGCACATAACAAAAATGAGGGATGCCTCTCCTGGCTAGGAGTGTGTGAAAGCGAGGTTAGCAGATATGGGCGGCGAAGAAGAACGCGTACTTCTGGTCTTCGATCTTCCTTCTACTCTCTCGAACCTTCGTTGGTGAGCGGTACGTAAGGCTGCTAGACTAAAGAAGGGGCGGCGAAATAGAGACATGGCACCGATATGTATGTCCAAGCAGGCGAAGCTGCTAAGACTCGATGGCAACACAACGTTTAAGAAGGAACGTCTTGGAGCAACAATTGATGCGTCATCATTGTTTCTTTGTTTTAGAATAGTGAAGACATTGTCTGCCTGTTCAATATTTTTCCAGATTTTGTGACCTTATTATGTTTTACCGATATGACGCAATGGAATGAAACTATAAGGAAAAATATGATGTACTTAGGCATTAGTGAGGCTATGATTAAAGATAGGGCACAATGGCGACAAAGGATCCATATAGCTGACCCCACTATGGTGGGATAAAGGCTTGAGTGTTGTTGTATTATGTTTTGCAGATGGAGCAGAATCTTGACCTAATTTTGAACAAACTCTCAAACTAATGATTGCTATCCTTTAAATTGGTGACGAATACTTGCTTTTTGCTTGAACTATCTTGGATGCTATAAAGGGATCTATATGGTATTAAAGCCAGGGCAGTGCTTTGCTTCTTATGAATGGTGCATGACTGATAAATTTCAATTCCCGTCTCTGAATTTCATCTTGCAACCGAACAAAAAAAATGACAGATTCAATTCATGTGCCTGAAAACATTTCTGCAAACGAACAAAGGAGTTGGTTTTGACCCAATTTCAAAACCTCTGTGTAAGATCCCTCTTCCGTACCAGGAGAGTTCCCGGATCTTATGCCCAGAACCGCCGCCTTACGGTGACGCCAACACACGAGTTAGCCTTCTCCGCAAGATGCTGATCCTGCCGGCAAGAACGATCAATCAGGGCAACAAGAGATAAGAAGAAAAACTAGGTAAAATAAACCAAGTCCACAATCACACACATATACATATGCCAAACTAGTATACAAGTCCATCAATGAGTACAAAAGAAAGAGTAAGAGCTTATGCCCAGTACATGTCCGAAAAAAAAAAGACAACAAAATAAACTCTCTCTCTCTCTACATATCTATGCGGAAGCTAAACACTCTCATCATCTGGCACCTGTCTCGTGGTAGAAATAATGTGTGACATCTGCTCCTCAAGTCTTGCCATCTCGTCCTGCTGGTCGTGCGGCTGCTCCAGCTCCTCGAACTCCCACGGTCACAACCGATCGTTAGTCATACAGACTAAGCCAGTTTTCTCCCCGCCTCCCCCCGCGACTCCTAGGAACCGGGCAGGAGGAAGAAGCGGGGGACAACAAGGGGTAATAATAAATGCAGGTGACAAGGGAATCAATACTAGCAAATATATACATAATAAGGTAAACTATATTAGCAGATATTTACGAGCAGTAAGTGAAGTAGTAAACAAGTAGTAAGTAAGGCAGTATGTAAGCAGTAAGTAAGCAGTAAGTAAGTAAAGTAGTGCACGCAAGTACAGTAAACAAGTATACTACCATCACACGAGTATCTTAACTTATATGAATGCCCATACAAACTTATAAGTTAAGATTTCCAGAATTATAACTTATCATATAAAAGAGCTCATACTAATTTATATGATAAGGGTTTGCAAATTACGTTCTAAGTTTTATGTATGTTATGGTATGCATAATATGATATGATTCATACAAGTGCAACTCACCCACACGACTCTGTGATCACAGACCTTTAGTTCCCGATTTTTGGAGCTAGCTTCACTCTCTTGTACCACCGTTGTGGCTACGGCAGCAGTGGAGCGGGCAACTCCACTTCCTAGGCGGGTATACACACTACCAGGCCTAGACCCTTCGTATGCCTCGGTACATGTCCTAAGTGCACTCTATAGTCTTGCGTACTATTTGTTGGTAACCACCAGTCTTTGAGGTCAGGTGCGCATTATCGGGGATCGTCCTCCAGACCGCAGTATAAATAACCTACTGGCCCCTCAAACCCTCACACCTGCCTAAGTCAACGTACTGTCATCGGTGTGATGACCGGTCCAGTACCGAAGACCCGCCACTAATTTTTTCTTATGCACATGCAAGTTATCACCACCCGAGCCTTCAGCTCGCAGGACCAACTCGTCTTGATATACAATCTCCCGAGCCTCCAGCTCGCAGGACCATCACGTCCTGATATACAACCTCCCGAGCCTCTAGCTCGTAGGACCATCCCGTCCTGATATACAACCTCCCGAGCCTCCAGCTCGCAGGACCATCCCATCCTGATATACAATTTCCCATCCTCTATCTAGGGATGGAGTACACCGTATCCCTTAGTTCATTTAGTTAGACTATTCTTGTCTAATTATTGTCATACTAGAAATTTAGGGTGAATCCTAGACTTCCCGAGGTTTACCCGGTGAAGAGCTCGCAACGGTACTAGGGAATACGATGGGCTGAAACCCAAATTTCCCTTTCCAAGACATTTACTTTTATTGGTGGCTACCCTTTTCTAAAGCTCAACTCTCTGTATTACTCTTTATAACTTAGATATTTATGACTTATCCTTCACCCTATTTTAAAGCAAACGTTCTCTTGAACGATGCTCAACACTTAAGATCTCTCATCCTCTAAATGGTGTGGGTCTTATGTAACTCACAATATCCCTAATCACACTCTAAAGATATGACATGAATACCTCAACTTGCTGTGTGATTACTATGCTCTCAATGTGATCTCTGCCCCTTTATGCATAGTGCGACACGAGTCTAAATTATTCCCTAACCATAGTGCTAACGTTCTCCAAAAATTCCACAACTTCTAGGGGCTAATATAAATTATATGTTACTGCCATAATTCAAATTTCATTAATTTTCTAAGTGATCATGTTGGTCAAATCATCACACTAAGTTTTTACTATTCGCAAATCAGCAATGAGATTGAACTAAATTTGAGTCCTATGATGCAATCTTGACCATATCATGTCCAAATGAGTTCTAATTTTTACCATAGGCTCATAATTGATAAATTATGGGTTGACCAGAATTTTGATGCATTTCATATAGGTTTGACCTCTATTTAAAATTTACTAATCAATTGACATCTTCCAAAATGTGAAGGAAGTACCATGTCAGTAGTTTCAATCTTGCCAAATAAATTTTCAGAGGTGAAAAATGACATAAAATATGGATTCCAAAATTTCATAATTTCTCAGAAGATTTAAGATCATAATTTCCATTTAATATCATATATGTACAATTAGGGTTTTACACATCAAGTATTAGTTCAAGACTACAAAAAATTCTGAGAAAATTACAGTGGCACTATAATGGCATAAAACGTCAATTCCAGAATTTCATAATTTTCCAGTAGATTTATAATCATAATTTCTATTTATCATAAAAAGATGATAAGATGACTTTACACATAAAGTACTAGATTTTGTCTTCTAAAAATTCTGAGAAAATTACTATAACGCTATAGTGAACAGAAAATATCAGTTCCACAGTCTCATAATTTTCCATGAGAGTTTCACCATAATTATTTCACAAATAACGAAGAGTGACAAACTGAATAAATGTCATTTTACCATAAATAATATCTTCAAAAATTCTACCAAAAATTACAGAGGCTCATAATTATATTCCTAATCATTTTCTAGAGTTTCAACCATTAATCGGACATTTTGTGTAAGACCCCCCCCCCCCCCCCCTCCCCCTCTCAAATCGTCGGTCCGACCGGGGGATCTTATCGCACACCACCCTTTAGCACGACGCCGAAGCGACTCCGAAGGGTGAAGGCACTAGCTTCTCCAACCCTTTTCCTTGAACACTCCGATGTCACGCCTAGGGGTGGTGTTAAGCGAAAGTCACTACACACCAACAGAGTAAGGAAGCAGTATTTTAGCGGAAGACATTATTAAAGAGTGCGCTTTGTTACCCTTAGCGGAAGACATGGTTTATAGCGGAAGATTAAATATCACAGAAACCATAATTTCAAAACCTGTATGAGTAATATCGATTTCGCCGCCGCAATGAATCCTATCCATCAAGGCTTCATTGCATTATATATGTATACCCTGAGATAGGGCACAACAAAAAGGAGATGCGACTTAATAACGTATACCTGATGTAGCCTGCTCTGTGGCCTTATCCACACACAGGCGTTGTCACTCATCCGCACCTGTCACCTGTGCCAAAGACAAGTTATTAGAACCACGAACAGAATCCAACCCCTACTAACAAACCTACATAATACAACACTTATATGGGAGGGGGATATCTGGACTTGTATTGGGCCGAGGCGGTCTTCCCACGACCACCGCCTACGTACTCCGTATCATCCTGCATACGGCCTCAGACCCACGTAGTTCTATTAGTTTCGCACGGGTTGCCCTCCCAGACCGTCCATCGTGCGGGTTGCCTTAGAGTAAAACTCATAGGCCATCCGAATTTTATCCCTTGTCACATTCCCGGAGGCAACATTTCATTCCCGTAGGAATTATATCTCGAAGGCAACATTTCATTCCCGTAGGAATTATTTCTCGAAGGCAACATTTGTATTCCCGTAGGAATTATTTTCTCGAAGGCTACATTTGTATTCCCGTAGGAATTATTTTCTCGAAGGCTACTATTTTCATAAGAGAAGAAAAGAGACGCCCTTTAAGATCAGCAATATATCCACCCACAACCTGTAGGAGGAGAGAAGACGAACTCTATATAAGCTTAGCATATCTTCATCCGAGAAGGTACCACTATTTTAACCCGGCTGGCAATTAAATCGAGCCATCCTCATAGGCTCCCGTCAACCATTTGGATGCTTGGTGATCAAACCCAAGTTATCTATATAACACTTCCATTGGTATTGGTACCACAAAAGAAGAGGGAGTATTTCCACCTTTAATCAACATCAGAATTCGTGAAGGGGTAGAGAGAGAAGAAATGTTAGAGAATATGGGAAGGAGGTAGTAACAGCAAAGCCCATCTACCAAAAGTATACCAACAACCCTCAATTCACAAGGAAGGCCCCAACATTAATTGATAGTAGCAGCAACAGGTTTTTATGACAGCAGCCCCTAATGCAAACAGCCTCAGCTAGCAAAGCAGCCCCCATTAACAGCTCCCAAGGCAGCCCCCAATTCAACAAGGAAAGGAACAACCCAAAGCAACAAACCTGCAGCCCAACTCAACAAGGAGCAGCCCCCAAAATCAGCTCACAAGGCAGCCCCCTACTAACCCAACAGGAAAGTAAAGCAGCCCCCATTAACAGCTCCCAAGGCAGCCCCCAATTCAACAAGGAAAGGAGCAACCCAAAGCAACAAACCTGCATCCCAACTCAACAAGGAGCAGCCCCCAAAATCAGCTCACAAGGCAGCCCCCTACTAACCCAACAGGAAAGTAAAGCATCCCCCATTAACAGCTCCCAAGGCAGCCCCCAATTCAACAAGGAAAGGAGCAACCCAAAGCAACAAACCTGCAACCCAACTCAACAAGGAGCAGCCCCCAAAATCAGCTCACAAGGCAGCCCCCTACTAACCCAACAGGAAAGTAAAGCAGCCCCCATTAACAACTCCCAAGACAGCCCCCAATTCAACAAGGAAAGGAGCAACCCAAAGCAACAAACCTGCAGCCCAACTCAACAAGGAGCAGCCCCCAAAATCAGCTCACAAGGCAGCCCCCTACTAACCCAACAGGAAAGTAAAGCAGCCCCCATTAACAGCTCCCAAGGCAGCCCCCAATTCAACAAGGAAAGGAGCAACCCAAAGCAACAAACCTGCATCCCAACTCAACAAGGAGCAGCCCCCAAAATCAGCTCACAAGGCAGCCCCCTACTAACCCAACAGGAAAGTAAAGCAGCCCCCATTAACATCTCCCAAGGCAGCCCCCAATTCAACAAGGAAAGGAGCAACCCAAAGCAACAAACCTGCAGCCCAACTCAACAAGGAGCAGCCCCCAAAATCAGCTCACAAGGCAGCCCCCTACTAACCCAACAGGAAAGTAAAGCAGCCCCCATTAACAGCTCCCAAGGCAGCCCCCAATTCAACAAGGAAAGGAGCAACCCAAAGCAACAAACCTGCAGCCCAACTCAACAAGGAGCAGCCCCCAAAATCAGCTCACAAGGCAGCCCCCTACTAACCCAACAGGAAAGTAAAGCAGCCCCCATTAACAGCTCCCAAGGCAGCCCCCAATTCAACAAGGAAAGGAGCAACCCAAAGCAACAAACCTGCAGCCCAACTCAACAAGGAGCAGCCCCCAAAATCAGCTCACAAGGCAGCCCCCTACAAACCCAACAGGAAAGTAAAGCAACCCCCATTAACAGCTCCCAAGGCAGCCCCCAATTCAACAAGGAAAGGAGCAACCCAAAGCAACAAACCTGCAGCCCAACTCAACAAGGAGCAGCCCCCAAAATCAGCTCACAAGGCAGCCCCCTACTAACAAACCTGCAGTCCAACTCAACAAGGAGCAGCCCCCAAACCAACAAGGAAAGGAGCAGCCCCATTTCAACAACCTGCAGTCCAACTCAACAAGGAGCAGCCCCCAAACCAACAAGGAAAGGAGCAGCCCCATTTCAACAACCTGCAGTCCAACTCAACAAGGAGCAGCCCCCAAACCATGTAAATAAGGTAGAGCTCCCCCCCAACGGCAAAAACCCCCAAAAGAATTTAATGTGATTTCTACCTGAAGCTTAACCGCAAACCAAAACCCATAACAGCACCCCCAAAAGACAGGAACATCCCAAATGAAGAAATTCCTGGAAGAGTCACCCACCAGCCACTAGCTCCATTTCCCATAAAATAGAGTAGAACAATCCAGATAAAGAATTCTTGGAAGAGTACACCGCCTAGCAGGTATACCCAAAAAGAAGGGGTCCAGAAATTTTTTCAGCAATAGCCAAAAAGAATCCAACAAGTATAGCCACGGGGGTCCAGGAAAACTTCAGCATACGACTAGATAACACATAGCAACAGGGAGGAGGGATTTTAAGCATAAAACTAAGGAAACGCTCGGAGCATACGCAGATGTGAACATATACATTTCATCCATCCTGAACCCCCTCATAACAAAAATACAAAATTTCTTAAACTGTTAGGATTAGGGACCACCCCAAGGCACCAAGCAGGTATACCAAATTAATGACCAGAAATCTCTTGCATATAAACCATGGAGTCTCCCATATGAAATCTAGTAAAAACCGAGTACCAGGAAAGCTTCCACATAAACCATAATCATAGCCATAATCCAGATAAGCAGAAGAAAAGAGGTGCAGGGAAGGAGGAGGAAAAGTTCTCTTGTCATACCTTACCGTGAGCTCCCCGTGCCGTGAAACCCTCTGCCAGGACAGAGCTGCGGGGAGGGGAAGAGGAGGAGGAAGGGCGTGTGGTGACCTTGCCGCCCAGCCCTTGTATAGCCATGGTCGACCAATCCGATGCCCTCAGCGAGCTCGCCCATGGTTTTCGCCCACGGTTTCTCCGCCCTGGTTTCATCGCTGAAGTCGGTTTAGGAACAGGGCATCTCACTGTTTTGTTTTATATATCTAAGTTTATATATGTATATGTATACATGTATACACATTACACACACACACCCATATTTATACACGTTTATATATCAAAGCATGCAAAGTGCTCGCGAAAAAAAAAAACAATGCACAAAGGGTGTCGCTGTGTTCGTATTAATCACATGAAGTTAACGAAATTATTTGAAGTTGATTCCGAGTCCGTTATTCATAATTACTCGCTCAAACCAGTACGCAACTCAAAATAGATTATTTCGGCCACCTTTCGCAAATCTCATCGAATTTGAACGAAACGAATTGCATTGTGCTAGAATTGATCACGCGAGTCTGTTGCAACTGACTAGGGTGAAATTGGGGCTTGTTTACCCAATATTCTAAAATGGCGTCGATGCGGCGCTCGGTATTACTCAAAATAGTCGTTTTCTCCAAACGACCTCGGATCGGAACGAAACGAATTACGTTGCACTCATATTGACCATACGAGTCTAACGTAACTGACGGAAGTTGATTCAGAGCACGTATGCTTTGTATTCTAAAATCGTGTCGTCGTGACGCGCTACGATACTCAAAATAGTCATATTCTGCATATGACCTCGGATCGAAACGAAACGAGTTCCGTTGCACTCGTATCAACTATACGAGTCTAATGCAACTGACGGAAGTCGATTCAGAGCACGTATGCTCCATATTCTAAAATTGCATCGTCGTGACGCGCTACTATACTCAAAACGGTCACTTTCACTAAATGACCTCGGATTGGAACGAAACGAATTCCAATGCAATCGTATCGACCATACGAGTCTAACGCAACTGACAGGAGTTGGTTCGGAGCACGTATGCTCCATATTCTAAAACTGTGTCGTCGTGACGCGCTGCGATACTCAAAATGGTCACTTTCACCAAATGACCTCTGATTGGAACGAAACGAATTCCGTTGTACTCGTATCGACCATACGAGTTTAACGCAGCTGACAGAAGTTGATTCGGAGTACGTATGTTCAATAAATAACTTTGACGTCGTGGCGAAGCACGATGCTACCCAAAACAGTCATTTCTCTAAATGACCACCTCTATGTGGTGAAGGTCGGGTCGTGATTGCCTGATGACCCGGCCTAGATTCCTCCAAGGGTTCAACTGAACCGGCTAGGCCCTTTTTTCAAAGTCGGGATGTTACATTTTGCCTAGTGAATTCTCTATTATCCAGAATTGTGACATATGACAAATTTGCTAAAACCTAGAGGAAATGATCTCTGAATTTTCTACTAAAATTTACAAGGGTATGGCATAACAAGGGATTATCCAGAGTTTCACAATTTTCCTCTAGGTATTAACCATAAATATTTCAAAAATATAAAAGTGTGACATGGATCACACTGATCATATTCCTAAGGTTCTTGATACTAGAGATCCAAAGTTTTTCTGAGGTGGTGTATTATCTCATAAGGAGGGTGTGTGCAAAATTTCAGAGGCTAACTTAAAGCCATTTGAGAAAAATACACAATATACCCCTTTTGGCTATTGGCACACCAAATCACCCTAAGTAGAGACATGCAAAGAGAATTACCCTACATACAGAGGTCCAATTGATCTCAAATTTTAACCATGGACTAATATTGCCTAAATAAGGGTGACACCCAAATTTAGGGACAGTTGGAGCTATACAACTCCAAAAATGTCGCTTATTTGATTTACTATAATTTGAATAAAATCTTAGGAAAATTATCTCCTGAAAATCTGATTTTTGGATGCAAGCTAGGTACAGGGGACATGCATGCATGGCCAAAATTTCAAGTCCATCAGGCCTATAATTTAGAATATATACACAAAATAATTTCTGACCTCTAGTTGGACCATCCTCACCAAATTAGATGCTGAGGGTCCTACGATGCCCCAAATGAGCTGATTCAAATTCCTACTTAAAGTAGACTTCAAGATCTACAAAATCTATTTCAGGATATTTTTCATGAAATGGCCTCTAAGACACCTAATTTTAAGATACAAATAGCTGCTAAAAGTGTGACAGAATTAAATATTATTGTGCATAACATGTAATGGTCTGCGTCTATCAATTTGCCTCAGATCGGACGACTCTCCTTCATCTCCTACCTTGAGCCAACGACTCAGATCTGCCCAACCTGGAAGCATTTGATCCCCCATTTCCCGACCATCCACGACCCACCACTGCCGACCACCACCTCCACCACCTTCCTTGAGGTGGTTGCTACCGCCAGGCGGCGACACGACCGCCGGAGACGGCTTCTCCGGCGAACCTGAGCTAGGACAAAAGCTCATAAGATCTCCCTCAAGCTCGCATGGGATCGGGCTAATTTGAGCCCGATTTCTCTCCTAATTGGACCTAGATGCTAGCACAGAGGGAGAGGGGGAGAAACTAAACCTCTAATGGGCTTGTCGGCGTCTATTCCTTGGATTCACCATGGTCGATCCTTGCTCCGACAACCCTTGCCATTTCCTCCATTCTCAGCTGATTCCTTTGATCCAGGGTAGCAGATTGACTCCTCCAGGCCCTCTGAAGTTGATGATGTCGTCGAAATGGAGTGGGGAGGGCTCTATGTGGTGCTGCCATTAGGAGGAGCTCGGCCACCACATTGGATGTTCCTCTTAGCTACAAAGTGGCCTCCATATTGCTAGAATTCGGCTGGGAATCACTTCTCGAGATCAGTGGGAGGCTTGGGCAGAGGAATGGAGAGCCATGTGGCCTCCATTCCTCAAAATCCTCATTGTCTTCACTTGAAATTGGGGGAAAAACCAAAAATGCCCCTTTGCATGTCACTCCTTTTAAATTTCAGGGGGCATGGCTGGTAATTGCACCCTTGGGCTGCTGGGTGGGTTTGGTTTGAGACCTTAGCCCAATTGGATTTGGTTTGGGCTTTCAATTTCTCCATTTAGGCCTAAAGTTGACCATGGTTGACCTTGATGTTGACTTGGTCAATTGGGTGGGTTGAATGGTCCAAACGGTTGACCTTGGGTCACTTAACACCCCCCAATGTTAATTGGGTCATGGTGATGCCCCAATTGGGCCAATTTAACCAATAGGTTTGATTTTGATCAAAATTGGGGGAAAGTTGATTTTGGTCAATTTGGTCAAATTGATGATCCCATGAGGGGGCTTTTGAGTCAATTGGGTCCCCCATGATGTTCTAAGATTAGGGGTGAAGTCAATTTCATGTTTTGGGGGTGAATTGAATCTATAGAGGAAGGATTGGCTTATGTTGACCTAAGTTTGACTTTGGTCAAATTGGACTAATTGAAGACCCCATGATTGGGGCTTTTGTGTCCAAAGCACTCCTTTAGATGTTTACCAACTAGTGGTGGGGTCAATTTGGCAATTTGAGTCTGAATTGAACCCTATTGAGGTGAACTGGGTTTTTTTGACCTAGGTTTGACTTGGGTCAATTTGGCTAAATTGGTTGACCAGATGATGGGGCTTTTGGTCAACTATGACTCATTTAGGGTTAGGAACATGTTGGTGGTGTTAATTCACATCAATAAGTTCAATTTTAGCTAATTTGGTCTAAAATAACTTGCCCCTATAGTGGCTCACACTTGAGTTCTCTCAATTCAAGGTGACCTAAGTGTACAACCCCGATATTCGCCTTAAGGTAAACAGAGACTAGGGAGAACAACAAGCCAGGGGCAAAAGCCCTCCCGCAGGAGGCCAGAGAGAGCACTCTCGATGGGTAATCGCGGGAAGCAGGTGAGTTAGGTCCTCGCGGGCCGCACCCGCGGCCTCACAAGCGAGTCGTCCTCTTTCCGAGTCTCAGTGTTTGACGAACTCTGTTCTGCGCTCGACGAAATCTGTTCGACGAACATCCTTTCTCATTTTGACGAACTTGCGTCTTGGTTCGACGAGTTACACGCTTCAGCCTCGGCGGAATTATCTCAACGGCTGGGCTGGGAGGGCCGGCCGTCTCAGCAGATATTTCAATCCCGTCCCGGCGGACCCGCTGAGACAAGTAATTGTCTCAGCGGGCTCCGGCCCCTTCTCAGCGGCTCCCGGCCCTGTCTCAGCGGGAGAGCTAGCAGGAGGAAGTGCGAGACCGCCCACCTAAGTGGGGTTTCAAGTCCAACAGGTGGAAGAGGTAACAAAGAAGGCGAGCTAGGGATTCAAGGGTCGCTCGCAGGTCCAACAGGAAGGCTGGCGAGCTAGGGATATTCTCAGTTCGGTGAACTCGATCGTCCCACCGGTTCAGCAGATTTACATAAGGCCAAGGGGAGCTCGCAGGAAGGCACGCGAGTCGTGTCCCTGCGAGCCCAAGCCCCAAGGTCAGCTCGCAAGAAGGCGGGCGAGCCGGGTACTCGCCGATCGCTCAAAGGAAGGCAGAGCTCCCGTCCGCATTCGGCGAACTCAGCCCAGGGTTCGACGAAATTCATTCTGCGTTCGACGAACGGGCTTCTCCGTTCGACGAACTCGCATCACGCCTCAGTTCGACGAACTGGCTTCTCAGCTCGGCTAACAGTCATCCAGCCGGTTCAACAGATTTACACAAGGCCGAGGGGAGCTTGTAGGAAGGCGTGCAAGACCTGGCCTCAGTGGCCGTCACCAGAAAAGGCGCGAGCGGGGCCTCCGCAGAGTGCTCGCCTATAAGGAGTTTTTTGCGAGCCATCCTCACGAGGAGACTCGCGGGAGCTCTCGCGAATGGCGTTCTCATAGGCCACTAACCCATAGGCTAAAGAGGTGAAATTACCCCTCTGCCCCTGGTGGTCTGCAGGTAGCCCCTCCAAACAGCAGAGTTTGGCTATTAGCAGGCCACATTGGGGTGCGCTTAGTAAAACCGAAAGGCGGAATCCCGCTATTGACAGACCATGAGCAAAAAACTATAAATAGACCTTGAATGGGCACCTTGGGAGAGAATTCCAATCTCAGTTCTCTGAGCTTCTTCTTCCCTCAGTTACTTTGGTTCAGCTCTCTAGCTCTCCAAGGTGCCCAAGTCTCAGTTTTGGCTTGGGAGGGGAAGCGCTCAATGATCTTTCGGGTTTGTGGTGGGACCTCCTCGCTGAGACTAAGGTCTTAGTCTGCTTCCGAGTCCCCGGTCTGCTCCTTTCGAGGGATTAGTAAGGGCTAGCTGCCCCTCAACTTGTTGAGGGCCCAAGCTTCACAAGAGACCGAGAATCGATTTCAACATTTTGGTGCGGTGAGCGTGGAGCGCGGCTGGTCCAGGAAGATTTCGGGAAAGGAACATGGCAGGAGATGAAGAGCAAGGCGAGGAGTTCTGCGGGTCGCCCCTGGCGGCGGTGCAAAAGATGTTCTCGGACTTCAGGCGAGAAGTCCTCGACACCCTCGGGTTCGCGGTCGCAGCACTACGTAGCGAGCTCGCAACCCCAGCGGCTCAAGCGCCCCATCCTCTGGCAGCGGTTGGCGAGGGTGCCCCTGTAAGACCCCTTTTTTTTTCTTTTCAAACATCCGGGTCTTAGGCCCAGAACCGCCGCTTTGCGGTGACACCTTCGCTCGGGAAGGTCGCCACTACAAAACGCTGATCCTGCCGGCCAATTCGATCACGAAGAAGAAGGTATACATGAACAAATAAGAAGCTCAAGTCCACAATCACATGAGTCATAAAGGTAAAAGTCCACAGATAATAACTGAATAAAAAAACAAAGGTACAATAATAAAGGGCTCGTGCCCTGTACATCATGTCCTCACTACAAGATCACTCATAAGGTAAAACTAAAGCTAATTGCCACCGTCACTGAAATGGAAGCACCCAAACTAGTCTGACCCATCCCTGCAGACTCTGTGCTCCACTGGTGCTGCAACACTAAATGCTTCTTCTCTTTTGGCCTGCGGTCGCTGCCTTGCAAACCACGTCTACGTCTTCGCCTTCGGCCTCCTGGTCGCTGAGCTGGTGGGGTTCCACCCATCATGGGACATCTGACCCGAGTATGTACCGGCTGGTGACAATGGTAGCATGGCCATGGGGCCCACCATGTCGGATCCTGCTGCACCTGTTTCTCTCCCATTCGGTACGCCTAAAATATGGTGGTCAAACGACCGTCAGTCAAACTAGACTCAGTCAACAATCCCCCACCCCTAAACCCGTGGCTCCTAGGCACCGGGCGGAGAGGAGTGAAGAGGAGGACCAAGGGCAGAGTGGAAACAAGCAGGTGACAACTATCCTAAAGAAAGTACAGTAAAAGATTCGCAAGGTTTATAAATTTAACTAACAAGAGTAGTAGTGTGTAACACGATTATAGCTAAAGTAAGCATGAGTGCAACAAGGTAAGAAGTAACGTGTATAAAGTAAGTACAACAGTAAGTAAGTAAGTAAGAAAAGAAACCATTGATTTATAGGGATTACCCCTATAGACCAAGGGGTCGTTTTGCAGGGTCTATCGTATAAAAAGTCCCATACCAATTTATACGATAGGGGTAGGGGTTGAAATGCAATGTTTATGCTATGACATGCAAGGTATGCTGTTATGCTATGTTCATACAAGTGCAACTCACTCACTACGACTCTATGCGCATAGACCTTTAGTTCCCCCTTTTTGGAGCTAGCAAGACTCCCAGGATATTCCCGTAGTGGCAAACGGAAGCGGTGGGTTGGGCCTCGCCCACCTCTAGGTTGGTATTCACACTACCTAACCTTGACCTATCGTACGCCTCAACGCAAAACCCGTGGAGCATCTGCGTACTCTTACTGGCTGGACCACCAGACTTTTAAGGCTAAGTGTAAATACCACACTTGCCGAGTCAACGTATTGACGTCGGTGTGAACGAACGTCCAATACCGAAGACCCACCACCTTCAATGCACATGCAACATGTTCTACTTCCTACCTCCGAGCCATAAGCTCCCTGGGCTAACTTGCCCGACATCAATAACCTCTCGAGCCACCGGCTCGCCGGACCAACCCGTTCGTACCAACAAACACTACGGAGCCACAAGCTCACCTGACTTATCAATCCGCTCTTACTACCACCGAGCCTACTGCTCGTAGCACCAAACCAGCTAAACTCCCGGAACCACGGGGTGTGGGTGAGTGTGTTATTAAATTCTTCTTGCATAACATTTTACTCCTACAGGTTATGGTTAATCTTGGACTTCCCGAGGGTTACCCTGTAAGGGGCTCACTACGATACTAGGAGTTATAGTGGGATGACACCCCCAAGGCTCCCTTTCTCAAGACACTTAATGTTATTAGTTACAACCCATAAGAAGCCCTCTTAATATTTCCCTGGATTAAACATAAGTGCTTTAAGACCCAATAGGATAAAGACGATCTTTCGTCAATCCCAAGAAGACCTACCCCAAGGGTGGCACCCCACCACCCTAGGATTCATCAAACCCTAGTTAATTCCAAAGATCCTCACATAGTCACATTATCACCAATAAACCCTCACAACTCCAATCACTACACTCCAATTTGACCCATAACTCCCAAAATTGCCAAATTGCTAAACACAGACCATCCTTAATGTTTTGATGCTCATGAAAGGAGGTTCATTAAATAATCAACTCAATGACCCAATATTTTTAATGGGGGTCCATACTACATATTCAAGAACAATTCCAGAGTTTCATAATTTTCCCAACATTATTAATATTTAAAACAATTTTCCCAAAATACAACTTTCTAAGGTTTGAACTATAAGTGCACTTTTCTGGCTTCCATTGCCTACCAAACTTTTTACATAAATCAAGGGTACCTAATAATCAGTACATATGAATTTGTAGGAAATTCCAGCAAGGTTTACTATTATTAAAAATTCCAAAACCCATTAATGTTCAATTATTTCCAAAGGAGGTACCCTCATATGAACTCCAAACCTTATGCAAATTTATACAGAAGTGATTCATACTAAAATATTCAGCCCTACAAAATTTGACCATATTCCATAGAGGTTACATTTGTAATTTCCACAAAGGACATATTTGCAATTAATTCCAAATTGAACTAGAAGTACCAAAAATATCAATTCCAAAATTATGGGAAACTTACTGAGGGTTCATAATGGTATGAAATGACATCCAGCAAAGTTTCATGAAATTAAAGAAAATTAACACCCTAAAATTAATCATCCCAAAAATTGCCAACAATAAGAATAATTATACTTTGGACCTCCAAAAGTCTTCCAATGATTCTAATAGAATCTCCAGGGATTAATAACATCAAAACTAAGTTGGTGACAGAAGATGGTTAATCACTAAGTATTAATCTTTCCTAAATCCCCAAAACCTAAATATTTACAAATCTACCCAAGGATTTATTCCCTAGGGTTGGCAACTCCAAACCCCACCAATTTCTCAGTGGAGGCGTCTCTGGTCACTATGACCTACTCTCCAAAATTTTAGGTCAAACCATAAAGGTTTGACCCCTCTTCCTTCATTGACCTCTAAATGCACCCCTTAGGGTTTACCCTAGGATTATGGGTCCATACTTCCCCAAATCCACCCAAACTTTTTGTGAGGGTGTTATATCACTCATAGAACTCAGAGAAGTTTATTACACTCCTCTCCAAGGACAAACACCCCCATGTCCTTCACAACCCTAAAAATCCCCACTAAGGGACCTACCCTAGGGTTCTAGGGCTACCCTACACCAAACCACCCCAAACTCCATTGGAGGGTGTGTTATGCCCTAAAAGGTCAGTGGCCAAAATATCAGCCTCTGTTGAGGTGATTTGACCACTCAAAATACCAAGGGGGGGATTTACCCTAAATAGCCCTTTATGGGCCAAACTAGGGCTGAGTAAAATCCTAACCAAAACACCTCCAAATGAGGTGAAATTTTAACCAGGGGTTTATCATGACCCTAAGAACACCCCACCAAAATTTGGTGGAGTTTGGAGGTCATTTGACCATCCAAATAATTTACACATTGATTATTAAATTTTTACAAAAACTTTAGGCAAATGTTTTCCAAAAAATCCCATTTTTGGATATGTTGTAGTCCTAGGCATGACTCACTCCTAGTCCAAATTTCAAGTCATTTGGACTAGTGGTTTGGTGTGGGAAATCATTCAAAGTTCAGGCAAACTTTGCACTAAAATGGGTGCTGAGGTCAAACCAGGACTCCAAATTGGGTGAAGCCAATTTTGTATGATCCTAGGGGTCAAGGCCTACAACTTTCATGTTGGGCATTTTTTTTTGTAGAGGGCATCTAGTATTTTTAATAATTAAAATACTACAGCAGTTATAATAAATCAATTAAACTAATTAATAATAACAACTAATTCCTTAAATAACCGACCAGCGCGAATCTTGGCGCGGATCGGGCGGCCCGTGGTCATCGTCCCCGATGAGCCAACGGTCGGGATTTGTCGCGCCTGTGCTGATTTGATCGTTGATTTCCCGGCCACCTGAGCACCGCCCCGGCCAACCAACGCCACCACCACCTCCGTTGAGGTGGTGGCCGGCGATGAGCGGTATTTGATCGGCCGGAGGTGGCTGGAATCGGGTTCTGGAGGAGGAAGCCCAACCCGATCTACGTGTGGCTTGGCTGGTTCGATTCACGGCCAATTGGCCACGAATCGAGCCGCCGGCGATTGAGATCTACACCATAGAGGTTAGGGAGGAGAACCAGACCTGCTTGGGGTCGATTTGTTGCTTCCACCATCGACCACCATTGCTCCTCCTTGGAGATTTCAGCACCATCCAATTCCTTGCACAGACAGCTCAAACCTCTCGGGGAAGGGGGGGTTTCAACTCCTCTCTCCATTATGAAGCTAATGGGAGGGCCAATTTAATGGGAGGAGGGCTCCATTAAGAGGTCACCAAGTGACCCTTCCTCTCCCCCATGGCCGACCACCCTTATGCCTCCCCCCTGCCTTCAATTCCTCCAGAAAACTTCTGGAATTCCCTCCACATTCATCAGGGGAGATGAAAGGGGTCATCAATGGGGATTCCAAGGGGTGTATCCCCTTAATGGCCATGAACACCACCTTCTCTCTCCTCGAAAATTGGGTTTTTCTCTCTCCTACTCATCATGGTTGATTTTTCTCTCTCTCCTGTGTTTAATGTCAGCCTACTGGGTTGGTTGACCATCCAATTGAGCTAGCCCAAAGGGATTGGGTTAGGTTTAAGAGATTTGACCTAATTTGGGTAAGTTTGACTTTTGGTCAAATTGACCAATTGGGTGACCCTAGGATGGGGCTTTTGGGTCCATTGGACTCCAAATTAAATTTAGAAACTACTGGTGGGGTCAATTTGGTCACATGAGCCTTAGTTGACCCAATATGAGTTGATTTGACCAAAACAGGCTAAGTTGACTTTGGTCAAATTGAGCCCTAGGGTTGACCCAGTCATGGGGCTTTTTGGTCCACTGGGTCCCCTATGATATTATAATACTATGGGTAGGGTCAATTTAATATGGTGGTGGTCATTTAGGGTACTTAGTGAAGAATTGCCATTTTGACCTAAAAGGGCATATAGGTCAATTTGCACCATTGGGAGTCCCATGATGGGGCTTTTAGGTCTACTAGGTCTCTTATGATATTTTAGACCTAGATGTGTGGTCAACTTGGCATGGTGGAGGTCAATTGACTCTAATTAGGCTACTTTGACCAATTTGGGGTTAGGGTTGACTTTGGTCAATCTGGCCTCTTTGGTTGACCCCAATGGGCCTTTGGTGCTCTAAGGGGACCCCTAAAGGGTTAGGGATACTATGGTGGGGTCAAATGGGTCAAGATAAGGCCCCTAGGTCAAACCCTAGGTAGGGTAGCTGCAATTTACTATTTGCAGACCAAGACACTTTCAACCCTAAACTTGCCTAAGTTAAATGGATTTCTACACTACCAAGGCCTTGTCATGACCTTGCCAAGACAGATTCACCTGGGGGGGGGGGTCTAGCTGTCTGGGGGATGTTACAGCTCTGGGAGGAAGGGCTGGAAAGGAGGTGGTCGGAGGGTCAGTGCCGGACCTGGAGGGGCAAGCGTTGTTCGCCAGTCCGGCGACCTCGGTACCAGCGAGCACGGCGCAGACGAGTGCGACACAGGCAAGTGCGGGGCAGGCGGGTACGGCGCAGGCGAGTGCGGCATAGGCGAGTGCGTGGCAGGCGGGTGCGGCGCAGGCGAACGTGGTGCAGACAAGCGCGATCCTGGTAGGCGTGGCGCCCGTAGGAGCGGCTCTAGCGACTGTGGCTCTCGCGAGCAGTGCCCCAGCGAGCTCAAACCAGGCGAGGGAGCTCGGGGGGCGAGTGGAGTAGGAGAAGATAGCAGGTAGGGGAAGCCCCTTCTGCGAGTTGGTGCTTTCCGCACCCGTTCCGGAAGGGTTCGGGGAGTGGGACAGTGTCTACTACCATGGTCGGGACGACCCAGTCCAGCACATGCAGTCGTTCGAGGACTCGGTCTCTATCAGGCCGATGTCGGACGCCTTCAAGTGTCGGTTCTTCGCCGTCACCTTGAAGGAGAAAGCTCGGGAGTGGTTCCACCAACTTCCCGTCGGATCGATCTATGCATTCAAGGATTTGTGTAGAAATTTCTTGTTGCGATTTTCAACTTCGAAGAAGAGGAAGAAGGACGTCGAGTCCCTCTTCAAGGTGAAACAGGAGCCCAAGGAATCATTGGCTCATTATGCAGATCGGTTTCAGGAGGAAGTTCTGCTCACCCAGGAGATGCCCGGGTTTGCTCTTCAGCTCGCCTTCACGTTGGGGCTGAAGGAGAGTTTCTTCAAGATGGATTTGAAGAGGAAAGCCCCCGTCTCCTATGAGGAGTTGGTGGAGAGGGTGGCGGAGGAGGTCGAGAGTGAAGAGGCCAATCCGGAGCTCACCAGGAGGCTAGAAAAGCTCGGTGAGCTGGAGGTCAAGCAGCATGATGTAAGGAGAAGGGAAGAACCCCGGGCCCCGGAGGGGGGATGGAGGCAACATGTCGGGGGGATGCAAGGTCAGGGGAGAGGCTACGCTCTAGGAGGGGGTAACTTCTATTGGGGCAAGGAAGACCCCAACAGTTAGGATGGAGGCAGGGTCCGAGGCAGATGCCTCCCCCGCCTCAACAGGCTATGGCGATCAGACGAGGAAGAGGAGGAAGAGGAAGGAGAGAAGGATTGGAAGCGGGAGAAAGAAGGAGAAGAGGAAATAGGGCGGCAAAGGCCAAGAGGGGAGAGGTGGCGTTGCCGTACTGTGACTTCCATCATGTGGAAGGTCACGCAACGGTCACCTGCCCCGAATTCTTAGAGACAAAAAGAGCTAGAATGTCAGCGCCGCGACAACAGCAACATGTGAGGATCGAGGAGGTCCTACCTCGGGAGGATGAGGAGGAGAGGTGCGAAGATCGGGCCGATGTGGGGACTCGAGGAGGGATTGGGGTGATCCACGGGGGATTAGGGGTAGAGGCAACCCGCAAGGCGAGCCTTCACACCATCTACCGTCGGAGCGTGGCTTCGACGTCCACGGCTCCACCCCCAGCAGAAAAGATTACTTTCTCCCAAAGGGATATGCCGGGTCATGAGGACCCATTCTGCGATGCATTGGTCATCCAAACCGCCATCGAGAACATCACGGTGTCCCGAATTCTCGTGGACAACGGGAGCTCGGTCAACGTCATATTCAAGAAGGTGGAGGCCAGAAGGGTGTTGGCTTCAGATGGCCCTCTGTTTGGGTTCTCAGGAGAGAGGAAGGAAGTGGAAGGCGGAGTGGGACTCCATGTGACCTTGGGGGGGGGGGGGGGGGTGAAAGTATCTAGTTGCGACCTAAATCACATAGAGGGGGGTGAATAGGTGGTTTCTATAGCTTTTTGCGGAATTAAAAATATAATAAGTAAAGCACACAGAAAACCAAAGAGCACAGATTTATAGTGGTTCCCCGTTCTTGGGTAGTCCACTTTGCACCTCACCTATCTAGCACGACCGGCTAGACTAGGCTACTTCACTAACTCGGATTATGAATAATCCTACAACTCGGAGTCACCACTCCTACAAGCTCGGAGCAAAACAACTCCTACAAAAACTCGGAGCAAACCACTCCTACTAAAAACTCGGAGAACAATCTTCTTCTACTCAAACTCGGAGCAAACAACTACTACAAAAACTCGGAGGAAAACCTCCTATAAGAATATGTAAAAGATTTTTACAAAACTTTAGATTGAAAAACAATCTTCTTGAAATATTCTGGAGACTTGACTTGACTTGATCTGAAAATGATAGAACTTCTTCTTCCTTGAAAGAATAGAAAATCTGGATCTAGAGAGAGGAAGAAGAAACCTTTTCTTGAAAGCTTGATCTGAAACTTAGAGTCGACTGGATCAAAATGAGAATGAATCTTTTATTTGTGTTGATCTTGTCGACTGTTCTTGGCGATGAAGAATCGCAAACCACTTTCTTGTTGGAGAAGAAGAACTTGCGTGAGAAGTAATATCAGCCAACAAAACAAGAGAGAAAAATAATCTGTTTAAAATATTTGCACCATTTTTTTGACCGAATAATCCAAAGGGATTATATAGAGACCTCCTTTCCAACGGCTAAATGAAATAATTAAGAAAGATTTCTTTTTAATGGCTGTAGAAAGAATTTAGGAAAATCTTTCATCTCGAACGGCTATAATATTGAATAAAGGAATAATATCTTCTCCAACGGCTCTCTGCAAGAATTAAGGGATATAATTCTGTCAACGACTGTATGCAGTTTTTAATGAATATTTCTTTCCATGACTGTATGCAATAATTAAGGAAGATTAATTCTCCAACAGTTGGGAGCAAGAATTAAGGAAGATCTCTTTCCACGGCTATCAGCAGGAATTGATGAAAATTAATCTCTAATGGCTGCATGCAGAAATTAAGGAAAACATTCCTTAAATCCGATTGGGTTTGAATTATCTTAAATATTTGAAACAGCGCCATGCAAAATGTCGATCTAGGAAGATTTCTTCGAACGAAACAGTGTTCGACGAAATTTAAATAAATTAGTCGAACGGTGGTCGACGAAATCTGTTCAGCTATCAGCACACCTGAGATCGAATAATAACAGCGATCGACGAATTATAACCAAACAGCGCTCGACGAAATGCTGATAAACTGCGTTCGACGAAATACTAATAAGCTGCGTTCGACGAAATGTCTTCAGCTAACAACAAACCAGAGATTGATGAAATACATTCACTTAGTCGAACAGTGCTCGACGAATTGCGTTCGACGAACTGCTAACTTTCTTCGTTCGAAGAATTGCTATCTTTCTTGCGTTCGACGAACTGCTTCTTCACTGCGTTCGACGAACTGCTTTCAACTGACAACAAACCAGAGACGACGAAGTATATTTACTTCGTCGAATGGCGTTCGACGAATTCTTGTGTTCGACGAATTCTTGCGTTCGACGAAAAGCTAAATACTTAGAAGAAAAATATTTCTTCCTTCTTTCTTCCAGCAACTTTCTCTTAGCAGCAACTTTCTCTTAGCCTTTCCTTTGTGTTTGAATATGAAGTACATCCCAATAGAGAGATTCCACATGAGTCAACAATTTGGTCCATACAATGAGGAATTACATTGCATAGGCCTGTGTTTAGTGACTCATTGAAACCTGACATTGGTTTGTACTTAGCCACTTAAAATCTGCAAACACATAACTAGAAAAAACATCAAATACAACTCAATTCAACTTAGTTCAAAGGGACACTTCTTCAAATCAAGGTAGTTGTGGCTACAATACCAACAATCTCCCCTTATTTGAAGAAGTCAGAACATATGTACTTGTTGGGACCATTGTCCACAATGTCTTAGATTTGGAGAAGTTCATTCCTAAGTCAAAGATATACCTCAGAATATATTTGATATACTCTCTAGAATCATTGTGCAGAAGATCAGGTCAAGCAAAGTGCTCAAGGAATTCATCCAAGTTCACAAGCGTCGAGACACCACACATCGCTCGACGCCTGTGACCCAGAAGCATCGACCCATGTCTGCTGCTCAAAAAGACAAGGTCGCCGCTGAAGATCTGAGACTAAGTTTAGAAGCGTCGAGCCAAGGTATATCGCTCGACGCCGTGGAATTAGAAGTGTCGACCAAACTTCAGTTAGCTCAACGCCAACAAAAGGAGTCTAGATATGAAGGCACAGTTAAGAAGCGTCGAGCCCCTATACATTGCTTGACTCCTACAGATAAAAAGCGTCGAATGACTAAAGAATGCTCAACGCCTAAGAAGGAGGAGTTGAGAGTTTTAGCCTAAGAAGTATGTGTCGAGTATCTACATATCGCTCGACACCTGATAGAAAAAGCATCGACAGAGATACACAGTGCTCAACGCCTTTTTCTTTGAAAGCTCTGAGCTGAGAAATTTCATCTACAGCTAGCTGAGCCTTTGTTTATTCAGAAGCCATTAAAGACCGTTGAAGACTTAACGTCATGCTGACGTGGTGGAGCGTAACAGATGTTGCAGATGGTGGGCTATAAATAGAAGGCATGACCTATGGGTTTGCACGTTGATTTTTTTCCCATTTTCGAAAGTAATTATCTTCTCCGTCGCTTTGAGGGAAAGTCTGAGAAAGAATCTGAAGAAGTCGTCTCCTCTTTCAGAACTATTCTAACTTGAAGAATTCTTTCAGCAATCTGGTGCTGATACTTCTTTCTGAAAAGAGAAGATTAAGAAGTAAGAATTTGTCTTTCTAAAAAGAAGAACAGTCATCACAGCCTGATAAATCAAGAAGACCAAATTGCTGCTGCTGATCTGTTGAAGATTTATGTCTGATCATTCAGATAGATCAAGAAGACTCAACACTTTGAAGAATCTGAGTCTAAGTATTGTTACTATCTTTATCAATCCTTGTAGGGTCTGAGTTGTCAGATCTGAGTTGTAGGATCAGGTGTGATCTGAGTTGTAAGATTCAGGGGTGAATCTGAGCTGTAAGCCTATAGTTATAAAGGCTGAGGTAGGATCTGTGGAGATCTGAGTTGGTAGGATCTATTGAGATCTGAGTTGGTAGGATCTGTGAGATCTGAGTTGGTAAGATCTGCTGAGATCTGAGAGAGTAAGATCTGTTAAGATCTGAGTCTGTAAGATCTATTGTGATCTGAGATGTAAGACTTGTTTGTGGTCTGAGATCTGGAGGAGATATAAACCCTATCTGGCACACTGCTAGAGGGGAGAAGGGGGAAAGTGGATTACCCAAGATAAGGGGAACCACTATAAAATTCTGTGTGTTTTTGTTTGTGTTCATTTTCTTGAAAGCTCTGATCATTCATTTAGGTTATAATCAAGAACTGCAAATAGTTTTTAAAATAACCTATTCACCCCCCCCCCCCCCCCCCTCTAGGTAATTAGCTACCCTTAATTAAAGTCTTTCAAGTGGTATCAGAGGGTTGTTGTTCAAGAAAAGGTTTAACTGCCTGAACAAGATCTTCTAAGGGTAGATTTGTTAAGTCGTGATGGCTAATAGTGAAGGAAACAAGTAATTCACATCTATGAAGTTACCAATCTATAGAAAAGAAAACTTTGGTATTTGGAAGGAAAGGGTCAGATTATTCATGGAAGCCTCTGATCCTAGGATTTACATCACTGTTCTAGAAGGACCTTTTGTTCCAATGAAGGTCTCATTCACAGATGGAAGTATCAAGACTCCCAAAACATACTCTGAGATGACAAAAGATGAAGTGATTCTGGCCTCCATGGATAAGAGAGCTCAAAATATCATAGTGAGTGCAATTGAGGATTCAACCTTCCAGAACTTAGTACACTGCAAAACTGCCAAAGAAATGTGGGAATCTCTCATTGTCTATATGGAAGGGACTGAGTAAGTCAGAGATGACAGGAAGTCTCTTCTAAATCAGCAATATGAGGCTTTCAGACAAGACAAGAAAGATTCAATAGCAATCTGCTATGAGAAATTCTTCAAAATTGTAAATGGTCTGAAAACCTATGGAAGAACTTTTACAGATTATGAGCTGAATGATAAATTCTTAAGATCCCTGAACAAAGAATGGGATATCAAGATCTGTACCATCAGGGAAATGGGAAATCTGGGAAATATTCAGCCACAGAATCTATATGGAAAACTTTTGTCCCATGAACTTCACCTGAATACCAGAAAATCTGAGGAAGGACATAGCAGGGAAAATCCTATTGCTCTGAAGGCAGAAAGTTCCAAGAAAAGCAAAGAAAGAATGTCATTATCCCCCAGGATACCATCTGGATCAGAAGAATCAGAGACCAGTAATTCTGACTCTGAAATATCAGATGGTGAACTGACACTCTTCACTAAACAACTGAAAAGGATGCTCAGAAGAAAACAACACTGGAAAACTAGACCCTCTCAGTCATCCAGATCTAAGAAGCACTCTAATTCTTCAGAGGGATTCAAACAAGATTCCAAGAAGGACAGGTATAACTCTAAACACAATAAATCTAATTCAGAAGAAATTGTGTGCTTTGGATGCAGGAAATCAGGACACATGATTGCTGATTGTCCTTCAAAGAGAACGAACAACAAGAAGTCTGATGAAAGGAGGCACAAATCTGACAAGAGACATGAGAGGAGCCTAATAGCCAAGAAAGGCAAAGTCACTCTCAGTGACAGTGAATCTCAATCATCTGACTCAGATAGTGAAGAGGCACTCATAGCTCTGGTGGCTGTCAATGAAAGTGAAGACATTCTGAATCATAGACCTATGATAAGAGCCCCACTATCAAGGTCTGATAGTGAAGAGGATGAAGAAGAAAATACAGGACTCATGGCACTTAGTGATGAAGAGGATCAGGAGACAATTTCTAATGTGAAGGTACTTGATAAAACTCCTTTATCTGATTCTGAACCTAAAATTATTTCTAAACCTGAGATAAATTCATTTTCTTCTGATGAGAATGACTCAAAATCTAACTTTCATGAAGATGAAATTATTGAGAAATATGAGTCACTTCTTAAAGCCCTTAAAAAGAGCAAAAGACATAACAAAAAGCTACAAAAAGAATTATCTGAATTAAAGCAAACTAACTCTCAAAACTCCGAGGCAGCTGAGAGGCTGAATCAGGTAAGCAAGGAGCTTAGCAAATTAAAAGTCATGTCTATTATTCACATTCAGACTTTATGCACTAAGGAGAAATTAATAAAAGAACCTGAGGCAAAACTCCTAGCAGAAAGGAAGCTTGTGGCAAAGTTCTCAAAACCACAAACTATCCTTCCCATAATAGACACATTTTCTGCACAATACAGATCTGGCATAAGATACAATGGAAAGGCAGAAAATAAATCTAAAAATAATGACAAGGCACTTATGCAACCTATAAAATTCAACAAAGCTATGCTTATCACAAATGAGCATGATCAAAAAGTTGTGCATAAGTTTTGTAAGGGTGAGTGTTCTAATAGCAAAGATGACTCAATTCAACCAAGTAACAATGATGCCAAATTTCTATGCAAAGAAAAAGTATTAACTCATCATGACTCCTTTGTATTTAAAGCAAACACCAAATTCAAAAGAGAGGAACTAAGACCAGTAGTGAAAACCACTGCTGTCAAGAAAACTAAACCAGTAAATTTCACTAAAACAATTTACAAAGCTCCTTTGAATAAGGCAATTAAACAAAATGTGAGTCAACCTAAAGAAGTGAGAAGACCTCCAAGGAGATATAACAGATATGAATGTTGGTGTTGTGGAAGGGTTGGACATTTTGCTCTTGACTGTTGGTTCAATCCAACTGTTCCAAGATTCAACTCTGGGAGACCAGTACTCAGACCTTTGGCAACTCTCACAGCACCAAGGATTATACAACAACTAATATTCCAGCTCATACTAAAAAGGTTCTAGGACCCAACTTGGTGTGGGTTCCTAAGAAAAGGTAATTTCTTCTTGCAGGGATGTCCAAAGACCAATCAACCTCTCATCTGGTACTTGGACAGTGGGTGCTCTATGCACATGACAGGAACAAAAAGTTTGCTGAATGATTACACTCCTGTGAAGAATGGACCAAAGGTTATCTTTGGAGGATCTGAAAAAGGTAAAACTAAAGGTTATGGTAAAATCACAAATGGAATTGTCACCATCACCAAAGTTACTCATGTTGATGGATTGCAACACAATCTCATTAGCATAAGTCAATTGTGTGATATTGTGTATGACATTTCATTCCACAAGGACGAGTGCCTGATTAAGAAAGAGAATGAAATAATTCTCTCAGGCACTAGGAGTGGCAATATTTACTGCTTAAACTTTATATGTTCTGATCAAGTAAATTCCATATGCTTAGTAACAGAGAATAAAGTCTCTAGTAGTGTGCAATGGCATAAAAGGTTAGCCCACATAAACTATAAGACTATAAATAAGATAATTTCAAGAGACCTAGTGAGAGCTGGGCCTAAGTGGAAGTGTGTGCAGGAGGGTCCCTGCCATGCTTGTCAAATGGGTAAGCAGACCAAGTCATCCTTCAAACCAATTGGTGAGAAGGATTCCTTTAGATGTCTATATCTACTTCACATGGATCTATTTGGACCAATGTCAATCCATAGCCTAGGAGGAAAGATTTACACCCTTATAATTGTTGATGATTATTCCAGATTCACATGGGTATTCTTCCTTAAACACAAGTCAGATACTCTAGAAATATTTACCAGCTTTGTTAGGCAAATCAAAAATGAAATAGGAAATTTTGTAGTCAAAATTAGAAGTGATCATGGGACTGAATTTCAGTCAGGTGCTATGACCAAATTTTGTGAAAATCTAGGCATCTCACAAGAGTTCTCATCTCCTAGAACTCCCCAACAAAATGGGGTTGCTGAGAGAAGAAATAGAACTCTTATTGAAGCTAGTAGGAGTATGCTAAGTGACTCCTCTCTTCCTGAGTATTTCTGGGCTGAAGCTGTAAACACAACATGTCATGTGCAGAATAGGGCTCTTATCAACAAAAGACTGATTAAGACCCCTTATGAGTTGTTGAAAGGTAGAAAACCCACTTTAGCCTATTTTAAAATATTTGGTAGTAAATGCTTTGTATTAAATAATGGAAAACACCATCTCACTAAATTTGCTGAAAAAGCACATGAGAGAATTTTTTTTGGCTATAGCTCTCAAAGTAGAGCCTATAAAATTTTCAACAAAAGGTCTAATAGGATAGAAGAATCTATACATGTTGTATTTGATGAAACGAGCCTTATTTATAAGGATCTGGAAAGTTTATCTAGTAGTGCAGGTTCTACACAGAAATTGAAGGAGATGAATATCAATGAACAGCACAATGAGGATAATGAAGAAACTAATGAGACTGTAATTGTGACTAGAGAGGATGAGTCTCAAGTAGAAGACAATTATGAAGAACCTATTGCTGTTGAAAAACCACAACATCCAGAACCTCTAGAACAGCCAACTCAAACAGATGCACCAGAATCATAAAGGGAAAATGAGAGGTGGAGGAATGCAACCAAACATCTGAAGGATCATCCCAAAGAACAGATTATAGGAAACCTAAATGAAGGCGTGCAAACTAGAAGAGGAAACTCAATACATGAGGCCTTGCATCACAACTTTCTATCCAAAATAGAGCCTAAGAAGTTTGATGAAGCCAATAAGGACACTTCATGGATATTAGCTATGCAAGAAGAGCTAAATCAATTTGAAAGATGCAAGGTCTGGATATTGGTTCCAAGACCAAAGAAACACAAAGTCATAGGGACCAAATGGGTATTTAGGAATAAGCTGGATGAAAATGGTGTGATTATCAAAAATAAAGCAAGGTTGGTTGCCCAAGGATATAGACAGGAGGAAGGCATAGATTTTGATCAAGTGTTTGCTCCTGTGGCAAGATTGGAGGCAATCAGACTATTCCTGGCATTTGCAGCACATACTGGATTCATAGTTTATCAAATGGATGTAAAGTCAGCATTTCTTAATGGAACTATACTGGAGGAAGTATATGTAGAACAACCCCCAGGTTTTATTGACTCTACTCATCCAAACCATGTCTATCTTTTATCAAAAAGCTCTGTATGGCCTGAAACAGGCACCTAGAGCCTGGTATGAGACATTATCTAGATTTCTCATTAAGAACAAATTCTCAAGGGGAAAGATAGACAAGACATTGTTTCTTAGGATAGTTAAAGGTCATATTATTCTAGTACAAATATATGTAGATGATATAATTTTTGGCTCAACTGATAATAACCTTTGCAAAAGGTTTGCAAACCTTATGCAAGGGAAATTTGAAATGAGCAGCATGGGTGAGCTCAAATACTTCTTAGGACTCCATATGAAACAGTTTGAGGAAGTAATCTTCATTTCTCAGACCAAGTACACCAAAGAGATTATCAAGAAGTTTGGAATGGAAAATTCCACTGTTATGAAAACACCAATGGCATCCAATGTGTCACTGGACAAGGATGACAAAGGGAAACCTATTGATGAAACCTTGTACAGAGGTATCATTGGCTCATTGCTCCACCTAACTGCTAGCATGCCAGACATTATGTTCTCAACATGTGTGTGTGCTAGGTATCAAGTGAACCCTAAAGAATCTCACTACACTGCTGTCAAAAGAATCCTGAGATATCTGAAGGGTACTTTTAATCTTGGCCTTTGGTATCCTAAAAGCAATAACTTTGAACTAACTAGTTTTTCAGATGCTAACTTTGCAGGATGTAAGGAGGACAGAAAAAGTACATCAGGCACATGTCAATTCCTTGGCAAAAGACTAATATCTTGGAGTAGCAGGAAGCAGACCAGTGTTGCTATCTCTACAGCAGAATCTGAGTACATCTCAGCTGGAAACTGTTGTGCTCAGCTACTATGGATTCAACACCAACTCCAAGACTATAAAGTCCAGCTAAGTAAATCTCCTTTATATTGTGATTCAACTAGTGCTATTGCTATAACTAATAATCATGTATCACATAGCAGAACTAAGCACATAGAAATTAGATATCACTTCATTAGAGAACATGTAGAAAATGGAGATATCATAATTGAATATGTCCCCACTGACAAACAAGTTGCTGATATATTCACTAAACCCTTGGATGAAACAAAATTCAATAACTTCAAAATTGAATTAGGAATGCTAAAAATGGAATAAAGTTGTCTTGAAATTAAATAAAATAAAGCTAAAATAAATGACAATTCTCAAATAAGTATAGAAAATGAAATAAAGAAATGAAAATAATAATTAAGTCCTAAAAGGTGAGTGGAGATATATCTGGCGTCGGGCAAGGATATCAGGCATCGAGAGAAGATACCTGGCGTCGAGAAGATACCTGGCGTCGAGCAAGGATAAATGGCGTCGAGCTATCTCAATGCTTGTGCGAACATAGCTAGGCCGTCTCGACAGGGTAAATTTGAACCATTTGATCAATCTTGTTAAACAAGTCCGGCGCGCGACTATTCATCTTCTTGAATTAGAAATTCTATAAATAGGGAAGACACTTCATTAGTACATATGCCCTAGATTTCTCAATTCGAAATTATCTGCCCTAGAAAATTTCTCCATCAATTCTTTCACTCTACGATCAACAACCACAATGCCTCCCAAGAGTAGTGATTACCTTTACGAAGGAGGCGAGCTTGTTCGCAATGGATTCCAAACAGCACCAGTGGAAATCAAATCAACCATCGAGTTAATCTACAAAGCAGGACTAGAATTCGTGCTATCTGAATCGACTCTAATTTGGAAACGAGAGGTCTTAGAACTTTACTCCAATACAGTAATAGACACCGCCAATTCTAAGCTTAAAACGACTGTAAATGGTAAGAAGATTAAGATTTCTCCTTCTAGAATCGCTAAGGCACTAGAACTGCCAAGATTAAAAAGTAATGAAAAAGAAGAAGAAGTGAGCTCTGAGCAGATTAGATTAGCCCAAGTCTGGTGTGGAATTGAAACATCACATGAAATATCTGGGAGTATACTTAGGAAAGGAATGAATTCAAGAGGAAAACTGCTGACAGATGTGATCGGAAAGGGTCTGTTATGTAAGACAGGATCTCATGATAAAATTTCTAGGAAAATGTTTGTTCTTCTGACCAGGATTATTCATACATTAAGAACAGATTGGGGGAGGGTGGTGTTTGACAGAATAATCGAATGTATCCAAGCACCTAACATGGGTAGGATATTATCTCTATATTTAGTAAAAATCATTCCAGATTCTTTAAATAACAAACTTGGATCCAAGATAAATCATATGAAGAAAATGGACATCAGAATTATAGAGAGATGGGAAAGAATTTTATCAAATCATCCACCAGCAGAATATTCTCCCAAGTAGAAGAAAGCTAAGAAGCAAAAGAAGAAGAAGGTCTCCTCAAGCTCGTCAAGCTCATCTTCTTCCAAAAGAAAATCAAGATCCTCTCCAATTCATGATCCTAATCTCACAACATCTGAAGAAGAAGAAGGGAACAAACCCAGGGACAGTATTCCTGACACACCAACAGGTACTGATCCATTACTGGAAGGGGTTGACAAGTTCAATAAAGAAAAAGATGAGTATGAGAAAGAAGAAGAAGAGAGAGGAAGTCACCCTGGATCCCCTGCTAGAGTTGAAGGGAAATTTCAAAATGAGAGGGAGGCTCCAGATGAGATCCTTGCTCAGGATAATTCTGAAATTAGCAAGGCAGCAGTTGAGGGGGAGGCTCTGGATGAGATCCCTGCTCCAGACAATAATGACCTTAACAATGCATACATTGAGGGGGAGCCTCAAGATGAAATCCCAGCTCAAGGAAATCTTGATCAAGACAATGCACCATTTGAGGGGGAGTATCAGCTTGAGGTCCCTGCTTAAGTGAATCCTGCTGTTGATGCTATGAATGTGGAAGGAGAGCCTGAAGCCACAAGGAAAGAGGATGAGAAGGTGATCAAGATAGAATCTTCTTGCTCACATATGAGCCAGAGAGATGACTCTTTCATCAGAGAAGAAAGCAGTAGAAGTGATGGAATGTCAAGAGAAATCAATGTGGATCTAAGTCCAATACTACCTCAGCTGGAGGTGTTGCTTAATAATCAAAGAAGATTATTGGAACAGTATATTGAAGAAAATAACACAAAAATGAAAAATGAAGTAGATTTCCAGATGAAATTGGTTAGATTTAAAGTTAATCATCAGATGAATGCACTGAGAAAGGAAATAGTAAAATTTTTCAAAAGAGCTGGTGCTTCAGTGGATTACACAACTGAACAACTAGATTCAATCAAAGAGACATCAAAGGATATTAAAGAGACACAAGCAGGTATCTCAAAGACAGTAGATGATGTTCAAACAAATCAAGGAATTCTAAGCAACAATATGCAAGTGTTGTACAAAAATCAAGTTGCACAAACTCTTACAGGTACAGCTAAGATAGAAGCTAGACTGCAACAGCATGATGCTGCTATTCTAGCAAAAATTGATGAGAGCTCTTCAATTCTAAAAGATCAGGTAAAGTTAAATACATATACCATAGATGACCATCTTCTTAAGGTCAAGAAAACCTTTGAAAGTGGAATACATCATCTGGAGGGCCAAGTTAGGTTTCAGAAGAATGTTATAAGAGATCATATAGTTGAAGAAGTCCTAAAGGGGGAGAGGTCAATGATTAAATCCAGCTCTGAGCATGCTGTGTGGACCTCTAATTCTATAAGAGAAACTTTTGGCTATCCTCCCATAGATTATGATAATGATCAACTTTCTGAGACAAGCCAGCATCTCTTACACAAATCCAAAAGCAAATTGCCAAAATGTATAGTCCTGAGGATAAAAGCAAGAGAGAGAACTTTACCAGTGAACAAGTAGAATCTAGCAAAAGGAAGTTCAGAGAAGAAGTTCAATCAAGGGTCGATTTTGAACATTGGTCTCCCTCTTCAAGAGAAATGATTCTGGAAGCATGGGAAGCTGTGAAAGGTAATCCAGAAGAAAGAGGGAAATGGTATTCTGAAGCTGAATGGTTGAAGCACAGGGATCAAGAGGAGCTGAAGATAAAATTCAAGGCTGACAAATTGGCTGGGAAAGTTCAGGCAGGTGATAAGGAGCCAATCAGATACTTTCCAAAGCCGTTTGGCTATTTCAAGAGAAGAAAAGAGGTTGTTGAAGTCCTTTCCAAGAGAGTCAAAAGAGGAATAGAGATCAAGGAACCTGAACAGCATTAGGATTTTAATCTTTATTAAGAATTCTCAGAGAAATATATTTGATATATCTTTGAACAATATTGATGAGCTCCCAGAGCAAACTATCTTTTATTATCATATATATATGCCTGTGATGTGATCCTTTTCTTATCATGACATGTTTTAGTCTGAACTGCTTGTGATTTTGTGCTTATATGAGAAATCATGTCTGAGATAATTTCTGTTGATAGAATGTTTTGGTAATCTAATTTTATAAGGTATTATACTCATTATACTTTGATTACCTGTATAGAAAATATTGATTATCTTTGTAAAGAGGGATATATCATTGACTGAGGTTATGACTTCTTCAAATATGGGGAGATTGTTGGGACCATTGTCCACAATGTCTTAGATTTGGAGAAGTCCATTCCTAAGTCAAAGATATACCTCAGAATGTATTTGATATACTCTCTAGAATCATTGTGCAGACGATCAGGTCAAGCAAAGTGCTCAAGAAATTCATCAAAGTTCACAAGCGTCGAGACACCACACATCATTCGACGCCTGTGACCTAGAAGCGTCGACCCATGTCTGCTGCTCAAAAAGACAAGGTCGCCGCTGAAGATCTGAGACTAAGTTTGGAAGCGTTGAGCCAAGGTATATCGCTCGACGCCGTTGAATGAGAAGTGTCGACCAAACTTCAGTTAACTCAACGCCAACAAAAGGAGTCTAGATATGAAGGCACAGTTAAGAAGCGTCGAGCCCCTATACATTGCTTGACTCCTACAGATAAAAAGCGTCGAATGACTAAAGATTGTTCAACGCCTAAGAAGGAGGAGTTGAGTGTTTCAGTCTAAGAAGTATGTGTCGAGTATCTACATATCGCTCGACACCTGATAGAAAAAGCGTCGACAGAGATACACAGTGCTCAACGCCTTTTTCTTTGAAAGCTCTGAGCTGAGAAATTTCATCTACAACTAGCTGAGCCTTTGTTTATTCAGAAGCCATTAAAGACCGTTGAAGACTTAACGTCATGCTGACATGGAGGAGCGTAACAGATGTTGCAGATGGCGGGCTATAAATAGAAGGCATGACCTATGAGTTTGCACGTTGATTTTTTTCCCATTTTCGAAAGCAATTATCTTCTCTGTCGCTTTGAAGGAAAGTCTGAGAAAGAATCTGAAGAAGTCGTCTCCTCTTTCAGAACTGTTCTAACTTGAAGAATTCTTTCAGCAATCTGGTGCTGATACTTCTTTCTGAAAAGAGAAGATTAAGAAGGAAGAATTTGTCTTTCTAAAAAAAAGAACAGTCATCACAACCTGATAAATCAAGAAGACCAAATTGCTGCTGATCTGTTGAAGATTTCTGTCTGATCATTCAGATAGATCAAGAAGACTCAACACTTTGAAGAATCTGAGTCTAAGTATTGTTACTATCTTTATCAATCCATGTAGGGTCTGAGTTGTCAGATCTGAGTTGTAGGATCAGGTGTGATCTGAGTTGTAAGATTCAGGGGTGAATTTGAGCTGTAAGCCTATAGTTATAAAGGCTGAGGTAGGATCTGTGGAGATCTGAGTTGGTAGGATCTATTGAGATCTGAGTTGGTAGGATCTGTGAGATCTGAGTTGGTAAGATCTGCTGAGATCTGAGAGAGTAAGATCTGTTAAGATCTGAGTCTGTAAGATCTATTGTGATCTGAGCTGTAAGACTTGTTTGTGGTCTGAGATCTGGAGAAGATATAAACCCTATCTAGCACACTGCTAGAGGGGAGAAGGGGGAAAGTGGATTACCCAAGATAAGGGGAACCACTATAAAATTCTGTGTGTTTTTGTTTTTGTTCATTTTCTTGAAAGCTCTGATCATTCATTTAGGTTATAATCAAGAACTGCAAATAGTTTTTAAAATAACCTATTCACCCCCCCCCCTTTAGGTAATTAGCTACCCTTAATTAAAGTCTTTCAGTACTGAGTTGAATTGCACTTAGATAAATATATATCAAATAGATAAGGAGAGTTAAAAACTTAGCTTTTTCAACTTTCTCTCCCTTTCAACTTTCTCTTTCAACTTTCTCTTTCAACTTTGCCAATTCTAACTTTGTCAATTCCTCCCAACTTCAAATTCTCTTTGAATTTCAACTTCTCTCCCCCTTTCTGACTACTTCAGATAGGGAAGAAAAAGCATGAGAGCTCATAGCTCCCCCACAGCAACTGCATAGGAGTCCTCATTTGGGAGTAGATTTGAAAATATTGAATCAGCTCCCCCTCAATCTTTTCTCCCCCTTAGTCTTATCTCCCCCTTAGAATTTTTGTGCCTGGACTGATTTCCTAAGCTTTTCAGCAACCTTACTATATACTTCTATGTTCTGGTCAAGTACCATGAACATCCATTGTCCAAATGCCTGATTTGAGTTTTGGTTTGCCTTTGGACATACCTGCAAACACAGATTAATTTCCCTTAGGAACCCAAAAGGATTTGGGTGCTAGGTTTCTGGTTAGATCAACACCACTCGGAATGTTAACATTGCAAGGGGTCATTCTTACATTGTTAACCCGTGGAGTCTTATAATTTCTGGGGTTAAACCAACAATCTATGACGAAGTGACCAACCTTGCCACAACACCAACAATCAAATCGATTGTATCTTCTCTTGTTCTCCTGTTTTAACTTTTAAACGGGGAGTTTAACAGGAGCAACATTCTTAGAAGTAGAAGCCTCGTGGTTGCAACATACACACGGCTCCTTCTTCTCTTCAAGAGATTTAGCAACAATAGATTGGATCTTTGGTGCTTTCTTAGCAACTGATCCATGTACAAATGAACCATGATCCTTGAGGATTACTTCTTCATAAGGTGCCTTGAAAGCAGTTGTTTCGAGGCTTCGGGGACGGCTCCATCCTTGGTTCCCCTTACTTGACTCAACATGAGTTGGTCTTGTAAAGTGACCATACATGGACTCAAAATCATAAGTGTTTGTAGGGAACACTACCTTCCTGAATGAAGGTTGACTTTGATCAGCCTTTCCTTTTCCTTTCACAGCTCTCTTCTCAGCGGCATTACTACTTTCAGCCTCATGACCAAGGCCACTAACCTTCGCAGGAGCAGAAAATCTTTCAATGATTGGAAGAATAGTTTTTGGTTTAGAGAAGCTTTCAACTATCTTCCTTTCCACCACTAACTTTTCTTCTAATTCATTTATGAATTTCTCCTTAAGATTTAGGCTCCGTTTGGGGGGACTTATTTTCACCGGTCAAGCGGTTACGACCGTATGAACCGGACCATAAGTAAGGTTCGGTTCATGCGGTCGTAACCGCTTGACCGGTGAAAATAAGTCTCCCCAAACGGAGCCTTAATAACTCAGAGGAGCTTTTAAGTTCATCTTTCAAGATTTGGACTTCTTCTTTGAGAGGAGTTAATTTTTCAATTTCCTCCCTCAAATCTGATTCCACCATCTTGAGAGATGCAATCTCTTTTGACTGAGATTTGACTACCGTGCGGCATTTGTCAAATCCTTTCAAAACGGCTTTATACTGAGTCATTAATTCTGAATCTTCCTTTGAAGAATAGCTTTCATTCACATTGGAGTCAGTTTCAGAAGCAGAGAGAGGAGTGTGCGAGTTTACCTTCCCTTCATAAGGCTTATCGTAGTTATCCAAATATGAATATTCCATAAGCCCAAAATAGGCTTCATCATTCGAGCTTGACTCCCCTGAGTTGGTGTCGCTAAGAGTCTTTGTCTTCTTTGCTAATAAGCTCTTTTCTTCTTTCATTTTTCCTTTGAAGGATTTCTTCTCTTTCTTCTTTTTGTATGGACATTCCGTACTTATGTGCATGTCCTGGCTTATTACAGTAATAACAAATGATATCAGTCGAAATATGTTTATTCGGGTTGGTTTTATACCTGTCGTTGGTGTGTTCTTTTTTGTGATGGTCATCACCATGTCTTGATCTTCTATGATCTGATGAGGAGGATTGACCTTTCCTTTGACTCCTTTTTCTGAGCAATTTCTTGAATATCTTGGAGAGTGAAGAGAACTCTCCATCGGACATGTCTGAGCTTGAAGAGCAAGCCACAGACTCGTCCTCTTCATCCGACGACTGTGTCCTTTCAGATGATCTAGCTTTACCTCTTCTTGCCTCTTTGGCCTTCAGTGCCACGGGCTTCTCCCTTCCAGAAGTGGAGCATCCTTCTTCTTCTGCTTTTCTGATGATGAGCTTTAGTTCATGGGAAAGAAGTTTCCCAAACAATATCTGTGGCTCCATCGTAGCCAACTTTCCGAATTCCCGGATAGCAATTGCCTTGGTATCCCATTCTTTCGTCAGGGATCTCAAGAACTTGTCATTTAATTCTCCGACGGTGAATTCTCGATCATAATTCCTAAGACCGTTTACGATCTTAAAGAACTTTTCATAAGTGTCTGAGATGGAGTCTCTCGGATCTTGCTTAAATGCTTCATACTCTTGATTTAGCAAAGATCGTCGATCATCTCGCACTTCTTCTGTACCTTCCATAAGAACCACTAGGGAATCCCACATTTCTTTTGCAGATTTGCAATGTATCAGATTTTGCAACATAGAATCATCCACTGCATCAGCAATGATGTTCTTGGCCTTTTTATCCAAAGCGACGAGAGCAATCTCATCCTTGGTCAATTCCAGCATTTTCTTGGCTATTTGAATATTAGAAGGTTTCATGGGGACATGAGGGCCTTCTTCCACAATCTGAAAGATTCTTGGATCTGCAGCTTCCATGAAGAATTTTACTCTTTCTTTCCACATCGAAAAATTCTCTTTAGTGCAAACTGGCAGCTTGACGGAATCCTTGAATTTATCCATTCCGGACATACTGTCTCTTGCAATCTAGATTTAGAGATCTTGTTCAAGGTGTTAGCCTTTTAATGAACAACCTCCCTTTGATACCAATTGAAAGTATCTAGTTGCGACCTAAATCACCTAGAGGGGGGTGAATAGGTGGTTTCTATAGTTTTTTGCGGAATTAAAAATATAATAAGTAAAGCACACAGAAAACCAAAGAGCACAGATTTATAGTGGTTCCCCGTTCTTGGGTAGTCCACTTTGCACCTCACCTATCTAGCACGACCGGCTAGACTAGGCTACTTCACTAACTCGGATTATGAATAATCCTACAACTCGGAGTCACCACTCCTACAAGCTCGGAGCAAAACAACTCCCACAAAAACTCAGAGCAAACCACTCCTACTAAAAACTCGGAGAACAATCTTCTTCTACTCAAACTCGGCGCAAACAACTCCTAAAAAAACTCGGAGGAAAACCTCCTATAAGAATATGTAAAAGATTTTTACAAAACTTTAGATTGAAAAACAATCTTCTTGAAATCTTCTGGAGACTTGACTTGATCAGATCTGAAAATGATAGAACTTCTTCTTCCTTGAAAGAATAGAAAATCTGGATCTAGAGAGAGGAAGAAGAAACCTTTTCTTGAAAGCTTGATTTGAAACTTAGAGTCGACTGGATCAAAATGAGAATGAATCTTGTATTTGTGTTGATCTTGTCGACTGCTCTTGGCGATTAAGAATCGCAAACCACTTTCTTGTTGGAGAAGAAGAACTTGCGTGAGAAGTAATATCAGCCAACAGAACAAGAGAGAAAAATAATCCGTTTAAAATATTTGCACCATTTTTTTGACCGAATAATCCAAAGGGATTATATAGAGACCTCCTTTCCAACGGCTAAATGAAATAATTAAGGAAGATTTCTTTTTAATGGCTGTAGAAAGAATTTAGGAAATCTTTCATCTCGAACGGCTATAATATTGAATAAAGGAATAATATCTTCTCCAACGGCTCTCTGCAAGAATTAAGGGATATAATTCTGTCAACGGCTGTATGCAGTTTTAATGAATATTTCTTTCCATGGTTGTATGCAATAATTAAGGAAGATTAATTCTCCAACAGTTGGGAGCAAGAATTAAGGAAGATCTCTTTCCACGCCTATCAGTAGGAATTAATGAAAATTAATCTCTAACGGCTACATGCAGAAATTAAGGAAAACATTCCTTAAATCCGATCGGGTTTGAATTAACTTGAATATTTGAAACAGCGCCATGCAAAATGTCGATCTGGGAAGATTTCATCGAACGGAACAGTGTTCGACGAAATTTAAATAAATTAGTCGAACGGTGGTCGACGAAATCTGTTCAGCTATCAGCACACCTGAGATCGAATAATAACATCGATCGACGAATTATAACCAAACAGCGCTCGACGAAATGCTGATCAACTGCGTTCGACGAAATACTAATAAGATGCGTTCGACGAAATGTCTTCAGCTAACAACAAACCAGAGATTGATGAAATACATTCACTTAGTCGAACAGCGCTCGACGAATTGCGTTCGACGAACTGCTAACTTTCTTCGTTCGAAGAACTGCTATCTTTCTTGCGTTCGACGAACTACTTCTTCACTGCGTTCGACAAACTGCTTTCAACTGACAGCAAACCAGAGAACGACGAAGTATATTTACTTCGTCGAACGGCGTTCGACGAATTCTTGCGTTCGACGAATTCTTGCATTCGACGAATTCTTGCGTTCGACGAAAAGCTAAATACTTAGAAGAAAAATATTTCTTCCTTCTTTCTTCCAGCAACTTTCTCTTAGCAGCAACTTTCTCTTAGCCTTTCCTTTGTGTTTGAATATGAAGTACATCCCAATAGAGAGATTCCACATGAGTCAACACTTTGGTCCATACAATGAGGAATTACATTGCATAGGCCTGTGTTTAGTGACTCATTGAAACCTGACATTGGATTGTGCTTAGCCACTTAAAATCTGCAAACACATAACTAGAAAAACATCAAATACAACTCAATTCAACTTAGTTCAAAGGGACACTTCTTCAAATCAAGGTAATTGTGGCTACAATACCCAACAGGTGGCAATCCCGAAACTGCTGCTTGGTGATAGTGGATGCCCCTAGCAGTTACATCGCCATCTTCGGACGGCCTCTCATCAGCGCGTTCTGATGCGTCCCGTCCACCTTCCACCAGTGCCTCAAGTACAGTACAGGTGGAATCCATATCCGGGTCCGGGGAGACCTCAAGGTGGCGAGGCAGTGCTATGTGACTATCGTCAACACCATCTCTTGGATGGAAGAAGCAGAGGAGTGAGATAAGGTGATGGAAGAGGTAACCGAGGCCGAAGAGGAGGAGAGGTTGGAAGGAAGGATGGATGAAGGAGTAGTTCATGCCTGGGAAGGGGTCGTTGAGGGGCCCACGGCGGAGGAGGGGAAAGAGGGAGAGAAAGAAGAAGAGGCCTCGGGAGGAGGGGCGGAAGAGGGGGCGGAAGAGTTGATGGTGGTGGAAGAGGAAGAGATGGGGGAAGGAGCCAAAGCGCTCGCTTGTGGCGGAGAGGAGGACAGTGCCTGGGGGAGCGATCCAGGTTGGAAGTTGTGGAGGAAGTGGTAGAGGTGGGGGTGACCACCAAGGCTGGAACAATTGAGAAGATCAGGATCAGTGGGGAGCTCAGCCCGGAGGACCAGAGGAAGGTCTCGGCTTGCGTCCAAGACAACGTGGATGTCTTTGCATGGAGTGTTGCGGAGATGTCGGAGATCGACGCAGATGTGGCGTGCCATCGCCTCAACCTTGATCCCGGCACTCGCCCCATTCGCCAAAAGAAGAGGTCCACTGCTGACAAGCTGGAGGCACCTATCCGGGAGGAGGTGAACAAGCTCATCAAGGCCGGCTTTGTATCGGAGATCCAGTACCCAGGCTGGGTCTCCAACGTAGTGATGGTGAAGAAAGGGGATGGTAAGTGGAGAATGTGCGTTGATTTTTTCCTTACTTAATAAATCATGCCCCAAGGATTGTTACCCCTTGCCTAGAATCGATGCGCTGGTTGACTCAACCGTCGGTTTCTCTGTGATGTCTTTTTTAGATGCTTTTTCAGGTTATCGCCAAATTCGCATGCACCCTCCCGACATCAAGGATGTATCCTTCATCACCGGGGATGGGTGCTATTGTTATAAAATGATGTCGTTCGGCTTGAAGAACGCAGGGGCGAATGATGGATAGAGTGTTTCGCGAACAAAAAGGCAGGAACCTGGAAGTCTATGTAGACGACCTGATGATCAAAAGTAGGGACCTTGAGTCCCACCTCAGGGACCTCGAGGAAACCTTTGGGACGTTGAGAAAATTTAAAATGAGGCTTAATCCCTTAAAATGTGTCTTCGGGGCCAGTCGAGGGAAATTCTTGGGTCATTTGCTCACCCCCCTCGGGGTAGAGCCTAACCCAGACAAGGTGAGGGCGATCCTCGAGATGGGATCTCCAAGGAATGCGAAGGAGGTTCAACGTCTGACAGGGAAGCTTGCCGGGTTAAGTAGGTTCCTTTCCAAGGCAGGAGAAAAATGTTCTTCTTTCTTCAGGGTATTGAGGGGCAACCAGAAGTTCGAGTGGACCCCCGAGTGCGAAAAGGCCTTTCAAGCACTAAAGGAACAACTGACCCAGGCCCCGCTGCTGCAAGGGCCAAGGGGAGGACCTATACCTGTACTTGGGGGTAGTGTCGGAAGCAGTCAGCTCGGGTTGGTCCGAGAAGAAGGGAAGAAACAACTCCCCATCTACTATGTTAGCAGGGTATTGAGGAAGGCCGAGCTCAGATACCCTATCTTGGAGAAATTAGCATTTGCCTTGGTGGTGTCGGCTAGGAAGCTCCGACCCTACTTCCAGGTACACTCAATCAAAGTAGTGACCGACCACCCCCTTCTCGGCATCATGGAAGGGCTGGAGCACTCCGGGAAATTGGCCAAGTGGTCAGTAGAGCTGAGTGAATTCAATATCTCCTACATGCCCAGGGTATCCATAAAGGCACAAGCGGTGGAGGATTTCATGGCTGATTATGTGACTGAGTTAGAAGAGTTCGAACTGCCCCACCTAGTGGCCTGGAAGATGCTAGTGGATGGCGCGTCAGGAAAGCACTCCTTCGGGGGAGGGGTGGTATTGGTAAGTCCCCAGGGCACCGGGATCGAGCAAGCCATGAACATTCATTTCCCCCTCACCAACAACCAGGCAGAGTATGAGGCCGTGATAGCAGGCCTCCGCTTAGCTCGGGAGCTGGGAGTGCAGGACGTGGAGGTCTCGACGGACTCCATGGTAGTGGCTTGCCAGATCAAGGGGGAGTTTGAGGTCAAAGAGCCGACTCTCCAACGGTACCTAGAGAAGGTCAAGGGGGTCGTCGAGCAATTTCACACTTTCTCCATCAAGCACATCCCAAGAGAGGAGAGCACCCAGGAAGACCTCTTAGCCAAGTTCGGTCCCCGGGCAGGAGGGACAATGTCGAAACTCTTTCGGCCTTCCATTGAAGAGGGGGAGCTGATGGAGGTGGATCAGCGAACATCGTGGATGGATCCCTTCATCACCTTCCTGACATCGGGAAAGTTCCCCGAAGGAGACGTTGACAAGCGGCGACTCGGGTACAAATCGGCATATTACTCCTTACATGCAGGGCTGCTATACCGCAAAACACTCTCAGGGCTCCTGGCTCGTTGCGTGTCTGAGGAGGAGGTCCCGAGAGTCCTCGAGGAAATCCACTCGGGGGAGTGTGGCAGTCACTCCGGGAGCCAGACTTTGGAGGGGAGAGTGCTGAGGCAAGGCTACTTCTAGCCTACCCTCAGTAAGGATGCATCAGAATTCGCGAGGAAGTGTTCAAAGTGCCAGCTCTATGCTCCACTCCAACTCCTCCCAGCCCAAAGGCTCCGGACCATCACAGCTTCGTGGCCCTTCGCTATATGGGGATTGGATTTGGTGGGACCCTTCCCCTATGCAAGAGGCCAAAGGAAGTTCCTACTGGTGATGATAGACTACTTTTCCAAATGGGTCGAGGTGAAGGCGCTGGCCAAGGTAACATCTCAGGTAGTGAGAAACTTTGTTTGGGGTGAAATAATTTGCAGGCATGGGCTCCCTCTAGCCATCATGACAGATAATGGACCCCAATTCGCCAGCGAAGAATTTGTTAGTTTTTGCACTCAACTCGGCATAGATCTCAGGTTCGCGTCGGTCCACCACCTGAGGAGCAATGGTCAGGTGGAAGCGGCGAACAAGATAATTGTCAACCTGCTAAAGAAGAAGGTAGAGAATCTCAAAGGTAATTGGGTGGAGCAGATACCCTCGATCCGATGGGACTTGAGGACTACACCAAACACGTCCACAGGAGAAACCCCCTTCAAACTGTCTCATGGGTCCGAGGCCGTCCTCCCGATAGATTTCGAAGTCAAAACCCCTAGGGTGATCACCGCGGGCGAAGGAGATGGAGAATGGTCAATAGAAAATGATGCAGAGCAAAGGTTGTCCCTGGACCTGGTAGAAGAGCTCCGAGACCTCGCTACTGTCCGATATGAGGAAGTCAAGAGGCGGATGGCTCGGTACTTTGATCAACATATCAGGATAAAGCAATTCGAGAAAGGAGATTTGGTCCTGAAGAAGGTAGATGCGGCAGGAAGAGGAGCCGCTGTGGGTAAGTTAGAGCCCAATTGGGAAGGGCCTTACATTGTAAGTGAAGTGCTTAAGTCAGGAGGATACCACCTCCAAGATGTGGAAGGGGTACCTCTCGGCCTTGCCAGGAGTGGGGATGATTTGAAGAGAGGATTTTATCCTTAGCAATTTTTGTAACTGACTTTTGAATATTTCCTACTCAATACATATATTTTGGAGTAATTCTTGGGCAGGTTACAAGTTCTTTGGTGCTTGAATGCCCCAGATCGATTCTGCTGCCGGGCTCTCATAGACGGTGGGTCAGGTTGATCTCGGGAGAGGCTGGCAAGGTTACAATTTCTTTGGTGCTGGAGTGCCCCAGATCGATTCCGCTGCCGAGTTCTCATAGACGGTGGGTCAGGTTGATCTCTGGAGAGGCTGGCAAGGTTATAAGTTCTTTGGTGCTGGAATGCCCTAGATCGATTCCGCTGCCGGGCTCTCATAGACGGTGGGTCAGGTTGATCTCTGGAGAGGCTGGCAAGGTTACAAGTTCTTTGGTGCTGGAATACCCCAGATCGATCCCGCTGTCGGGCTCTCATGGACGGTGGGTCAGGTTGATCTCTGGAGAGGCTGGCAAGGTTACAAGTTCTTTGGTGATGGAATGCCCCACATCGATTCCGCTGTCAGGCTCTCATAGACGGTGGGTCAGGTTGATCTCTAGAGAGGCTGGCAAGGTTACAAGTTCTTTGGTGCTAGAATGCCCCAGATCGATTCCGCTGCCGGGCTCTCATAGACGGTGGGTCAGGTTGATCTCTGGAGAGGCTGGCAAGGTTACAAGTTCTTTGGTGCTGGAGTGCCCCAGATCGATTCCGCTGCCGGGCTCTCATAGACGGTGGGTCAGGTTGATCTCTGGAGTGTTGAAACCGATTTCTCAGTCTCTGTGGAGTTCGGGGCCCCCAACAAGTTGAGGGGAGACCAACTCTTACTCCCCCAAGGGAGAGCTCTAGGTTGAAGGTGTTGGAACTGTGAACTGGACCAAGGGCTCGGCGAGGAGGTCCCACCACATACCCGGAAGATCTTAGAGCGCTTCCCCTCCCAAGCCAATGCCGGGCTTGGCCACCACTGGAGGCTCTCCTCACCCCCTAGAGAGAAAGTTGGGGAGGGAGAGAGAGAGGGAGAGAGCTAGCCTAGAATAAGCTCCTCCAAAATGGTGGCCCCTTGGTCCTATTTATAGGATTTCCGGATTTGGGCTGCGAATAGCCAAAAACTTCCTGCGAAATTACCGAAATGCCACCGGATTTGACCTGCGAATAGCCAAATCCCGTTGTTATGCAGCGCTAAACGCAGACCAGAACACCCTCCCGGGGCCGGGCGAGAGGGGGCTGACCTCCTCCCTGCCTCGCCCCCCCTGCTGGGGATGGGGGCGAGAGGGAGGGCTCGGCCCCCTCCTGTCTCGCCCCCTGCTGGGGATGGGGGCGAGAGGGAGGGCTCGGCCCCCTCCTGTCTCGCCCCCTGCTGGGGATGGGGGCGAAAGGGAGGGCTCGTCCCCCTCCTGTCTCACCCCCTTGCTGGGGATGGGGGCGAGAGGGAGGGCTCGGCCCCCTCCTGTCTCGCCCCCCTAAGCTGGGGGCGGGGGCGAGAGGGGGGCTCGCCCCACCTCCTCTCGCCCCCCTATGCTGGGGGAGGGGTGAGAGAAGCTCGCCCCCTCCTTGCTCGCCTCCTACACGTGATGGGCGAGCGGGAGGCCTCTACCTACACCGCTCTCCCTCCTCTCTTCCTACCCTGTAACTTGCTAAAAACGATGTCAAAAAATACCTCGTGGGATCTGGGGGCCCACTCGGCGAATACAGGGTTGTACACAATCCCCGCTCTTTTCAAGCGAGGTACACGCTCGGAAAGAAAAGTCCAACCCTGCACATTCGGCGAGTGGCACTGAAAGAAATTGAGAAAACTCCCCTTTATCCTGGTGAAAATTTACTAAGGCTCCCTTGGGAGGGCCATCCTGCCGACTAGTGAGAGCCCGGCTAGCGGGGCCATGTTGGGGAAAATATTTAACCTCCTATCAACCTGCCCTGGCGGCTAGAGAGAACCCGGTCAGCGGAACCATCCGGGGGGAAAAGAACTTTGCCTCCCTAGGAGGTCAACCTGCCCTGCCGGCTAGAGAGAGCTCGGTCAGCGGAACCATCCGAGGGGTGAAGAACATAGCCTCCTTGGGAGGTCAACCTGCACCTGCTGTCTGGTGAGAGCCCGGTCAGCGGAACCATCCGAGGGGTGAAGAACATAGCCTCCCTGGGAGGTCAACCTGCACCTGCCGGCTAGTGAGAGCCCGGTCAGCGGAACCATCCGAAGGGTGAAGAACATAGCCTCCCTGGGAGGTCAACATGCACCTGCGGCTGGTGAGAGCCCTGTCAGTGGAACCATCCGAGGGGTGAAGAACATAGCCTCCCCGGAAGGTCAACCTGCACCTGCCGGCTGGTGAGAGCCCGGTCAGCGGAACCATCCGTGGGGTGAAGAACATAGCCTCCCTGGGAGATCAACCTGCACCTGCCGGCTGGTGAGAGCCCGGTCAGCGGAACCATCCGAGGGGTGAAGAACATAGCCTCCCTGGGAGGTCAACCTGCACCTGCCGGCTGGTGAGAGCCCGGTCAGCGGAACCATCCGAGGGGTGAAGAACATAGCCTCCCTGGGAGGTCAACCTACACCTGCCGGCTAGTGAGAGCCCGGTCAGCGGAACCATCCGAGGGGTGAAGAACATAGCCTCCCTGGGAGTTCAACCTGCACCTGCCGGCTAGTGAGAGCCCGGTCAGCGGAACAATCCGAGGGGTGAAGAACATAGCCTCCCTGGGTGGTCAACCTGCACCTGTCGGCTAGTGAGAGCCCGGTCAGCGGAACCATCCGAGGGGTGAAGAACTTTGCCTCCCTGGGAGGTCAACCTGCACCTGCCAGCTAGTGAGAGCCCGGTTAGCGGAACCATCCGAGGGGTGAAGAACATAGCCTCCCTAGGAGGTCAACCTGCACCTGTCGGCTAGTGAGAGCCCGGTTAGCGGAACCGTCCGAGGGGTGAAGAACATAGCCTCCCTGGGAGGTCAACATGCCCTGCCGGCTAGTGAGAGCCCGGTCAGCGGAACCATCCGAGGGGAAAAGAACCTTGGAAAAACTTTTATTACATTAGTCATCCGGTTTCACGCAAGAAAAACTAAGGATGGAAACACACCGTCATACTACATGGACTTAAAGAAAAAACCAAGCATGAAGGCCGGGACTCGGACTTCTACTCGCAGGCATGATCCTCCTCGACCTCCTCTGGTTGTTGACGTTGCGACTTCAGACGACTTGCCTCCCTCATTTCCAAGAACTCGGGGCAGGTGGATGTCGCGTGACCCTCCTCGTCGTGGAAGTCACAGTAAGGTAACTCCGCCCGGACTCTTCCTCTTCCTCCCTTACGATTTCTTCTTCTTCTGTAGCCGATCGTCGTGGATTGCTGAGGTGGTGGAGAGGGTGCCTTCGGTCCCTGCCTCCACCCTGGGAGGTCGGACCCCTCTCCCTGGAAGTTGTCCTCCTCTTGGTCGAACTTCCTCTTGGGAGCCCCTACCCTCTCCCCCTGCTGCCTCGCCTCTGGTTCACTCAGCTTGGCCAACCTTCTTGCGAACTCCAGGTTAGCCTCCTCACTCTCAATTTCTTACGCCACCTTTTCCATCAGCTCTTTGAAAGATAGAGAGGATCTCCGTTTCAAGCTCATCTTGAAGAACCCCTCCCGTAGCCCCACCCTGAAGGCGAGCTGGAGGGTGAGCCCTGGTACCTCTTGGACAAGCAAAACCTCTTCCTGGAACCTATCCACGTAGTGAGCCAGTGACTCCCCTGGTGTCACAACCCGCATTTTCTCCGAATTTAAGAATATCAGAGTAAGAGAAAATACACGTCATGATGCCACGTCATACAGGAGACAACTGTAGACGCTCAGGCGGGAACCTATTACTTAACTAAACAAACTTGATTATATGATAAGTTATCATTTGAAATCATTTATCAGGGGTTTTGAGATAAGAACTGTGTCTCTCAGTTCGTGGATCAACTAGTCCACCGAGAAAGTATATATAATTGCAGCGGAATGTACTTAATTTAGTTTACTTAAAGTCCTACATGTATGCAAACGACGGAGCATGAAATAAATGATATGCACATAACTAGGCGTACTGTAAGAGTAGAAAATACCTTTAGTCGACTTTAAAGTTAAGGGTTTCAGTTAGAAAGAATGCAATGAGGATGAAGAAAAATCATTTTATAACTATAATGCGCCTAGCATAAATCATTCCCAGAGGGTAAGATACACAAGATCTAAAAGTAGTGGCATAATCTGGCAAATAATCTATAAAGTATAAAAAGGGGCACAATGGGCGTCAACAACATGACACTAACCCATTGGCACCAACTAGTATGTCTGAGCACAAGAAGTAACTAAAAACAACTACCTCGCAGCAGCGGGGTGAACAACTACTAAAACTCTGAACTTCAGGCTACACCACTAGCCGTTACGGCTCTGAACCTGAGGCATTCAATAAAACAAAGAACGCCTCAGCAAGGGATTACAAGTGGCAGAAATCTAGCAGAAAAACAAGCAAGGCATAAGGGGTACCAACCCAAGCCAAAGTTACCGAAAGAGAGCCCCAAACAAAGAACCAACAAGCATCAAGTGCACTATATACCAAAAGAGGAACAAACATGTTCATTTATTTAGTTTCATCGATTAAAGAGACTGATCAGCTCAAATTATACGGGAGCGGTTAACTACCTCCGCTACCCCAAGCCCAAAAGCAGGTGGGGGTACCACTAGACCCAACCACCCAAACACGACTACCGTGCAAGGCTATAACATTTCCCCCCACTGTCCCCCAAACACAACTACTGTGAAGGGCTAAAGACAGTAGTTCTTATTACTTAAATTTTATTTAAACACGGGATGCAACCCGAAAGGATAATCGCTGGAAGGCCCTAAGAAAAATAGGGTCAAGGCAAAGTACACCTCGATCAATATGAATCATAAGAGTAACTCAAATGTTAACAGACCACAACGAGTAAAAGGATACAACCAAGAGGGTTTCAAGATCAGGAGCACCGAAGGGACACTGGCAATCATCTTGGTACACTAGAGAGGACAAAAGATTAAAACATGGAAATCGCAACGAAATCACATGCGCACCTGGCGGGGTTCCAAGGGGCCGCGCCCCTGGCGGGGTCTTAGGGGCAGAGCCCCTAACGGGGTCCAAGGGGCAGCGCCCCTGGCGGTGGTCTCGCTAAATTTTGAAATCCCACCACCAGAAATCACACAAAAATCACATCAAAATTTAGGACTTGTCGAAAAAACTACAAGGAACTTCTCGAGAGCTCAAGGATTTCTCGAGAGGAGCATTTCTCGAGAGGAAGGCAGTTTCTCGAGAGATGGGGGAATGTCTCGAGAGCTCAAGGATTTCTCGAGAGGAGCATTTCTCGAGAGGAAGGCAGTTTCTCGAGAGGAGGGCAAGGATTTCTCGAGAGATGAGAAATTGATTTCTCGAGAGGAGGGCAATTTCTCGAGAGGAAGGCAATTTCTCGAGAGAGATCAGGGGATTTCTCGAGAGCTCAAGGAATTTCTCGAGAGAGGACAAGGGAATTCTCGAGAACTCAAGCATTTCTCGAGAGGTAGAGGGGTCTTCTCGAAAACTTGGCTAAAACAACTTCTCGGGACACTCAAAGACTTCTCGAGAAGGACCAATCAACGGCTAAAAATCCAGGGAACGACGGTGTCTTTCGGGAGAAATGCCCTGACGCTACACGGGGAAGAAAATTTAGGGTTTCTAACTATCACACAAGACGCTAGAAACACGAGCCCACAGCCCACCAAACATTTATCAGGAGGTAAAACCAAGATTTAACCAAACAAAGAGGAGGAGGAAGAAGCCACTTGCCTTAACCTTGCAAACTCGAAGATCTTCGCTCCGGAAGCTATGGTTCGGCTAGGAAAACACACGAGCACAGATTCCTGAAACTTTTCGGGTCGAAAGAAGGGGTTAGGTCACTACCCTAACTCCAAAAATTCCACAGAACGGGAAAAGCTTACCGCTAGAACGAAGATCTCGCCGAGAGCTTTCCAAATCTTCTCTCCTAACGCGATTCCGACTACTACAACCCTAGAAATCGCCGATCGAATGCTCCTCGAAGCTCCGCACTCGCCCTTTCGCTCGGCGGCTGATTTGATCGAGGGAGGAAGAAGATGAATAGGAGGAGGAGATTTTAGGCTTATATATGTAACCCTAAATTATTATTTAATTAATAAATAAATTCCCCAATTTACTTAAACTGCGAGGGCGATCAAAACACCTCGGGTTTCTACGAAATTCGCGCCTTAACTGAAAAACGGTGCTACGAATCCAACGGCGGAGTCAGAATTCAATTCCGACGAGCCAAACTCCGGACAAAGCCTTCCGAAGCTAAAATCTTGATATCCACTCAAAATCTTCACTTTAACTCGAAACGACGCGAAATCTCGCCTGCTTGACCTAAATCACAAGATTTAACTAAGCTAAAACTCGAAACACTACCAGACGAGCTGACATAACGCCCTTACGCCAAAATTACGTCACAGAGGGTACGTAAAATAATTAACGAAAATCAGGGGCGTTACACCTGGCGCTTGCTTGATCTGGAAAAGTGCTTCGGCATGTTTCTTCCTCTTCCTTGACGTCGAGAAGCGTAGCAGGAAAACTCAGCGCAAGTCTTCGAAGGCATAGATGGATCCCGTAGGGAGATGGTGGAACCAATCTCTAGCCTTCTCCTTCAGAGTTGTCGCGAAGAGTCGACACTTGAAAGCGTCCGTCATGGGCTTGATGGAGACCATATCCTCAAACCACTGTAGGTGCAGGACGTGGGTCATCCTTGCCGGAGTAGTGAGACTTCTCCAACCTTTCGAACCCCTCTGGAACCGGGGCCGAGAGAATCAGCTCACACAGAGGACTTCCTATGCTCGCCCCCTTTGGGGTTGGGCGAGTGGGGGCATTACGCCTCCCCACTCGCCCCCTTGGGGCTGGGCGAGTGGGGGCCTGGCGCCTCCCCACTCGCCCGCTTGGGGCTGGGCGAGTGGGGGTCTGGGACCTCCCCACTCGCCCCCTACTAGGGGTCCGGGCGAGTGGGGGCTGAATGCCTCCCCACTCCCCCCTGTTGGCACCTCCTTCCTAGGCTGCTGGCCTGGAGTGCTCTCGCCCACCTGCTGAGGTGAGACCTCCGGACCACTTCCTCTTCTGCCTTCACATATCGAGGCGAAAGCTACTTGCAAGGTCTACAGGACCTCCTGCCTGAAATTTTCAAACATCTCCAACGTCACCCCAGCCACCGGGGGCCGCGAGTGACTTGGGTCGGATCTTCCTCCACCTCCGTCCATGGAGCTCATCTTGAGAGTTTCTTGAGTTAGCCACACTCCACGCTCACCGAACCATAATGTTGAAACCGATTTCTCAGTCTCTGTGGAGTTTGGGGCTCCCAACAAGTTGAGAGATGGCCAACTCTTACTCCCCCCAAGGGAGAGCTCTAGGTTGAAGGTGTTGGAACTGTGAACTGGACCAAGGGCTCGGCGAGGAGGTCCCACCACATACTCGGAAGATCTTAGAGCGCTTCCCCTCCCAAGCCAATGTCGGGCTTGGGCACCACTGGAGGCTCTCCTCGCCCCCTAGAGAGAAAGTTGGGGAGGGAGAGAGAGAGCTAGCCTAGAACAAGCTCTTCCAAAATGGTGCACCCTTGGTCCTATTTATAGGATTTCCGGATTTGGGCTGCGAATAGCCAAAAACTGCCTGCGAAATTACCGAAATGCCCCCGAATTTGGCCTGCGAATAGCCAAATCCCGCTGTTCTGCAGCGCTAAACGCAGACCAGAACACCCTCCCAGGGTCGGGCGAGAGGGGGCTGACCTCCTCCCTGCCTCGCCCCCCTGCTGGGGATGGGGGCGAGAGGGAGGGCTCGACCCCCTCCTGTCTCGCCCCCCTGTTGGGGATGGGGGCGAGAGGGAGGGCTCGGCCCCCTCCTGTCTCGCCCCCCTGTTGGGGATGGGGGCGAGAGGGAGGGCTCGGCCCCCTCCTGTCTCGCCCCCCTGTTGGGGATGGGGGCGAGAGGGAGGGCTCGACCCCCTCCTGTCTCGCCTCCTTGCTGGGGATGGGGGCGAGAGGGAGGGCTCGGCCCCCTCCTGTCTCTCCACCCCTAAGCTGGGGGCGGGGCGAGAGGGGGGCTCGCCCCACTTCCTCTCGCCCCCCTATGCTGGGGGCGGGGCGAGAGAAGCTCGCCACCTCCTTGCTCGCCTCCTACACGTGCTGGGCGAGCGGGAGGCCTCTACCTCCACCGCTCGCCCTCCTCTCTCCCTGCCCTGGAACTTGCTAAAAACGATGTCAAAAATACCTCGTGGGATCTAGGGGCCCACTCGGCGAATACAGGGTTGTACATGGAGAGGCTGGCAAGGTTGCAAGTTCTTTGGCGCTGGAATGCCCCAGATTGATTCCGCCGACCGGACCCTCTGGAGAAGCTGGCATGTTACTTATGCTAAAAGTCTCGGCTCGCAAAAATTCCCACAAGCGGGGCGAACCCAGAGGCTCTCTCGCGTAAGAACAAGAATCCGCGATAGATGAAACACATCTAAGTCTAAAGACAAAAAAGGGGCTGAGAAGTACGGTGGTTGCTAACCTCATGACCATCGCCGAAAAGTAATGCGCGAGTACGAGCCTGACTAAACGCCGAAATATGGAAACAAAGGCGGACATGACAAAATGCATCTGCACGAGCATGACCACAAGTGCGAGTGCGAGTAATAAAATGAGACGAGAAGGACATTCGACAGGTATATGAATAGCTTTTCGTTGGTCAAAAAGCGTTATCGACAATGACGAGCTCGCCGACCAAAGCAGGAATTTGCACCTGGAAAACCACCCGCTGCAGAATCCTCCGCCCACCCCCGCTGCGAGCGCCGCGCCAATAACGAAAGGAGCGGGAGAAATAAATAAGGGAAAATACACACAGAAATAACAAGCGAGCAATAGATAAGGAATATACATCTTTTCTATTTTTTTCCAAAAGTGTTACAAAATTCCATGGCGTTCTTGCCAGCAAAAAGGGAGAGCCAAAAAAGAAAACAATAGCAAGAATCACGACTCATCCGCGGATTGCTCGCCCTCGCTCCTCTCGGAGGGTGTGGTAGGCAGGAACATCTCCGGGACCAAGTCCTCCAAGGTGAGCTCCGCCGCCTCCGCAGTAAGCAGGTCGGACCGCTTGAGAGTGCGAAAGGAGAACGTCGCCGCATGAAGCGCTCCCTGCCGCATCTCTGCCTTGTGCTCCAGCCGCTTAGCCCTCAGCGACCCGGGACTTGGCGGGAGAGCGGCCCCAACCAGGTCGCGGTTCAGGGTCTTCAGCCCTTCTACTTGCTGCGCCAGGTCGGTGTTGCGAGCAAGGAGTTCGTTGGCCGTCTCGGCATCCTGCAAGGAAAAAAGTTTAGGCGCGAGTAGGGGAGGATAAGGAAAGGTAGACGAACGAACCAAACTAACCATCCCACCCTGGAGGCTGGCGACGAGTCCATCCGAGATGTCGAGCTTTTCTTTGAGGCTGGCTACCTCCTCCGTCGAAGCCTTCAACGCCTCTCGGAGAGCGTCGGAGCTCTTCTCTTTCCTCAGGCTCGCGATCTCCTTCGCGGCGACCTCCAGCTCGCGCGTGAGCTCCTCAGAGTTTCTCTCCAGCTGGAAGTTGCGCCGAGCCACCATATGGGCGAGCTCCAGCGAGCAGAGTTGGGACTGCGCACTCTCGTGAGAGAGCGCTCGCGAGCTCAGCGAGTTGAACTCCTTCGCGTCCTCTCGCCCATAGAGGCCGAAGGACAAGGCAAAGGCGTCACCGCCGATCGTATCCTCCTCCACCCAGGAGGGGAGGAGAGTTGATATCGAAGCCCGGTTGGCTTCCTTGTCGCAGGCCAGTAGAGGCGCGCCGGCTGCGTCCAAATGCTTGACTACCAAACCGAAATTCCGATGGCGGGTCGGAGTAGGCACCTTCGAGGTACCCGCCACCGCCTTGGACGGCTCGTTGGACACTTTCTCCTTGGGCTGAGTCGCTGGGCGGCCTCCCCCAAACGGAGCCTCGAGGACCTCCTTTCCCTTGGTCGGAAGGATCATCTTCGGTTTCTTTGGGGGGGAGGTAGAGATTTAGACCCCCGGCTCGCAGGAGTCGGCCGCTTAAGAGAGCCGGGGTCGAAGAAGGAATAGGCTCTCGGCAGAGCTCGGCGGCGGAGGTAGCAAGCTGAAGAGCAAAGGAGGTCTGCCCAACCTTCGCGTGAGGGGGGTTAAGCGGGAGATCTCGCTCTCCTGCGAGTAAGAGGTAACCCGCGTCAGGAAGGGAAGAAATAACACAAGAGTTAGCAGAGCGAGCGCGAGCCAAACCTGCTCCAGGGGGCACAAGAAGAAGCGAGTCGACGTTTCTCCTAAGGTAGACCACCTCGAAGTTGGTCGACATGCGCTTGAAGAGATCACCCTCGGGGCCACCGAGCATCGGGGGGGGGGGGGGGGGCAGTAGGTGGCCTTGGATCGCTGGATGGGCGAGAAGGGCACATTGCCGAAGGGGCCCTTCACGATGACGAACTTTTGAGGCCAATAATGGCTCTTGTTGACCGTCTCATGAACTTTGGCGTGACTTCTCACGAAGAAGGCAGTTCCGTCCTTGTTCTCCCTAAAGGAGAACAATTTGTGAAAGACGGGTAGGCTGAATTCTATCCGCTCCTCTCGCAAGTAGCACGCGAAGGCTACCATCATGGCCACGACGTTGGGGATCAGCTGACTCGGGATCACGACAAAATATTTTAGTATCTGAAAGGTTCGCAACAAATGGTCAAACGAAAGCTCCACGCGAGTGGGCAATGAACAGGCGAAAGGGAAAGGCGAGTACTTGGCTGATCTCCGGCCAGAAGGGCAACCGCAAGCCCACCTCAAAATGAGCTACCGGGATGGCAAGCTCGTCCGCGAAGGTGAAGTTTATCGCACCCTCGTCCGTAGGCCGCCGGGCTTCGAATCCGGGCGAAATATAATTCGCCACGACCTGGTGACGCTCGCTCTCCGTGAGCGAGCAGTTTAGAAAAATATGATCGCGGAAAGTCCCCGCGCACTTGGCCCCTCCCTCGGCATCTGCGTTATCACCACCCATGATTTTCCTGCAAAAAGGAGAAGCGAGCACAGAGAGAGAAGGTGGCGAGAGCGAGGAGGCAGAGACCGAAAAGGGAGAGGAAGACTAGAGCGGTGGTTAGCCATAAATGCCAGCCCTATTTATAGAAGAACCAAGGCGGTGGGGAGTTACCGAAGCGCTGGAGGGTGCAGATAGCAAAAAGCGCGTCACGATGTACCTCGAAACGGGTGTCCCCCTCTCTCGCACTCTCTCGCGACAACTCAAAAGATTGACAGACGTTAAAAGTAACACGGCGAGTAATGGGACGCGAGCCCTTGCAGGGTATGCGAGCCCTCGCGGATCACATGCTCGAGCGATAAGAGGCATAGGACTGGATTAGAAGTGTGTATTGTTCGCTAGGCATACATGAGCGCGACTAAAGCAACATAAAATAGTAAGAAAAGGAAAAGGCAACAACAATATACAACACAAACCCAAATATGAGTAGCTCGCTAGTACATGCGAGAAGCATTCAGATCGTCGCAACGACATAAATTGTCCAAGTTACCATGAAACAGAAAAAATTATTTAGAAACGCGAGTGCGGAGGAAAGAGGGGGGATCAATATTGGATCCATTTCCATCGACTCCTTCCTCGCACCCCCAAGCTAGGCGGCCTCCGAGGGTAATGGTACGCTTCGGCGGCACGAAGATCTTGCTGAATCATGCGAGCATGGTCTTTTGCTCGCACGAGGTGTACCCCCGGGGAAGTAACCTCCTCGGAAGAATCTTGTAGCAGTTCAGCTTGGAGCCGAGCACATTCATCCCCTAGCGAGGCAATCTGCTCCTCAGCCGCCTCCCTGTCTCTCTTCACCTGGCTGAACAGGCTTTGCAACATCCGCCCTGTTTCTGAAAGAGCTCTAAGGTCCGCCTCTTCATCATCACCGGATCCAGCGGGTCACCAAGGAAGGCGTCGATCTCTTCCGGCAAAGGGAGGGGAGATGGCTCCTCCCCCAAGTCGAGGTCGCTAGAACTCTCGGGAAGGCCTGCGAGAGAGGGAGGTCGTCAGAAAGGAAGGATCGATAGCCCGGGTTTGGGCTAATCGGGCGAGTTGGGATCCGCCTTACTCTGGTGAGCGCGAGAAGAGCTGGGCCGCCCCTGGAAGGGAGTCCCATGTGGCAGGGTCACCGACTTACCTAAGCCTGAGGCCTCGCCCTGGACGACACCCAGAAGCGAGTGCTCAAGATTCGCTGGGTCCAATGTGGTGTACCCCGGGACAGGAATATTTATCACCGGAGGGGGGTGCGAGAGCGGAGGAGTGGCTGGCTCACCGGGCGAACTCGCGAGAGGAGACTCTGCAAGGGACACGTTAGCCAAATTTGTACTGCGATGCTTATCGAGGAATCGCGCGAGAAGGCTTACAGCGTCGAGGCGACGAGTGAAGATTGGAGGGGTGCAGGCCCCTGATCTCCACGCCTCCTCCCCGGGGAGTAACGGGGCGAGCGTCCACCCGGAATCCATCCGTCAGGCTCCCCAGAAGAAGCAGGGCCTGAAAAGGAAAAACATATCAGTGGGAGGAGGAGGCGAATCAGCTCATCAACCCAAATACCTAGTCAGCGAGTGGAAGGTCGGGAGGTAGTTCTAAGGCCTGGGATCCATCATTCCCGCCCGGGCGCCGGACCGACTTTGCTTTCAGCATTCTCGGGGAAGAGGGGTCAGGTGCCCAGGGGGCAGGTTTAGCGAGGGCCGCGTGCTCAAAGGCTCGCGCCACATCGATGCGAGCTCGGGTCTCTTCAGAAATAGGCATCCTCGAACAGCTACAATACGGAGCGGCAAGTACCTATGAAGGAGGAAGCAGGACACCGATCAACCACGATCGACGATATTTATAGCAAAGAGGCTGGGCCCCACCAAAAGATTCCTGCCAGGTCATCAAGGAGTCGGTGAATGCCAAGGGTTGGACAATTCTTCGCGAGCCTAGGTAGCCTCGCGAAGAGCGGGGATTGTGTACAACCCCGATATTCGCCTTAAGGTAAACAGAGACTGGGGAGAACAGCGAGCCAGGGGCAAAAGCCCTCCCGCAGGAGGCGAGAGAGAGCACTCTCGATGGGTAATCGCGGGAAGCAGGCGAGTTAGGTCCTCGCGGGCCGTACCCGCAGCCTCACAGGCGAGCCGGCCTCTTTCCGAGTCTCAGTGTTCGACGAACTCTGTCCTGCGCTCGACGAAATCTGTTCGACGAACATCCTTTCTCGGTTCGATGAATTTGCGTCTTGGTTCGACGAGTTACACGCTTCAGCCTCGGCGGAATTATCTCAACGGCTGGGCTGGGAGGGCCGGCCGTCTCAGCAAATATTTCAATCCCGTCCCGGCGGACCCGCTGAGACAAGCAATTGTCTCAGCAGGCTCGGGCCCCTTCTCAGCGGCTCCCAGCCCTGTCTCAGCGGGAGAGCTCGCAGGAGGAAGTGCGAGACTGCCCACCTAAGTGGGCTTTCAGGTCCAACAGGTGGAAGAGGTAACAAAGAAGGCGAGCTAGGGCTTCAAGGGTCGCTCGCATGTCTAACAGGAAGGCTGGCGAGCTAGGGATATTCTCAGCTCGGCGAACTTGATCGTCCCACCGGTTCAGCAGATTTACATAAGGACAAGGGGAGCTCGCAGTAAGGCACGCAAGTCATGTCCCTGCGAGCCCAAGCCCCAAGGTCAGCTCGCAAGAAGGTGGGCGAGCCGGGTACTCGTCGATCGCTCAAAGGAAGGCTGAGCTCCCATCCGCATTCGGCGAACTCAGCCCAGGGTTCGACAAAATTTGTTCTGCGTTTGACGAACGGGCTTCTCCATTCGACAAACTCGCGTCACACCTCAGTTCGACGAACTGGCTTCTCAGCTCGGCTAACAGTCATCCAGCCGGTTCAGCAGATTTACACAAGGCTGAGGGGAGCTCGCAGGAAGGCGTGCAAGACCTGGCCTCGGTGGCCGTCACCAGAAAAGGTGCGAGCGGGGCCTCCGCAGAGTGCTCGCCTATAAGGAGTTTTTTGCGAGCCATCCTCGCGAGGAGACTCGCGGGAGCTCTCGCGAATGGCGTTCTCATAGGCCACTAACCCATAGGCTAAAGAGGTGAAATTACCCCTCTGCCCCTGGTGGTCTGCAGGTAGCCCCTCCAAACAACGGAGTTTGGCTGTTAGCAGGCCACATTGGGGTGCGCTTAGTAAAACCGAAAGGCGGAATCCCGCTATTGACAGACCATGAGCAAGAAAACTATAAATAGACCTTGAAGGGCACCTTGGGAGAGAATTCCAATCTCAGTTCTCTGAGCTTCTTCTTCCCTCGGTTACTTTGGTTCAGCTCTCTAGCTCTCCAAGGTGCCCAAGTCTTAGCTTTGGCTTGGGAGGGGAAGCGCTCAACGATCTTCCGGGTTTGCGGTGGGACCTCCTCGCTGCGACTAAGGTCTTAGTCTGCTTCCGAGTCCCTGGTCTGCTCCTTTCGAGGGATTAGTAAGGGCTAGCTGCCCCTCAACTTGTTGAGGGCCCGAGCTTCACAAGAGACCGAGAAATCGGTTTCAACACTAAGGTCACTACCTAGCTCAACCTCACTTTTCTCACCACATGACTACCCTAGTTGAAGTCAAGGGGTCTAGTAGGAAATGGGATATTACATCTGCGTCATAGGTTTTCAGCCAAAACTAATTCCTGTCAATCAAAACCAGTCTAACGAACACACCCTAAAGAGAATTGATATTAGCAATTCAAAGGAAGCTATTTGCACCCCAAATGTAAAGAGGAAAAGACTCCTTTAACTATTTTTTTTTCATTCCTATAATCGCACACCTAAATCCTCAATCCCATCGTCGAGGACCCAACAAAGCTAAGTGCTCCTTCGACCAATGATGAGGAGGAGGGGAAGGCGGAGCAGAAGATGCCTCGAAGTACCAAGCGTGTCGCAGCCCTCGACATCTTCCGCTACCTCATCGCCATCGTACTACTCTCGTCCCATTCGCCCTTTCTCTTTATCTCTCCCTTTTTGTCTTGGAAAATTTGTGAACCTACTATTTCTAATTTGCAGATGATGATCCTAATGGACGCAGCAGGCGAAGAATGGTTGGTAATAGGGCATGCATCATGGAATGGATGCAGCCTGGCCTACTTCGTGATTCCCATCTTCTTGTTCATATCGTCGAAATGGCCATTCCTTTGGCACTCAAGATTTGGCAAAAATTTTGGTGTTCGCGTCCCGGACTCCGGGATAATGTCTATAGAGATCGAATCGATCTCCATGGAGATTGTGGTTCACTTTTATTTACGTTTTTTATTTTAGATCTCATCCCTTGCTTTTTTCACGTGGCACTATGTCACGGGTCCCAGACTTTGATTTCGGAAAGGGACACGAATGTAAAAATCTGCTCAAGGTTTGACTCTAGTTGTTGATTGAGATTTGAAGACACCTCGCTGCTTGATGAGAGGGTTAATTACATAGGTGTTTTTTAAAAATAAATAAATTCCTAATGGTATATCAATGTGTGAGCAAAGGATACATAATCGGGTCCTTGTTGTAAAGAGGGTGCTTTCCAGGATGATTAAGCGCCTATTATAGAGCCTCATCTTGCAATTATTTGCTATCGGTCGTCTTGCATGTGATCGTAACTATAACCACGTTAATTTACAACACATTAATTTTGCCTTGTTTATGATTTTGGGTGATTGATGTTGTACTCTTCTTATGTCCAAACCTATCTAAGTTTGATCTATATATATATATATGTGTGTGTGTGAGTGTGTGTGTGTGTGAGTGTGTGTGTGTGTGTGTGTATGTAATCAACAACAACATAGACACTCACGGCTATACGTTTTGTGCTCTCATGACACTCTTTCGGTGTACTCCTGAGTCACACCACCATCCTAAGTCCCGCTTAACTTAGATGGTTACGAGCTTTACCGTCAAGGTCGGCATGCTTTGCAGTTCCTTTCCCAAATTCTTTCAGTGCACCGAGGGGCGACCTCTTCACTGACCAGCTATGGGACGGGTTCGGTTCAGCTTTTCCCGTGCTCATATCGTCGGATCAAATTCGCCTGACGCGGGTACGACTTCCCTTGCTCCCGTTGTCGGCACACAAGAACAACGATGTTAGGCAAACCCGTCCCTTCCGCTTCTGTTGTTACACGCCCAGTCCCCTTGACCTATGTTTCACTGTCTTCACAATTTGCTCACTGGAGCTTCCGCCAGCACTACTACCAGCGCAATTGATAGAACACACATCTGCCCTCAGCTAAACAGAGCAATTGCATACCTATAAGCTTTCTGGTGATACACACCCAGGACCCGGGACCTAGGCTTCACACCCATCACAAATGGCTCACTGGTTTCGACCAGGAGCAACTGCCAGCGCTAGCTCTACCGCTGGGCGGTAACGACAAAACAACGATTATATCCCCTTCTTTGGGTATTTTCTGGAGGTTGCCTTCAGAACTCCCTGCAGTCACCACAGTACCCAGAACCCGAAAATACAGCATATATACATTGAGTCTTCTACGGAATGCAATAAACAATATAATCATCACCAATCCAGACCAACTTGTCTGGGTGGGCTTCACACAACATGTCTATGTCTGTACATCGATCCAGACTCTATATGCAATTTCTATATGGGATATTTCATATCGACCCATCGAAAGAATCCTCTCCACTGATTTGTGGATTACCTTCCTACTATTATGTCAATCAAAGGACTAACATGACCAGATAATCATGAGGAGAGTCATTACCTTTGAAACTCATTTCGGTGCCATAGTATCGCAGTTGAGATAGATGGAAGCGTTCAAATCACCTTCCTCTCCGTGGATCTAGCTTCGACATGAGACTTCAAGACCTCACACAAGTCTAAAGGTTGATTCCCGTCTTCTCCTTCCTCCTTCTTCCTTTCTCCTTTTTCTTTCCTTAGCTTTTGCTTAGCTGGGAGAGAGAGAGAGAGAGAGAGAGAGAGAGGGAAATAAAGACTTATCTCAAAAACCCCTCAGCTCTTATTGATTTTGGGCCTAAACTCAGCCACAGGATCTCCAAGCCAAACTCAATAGATGGCCACGATTTAAATTAATAAATCTGATCTCAGCAGCTACCGCCCGACGATAGTACTACCGCTCCGCGGTAGTGGCTTAGGCGGTGGAGCTTATCCGCTCACCACTTAATGACCGCTTAAGGAATTCGTCGTGAACCTACTGCCAGTGTTAACTCTAACGCGTGGTGTTAGCATCAGATCAATGATCGTTACTTCACAATGATTCTTCTTGATCTCACAATGATTTGGCCAGTAACTCGACGATCTTCTGGTTAAATACTACCGTCGGCGTTAACACTACTATCGGCATTAGCACTAACGCCTGACGTTAGCCTCTGCTATCAAATTGCTTTTCTTTCTACAATGGAGAAAAGTGGGGTGTTACACGATCTCTTTGGGACTTGATTCAAGGGCCAGATTTGCTCGCCTGTGAACCCTAAATAAGGCAGATACTTTTCCCTTTGCCATTTTCTATCACCATTGGTGATTTACGGCTAGGGTGAGCGAGAGAGAGCGGAGGAGGAAGGCGACCTTCTTTCCTCCATTAGAGGAGCTTGGAGCTCCGTTCGATAATCTGAGACCGGCAACACAAAGAGGGATTGAAGGCGCTCGTGCTCATCTGTGCTTTTCAAGTTTTCCATGGCGAGGAAGAGGTTCCAAAATGTAACAACATCTTACCTCCTGGTCTTAGGAAGCGTGCATGACATCTTTTGTTTTAATGCCTCTTTTTCTACATTTTATTGGCACCAGAATTCTTAAATGAGAGGGATCCAAGTTGCATTGGTTCAAGAAGAACCACCGGGTCGATTGAGTCTATTCCCGACATATTTTGCATTAGAGATTCGTTTCGTTAGCCGATTAGGCATGGTGGGTGAAACTGAAATCATGGCTGGTGGTCCGATTTAGTGATGTTAATTGGCGTGCATTTAGGGCTTGCGCTATAAATGTGATTGCGACGAAGTCATCATTTTGATGCCCTCAGTTTTCGTGTGATAATGAATTGCATATTTAGGCTGAGAAATGCTCATGGTGAATGGTTGTGTGGATTGTGGTGTCCACTTGGTTGTTAAGGCGTAGCTTTGTCTTTAGGGTCGGCTGGTTAGTCCCCTTATGTTAAATCGATGAGAACGACTATGCTTAGGGACAAGACCAAGGATATGATCATCCACGTGTGGGTGGGTCTAATCAAGAGTTCTTAGAATTGGTTGTGATGGCATATATGAAACTGACTAGAACGGCTAGGCTGATGGACAAGCCAAATGATGTGATCATCCATGTGTGGATGGGGTTTTAGCTAAAGTTCTTAGGATCAGTTGGGATGTCTTCAAGGGTGTTAGTACCCTGGTGTTGGTTGATATGATGCGATGATATACTATAATCATACACGTTGTTGGGAACAGGGCCCTGCAATGTTCCTGATTTGAAGAAGTGCTTAGCTCAATGATAAAGGCAAGTTGTATTTGACATACCATCTAGTTCATGCTTGCAGGAATCGACAATATGTCATGTACTTTAGTTATTTTACTAAGTATTATATCGTCGAGAAGAACAGGCGATATCGTCGACAAAGCATGCTTGTCGTCGTAATAACAGGCAGAGCAGCAATCGCTGAGAAGATGAAGTTGGATATCGACATGAAGAAGGCATGTCGTCGAGAAAACAATGAGATCACGACGACATGCTGCAAGAAGGAAGATCACTACGACACTGACAGAGGAAGCAGATCGTCGAATATGCAGAACCGCTGAGATATCTTTTATCGATGAGATACCGGCGTCAGCGGCTGAAGAAAGAAGATATCTTGTATCGTCGAGATATCTCCATCAGTGGAAGAAGGAAGATCGCGACGACAAAGTCAGAGACAGCTTGTCATCGTAATGATGCAGATATCTTCAAGACAGAATTCAAATCTCGCGGACGCGCTGTCAGCAATTAATGTTGCCGCCTGATTGTCCAATCAGCGCCTGCTATGATGGATGGGCGTCTGACAAGAAAGGAAAGTGAATATGACCGTTATACAGCTTGTCCGTCCTATAAAAGGGAACAGTGTTGCCCTAGGAAAAAAAGAACTTTGTGTGCAAGAAAAAGAACGTGAAAAAGAATCCCGCCGCTCTTCAATAGAACAGTATTTTCAGTGGAGAAGAAAGAGAACAAGATTCAAGAGTTCTCATAAAAACCAGTCATCTCCATTGACAGAGAAGTCGCCGTTCAACATAAGGCTAAAGAAGAAGATTGAAGAAGGAGCTGAGCCACAAAGATCAAATCTAAAGTGTCCTCTTCAACTGTAAGAAGCCAATCTTCATCAGGCTAAGTTGCCGATCAACATCAGGCAGAAGAAACAGTTTATTTTATTATTGTATTTTCTTGTAAGGCCTCGGGACAAATTGTCTAGCTTGAGGGCTGGAGAGCTGTGAGGCTTGAGGGTCAGGGCAGTGCACTTGCGGGTGCTACTTGTCGAGCTTGAGGGCTCGGGGGCAGTAGGGACTTGCGGGTCTAGGCTGCTGGGACTTGCGGGTCCAAGTTTTAGGGCTTGAGGGCCTGAGTGTCGAGCTTGCGGGCTCGGGGGCAGTAGGGGCTTGAGGGCCTAGGCTGTTGGGACTTGCGGGTCCGTGTTGTAAGGCTTGAGGGCCTGAAGCTTTTGGCAGAGTTTGCCGAGCCCAACACACTGCTGGGTAGGCGCAGAGGGAGAGAGGACTACTCAAGACACCCGGTCTTGAGGAACCTCTATAGATCATTGTGTGCTTTTTGTGGCTTGTTCTTTATTTCTTAGATCTATTAACCAGAAAGAAAGAAAATCCTAAACGGGGATATTATAAAAAGAAAAACCTATTCACCCCCCCCCCCCCCCCTCTAGGTGATTGAAGTAGACACCCCATAAACAATAAGTGGTATCAGAGGGAGGTTGTTCAAAGAAAAGCTTAACAGCTTGAACAGATCTGCCAGTGGGTGTCTAAGCATCTATAGTATGGAGTCAAGAATTGCCAGGTGATGTAGACAAAACTTTCCCCTGTGGAAAGTTAGAGCCAGAATATTCATGGAAGCTTTGGATCCCAGGATGTTTCAAGTCACTCAAGAAGGGCCATATGCTCCCAAAACCACATCCAAGACATTGACTGAGGATGAGATGATTCTGGTTAACTTGGACAAAAGAGTTAGAGACATCATAGCTGCTGCAGTTGATACTTTTGTACTCCAGAAATTGATCCACTGCACAACAGCTAAAGAGATGTGGGACTCTCTGATAATTCTCATGGAAGGATTCTCAGAAATTGGAGGTATTGCAGCTGAGAGGAAGAATAAAACCCGGAGTGATAGTGAATCAAGCAACTCAGATGCAGAGGAGGAAGCTCAGTTTGGACTAACTGTCCTATCTGAACCAGAGGAAGAAATTCAGGATGAGACAACACCAGAACAGGTAGGAATAAGGGCTCCATTATCTAATACTGATTCAGATTCCGAAATATGTCTCTCCGAAGATTATGAGGATCTTCTAGAAGAACTCATAAGGAGCAAGGAACTCTGCAATAAGCAAGCTGATGAGATCTCAACTCTTCAAGCCAGAAACTCCGATCTCTTGGAAAAGGCTGATAGGCTGACTATGGAGAACGCAGATTTCTGCCAACTCAAAAGAGATTATAATGCTAGCTCAAACATGGATCTAATAACCAAGTTTGGGAAAACCATGAAAGCTCTGGTTGACAGCAGAGAACTATGCAGCTCACTAACCAAAGAAATTGTTCTTCTAAAGGAGGATATGGATCTGGCAGGACCGCCGAAATCCAGGGTTAATCAGGTTAGTGGCATGAAGAACAAATCTCATACAAAAGGAAGGACAGGAGCCAAATCCTCTAAACCAGAGACGATTCCTCCACTAGTTAATGTCGGCAGTTTCACTCAGGGAAGGAAGCAAAGATACTTTAGAGAAAATAGTTCAGACCAACTCTGTGAGACAAAAGCTAACCTGAGGAAGATCACTTCACCCTTCAATAAAGGCATGGAGAGACCATTTCCTGGGTATCATATGGATAGAACTTCCACAGGAGAGAGAAAGAAGCTGCCAGTCACCTCCAAAGTGAGTCATGAAAAAGGAATTACAAGGGAACAGGAGCTCAGTTGGTCCAAGAGAACGAAGAGACCTTTGCAAAGGACTGACTTTCACAAAAGAAGCAGGAGTGGGAAAAATCACACCTCTGATCAATGCAATTCTACTTCCTATAGGCACTCCTTCCGACCACAGAAGAATCATACACTAACCGACAGCAAGAGGATAGGGCACGACAGATTTAACTGTTGGTGCTGCGATAAGACGGGGCACTTTATAAGTAATTGTTGGCACAATCCAGTTGCTCTAAGGGTAACAAATGCTAAACCTATAAATAATTTATTTCACAATCATTATGTATATCCGAGGGCAGTGAAATCTAGCATACCCTTCAGAACTAATAATTTCCCAGGACCCAAGTTCGCTTGGGTTCCTAAGGGCGTGTAACCATTTTTTGCAGGGAGTCCTAGTGCCCACCAGAAGCAAATCTGGGCCTTGGACATAGTAGTTGTTCTGACTCACTGTCAGAACAGCTAAGTCTATTTACTAATAAAATTAGTGCATGTTATTTTGAAAAACAAGGGGTCCAACATGTGGATTGATCCTGATATCTAGAATTGTTGATCGTTATGACGATATGATATGTGCTAAGACATAAAAAATTCGAGACGAGAAAATGCATATCCAAGGAACATATCGACGACATACGCGCTTTGAGATAATTAAGCTATTTGTCTCGGGATTAGATGGGTCCATCGGAGCCGTCTGATCTCCTTTGAAAGGTGCGCGCCTCCTCACCTACCGACACTATAAATAGAGTGAATGTTCAAAAATAAAAATTACGCTATCATTTGCCCTAAGCCACTCCGTCGACAAACCCTCGCCTCCATTGACGTGCTGCCTTCTTACTCACTCTGAATCAATGGCTCCAAAGAAAGAAGAGGTGATCTCAGGCTGTGAACTTCAGCGCGGAGGATTCAATGCCTTCTCCGAGGAAATTAGGTCAGTAATAGGACTGCTGGAGGCATTGGGACTGGAATATGTTCTATGTGAACCTTCTGTTCTTCTCCACCGAGAATTAGGCGAATTCTTCGCCAACGCAAAACTCAATCACAATGAATCACGGATAAATTCCCTGGTGGGAGGCAAGAAAGTTAAGATATCTGCGAATAGTCTCAGTAAATCTCTGAATCTGCCAAGAATCGAAGGGGGGAGAGGAAGAAGATGAACTGGCCTTTGAAGAAATGTCCGCAAGCTACACATGGTGCGGACACACCGGGAAGACCTACGGGTCTATCAAAAAGGCTGAATTCAATCAGAAGGGGAAGCTGCTGGCCGACATTATTGGCAAAGTGTTATTGTGCAAGCCTGGTTCCCACGATCGCATATCCAAAGACATTTTTGTCATCATGGCCCAAATCATTCACTCTAAGAAAACCGACTGGAGTGAGTTCCTCTTCCAGAGAGTAAAGAACACCCTGAAGACCCCCTCCTATGGGAGAATATTATCCCTTTTCTTTCTAAACATCCAGGGTGATGTGTTGCAAAAGAGAATGGGAGTACCTCTTCACTACTCCAAGAAATTGGATGCAAAGATGCTGGACCGATGGGACAGGTCCATCCCCAAACCATCCTCTGATGAACAACCAGCTCCAAAGAAGCAGAAGAAACCAGCATCCCAAAGAAACCCCTCCTCCGAAGAAGAGTCATCAAGCAGCTCTGATGACATCCAACCACACCCACACCATTTCGCTCAATCCGGAGGTGAACCATCCACTGATATCAAAGCACATATCCCTGTCTAAACTCTTGAACCTGCCTCCACAGAGATTAGTGAAATACGCAGAACCCCAATGGAGGAAATGAGCCCGTTGAGGGGGAGCCTCAATTCGGGTGCTCAGCCCAAAATGATGACATGATCCCTAAGAATGCTCAAGTTGAGGGGGAGATCGATCTGGAGCACTCTGGCTCAGAAGATCGAGATACAATGCCTGAGCCAACAGCAGACATCACTCTCTCTGATTGCCGAGAGTTAGCTGTTGCGAGCAAAATTGTGCTCATAGCTCCAAGTGAGCCCCTGCCAGAAGTCGCTAAGGGGAAGGCCAAAGTTACAACGCATATCAGTGAAGAATTATCTGAAGATGTCAGTAAAGCAGACTCGCAGGAACGAGGAGATCAGGAGGGACAAACGGCTGAGCTATCTTCAGCTCAGACAGGTTCGCTATTCCACATGATATCAGCTTTACCTAATGCTCAGCGACAACATCTAGAGCAATTTATAGTAAAAACCGTGAATAGTTTAAGAGAGGAAGTGAAGGGAGAAATTAAGAAGGTAAAGAGCGACATACACGACCTGAACACTCAATGCGCTCAATTATATTCTATGGCAGCTCCTGCTATAGATAAGATGAATGAGGAGGTTAATAAAGTGGGACATCAAACCCATAAAATCTTGACCAGTCAAGAAACCTTCTCGAATAATGTATATTATTGTTTTGAGCAGATGGAGACAGGTGATGCAAGTACAGAGATCAAATTCTGACCAGGGTGAATGAGAATGCTCACACCCTAGATGCTCATCTGCTTGAAGTAAGAAATAATCTGGATGTCACTGAGCAGACCCTGGTTGAACGGCTTAATCTAGTCAAAGACAGCCTGGAAGAGCACATACTTGAACAAGCCATAAAGGGGGAGAATACAATAATAAATGCCAGTTCACATCAAGTGATGTGGATCTTAAATCAGATAAAGCAGACAATGAATCAACCTCCATCAGTATATGTAAATGCCGCTCCTTCTGCAAGCACTGACTCTGATGAGTATGGGATAGAATTTGGAGAATCAGTCGCCTCCAGAAAAAGAAAGAGAATTCACAGCAACCAGTATAGGGAAAAGAGACTGAGGGAAATTGAGCTGGATCCCCAATCTGGAAGTTGGAGTCCAGCATCAAGAGAAATAATAACAGAATCGTGGATTCAATTTGGACACTCACAGGAGGATTATCAGAGAGTATACCACTCTGTTGACTGGGATAGACATTTAAAGCAGCTGGAAAGGAGGAAGAACCACAAGCTAGCATTCCCACAAGGTCCTCCTCTTTCTCCTAAGAAGATTCCTCTACCCATCAACTACCATCAAAGGCGGAGGCAGAAAGTCAAAGGAGCAAGCGGCAGCAGCAGACGCTGATGGGCAACAAACTAAAATCCTAAATTGTCTTGCTAGGGCAAAATGAATGCGCATGATTATTCTTGAACATTTAATCTATTTTGAAGACACTTAACCTATTTATATGATTGTTGCTATATGTGTGATTTCATTATCTGAAATGTTATATCTTTTCATAGATGACATTTATCACTGAGTGGGTTATGACTTCTTCAAATAGGGGGAGATTGTTGGGAACAGTGCCCTGCAATGTTACTGATTTGAAGAAGTGCTTAGCTCAATGATAAATGCAAGTTGTATTTGACATACCATATAGTTCATGCTTGCAGGAATCGACAATATGTCATGTACTTTAGTTATTTTACTAAGTACTATATCGTCGAGAAGAACAGGCGATATCGTCGACAAAGCATGCTTGTCGTTGTAATAACAGGCAGAGCAGCAATCGCTGAGAAGATGAAGTTGGATATCGACATGAAGAAGGCATGTCGTCGAGAAAACAATGAGATCACGACGACATGCTGCAAGAAGGAAGATCACTACGACACTGACAGAGGAAGCAGATCGTCGAATATGCAGAACCGCTGAGATATCTTTTATCGACGAGATACCGGCGTCAGCGGCTGAAGAAAGAAGATATCTTGTATCGTCGAGATATCTCCATCAGTGGCAGAAGGAAGATCGCGACGACAAAGTCAGAGACAGCTTATCGTCGTAATGATGCAGATATCTTCAAGACAGATTTCAAATCTCGCGGACGCGCTGTCAGCAATTAATGTCGCCGCCTGATTGTCCAATCAGCGCCTGCTATGATGGATGGGCGTCTGACAGGAAAGGAAAGTGAATATGACCGTTATACGGCTTGTCCGTCCTATAAAAGGGAACAGTGTTGCCCTAGGAAAAAAAGAACTTGGTGTGCAAGAAAAAGAACGTGAAAAAGAATCCCGCCGCTCTTCAATAGAACAGTATTTTCAGCGGAGAAGAAAGAGAACAAGATTCAAGAGTTCTCATAAGAATCAGTCATCTCCATTGACAGAGAAGTCGCCGTTAAACATCAGGCTAAAGAAGAAGATTGAAGAAGGAGCTGAGCCGCAAAGATCAAATCTAAAGCGTCCTCTTCAACCGTAAGAATCCAATCTTCATCAGGCTAAGTTGTCGATCAACATCAGGTAGAAGAAACAGTTTATTTTATTACTGTATTTTCTTGTAAGGCCTCGGGCCAAATTGTCTAGCTTGAGGGCTGGAGAGCTGTGAGGCTTGAGGGCCAGGGCAGTGCACTTGTGGGTGCGACTTGTCGAGATTGAGGGCTCGGGGGCAGTAGGGACTTGCGGGTCTAGGCTGTTGGGACTTGCGGGTCCAAGTTTTAGGGCTTGAGGGCCTGAGTGTCGAGCTTGCGGGCTCGGGGGGCAGTAGGGGCTTGAGGGCCTAGGCTGTTGGGACTTGCGGGTCCGTGTTGTAAGGCTTGAGGGCCTGAAGCTTTTGGCGGAGTTTGCCGAGCCCAGCACACTGCTGGGTAGGCGTAGAGGGAGAGGGGACTACTCAAGACACCCGGTTTTGAGGAACCTCTATAGATCATTGTGTGCTTTCTGTGGCTTGTTCTTTATTTCTTAGATCTATTAACCAGGAAGAAAGAAAAACCTAAAGGGGGATATTATACAAAGAAAAACCTATTCACCCCCCCCCCTAGGTGATTGAAGTAGACACCCCATAAAAAACACACGTGATAGGGTGCCTTGGGTGAAACTCGGGTTGCATACATGCTGCATTGATATGCCCCTTTATTTCTTGCTCAACGTAGAAACATGTTTGATGTCTATGACATATAAATCTTTGCTTTCTATGTTGTTTATATGTCTTATTTCATTTTCATATGAAGTGCTGACTTGCATGGTGATGTAGTTCCCCGGGGTCCGCTAGAACGATCGGTATGATGGGTGTTGTTACGTAGTTGTGGTTAGCCCTGACTGAACCTTGTTATACCACTTCTTTTGTGTTGGTTTCAGGGCGAGGATCGCGAGATGGAGCCAGCTCGCCGGCCAAAAAGGCCTAAGCCTCATGAAGCGCACCTCCTCCTATATTACTGCATTTCTGTTACTTATGCTTTATTCTGGCTTGCATGTCAAGGTATTTCGGGGCTTTGCTACTCTAGTTTTGATTTGGTGTATTACTGGTTTGAACATTTGTGTTGTAAGGCCATAAGGTCGTACCTCTCCCATGTAGATGTTGACAACTTTTGTGCTTCGTTTAGCTTTTTCCGCTATGTGTACTCATGTTGATATTGGGGAAATTTCTTGTATCATCTTTTAATGCTAAAGTTGTGGTGACTCTATACTGTGGGTCCCAATCGGACCCATATTATATGGTTGTTGCAGGCGAGGCATTACAATTTGGTATCAGAGGAAGGTTCAAGGGTTCTTGACCGGTATTGATCGATTTAGTGTAATCGGATCGTGTAAAGGAGTTGTCTACATATGAGTGGTCTGTGGGACCATGAGTGTCCTTGTGTTCAAGTCCTGTGAATAGAACCTGATTCGTTTGTTTCCTTTCTTATGCTAGGGTGGCGGCGACAATATGGGGACGTCAAGGCGGCGAGAGGACCCTTCAGCAAGTAGTGCTACTGCCCTAGGTCTTATGAATATGAGTGTGTCTTTGACAGATTTCTTTCGCATGTTAGCAGAGGCAATGGTCGCGGCCCAAGATGCAGTGGTGTCATAGGTTGCGATGCATGTTGCACAGGTTACGACGCATGTTACCCCGGTCACGACTCCTGTCATACCAGATGGAGCACCAATGTAAGCAGAGTCGTTATCTAAATGTGCAGTTGGGCAAGGGGATCGTCAAATTAAATATTTTCTGAGTTTCCATCCTCTGACATTCAAGGGGGCGGCACAACGATGGACGCCAAGGATTGGCTGGCGAGGATTCAAGAAATCCTGAAAGCGTCAGAGAGCCCCGAGGACAATCAATCTCAGTTTGTGGCTTTCATGTTGGATGGTGATGCAAAGTTGTGGTGGGTTAATCTTAGCGGTCGTCAGTTCCCTGGACGCACCCCATCTATGGGATATTTTGGGAGCGATTTCCTGAAGCATTATGTCCCATCCTCGACAAGGTTAGCCCTTCAGAGGCAGTTTCTGCATTTGGGGCATCACGACATGAATACAGATGAGTATTTGCAAGAGTTTACTCGATTGGGTTATTATGCGGGAACGACCATGGCTGATGATGAGGAGAGGGATAACCTCTTCTATGGTGGGTTGAGAGAGAACCTGAGGCATCCACTCATAGCCATGAAGAATGTGGGTTTTAATGAGTTGGTGGAGGTTGCTCAAATGTTTGAGAGATACATGGAACGAACCCAATGCCGCAAGGGTTTCACGACAAAGCAAGGAGAAGGGAAACCTTCTCAATCACAATGGAAGTCAGAGGGAGACCGGTGGAAGAAAAAGCCCCGTCCCTATAAGCCTGGTGAGAAAACCGGTGCAACTTCAGGAGAGTTCTGTTATAAGGGATCACTGACGTACTATAAGTGTGGCAAGGTGGATCACATAGTTCGAAATTGTACCGAGGGTGGAACTGAGCCAGAGTATAGGCAGGAGCAGTCGGTGAGTTCAGACCTAGCTGATGAGAAGGGGAAGACAGTGAAGTCGAGTGATTCACATTTTCCTTCGTGCAACCCAGAGCATATAGCCTTGGGCAGCAGGAAGTGATTCGTCAACCCGACATGGTGACAGGTACGAGAAATTTAAGTTTTGTCGGATAGCTTAAACAATTTGCGACCCCTTTCATGTTTGATGTGTGCGTGGTTAGGCTTTGTGATGGCTTCCAGCAATCCCGCCAGAGTACTATTTTATGCGGGAGCGTCACACTTTTTTCTTGCGGAATGTTTCATCCAGAGAATTAGTGTTGATCCCTTCAAGGCGGAGGTGGAGCTAAGTGTGCGAATGTCAAACGGGTCTTTCATGACTACCTAGAAAAAAGGGCGCATTTGTTTGAGGATAGGTGAAGTTTACTTTGAGTTGGTAGCGACAATCCTACTACTAGCAGAGTTCAATATAATCTTGGGGATGGATTGACTTGCAGAGCAACGAGCCAATATTGACTGTCTGTTGAAGGTGGTGACCCTGAGAAAAGATAGAGCATAGGTCAAATTTGAGGGCCTAAGCGGGGTGGCTTGCTCCCTAATTTCTGCCATGCAAATGTTGTGTGTGGTGAGCCAGGGAGGCGAGACGTTTATAGTTTTATTGGAGATTCACTCCACGAAGTTAATAATTAGAGAAGTGACAGTGGTGACACAGTTTGAAGATGTGTTCCCTGATGAGCTTATGGGAGCACCCCCTCAGCGCAAACCTTCTAGCTCACCGGAGGCAGGGGCTCTCTGACGGTGCCCCACCATAAGCCCTCCCAAAGAGGGATTGTTGCACCCTCTCCAATAAGACGGGGCTCTCTAGGGAGCAAGAAGGGCTTGGGGGCCCTCCATGCATGACTATGGAGGGAGGGTGGTGGGGTGGCAGTGGTGGTTTGGCTTGTCTTCTTTGGCACCGACAGGGGCTCATGGTGCTCAGGCCTATTTCGAAGGGCTTCGAGAGGAGCTCCTGGAGGTGTCCATCCACTGAGGGGAAGGGGGCCTTTACATAGAGGTGGTCAAGACCGCTCCACCTCCCTCTCCTCTTCCTTCTTAGCACGACCATGATTGGTCCAACCATGGTTTGATAAATAGGCAGCTGACAAAGGCTGAATGGTTTGAGTGTACTTATCTGGTTAGGGCAAAGGTAATAGGATAATGCTTATTTGAGTTTCCTAAGGGGAGAGAGAGGTTAAGTGGAGAGAGAGTGAGAGATCACCATTGGCTTGCTTTGGGATCTGAACTTGTTGTTATCCAATCAAAGCTTGGCATGAGGATTGTGGTTATAGTTTGAGTGGGGAATGAGGGTTTAGTTTGGGTTTGGTTAGGCTAGGCTTGGATCAAAGCTAGAAAATATCTCCACCACTCCTTTAGGGTTGGGTTGCCATATGGCTGAATCCCCTTGACCTTGGGATTAGTGTTAATTAGTTCGTGGGCCTAGGTGAGTTGTACTCATGTGGTTTGATCAACACTTATTCTTTAAAACCACTTAGAAAGAAGGGGTTTGACTAAATTCAACCCTAAGTGGGTCCTCCAAGCATGTCAAAGTTAATGTGGGTCTGAGTCATCGAGTGTCGAGTAAACGTTGATGCGATGGCGTTGAATTTTAGCGTTCACATTTTCCGAGGCGTCGTATAATTTTATAAGCTTTATTTTATTAACTCGATCAAACGACATCTGGATTATGCGAAACGAGTTCTGTTGCACTAGTATCGACCATACGGTTCCAATGCCACTGACTGGAGTCAATTTTGAGCTTGTTCGCTCAAAAAGTGATTTCGGAGTGATCGTGTCGAACGACGTGAACTAAAACGGTCATTTTTACTAAACAACCTCATATTCGAACAAAATGAGTTGCGCTGCACTTGTAAGGGTCATACGTATGAGTCATATGAGTCTAATGCAACTGACAGAACTCAGTTCTGAGCTCGTTTCCTCAATATATTGCTTCGGCGTTGTGACGATGCACAACGCTACTCAAAACAATCATTTTCTCTAAATGACCCAGGATTGGAGCGAAACGAGCTTCATTGCACTTGTCTTGACTATACGAGTCTAATGTAACTGACATAAGTCAATTTATAGCTCATTTGCTCAACATGCTACTTCGGTGTTGTGGCGAAGCACACGCTACCCAAAACGGTCATTTTCTCTAAATGACTTCAGATTGGAGTGAAACGAGTTCTGTTGCACTCGTATAACCTATACGAGTCTAATGCAACGGCTGGCAAAAGTCAATTCAGAGCTCACTTGCTCAACATGTTGCTTCGACGTTGTGGCGACTCATAATGCTACCCAAAACAGTCATTTTCTCTAAATGATCTCGGATTGGAAGCCAAAAGTACTACTACGGTGTTGTGTCAATATTCTACTACGGTGTTTTGTCGATGTACAACGTTACTCGAAATATAACATAAAGCATACAAATCTATGTTGCTAACGAGAATACGAAATCTCTTTCTCCCTTCTACGTTATATTGAATTTATGATATACTTTCACCGCTCCTCTCTCGAATCTCGCAGTGCAGTATAAAAACGGAAATTTTGGTTAAACATTTACACGAATCCTCTCTAGAATCTCATCGCGCAATATAAAACAATCATCTAGCCTGACTCCTCTCTCGAATCTCGCCAAGAAAATTTAAAAATGAACTTAAGCTAAAATTTCCAAGAACAAAATCATAAATTCGATAAAGATAGTATTTCAAATATCCATAAGAAAATTAAAATCAAGACATCACAACGAATCAAAGTACTCACAACATGCAAGATCTATGAAATTAGTTCATGGTGGAGGGATGAAACCAAATAAGAAAGATCTTACTAGACATGCTTAAGAGAGTCAAATGATGCAGGAAATTCCACTCAAAGATGTGCACAATCCGTTGAAGATCCAGTCCGGTCTCCTTCTTCTCCACTAGGGTTTTTGGCCAACCCTAGTTCTCCTTCTCTCCAAAACTCTTTCTCCCTCGCTAATTTCGTGGTCCTCTAATGGTTATTTTCTTCCCTTAAAAATGAGCAGCAGCCTCCCAAGAGATGTGTCCTTCCATATTTGAAAATGGTGCAAATTCGAAATTTTGAGTTTAAAATTCATCCAGAAGTTGTTATAACATCCAAAATTGGATGTTATAACAACTTTGCGCAGGCCAAAATATTTAAGTCCAGCTTTTCTTCTCCGAGTCGATTTCTTCGGCGTTTCTAATAAGAAAACATATGATTTTAATCAAATGATCTATAATTGAACTAAACATGAATTTATTTATATTTTATATTCATTTAGATCCTTTTTTGGTTTATGATAAAATAATTAGTCAAAATAAATAGCTAGATAACTTCTTTTTAGGAAGTTATCATCAGACATTTTCAAAGTTCTCTTAAACTTGAAAATGGTTGGAGATCATGTTTGCCCGGAATCCTGCGATCTCAGCAAGTCTCTGTCATGGACCTCTTTCATGAAGACTGGGAGGACAAAATCAATTAGTCACATTTATCGTCTATTGAATAAAAGCAGCTCGTCGACCACTGACCACCATACCGTGCGACCAAATTTAGCTTTCTCTAAGTGTTATTTGCACACCATGTAGCATCTCATCCTGGCTCAGTTCTCATGTACCTTGGGCAATTCCATAATTAAGTGTTTGTCCATATAGGTAAGCTCTCCACCAATTGTATAAATAAGGGTCCATAGTTCCTAAAAAGGCACGCTGACTCGATCCAAAGGTGCTCTATCTTGCTACTATAGACTTGAGTACATCTCTTTTCGTCGACCTCTGTGGTTTCCCTTTTAACGATATATCTCTGTAACCACTTTTAGAGTGATTTATAAAATTGACCGCAAAAGGTGGTACTCATCATTGCGGGCAAATTTGGTCTCGCCGCTCTGCGGACCATGTTCTTTTCTCTTTGGTTAGTCTTCGCCAACCAGAAAGTAACTAAAAGCTCGCAGTTTCACCCGTTCCCTTCAGCGTGAGCTTGTGGAGGTGCATTTTTTGCACCAATAGAACGAATACGTGCCCTTCATGTTTGCCTGGAATTCTGTGATCTCAACAAGCCTATGGTATGGCCCTCTTTCATGTAGACTAGGCGGATTGAATCAGTCAGTTGCCCTTATTTCCTGTAGAAGAAGAGCGGCTCGTTGTCCCCTGACCGCCAGACCGCGCGTCCTTCTTTAGCTTTCTTTATGTGTTATTTGCACACCATGTAACCTCTCATTCTTGCCCAGTTCTCATGTACCCTAAGCAATTTCGTAATTAAGAGTTTGTCCGTACATGCAAGCTCTCGCCCAGTAATATAAATAGGGGTCCACAGTTCTCGAAAAGGCATGTTGACTCGATCCAAAGGTGCACTTTCTCTCTACTGCGGACTCGAGTACATCTCTTTTTGGAGACCTCTGTGGTTTCCCTTTTAGCTATCTACGTAACCTCTTTTAAAGTAATTATTAAAATTGTACGCAATAAGTGGTATTCACCATTGCGGGCAAATCCGGTCTCGCCGCTCTGTGACCTATATTCTTTTTTTTTATTAGACTTCGTCATCCAGAAAGTAACTGATAGCTTGCGGTTTCTCTCATTCCCTTTAGTGTGAGTTTGTGGAGGTGCATTTTGTGCACCAACAATTTTTACTACTAGTCAACGCAATAGATATATATCTTGACGTACGTCGAGAGAAACTTGAATTATGTTGAGATTTATTAAAGTAGTTTGGTTGACTATTATTTTTGTTTATGAGAGCTTTTACTAGAATTCCTCTTTGCTCTGGAGGAACTAAAGTTGTCCTTATATGACTTGCTTGTTCATTATACCTCTTATGAGGAGTTTTCCTCCCAACATCTTTTGATGTAGAAGGACTAGTCAATAGATTTACTGGTTATTTCCCTTTAGCATATACAAATTTAACATGATTTTTCCAGGCTGTCATGCTGGGAGAGTCAGATCTTTGAGGGGAGTCAGCACATATACCAAGATTTTTAAACCTGACTGAGAGGTTTTCTAAAATGGTCTTTAGTTGTTAACTCCTCACATTCAAGCTATCCTCAATGAGTTTTGCTTTGAGTTCAACTTTCAGATTATCATTCTCTAATTTTAGAGAAATAATTTCCTCTTAGTCTACCATTCGGAATTCTTAGCTCATAATTTTCAGCATATTCATTTTCTTCTTTCAATCTCTCAGTGAGAGTTTTTATCTCTTCTCTGAGAAATTTATTTGGTTTTCTGTTACCAATTTGTCTTAGCAGAAACTTTTGAATGCGATTTTAAAATCTTCAGATGAATAATCAAAATTTTCAAAACATTTTACCTCATTATCTTCATCTGGAAGATCATTCTCTTATTCAGTAATTTCCAGAGCCACAGATTTCTTCTACATTGCTCTCATTTTCATCTGAGCATGATGAACTTTCTTCAATGTCACTTCAGGTCTCTGCTATGAATCCTCTGCCCTTCTTCTTATTCTTCTTTTTATGATCCTTCTCCTTCTTTTGGACTTTGTCCTTAATAGGATCCAGACACTCAGGTGCAATGTGCCCAGATTTTCTGTATGAAAAATAAATAATTTCCTTAACTGGAGTTTTGTCGTACATTGGCCTTGAGCAATTTCTTTCCTTCCTCATATGGTCTTCAACCATGATCCATTTCTTAAATATTCTGGATAGAAGACTCATTAGCTCACAATTTATAGTCTAGCTTTCTTCATCAGTTGCTTTAAGTGCTATAGACTTTTCTTTGGAAGAAGATGAGGTTTTCTCCTTTCCTTCACCTTAATCTCTTATTTTAAGAAGAAGTTCATATGATTTCAGTTTGTCAAGGATAGCATCTGCGCTGATTTAAAAGATAAAGAGTGTGTACAACCCGCCTCGTGTTGAGGGAGAGGCTCTCACCCTCTATGAGCGCTTAAAGGGGGAGGATTTCGACGTCGTCTACTTGCGGAGGCATGTGGATCAACTCTCCTTCGTCCTCCCTGATACCCTGAAAGTGTATATATACGCAAGTGCACGTGTCGGATCAAGTAATAAAGTGTGAATACCGTTCGTTCCCTCGGAGACGTAATTAATCTAAACTCTTGCAAATATTAGCTTAGCTTTTTCATTAAATTCAAGTTGATTAATTAACGAGATGATTGATTTTGAAAAAACTAATTATAATAACTTCTAAAGATTACCACTACGATTATCTAAAAGTACTTTTGATATCAATTTAGAGAAAAGTCTTGTACGTTGATTTCCTTTGCTTATTGTGGTGATTACCTGAAGTGATTCGATATGGATGCTAAAATAACTAGCATGCAATGATTTGAAAGTGGAAAACATGATCTCTCGATCTATGAAATCTGTTTACCCCATATTTCCCTAGTTATCTCTAACTTAAGTAACAATAAGGAATAACATCAAGCACACAAATCAATGTTGCTACCGAGAAGATGAAATCTCTTTCTCCCTTCTTCAATATGTTAAATTTATGATACACTTACGCCACTCCTCTCTCGAATCTTGCAGCGCAGTATAAAGGAGGAAATTTTAGTGACAAATTTATGCAACTCCTCTCTCGAATCTTGTTGCGCAATATAAAATACTCATCTAGCCTGACTCCTCTCTCGAATCTTGCCAAGAAAATTTAAAGATGAGACTTAAGCCAAAATTTCCAAGAACAAAATCATAAATTCAATAAAGATAGTATTTCAAACATCCATAAGAAAATTAAAATCAAAATATCACAACAAACAAAGTACTTTCAACATACAAGACAAAGGAAATTAGTTCATGATGAAGGAGAGATCACAAGCAAATTGGAAGTTCTTACTAGACATAGTTAGAGAAGATGAAGAAATGCAGAATTTCTTCTCCGAATAGTGAAAAAACTGTCTTCTTCTTCCTCTTGACGGTGTGCCCTAATCTCTTCTCCAAAGCCCTCTCCTTCTCTCTCCTTTTTCGCATGATGGTAGTTACCCCATGTTCTCCCCTTCTTATTTTCGAAAATCATCTGAAAAGTCGCACCTTCCCATGTAAAATAACCGCCGCCATCTTTTAAATTCGGAATTAAATAGCAGAATTTTTGGACTGCAGATTTGTTGCAACAAGTGAAAAAGTTGTTGCAACAACTTTTACTTAGGCAAAAAACTGGTTTTCCTGGACTTCTTCTCCTCAACTTTTTTGGCATTTCTACAATGAAAATATAACAAGGTGACACATATCCATTCCAAAATCATTAACAAAGTATTTTAAACTATTTAATACATTTTAACACATTTTTAAGAATTTCTTGGGTATTTAATCAATTCAATATATAGATATAACTCCTTTTCAAGGAGTTATCACACTCCCACACTTAGCACTTTGCTAGTCCCTAGCAAAGATAATCAAATGTAGCAAATTGGATGATCACCAAGGTGATTTGATACAACTTCGAATTGCCCTTGCTGATAATATAAATATAATTATCACAAGAGATTTATGTGAGCAATTGAAAGACTTGTCAATCATTAAGATTTTCAATATCATAAAACAAATCTTGTTTTGATCATGAATAACATTCAATTAGGATTTCTAGTGATGTGTGTGTGCTTCTTTTCAAAAAAAATATTATTTCTATACAAGTTTTCATCTTGAACAACTTCACACAAATGAGGGTGAATAAGAATAGGTTAAATCATGACTCAGTCTCCACATAGGTTTGGTATTTCAAATGCAAGAGAATAATAAGGACATGAGATACTTGGTTAGAACTTTAATAATATTTTAATAATAAGATCAAGCGATAAAAGTACCTTCATTAATAATCTCAACGAGAGTATAATATGGGGTTTAACTATCAAACTTCAAACATTCTGCTTAAAACTCATAGTTGAGATCATTTCAAGCATGTGTGAACATACTTAGGCCGCATATCACTATGAGAAATATTTTCTAGAGCATAACCCTTTTTTTTTAAAACACTCATAGTTGGGATCATTCCAAGCACGTGTGAACATGCTTAGGCCGCATATCACTATGAGATATATTTATCTCAATGTGTTTTAATAGATTAAACACCCATAAATAAACATTCATTTCGATGGATTAAGAAGGATTATGAGCTAGATCGTGACAAAATAAGGTTAATAAGATTTTACCAAAATCATTGTCCTTAATTTCTCTTACCAATCAAATACTGTACCCATATTTTAATTTATATCATTGATTCAATTCTTGCTTAATCATCCACCATTATGTACAATAGTTAATAAGAATGTATAATTTGCATAGAAACAAATTCTTTTGAAAGGAAGCATAGAGTGCATAATTGAAATGTTTAATTGAAGGTTAAAATATCAGAATAAGTTTTAATTTGAGCATTGGAAATCTTAGGTTTGACTAATTATCAATTGCAATTAAACAACTTGAATAACAAATTTAAAAATAACAAGGGCAATCAAAGAGGTATTTACTCTAATTGAATCATCACCCAATTAGTATAGGGTATACCCCCACACTTAGGATTTTGCTAGGCCCTAGCAATAAGTTCATAGAATATGCAATGATAATAAGGAATTTTAAAGAAATGCTGGTAATATCATATATAAAGAAGAATAGAATCAAGTACTCCCCTGGAAGTATTCACTTGTATAGTTGTATCTTCATTCCCCTTTGTATATCATTTGGTCGAATACAACCTGCACTTGATAAGGATTCCAAATACAACAATTGTGCATATATACATATATGCATATATATACTTATCCAAAGGCATTCAAGTTAGTCAGGGAATATAAGTGTAATTAATATATGAAAGAGTAGCACCACATTAGTTAGGTTGTAGCCCCAACCAAAGTCTTGAAGCATATTGTTCAAAATATTGCAAACATCAAACAAAATATCTAACTGAAAATGCAATAAAATAAATGCAGTTCTTTTCGATCTTAGTCCTCGTCGTCTTCTTCGTTCTCGGCCTCTTCTTCAGTCTCGACTTCTTCTTCAGCCTCGGCCACTTCTTCGTCCTCTTCATCCTCTTCTTCGTTCTCTTCATCCTCTTCCATCGCTGTTTGAACTTCAGTTGGGTCAATTAATTCGCCATCCAATGTTATTAGATATCCTTCATCGTCAAAGTTTGTTTGTTGCTTGAAAGATGGCTCTTCTGTTGGCAACTTTAACCTCTTAATTATCCTCTGTTGGGTCTTATGCAAGTGCTTGAAACAAGAATCAAAGTACAGATGCTGACAACGTTGATAAGCCTTCATATATTCAATATTTTCCATTACTCTGTCCGAATCAGCACCGCCAACCAGATCTATATTATCAAAAATTGAGTCAAAAGATGGCTTTGGGGATGAGGGAGTAGTAGATCTTTGAGGTAATGTGGTCTTGTAAGTTTGAAAATTGTCTTCCACCTTAATATTTTTAGAGATAACTACATCCATTATATGGCCCACTGTTGTCACCAAGTCATCATCCTTCGACATTACTCCAGCTATACGACATAATTCCGTTATTAATGTGGGAAACCATAATTGGCGGATCTTAGTCTCGTGAATTTTTGAGCATATTCCATCGGAAATTATCTTGCCAACATTGATCTTGTCTCTACGCAAAATACTGAAAATTAATGCTACCTTATCCAGGGAAAGGTTATTCACATGCTTTGTCGGCATGATGTTTGCATTGATAAATAAATGCCAAACTTTGGCTTCACGTGATAAGGAGGCAGCTTGCAGTGTGTGTTTTACTCTATTAGCCCATGCCGGCTCCGACATGCGGCAGATCAGTGAAGTCATATCTTCAGGAGAAACTAAAGCTTTCGAAGTGCTGAAATCGTCAGGATCAAAGTTATCCAAATCAAAGTAATCGTTAATTTTTTTAACTGAATAATCAACATATTTCCCCCGAACAAAAACTTTTCGATCCTCCGAAAACTGTCCATTAGCGTAGAATTTGTAAACCCATGGAAGGATCGCCTCTGTTCGTGGATGACAAAAAGAATCCCATTTTAAACTTTGAATTTGATTAGCATAGTCTTTCATCCATCCACGCATTTCTAGTTTGAATCCTCGTTCATAAATGAACGGGAGAGATTCTATCTTTTGAAAGTGTTCTTTAGCTCCATCATTGATAAATTTCAAATTCTTTGTGGCTACCTATTTGGATTTCCCTCTTTCCTTGCGTTTGGTTGACATCCTATAAAATGTTGAAAAAGGAAACATGCTAATCATGCTAATCACGCACAAATATTACTCAAGTCCATCTCAAGTAGTTTCGGAAGTTACCTGAGTGGTGCACAGTAAAGATCGCGAAACTTCTCGCAGCCGCGTATGGCACAGGCGATGCTTTCCGCCGGGTGGTTCCGCACTCCAGATGCTCTCGTTAGGAGATACTCTTCCTCGATATTGCATAACCTGTAGTCCTTCTCGCTGTCGATCTCCAATCGCTCCCGACCACGCTCGCTCCAGGTTTCGCCCGTGCCCTAACTTAGCGATCTCCAGGGTTTTAGCAGGGGAGGAATGACTTGAACTGGTGCGTAGTTGTTATAATAAACGGGCAGGAGCCGCCGAATAAACCACGAGCCAAACGGTTCAGTTGAACCAGAAATAGCTGCGCTCCGTGCTAATTCCTGTTGTCGTTCGTCGATCGTCGGTCGCTGCCCGACCCTTCGTCGTTCGTCGATCGCCGGTCAGTGCCTGACCCTTTGACATTCGTCGATCACCGGTCGCTGCCCGAACCTTCGGCGTTCGTCGATCGTCGGTCGCTGCCCGACCCTTCGGCGTTCGTCGATCGTCGGTCGCTGCCCGACTCTTCGCTAGATTTTTCTGAATGGTGATTATTTTTTCCTTTTACATTAATTTACTGGGAAGTACAATTAAGTAATTGCAACTAAACTTCTTCATTAAAATCTAAATATGAACATACGTAAATATAAATATATAAAATAATTTGGGTTGCCTCCCAAAAAGCGCCTAATTTACTAGTCCCGGCAAGACTTCCTACACTTGATATGTTACGCAAGAGTAATGACCGTTGCCTCGCAACAATCGTCGTTTTGAAAATAGTGTTTAAGTCTTTGTCCATTCACTTTGAACTCAGACCCATCCTTTTCATTTCCTATTGTAAAAACTCCAAACGGGTGGACTTCCGTCACTCTGAATGGCCCCGACCATATAGACTTTAATTTTCCTGGGAATAATTTCAGTCTCGAATCATATAAAAGAACGAGTTGACCTACATTAAATTCCCTTTTTTCTATCCTTGCGTCGTGTCATTTCTTAGTGTGTTCCTTATATATCTTAGCATTTTCATAAGCATTTATTCTCATTTCCTCGAGTTCGTTTAGTTGGAAAAGTCTATTCTTACTAGCATCCTGAAATTCAAAGTTCAATTTCTTGATGGCCCAATATGCCCTATGTTCCAACTCCACGGGAAGATGACAAGCCTTACCATAAACCATTTAATAAGGTGTCAATCCAATGAGTGTCTTAAATGCGATCCTATACGCACATAATGCATCGTTCAGTTTCTGTGACCAGTCTTTTCGAGATGCACTTACCGTCTTCTCTAGAATTGATTTAATTTCTCTATTTGAAAGTTCAGCAAGCCCATTGGTTTGTGGGTGATACGCTAAAGCAGATTTATGTGTCACTCCATACTTCCGTAAGAGTGTTTTGAATTGCATATTGCAGAAATGTGCTCCGCCATCACTAATAATGGCCCTAGGTGTACCAAACCTCGTGAAGATATTTGATTTTAAGAATTTTAGCACAACCTTGGCATCATTCTTCTGGGTGGCTATAGCTTCTACTCATTTAGACACATAGTCTACAGCTAAGAGAATATATAGATTTCTGTTTGAATTCACAAACGGGCCCATGAAATCAATACCCCAAACATCAAACACCTCTACTTCCAAGATGTTGTTCAAAGGCATGTTAGCTCTGCAATGTATATTTCCCATCTTTTGGCACCTATCACATTGTTTTACAAACATGTGTGCATCCTTGAATAGTGTGGGCCAGTAAAATCCAGCCTCTAATACTTTAATAGAGGTACGTTCTCCCATAAAATGTCCTCCATAAGGAGATGCATGACATTTTTCTAGGATACTCTGCACCTCTATTTCCGGAATATACCTACGCATCAATTGATCAGGGCAGAGTTTAAGTAAATACGGAGCATCCCAAAAGTAGAATTTCACCTGATGGAGGAATCTTTTCCTTTGCTGATAGTCCATGTCTGAAGGAAAAACATTGCTAACTATGAAGTTAACAAAATCTGCATACGAAGGGACGCCACCATTAGTGATAGCTAATAATTGATCGTCAGGGAAATTGTCTTTAATCATGACTTGAGTGTCTTTCTCGCTCACTCATTCTAATCGTGATAAATGATCAGCAATTGGGTTTTCAGACCCCTTATGGTCTTTGATCTCTAGATCAAATTCCTGTAAGAGGAGAACCCACCTTATTAGTCTAGGCTTTGCATCCCTCTTATCCACTAAATACCGAATTGTCGAGTGATCAGTATAAACTATAACTTTGGAGTTAATTAAATAAGACCAGAACTTATCAAAGGCAAAGACCACCGCTAATAGCTCCTTTTCTGTTGCGGTATAGTTTATCTGAGCATTCATGAGCGTTTTACTAGCATAATATATAGAGTGAAAATTTTTGTCACGCATTTGTCCTAACACAACTCCAACTGCATAATTACTAGCGTCACACATTAAAACAAATGGTGCGTACCAATCAGGTGCAATAATAATAGGGGACGATACTAAACTTTGTTTTAATAACTGAAATGCTGTAGAACAATTATCATCAAAAATATAAGGCGTATCTTTCTCAAGTAAACTACATAATGACTTTGAGATTTTTGAGAAATCCTTAATGAAACGTCTATAAAATCCAGCGTGGCCCAAAAAATTGCGAATGCCTTTAACATTCGTTGGTGGAGGAAGTTTGTCAATAACCTCAACTTTTGCCCTATCAACTTCCATACCTTTGTTGGAAACTTTGTGTCCAAGCACAATCCCTTCTCGTACCATAAACTGGCACTTTTCCCAATTCAAGACCAAATTGATCTGAACACATCGATCTAAAACCTTTTTAAGCACTTCCAAACAGCTATTAAATGATCGAAAAAACACAGAAAAATCATCCATAAATATTTCAATGCCTTCATCCATAAGATCAGTAAAAATTGAAATCATACAACGTTGAAATGTTGCGGGTGCATTACACAACCCAAAGGGCATTTTTCTGAATGCAAAAGTCCCATAAGGACATGTAAATGTAGTCTTTTCTTGATCTTCTGGTGCAACCATAATTTGGTTGTATCCAGAATATCCGTCCAAGAAACAAAAATATTCACTACCCGCTAGTCTATCTAATACTTGATCAATGAATGGTAGCGGAAAATGATATTTCCTAGTGGATTTGTTCAATTTCCTATAATCCATGCAAATTCTCCAACCGGTGATAGTTCTTGATGGTATTAACTCATTATTTTCATTCTTTACAACCGGCATGCCTCCCTTCTTTGGTACACATTGCACCGGGCTCACCCACTTACTATCAGTGATGGGATAAATAATGTCGGCATCAAGCCATTTGATAATCTCTTTCATTACTACTTCTTTCATGGGGGGACTAAGCCTACGTTGATGTTCTATAGACCCAATTGCATCCTCTTCCAATAGAACTTTATGCATTCAAATGGATGGTCTAATCCCTCTAATGTCAGCAATAGTCCAACTCATAGCCCCTTTAAATTCTTTTAAAACATCTAGTAGTTTGTCTTCATTCTCTTGTTCTAATGATGCATCTATAATGACCGGCAATGTGTTATTTTCTCCAAGAAATATATACTTTAAATGTTCAGGTAGAGGCTTCAATTCTAGAGTCGGGGGATCCAAAATAGAGGATTTCATTATTTTAGGTTCACTAGATCGAGTTATTATCTCAAATTTCCTCGTAAAGGCTAGCCTTTCATGTGAATCAAGAACTTTAACGCATTCTTCTAGTTCTAAATCATCTCCCCATTCTTCATTAGTTAGAATTGTTAAAAATTGTTGCTCTAGATCATTTTTGTCATGTAATAATTTGGTAGGCTCCTCCATTTCTTCTAGGTAAAAGCATTCTTCTTTATCATTTGGAAATTTAAGAGCTTTAAGAATATTAAACGTTACTTCTTCATCATTTACTCTCATCATCAACTCACCCTTTTGGACATCTATAAGCGTCCTCCTCGTGGCTAAGAATGGTCTCCCTAGGATAATGGGTACATCCTTATCCTCTTCCATATCTAAGATAACAAAGTCGGACGGAAAAATAAATTTCTCCACTTTAACCAATACATCTTCAACAATTCCCTTAAGAAATGCTAAAGTTCTATCGGCTAGTTGAAGGGTAAGAGATGTTGAAGCAATCTCTCCTAAACCTAACTTCTTGTAGATAGATAATGACATTAAGTTAATACTAGCACCTAAATCACATAAAGCTCTCCCGGAAAATTTAACTCCTATCGAGCATGGTATAGTAAAACTTCCAGGATCTTTTAGTTTAGGTGGTAGTTTCTTTTGAAGAATCGCGCTACACTCTTCCGTTAATGCTACTATTTCTTTATCAACGAACCTTCTTTTCTTAGATAGAATATCTTTCATAAACTTTACATAACTAGGCATTTGTTCCAATGCATCGGCATATGGAATATTTATAGTTAGTTTTTTAAAGATATCCATGAATTTTTGAAATTGCTTATCTAATTTCGTCTTTGCTAGCCTAGAAGAAAACGGTGGTGGAGGGTAGATAATTTCTTTCATTTTATTATTTGGTTGTTCTACTTCCACTATTTCCGGCTCCTCATTTTCTATTGACTTTTCTTTTTCAGATTCGCTTGCTTCAATGACTTTCTCACGTCCATCCTCTTCTCTGACTTTTTCTAACAACCCATCCCCGATTGGAATTTCTACACCACTCCTTAAGGCAATGACCTTACAATGGTTGGGTTGATCCTCTCTTGTAGGATTAGGTGTAGTATTAGAGGGTAATGATCCAATTGGTCTCTGACTTAGCGTATTTGCTAGTTGACCCAATGTGGATTCCATAGATCTAAGAGATGATTCAATCCCAACCATCCTAGACTCACTCTTTTGGAACATCCCTAAAATGAGGTCATCCGTTAATTTTTCTCGTGTTCACTTGGTTATTAGGAGGGGGATTTTGTAATGGGTTAATATTTTGGTTAAATCCCGATGGTTGATTCATTACTTGATTATTTTTCCAAGAGAAGTTATGATGATTTCGCCACTCGGGATGATAATGATTTGCAAAATCGGGTGGAACTTGTCTTGGCTGTCCACTAATAAAATTAGCCTCTTCAGTGATTTGATTTAGTTGCTCTACAGTGAGTGGTGCATTTGATGTAGCAGTAGATAAAGCATCTAACCGTTTATTAATTAAATTAAATTGTAATGTCATTTGAGCAGCCAAGGATGTAATCTGGTAAACTTGGTGGACCCCAACAGGATTAGTATTCCCTTGTCTCTCATATGCTTGAGAATTATTAGAAGTAAGATCTTCCAATATAGCATAAGCATCATCTGGATACTTCTTCATTAGCGACCCTCCCGCAGCACCATCAACCAAAATCATGGTTGCGGTTTGCAACCCATTATAGAATGTGGAGACTTGTTGATGTTGGGCTAAACCGTGGTGTGGACATTTTCGTAGTAAATCTTTAAAACGTTCCCAAGCATCATAAAGAGTCTCTCCTGGGCCTTGCATAAAAGTTGAAATATCCCTAATAAGCTTTGCAGTCTTTGAAGGTGAGAAATATTTATTTAGAAATTTCTCAACAAAAAGATCCCATGTGGTAATCGACTCTTGTGGCACTGAGGCTAACCAATCACTAGCTCTCCCTTCTAAAGAAAACGGGAATAATCTTAATAGGATTGCTTCGTCAGACGCACCATTGCATTTAAACATATCACAAATCAGTAAAAATATTCTTAAGTGATCAGTTGCGTCTTCATGATTTAGACCTCCAAATTTACTATATTGTACTAGTTGCATAACTGTGGAATCCATTTTAAAGTTGTTAGCTTCGATTGGGGGTCTGACAATACTAAAGTGCAACCCTCCTCTTAAAGGTGCATTATAATCACGACAAGTCATTCAGTGAGCAGCTGGTTGATCATTTTGATCAACTTGCCCGTTAGGATTCGCTTGTCCCTCATTGTCATTCCTATTGGCTTGTCTATTATTATTATCCATCACAAGATGAATAATATTTTTTGCTTTTCGGCTTTTTCTATTCTTCCTACAAGTGCGTTCAATTTCAGAATTTAACAGAAGTATATCAGTGTTCCGATGTCTAGACATGCACTAAACAAAACTCTAGATATAAGCACAAACAAAATAAAAAATTGATCTCTAAATACTCAGGAAGCACTAATATTGCAAGAAATAAACTTTTTAGAAATCACCGTCCCCGGCAACGGCGCCAAAAACTTGATACGCGGAAAATGTATATATACGCAAGTGCACGTGCCGGATCAAGTAATAAAGTGTGAATACAGTTCGTTCCCTCGGAGACGTAATTAATCAAACGCTTGCAAATACTAGCTTAGCCTTTTATTTAAATTCAAGTTGATTAATTAGCGAGATGATTGATTTTGAAAACAACTAATTATAATAACTTCTAAAGATTACCACTACGATTATCTAAAAGTACTTTTGATATCAATTTAGAGAAAAAGTCTTGTACGTTGATTTCCTTTGTTTATTGTGGTGATTACTTGAAGTGATTCGATATGAATGCTAAAATAACTAACATGCAACGATTTGAAAGTGGAAAACATGATCTCTCGCTCTATGAAATCCGTTTACCCTTATTTCCCTAGTTATCTCTAACTTAAGTAACAATAAGAAATAACATCAAGCACACAAATCAATGTTGCTACCGAGAAGATGAAATCTCTTTCTCCCTTCTTCAATATGTTAAATTTATGATACACTAACGTCACTCCTCTCTCGAATCTTGCAGCGCAGTATAAAGGAGAAAATTTTAGTGACAAATTTACGCAACTCCTCTCTCGAATCTTGCCGCACAATATAAAATACTCATCTAGCCTGACTCCTCTCTCGAATCTTGCCAAGAAAATTTAAATATGAGACTTAAGCCAAAATTTCCAAGAACAAAATCATAAATTCAATAAAGATAGTATTTCAAACATCCATAAAAAAATTAAAATCAAAACATCACAACAAACAAAGTACTTTCAACATACAAGACAAAAGAAATTAGTTCATGATGAATGAGAGATCACAAGCAAATTGGAAGTTCTTACTAGACATAGTTAGAGAAGATGAAGAAATGCAGAATTTCTTCTCCGAATGGTGAAAAAACTGTCTTCTTCTTCCTCTTGACGGTGTGCCCTAATCTCTTCTCCAAAGCCCTCTCCTTCTCTCTCCTTTTTTGCATGATGGTAGTTACCTCATGTTCTCCCCTTCTTATTTTCGAAAATCATTTGAAAAGTCGCACCTTCCCATGTAAAATAACCGCCGCCATCTTTTAAATTCGGAATTAAATAGCAGAATTTTCGGACTACAGATTTGTTGCAACAACTGAAAAAGTTGTTGCAACAACTTTTACTTGGGCAAAAAACTGTTTTTTTCTAGACTTCTTCTCCTCAACTTTTTTGGCATTTCTACAATGAAAATATAACAAGGTGACACATATATCCATTCCAAAATCATTAACAAAGTATTTTAAACCATTTAATACATTTTAACATATTTTTAAGAAATAAAGGGGTATTTAATCAATTCAATATTTAAAGATAACTCCTTTTCACGGAGTTATCACTCCCTTGAACAGGTTGGCCTAGAGGAGAACCCGACTAATTCTTTCCTCCATTCTTCTAACAGATTCTCCTCTTTCGCCTTTATTCATTTTTTCATGTGAGCGCTCGCTTCCAGTGCACTTCCCGTCCGCGCCTTCCAAGGTACCGACCAGCAAGATAGTTGGACCTCGCATCGACGAGCCAATCATTTTGGATGAAAGCGACTCGCCCTATGTCATTTTGAAGGGTAAGAAGAAGGTTGTTTCTCAGGTCGCCTCTTCCGGCGAGCTCAAAGTGAAGAAGCAGAAAACTGGCGAGGCGAGTGCGGCGGGTGCAAATGACCAACACAATGAGCCTAATTCCCATTTCAACTTCAGGCTGGGTATGCGAGGCGAGGACATTTAGGGGAATATGTTGATGCAATGGGATCAGTCGCAGAACCGCATCTTCCTAAGCTCGCATCTCCCTTCCTGGATGGAGGGCGAGGACCCGGACGACGACGCGTTCAATGTCCTGTATGATTGGGATGATGTTGAGGCGCTCGTAAAGACCTCAATTCACGAGTTGGCTAACTGCGGGAGTCACTCTGTCTTTCGCACTGCGGAGGTGTTTCATCAGACAACGAGACGGGCTCTTACCTTCCCGCGAAAACTTCAGGCGGAGACAGAGCCCCGCATGGCGGTTGAGGCGGAGGTGGCGAAGCTCAAGGAAGAACTCGTCGTCAGAGATGTAGTCCCGCCTCGCCAGGATGAGGTTAGCTTTCTGGTACTTCTGGTCCCGTATTCGCGTTAAGGCCCCCTTTTTAGATTATACTTTCTTTGCATGATGCTGAGCTTGCCTAGGCCCAGAAGAAATCTATCGTGGAGGCTGAGTTGAAGGCGGCGCGAGGCAAGATCGACATCCTGTCCACTTGACTTGTCGAGCCTGAGTCTAAGTTGGCGGAGGTCCCTTGCCAAAAGCCAGAAGGGTCTTCTCGCCTTTCCAAGATGTTGTGATTCACTGCTGCCGAAGTGGAGGAGACTCGCATAGAGATATTCATCACCATGGCCAAGCTGACGCTGAATCGCCTCCGCTTGCAAGGGGTTTTGAACAAAGTGGGATGGGATCTTATCCCAGAGTCGCTCCTCCTGAATATTTTTGAGAAGTCGACGAGTCCCTCCGCTTCAGGCTATAGAACCTCGCTATTCCTCAACGATGTGGATGATGCTTAGGCTCAGGGGGAAAGATCACCCTAGTTTTATTTCTTTGATTTTTTGATTTGGAATTGGCGAACACGCCGTACAATTATCATTGTGAACTAATTGGATAAGGTGCGCTTGCCCATTTCTTTTGATTCTTTCTTTTCTATGCTTTACCATTTGCTTTTTAACTGCATTCACCCTTATCAACTCGCAACGCACGCCTTAGTTAGTTCAATGCTTTGTTCGTTGCATCTCGCTTAACTCGCAACTTGTGAATAGGGACTAAGTTATGGACCTATTAGGACTCGCCTATAGGAACTCACTTTAGCCGTGTTTCCTTATCAGGGAGTTGACGATTATGCGTATTCAGCTTTTGACTAGCTACACTCGCCTCGCCCATCCACGAGGTGAACTCGCGAGTACATCGTGTAACATCCCAATTCGGCCATCTAGACCCCCCCATTGTGTTATTTGACCCACTAGGGTCCCACGGGCTTGGTAGGAACCCAAATAATAGGTTAATTCCCTATTGGGTGTTGTTGACCCAATAAGTCACTCGATCCACCCACCGGGTCTTTTGAACGCTTTTCGACTTAAAAGAATACTAGACCCTCATGTGTAACATCCCCCAAACATCTAGACCCCTAGAGTGGTTTTGTCATGACTAGGTCATGACAAAACCCTAGGAAGCTTGAAGAGATCACTTGACCTTAGGCTTGAAGGAGAAGAGCACCTTGGTCTGCAAATAGCAATTTCTAGTTGCCAAGCTTAGGGTTGGACTTTAGGGCCTCACCTTGACAGTTTGACCCCACCATGGCACACTTAACCCTTTGGAGGGTCCCTTAGAGCATCTAGGACCCATTGGGGTCAACCAAAGAGGCCAAATTGACCAAAGTCAACCCTAACCTCAAATTGGTCAAAGTAGCCTAATTAGGGTCAATTGACCTCCACCATGCCAAATTAACCTTGCATTTACCCTTATAAGGATATTAGGGACACAATGGACCAAAAACCCCCCATCATGGGGCCACCAAATTGGCCAATTTGACCTAAGTCAACTCTAGCCCTATTTGGGTCAAATTGCCCTATTGTGGGTCAATTGGCCTCCACCTTGCCAAATGGACCCGACCTAGACCTTCCTAACCCTTAGGGGAGTGCAATGTGTCACTAGCCACCCATTGGGGCCAACCCAAATGGTCAAATGACCAAAGTCAACTCCCCCCTAAATTTAGGTCAAAATGACCTATTTTGATCTAATCAAGTCCAATCTACTTGGGCTAAGCCCAATTGGAGTAGCCCATTAGTCTAGGAAGCTGAGAATTACTCAAAGAGCCATCCAATTTCTGTAAATGATGATTAGGAGAGAGAAACCCCATTTTCCCCAAAAATGGTGGAGAGAGAAAGAGAGAAATAATGGACATTCATGGCTTGGGAGGCCAAAGGCTTCCTCTCTTCACCTCCCACGGCTTGGTACTTTCCCCCTAATTAATTTGGAGGAGTTTAATAGCCAGGGAAGGCCATAAGGGGGCTGAATTTGGAGGATTTTCATGGTGGCCGAAAATAGCTGTAATGGCCATTCATGGCAAATGGAGGTTACACACTCCCTCTCCCTCAATTAAGCTCTCTATCATCTTGAAAAGACTGAGAGGAGTGAAACCCCCAACATTCCAGAAGAAATCGTGCATCCTATTCTCAGATCGGCATGGCATCCAAGCTCCAAGGTCGGCCATGGTGATGGGCCAAACGGTAAGGCTTCAAGGCTCCACTCAGGTCTGGTTCTTCTCCTCTTCTCTAGGGGGTAGATCTACTTCAAAAATCGGCAAGGATTGGGGCCAATTGGTCCTCCATCTTCATGGCCGAAATCTCCTTTTATTGGAGATTTTCTTCTTGCCAAAACCACCGGTTCCGGCCACCACCGGCCGGCCAACACCTCTCATCGTCGGCCACCACCTCAAGGAAGGTGGTGGTGGCATTGGCCGGCCAGGGAGGGGCGTGGGTGGCCGGGAAAACCATGGTAGATAGGCTACAGGTCAGGTAAATCTCCACCCTTGGCTGGAGGAGGAAGATGACCAGCTACCATTGGATTTGCTTCAGGATTCGTGCTGAATCATATAGTATAAATCCTTATGAAATTATATTTTCTGTCATACTTTTTGCTATACCTAGATTAATTTATTAAAAATACTTAGGTCCCTCTATAGAAAAAGTGGTCAACACCAAAGTTGTATCCCTTGGAGTCTACTTTATTTTAAAATTGATTTCATTCCAAAAGGAGTTCTGTAGCTCCTTGTAGGTCCATTTTGGTGGGGCTGGTCCCTAGTGTAGGACATCCACCATTTCTTGAATAACTTTTGATTGGGAAATGATATGGACTTCAGATTTGAAACATAGTCTACTTATACCTACACACACATCATATCCAAATATGGGAATTTTAGGAGAACATTTTTCTAAGGTTTTTGTAATAATTTCATAAATCATATATTAATTAATTATTGGGACAAATGACCTCCAATGCCCTCCAAAGTTTAGTGGGTACTTCTTAGGGTTATCACATGACCCTGGTAAAAATCTCAGCCCAATTGGGACTAATTTAGTTTGGAAATTGGTTAACCTAAGTTGGGTCTAATTAGGTCAAAATTAGGGCATGATGTTTATCTTGGGGTATTGTGGTCAAATCTCATCACCATGAAGTGAAACCTTGGCCAATGGATTAGGATCACCTAAAACACCCCCATGAGTGAGTTGGGGTGGTGTGGAGGTGGATATGCCCTAGGATCCTAGATTTACCCCTTGGGGTGCATGTAGAGCTTTGTGAAGGGCATGTGGTCAAAAGCTATAGAATGGTCATGAAACTTGGTGGATAAGTTTATAGGGTGTAAATAGGCCCTAGGTAATTTTATAAGAATTTTAGGAGCAATTATTCCCTTTTAGAGAGGTCATAACCCCTTTAGGGAAATTCCTTATAAGAGAAATTTACATACTTAAATGGTCTTGGATGATGATGAAACTTTGGTAGTGTCTTTATTATCATGATATACACCTTTGGTAATTTTTGTATATTTAATTGAATGATTTAACCAGTACTTCATTCACAAGGCATTTATTTTGTCTTAGGCTTAAGAAAAATAATTGAGTGTCCAATACTCTTTTATAAATTGTGCAAATTGGTTATAGGACATTTCTGAACATTAGGAAGCTCTTGGAATTTTTATTTAATATTTGGAGACATAAATCAGTAGGCTACTTCACAAGTTATTTTATTTGAGGTTTTCTTAAGGTATTTATCTAAGTGAGAAAATGATTTCCATAAATCCTGAGATTTATTCAGTAGGCTTTTCTGATGAATACAAGGGTTTGGTATTTTTACCATAATTTTTGTGTAGATATTTTTGGTGGTTCCTTCATAAATCTATAAGTTTGGATAGATGATAAATAATAAAAATAGAGGACAATTTCTTACTGTAAAAATATGATATGTTGTATTTGTTGTTATTTAGTCATCATAGATTTATCATAATTTTTGGAGAGCAATATCATAAGAATTCCTTACACTTCATGTTCATTTTCATACTTGGCCAATGTTTGGAGAAATTAAAATAAATGCTAAATAATTAAGAAAAAATATGATTCTCTGGATTTAGTTTTTAAACATCAGGATAGACTTCTAGTAAATATCTTGAGTCAGATGGATGAATATTTGGAGTACCTCTACTTATAAGCTTCGTATTGTTAGTTGGTCTGTGTATAGTAAAAATGTGAAATTTGGATATTTAGGGGTCTACCGAGTGGAAGTGGCATGTAGTTGGTGTACATGGTCAGGTTGAAGAGATTGAAGGTCACCAAAAGGAGTTTAGGTGATGAGGGTGTGCTGGCGAGCTAAGAGTTAGGGTCGTGCTTGGGGTTGACGAAAGATCGTCTTTCTCCCAGCGTGTCATAAACCACCTAGGGTTAATCCAAGTGTAATAACAAGGAGGGTGTTCTTATGGGTAGATACCAACAACACTAAGTGTCTTGAGAAAGGGAACTTTGGGGTGTCATCCCAGTATAGCTCCTAGTACCGTAGCGAGCCCCTCACATGGTAATCCTCCGGAAGTCCAAGATTAACCATAAACTGCAGGAGTAAGTTGATGTACAAGATTAACTTTATAATACACTCGTCCACACCCCATTGTCATGGGTATATTAGTCGGTTTGGTCCTACGAGCGGTAGGCTCGGTGGTTGTATCAGCTGACTAATTAATCTAGTGAGCTTGTGACTCAGTAATGTTTGTTGGTACGGGAGGGTTACCTCGGGGAGCTTATGGCTCAGAGATAGATAGTAGAACATGTTTGCATGTGCACGAAGGTAGTGGGTCTTCAGTATTGGACGGTCGTTCACACCGACGTCAATACGTTGACTCGGCAAGTGTGGAATTTGCACTTAGCCATGAAAGTCTGGTGGTCCAGCCAGTAAGAGTACGCAGATGCTCTATGGTTTTGCGTTGAGGCGTACGATAGGTCTATGTTAGGTAGTGTGAATACCTAAACTAGAGGTGGGCGAGGCCCAACCCACCGCTTCTGTTTGCCACTACGGGAGTATCCTGGGAGTCTAGCTAGCTCCAAAAAGGGGGAACTAAAGGTCTGTGCGCATAGAGTCGAAGTGTGTGAGTTGCACTTGTATGAACATAGCATACTGCAGAACTCTACATGTCATGGCATAAACATTGCATTTCGACCCCTGCCCCTATCGTATAAGTCGGTTATGGGACTTCTTATACGATAGGCCTTGCTAAACGACCCCTTGGTCTATAGGTTTGTATGGGCATTCCTATAAATCAATGGTTACTTTTCTATTATATATGTCTTTACTTACTGCACTTTACTTACTCTTTACCTGCTCTTACTATGCTCTTTACTGCTTCGATTACTTATTTACATATGTGTAGTCGTAGAAACACTTCCTGTAGATTATGCCCATGTCATCTGCTTTTTGATTATACCCCTTGTTGTCATCCGCTTCATCCCTCCCGCACAGTGCCTAGGAGCCATTGGGGGTAGGGTGGGGAACATAAGGCTTAGTCTTTTTGACTAACGGTCGGTGGACCATATCATTTTAGGTGACCGAGGAGACGCAGCAGCACCAGAGGCTGGTGCAGACTGAGGCGGGCCAGTCTAGTACAGTAGCACAGGATTCAGGATCAGTGAGTGATTAGTAGTTAGCTTCCGCGAGTGATCTTGTAGTGAGGACATGATGTACAGGGCATGAGCCCTTTATTATAGTAACTTTGTTATTTCAGTTATACCATGTGGACATTTAATATATATAGCATGTGATTATGGACTTGAACTTCATTTTGTTCGTTTATGCTTTTCTTCTTCTGTGATCGATATGGCCGGCAGGATCGGCGCTTTGTAGTGGCGACCTTCTCGAGCGAGGGTGTCACCGCAAAGCGGCGGTTCTGGGCATAAGACCCCGGGTTTGAAAAGAAAAAAATGGGGTCTTACAAGTGGTATTAGAGGAAACCTCGATCCGAAGAAAAGAAGTCCACAAACCCTGGGCCACCCCGCGCGAGCTTAGTTTGAGGACAAACTAGCAGCGGAAGCAGTGGTGTGCCCATATGGGGAAATCACATGAAAAAGTCCACTTTTAACTGAATCTTGTTAGTCAATTTCCCTTACGTGTGTCAAGTTTTCTTTTGTAGCCAGCGGCGAACCCTGCCCCAGCAGGGAATACCTCCGGCTGCAAAGATCTCTTTAGATAGTCCTTTAGTCAATGAGTTAGACTCCACTAGGGCATGCGACTTACCATGGTAATTTATACCATGCTTGACCTAGTCTGAAATAGACCGTAGGTTTAACTTTTGGTGAAGGTACGAGGATACCCCAAAGAGGCTAGAGTAAGGGAGATTCACACTTAAGCAGAAGGGTGTGGGACTCATAGACTCAACCCTCGTACTGTTGACATGATTACATTGAGATAACCATCACACTGTACAACCCTGATATTCGACAGGCATGGAGACGGCCACAAGAGGCCGAGAACGGAGCTCGCTGAAGGGCGAGCGCGAGGGGTCGGCGAGACAAGCGCTCGTGGGTATGTTCGTCGAACCCCCCCCCCCCCCCCCCCCCCCCCCGGCCTCGTCGACCATACCCCTGCTCGACGGAATCAACAGAAGTCGGCAGTGTTCCATGCTCATTAAAGCCATAAGAGACGGTCTCGCAGGAATGCTCGCGAGACCGGACCTCGGCAGGTACCATCAGGAGGGGGCCAGCGAGGTCCTCGCAGGGCGATTGCCTAGGAGAGGCACCGCGAGCCGGACTCGCGAGAGGGCCCGCGAGAGCACCCCACAGGAAGGTTCTCGCAGCTCCTTGCCCATAAGCCGATAGGGTCAAATTACCCTTTTACCCTTAGTGGTCTGCCTTTAGCCGCTCCAAACAGCGGAGTTTGGCTATTAGCAGACCCATTTGGGGTGCGTATAGTAAAATCAAAAGGCGGAATCCTGCTATTTGCAGGCCATATCAGAAAGCCTATAAATAGGACCTTAAGGGCACCTTTGGAGAGGATCTCACTTCAGCTTCACTCTCCCTAGGCTTTCTTTGGTTAGCATTTTCAGAGCTCTCCAAGGTGCCCAAGTCTCAGCTTTGGCTTGGGAGGGGAAGTGCTCAACGATCTTCCGGGTTAGTGGAGGGACCTCCTCGCTGTGACTAAGGCCTTAGTCATTTTCTTAGTTTTCCGTCTGTCTTCTCCGAGGGATCAGTAAGGGCTAGCTGCCCCTCATTTCAGTGAGGGCCCCGAGCTCCACAAGAAGTCGAGAAATCGGTTTCAACATTTTGGTGCGGTGAGCGTGGAGCGTGGCTGGTCCAAGAAAGTTCCATGGAGCAGATATGACAGGAGGAGAGAATCAAGGCGAGGAGTTCAGTGAGTCACCGCAGGTGGTGACGCCGAGGATGTTCGCGGACTTCAGGCGGGAGGTGCTGGACACCTTCGGGCTCGCGGTCGCGGCACTGCGAAGCGAGTTCGCGACCCCGGTACCCCAGGCGACCCTTCCCCCGGCAGTGGTTGGCGAGAACGCCTCGGGGGGGAGGGCCGGAAAGGAAGTGGCAGGAAGTTCAGTGCAGGACTTAGAAGGGCGAGTGCTGTTCGCCAGCCCGGCGAGCTCCGTGCCAGCAAGCTCTGTGCCGGCGAGCGCGGCGCAGGCGAGCTAACTCCCAAAAGACATGGCGACCGTGGGAGTGGTCCAGGCGAATGTTGTTCTCGCGAGCGCAGTCCCCGCGATCTCGAGTCTGGCGAGAGAGCTTGAGGGGCGAGCAGAGCGAGAAAAGGTGGTAGAAGGGGGAAGCCCCTTCTGCGAGTTGGTACTTTATGCACCGGTCCCGGCAGGGTTCGGAGAGTGGGACAGGGTGTACTACAACGAAAGAGATGACCCTGTCCAACATCTCCAGTCTTTTGAGGACTCGGTCTCCATCAGGCCGATGTCGGACGCTTTCAAGTGTCGGCTCTTCGTCGTCACTCTTAAGGAAAAGGCCAGGGACTGGTTCCATCAACTCCTTACAGGGTCGATCTACGCCTTCGAGGATTTGCGCAGGAGCTTCTTGTTGCGATTCTCAACTGCAAAGAAGAGGAAGAAGGACGCTGAATCCCTCTTCAAAGTGAAGCAGGAGCCAAATTAGTCGTTGGCTCGCTACGCGGATCGGTTTCAAGAGGAAGTGCTGCTCACTCAGGAGATGCCAGGATTTGCACTCCAGCTCGCTTTCACCGTCGGGCTAAGGGAGAGTTTTTTCAAAATGGCTCTGAAGAGGAAAGCCCCCGTCTCCTACGAAGAGCTGATGGGGAGGGTGGCGGAGGAGATTGAGAGTGAGGAGGCCAATCCGGAGCTCACCAAGAGGCTGGCAAAGCTCAGTGAGTCGGAGGTCAGGCAACAAAAGGTAAGGAGAATGGAAGAGCCCAGGGCCCCAGAGGGAGAGTGGAGGCAGCGTGCCGAAGGAATGCCAGGTCAGGTACGTGGTTACGGCCCGGGAAGGGGTAACTTCTATGGAGGGCACGGAAGACCCCCCCCCCCCCCCCCCAGTTGGGATGGAGGCAGGGTCCGAGGCCGTTGCCTCCCCCGCCTCAACAATCCATGGCGATTAGGAGGGGAAGAGGAGGAAGAGGAAGAAGAGAAGAGGCTAGAGAGGAAGCAGGGGCAGGAAGAAGGAGAAGGAATAGGGTGGCGGAAGGTGAAGCAGGGGAGGTGGCGTTGCCGTATTGTGACTTCCATGATGAGGAAGGTCACGCGACGGCCACCTGCCCAGAGTTCCTGGAAACAAAAAGGGGCCGAGTGCCCGCGCCGAGGCAACCGCAGCAGGTGAGAATCGAAGAGGTCGAGCCTTGAGGAGAGGAGGAAGAAAGGTATGAAGACGGAGTTGATGTGGGGAGTAGAGGAGGGATCGGGGTGATCCATGGGGGTGTAGGGGTGGAGGCGACCCGCAAGGCTAGCCTCCATACCATCTATCGGTGGAGCGTGGCCTCAACATCCACTGCTCCACCCCCAGCGGAGAGAATCACTTTCTCCCAGAAGGACATGCCGAGCTACGAGGACCCGTTCTGCGATGCGCTGGTCATCCAGACCGCCATCGAGAACTTCACCGTCTCGCGGATTCTAGTCGATAACGGTAGCTCGGTCAACGTCGTCTTCAAGAAAGCATTTGATGAGATGAAGGTGGAATCCAAGAGAGTGTTGGCCTCGGATGGCCCCCTATTCGGCTTTTCAGGAGAAAGGAAGGAGGTAGAAGGTGGAGTGGGGCTCCATGTGACCCTCGGAGGGCAGTCCCGGAACTGCCGCTTCGTGATAGTAGACGCCCCAAGCAGCTACAGCGCCATCTTCGGATGGCCTCTCATCAGCGCGTTCAGATGCGTCCCTTCCACCTTCCACTAATGTTTAAAGCTCAACGTGGGTGGAGTCCAGGTCCGGATCTGAGGAGACCCCAAGATGGAGAGACAGTGCTATGTGACGGCTGTCAATACCATCACCTGGATGGAGGAAGCGGAGGAGTTCGATAAAGTGATGGAGGAGGCGGCAGGAGCCGGAGGAGAGAAAAGAGCTGAGGAGAGGATGGAGGGAGAAGAGGTTCATGCCCAGGAAAGGGTCGCTGAGAGGCCCAGGGCGGAAAGGGGAGAAGAAGAGGGGAAAGGAGAGGGTGCCCAGGAAGGAGGGGCGGAAGAGTTGATGATGGCAGGAGGGGCAGAGACGGAGGAAGGAGCCCAAGCGCTCGTTGGCGGTGGAGAGGAGAAAAATGCTTGGGGAGAGCAATCCAGGCTGGAGGCCGTGGATGAGGTCGTAGAACTTGAAGTCACCACTCGGCTCGGGGTGGTGGAAAAGGTCAGAGTCAGCGGAGAGCTCAATCCGAAGGAGCAGGCCGAGATCCTGGCCTGCGTGCAGAAGAACGTGGATGTCTTCGCTTGGAGCGCCGCGGAGATGCCCGGGATCGATGCGGATGTGGCTTGCCACCGCCTCAACCTCGACCCTGGAACCCGCCCCATCCGTCAGAAGAGGAGGGCCATAGTGGACAAGCTTGAAGGACCCATCCGAGAGGAGGTGGGTAAACTCCTGCAGGCAGGTTTTGTATCGGAGATCCAGTATCCAGGCTGGGTCTCCAACGTAGTCATGGTAAATAAGGGAGGAGGTAAGTGGCGCATGTGTATTGACTTTTCACTTCTTAATAAATCATGCCTGAAAGATTGCTACCCCCTGCCTAGAATCGACGCGCTGGTTGACTCAGCCGTTGGTTTCTCTGTAATGTCTTTCTTAGATGCTTTTTCAGGTTATCATCAAATCCGCATGCACCCCCCAGACATCAAAGATGTTTCCTTCATCACAGGGGATGGATGTTACTGCTATAAGATGATGCCCTTCGGGCTCAAGAACGCAGGTGCAACGTACCAAAGGATGATGGATAGGGTCTTCCGCAAGCAGAAAGGAAGAATTTTAGAAGTCTATGTTGATGACCTCATGGTGAAGAGTCGGGATCTTAGGTCTCACCTCCGAGACCTTGAAGAGACGTTCGGGACCCTACGGAAGTATAAGATGAAACTCAACCCCTTGAAATGTGTCTTCGGGGCTAGCCGGGGGAAGTTCCTAGGACACTTACTAACCCCGGCAGGAGTGGAACCTAACCCGGACAAGGTCAAGGCAATAATGGAGTTGGGGTTGCCAAGGAACCCGAAGGAGGTTCAGAGCCTCACAGGGAAGCTGGTCGGACTCAGCAGGTTCCTCTCCAAGGCGGGGGAGAAGTGTGCGCCCTTCTTTAAGGCACTAAGGGGCAACAAAAAGTTCGAATGGACTTCGGAATGCGAGGGAGCCTTCCAAGCCTTGAAAGAACAACTCACCCAAACCCCCCTACTCCAAGGGCCGAGATCAGGAGAAGACATATCCCTATACCTGGGAGTAGGGTCGGAGGCAGTGAGAGCAGTGTTGGTCCGGGAGGAAGGGAGAAAACAATTCCCTATCTACTATGTCAGCCGAGTGCTGAAGAAGGCGGAGCTCCGATATCCAATCTTGGAGAAGTTGGCTTTCGCATTAGCGGTGGCGGCGCGGAGGCTTCGGCCCTACTTTCAGGCACACTCCATCAGAGTGGTGACAGACCACCCGCTTCGCAAAATCATGGAAGGGGTGGAACACTCGGGAAGATTAGAAAAATGGTCTGTGGAGCTGAGCGAGTTCGATATTGCGTTCATACCCAGGACATCAATCAAGGCCCAAGCGGTGGCGGACTTCATGGCCGACTACACGACCGAGGTGGGTGAACACGAACCGCCTCCCCCAGTAGCATGGAGGATGTTGGTGGATGGTGCCTCAGGAAAGCACTCCTATGGGGTGGGGGGGATCATCCTAATGAGTCCTCAAGGGACAAGAATCGAGCAAGCCCTGAACATCCATTTCCCAATCACCAACAACCAAGCGGAGTATGAGGCAGTGATAGCTGGCCTTCGACGTGGAGGTCTCGACGGACTCCATGGTTGTGGCTTGCCAAGTTAAGGGAGAGTTTGAGGTCAAGGAGCCAACTCTCCAGCGGTACTTAGAGAAGGTCAAAGGGGTGGTTGGGCAGTTCCGAACCTTTTCCATCAAGCATGTTCCAAGGGAAGAGAGCACCCCAGCGGACCTCCTGGCCAAGATTGGTCCCCGAGCAGGGGGGACGGTGTCAGAACTCTTCCGACCCTCCATCGAGGAAGGAGAACTGATGGAGGTGGATCAGAGAGCATCGTGGATGGATCCCTTCATCTCTTTCTTAACATCAGGGAAGTTCCCCGAAGGAGACATAGACAGGCGACGCTTCAGGTATAAGTCGGCTTATTGCTCTTTACATGTAGGAGGGCTGTACAGGAAGACTCTCTCGGGACTCCTGGCCCGTTGTGTTTCAGAAGAGGAAGTTCCGAGAGTCCTAGAAGAAATTCACTCCGGGGAGTGTGGGAGTCACTCCGGGAGCCGAACTCTGGAAGGAAGGGTGTTGAGACAAGGCTACTTCTGGCCCACCCTCAGCAAAGATGCCGCAGAGTTCGCAAGGAGGTGTTCTAAGTGCCAACTCTATGCCCCACTCCAACTCCTCCCAGCTCAGAGACTCCGAACCATCGCGGCTCCCTGGCCCTTCGCCATATGGGGGTTGGACCTGGTTGGCCCTTTCCCTCAAGCTAGCGGCCAAAGAAGGTTCTTGCTAGTCATGATCGATTATTTCTCCAAATGGGTAGAAGTGAAGGCGCTCGCCAAGGTAACATCTCAAGTTGTGAGAAACTTTGTGTGGGGAGAAATAATTTGCAGGCACGGTCTTCCCCTAGCTATCGTGACGGACAATGGGCCGCAATTTGCCAGCAAAGAATTCGTTAACTTCTGCACCCAGCTCGACATTGACCTCAGGTTCGCATCGGTTCACCGCCCATGAAGCAACGGCCAGGTAGAAGCGGCAAATAAAATAATCGTCAACCTACTGAAGAAGAAGGTGGAGAACCTCCACGGAAACTGGGTAGAGCAACTACCATCTATCCTCTGGGCCCTGAGGACTACCCCTAACACCGCCACCGGGGAGACCCCGTTCAAACTTTCTCATGGCTCCGAAGCAGTCCTTCCCATTGAGTTCGAAGTAAAGACCCGCAGGGTGACCGCCGCAGGTGAAGGGGATGAAGAGTGGCGGGTGGCCAACGATGAAGAACAAAGGCTATCCTTAGACCTGGTGGAGGAGCTTCGGGACCAGGCCAACATCAGGCAGGAGGAAACCAAGGGGTGAATGGCCCGATATTTTGACAAGCACATCCGAGTAAAGCACTTTCAAAAAGGAGACCTGGTCTTGAAGAAGGTCGACGCGGCCAGGAGAGGGGCCGCGGTAGGTAATCTCAACCCCAATTGGGAGGGTCCATACATTGTAAGTGAAGTGCTCAAGACAGGGGGGTATCACCTCCGAGATGTGGAAGGGGTACCCCTCGACCGAGCAAGAAGCGGAGACGATTTGAAGCGATTCTATCCTTGAAAATTTTATTATGATGTTAATAGAATATTTTATCTCACTTGATAGTTACTATGTGAAGGCCGGCACAGTGACAAGTTCTTATGCTGGAATGCCCCAGATCGATTCCGCTCCCAGGCTCTCACTAGACGGGGGGTTCAGGTTGATCTCTGGAGAGGCTGGCACGGTGACAAATTCTTATGCTGGAATGCCCCAGATCGATTCCGCTCCCAGGCTCTCACTAGACGGGGGGTTCAGGTTGATCTCTGGAGAGGCTGGCACGGTGACAAATTCTTATGCTGTAATGCCCCAGATCGATTCCGCTCCAGGGCTCTCACTAGACGGGGGGGGGGGGGGGGGGGGGGTTCAGGTTAATCTCTGGAGAGGCTAGCACGGTGACAAATTCTTATGCTGGAATTCCCCAGATCGATTCCGCTCCCGGGCTCTCACTAGACGGGAGGTTCAGGTTGATCTCTGGAGAGGTTGGCACGGTGACAAATTTTTATGCTGGAATGCCCCAGATCGATTCCGCTCCCGGGCTCTCACTAGACGGGGGGTTCAGGTTGATCTCTGGAGAGGCTGGCACGGTGACAAATTCTTATGCTGGAATGCCCCAGATTGATTCCGCTCCCGGGCTCTCACTAGACGGGGGGTTCAGGTTGATCTCTGGAGAGGCTGGCACGGTGACAAGTTCTTATGCTGGAATGCCCCAGATCGATTCCGCTCCCGGGATCTCACTAGACGGGGGGTTCAGGTTGATCTCTGGAGAGGCTGGCACGGTGACAAGTTCTTATGCTGGAATGCCCCAGATAGATTCCGCTCCCGGGCTCTCACTAGACGGGGGGTTCAGGTTGATCTCTGGAGAGGCTGGCACGGTGATAAGTTCTTGTGCTGGAATGCCCCAGATCGATTCCTCTCCCGGGCTCTCACTAGACGGGGGGTTCAGGTTGATCTCTGGAGAGGATGGCACGGTGACAAGTTTTTATGCTGGAATGCCCCAGATCGATTCCGCTCCCGGGCTCTCACTAGACAGGGGGTCCACGTTGATCTCTGGAGAGGCTGCCACGGTGACAAATTCTTATGCTGGAATGCCCCAGATCGATTCCGCTCCCGGGCTCTCACTAGACGGGGGGTTCAGGTTGATCTCTGGAGAGGCTGGCACGGTGACAAATTCTTATGCTGGAATGCCCCAGATCGATTCCGCTCCTGGGCTCTCACTAGACGGGGCGTTCAGGTTGATCTCTGGAGAGGCTGGCACAGTGACAAATTCTTATGCTGGAATGCCCCAGATCGATTCCGCTCCCAGGTTCTCACTAGACGGAGGGTTCAGGTTGATCTCTGGAGAGGCTGGCACGGTGACAAATTCTTATGCTGGAATGCCCCAGATTGATTCCGCTCCCGGGCTCTCACTAGACGGGGGTTCAGTTTGATCTCTGGAGAGGCTGGCATGGTGACATGTTCTTATGCTGGAATGCCCCAGATCGATTCCGCTCCATGGCTCTCACTAGACGGGGGGTTCAGGTTGATCTCTGGAGAGGCTGGCACGGTGACAAGTTCTTATGCTGGAATGCCCCAGATCGATTCCGCTCCCGGGCTCTCACTAGACGGGGGGTTCAGGTTGATCTCTGGAGAGGCTGGCACGGTGACAAGTTCTTATGCTGAAATGCCCCAGATCGATTCCGCTCCCGGGCTCTCACTAGACGAGGGGTTCAGGTTGATCTCTGGAGAGGCTGGCACGGTGACAAGTTTTTATGCTGGAATGCCCCCAGATTGATTCTGCTCCCGGGCTCTCACTAGACGGGGGGTCCAGGTTGATCTCTGGAGAGGCTGGCACGGTGACAGATGTTTATTTCAGGAGAGGCTGGCAAAATGATGAGTTCCAATGATGAAAGGCATCGGGTCCATTCCACTCCCAGACAAGAAGAGTTCTTTATGAGGTCAGGATGAAAGGCATCAGGTTAACAAGGCTTCGGCGCCGACCCTATCCTTCTCGCTTGTCAGGCCCGCTCGCTCGGCAAGGAGAGATCTCGCGCGTTAGTATGCGAGCGACGAGGACCAACCCTATGCACTCTGGGGAATCTAGTGCTCGGCCGAAAGGTCGCCGCCGCAGAATAACATGCGAGCTATCGCCAAAAAGAAAACACCCCGCGAGACCTAGAGTACTAAGGCGAATAGCGAAAGGCCGGAGCAGCCAAAAGGTCCTACACTCGCCTATTCAACAACATAAACGCGAGAACGACCATCACGGGAATAGCCTACATACAGGTAAACATCGAGATAAGCGAGAGCGAGATATCAACACAAAAAATAATACAGAGAAAGGAGCGAGCACAACACAGAGCCAAAAATATGTATTCATTCATTTTAAAGTCCGATTTACATAAAGCGGCGACCTCGCCAGCCAAAAACAAAATTGAACAAAATTAAGCTGTAAGCCTCACTGGTCGCTCGCGGACGCTTCCTCGTCGTCGCTGCTCTTCACTGGCGAAAGCGAGTGCAAGAGCTCAGGAACGATATCCTCCAGGTCCAGGTCGGCCGCGTCGGCGGTTAGGAGGCCAGTTGCCTTCATCATCTGGAAGATGTAGCGAGCCGACTCAGTAGACCCCAAGCGGACCTCTTCGTCTCGCGCTCGCCGCTCTTCCTTCAGACAATGGGGGGAAGGGGGAACCACGGCACGGGAGAGATCGCCGTTTAGGGCTTTCAACCCAGCCACCTCGCCCTCCAATTCTTTGATGCGAGCGTCGGCTCTTCCGGCAGCCTCGACATCCAGCAAGTAAGTCCAGTTAGAAAAGCGAAAGAGCAAAAGGAACGTAGGGTGAAGAAGTCTAGAAAACTCACCAGACTACCCTCTGCGGCGAGCAGCTTCTCCTTCAGCTGCGTGTTCTCGGCAAGGAGCCCCTGGTAGGCCCTCGCGAGCTCCACATTCTGAAGCTCCAGCTGTAAGCAGCGCCTCCCCGTCATATGGGCGGCTCAGCAGAGCGCAACTGCGACCTCACGCTCTCGAAAGCGAGGGTTCTCGCGGTCTCATCTTTATAAGACCCCGTGTCCTCGCGTCCATAGAGAGCGAACGAGAGGTCGAAGGCGTGACCGCTGATAGTCTCCTTCTCCACCCAGGAGGGAAGGATAGTGGAGAGGTCCACCCGGTTGGTCTCCGGTTTCCAGTTGACCAGGAGCTCGCCGGTCTCATCGCGACGCCTCTGGTCGAGGCCGAAGTTGTAGTGGTTGACGGGGATGGGCAGGACGGAGGTTCTAGGAGCCTCCTAGCAGGGCTCGTCGTCCTCAACCCCTGCAGAGAGGGCGGTGAGGTCGAACTCATCGAAAGCCGCCTCGCGGGGCTCCTTTCCTTCCGAGGAGGCGAGCGAGACCCCGCTCTTCTTGCTTTTCTTCTTTGGCGGAGATTTAGGGGGAACGACATGACTACCAAGAGCTCCCAGTCTCTTGTGAGAAGAGGGCTCACCCGGAGGGACGGTGCCTCGGCAAGCCTCCGCCCCCATGGTCGCGAGAGCCAGGGTAGCATCGGGTTTCCGATTGCTCGCGTAGGGGGATGGAGGAGAAGATCCCGCTCGCCTAGAAAATAGTTGAAGCTTCAATAAGTACGAAATTACTGGAAGAAGAAAAGGGTGGTTCGATGATGGAGCGAGATCTTTTACCTTCCCTGACGAGAACCGGAAGCAGCTTGTCGAGGTTGCGGCGGAGATGGATGACCTCAAAATTCTTCTTGCAGAAGAACTGGTAGAGAAGGGCGTCGTGGCCTCTGAGGGCAGCGGGCCGGTAGGTGGTCTCGCCGTGTTGGACGGGCGAGATCGGGATGTTGCCGAAGTTCCCCTTGACGAGAAGGAACTTCTGGGCCCAGAAGTGGGATTTGTTGACGGTCTCGTCAACCTTAGGACTCGAGCCCACGAAGTAGGCCGTCCCGTCCTTGAAGGCGCGGAACGAGAACAGCTTCCGAAAGACCGCGAGGCTGAACTCGATGCACTCCTCGCGAAGATAACAGGCGAACGCTGTGATTACCGCCATGGCATTAGGCGTGAGCTGCCCCGGAACAACGCCATAGTGCTTGAGCACCTGACGAATAGCGAGAAAGATCAGGATTAGTTCGCAGAATGAGCGAGACTTGAAATACAGAAAACAAGAGGCGAGCAAGAACGACCATTACCTGGCGAACTTCCGGCCACAGGGGAAGGCGCAGGCCGACCGCGAAATGGGCGGTGGGAATGGCCAACTCGTCGACCCGCGGGGCGTTGATCACGTCGTCCTCGCTAGGACGACGTGCTTCGAAGGGGGGTGACATAATCAGCGACCGCGCTGAGATACTCCTCGTCCGTCAAATTGCAGTGGAAGAAGCTGTGCTCGGCGAAAGCCTTAGCGATCTTTCGCCGACCCTCCGACTCGTTAGCGTCGCCACCCATTTTAGTAACCTGCAAAAAAGGATGAAAAGCGAGAACGGGAAGGAGCAAGAGCTCTGAAGCAGAGGGGGAAGAAGGTCGAGAGTAAATGCGGTGGTTGACTCAGTTATGGCCGCCTATTTATAGCCAAAGCAAAAGGGCGGGAAGAAGTCCAAACGCCGGCGGGCGCGGGTAGCAGCTAAAACATCACATCACGGGCGCGGGCGAGAGAGACCTGCGGGTTTAGCACAAACAACATCTCGCGAGATGTATTTAGCGAGAACAGAAGGTCCTCGCGAACACAATGTAACATGGAAATAAAATAGATGTATCAGCAACGAGCGAGAAATAATAAAAAGCTAGTGATGCTTATGGTCAGAAGAAATAAAAGCCAACGGGTGGCCGATACGCGAGTCACGAGCCGTAGCGAGATGGTCTAAAAACAACGACACCCATTACAAATAATTTCACGACATAACAGTTAGCGAGAATCATGGGGTAGCCATTTCCACCTGCCCCCACCCCGCGACCCGGATCTCGGCGGTACCCTAGTGTTGTAGTAATCCTCGGCCAATCGGCCCTCCCTGTCTATGAGGCAGGCGTAGTCTCTCATCCTAGCTATATGAACCTCCGGCATCGTAGCGCTCTCATCCTGATCACGCTGTCTCGCCTGCCGGAACCTCGCACACTCTTCCATCAAAACCGCGTGCCTGACCTCGGCGGCTTCTCTGTCCCGCCTCGCCTGCATGTTGAGATCCATCAGCATCCTCCCGTGTTTCCTCAGCAACTCCGCGGCTCGCTTCTTCAACATCTAGGGGTCTCACGGATCCCCTAAGAAGTCCTCCACGTGGTCCAGAAGGGGGGACATCTCATCGTCGCCCAAATCAGAATCGGTAGGCGGATTTTTGAGATTCTCTGCGAGATAGGGCGGAGAGATTAGATGGCGCGCTTGAGTTCGCGCAGGGCAAGGGGTCGCGAGAATGCTTACCCCGCATGGGGCGAGAAGTCGAGGGACGGCCCTGAAACACGTTACCGTAGTGAGGGTAGAGAGATTTTCCCAGACCGGCAGGGTATGCGGCGCTGTTGGTCGGAGGGATCTTTGGCGGCACAGAGCCACCAGTCTCCTCGCTCGTCAGGAGTAGTTGGAATCCGGGCTTATCTATGATTTTGTCAGGCGGAGGCGGAGGCGGAGATGGAGGCCGCGATGTCTGGCGAGCCGGTGACTTCAGGGGCGAGACTGTAAGAAGTAAGGAGAAAAGGTTAGACAATTGACAAGAAACATTCTTGCGTGTGAGATCAAAATCATACCAGTGGCATTTTTTCCAGCGAGGTCCGTATCCGCCTGCGAACTCTTGCGAGAGGCATCAACGGGTTGCCCAGTATTTTCGTTCGTCAAAGCATCCTGCGAACAAGTATGAATCACAAACAAGTTTATTGACGCAAAACTAGAGGAATAGCTCGTACCTTCTCGTGGTGGCGATCGTCGGGGGAGGAATCCAACATCGCGGAGTCATCCCGGGTTTGGCGAGCCGCCTTCGCCTTCCTAACTTTCGGCGACTGAGCGGGAGGAGGCCGGTTCATCCAGGCGGGGACCTTGGTCGTGGAAGGGAGCCCGTCGGCTCTCACCGCCCTCATGTGAGCCTTGACTTCTTCGGAAAGAGGCATCTACAGGCAGCTACAGTATCAGGCAAAGGGAAAGGAAAAGAAGTGGCGGCGCACACCACTGGAGACTCGGGACGATATTTATAGCCCACGGGGTGGGTCCCACCAAAGATTCCCGACAAATCATCAAGTAGCGGGCGAATACCATGGATTGGATGATTCTTCGCGAGCACAAATGTCCTCGCGAAGAGCGGGGATTGTGTACAACCCCGATATTCGCCAGGCATGGAGACGGTCACAAGAGGCCGAGAACGGAGCTCGCTGAAGGCGAGCACGAGGGGTCGGCGAGACAAGCGCTCGCGGGTATGTTCGTCGAACCCCCCCCCCCCCCCCCCCCCCCCCCCCCCCGGACTCATCGACCATACCCCTGCTCGACGGAATCAACAGAAGTCGGCAGTGTTCCATGCTCATTAAAGCCATAAGAGACGGTCTCGCAGGAATGCTCGCGAGACCGGACCTCGGCAGGTACCATCAGGAGGGGGCCAGAGAGGTCCTCGCAGGGCGATCGCCTAGGAGAGGCACCGCGAGCCGGACTCGCGAGAGGGCCCGCGAGAGCACCCCACAGGAAGGTTCTCGCAGCTCCTTGCCCATAAACCGATATGGTCAAATTACCCTTTTACCCTTAGTGGTCTGCCTTTAGCCTCTCCAAACAGCGGAGTTTGGCTGTTAGCAGACCCATTTGGGGTGCGTATAGTAAAATCAAAAGGCGTAATCCTGCTATTTGCAGGCCATATCAGAAAACCTATAAATAGGACCTTAATGGCACCTTTGGAGAGGATCTCACTTCAGCTTCTCTCTCCCTAGGCTTTCTTTGGTTAGCATTTTCAGAGCTCTCCAAGGTGCCCAAGTCTCAGCTTTGTCTTGGGAGGGGAAGCGCTCAACGATCTTCCGGGTTAGTGGAGGGACCTCCTCGCTGTGACTAAGGCCTTAGTCATTTTCTTAGTTTTCCGTCTGTCTTCTCCGAGGGATCAGTAAGGGCTAGTTGCCCCTCATTTCGGTGAGGGCCACGAGCTCCACAAGAAGTCGAGAAATCGGTTTCAACATTTTTGTGTACAACCCCGATATTCGCCAGGCATGGAGACGGCCACAAGAGGCCGAGAACGGAGCTCGCTGAAGGGCGAGCGCGAGGGGTCGGCGAGACAAGCGCTTGCGGGTATGTTCGTCGAACCCCCCCCCCCCCCCCCCCCCCCCCCCCCCCCCTCCCCCGGTCTCGTCGACCATACCCCTGCTCGACGGAATCAACAGAAGTCGGCAGTGTTCCATGCTCATTAAATCCATAAGAGACGGTCTCGCAGGAATGCTCGCGAGACCGGACCTCGGCAGGTACCATCAGGAGGGGGCCAGCGAGGTCCTCACAGGGCGATCGCCTAGGAGAGGCACCGTGAGTCGGACTCGCGAGAGGGCCCGCGAGAGCACCCCACAGGAAGGTTCTCGCAGCTCCTTGCCCATAAGCCGATAGGGTCAAATTACCCTTTTACCCTTAGTGGTCTGCCTTTAGCCTCTCCAAACAGCGGAGTTTGGCTGTTAGCATACCCATTTGGGGTGCGTATAGTAAAATCAAAAGGCGGAATCCTGCTATTTACAGGCCATATCAGAAAACCTATAAATAGGACCTTAAGGGCACCTTTGGAGAGGATCTCACTTCAGCTTCTCTCTCCCTAGGCTTTCTTTGGTTAGCATTTTCAAAGCTCTCCAAGGTGCCCAAGTCTCAGCTTTGGCTTGGGAGGGGAAGCGCTCAACGATCTTCCGGGTTAGTGGAGGGACCTCCTCGCTGTGACTAAGGCCTTGGTCATTTTCTTAGTTTTCCGTCTGTCTTCTCCGAGGGATCAGTAAGGGCTAGCTGCCCTCATTTCGGTGAGGGCCCCGAGCTCCACAAGAAGTCGAGAAATCGGTTTTAACACACACTAAGCACCGAGGGTCGGATAAGAAATTCAAGTTAAGAAGAGACCTATTTGGGATTGGGTCACATGTCTAAGGTTGTGTGCCTTAAGGATTTCTTGCATACCTAGGATGAATATAACATGGTAATATTGAAGATACTTAGCCCAAAAATAGATAGAGGCTAATCTTTTGTTTATTGGGCTTACCTTTTGTTTATTGGGCAAATTAGTTACTGACTTGGGTGTCCCTTAGATCTAATTTAGCAAGTGTTATGCCGGGAACATGATGATTTTGAAGTCGATCTTATTCAATGTTACTTGTGCGAAGATAGATTCTATAAAAGCACATTAGGAATGATGATCTGAAGTATTACCAGGACCATGGATAGACATCGTTGATCGAACAACGACTTGACCTTAGTTGAAGCATTAGAAATGTAAAGTTGCTAGGTTTAGTCACTTAGGGATGCATATGCCTTTCTGGAAGTTGGGAACTGAAATTAGGTCGTGCAAGCTTTAGTTATATTTGAAAGTTCTGGTAGTTTGGGGCTTTCAGAAGTGATTAACTTATGATTCGTTATAAATTACGCCCTGTCATGGTAGAAAATTTTAACTGCAATGATAATCTTCAAACCTTGGAAGCTATGATGACGAATAACCAGAGATCATAGACGATGACTTATTGGATTTTGAATCTAGTGTTTGAGTTTACTATGATAAGAACGATCTAAGTTTATCTAACTTTGGACCGTTCGAAAGTGATCAAGAGTAGCATATGTGGAAGTAATAGGAATTTGGTGAAATAAACGTGAAGATATTTTCTTGATGAAATTGACTTGTGAAAAATCTTAGGGTTTCAAAAGATTCTACCCGTAAACCTTATGAATCAAACTCCACCTAGAAAGTGATTGAGAGTCATCTTCAAACATTGATACTAGTGTTGGTTGGTTAACATATGATCATAAGATCCATGTGTTACACCCCCTTAAATTCTGAGGATAATTGGGACGCTTGATGATGCGATCAGTCCCACTAAATGATAAGAATCGTTTAAAATCATAAAGTTGAGTTGGTTGATGACTCGGGCGTACTCGTAGGAATAAGAAGCTGATTGTGTGGAGAAGTTTTTATAGAGTCGCTGCCTACCCACATAGATGAGAAATATAGTCACCGGAAAAATGGTGTATTGCGGAATGTATATTTCCTCGAAATAAATAAAGACATCGTATGTTTTGTGATGCACGGTGAAGGCCAAATGCAAAAGTATTTGGAGAACTACCACAGTCACTGCCCGTGTTAGAGTGGAGTTCAAGGACATAACTATGGATTTCACACACAGGTTACCACTCTGAACACAGTCTCATTTGGAACAATGAGGATAGATTAACCATGGTAGCTAGGGCCACCCCGAGATGGAAGGACGCTCCCATTGGTGTTTGATGGGATTTATTGAGCAGTTTGTCTGTTATCGTGGTGTGACCAGGACGAACGTGTAGGATCGGGATGAACGGTTTATGTCCAAGAAGTGAAGATCAGTCCAGGCTCATTTATGCTCTTGGCTGACGTTCAACACAGCTTTCCACCCTTAGAGGGACGGAGGCGCAGGATTCCGCCATCTTGGACCCAGGATGAGGATTTAAAGAGACTCGGCTCTGAATTTATGGAGGACATAGATACCCAGGTGCGACTGATCCGAGTTAGGATGCTGGAGACCCAGAGCAGCCAGGTCAGGTATTACGATGCGTGACATCGTGCAGTAAAGTTCCAGGTTGGAGACCGGGTGTTCCGGAAGATACGTCTGATGCATGGAGTCTCGCGGGTTCGCAGGCGGAAGAAGCTCAGTCTGAGATAGATGGGGCTCTATAGGATCCTGGAGTGGATCAGCCTGTTGGTTTATAGACTGGAGTTGCCACCGGAGTTAGCGGGATTGCACGACGTCTTCCATGTCTCCTCCTTTAGGAGAGCTCTACTACGGCCATAACAGCAAACTTCTACAATAGATGGCCCGGTAGCCTCTGATCGATTGATTCACCTGGAGCCGGCCCGGTTAGATGGCACGAAGATTTGGGTCTTGCGGCGCAAGAAGGTCCCGCTGATCAAGGTCCTATGGAGAAATCATGGACATGAGAAGCTTATCAGGGAGCCTCTAGAACTGATGTACCAGAGATAGTCGGTGCTCTTCGAGTCAGGAATAACTTCCATTCTTAGGGGATGTTACGTTTAAGCACTTGCGGTAAAAACCCCGCAAGCCTAACCTGAATTTCGAGGACGAAATTATTTTTTTTTTTATTGGGATTTGTAACATCCCCCAAACAGCTAGACCCCTAGAGTGGTTTTGTCATGACTAGGTCATGACAAAACCCTAGGAAGCTTGAAGAGATCACTTGGCCTTAGGCTTGAAGGAGAAGAGCACCTTGGTCTGCAAATAGCAATTTCCAGTTGTCAAGCTTAGGGTTGGACTTTAGGGCCTCACCATGACCCTTTGACCCCACCATGGCACACCTAACCCTTTGGAGGGTCCCTTAGAGCATCTAGGACCCATTGGGGTCAACCAAAGAGGCCAAATTGACCAAAGTCAACCCTAACCTCAAATTGGTCAAAGTAGCCTAATTAGGATCAATTGACCTCCACCATGCCAAATTGAACTTGCATTTACCCTTATAAGGATATTAGGGACCCAATGGACCAAAAACCCCCATCATGGGGCCACCAAATTGGCCAATTTGACCTAAGTCAACTCTAGCCCTATTTGGGTCAAATTGCCCTATTGTGGGTCAATTGGCCTCCACCTTGTCAAATTGACCCTACCTAGACCTTCCTAACCCTTAGGGGAGTGCAATGGGTCACTAGCTGTTGGAACATGGTCTTCCGCATCTCCTAGGTTTGAGAATAACAAATCATATGTGTATTTGATCTTGTGTGTTTAAGTGTGCAGGAAATCAAAGTCCACATGACTCAAGGATGGAGCAGGTTTTCAGGAGAAAAGAAATTTTTGCTAAGTCAATTCGTCGAGATGTCTCGTGAAGTTCCGATGAATCTCGACGAATCCAGACAGAAGCCAAATTTCTAGTTTGAAGAAGAAATTTCTGCGGCTAAGTCTATTCGTCGAATGTTCTCATGAACTCCCGACGAATATCGACGAACGCAGACAAAAGTCAAAAAGGCAGACTTGTGAAGGAAATTGTGCGGCTAAGTTAATTCGTTGAATGTTCTCGAGAACTCCCGACGAATTCCGACGAATGAAAACAGAAGACAGTACTCCCACTAGCGCCGGCGGTAGCACTTACCGCCTGGCGCTAGCGATGATAGCGCAATTCCGGGAGCACACATGGAGGGAGATAGCGCCTGGCGGTAGCCGATAGCGCAGGCGGTAGCGACGCACACAGTTGGCAAGGAGGAATTGTTTCCTCGGATTGAAGATTCTGCTGCGCAAAACATGTCCTAATATGGGATAGCGCGAACGGTAGCGCTAGCGCAGGCGCTAGCGCTAAGGCTATAAAAAGGACTCCTCTCCTCTCGTTTTGACACACACATTAGAGAGATATCAGAGAGAGATAGAGTGCTAGAATTCCAGAGGCTATCTTGGCCGAAAGTTGATGTCCTACCAAAGTTCTGCAAACTTCTGAAGGAGAATCTCATCACGCCGGATCCAAACGAAGTCCGCTTCTGCAACGCTTACTCTACAGCGGATCTTCGTCTCCGACTTCAGAAGGGAGTTTTTATTTATTGTCATTTCATATTCTTCTTGTAAACGGTTAGTGAAATCGCCTCGTGTTGGCGACTAGGTCTGGGTAGGACTTATGGGGAAACTCGCCTCGTGTTGGCGACTAGATCTAGGCTAGGTCTGGGGGGTGCTCGAGGCCACATCCGGGGAAGGGTTGGCTAGAGCGGCTTGAGGCCGAATCCGGGGAGGATAGGCTAGGGCCACCGGTTCGTGGGGAAGCGAGTCGGGATAGAAAACAAAAAGGAGTCTATTTCTATTAGCTTTGATTTCTAGCTTCGATAAGGGATCAAGTTTTGTAATCATGCTTCTCAAGTTAATAAAATCATGTCTTTACTTTTACTTCACTTGATATGTCTTGATCTTATTTAGTTAATAATCAAAACTTTTTCTAAAATATTCAAAATATATCAAAAGTTTTTAAAACCCTTATTCACCCCCCCCCCCCTCTAAGGGCGCCTACCGATCCAACACTAGCCACCCATTGGGGCCAACCCAAATGGTCAAATTAACCAAAGTCAACTCCCCCCTAAATTTAGGTCAAAATGACCTATTTTGATCTAATCAAGTCCAATCTGCTTGGGCTAAGCCCAATTGGAGTAGCCCATTAGTCTAGGAGGCTGAGAATTACTCAAAGAGTCATCCAATTTCTGTAAATGATGATTAGGAGAGAGAAACCCCATTTTCCCCAAAAATGGCGGAGAGAGAAAGAGAGAAATAATGGACATTCATGGCTTGGGAGGCCAAAGGCTTCCTCTCTTCACCTCCCATGGCTTGGTACTTTCCCCCTATTTAATTTGGAGGAGTTTAATAGCCAGGGCCGGCCACAAGGGGGCCGAATTTGGAGGATTTTCATGGTGGCCGAAAATAGCTTTCATGGCCATTCATGGCAAATGGAGGTTACACACTCCCTCTCCCTCAATTAAGCTCTCTATCATCTTGAAAAAACTGAGAGGAGTGAAACCCCCAACATTCCAGAAGAAATCGTGCATCCTAGTCTCAGATCCGCATGGCATCGAAGCTCCAAGGTCGGCCATGGTGATGGGCCAAACGGCAAGGCTTCAAGGCTCCACTCAGGTCTGGTTCTTCTCCTCTTCTCTAAGGGGTAGATCTACTTCAAAATCGGCAAGGATTGGGGCCAATTGGTCCTCCATCTTCATGGCCGAAATCTCCTTTTATTGGAGATTTTCTTCTTTCCAAAACCACCGGTTCCGGCCACCACCGGCCGGCCAACACCTCTCATCGTCGGCCACCACCTCAAGGAAGGTGGTGGTGGCATTGGCCGGCCGGGGAGGGGCATGGGTGGCTGGGAAAACCATGGTAGATAGGCTACAGGTCGGGTAAATCTCCACCCTTGGCTGGAGGAGAAAGATGACCAGTTACCATCAGATTTGCTTCAGGATTCGTGCTGAATCATATAGTATAAATCCTTATGAAATTATATTTTCTGTCACACTTTTGCTATACCTAGATTAATTTATTAAAAATACTTAGGTCCCTCTACAGAAAAAGTGGTCAACACCAAAGTTGTAGCCCTTGGAGTCTACTTTATTTTAAAATTGATTTCATTCCAAAATGATTTCTGTAGCTCCTTATAGGTCCATTTTGGTGGGGCTGGTCCCTAGTGTAGAACAACCACCTTTTCTTGAATAACGTTTGATTGGGAAATGATATGGACTTGAGATTTGAAACATAGTCTACTTATACCTACACACACATCATATCCAAAGATGGGAATTTTAGGAGAACATTTTTCTAAGGTTTTTGTAATAATTTCATAAATCATATATTAATTAATTATTGGGACAAATGACCTCCAATGCCCTCCAAAGTTTAGTAGGTACTTCTTAGGGTTATCACATGACCCTGGTAAAAATCTCAGCCCAATTGGGACTAATTTAGTTTGGAAATTGGTTAACCTAAGTTGGGTCTAATTAGGTCAAAATTAGGGCATGATGTTTATCTTGGGGTATTGTGGTCAAATCTCATCACCATGAAGTGAAACCTTGGCCAATGGATTAGGATCACCTAAAACACCCCCATGATTGAGTTGGGGTGGTGTGGAGGTGGATATGCCCTAGGATCCTAGATTTACCCCTTGGGGTGCATGTAGAGCTTTGTGAAGGACATGTGGTCAAAAGCTATAGAATGATCATGAAACTTGGTGGATAAGTTTATAGGGTGTAAAAGGCCCTAGGTAATTTTATAAGAATTTTAGGAGCAATTATTCCCTTTTAGATAGGTCATAACCCCTTTAGGGAAATTCCTTATAAGAGAAATTTACATACTTAAATGGTCTTGGATGATGATGAAACTTTGGTAGTGTCTTTATTATCATGATATACACCTTTGGTAATTTTTGTGTATTTAATTGAATGATTTAACCAGTACTTCATTCACAAGGCATTTATTTTGTCTTAGGCTTAAGAAAAATAATTGAGTGTCCAATACTCTTTTATAAATTGTGCAAATTGGTGATAGGACATTTCTGAACATTAGGAAGCTCTTGGAATTTTTATTTAATATTTGGAGACTTAAATCAGTAGGCTACTTCACAAGTTATTTTATTTGAGGTTTTCTTAAGGTATTTATCTAAGTGAGAAAATGATTTCCATAAATCCTGAGATTTATTCAGTAGGCTTTTCTGATGAATACAAGGGTTTGGTATTTTTACCATAATTTTGGTGTAGATATTTTTGGTGGTTCCTTCATAAATCTATAAGTTTGGATAGATGATAAATGATAAAAATAGAGGACAATTTCTTACTGTAAAAATATGATATGTTGTATTTACTGTTATTTAGTCATCATAGATTTATCATAATTTTTGGAGAGCAATATCATAAGAATTCCTTACACTTCATGTTCATTTTCATACTTGGCCAATGTTTGGAGAAATTAAAATAAATGCTAAATAATTAAGAAAAAATATGATTCTCTGGATTTAGTTTTTAAACATCAGGATAGACCTCTAGTAAATATCTTGAGTCAGATGGATGAATATTTGGAGTACCTCTACTTATAAGCTTCATATAGTTAGTTGGTCTGCGTATAGTAAAAATGTGAAATTTGGATATTTAGGGTCTACCGAGTGGAAGTGGCATGTAGTTGGTGTACATGGTCAGGTTGAAGAGATTGAAGGTCACCAAAAGGAGTTTAGGTGATGAGGGTGTGTTGGCGAGCTAAGAGTTAGGGTCGTGCTTGGGGTTGACGAAAGATCGTCTTTCCCCGAGCGTGTCATAAACCACCTAGGGTTAATCCAAGTGTAATAACAAGGAGGGTGTTCTTATGGGTAGATACCAACAACACTAAGTGTCTTGAGAAAGGGAACTTTGGGGTGTCATCCCAGTATAGCTCCTAGTACCGTAGCGAGCTCCTCACAGGGTAATCCTCGGGAAGTCCAAGATTAACCATAAACTATAGGAGTAAGTTGATGTACAAGATTAACTTAATAATACACTCGGCCACACCCCATTGTCATGGGTATATTAGTCGGTTTGGTCTTACGAGCGGTAGGCTCACTGGTTGTAGCAGCAGACTAATTAGTCTGGTGAGCTTGTGACTCAATAATGTTTGTTGGTACGGGCGGGTTAGCCCGGGGAGCTTATGGCTCGGATATAGATAGTAGAACATGTTTGCATGTGCACGAAGGTGGTGAGTCTTCGATATTGGACGGTCGTTCACACCGACGTCAATATGTTGACTCGGCAAGTGTGGAATTTGCACTTAGCCATGAAAGTCTGGTGGTCCAGCCAGTAAGAGTGCGCAGATGCTCTGTGGTTTTGCATTGAGGCGTACGATAGGTCTAGGTTAGGTAGTGTGAATACCAACCTAGAGGTGGGCGAGGCCCAACCCACCGCTTCTGTTTGCCACTACGAGAGTATCCTGGGAGTCTAGCTAGCTCCAAAAAGGGGGAACTAAAGGTCTGTGCGCATAGAGTCGAAGTGTGTGAGTTGCACTTGTATGAACATAGCATAAACTGCATAACTCTGCATGTCATGGCATAAACATTGCATTTCGACCCCTACCCCTATCGTATAAGTCGGTTATGGGACTTCTTATACGATAGGCCTTGCTAAACGACCCCTTGGTCTATAGGTTTGTATGGGCATTCCAATAAATCAATGATTCCTTTTCTATTATATCTGTCTTTACTTACTGCACTTTACTTACTCTTTACCTGCTCTTACTATGCTCTTTCCTGCTTCGATTACTTATGTACATATGTGTAGTCGTAGAAACATTTCCTGTAGATTATGCCCTTGTCATCTGCTTTTTTATTACACCCCTTGATGTCCTCCGCTTCATCCCTCCCGCACCGTGCCTAGGAGCCATTGGGGGTGGGGTGGGGAACATAAGGCTTAGTCTTTTTGACTAACGGTCGGTGGACCATATCATTTTAGGTGATGGAGGAGACGCAGCAGCACCAGAGGCTGGTGCAGACGGAGGCGGGTCAGTCTAGTACAGGAGCACAAGATTCAGGATCAGTGAGTGATTAGTAGTTAGCTTCCGCGAGTGATCTTGTAGTGAGGACATGATGTACAGGGCATGAGCCCTTTATTAATGTAATCTTTTATTCAGTTATTATCTGTGGGCATTTACCTTTATGGTTTTATATTTCATGTGATGTGGTCTTGAGCTTCCTTATTTGTTCAAGTATACTTTTCTTCTTTTTGATCGATCTGGACGGCAGGATCGGCGCTTTGTAGTGGCGACCTTCCCGTGCGAGGGTGTCACCACAAAGCGGCGGTTCTGGGCCTAAGACCCCGGGTTTGAAAAGAAAAGAAAAAAGGGTCTTACATCATGTGTGTGTAAGTCGACTCATTGGGCCTCAACGAGCCCAAATAACACATGAATAGTTCACTAAAACTTCAAACTAGTCAAATTTACCTACTACGACACATACTTATAGCACAAATCCACTTAAATTGTGTAGACTTGAAATTGCTCTAATTAGGCTAAACGCACACCAAGCTACCCGACTCGATCAGCTCATCGACGTTAGGTGCCCTTGAGCCGCCAATACATGTGAGTGGCTGAAAAATGCCACATGAATAGAGCCGCCAATACTTGTATGGCAATTCTTTCTATGGGTATATATCTGGAGGTGGAATCGGTCAGGCGGCACCTGCTGTGCGGGTGGGAGAAGGCGGCTGCCTGAGGTATCACCTGGCGATATCCTCGGCGACAGCGATAGCTCCAGACCCAGTTTCTGTTCGATTTTGATATGCTTTAATATATATATGCTGTTTTGCTATATTTATAGTTGTTCGTAAAAATTTTGTACAGAGAAAATATAATCTTATGTTATTCACTATCTTAGTCATCAACCAGTGTGAACTAATGTCTCTCGATTCGAACCATACATTATTAATTGGAGCTGATATTTGACTATTTGAGCCATTTTGGTCTTAAAATAATTCAAAATTAGTTTGTTTTCAAACAGAAATTCATGAACTTTTCTGGTAAATATTCTCCATATAAAATACTTCACTGAGGAACGTACACTTCTTTTATGAGCAAGCAGTCGGTATGCAGGGGAGGAGCTCGTGTAGGGATTCGGTCTACGGCAACAACACGACTCGTGGTCTTCAACTCATTATAGGGGGCAAGTAGCCGGTATGCAGGAGAGGAGCTCGTGCAGTGACTCGGTCTATGACAACAACATGACTCAAGGTCTTCAACTCACTCGAGGGGGCAAGCTGGTATACAGGAGAGGAGCTCGTGCAGGGACTCGGTCTGTGACAACAACACAACTCAAGGTCTTCAACTCACTCGAGGGGGCAAGTAGCCGGCATGCAGGATAAGAGCTTGTGTTGGGACTCAGTGTACGATAACAACACAACTCGAGGTCTTCAACTCACTCGAGGGGGTAAGTAGCCGGTATGCAGGAGAGGAGCTCGTGCAAGGACTCAGTCTACGGAAACAACACAACTTGAGATCTTCAACTCACTTGAGGGAGCAAGTAGTTGGTATACAGGAGGGGATCTCGTGCAGGGACTCGATTTATGGCAACAACACAACTCGATGGTTTCAACTCACTCGAGGGGGTAAGTAGTCGGTATGCAGAAGAGGGGCTCGTGCAGAAACTTGGTCTACGACAACAACACAACTCGAGGTCTTCAATTCACTCAAGGGGGCAAGTAGCCGATATGCAGGGGAGGAGCTCGTGCAGGGACTCAGTCTACGACAGCAACACAACTCGAGGTCTTCAATTCGGGCATCATCCTCCTTCGAGGAATTGACTCCCTCGCGCTCGTTCATATACATAGCATTGAAGAAACAATACAAGATAAAAAAATGTATAACTGAATTAATAAAAAGAGCATATAAGTATATTCTGAGATGTTCAGTCAACTGTCGTGCCTCAACGCATTTCAGCGTTATGGATCTCTCTTCAGAATTGGGCCGCTAGAAATCCAACTGCCTGTAAGCAAAAACCAACTGAACCGCCAAACCGAACCAAATCACACGGTTTGGTTCGGTTTCAGTATGTCACGGTTCGGTTACGGTTTTGATTTTAGAAAAACCATACGGTTCGGTTCGGTTCATGGTTTTGCATGACAAACCGAACCGAGTCGAACCGAACCGAACCGTAGTGTATAATAATATGTAATTACATTTATATTTTTTGTAATTAACTATATCCCTATTTTGATTTAATTATGTCCATAGTATATCATATTTTGGTCACTGTTTTAGTGTAACATCCCCAATCCTACTAGACCCCGTGATGATTGAAAGTGAGGTATTAGACCTTAGGTTTACTTTAGAAGAGGGGGTGAATAGAGTATTAAAAGGGAAGATCAAATCTTCATCAAATCGTGAATAGAGTATTAAAAGGGAAGATCAAATCTTGATCAAATCTTGAATAGAGTATTAAAAGGGAAGATCAAATCTTCAAATCTTGAATAGACTATTGAATAGATCCATTGCTGAATAGTTGATAACTGATCCTTTAGAAACTTGTCAAGCCGAGTTCGTCGAACTGAAGTTTGGAGTTCGTCGAACTCAACTAATTCGTCGAACGCAAAGCCGCGTTCTTTGAACTGAAGGTTGGAGTTCGTCGAACTCAACTAATTCGTCGAACACAAAGCCGCGTTCTTCGAACTTAAGGTTGGAGTTCGTCGAACTCAACTAATTCGTCGAACGCAAAGCCGCGTTCTTCGAACTGAAGGTTGGAGTTCGTCGAACTCAACTAATTCGTCGAACGCAAAGCCGCGTTCTTCGAACTGAAGGTTGGAGTTCGTCGAACTCAACTAATTCGTCGAACGCAAGCCGCGTTCTTCGAAGTGAAGGTTGGAGTTCGTCGAACTCAACTAATTCGTCGAACGCAAAGCCGCGTTCTTCGAACTGAAGGTTGGAGTTCGTCGAACTCAACTAATTCGTCGAACGCAAAGCCGCGTTCTTCGAACTGAAGGTTGGAGTTCGTCGAACTCAACTAATTCGTCGAACGCAAGCCGCGTTCTTCGAACTGAAGGTTGGAGTTCGTCGAACTCAACTAATTCGTCGAACGCAAAGCTGCGTTCTTCGAACTGAAGATTGGAGTTCGTCGAACTCAACTAATTCGTCGAACGCAAAGCCGCGTTCTTCGAACTGAAGGTTGGAGTTCGTCGAGCTCAATTAATTTGTCGAACGCAAAGCCGCGTTCTTCGAACTGAAGGTTGGAATTCGCCGAACTCAATTAATTCGTTAAACACAGAAACTTTAAATTTTTCCTAAGTTCTAGCTACTCAAACCAAGGCCCCACCTCAGCCCAAGCCCCTAGCCGAATTCCCCAGCCCATGAACAGTCTTTTCAGGCATGGGAGCCGCTCAAACAGTAGCATAGGGGAGGTACAAGTCATGGCTGAACATCCCCCTTTCCGTCCTCCCTATACAGCCACCCACTCCTCCAATTGAACCATCCATCATCTTCAGAAGGGCCTTAGCAGTCTAGCCAGCCTACTGGAGCAGAGGAAACGGTGGAGAACCCACAGATCGAGTAAGCTTGCCGGAGACGGAGAAATCCTTGGCCGCACGGCGGAGCACACGCCGTCGAGCCATAATCGAGGTCTGTTTCTCCCCCTCTCCCTCTGTGCTAGCATCTAGAACCACATAGGAGAGAAATTGGGTTCAATTGAACCCGATACCATGTGAGGAAGAGGAAGAAATTCCGAGCTTTTCTCTTAGCTCGGGAACGCCGGAGGAGCTATCTCCGGCAGCCATGTCACCGCCTGGCGGTAGCCACCACCTTAACGAAGGTGGTGGAGGTGGTGGCCGACAGTGGTGGCCGGGAAATGAAGGTAGAAATTGGCCTATATGGGAGCAATGCTGGCCGTCGGCTGGAGGAAGGAGATGAAATCCTGGTCGTTGATTTCAGGGGATGAATATGTGCAGACCAATATTTATACATTTAAAATAATCTGTCACACTTTATACATAAGATTAAACTCAAATTTTGGGCTACTTAGAGGCTGTTTTAGGCAAAAGTGTCAGAGACAACATTTGTAGGCCTTGCTCTCTACTTTCCATAGGGCTTTGAATCACCCCATTTGGTGACCTACAATCCCCTGTAGGTCTATTCTACTGAGACATGTACAAAGGGGTGCGCAGACCTCATTTTGTAGATCTAGACTTCATACCTGCATGGATGAGTCTAATATTTTAGCCATAGTTGTAAATTGTATGGACTCATCCCCTGCCCAAAAATTAAAATTTTAGGGCAACATTTTTCTATGATTTTATGTTAAATGTGATTTTTCATATTAATGAAATATTTATGGTTAAATATATGCAAGTGACCCAAATCTTGGGTAGTATGAGGGTGAGACCCTATTGAGTAACATGTCAAAGTTTGGGACCATTTAGCCAACTTTAGTTTATATTTTCTCATATTCATAGGAATGTGATGTATGGAGGGGTGGTGTGCACATACCACATGTGTATTTCATAATTTCATCACTTATGGCTGGTAGTAGGCTCATGAAATTTTGGTAACACACCTATCATAGAGGAGGGTATCATCCTTAGAAATATTTGGATTTTTGGAAAGAAAAATCCTAAATATTTTGACAATAATGAGTTTGTCACACAAATATATTAATCAAATAAAAGTGACCAAACAACCTAGGAAAAAACTGATTTTCTGTCACATGATATTTTAGGATGTTATACACCTTTGTAAATTTTGTTGGAATTTTTGGAATTAATTCTCTTGGACATTTGTGAATGATGAATTTTGTCACAAAGTGTAATAATGGAATAAACATCACCTAAAACCTAGGAAAAAATCCAATACTCTGGCATATGATAGTTTATCTTGAAATACAACTCTGGAAATTTTCGTAGAATTTGTAGAAGTCATTTACACTAATAATTACCAAAAATGCCCTTTTATCACAAAGTGTATTAATGGAATTAACATCACCTAAAACCTAGGGAAAAATCCAATACTCTGGCATATGATAGTTTATCTTGAAATACAACTCTGGAAATGTTGGCAGAATTTGTAGAAGTCATTTACACTGATAATTACCAAAAATACCCTTTGACACACTTATGTATTAATGGAATTTACATAATTAATATTATCTGGAAAATTCTAAAAATCTGGATGGGCTCTATTTTGATCATCAATAGTATATGGTAATTTTTATAGAATTTTTGGAGCAATTATTTTAGTACTTACTGTGTAATGTGCCCAATTGATTTAAAAGTTTGAATATTTAAATAGTAGTCTTAAAAATCATGAAAAATTAGGAAATTCATCCAGCCATGATATTTATACAATATATGCCACTGATACTTTATTGAGAGCATTTTGACTTCATAACATTGTACTTCATGTGTAAAGTGAGGTGGGCATGCTCATTAAAGTATTTTTATAAATGACCAAATTAGTTGAGAAAATTATGAATTTTTGACCATATTGTAATTAGGTCATTTTTGATCTATGATAAAAATCTTAAGTCACTTGGTCATGTTTTGGGATATTCACATTAAGGAGATTCAAATTAGCCCAATGTAGAGTTGGTCTGCGTTTAGCAAAAACTTGGGGCAGTATCTAAGCTAGTCAAAACATGTGGAAATGGAATGAAAGTTGGAGTATAACATTAGGGCATATGTAACTACAGTCCACATGAGTGGTAGGCTAATTGGAGAAAGTTTTTCCCTATAGAGAATAATGTACAGAAGTACGTCACGGTGAACAATTGAAGTAAATTTGAGGGTTTTCTACCCTTAGAACTTATAGTGACATTTAGACAGTTAAGGTGACAATGAAGTACTCAAGGTTAGATATGAGTGTTTAGGTGAACACCTAAGGATTTGCACCACGCATTAGTAAAAGGTCGTCGGTTACCTGAAAGAAATCTAAATCATCCTTAAGTATTATAGAGCAACCATAAGGGTAACCTTAACAAGGGTAGTTACCAATAAGAATAAATATTCTGAGAAGGGAAGGTCTGGGATATCACCCCAGAATACCATCTAGTGCCGCTGCGAGCCCTTCACTGGGTAAACCTCGGGAAGTCCAGGACTCACCCTAAACTTCTAAGTATACGACAATTAGACAAGATTAATCTAACTAAATGAATAAGAGATACGGTAAACTTCATCCCGAGTTAAGGGATGGGAGGTTGTATATCAGGACGAGTTAGTCCTGCGAGATGAAGGCTCGGGAAATAGTATATCAGGACGAGATAGTCCTGCGAGTTGAAGGCTCGGGTGGTGATAAATTGCATGTGCATAAGAACAAATTAGTGGCGGGTCTTCGGTACTAGACCGGTCGTCACAACGACGGTAATACGTTGACTTAGGTGGGTGTGATGGTTTGAGGGGTCAGTAGGTTGTTTATACTGCGGTCTGGAGGACGATCCCCGAAAACGCACACTTGACCATAAAAAACTGGCGGGATGTCAGCAAGAGTACGCAAGAGCTCACAGAAGTGCACCTAGGACGTGTACATCAGCGTACGAGAGGTCTAGGTCTGGTAGTGTGTATACCCACCTAGAAGTGGAGTGCCCCATCCACTGCTGTTGTGGCCACAACGGTGGTACCAGAGAGTGAAGCTAAATCCAAAAAGCGGGAACTAAAGGTCTGTGATCACAGAGTCGTGTGAGTGAGTTGCAATGTATGAACATAACATAACATATCATAACATTCATAATATCATAATGACATACACATTTGCAGACCCTTATCATATAAATTAGTATGAGCTGTTTTATATGATAAGTTATAATTCCGAAAATCTTAACTTATAAGTTTGTATGGGCATTCATATAAGTTAAGATACTCTAGTTACGTTGATGGTGTGGTAGATTTACCTATTACTTCAATTTCGCCGCATTTATTTATTTACTACTCATTACCTACCTGTCACTGTTGTCTTACTTACTGCATTTATTACATGTTGTTATTGTTCTCACTACTCACTTGTCCTTTATATTGTTAGTACTATCCATGTCACATGTATTTCTTTTTACCCCTTGATGTCCTCCGCTTCGTCCTCCCACTCGGTACCTAGGAGTCGTGGGGGGAGGCAGAGACAAAATGGCTTAGTCTTTTTGACTAACGGTCGGATGTGGCCGTAACACCAGGAGATCGAGGAGCAGGAGCCGCAGTACGTCAGACAGGACGTGACGGCAGACCCTGAGGAGCAGATGTCGCGCATCACTACTACCACACGACGACAGGTTGGAGAGTATTTTGAGTTGCTTCCGCATAGTGTAGTGTGAGAGAGTGTTATGTTATCAGTATTTCCTTTTGGATATGTACCAGGCATAAGCTCTTGCACTCTTTTAGATTTGTACTCATTGTGGACTATTTGCACTTTGCTTTCATATATATATATATATATATATATATATATATGTGTGTTGTGTTGTGGACTTGTCATATTTGTGATATTACTTCTATCAAATTGGCTTGTGTTATGATCAAACTAGCCGGCAGGAGCGGCGTCGAGCGGTGATGACTAACCCGTGAGTTGGTGTCACCGTAAGACGGCGGTCTTGGGCATAAGATCCGGAACTCTCCAGTAAGGAGGAGGGGGATCTTACATTGTGTTTTTAAATTTTTATTATATGATTAATTGATTATATATTTATATCCCTATTTCAATTCACGACTTTTAGAGGACATCAAATACCAAATAAGCATCGCTCGATCGCTCTCGCTCAGACGCTCAACTAGGATTTCTCATCCCCGCTCGTAGCTTGTTCCTTGCCAATTCCACAAGAAATTGATTTGTCGAGTGCTTTATTTGTGCTCAAGATTGGTTGCGGGCTTCCCCAATTCCACAAGAAATTGAGGCAAGATTAACTGATATGGTCGAGCTTGAGTCATGTAAGATAACAAAAAAATTTATTTTATGTTTTCTTATTTATTTTAAATATTTGATTAATTATGTATCTATTTTTTTAACTTCTATATTTTCAGCTATTGCAGAGAATACTGAACTTTGTGGAGCTTTTGCATATCATTTAAATTGATATGTTGTGCTTCATATAAAATAATTTGCAAGTTTTCCAATTATTTTTATTTCTAAGTATAAACTCTTGTTTGTGAATGTAGTTGTGATTTTAAAACATTCTTAGATTACATATTATTTAAACCACCAAAAAACAAATCGAACCATTCGGTTCGGTTCATTTCAGTTCGGTTACAATGTTTGAGTGGTTCAGTTCGGTTCCAAAATTTTGAAACCACATAGGGGTGGTTCGGTTTACGGTTTTGCTTGAAAATCGAACCAAACCGAACCGTTACAGGTCTAATCTACTCTAACCCCTCGGCCATTTCCACGGCTCTACCATCCGACCAATCCTATTCCACTGAATCCCACCTTTTATGGGCCAAATTGACTTCGATTCTTGAATGATTCGCATCACTTCTGGTGGGAACTATGGGAAGAAGCGCTTTAAATCATTCTGGCTCCAAGTATTACCGAGGAGCTCTCCCTCGCAGTTTTGTAGCTGGTACCCCGGCCTTTAACGCTTCCACTATCTCGAAGGGCCCCTCCCAATTTGGTTGGAGTTTTCCTACGGTCGTGGACCTTCCTCGACATCTACTTTTTTGAGGACAAGATCACATTTCTCGAATTGCTTGATCCGTACGTGCTTGTCGAAGTATCTTACCATCTTGCGCTTGACTTCCTCTTGTTGGACCCCCCGCGAGGTCTCAGAACTCCTCCACAATATCTAATGAGAGCTTTTGCGCTTCGTCATTCTCTGTTCTTCATTCTTCTTCCCCTTCTCCCGCGGCCACCACTCTCAGGCTTATAACGTCGAATTCTACCGGGATCACCGCTTCTGAGTCATGGGATAACTTGAATGGGGTTTCCCTGTGGCGGTGTTTGGGGTCGTTCTCAAGGCCCAGAGAACTGAGGGGAGTTGTTCGACCCAATTTCCTTTTATATTTTCCACCCTCTTTCTTAATAGGTTGACAATGACTTTGTTGGCAGCCTCAACCTGGTCGTTGCTCCTAGGATGGTGGACTGATGCGAAGCAGAGGTCGATTGCTAGCTAGTTACAGAAATCTATGAGTTCTGAAGTTGCGAACTGTGGCCCATTATATGTGATGATGGCAAGGGACAGCCCATGCCGGCAGATGATCTCTCCCCAGATGAAGTTCTTCACCACCTGGGAGGTAGTCTTTGCCAATGATTTCGCCTCAATCCACTTGGCGAAATAGTCGATCATTACTAGGAGGATTTTTCTTTGTCCACTCGCTTGAGGGAACGACCCAACAAGATCTATCCCCCAAATTGCGAAGGGACACAGAGCCGTAATCGACCTAAGCCATTGAGCGGATTGTAGTTGGAGAGGGGCATGGAGCTGACACCTCGGTCATCTTTTGGCGAATTGTAATGCATCCCTCTGAATGGTTGGTCAGAAGTATCCTTGCCTCAGCACCCTCTTTTCCAAAACCCACCCGAATGGCTTCCACACTCCCCCAAATGTATCTTTTCCAACACACATGATACTTCTGCCTCGACGACGCACCTTGCCAAGGGACCAGATAAGGTCTTCCGATAGAAATTCCCCTCATGGAGCAAATAGTAGGCTGACTTGTACCTGAATCGCCACTTGTTTTGAATCTCGAGGGGAAGCTCCTCGGTGGTCAAGAACTTTATGAGAGGATCCATCCACGACGGTTGTTGGTCGATCTCCATGAGCTCCCCTTCCTCGATGGATGGGCGGAATAACTCGGTTACTGTTCCTCCTGTCACTGGATCGAACTTGGCCAAATGATCTGTTATAGTGTTCTCCTCCCTCGGCACATGTGCAATGGAAAACGAGTGGAACGCGCTAACCAGCTTGGTTGTTGGTGACGGGGAAGCGAATTGAAAGTGCACAGTTAACCTCACTAGAATTCTTTAGAGGGGGGGGGGGGGTGAATAGAGATTTAAACATACTTTGTGCAAAGTTAACAAATATATATGTGTAATAATCACAGATTTAAACTTCCCACACACACCAACAAGAATTAAGCAAGTAAAGAAAGTAAAATAGCAAGAAGAAAATCACAGCACAACACAAAGAAATATAGTGGTTCCCCAAACTTTGGGTAGTCCACTCTTCTACCCCCTTGGTAGGAATTCACTATCTTATACTGAGTCTTTTGATAAGGGGACTCTTAGAACCAGCCTGAGTCTTTTGATAAGGAGACTCTTAGAACCAGTACAACTGAATTTTTTGAAGAGAGATTCTAAAAACTCTTTTACACTGTGTGAAAATGAAATGTAGATAAGAAGAAGAAGAAGTATAAGAAGTAATTGAAACAAGAAAGAATCTTCTTCTTAGTAAGAAGATTAGAAGCACAAGAAATAGTGAATGAAATCTCTCTTCTATAGTGAGAAGGAGATTGTAGGCCTTTTTCTCTTTCAATGAGAGCTATCAGAGATTGCAGCAGTATGGCTTCAGAGAGAGAAGAAGAAGAAGACTTGTTGTTTGCTTCAGCACACTATCACTTCTCTCAGCTTTTCTCACTATTCTCTTGGGAGCTTTTCCTCTATTTCAAATGTATGGAGTGTATCACTTCTCATTTTCTTCTCTGCCGACTTCCCTCTTATTTATAGCTCTGTTTATTCAAAGAATACTATAGGAGAATAATGAATTAGCAGACAGAGAAATAGTAAGAGAGAAAAGATCCAATAATCAATATTTATGTAGAAGGAAAGAGATCATTCTGATTTCAAATAATATCCATAATAATCTTAATCAATTTAGCCAAGAATCATTTAGAAGGAAAGACTGATTAAAAACGGCTAGAAAAGAATAATATCATTCCATAAATTTCAGATCTACAGATAGAAGGAAAGAGATCTGGTGTGTTTTTGAATTTGACATAGAAATCAACGTACGTCGATTACTATTCGACGGAAGCGTCGATTTCAGACTGACTGGACGTCGAGAGGAGAATATGGAAGGTGCGTCGACTAAGATGCGTCGACTTCACTAGATACGTCGACTAGAAGTCAGAGTTACGTCGACATAGGTTACGTCGAATTCTGTTTATAGTTACTTTGACTCATTCTGAGAGGAACGTCGACTACACTTCGACGTTGCGTCGAATACTATTCGACGCATATTTACTTAGACTAATTTTTCATTCTTAGAATTTATATTCTACTCATTTTTAGGGGTTGAGATAAATCATTTTCGCAACAATCTCCTCCTATTTGTCTTAACCCTACTCAGGCAGAAATTGTATCTGCTTTTAATCAACACAGCAAGGCATTCATATATAGAAAAGAAATATGTTAAGTAATCAGAAGAAAGTAGAGAAAGAAATCATGTAACATGTAAGTATCTTTCACAAAATTTAAACTAAGAACTTCTTGTTATACATGAAGTTGACAAAGGCAGAGTAAAGTTTCTTCGATAAATTTTCAATAGCTTCAAAAATGTAGGGCCTGGCTTTATCAGGATGCTCCTGAACATTTCTGATAATTGAATGCAGCTTTGCCAGGATCTTTTCAGCATCAGGAAGTGTGTCATTTATGGAATAGCCCTTGCTAATGATAATTGTTGCCTTTTCATCAATCATTTCAACTGTAATGTTGTGAGGTTTCTTTTGTGTAGTTTTGGGCTCAGATGGTCCCTTGTTGTCAACCATGGGCCTATATTTTCTCTTCTTCTCTGATTCTTGTTTCTCAGGAATCTCAGACACTTTTCCTTTCCCTTTTCAGGGAGAACTATGTCATTTGTCTAATCCTACTGGCTTTCTAGGCTTTTTATAGGGAATGTAGATATCTTCTGAACACCCTACACCCCTTTTGTGCTTTTGTCCTTTGTCTAGGATAAGCCCTGCCTAAGGATTTTTCTTCTGATATGCTTCAACATCAAACAATTTCTTTGGAAGTTTGATGGAAGATTCAGCAAGAATCTGTTCTTTGGTCATCCCCCTCTTGATCTTTTCCATCCAGATTTTCCTCTTATCCTCTGTCTCTTTCATTGTTGTTTCAAATTCATACAACTCTCCTTCTCTTATTTCTTCATGTCTCTTTTCCATATCAGGATCATGGTACTCCTTTATAGGACTGTTAGGAGTGATATTAGGCATTCTTTCAAACCTTTTTATCTCCTCAACAGCCTTTCTGTATTTCTTTTCCTTTGCATAGTCTTTCCTTTCTTTTTTGGAGAATTTTTGCCAATGAGGGATGGCTTCTCTTCTTCTTTTCATTTGTTCTCTTGGTCTTTCCCTAGGTAGCATTTGTGGAGGTAAAGGTAGTAGAGGAGGTAGAGAAGGAGGTTGAAGTGGTGGAAGAGGCAGAGGTAGAGATGTAGTTTTCTCTTTAGAAGGAGAAGGTGGGGAAGGAACTTTTGTAGGAGAGGAAATTTGTTCTGTAACAGGAGGCAAGATGTCCTCTGGTAGATTAGACTGTGTTGAGGAATGTTTTTCTCCTTCAATTTCTTCTGAAGGGATATCCTCAAGTAGGGGTGTCTTGAGTTTGATATAGCTAGCAGAGAAGACAGGAGAGTGATGCTGACATTCTTCCATACACAGGGGTGCATCAATCAAGACTTGCCCTTTCCAGTCATCTGAAGTGGCTGCTTCTTCCTCCCTCTGGACTTCTGTATTTTGTACTACAACAATCTCCCCTAAACATATGGGGCATCTGCTTTGAATGTTGATTCCACAGCATGGTCTCCTTCTGTATGGTAGGATGAGGATATATCAAAGGGATTCTTCTCCTTGAAGGTGTACTCAGAGTGAGTGGAGAAGATTTGTGCATATAGTAAGAAATGGTGTTTAGGGTTTAGAGATTGGAGAAGAATTAACCCTGAGTTTCAGAGTAATAGAGAAGAATATGAAGCTTAAGAGTAATAAAGAACCTGATTGGAGGGGTTTCTGGAGCAACTCTCCCCCTGGTTTATATCCTGCAGAAAGAATATAAACCCTTTTGGCGATAGAGGTTGTTCTTTAAGGAGAATATGAAGCTCAGGAAGAGAAGCAGAGAGGTTGGCCAGTTTGGTTTCACAGGTAGTTAGCATGGCGGCACACTCGTTTGAGAAGTTGTTCAGTCGTGTCTGAAATTCATTCACGAGTTGTTCCAAATCATCGTTTATTGCTTGGATGACGGCAGATTGAACAGTAGTCGGCGTCATTGATGCAGGTAGAAAGGTAGAAGATGATGTTTTTGGCGGTTTGGGAGAGTAGGAGTTTATGAAATATGAGGTATTATTTAAAGAAGGTGAGACGTCGAAAAGGAAAGAGAAATCGAGGTATATTAGGTAAATCAATCGTCAAAAGAGGAAGGGAAGATTTGTTTCCAGTTTTATCATGAAGTCAACGCATGCGTCGATATGGAGTCGACGCTCCGTCGAATTCTTGTCAGCCTAGTGACCTGTCGACGTGTTCGCAGATTTGCGTCGATATCAAGTCGACGGTACGTCGAGAAGGGATCGACGTATCTTTGTCTGTTAAGAAATCAATGCTAGCGTTGAGTTCCTTTCGACGGTGCATCGATAGGTAATCGACGTATCTTCAAGTGCTCTCTTAATTTTTCTGACTTCTTTTAGATTTGCCCAACAATGATGTTTACAAGCTTCCATCAAGCATTCCTAAGGTGTTGATGAAGTAAGTATGCTTAGTTTCATCCAAGGGTTTGGTGAAAATGTCTGCTCTTTGGCTATCAGTAGGGATATATTCTAAGGTTATCTTGCCTTTTTCCACATTGTCTCTAAGAAAGTGATGTCTGATTTCTATATGTTTGGTTCTACTATGAAGGACTGGGTTGGATGCTATGGATATAGCACTAGAACTATCACAATAGATTTTAGAGTTATTGACTTCCTGTTTATAGTCAAGAAGCTGATTTTGCATCCATTGGATTTGTGAACAACAGCTCCCAGCAGCTATATATTCAGCTTCAGCTGTTGAGGTTGAGACTGAGGTTTGTTTCTTACTGAACCATTATATTAATCTGTCACCTAGGAATTGGCAAGTACCATATGTGCTTTTTCTATCAACCCTACAACCAACATAGTCTGCATCTGAGAAACCTGTTAATTCAAAGTTGGTTTCTGCTGAGTACCATAAACCTAGATCAGGTGTTCCCTTTAGGTATCTAAGAATTCTTCTTACAGAGGAGAGATGGGATTCTTTTGGATCAACCTGAAATCTAGCACATATGCAGGTGGCAAACATAATGTAAGGTCTGCTAGCTGTTAGATAGAGAAGGGATCCTATGATTGCCTTATAGGTCTTTTGATCTACTGATTTTTCCCTTATCATCCTTTTTTATGATGGCATTAGTTGTCATAGGTGTCTTCATGGTAGATGCTGATTCCATACCAAACTTTTTGATTAGCTCTTTAGTGTATTTAGATTGTGAGATAAAGATCCCCCCACTGCTTTGTTTTACTTGTAGTCCTAAGAAATAAGAGAGTTCTCCTATATTACTCATTTCAAATTTAGATTGCATTAGATTAGCAAATCTTTTACAGAGTTTGAGATAAGTTGAGCCAAAGATGATGTCATCTACATAGATTTGAACAAGCAGGAGTTTATTCTTGTGGGTTCTAGTAAAAAGTGTTTTATCTACTTTACCTCTTTCAAAAGAATTTTCTATCAAGAAGTTGGAGAGAGTTTCATACCAAGCTCTAGGTGTTTGCTTAAGACTATAAAGAGCTTTGTTAAGTCTATAAACAAAGTTAGGAGAGGAGGGATTGATAAAACCTGGTGGTTGCTCTACATACACTTCTTCTTGAAGGTCACCATTCAGAAAAGCACTCTTGACATCTATCTGGTAGACTTTCATCTTCATGAAAGCTGCATAGGCAAGAAAGAGTCTGATTGCTTCCAATCTGGCTACTGGAGCAAAGGTTTGGTTGTAGTCTATTCCTTCTTCTTGTCTGTATCCTTGTGCTACAAGTCTTGCCTTGTTCCTGATAATTACTCCAGTGGAATCTAGTTTGTTTCTATATACCCACTTTGTACTAATAACTGGGTAGTTTCTTGGTCTCTCAACTAAGTTCCATACTTTGTTTCTCTCAAATTGGCTTAGTTCTTCTTGCATGGCTATGATCCAGTGAGGATCATAATTTGCTTCTTCAAACTTCTTTGGTTCAATTTGTGATAAGAAGCATTTGAGCATCATCCCACTGGAGACTTGGTGTCTTGTTCTTACTCCAGTATTGGGGTCTCCAATTACTTGGGATTGAGGATGATTTTTCATATTGATCCCTGTCCTGCTTGGATTTGTCAGATGCTCTTCTTCCTCATTAACAATGGGATCATTGTCCAACTGTTCCTCCTGAACCATGTTTTCTTGCGGGAGTTGGTTTTGATTGCTCTTTTCTGAACCTTCTTCATCTTCTTGTTCAGACTCCTCACTTGGTTCCTGTAGCTGGTTTTCTTTCCCAGTGTCTGTGTTCTTTAGAGTCAGATGTTCAAGCTGAGTCTCTATGCTGCTATTTTCCTGTGAAAAAGGACTAGTGGAAGTTTCCTCCCCCTTAAACAACATGTTAGTTTCATCAAATATAATGTGCATGGATTCTTCAATTCTGAGAGTTCTCCTGTTATAGCATCTATAAGCTTTACTAGATGATGAGTACCCCAGAAATATTCCATCATCAGACTTCTTGTCAAACTTGGCAAGATGATCTTTCCCATTATTTAGAATAAAGCAAGCACATTCAAAAATTTTAAAGTATTTAACAATGGGTGTTTTTCCCTTCAGGAGCTCATATGGAGTTTTTGACTTAGTTTTATGTATGAGGCTTCTATTTAGAACATAGTTTGCAGTGTTGACTGTTTCAGCCCAGAAGGTTTTTGGTAATCCTGATTCTGCAAGCAAGGTCCTTCCTGATTCTATTAAAGTTCTATTCTTTCTTTCAATAACTCCATTTTGTTGAGGAGTTCTAGGTGCTGAGAAGCTTTGTTTGATACCTACATCCTCACAGAAACTACAGATTAACTGATTTTCAAATTCAGTCCCATGATCACTTCTGATTATGGAAACATGAGTATTGAATTTAGATTGAATCTGTCTTATGAATCTTGAGAGAACCTTGTGGGTTTCAGACTTAGCCCTTAGAAAGAATACCCAGCTAAATCTAGAATAGTCATCCACAATGACTAGGGTATAAGACTTTCCACCTAAGCTCTGAGTAGATATGGGACCAAAGAGATCCATGTGCAGTAAGTAGAGAGTCCTGGGGGAGTCATCCTTACCAATTGGTTTGAAGGATGATTTGGTCTGTTTTCCTAGTTGACAAGGTCTACATGGAGAGTCCTTAGAGTACCTACCCTTTGGTAGGTCTCTGACTAGGTTATTCTTTGCTAGTTTACTAATGGTTTTGTAGTTTAGATGACCCAGTCTTCTATGTCATAATTCACTTTTATCAATAATATTGTTGAACAAACAAATTTCTGTGGGTGTGGAGCTAAAGTCTACTATATATACTTTTCCTTTTCTAATTCCATTGAGTACTATGACACCAGTCTTGACATCAATAATATGGCAAAATAGTGTGGTGAATTTTACATCATACTTACCACTGTCACATATCTGACTTATACTTATCAGATTGTGCTTCAGTCATTTGACTACTGCCACATTCTTGAAGGTAACTTTCCCTTCTTTGAAATCTCCAAAGCCCCTGGTTTGCCCACAGCTAAAGTCTTCAAAAGTCACTGATGGTCCATGTCTATCTTCAAAGTTGGTTAATAGATTGTTGTACCCTGTAATGTGCATGGAGCATCCACTATCCAAGTACCACACCAGCCTGAATGTGTGATACATATGCACATAAGATGTTAAACATTAGTTTGGACCCTGCTAAGTTGGGGTCCCTTCCTCCCAACAGAAAAAGGTTCAATGAAAGAGTAAGTTGGTTTTTTAGAGTACCCTTTCTTCTTTAGGAGTGTTGGCTTATCATACCAACGGTCTTTAGAAATATTGCAGAAATAGTATTCATAATAAAAAGAAATGGATTGAGAAGACTTTTTGGAAAAGGAGATATTTTTGTTAAAATGGTTGCGTCGATATGAATTCGACATATGTTTAAAGTTGCGTCGAGTCGAAGTCGACGCTTCCTTCATTTTGTGTTCTCTTTTAGTCGAAGCATAGGAGAGATTGCGTTGATTGGGAGTCGACGTACGTCGATACTGATTCGACGCAAGTTTGTTTCTTTTCAGAGGATATTTACCTAGGATTCCTTCATACCTAGTGAAATTATTTTTATTAAAAACAGTGGTTGTTTCTGGATTTTCTTGTGATTCTTCCCCTATGAGATTATTCTTCCTAGTGAAGTGGATAGGATGTCTCCAGACAGGTTTACTGGGTGACTGAGGTCTGGGTTCTAAATCAGTATTAAACTCTAGTGGTCTAAATCTATCAGTGAGATTTTCAGAGATTTTCTTGAGTTTTTGACTTCTGCCATTTAGGGAATCTTCAAAGGCTTTTGCCTTTGCTAGCTCATTTTTCAGTGTTTGATTTTCAGTATTTATTTTATCTAGTTGCTCCTCTGATCTAGAGAGTTCTTGACTAAGCTCATAGTTTTTATATTTTGTATCCATTTGTTTGAGATTGTTCAATTCATTTCTTAGTTCTTTTATTTCCTTTTCAGATTTGACTTGATCTAAACAACATTGTTTGAAATTATTTTTGAAATCAGTGAAAGAGAAGTCTATATCATCAAATATATTTACCAGAGATTTATCTTCAGGCTTCTCAGTAGCCATCAGACAGGTTTCCTCTTGCTTAGCCTCTTCTTGATCATTTTCAGATGAGGTACTTTCTTCAGATTCTGAATCACTCCATGATTGAGCAATGAATCCTTTTTCTTTCTTCCTCTTCTTTAGATCTGTTCTTTTCAGATCTTTCTTGTTACTGATCTCTTTAGGACATTCAGGTGCAATGTGTCCAGATTTCCTGCAAGAGTATCAGATAATCTCTTTAGTAGGAGTTTTATCATACCTGGTTTTTGAATCTCTCCTTCTGGAACCTTCTATTTTGATCCACTTCTTGAACCTTCTGGCCAGTAGACTGATCAGCTCCTCATCACTTGTAGAGGGTTCACCTGCAGTAGCTTTTAAAGCAATACTCTTTTCCTTTGAGAGTGAAGGAGTCTTTTCTTTCACTTCTTTCTCAGCTCTTGTTTTCAGCAACTGTTCATAGGATCTTAATTTACCCAACAGAACATCTGTTGAGATTTCATTTTGGCTTCTGGAGTCTCTAATTGGCAAAATTCTTGAGTCCCAAGAGCTAGGGAAGCAAGTTAGCAATTTGTCATTTATCTCAGTGAGAGATATGTCCTTCTCAAGTGTTCTTAACTCATTTATTATGAGGCTGAATCTGGCATACATGTCAGCAACATTTTCAATATCTTTCTTCTAGAAGTTTTCATATTGAGAGATGAGTAATGCCTTTCTATCTTTTCTCTCATCAGCACTCCCTTCTACCATTTTAGTGAGAGCTTCCCATAGTTCTTTAGCTGACTCACATTCAGCAATCTTTTGGAAGGTTTCATCTGAGAGGGTTGAGACTAAGATATTCATTGCCTTGGCATCACATGCATGAGCTTTCTTTTCTTCATCTGTCCATTCAGCCTTTGGAGCAAGTATTTGTGTGACCTTTCCACTTGAGTCCTTCTTGAATGGTTTGGGAGGACCTGTCATGATAACATCAAATAATTCTCCATCAATAGAGTTTAGATAAATTTTAATTCTTGTTTTCCAAAGTGCAAACTTTTCAAGGTTGCAAATTGGTGGTCTGGTGGAAGCGTAATCTTTGATTTGTGCCATGTGAAAAATAGTTTTTAGAAATATATATATATCTATGAGGTAGGATCTTTTTGATCAAGGAGTTATCCTTTTTAGATCAACCTACCTCTGATACCAATTGAAAGTGCACAGTTAACCTCACTAGAATTCTCTAGAGAGGGGTGAATAGAGATTTAAAAATACTTTGTGCAAAGTTAACAAATATATATATGTGTGTAATAATCACAGATTTAAACTTCCCACACACACCAACAAGAATTAAGCAAGTAAAGAAAGTAAAATAGCAAGAAGAAAATCACAGCACAACACAAAGAAATATAGTGGTTCCCCAAACTTTGGGTAGTCCACTCTTCTACCCCCTTGGTAGGAATTCACTATCTTGTACTGAGTCTTTTGATAAGGAGACTCTTAGAACCAACCTGAGTCTTTTGATAAGGAGACTCTTAGAACCAGTACAACTGAATTTTTTGAAGAGAGATTCTAAAAACTCTTTTACACTGTGTGAAAATGAAATGTAGATAAGAAGAAGAAGTATATAAGAAGTAATTGAAACAAGAAAGAATCTTCTTCTTAGTAAGAAGATTAGAAGCACAAGAAATAGTGAATAAAATGTCTCTTCTATAGTGAGAAGGAGATTGTAGGCCTTTTTCTCTTACAATGAGAGCTATCAGAGATTGCAGCAGTATGGCTTCAGAAAGAGAAGAAGAAGAAGACTTGTTGTTTGCTTCAGCACACTATCACTTCTCTCAGCTTTTCTCACTATTCTCTTGGGAGCTTTTCCTCTATTTCAAATGTATGGAGTGGATCACTTCTCATTTTCTTCTCTGTCGACTTCCCTCTTATTTATAGCTCTGTTTATTCAAAGAATACTATAGGAGAATAATCAATTAGCAGACAGAGAAATAGTAAGAGAGAAAAGATTCCATAATCAATATTTCTGTAGAAGGAAAGAGATCATTCTGATTTCAAATAATATCCATAATAAACTTAATCAATTTAGCCAAGAATCATTTAGAAGGAAAGACTGATTCAAAACGGCTAGAAAAGAATAATATCATTCCATAAATTTCAGATCTACAGATAGAAGGAAAGAGATCTGGCGTGTTTTTGAATTTGACATAGAAATCGACGTACGTCGATTACTATTCGATGGAAGCGTCGATTTCAGATTGACTGGACGTCGAGAGGAGAATATGGAAGGTGCGTCGACTAAGATGCGTCGACTTCACTAGATACGTCGACTAGAAGTCAGAGTTACGTTGACATAGGTTACGTCGAATTCTGTTTAGAGTTACTTTGACTCATTCTGAGAGGAACGTCGACTACACTTCGACGTTGCGTCGAATACTATTCGACGCATATTTACTTAGACTAATTTTTCATTCTTAGAATTTATATTCTACTCATTTTTAGGGGTTGAGATAAATCATTTTCCCAACACGAATGTTGATGGCCTACTCGATCTTGACTCCCTGAGGACTCATCGGGACGACCCCGACCCCCACCGAGTACCTTCCCAATGCCCCGTCCACAAACATCTCCCAAGAATCCCATTGTTGTGGCTCCGACTCGCTAGTCTCCACTGTGTAGTCTGCCAAGAAGTCCGCTACCGCTTGAGCCTTTATTGCTAAGCGAGGGATGAACGACACATCAAACTCGTTGAGCACCACCGACCACTTGGCTAGCCTTCAAGAGTGTTCGACTCCTTCCATGATGCTGCAAAGTGGGTGGTCCATCACCACTTTGATTGAATAAGCCTGTAAGTATGACCGGAGACTTCGTGCCAAAATGATAAGGGCAAATGCCAACTTCTCAAATATGGGGTAGTAGTACATCTTGGCATTTTGAAGGAATCGGCTCACATAGTAGATCAGAAGCTGTTTTTTCCCTCCTCGTACACTAGGATCAAGCTCACTGCTTTAGCTCCCACTCTGAGGTAAAGGAGAAGGTCTTCACCCTCCCGAGGCCCCTGTAGAAGGGGTGCTTGCGTCAGCTGGAGTTTCAGACTTTGGAAAGCTCCATCACTCTCCGATGTCCACTTGAATTTCTTGCTGTCGCGCAATGCCTTGAAGAAAGGGGGCACTTCTCTTCAGCATTTGAGAGAAATCAACTCAACGCTGTGAGCCGGCCCATCAAGCGTTGAATCTCTTTGAAATTCCTTGGAGCTTCCATTTCCATGAATGCCTTGACTATATCCAGATTTGGCTCTACCCCCACCTGGGTCAAAAGGTGACCCAAAAACTTCCCTCTTCCCGCACCGAAGAGACACTTCGTCGGATTGAGTCTCATTTTATATCTCTTGAGGGTGGCAAAGGTCTCCGTCAAATCTTCGACATGCTCCTCCACACATTTGCTCTTCACCATGAGATCGTCCATGTACATCTCCAGGTTTCGCCTTTTTTGCTCTTTGAACACCTTATCCATCATTCACTGGTAAGTTTCCCCTGCATTCTTGAGTCCGAAGGGTATCATCTTATAAACATAACACCCGTCGTTTGTGAAGAAAGACACGTTTCTTATGTCAGGTGGATGAATCTGGATTTGGTGATAACCAAAAAAGCGTCCAAAAACTCATGACAGGGAATTCGTCGGTCGAGTCAAATAGCGCGTCGATTCTAGGAAATGAGTAGCAATCCTTGGAGCAAGATTTATTAAAAAGAGAAAAATTGATACACATGCGCCATTTCCCATCCCCTTTTTTATCATTAAAACATTGGAGACCCAGCTTGGATACTGGATCTCCGACACAAATCCTGCATCGAGCAACTTCTTCTCCTCCGCGCGGATGGGCTCGGACAAGGTAGTAACTATCGCACTATTCTTCTGGCAGATGAGTCGTACCTCCTGGTAGAGATTGAGGTGGTGACACGCGACGTCTGTATCGATGCCCGACATGTCCGCGACGCTCCATGCGAAGATGTCTGCATTCTCCTGGATGCAGGACATGATCTTTCCCTTGTCTTCTTCTGTCAGTTCCCCGCTGATCCTCACTTTCCCGGGCCTTCCGCCACCAACCTTGATCTCCTTCTCTTCTACCTCCTTCGCGGCCTCCAGTCTTGTCATCTCTTCTATCACCCTATTGACCACCTCAGCCTCCTTCTTCCAACTAATCATGTTGACAATATTGAGGTAACACTCCACACCACCTTGGGATCACTCCTGATCCGAATTTGCAGCCCTCCGATGTTGTATTTCAAACATTGGTGGTAAGACGAGGGTACTCAATAGGAGGCGTTGATGAGAGGCCTTCTAAAGATGGCGTTGTAGCTGGTAGGTGCGTCGACGATCATGAAGCGACAACTCTTCAAGGTGCCCCCAATGTAACGGGGAGCTCTACTTCTCCTTCAACTTCTTTCCTCTCCCCTGAAAAACCGAAACTGGGACCGTCAGTGGCGGTGTATCTCTTCTCCTCTACGGCCATACCGTCGAAAGCCTTTTTGAAAATTACATTGATCGAGCTCCCATTGTCAACGAGAATTTAGGAGGCCGTGAAGTTCTCCACTGCTTCCTGGATCACCACCGCATCGTGGAAGGGGTTCTCATTCCCCAGCATATCCTCTGCCAAGAATGTGATTTACCCTATCAGGGGTGGGGTTTGCAAAGTGGACCCCACACTCCGGCGGTATACCGGATGGAGACTCCCCTTCTTTGTTGCTTCTACGCCAACCCCTCCATAGATCACTCTGATCCCGCCCTGACCTCCTTGGTCCACTCGGTCTTCGCATCCCCTCGGAGGTTGACCCCCCAACTCCTTCATTCCTTCCTCCCTACTTCCTACTCTTGCTGCCCTTCTCGGGCTCTCTCCTCTTCTTCCCTTCTTAGCTCCAAAACTCGGGATAAATCATGATGGAGTGACCTTCCGCCTGATGAAAGCCACAAAATGGAACCACCCTTCTTTCTTCAGCTCTTCTTTGCGGTTGGACACTTCCTCCTCGACCTCGACCTCGGCCGACCGCATTTCCTTCTTGACGAGGAGCCTGATTTGGCCTCCACAGTCCTCTCCTTCCCTCGAGGGAATGATGGTGAGCTCGTCGTTCGGGGGAGAACCTTCTCCCTGTTCTGCCTTGTTAGCCCCCTCCTGCTGGTCTCCATGCCGGCCTGTTGGGCGGGGCCTGGAACCTCCTCTCCACATCTCTCCGATCCCGATCCCCACGGGGTCTTCCACCCTTCTGCCTTCTTTGCTCTTCTCTTTTCCTAGTTTCTGCCTAGCCTCCTGGCGCTTTATTTTCTTCTTCTCCTATCATCTTGGCCAACTTGGCCATGAATCCCCGAATTGTCACCTCACTTTCTATGTGCCGCCCATCTCGGTCGATCAACTCCTCAAAGGACATGGGGGGGGGGGGGGATCCGAGCCAACTCCATCTTGAAGAACCCCTCTTGTAATCCCAAAGTTAATGCGAGCATGAGGGTATGCCCTGGCAGCTCCTGAACTACCAAAATCTCTTCCTGAAAGAGATCGACGTACGATGTCAGCAACTCTCGTGGTCCTTATGTGATGAGGAAGAGGGCTTCTGACCCCTTCTTTCTCTTCTTCGAGGTGGAAAAGCAGAGCAGAAACCCCATGCGGAGATCCTCAAAGTAATAAATCGAGCTGGCCGGCAGTTAATGAAACAATCCCTTGTTTTGCCCTTGAATGAGATGACAAACAACCGACACTTGAAAGCGTTCGTTATCTGCCTGGTAGAAACTACATCTTTGAACCACTGCAAATGTTGGACAGGATCGTACCTCCTGGTATAGTATTTCATTGCAGGCTCGGTAAATCCTGCAGGAGCGGACAACACCAACTCGTAGAAGGGACTTGTGGGCGCGATTGGGGCGGGCGAGCTCGCTCGAATTCGCTCTCCGAGTAGCGAGTTGCTAGAGTGCTCGTAAAGAGGACTCGTGGATGGAACACTTGATCATCATCTTCTTGGACCACCTCCTTGTCAGGTCGCTGACTGTGACCCGCCTCGCCGGTCGAGGCGACAACAGGTGGCGCTGACTCCGCGACTTCACCACGCGGGGCGATTAGCACCCGCAACGTTTCCTCTATCGATCTCATAAAATCTGCAAAATCGCTTCGCATGACGAACTCGCTGGACAGGTGCGAGTCACCTCAGTCATCTCCATGCTCTCCATGTCCAGTCATGGCATCATCGGGTGAGTTTTTCCTCATAAGCTACTAGTCCACACTCATTGCACCAAAAATATTGAAATCCGGATACCAGTTCAACGAAGTTTGGACTAAGAGGGGGCAGCTTCTATTACTTGACTTGCCGTCAAACGCTTCAGACTTGGATATTCTGAGCCTAAAGATGACCCTCACTAGTAGAGTGGTTTGCCTACTCACAGACCTACGAGCTGCAGCAAGGAGCTCCTGCCACACACCCAGAAATTCTATTCAGAACTTCCCCTCCCAAAGCTAAAACTGAGTTCGGCACTTTGGACGACACAGAGAAGGAACTAGAAAAGGGACAGCTCTTGGAGTCTGGGTCTGCCTTCTCTGAGGTGCAATGTGTCTATTTATAGGCAAAACTTACCGAGGGTAAAATGGTCTTTGTTGGCCTGCGGATAACAGTCTCCGCCTTTACAAAAATACTAATCTCAGAACCTGATGGTTTGCGGACAATGGCCTCCGCCTTTCCGAGGGTGCTCTTCCCAAACCCTGACAAACTGCGGATAACCAATGTACCCAAAGATGGTTCCTATTGACCTGGGCGAGTACACATGATAAAAGGGCATGTACTCGCCTGCCTCCCCGATGGTGAGAGCGCCACCCCTCCAGGGGCGCTGGGAAATATAGGTTCGCCTCGCCCTTGTACTGGAAAGCGCATCCCGCTGCCCAGTATCGCCCTTTAGACCGCGGGTTGAGCCCACTTCGAGCAGGACGCGAGCCGGGTTCACCTTCTGGGCTTTCCCTCTACACTATTTGGTGGGTTAGACCTGCTTATTTAGGTTCACCGGGACGCACCTTTGACTGCTTGCTAAATACGGGTTGCACACCAGACTCGCCTACAGATTCGTTAGATGATCCGGTGGATGTGAGCGTTAAAAGATTATATAGTTATATGATCTAATTCACCTAAAGGGGGGGGTGAATAGGTCTTTTGATTTTTACTTGTTTGATATAAACAGTTAAACTATTCTATGCAAGAAATCAATCACACACAGAAAACACACAAGTGTTTATAGTGGTTCCCCAAGACAGTGTGTCTATGGGTAGTCCACTTCCCCCCTTCACCTTTCTAACAATGTGTTAGCCAGGGCCAACTCCTCCAAACTCAGCTCCAAGAGCCTACAATACAGATCCCTCAGGATGTCTCAGGTTTTCCCAATCCTACCTCAGGCACAGCAGCCCTACCTCAGATCAGCCACTGATCCTACAACTCAGACCACATCAGGTCCTACAATCTCAAGCCAATAAGCCCTACCTCAGAGGAATCCACCTCCTACAACTCAGACCTCTTCCAGGTCCTACCTCAGAGGAATCCTCCTCCTACAGCTCAGGCAATAATGCCCTACAACTCAGGCTAAACAGCCATACCTCAGATCTTCACAAATCCTACCTCAAGCTGTCCTCACAGATCTACAACTCAGGCAGTGAAGCCCTACAAACTCAGAACCCAAAGGTTCCTACAATAAAAGATTTGTTGAAGCTTACTACAGCAGACAGCAGAAGAAGTCCCTGTAGTTCCTGCACACCTGGTGCTTTCTTGTAGTTGGAGATGTTGATGGCAGCTACTAACTAATCTTCCTCTTCAGATGAAGGATGGAAGATCACCTTGCTCCTTCTTGTGGAGGAGCTTTCTTTCTCTCTCAGTTTTCTTCTTCTTGTTCAGTGAGCAGGAGGAGAAAGACGAGAGCTCTGGCCGTCAATATTGGAATAGTAAAATGTTGGTTCTCTGGCGGCTGCTTCAAAAGTGCCATAACTCTTTCTTTTATACACCCTTGATCTTCAATGGCTCTCAGCCGTCCTTCTGACAAGTATGGGAGAGACAGGTGGACCCCACAATGTCTTTCTGCAGTTTACGCCACAGACAGAACTCGCAATCTGCGTTCGACGAACTCGCCAAACTCTGCGTTCAACGAACTTGCCAAACTCTGCGTTCGACAAACTCGTCACACTCTGTGTTCGACGAACTCGCCAGACTCTGCGTTCGACAAACTTGCCAAACTATGCGTTCACCAAACTTGCCACACTCTGCGTTCGACGAACTTCATCCTTCGTTCGATGAATACGCCAAGTCTCAGCGCTGGCTTCTGTTCTGTCTCTGACTCTCTGCGTTCGATGAACTGTGTTTTGCGTTCGATGAACATGCCAAGTCTCAGCTGTTTCTTCTGTCTCATCTCAGCGTTCGACGAATTGAGTTCTGCGTTCGACGAACACACCAATTCTCAGCTGTTTCTTCTGTCTCGTCTCATCGTTCGACGAACTGTGTTCTGCGTTCGACGAACACGCCAGATCTCTTCTACCTGCAGCTCCTTTCCCGTCTCAGCGGATCCGCTGAGACAGTGAGCTCGTCTCAGCGGATTTGACCCTTCGTCTCAGCGGTTCTGTTGAGACAATTCTTCATCTCTCAGGAGTTGATTTCTCCTGAACTAAGGGCATGATTGGCCCTTTCTCTTGAGTTACCTAAGCATGTATATCTTACACAAATATGACTTTATCAAATATAACTTTGCACTTAGCATTGTGAGTGATGACTCTTCAAATCAAATGAATATTGAGGGCAATATTCCCAACAATCTCCCCCTATTTGAAGAAGGCAGAACATTCCCAATGCTAAGGTACATACCCAAGTAAAAACATATCATGAAAATGATATATATAACATTCATGATAACATTGCTTCTAGAAAATAGTATTGTTTAAGCATTAACATTGTTTAAGCATGCTTTCATACCTCATGACAGATTATGTTAAACTTTGATTAGCCCATAGGTTATCTCCCCCTTTCTAACTCAGATTATATAACATATTCATAATAACTAACTCTGATAGCTTTATCAGAGGGCTAACTCTGATTTGGTTATAGCATTGGCCATCCATGAATTCATAAATGAACTTATTCTAAATTCAACATTCCTAATTCAATTTTGAAAGAATTGAACTTGGCCTCATCTAGTGGCTTGGTGAAGATATCGGCTACTTGATTGTCTGTGGGGACATATTCAAGTTTGATATCTTCACACTCTACATGCTCTCTAATAAAATGGTACCTAATTTCTATGTGCTTGGTCCTGCTATGGGAGACAGGATTTTTGGCAATAGAAATTGCACTGGATGAGTCACACAGCAGGGGAGATTGACTAACCTTTATGTTGTAATCCTCCAATTGATGTTGGATCCACAGAAGTTGAGCACAACATCTACCTGCAGCAATGTACTCCGACTCAGCTGTGGATATGGCCACACTGGTTTGCTTTTTGCTGCTCCGAGAGATCAACCTCCTCCCTAGGAATTGACAAGTGTCACTTGTGTTTTTCTTGTCTTCTTTGCACCCTGCAAAATCTGCATCCGAATAGCCTATTAGTTCAAAGTCATTGTTCCTAGGGTACCAACGGCCAAGATTTAGGCTGCCCTTGAGGTATCTCAAAATCCTCTTGACAGAGGTGTAGTGAGATTCCTTAGGACAAGCCTGATACCTAGCACAAACACATGTAGAACACATAATGTCTGGCCTACTAGCAGTCAAGTACAATAGGGATCCAATGATACACCTGTACATGGATTCATCAAAGGCCTTCCCCTTTTCATCCTTGTCTAATGATACATTAGATCCCATGGGTGTTCTCATGGTGGAGGCTGATTCCATCCCAAATTTCTTGATGAGCTCCTTGGTGTACTTAGTCTGGGAAATGAAAATTCCATCATCAGACTGTTTCACTTGGAGCCCAAGGAAATATTTAAGCTCACCCATACTGCTCATCTCAAACTCCCCCTGCATTAGATTGGCAAATCTCTTGCAGAGGTTGTCATCAGTAGACCCAAAAACTATGTCATCAACATAGATTTGGACTAAGAGACACTTGTCCCTTGTTTCCCTAAGAAACAATGTGCTATCTATCTTTCCCCTCAAGAACTTGTTCTTGATGAGAAAGCTAGACAATGCCTCATACCAAGCCCTGGAGGCTTGCTTAAGACCATATAGAGCTTTCCTAAGTAGAAAAACATGAGATAAGAGAGTAGGATAGACAAAACCTGATGGCTGCTCTACATAAACTTCCTCTTTCAGATTTCAATTCAGGAATGCTGATTTAACCTCTCTCTGATACCACTTGAAAGATTATATAGGTATATGATCTAATTCACCTAGAGGGGGGGGGGGGGTGAATATGTCTTTTGATTTTTACTTGTTTGATATAAACAGTTAAACTATTCTATGCAAGAAATCAATCACACACAGAAAACACACAAGTGTTTATAGTGGTTCCCCAAGACAGTGTGTTTATGGGTAGTCCACTTTCCCCCTTCACCCTTCTAACAGTGTGTTAGACAGGGCTAACTCCTCCAAACTCAGCGCCAAGAGCCTACAACACAGATCTCTCAGGATCTCTCAAGTTTTCCCAACCCTACCTCAGGCAAAGCATCCCTACCTCAGATCAGCCACTAATCCTACAACTCAGACCACAACAGGTCCTACAATCTCAGGCCAACAAGCCCTACCTCAGAGTAATTCACCTCCTACAACTCAGACCTCTTCCAGGTCATACCTCAGAGGAATCCTCCTCCTACAGCTCAGGCAATAATGCCCTACAACTCAGGCTAAACATCCCTACCTCAGATCTTCACAAATCCTACCTCAAGCTGTCCTCGCAGCTCTACAACTCAGGCAGTGAAGCCCTACAAACTCAGAACCCAAAGGTTCCTACAATAAAAGATTTGTTGAAGCTTACTACAGCAGACAACAGAAGAAGTCCCCTGTAGTTCCTGCACACCTGGTGCTTTCTTGTAGCTGGAGATGTTGATGGCAGCTACTAACTGATCTTCCTCTTCAGATGAAGGATGGAAGAGCACCTTGCTCCTTCTTGTGGAGGAGCTTTCTTTCTCTCTTAGTTTTCTTCTTCTTGTTCAGTGAGCAGGAGGAGAAAGACGAGAGCTCTGGCCGTCAATGGAATAGTAAAATGTTGGTTCTCTGGCGACTGCTTCAAAAGTGCCCTAACTCTTTCTTTTATACACCCTTGATCTTCAACGACTCTCAGTCGTCCTTCTGACAAGTATAAGAGAGACTGGTGGACCCCACAATGTCTTTCTGCAGTTTGCGCTACAGACAGAACTCGCAATCTGCGTTCGACGAACTCGCCAAACTCTGTGTTCGACGAACTTGCCAAACTCTGCGTTCGACGAACTCGCCACACTCTGCATTCGACGAACTCGCCAGACTATGCGTTCGACGAACTTGCCAAACTCTGTGTTCACCGAACTTGCCACACTCTGTGTTCGACGAACTTCATCCTTCGTTCGATGAATACGCCAAGTCTCAGCGCTGGCTTCTGTTCTGTCTCTGCGTTCGACGAATTGTGTTCTGTGTTCGACGAACATGCCAAGTCTCAGCTGTTTCTTCTGTCTCGTCTCAACGCTCGACGAACTGAGTTCTGCGTTCGACGAACACGCCAATTCTCAGCTGTTTCTTCTGTCTCGTCTCAGCGTTCGACAAACTGTGTTCTGCGTTCGACGAACTGTGTTCTGCGTTCGACGAACACGCCAAATCTCTTCTACCTGCAGCTCCTTTCCCGTCTCAGCGGATCCGCTGAGACAGTTAGCTCGTCTCAGCGGATTTGACCCTTCATCTCAGCGGTTCTGCTGAGACAGTTCTTCATCTCTCAGGAGTTGATTTCTCCTGAACTAAGGGCATGATTGACCCTTTCTCTTGAGTTACCTAAGCCTGTATATCTTACACAAATATGACTTTATCAAATACAACTTTGTACTTAGCATTGTGAGTGATGACTCTTCAAATCAAAGGAATATTGAGGACAATATTCCCAACAAGCGTCATTGAAGTTAGTATTATAGCCTAACTATGTTTATGCCTTGTTGTATTGGCCAGGGCATGTGCTAGTCCTTATTTCCCTACTTCCTGCCTTTGGTGATAGTTGTATTACTTGGTGACTTTATTGTTATGATATTGGTTTTCAACGTCTTTTGTTTTCGCTATGTTCATGTATACTCTAATGTGGTGTTGTGGTGATGATTTAGCCGGCAGAGTAAGCATCACATGATAGTGGTTGCCTTGAGAGATGACAATACCGCATGACGGTTACATTGGGCATAAGTTCTCTCTGACTTTGAGAGAGGGATCTTACATCCCGAGCCCACCTTACTGGGCCCTTAAAAGCAACAACTAGTTGTCATTTAGTATCAAGCTGCTGGCACAGCAGCAAAATTGTTGGTCGGCCACGTCCAACATTTGATGTTGGGCATGGCCGCCCAACATTTAATGTTGGGAACGCCCTACATTTATTTTTAAATGTCAGGTTCACCCAACATTTAAAGATGTGGGCCTAGTTCCCGGGCGGGCCCTGGTCAAATAAAAGGGTCTTCTGATCCCCCTTAGGTTTGGCATGGGCCTAACCCGGGCCTAATCAGGCCTGGGCCTAACCAAGCTCAGACCCGAGCAGACACGGCCTTGAAAATCGGGCCCGGGCCAAATTTGCATCCCTACTAATGGTAATTAAATAAGAGCAATATTATATGCAAGTCGCAGATATATGCAAGTCAAAAAATTGTTAATGCAAGCCAAATTTTATATCTACATGCCATAAAGAAAAACCAAATTTAATATCTACATGCCATAAAGAAAAACCAAAATTCATATTGGTTTAAGAAAAAAATGGAATCAGGCTATATTGCATCTACAAGCACACAAAAAGCCACCGTCTTAGAATACGCGAGAATCAACATGCAGGTCAGAGAATAGATAAGTACCGCTGAATCCGGAACCAGAAAATAAGCTGAATCACGAAAAACCCCACCTGCTCTGCCTCTGCCGCCAAGCTCCCGCTGCCGGGGGAGGTGAACTTCACTGAGGTCGGTTGTGCGGTTGCGGCTGAGCAGCCAGCGGCCATAGGCGTGGAGGAGGGTGACGAAGATGACCACCGCAGATAAGCAAATGACGGTGAAGAGCAAAACTTTTCTGTTGTAGAGGTCGACATCCTGCAGGTTGAAAAAGAAAAAAAAAACGATTCTTATTTTTACAAATCATGACATGCATACACCCGAAACATGCCTGCATTTAACAACGCTCTACAAATAATAAGAAAATTTTATTAATAATAATAATAGCAAATTTATTAGGTGATTGTTATCAGCACTACAGTTTTGGCTATCCGCACTTTTTTGTATGAATTATTACGCGCCTTTTTGAAATGCGTCTTGTACATGCTTTTTTAGGAAAAATGTTCAACACGAAAGTTGTAGATCTCGTCGAGATCTACAACTTTAGTGTTGAACACTTTTCCTAAAAATGCATGTACAATCAAAAATTCGCTATAGTTACGCATATATTTTAATCAGGGCGGCAATACATCATGTACATGCATTTTTAGGAAAAATATTCAACACAAAAATTATATATCTCGTCGAGATCTACAACTTTCGTGCTGAACACTTTTCCTAAAAATGCAAGAACAAGACGTATTGTCTCCCTGATCGTAACTACAACGAATTTTTGAAAATACGCCTTGTACATGCATTTTTAGGAAAAATGTTCAACACGAAAGTTGTAGATCTTGACGAGATCTACAATTTTTCTAAAAATGTATGTAAAAGACATTTTCTAAAAACGCGTAATAACTCATAAAAATTGGTGCGCGAATAGCCAAAACTGGTGTGCTTATAACAATTGCCAAATAATAAGAAAATTTTATTAATAATAATAACAAAATTATTAATAGCCTCACAGGACAAGGGCATAGAAGTCATATCCTAATTTTTCATTCGCTGCATTGATAAACAACTTCGACTTTGTTAGGGTTTTCACCCGCCGGCATTGGGATATCTACCTTCTTCCTCATCTCCTCCCACTCCTACTTGCGCTGCAGCAATGGCTCCCACGAAGAAGACGGTAGCGCGATCTCTTCATCTGGATTCACTATGTTGCTCTGATCATCATATTTTTTTGATATTTTCTTCTGTTGTTCTCACAGAAGAAGAGCACCGAGAGCATCAACAACAGGCTGGCTCTCGTGATGAAGAGCGGGAAATACACTCTCGGATATAAGACCGTACTCCGATCACTTAGGAGCAATAAAGGTTGATTCTTGCGTCGTTTACCAATTTTTTATCATTCATCTTCTACTCGATCTTAGTCTGTTCAATTTTGACATTTTTGAACTGCCTTTTGAGCTTGATTTGTTTCTTCTTTCCATAAACCATAAATGAAGCCTGTCTTTCATTGTCAACTAGTAGAACATAGTTTCTGCAGCTTATACGACGTAATCCCGTGTTTCTTTTAAATGTAAGGATCCGTTGAGTATAAATTTAGAAGGTTGGAGCTAGAATTTCTCTTAACTGTTGACATGTTCCTTAGAAATGGATATGTAACTACGTAAATTGTAGCAGTCTACCTAACTTAGGCTTCGTTTGGTGCGGTGGTGGTGGTTGTGAACGTGGTGGTCATGAAACGTCGTTCGCGAACGCCCGACCTCACCTAAAAAAATTCACACATTTTATGCTCAAAACTAGTTTATTTTCTTGGTAGCGGTCATAACCTTTGTCTTGCCAAACATACAATCTATGATAATAGCGTTTTGACCCAACTCACCGGAGCAAATAAGCCGCGCGGCCAAACGAAGCCTTAATCTCGATTAGATCAAATGTTGAAACTTATGTGTATGCATCGAGGTAGATATGCTGCTTAGAGATAGTTTATCGTGTAAGGTTTCTTATGGTTGAGTACATTTTCTTACCCGTTTCTCAGTTGTTAAGCCTAACAGGTCATGAAATGTAAAAAAAAGTCACCTGGACAAGAAAAATGTTTGCAACCTGCCACCTATAAGGAAACATCTCAATGACAATAATGAAGAAATGATTCGCTGGTAGCAATGCGATTAATGTCTAATATATGTTAAAATAGATTTAATGTGTGACATTAAATTGCACAAGAAATTTAGGGATTAACACATGCTAAATTAATAAGGATCTTTTACTTTAGAGCACATCACATCCCAATAGATGAATAACTGCAATAACTAATCAACTATCATAACAAACTTACATGCATTGAAAGAAAAAAAACTAAGCTAAATATGAATACATCGAATTTCCCTCGGATAATTCTAGGTGGATTCAATCTAAACTATGCTAAGGAAAATTCAAAGACTTGAAAAGATTCCACTGGATAAGGGAAAAAGGCGGAAAGTTCGTGGAAGGCTATAGACTCCTCTCACAAACACCGCAAAAGCTGGTGCTGCCCGAAATTGTGGAGAGTCAAAGAAGAAAAGTGGTCCGAGATGATTTCAAAGTTAATGAAGGTGACGGAGGAGAAAAAATCCCTCAAGGTTTTTGTACTGTAGGAACCAGCCAGTTCCATTAAATTTTTTGCTTTTTTTATCTTGTTCTTTTCTTTGTCTTCTTCCCTGTTTCCATACTTTTCAAGAGGTGAAAGATGCTTTGAAGAGTTGGGCTTGTGGAGATGAAATGAAAAGGAATAAGACATGTCGTGGGCTGCAGGTTATGAACAAATTTTGCAATCATAAATGGAGAGAGGAATTAATGAAGATATGGATAAAGCCAGCCTGAAAAGTTGACCGAATTAACAATAAATAATGAAATGTACCTTGAATAGGAATAGCAGTTCAACACTTAACTAGGTAGCCCTTTTAACTTCAAAAGTTATTTTTTTTTAAATTTTCCAATCAAGCTAAACCAATTTTTAAGGAATAAAAAAAGGATGGACTCAAAATTATGGCTAGACTCAAAAGGTGAACTAGGATGGAAAAATAGGTAGGACCAAACCAAGTCTAACAACATTGTCTCTTTCTATGCAAGAAGATTTTATGACCTCACAGTCACATCACAAAGAATTACATTAATTATACTCTTCAACAAAATAAAATACATGAAATAACTTGTGCAAAATAAATGCACAGAAAGTAAAATCTCTAACATAAATAGTAAAGGAAATGTGAATGAATAAATAAAACAATCATCCTCTGTGGTGGCCTCTCTACATCAAGAAGCCACCAAGTCACGAAAAAAGGAAACCAATCAAGTCTAAGGATTTAATAACCGATGATACCACTAACGCCCACAAAATAGCTTGCCCTGCTAATGGCGAGTCACCAAAAATGATAGAACCATCCAATTCCAAAGAGTTGAAGTTAATAACAATAGAAAGGGAGTGTTTTTTGAAGTACTCAACATCTTAAGCTCAACAACAAGATGCTAGAATAGGTCATTTCTATCGATCTGGTCTAGTTCAAGTAGATTCATCCCGTAGATGCACTCAACACCACTTTATTCGGCCAAGAATCTAGTAGGGCGTATTCCAGGGATTCTATTTACAAGATTTGTCCACCCTTACTATTCTACATTTATAAGTAGCCTAAAAGATGAGGGATTATCTTTAATTCGGTACAAGTGCTGTGATTAGTGATGATCCTCTAACTACAATCGACTGTTGAAATAGAGGAGGATTCCCAATGTTGAGGGGAATGATTGCTAGCTAATATTTGAGAGCCATGAGACAAGTGTAAAGTTAGAAACCTTAGACATACATCAGTCTCATAGAGTTGTATTCTTCCTTGTATTTATCCACCAAAAAGAAGGAAACCAGACCTTATCCTTTTACTTTTTCTTAGTTCTGCCTTTCTCAATGTTTAAATGTGGATTCTCTAATAGATAGGAGAAAGGAAAGATTAAGCTAAGATTACCCAAAACATGCTATGTATCCCACTCGCCTCATTCCGGCGACTTCTTTAGTTAGAGCGCATGGGAAATTTCAATTTAGCTAGTATCCAATCACAAAGGTTCTTAAATCATTGGTTCATAGTTTTGATGAATATGAACTATAAAAGCGGGAGTTTTTCTTCTACCTTCTAGACATTTCAAAAAGGATGTGAAAAATTTAGTGATATGGAGCTAAGGAGGAAAAATTACACCAATCATGCACATGTTTACCTCCTTTAAAAACTGAAGACCATAATAGAGATGATAAAAAAAGGTTGTTCATTCTTAAAAATAAGGACGTGCAAAAAACTTAAAACCAAAAACTGATAAATCGCCATGAAGCGATCTAATGAAACCCACTTTTACACCGAAATGGTCAGTTTGTGGCGGGGTTAATTTCCATACCCTTGAAATCATTGGGTTATTGGGCGTGTTCAGATTTTTTTTCTTTGGATATCGACCAAATGGAACCTATCGAGTATCATATTTGATGCCTCATAATAGGTTCATCCTCAAAGTTTCATAAGTTCAGTCATTCATTTATTCAGCAATCAATCCTCTTATTGGATAAAAACTGAATTGTATTCCCTCAAACATTTTTTACACAACATTTATAACTAGATGCCAACTTAGAGAATGTATGCTTATACAACACCTAATTTGCAAGACGTGGTTTCTTGGACTTAATACGTTTTTTTGTTAAATGATATGATAAATGACGAGATACTTTAGAAAAGAAGGGTTTTTGGTTGAGCAGGACAAAAATGGAGTATATGGCGCTTAAATTTAGTAGTACAAGAAGGACGGATGACTCCTTCATTAAGTTGGGTGACCAAGATATTTCCCGCAATGAGTGCTTTAAATATCTGAGATCGATAGTTCAAAAAATGGAGGAGTAGATAAATGTGATACATAGAATCCAAGCAAGTTGGTTGAAGTGGAGAGGCGCGTCTCGGATTTTATGTGATCGTAAAATACCATTAAAACTTAAAAGCAAATTTTATTGTACTACAATTAGACCAGCGATGCTTTATGGTTCCAAGTGTTGGGCAGTGAATTGTGTACATGAGCCAAAAATGGGAGTTGCGGAGATGAGAATGCTTAGGTGGATGTGTGGACACACGAGACTGGAAAAAATTAGGAATGAATGTATCAGGGATAAGACAGGAGTGACACCAATTGTAGAAAATGCGGGAAGCTCGATTAAGATGGTTCAGACACGTACAAAGGAGACCATTAGAGGCACCTGTTAGACGTTGTGAGAGTTTGGCTACTATGCATGTTAAACGGAGGAGGGGTAGACCAAGAAAGACTCGGAGTGAAACTATAAGGAAGACATGATGTACTTAGGCATTAGTGAGATTATGACTAAAGATAGGGCGCAATGGAGACAAATGATCCATATAGCCGACCCCACTATGGTGGGATAAAGGCTTGAGTGTTGTTTGTTTGTTCTATGATAAATGGGTGTTATATGAACATATTTTACATCGAGAAGTGAATCTATTAACACATGCAAAATAATGAAATATCTATCCATACATAATTGATTCCTCTAAAATTTTGATGGCGACTTGCAAAAAAACAGCCTTCAAAGCTTTTTTTACTGAAGTATTGCAATGTGGATTCTATCTTCCATTACATTGATACATAGCTTCCTCAGCCTGTCCTATCTTCAGTATCTTACGAACTCCATTCTTGAGGTTAGCTTTTGAATTTCAATTACTTTTTTAAAGGAAAGGCACCACTATTGAACTTATTGCTTCTCTTTTTTCTTGGTAGTTTACTTAGTGAGACGACATTCATCAAACACAATAAATAAATACATAGATGAATACTTGCGAACAATTACATATGACATGTCATGTAGAATGCTAGTACCTGCATTAATTCTAACATTATGTTCTTATCATCAATCTGCGTGGTTTTCTATACCAATCAGGTAAGCTTTACAATGTTTGGAGCTTATAAGATTACCCATAAATGCTTATAAGATAAAATTTCATATTGCAGAAGGCATGATAAACTGATCAAATTGACCAAAAAATGAACCGATGCGATATCAACCCGCCCGGTTTTTGTTTGGTTTAATTCTGATCAGACCAAAAACAACCCCAAGTGGTTTGGTTCCAAATCGACCTAAATCGAACCACCTGCAATCCTACTTAAGTGAGGACAAACTACTTTGAGGAACAGTGCCCTTGAGTGCGACAACTGCAATAGGTGCAAAGACGACAATAACAGCTGTTTTATTTCTATATCAAAAGTCGGCCCAAATAAAATGTTGAGGTTTCTGTATCGTATGACCCCTATTGTTGAGGTTACCTTTTGAATTTCAATTACTTTTAAAAGGAAAGGCACCACTATTGAACTCATTGTTTTTTTTTTCTCGGTAGTTTTCTGAGTGAGATGACGATCATCTAACACACTAAATACATACATAGATGAATACTTACGAACAATTACATATGACATGCCATATATAAATTTTGTACCTGCATTAAAACATATGTTCAATTATGTTTTTATCTTTGACGTTGCATGATTTGCTATACCATTCAGGTAACTTTACAATGTTTGGAGCTTATAAGATTACCCATAAATGCTTATAAGATAAAATTTTATATTGCAGAAGGCATGATGAACTGATCAAATCGGCCAAAAATTGAACCGGTGTGAAATGAACCGCTCGGTTTTTGCTTGGTTTAATTCTGATCAGATCATCAGACCAAAAACAACCCAAGTGGTTTGGTTCCAAATTGAACTAAATCGAACCACTTGCAATCCTCCTTAAGTGAGGACGAGCTACTTTGAGGAACAATGCCCTTGAGTGCGACAGCTACAACAGATACAAAGACGACAATACTAACTCTTTGGTTTCAATATCAAAACTGGCCCAAACAAATCATCGAAGATTAAAGAGAGCAGTAGTATACCAATTCCTCAATCGACACCATCCAAAACTTCCTCTTTATCACCAAAGAAGTGAAGAAAGCGCCACCACCACCTGACATCCGGGAGAACAAGAGCATAATTTAGAGGTAGCCCGAGTAGTCGAGAAGTCAAATCTCCTATACTGCCATTCAAGTTTGCAGTAGTGAATATTTTCTCAAAAGAAGAAGCTTGTCTTCTAGGTTTAAAATTAAGGTGATTCTACTCAAGAAGGGAAGAAGTCATTAGACCTCGTTGTCAATTGAAAAAAAGACGACCACAACCAAGCTTTGGAGAAAATAATGTTCGAGCAACATTGTGCATTTAAGGTTCAAAAACCACCTTAGAAAATGTTACGTGCCTCTTTTGGTATCAACGCGGATGGCAGCGGGAGGGGGATGGAGTGGCAGATACAAGGGTGTTAACCCTAGAAATGGTGGGGGAGATGAGAGAAGATGAAACCCGGAGAGGGTGGAGGAAGGAGAGAGAAAACCCTAGGGGGGAAGAGGGCTTAGAGAGAGAGAGGGAGAAGCTTGAGAGAGAAAGAGAAACTTGGTTTTAATCTTTCATACCCTTACATGACTCCAAAGGCCCTATATATATAGGCTCCAATGGCATAACCGTAAATACTCAACATACATTAAATATTAAAATACTTAAACGCTACGATTCGATTTGACTCCTACAACTTGACTCGATTTGACTCCTACAACTTGACTCGATACAATGACTCGATACAATACCACACAATATAATAAGACTGTAATACTAGATAACCAAGGGCGTGAGGTCCATAACACTTCATCCGTCCTTGAAATCGAGCTTGTCCTAAAGCTCGAACTCCACGTGGAGGGTCGGGGCCTCTGGCATCTTGATCTCGCGCCAGAATAGGGCCTGATATCGCGTCGCGGCGGCCGTGGGGGTAGTAAGCAGCAGCAACGCCCACGAAAAGACGGGCGGCAGAAGGACTAGGTCTGGCGGTGCCAACGGCACGATGGCGGGCCACATCAGTAAGACGGCTGGGGGCATAAGGGTCGGTGGCTTGAGGGTCGGTTCCGGTTGCAGGAATGGATCTGGCGGAGCGGCGGTGAGGAGCCATGATCGTGTGGCCGGAGGAAGCTCTGGCGGTCGCAGTGGAGGCAAGGTGGCCGGAGGCGGTGAGATGGTCGGCCGAACAGGGGGCCGGAGGAGACTCGACGAGTACGTCGGTAGCGTAGGCGGCTGGGTGAGAGAGAGCGGAGTGGCTGACCGAGCAGGGGTCGACCGAGGTCGAGGCGGCGGCGATGTTGGAGATGGCGACATGATGACCATTGGGGAGGGCGTAGGTGCGTCTACCGGTTGTGGTGACGGTGGCTGCACTATGAGTGTTGACAGCAGGTTGGCCGGGGCCGACAGCTGCATAATGGCGATCGCGGAAGTAGTCGGTAGCGGCGTATCGTCGGAGAGCGGCTGCGGTACCACCACTGAAGGGGAAGGCGACGACTCCGACGACAGTGGTAGTGGAGACAGAAAAATGATCATCGAGGTGCGGGACATGCGGAGGGCCGCAAGCTGGAGGTCAAACTGATCATCCATGTGGCCGAGTCGAGCTTCCCGCCGAGCAATGCGGTGATTCAGCTTGTCGAGTCCGGCAAGCAACGCATCGCGGTCTGTGGCGCTAAGTGACATGATATAAATTAATTAATTAATTAAAAGTAAATTAATTAACCACTTATAAATAAGTAATTAATTAATTAACCTAAAAATTAATTAAGTAGTTTAATTGTGAGCGGAAACATGATGTACAAAAGGCGAGGGTGCGGGTTGTCTGGAGACGCTGAGGATCAGAAAAAAATGGAAAATATATTAAAAAGAGGATGGGAAGCAGCTAGAGGTGCTGGGCTCGAGGGAAAAGTGGGGGTGGCTACTTGACAGGCGTGGCTGCTTGACAAGCGTGGGTGACCGTGCAGCCTGGGGCTCGAGGTTGAATCGACGCAGAAGAGGCGTGCGACCAGGTCGCCTGGCAGGGAAGCAGAGAGCGCAGTTGGAAGCGGCCCTCGTCGATCAGAGCGGAAGAAAAAGCGATGGTGTCGAGCTCCGTCGGGCACGGCGACGACGAGAGGGACGTGGTTGGACGTCGGCGTGCCTGAAGAAAGAAGAAGACGGCTTGCGGATGGAGGGCGTCGGCGTGACTGTCGATCAGCAGTTGCTGGAGTCGACGTGGGGTTGCTGGCGTCTACAGGAGGCTTCTTCCTGTAGCACGTCGGAATGGTGTTGTTGCAGGGAGAATTCGAAGACGACAGTGGAGGCTTGCGTTGGCTCGTCGGCGCTGGGGAAGAAGGTGAACGGGCGATGAAAGGGAGGAAAGATCCTCTGATACCAAGTTGTTACGTGCCTCTTTTGGTATCAAAGCGGATGGCAGCGGGAGGGGGATGGAGTGGCAGATACAATGGTGTTAACCCTAGAAATGGTGGGGGAGATGAGAGAAGATGAAACCCGGAGAGGGTGGAGGAAGGAGAGAGAAAACCCTAGGGGGGGAAGAGGGCTTAGAGAGAGAGAGAGGGAGAAGCTTGAGAGAGAAAGAGAAACTTGGTTTTAATCTTTCATACCCTTACATGACCCCAAATGCCCTATATATATATAGGCTCCGATGGCATAACCGTAAATACCCAACATACATTAAATATTAAAATACTTAAACGCTACGACTCGATTTGACTCCTACAACTTGACTCGATTTGACTCCTACAACTTGACTCGATACAATGACTCGATACAATACCACACAATATAATAAGACTGTAATACTAGATAACCAAGGGCGTGAGGTCCATAACAGAAAAATTACGGGGCAGCATCCTAGAAGTAATCAACACCCTAACGAATGCAATAAGTTTATACCAAACTCACTACAAACTGTTTGGTCAGGAAAAAGAGGTTGGGACACATCTAAAAAGATGCCACCCAAACAAGAAAAAATTGACGACTTGTTTACTATGACGGAACATCTTGGTGACGACCATGGAAACTTTGTCCAAGTTATCAACAATAAGAAACCATAATGGTTGATGCAACTTCCATCGCATCGTCATGCTCTATATTTTTTATTTTTGCCACATTTTTATTTTATCAAATTGGATCGCGCATATGCTTGTGCTAGTTTATTTCTCGTACTTTTTTATTCACGCATGTCATATTTTATGTTCGTGTACCCACTAATGTATTTTGACTGGTCAATAAGACCCTGAAAGAAATGATCCAGCAAATTTGGTGTAGCGATAATTAAAACAAGTCTTTAAAAAATAATTAAACTAAAAATGTTTTAGTTTATAAAAAAAGGATGAAGTATTTTTATTTCTTTCATTTTCCATTTACGAAATTAAGTTTGGGTGGAGAGTACCAATGGAAGAGTGCTCTTTGAATTCTTCCTCTTTTATTCAATAAAGGACTCCTTTATTTTTATTCAAGTAAAAACTCTAAATCCTTCCTTTAAATAACCGTCCCACCTTGTCAAAAGTAGCAGGGGAAAAACACGAAACAAAGAAATTGTATTTCTTAGTTTCATCTGCCCAGTGAGCGATCCCTCTTCTAACGCCCCGTGCCCTCGTTCCACCTCATCTGGCTTCTCCGCCACCGTTGTCGGTAGGTTTCCCTATCCACCGGCAACACCTCCTCCATTGACATCTCACATCGACGACCTACGCTCCATGTTCGTCCACCACACGACACCACACCACACCACACCACAACACAACACACCACAACACACTACAAGAAGTGCACTTCCGGTTAGACCGGAATTAGCTACTTGAGGCACATGATTTTCGCGCAGGAAGTCGCTATGGACCAGGATAGAGTGTGGGCCGTCTTTCAGTGGCCCAACCTCGCTCCCTTCGTGATGTTTGAGGCTTTCTCGGCCTCATTGGGTACTACCGACGATTCATTTGAGATTATTGCAAAATTGTAAAATCTCACTCCAGCATGTTGAAGAAATTCGATACCAGCACATTTTAGTGGACGCCAGAGGCGGCCACAACCTTCCAATCCTTCCATCGAGCCCTTAACACCGCCCCAGCCTTGACTCTCCCGAATTTCTCCTAGTCGTTCGTTGTGGAGTGTGACACATCATACAATGGCGTCACGCTCTGTTGATGCAAGCCAGACAGCTCATTGCCTACTTCAGACGTATGTTTGCAACCACTATTTGCCCCCACTCCTCTTATGAGTCTGAGATTATGGTGTTGGTACTTGCTGTGCAGCATTGGCGTCCCTACCTGCTTGGCCGACGCGGTTCAGACGGATCATCTTAGCCTCTGGTACCTCCTGAATCAGAAAATTGCCAGTCTGGCGCAACAGGTCTGGGTTGCGAAACTATTGGACTATGATTTTACTATCGAATTCTGCATTGTCTCCTCCAACCGCGCAACCATCACTCTTTCTCGGCAGCCGCAAATTGCTAGCATAACATCTATTTTGCGACCAGTATTCGAGGATGCCTCTCTTCTCCAGCGCGAGGATGTCGTCGACCCACTCCTTCGACCAATTGTTACTGCCTTACGATGTACGCCATTGTTCGACCGTCATATAGTCTCGCAGGGATCGCCTCCACCACCGCAGCCTTTTGTTGCTCTCAGCTTTATCTTAGCTCATCCACATCTACTCGCGGAGCTTCACTCGACCCCAGAGGGGGGCCACGGGCCACACAGATGCCTTTCGGACATACCGCCGCCTCACAACGTCTCTGTATTGGCCCATCATGTTCCAACAGGTCCAAGCATTTGTGGTAGCCTGCTTGTCGGGTTAGCGTGCCAAGTACGAGGCCACTTTTCTTGGGGGCCTTCTTCAATCAATTCCTATCCTGGTCCGGATTTGGGAGGATATCTCCATGAATTTTATTTCGAATGTCCCTCACTCCAAGATGAGGGGTTGCATATTAGTGGTCGTGGATCGTCTATCGAAATACACCCTTTTCGACTCTTCCCCTCAGACACCCGTTTACTGCACTAGTGGTTTCCACAACTTTCATTGATGGGGTGGTTCGTTTGCATGGGTTCTCTCGTTCCATTGTGAGTGATCGCGACCTTTTATTCCTGAGCTCCTTTTGTCAGTCGTTGTTCAAGATGCAGGACACCCAACTTCGTATGAGACATATCTATGATGTTTTGTGTGCGACCACCTGAGGCCATGGGCTGATTGACTTCCCTGGTTCGAGTACTCTTACAACATTGGCAACACCTCTTTCCACACCAGCTCCGGCAAAAGTCCGTTCGAGGTAGTCTATGATAGACACCTACCATTCCTCACACGCACTTTCCCCGATGAATGCGTGTGGCTTCCCTGTTTGATATGATCCGTGATCGTGACTCCATACTTCTCCACCTGTGCCATCACTTTAAGTGTGCATAGGACTGGATGGTTGCCCTTGCCAACTGCCACCGCCGAGATGTACAATTCACTGAAGGGGATACCACATTCGTTAAACTTCAGTTGTACCACCATATTTCGGTGACCCCGCGTCGCCCACGAACCCATTTCAAGCTAGCGGCCAAGTTCTACGACCCGTTTGAGATTGTTGCACGTGTTGGCACCACAACGTACCGCATCCACCTTCCCCCAAACTATCGCATCCACCTGGTGTTTCACATCTCTTAGTTAAAACGAGTTATTGGAGATCATCAGGTCTGTGCGATTCTACCCCCGCTGGCTCTCGGGCTCATTTCGTCATTTAACCTCCCTTAGATTGTCACGGATACACATACTATCAGTCGAGAGGATTCCTCGGTCGACCAAGTCCTGATGCATTGGCTTTATCAGCCTCCATCAGGGGCCAGATGGGTTGACCGGTCTGTTTTTTGCTCTTAGTTTCCGGACTTCTGCCTTGAGGACAAGACATATTTTCCAGAGGGCGGCATTACACGGAGGAGGGAGAGGGACGCCCATCAGTGTGGCGGGTATACCGGCGCCGCGAAAGACCCGTATTTGACATGTCGGCGGAAGAATGTCATTAAGACGCGCAAATATCTTGGGAAACCGTTGGGTCGAGGGTATTATATAAACCCTCTATGCTATGCGTTTTTTTTGGGTGGTACTAAGAAATTTCGGAATCTTAGGGGTTATTTTCTCTTTCCCTCTCTAATCTTGGCTGCCCGGTTCTTTCTCCTCTAAATACCTAATAGATTAGTTTGGATTTGATGCAAGTATCACCATTTAATGACGTCATCACGGCTGGCCTCATCTTTCAATAGAGGACTACTACCTTCGATCACAGTTGACCTCCATATTTAAATAGAGGACTACCACTTTTAAGGTGGGATGCCCGCAAACCGATTCTTAAGTCGGAAATCGAGATATTAGAATAGAATCCAGAGATTGGCTATTTTATGGTAGGATCTATTTCTCTTTCTATCTATAATAAATAATACATTACATAGTGACTGGAGTTGTTGAGAGGGTTAATTGTTTGGTAAAAAATTGCGAGTGCAATGCTAATGCTTATTTATCAGTGACTTCAGATTCATGCTGTACCTATATATTCAACGTGTAAGGCAAGATTTGCAAATTGCACAATTAAAATTTTGATATATAGAAACAATTCAATTGAAAATTTTAAAATATTTAGCATTGCCAAAATTTAAGTTTAAATTCAGTGCTGATTAAAAAAATTCAATAAATATAAATAGAAAAAGTGTAGCCATTGATTAATATACATACACACACACCTACATACACACATACACAAACACACATCAAAAAACAAAGGTGCAGCCATTAATCTACACATAAACAGTGCAGCCATTGATTAATCTACACACACATACACAAACACACATCAAAAAACAAAGGTGCAGCCATTGAATAATAGGGGACGAACTAGAGGAGGAAGTGAGATACCTCACAACAATGTTGAAGCACTGGATTAGGGAGCTTGACGTCGTAGAGAACGAAAACGCTGTTGATGGAGCTCTTTCACCGGCGTCGTGGCCGTCGGAATGGAAGGAGAGAGTTGCTGTCGGGCTAGGTTAGGGGAAGAAGGAGGCGTGAGATCGACGGAAAAGGAGACGAGGCAACAAGGAGGAGCGGTGGTGGCTTGCCGTCGCTGGGAAATTGCCGCTAGGTAAGGGGAGAAGAATCGGGAAGCGCCGTCGGGCTAGGTTAGGGGAAGAAGAAGACGAATCGTGCGCGCAGCGGGGCTTGCTTTTGCGGCCAGACGCGACATTTTCTTGTGTTTGGGGGGAATAAGGAAAGAGCGGAGGTAAGTAAACGCCTTTTTGTTAATAAGCCGCGCCAAACGCAGAAGAGGCTTGCTTTTCCAGTGCGTTTCAACCGCACAACACCCTATAAGCCGCGCCAAACGCCACCTTAAAATACCAACAATCGCACATTTCACAACAATCGCACATTTCATAACAATCAAAAGCTTCAAAAAATTGGATCTAACAACAAGATCTTCAACCGGAAAAATAAGAACCACACATAATTCTTTCATAAATGCAGTAGATATGAACCTTAGTTCGTGACTGGTTTCCATGAAATGAGGATCGGTGGAACCGGCGAGCGGTGGACCCGGCAAGCCTGAGGTCGTCGCAATAAACTCAGTTTTCAAGCTAGTGCGGTGCGAGTTAGTGCGGTGCCATAAGTGTTTTTTTGGAGAGTAATTTTAAAGTTAAATTAGGAGAAATTGCGGCGCGACTATTCAAAACTGTGACGCCTTTAACAACTCCCTAAAGAAATAGAAGCACGAAGCTGATTGAACAATATGTATTAAATGTAATTCGTTATATGCAATATATAAGCATACTCATGTTGAGTCGACTTGAACTTTATTCGTGTGAGTTGATTCAAATTTGAAATCGCTTGTCTTGAGTAAAAATTCACAATCAGGTAGATTTGTGTATATTCAAACTTGAAATCTTGTGTTTTATTACATTCGTATGCCTACAACTGTAGCATTTCATTGCGTTGCTTTACTCTGATGAACCTGAAGGTTAAGCACACAGTAGATATATTTCCTGCCGGTAATAAACCAAGCAAATAATGAGTTGTTATTTTATATGCATGATTTGGTTTTCTTTATTTTTCAATATATTTTTATCCATAGAATATGAAATCTACATTGCAGTGTATTTTTTTTTTGTAAAATTTCAACATATTGGTTAAATCTCATTTGCATGTTTTAATTTTTATAGGGAAGTTGGTTATCATAGCAAACAACTGTCCTCCCCTACGTAAGTCTGAGATCGAGTACTACGCAATGTTGGCTAAGGTTGGAGTGCACCATTTCAATGGGAGTGAGTAATTCATTTCTCTTACTGAAATATGTTTTGTTTATGGAGGAAGTTGAAAAAGAATGATATGAGTTTTTGTCAAAGACATGTCCCATTTTTTATGACAGGCGGCAGGGGTTTTAAGGAAAATGTTGGCAGGGGTTTTAAGGAAAATGTTTAGGTACAGGATGCGCACACAGGGTGTGGCCAATAAGGAGCGGTCACGTGTCAAGCCCTGCCCCCATGTGTAAAGTGTATCTCACGTGGCTGCTAATGATTGGCCCACTTGTGTCTGGGCCCCTTGCCCAAAAAACTAATGTTTTGAAGATCATTTTGACGGGGAAAAATGCTAAACAAAATATATTTAACAAGTATCCTACTCACAAAACACTTGTTTCCGGGTCCCTTACCCAAAAAACTCGTGTTTTGAAGATCATTTTGATGGGGAAAAATGCTAAACAAAATATATTTAACAAGTTTCCTACTCACAAAACACTCGATATGAATAAATGGTAGAGAATTTCTGTTACTTCAATCATCTAACATCAGATTTCTGAAACAAAAAACAGATAATGTTGACCTGGGAACTGCTTGCGGTAAATATTTCCGGGTGTGCTGCCTCAGCATTAGCGATCCAGGTTTGCAACACTTGCATATTTATTTGGACCTCTGTTTTAACTTTTGCATAATTGCAAAGATCTCTCCTCTATATTTCAAAATTACCAAAATCTCCCCTCTAAGTTTATATTGTTAATCTACATGTAAAAACAAAAACCCTTTGATTTTGAAAAATAGAGGGGAGATCTTTGTAATTATTCAAAGTTAGAGGTGATTTCTCGTAACTATATATATATAGGGTTAATTTCCGGGACCTCCCGGTAAGTTTGTAATTACACAGGTTGCACCCCTCTTAGTTTCGAAATTACATTTACCTCTCCTCTTAGTTTGTTCTGTTTACAAATGCACCCTTTCATCCAAATTATGGACGGAAAATGTTAAAACAAATGGAAATAGTTTTTTATATTCCTATTTTGCTCTTGATAGTAATCCATTAGTTTTTAACGCTTCATATTTAGGGGTAATTGGGTATTTTAAACACAAAATATTTGTTTTAAACGGATTGACCCTGTTTGTAAACATAACAAACTAAGAGGAGAGGTAAATGTAATTTTGAAACTAAGAGGGGTGCAACCTGTAATTATGCAAACTTACAGGGGAGGTCCCGGAAATTAACCCTATATATACATATAATATTTTGCGAGCTTGATTTTTACACTGCATTTTTTTACCTCTCCAGGCGACTCCGACATTATCAAGAGCATTCCGGGCGACCAGTGAGAATTTGAATGATTGCCTATGTTAATTTTAGCTGGGAAGAGAATCTTGTGTTAAACAGTGGCCAAAGTATTATCTATGCTTTAATTGTTGTATGCTTGTACTTTTTTAATTTTGAAAAGAAGTTATGCTATTGTTCTTTTGCTACTCTATTGATATACTTTCGCTCCTTGGGAGAAGTTGTGGTTAATATTTATTTTTGAACTCTTTGTTGTTGCCTCAGTTTCATCCCAGGAAAATTTCCATGTGGGTTGCTGAATGTTGATATTCATCTCATCCTTGCTGGTAACTCAATTATTCATTGCGAATAATTACCAAAACTTCCCCTGCAAGATAGCATATTTACAGATTGCACCCTTCTTATTATTGAAATTACCAAAACCTCCCTCGAATGTTATAAAACATAACATTTACCTCCCTTGAAGTTTATATTTTATAACATCCATGCACAAAATATCCCCTGTGAACTTCATGGGAGATAAATGTTATGTTTTGTAACATTGAGGTGAGATTTTTGTAATTTCAATAATAACAGGGGTGCAATCTGTAATTTTGCAAACTTAGAGGGTATAAGATATGCAATTTTTCACTTTTTAAGATATTTGAAGTCATTTAAATTTATTTTGGACGCGGTAATCAGTGCGCATGTGTATGTGAAGGCATTTTTTATACATGGATGCATTGCGGCATGACTGAATGAATTCATGGATAAATCTATTCATGCTTTGTGTGTCGTAAATATGATACATATGCCCTTCCAAATTTCCATCCTTACATATTGAAACATACATTACTACATTTAGCTCATTCATGCAACTCCTCTATATTGGCGCAATATACATGGTTTCGCTAGCACTACGTTAACAATTGCAATATAACTTCGCATCCTCCAACCAAACATACAACACTAAACTCTCAAGCATTTATCCCACTATACTCCTTTGTTGCCATTGTGCCCCATCTTTAGTCATAATCTCACTAATGCCTAAGTACATCATGTCTTTTCTTAGGCCTCATTTGTTCAAGCGTTTTCAGTCCAGTGAGTTTTCCCCAAACGCAACGCGAGCCTAATTCCCGTTTGTTTTTCCGCTTTCTTTCCGAGCCGCACGCGAAAGCTCCGTAACCTCTTCCGCGACGTCTCCAAACCGGCGTATACACCTCCAGTCGATCGCGTTTACTCGGCGCGTCTCTTCTTCTTCGGGCCATCGCACATCCGAGCAGAAACAACACAGATTCTCTCCTCTTGGCAGATCCAGCGCCGTTTCTCTTCCTCTTCCCTGGCGCGTCCATCGGAGATCCAGCGCCGTTCTTCTCGTAGCGCAGATCCATCGGAGATTCTTTTCAACTATTTATTAATATATATATATATACTCCGCCTCCTCTTCCGCCAAGCTCCAGCACCTCCTGGAGGTCACCGCCACCGGAGGTGGAAGAGTTGAGATCAGCTCCGCCTCCTCCGCCTCCGCCGCCTCCGCCAAGCTCCAACACCTCCTCGTACTCCTCCATCCGGAGGTCACCGCCGTCGAGAGCCAGGGCATGGCGGAGGCAGGGCGGAGGCGGCAGGCATGGCGGAGGCAGGGCGGAGGCGGCAGGGCGGCGGAGGCGGAGGGAGGCGGAGAGGCCGAAAATTTATATAAACAATTTCATATTTGCACAAAAAACCCCTATACTATAGTTTGAATAGTAAAAGAAATTACAAAAAAAACTTTATATTATATATATATATATATATTAGTTTAATATATATAAAAAACATAATATATATAAATATATAACAGAATATATAATATATATATATAACTAATATATATATAAGTTTAATAAATAGTAAATGGGTGAAGATGACTCCAAATTTAAAAGTGATCAACACGAAAGTTGTAGGTCTCGTCAAGAAAAACAACTTTCATGTTTATCACTTTTTGATTTGGAGTCGTTCAGACCTCAGATTTTTAGGCCCGAAAAATTTACAAAACGCCACCGTTGATTTGCCAAATGAATTTCCGTTCTGAAAAGTTCTGAAAACGCAGACTACCCAAACAGATTTCCGTTTCCAACAATCAGTTTCCAACATCTCCTTTTACAAACTTCCCTTTCCAACAACTCCTTTTGCAACCGCAACCGCTAAACCAAATGAAGCCTTAGTCTCATTTCAAGTTTTTATTGGTCTACCCCTCCTCCGTTTCACATGCATAGTAGCTAAATTCTCACAACATCTAACAGGTGTTTCTAATGGTCTCCTTTGTACTCGTTTGAACCATCTTAATCGAGCTTCCAGCATCTTCTCTACAATTGGTGTCACTCCGTCTTATCCCTGATACATTCATTCCTAATTTTATCCAGTCTCGTGTGTCCACACATCCACCTAAGCATTCTCATCTTTGTAACTCTCATTTTTAAAATGCCCAGTGACTAAACTCTTACAATGCCTAGTGACTAAACTCTCACATCAACCTAAGCATTCTCACAATGCCTAGTGGAGCTGGCGGCGATTTTGGCGCTGAAGGATCAGATTGCCCCTTCTTTATATGGGACTCGCAGAGCTATTATAGAGGGCGATTGTCGTACCCTTATGGATAGCTGTGCTGCTGGGATGAGACGGGGTGACTGGAGCGTGATAGTGGATGGCGACGAGGACTTCTCATTTCTGAGCGGCTTTCCCCAGCTTCGGTTCCAGCATATTGGCCGTGAGGGCAATAGAGTTGCTGATTTTTGTGCGCGTTTTGCCCTTCGGGGAAATTTTGTTTGGCTGGACGTTGATAGCACCCAGACTGAGTTTGCCGAGCTTGTTCGGGTGGACTTAGATGACATGCTGTAGTTTTTTTTCTTTTCTTTTTGGTTTTTAATTACATGCTATTTGCATCTTTCAAAAAAAAACCTAAGCATTCTCCCAGTTTAAAATGTCTAGTGACTAAACTCTTACAATGCCTAACATGTGCCTCTAATGGTCTCATTTGTACGTGTCCGAACCATCTTCGTCGAGCTTCTCGCATCTTCTCTGCAATTGGTGTCACTCATGTCTTACCCCGATACATTCATTCCTAATTTTATCCAGTCTCTGAACAAAACATACTCTTAAATAATTTAAATTATTTTTTTGCCCGATCATATGTTAAGGCTTTACTTCTTATTCTTTCAGGTAACTATATTTTTCAATAACAAAATATCAATAATCTATAGTCTGATGACCTCTGTCAGAAGGAGAACTTGTCAAATTTGTAGATGAAAAGCTTTAATAGTCAATTGATTCTTCTTCTTCTATATCAAACCAATACCCAGAGTTTCATTCAATTGTATGATGAGAATATTAACTCCCTCCATATGGGTTGTTCTTAGAAATGCAATAAATTGGCTCAATAAATTTTCTAAAAAAGAAATATCTTGCGACTAAAAGTTAATATTTCTCTTCGAACAAATTCATGCATTGTGTTTTTCATCGACATACGATGGGTCAACTTTGTTGCAGGTCACTCGAAGCGCTTGTACATCGGTCGAAGCGAACTGCCCTAGCTCGGGAGCGGGTCGAGCGTGCAAACGGTCACAGGAAAATTCAACGTCTGGCAAAAGAATTTTTACGTGGAAAAACCCTGGAAAGTGGGAAAACCACGGGGCCGAGTCTGTGCGGCAGAATTCACTATTTCTTGAAGAGTTACAAAAGTTTTTCTTGCGAGGATGACAGACCACCGCTTGTTATAATAATGATTCCGGACCGCGAAGGTCTCTTATATTGGGATGGTGATGAGTGTGTTCGGGAAGAGTCTGGGACGTTGAATGTGACAACGGGGGCTCTGAGCTCGGAGCTGGACGAGGTCTTCGAGCAGTCTTCAGAGGAACCTTCGAGGGGCGATGGAGATCTTCGAGGCTCCGGAGGGATCTACGAAGGCCGAAGGAGATCTTTGAGCCATCTTCAAAGGCCGAAGGAGATCTTCGAACCCTCTTCAAAGGCTGAAGAAGATCTTCGAACCGTCTTCAAGGAATCTTCGAACTCTGGAGGTGAACTTTGAACGTCGAAGAAAATCTTCGAACGTCGAAGGAGATCTTTAAAGGAATCTTCAAGTGCTCAAGGAGAACTTAGGGAGATCTTCGAAGGAAGACTCGTGAGCTCTCTTCAGCGTCGAAGACCAGGTCCCTTCAAATGAGAGCTTTGGGTCACTTTTATAGATTTTGAGGGCACTCTGGTAATTAAGCTGCTACGGAATCCAGTCATCTGCACACCCGTAATCATATATTTTTCTACACGCACTCCCATGATGGGGTATTTTACTATGCACACACACCCATAACCACATGTTTGGCTATGCGCACCCCCTTGATGGTATTTTACTATGCGCACACTCATAACCACATGTTTGGCTATGCGCACCCCATTGATGAGTATTTTACTATGCGCACACCAATAACCACATGCTTGGCTATACACACCCCCTTGATGGGTATTTTACTATGCACACGCCCATAACCACATGCTTGGCTATGCACACCCCCTTGATGGGTATTTTACCATGCACACGCCCATAACCACATGCTTGGCTATGCACACCCCCTTGATGGTTATTTTACCATGCACACGCCCATAACCACATGCTTGGCTATGCACACCCCTTGATGGGTATTTTACCATGCACACACCCATAACCACATGCTTGGCTATGCACACCCCCTTGATGGGTATTTTACTATGCACACACCCATAACCATATGTTTGGCTATGCACGCACCCATAACCATATGTTTGGCTATGCGCATCCCCATGATGGGTATTTTACTATGCGCACACCCATAATCATATGTTTGGCTATGCGCACCCCCTTGATGAGGGTATTTCACTATGCGCACACCTATAACCATATGTTTGATTATGCACACCCCCTTGATGGGTGGTTTTGCGGATGACGTGCCATGACGACGACATGGAGGTGATCGTGAGGAGGCGTGACAGTGGTAGCCCAGCCGGGGCGGCCGACGCTGGGTGGCGCGACCAGGTAGCCGCGTGGTCGGCATGGCTCCGCGCGGCCTGGAGGTCGGGCGCCAGCGGGCGCGCGACCAAGTGGTTGCGTGTCCGACGAGTGGCCGAGCGGTCGGGGGCCGCGCTCGGCCGTGCATACAGTCCTTGCGAGGGTTGTTGCCGGCGAGAGCCCTGGTCCTTGCGAGGGTTGTTGTGACAGTCATCATTCCTCCTGGACGCTGGTGGAGCGGACTCCGGCTCCCTTTTTCGCTTGGAGGTTCCCTCGAACTGCTGTCGATGTGCCTCGATAAGCTCATTTGCCGCAATCTGCTCCTCAATCCGGTGAACGAGGTCTGCGTAGCTTGGTACCGTCTCTCGCATTAGAGCGGAGTAGAATCCACTTGGGCGGAGCCCTTCGAGGAAGACGCCGCGGAGGAGTTCCTGGTCGACTCCCGAGATTTGCCGTGCCTCGGAGGTGAAGCAGCGGAAGAACTCCTTGAGGGTTTCCCTCTCGCTCTGGCGAATGCCGGAGAGGTGGGAGGGGTCTCTGGCGATCCGACAATTTGCTATGAATTGGTCGACGAAGAGGTGCGTGAGCTCCACAAAGTTGTTGATCTACCCCTCCCTCGGAGAGTGAAACCACGTGCGTGCTTGTCCCTTCAGAGTTGTGGGAAACACTTGACACAACAGTTGATCCGGTGCGTTAAAGAGGCGCATGATCGTCTTGAAGTATTTATGTGCTCCAGGGGGTTGTCCATCCCGTCGAAGGCCTCGAAGTGGGGTAGCTTGAATCCATGCGGTGTGTGGTGCACTAGAACATGAGGAGCGAGTGGGGACCCATGGTGAAGCGGGCGTTGCGCATTTGCGGGGTGGAGCCTATCCTGGGCGTACTCCTTCTCGATTTTGTCCCTCACTTCCCTGCGAGTGAGTCTTCGGTCGTCCTGCCCGGTGTCATCCTGCTTTTGGTGAGGGTTGAGTCAGACATCTCCCAGAGGCTCCGCCCACTGTGCGGTGCGTGTGGAGCTTACTGCATCAGATAGCTCCTCAACGGGGTGATCCTCGAGGCGAGCAGCGTTTCACGGCAGGACCCGCTCCTAAGCGATTGTCGGCCGCACTCCTTGCGCAACGACTGGGTTAGGAGGATTGGAGATTCCCAGATCTCGCAGAAGGGTGAGCACTAATACCTGTTGCTCCTCCATTAGTCGAACACACTCCTCTACGGAAGTTGCAGGCGCGGCGACAACGACTCCTCCTAGAATCGGAGCGTTGCTTGCATGCGAGTTTGCGGGGGCCAGATCGGCGCGCTCCTCCGAGGTTGCACCGTTAGCGGTGCACACACTTTTCCTTGCCATTGCAGCTGTTCGGGGGTGTTTGATCGGATCAAGCACTGCTTCCAGAGACTTGTTGCAGAGTTGAGAACACTTTCCCACAGACGATGTCAAATTGTTGCGGGTTTCCCGATTTTCCTCTGGGTCGGAGAATCAGTCCGTCTTAGCTCCGAGTCGGACCGGGCGCGCAAACAGTCAAATGAAAACCAAAGCAGCAATGACACAAGGTGTTTTAGCGTGGAAAATCCGAAAAAGGTGAAAAACCACGTGCCCGGATCTGTGTCAGGCCGAAATCCACTATTTTCCTTGAATTTACAAGAGTTTGAGTTCCTTGGAGGGCGACAGACCACCTATAATGGGAAAAATGGTTAAGTCCACGAAGCTTTGGAAAGAGCGTCCTCAGGAGCGTGCACAAGCACTTTTTTCTAAGTCTTTTCCTGCGATTGCTGATGCGTCCACGAGAGCGGTGAGCGTTAGCAGACTAGAAAGGGAGCAGAGTGAATTCCGAGCGATGAAACGATCTAAGTCCCAAGTCCTCGCTGGAAAACCTCAGAGCTCTTGCTTGTCTTCCAATGAAGGCCTGAGGGTCTTTGTATAGCCTTCTTGAAGGGACGAGTTGATAATTGCGCCCGACCGAATCTTGAGTTAACGAATGACGTCGCTCCGTTCCGGTCACCTGAATCACCAATTTTTCCGAAATGACGAACATGCCCCCCCTGACGGTCCGGGCATGTTTGCCGGTGATGGTGGCGGCCGGAGACGTCCAGAGATGGCGGCGGCGGCAGAGGTGGCGCGTGCGCGTGCTGGTTGTGCGGGAGCGCTCCGACGCGTGCGCTGGCTGCGCGCGGTTTCGCTGCGCGGGCCTCGCGCGGTTTCGCTGCGCGGGCCTCGCGCGGTCCCCGTGCGTGCTTGGTTTCGTCACCCTTTTGGGATGATTTTGGACCCTTCGAGCGGGCGCGGTTTACGCGCGCCGTTCCATTTTTACTCGGGAATCTTTAAGGGGAACCTCATCAATTATATACGTATTATATAAAGATTTTAGAATGTTAAAATGACGCTATTTTTTATGCCCGAGCCCCAGACACAGATATCATTTTGGATATCTCAGATACCACAAAAAAATCGCCTGTGCAGCATGGTTAAAATTTCGCCTTTGCAACTTGGTGCCTTCACTTTGGATATCTCGCAGAGCTCTCCGAGCTTCCTATGATGAGAGATCCATCTACTCGAGCTATGGGAAAATGTCGAAGTAAGAGGACTCCGATTGCTCCTCCACCAACTAGCCATCTTTGTGCGGCCTCTAGAGTGTTGCCTTGCCCTCATGCCGTCAGATCTCTTTTATGGTTCGAAGAACAACCTCGAGAGCTCAATAAGCTTTAGAAAGCTGCCTTGGAGCTCAATAAGCTCAATGAAATGTTGCCTCGCTCTAGCGGTTTTTCAGCAATCTCATCCACGGGATCAATTTCTGCGCAACAACTTACAACATCAATGAAGTTTAGAAGGAGCATGTGGAAGGCGAGTACAATGAAGAAACGTGAAATATGGCCGAGTGGTTACCTCCATCTCCCTGGTCCCGCATTTCTTCGGTTCTCGAACCCTTCGTAATCAATCCTCAGTGGCTAGTAGTGCCGTCTCCACAACATCCAAAATGATATCTCAAATGTGCCCCAGACATAGATCTATTATGCCCGGAGCTCGGACCCAATAATTTTGCCTTAGATTGAGATCAAAGAGGAGGCAAAATGAGAAGCTGAAGATTATGGCTCCGTTTGGGGGTACTTATTTTCACCGGTCAAGCAGTTACGGCCGCATGAACCGGACCTTAATTTAAGGCCCGGTTCATGCGGTCGTAACCGCTTGACCGGTGAAAATAAGTCCCCCCAAACGGAGCCTATATCTAAAGTGAGTATTCCAATTAGGTGTATATATATATATATTTTGAATAATAATTCTAATAATTTATTGAAATATGTTGTTAATACATGGGTTAAAATGTATTTAAATGTGATTACATTTTGAGTGCTTGCCGCAATTTAGCATACTGGAGTAACGCTCTTTGGATTAGTTTTGGGCAAGGTCATGTTATATGCAGGTCAGTTTCGGCTGTATGCAGTCCGATGATAAGTTCAGGCCAAACTATAAGCCTATAGGAAGTGTAAACCCGTTCAGGAATTGGCCTGCGTATAGCCATTTTCAAATTGCACGGCCTGCACATAGCTGAAGTCGGCCTGCATATAGTTATTACCTTTTGGGCACAATCTATCGCGCGGGAGAGATATTTACGCATGGTTTCCGTGCTGATTAATTTTCGTCAGCTCGATATCCGATCAGACCACTAACAAAAAAAGCCGATCGAACGGCTGTCAGCTAACCCACCTGAAAGAATTTTTTTTATGACCTGCAGGAGATGTGGCAATTGACTTCAACCTTAAATATTTTATTTCGCAAAAAAGCGCCCCTGATTTCTCTCCCTCAACCCCCTTACCGCTTCTCCCCAAATTCTTAAAACGGCAAACAGCAAAATTTATTGTTTTTCTACCCCCCGCGAAGGGTTTTCGCAAGAAGAACGGAGGAGGTGGGAGACCAAAACCTCTTCAAGGGAGGGGAAGTCTGGGGCCGGTCCCCATCCCTCCGCTTTCACTGCCCGGATTTTCCCTTTCTCCTTCGTTTCTAGTCAAATCTCCTGAAACATGATGATCCGGATCGACCGAGGTGAGCTTTTGCTCTGAAACCCTCGGTCTACTCGCGATTGACCATGGGCGATCTGCAGGTCTACTCGCTGCATCTGAAAGGCATCAATGGAGTCCCCGGGCACAGTTCGCCGCCGCCGCCGCCGCCGCAGAACTCTAATCCTCCAGCAATCCTGCCTAGTATGTGGAGGCAGGCCGAGCGTGCTACACAGGAGATTATAAAGCACATACAGCCGACGGTGGTATCGGAGCAGAGGAGGAAGGCTGTGGTTGAGTACGTGCAGAAGTTGATCAGAGGTTTTGTTAGTACTGAGGTGGCTTATCCTTCAAATTCTTCTCTTTTACTCTATTTTAGTATCTAGTTTTCATGGCTGATTGTCTTTTAGTATTGCGTTCTGCCATGTGCTTGAGATGCTGAAGGAATAGTATTGCATCTTATATTACTTACCATCTTCCATAGTTTGTTCTGTCATTTTTATGGGTTGTGTTTGAACTGTGTCTTTGTGTGCTCGAACTACTATGGTTCTAAGAAGTGAAGAGCTTTTTTATTGGCTTGGGAATTTGTCAATGTTAGAAGCAAGATTGCTGCATGTTCTTCAAAGAATTTGGAATTCTGAAAAGCTAAAAGAAAGACTTTCTACAAATTGCCAAATTCACTATCAACCTAAAACACATACAGACAGCCCTTTCAAAACAACACAGCATTGATCAACAACAACATGCGATGTAAACTTTTGAGACCACCACTAGCTAAAACTTGCTACCATTGGATGAGAATATGAGCTTTGATGGGATGGAAAGGAAATTGAATAAACTCCCTACAGACAACAACATTAAAAAAATGGCATACCTATGACTCCAATTGGTTATACCCTACAAACAGAGTCTAACCACTTCAAGATGTGAAGAAATACTGTTTTTTGGAATTCTTAGATATTCCATTTACAGACACTATCCAAAAAATCTTATCCACTCCACACTGACTATAAAGCACGGATACTTAAAAAATGTCTCAAGTATTGGCTCGAATACGTATCGGATGCGAGAAACGTCAGGAAACACCCCAAAACGTGTTTTCGAAAGGCTGGAAATGCACCTTTTTATTTAAATTAAACGAATATTATGGAGCCGCGTATCTCGCTTGCCGGATACCTGACTCACGCCTTTCGTAAATCCGTTGTAACGGAGGTCCCCTCTTCTTTCCGTTTCTTTTTCAATTCCTCGTTTCTTTTTCACGCTGCAACCGTGCTTTTCCCTCGACGTTGCCCTCTTCTCTCCGTGATCGTGAAAGTTGTCTCAGGTGGATGCTTCCCTCGCCGTCTCTTATTTTTCACGTTGCGCCGTCGCGAAATCTTCCCTCGCCGTCGTGAAAGCTTCCATCTTTGTTTAGGTTGGAATTTTTATACCTCTTTTCCTTCTTCTTTGCCACTTCTCTGTTTAGAATACAACTACAAAATTTAGATTCTCTGTTTAAGACCTTTTTGTTACCGCTTCTGTGGGGAAAATTTATGCAAATCATATTGACATTCTACAAACTAATTTGATTCAGATTTTGTCAGTGTCTTATTTGCTAACCATATTAAGTAAAACTTTCCTGATTGTTGAGAGGATGTGCTGCCACTGTTTTGACAATTTTTTTGCTAAGGAGTCAACATTCTGATTCTTGACGATTATACATAAATAGCTAAGATTCACTCTTTTGGTATCATTTTCCCTTATATTTCTTATTTTCCAGAGTCTGCTGTGCACTTAACTTCAATTTTAGTACACTTAGTTTGTTATATGTTGTAGTCTTATAAAATTCTCTCCTTATAATTCAACATATGTACACTTAGTTTGTTAGTTGTCTTGTTTCCACATTAATTAATAATTATATTAAAATATATATTTTTTAAATGTTTCTCGTATCCTAATTTTTTGAAAAATCACGTTTCCTGTATCCGGTTCGTATTGTATCCCGTTCCCGTCCCCATGCTACATAGCACACCGATGTTGTTGTGACAGGTGAGGATGCTAAAATTGTATATATGATCAGAATCAATACTGGCACCTTGGTGGAATGTGCTGCTGAATACCGCGCAACGTCTCTCTCCAAGCGAACTTTAAAAGGAGCCGTGGTCCGCTGCGACCTCAGCTGTAGCTGACTTGTCGCGGACTCGAGGTGTAGTTGTCGCGGTCTCAGCTAGAGTTGACTTTTCGTGGTCTCGAGATGTAGTTGCCGCGACCTCAGCCGGGACCTTTTTCTTAAAGTACTCAAGCTCCGCGAACAGGGCGGTTAGCTTTCCTTTATAATACTTATTGTATTTTTGGAGATAATATAGTTTCTCATGTAGCATCCGCTCTTCGTTGAAGAGGTCCTTCTCCTTTATCTCCTCCCTCTCTTTTATCACCTTCAGCAGTGGCGCCAGACTCCAGTGCCTCTTCGAATGATGGAGGAGGAGGTGCGGACCCTACATAAGTAGTCGCGACAGGTTAAGTAAAATTCATGTTTAGTAAATTGACGAGCGCTGGAAGTGCGAATATACTTTCTATATCACAGAGGGCAATTGATCGCATGATCGCATGATCGCAGAAGCTCATCAACATCTCGAGTAACCTCAGTAGCTTTGGTTGTGAGGGGAAGAACATGACGCTTTTTCTGCTCGGTGTCAATGTGTCTAAGCTCCTATTTTCTCCTCAACTCTCCTCTTTTCTGCATCAGTTTCAGCTCTTCGCGATTTAAAGGAACCTCACCTGGGTCCACAAACACAAGACAGGGGATAAGTATTGTCTTTGACTGCGCAGGAGGCAGAGCAGGCTTGACCGCAAGGTTCAGCCTTATTTGTCGTGAACTCAACAACGAGTCCGCCTCGCCCCCAGTAGCGATTGCCTTGCCTTTCAGCTTTTTCTTCAAGGCCTCAACCGTAGCTTTGTCCGCACAAGCTTTATCCCCGTCCGCTTTCTCCGTAGCTTCAACATCGACTTTAGCTTTATGCTCCCTTATCTTCTCCAGCTCTATCGACTGGTTCTTGATTATCTCTAGTTCCTCGGTGGTCATCTCTGTATTGGCCACCCTTCACCAGGCAGCGTCTTTCGAATTCTTCTTCTCAGTTCCTTCTGGAGGACTGAAGGTGCCCGTGACCACCAAAGTCGTGTCCGCGGTGGTTGCTGTAACGCCTTGCCCTACAGTCCCATCTGTCACAACAGTGTTGGGCGCAACCTCCCCAGTTGTCCGCGGGAGCTCACCCTCTTCTAGGTTGGCAACTTTCGAGCTGCCCGCAATGTTCTCATTAACCGCTTCTCGGTCCTTGGATTTTTTCTTCTCCTTTGAGGAGACTTCGAAAGCCGGATGTTTCCTCTTCTTTTTCTTGTCCTTCTTACTCTCGTCATCTGCTAATTCCCTTCCTGCCTTAGAGCTTCTCCATCGCAGAAGCCGCAAACGTCTTCTTCCCTTCTCGAACAGTAGCTTCATCCTCCCCAGTCCGCGCGGACAGATGTTCAGTTTCTTCAACTCCAGTCAGTGCGGGTAGATCTTCAGTATCCTTGTTAACCGCAGGTTCATCCTCGTCTGATGGACCGAAAACCGCCTTCTCCATTCCTATGCCAAATTGAGACGTTGTCATCCTTAGGTCCCGTTGAGGAGAGTTCAGGGTGTTCGTAATATCTATGACAGGCGAGGGCTCATGGGTAGAAGCCGCAGCGGGCTTCGCAGCAGTGCCCTCAAGCTTCTTCTTAGACTTTTTCTTAGTAGAAGTCGTCGTGGACATTCTCTTCTGTCTTCCTCGATTTTCTCCCGCCTGCTTCTTCCACGGGGAAGAACGGCTTTGTAACTCTTTTTGGAGCAGCGCCATTATTCTCTGGTTCTCACTGGCCGCCATTGCTTGCCTAAAGAGCGTGACTGCAACCGGTGAAAAGCTCCCCGTCAGAGAAATAATCCAAATCCCCTATCCCCCGATGCTATTTATAGAATTTCTAGAATATTTAATGCATCACATGATTTGCTATTAAGTTTTTACATTTTTGAAGTCCACGCGGACTTAAAAATGTGCGGGGATCATGTTTACCTGAAATACTGCGACCCCAGGAGAGTTCAAAATCGTCACCGCAGCGGTCTGTGCGGACAACGTTTTGAATCCGCCAAGTCCTCTTCTGTTGTTCAGCAACTCAGACAGTTCCACTTCCTCAAGAGGCTGACGGTCACTCTTCTAGAGCCCGCTCGACATAGTTATCCAGCTACCTGCAAGTCAGACATCATGTTCCTCAGCAGCCCGAGCGACCTCCACCGTGAGTCCGCACTGTCCAAAGCTCCAGTTATCTCTAAGCGATCCAACGTCTTCCTCGGCGGCCTGGGTGGACAAACCTTCCTCGTCCACACGACTCAACAACTCCAGATTCCCCAGGATAAATTGCTTCTTTGTCATCAACTCGAGCGACCAGCCTCCAGAGCTCGCTCAGCCGCGTATTTAGTTTAGTTTTATCCTCTCAGTGCAATCATTTTTGCCTAAACTCGTGCGGACACTCATGTCGTGTCCGCACGGTTTAGCTTTTTAGGCTATTTACACACCATGTAATCTCTCATCCCTTGCCGTTTCTCCTGTAACCCGGGCAACCTGTCTTTGTGCTACCTGCCCATTTGGGTAGACCTTCACTAGTATAAATAGGGGTGAACAGTACAGAGAAAGGGATCTGAGATCTAGCTCCTGCATGCTGCAGACTCAATTTTGTGCCCTTATAGCCTACTACGAGCTTCTCCTAATGGCTACCACTTTTGTGTAACCTTTTCTGTGTTAGCAATAAAATCACCCGCAACAACGAGTTGTAGTTGTGGGAAGTCTGGCCTCGCCACTTACGACATCTTCTCAGCTCACCCGCAACAACCGCAAAGTAACCGACCGCTCTAAGTTTAACCCCCGTTCCTCCTCTTAGCAGAGCGTGAGTTCGTGGAGTGCATTTTCCGCACCAACAGACCGGAGCAAAGGTTTCATCATAGTCCACTCCATAAGTCTGAGCATAGCCTTTGAAAATCAAGCGGGCTTTCAAGCGATCAAGAGAACCATCTATTGACCTTGGAGTAAATCCATTTGCATCCAATATCCGCTTCCCAGTGGGCAAATGAATCAAGTCCCACGTGTGATTAAGTTGAAGATCCGTCAACTCTTCTTGCATTGCAATTGCCCAACCAGGATGAGCTTTGGTATCAACGACGGTAGATGGAAGATGATATTGATCCAGAGTGGAGTGCAGTGCAGTATGTGAAGCCGATAATCCCTGGTAAGAATTAACAAATAGTAGTTTGTTCTGACAAGCGCGATATCCCTTATGTACAACAATGGTGGCTCTTGGATGATTGTCAAGGGATCCAAAGGCGCACTAGTAGGGTCTTCCCGAGGAACAGTCATCAGACTACCAGGGGAAGAGGTAGGCTGAGGTGGAGTCGCAGTTGTGCTATCAGAAGGACGACGAGTGTAAACTTGTCCCCAAAGAGGGATCTGAAGGTCATCCGGAGAAACTACAACATGCTCGGGACAGGGAACAAGGATAGAATCAAGGGAAGATTTAAGAGGTGTGGATCCACGAGGAGGGGTAGGATAAGAGTCGAATTCAAGGAAGACAACATTAGCCGACATAATGTATCTGTGGAGGTCAGGAGAATAACATCGATATCCCTTAGTAGTACGTCAATACCCGAGGAAGATACATTTCAAGGATCGATGGTCAAGTTTGGAGACAGAGGGGCGAGCATCCCTAATCCCTATTGTAGCAAACACACCCAAATACACGTAATGATAGGGATAACTAGAGTGATTTGAATTAAGGGTATGGTAGGGTGTCTCCCTCTGAAGAATATGAGTGGGAAGACGATTGATAAGATATGCGGAGGTAAGGACCGCATCACCCCAGAAGTGCTTCGGTACATGCTTATGATGAAGAATAAATCGCGTGACCTCAAGAAGGTAGTGATTTTTCCTTTTAACAACGCCGTTTCGTTGGGGGGGGGGGGGTATCAGGACAAGTGGTTTGATGCAGAATGCCTGTCGGAGAGGAAGGTAGACACAAATTGCGATAAGTATTGTCTGCTATTATCAGTTCGAAGACATTTAAGGCGAACAGAAAGTTGAGTAAATATTTTATTTCGCAAGTTTTGAAAAATAGAAGGAAGCTCAAACATAATATTTTTGTCCTAACAATGTAGGGACAGGACATGGTACCCAAACATCAGAGTGAAGTAAATCAAACTGTGCAGTAACACGTACATCATGACAAAGGACATAACTAACTCTATGGAGTTTAGCAAAATGACACGACTCACAGTTGTGATGGGGAACATGCCCAGACTCTGGATACAAACGACGCATAACATGAACAGACGGGTGACCATGACGATAATGAAGATCCAAAAACTTGGTGGAAGCAACATAACAAGCAAGAGGTGAAACTTCCTTCAGGACTTAACGCCACCACTCAACTTCCCTCTACCAATAATACGTCTCGTCGACTGCTCCTGAAAACACAACCAGAAGATGTGAATGTAGCAATACAATTTAAATCACGAGTAAGCTTACTGATCAACAATAAGTTGTAAGCAAATTGAGGAACTCGAGCAACCGATGACAAAGTCATATTTGGAGTCATATCACAGCTACCAAACTCAACAATGGGTACATTCGATCCATCTGCAACAATAACCGAAGACCCACTATGAGGTTTTATGAGTGTAAGATACCTGAGGTACTAGTGAGGTGATCAGAAGTTCCTGAATTTGCCATCCACCAAATGGGGCACTGTGAAGAACATAATGGCTGAATGGTTTGTGCAACAACAACACTATGAGTCGAAAGATCAATCTGGAGTGCTTGTAGACGAAGTTACTCTTTTGTAGATATTTCAACTGCTCTCGAAATCCTAGATCCAGAAGTCGAATCAACAAGGTGGGCAGAGCGTGATGATTGTACAACCCCGTGTTCGCCGAAGGGTAAGATGGAGAATCGGACATAGGCGAAGCGGGTAGAGGCTCGCCGACTCGCGACGAGTGAGTCGCGAGGGCGAGGCGAGCCAGACTTACCTCCTTGCGAGGAGCGTAGCGCAAGGGTGAGACAGGTGTAGGCTCAACGCTTTGGGGTGCATTTAGCAACGGCGAGGCGAGTGAGGGCTCGCCGCCTCGCGTAAGAGACACATGCTGGTATTTATAGCGCCAGGGGGCTAGCAAGTGGTGCCCTCACGGGCCGCTCGCCTAGGGAGACCTCGCGAGCCCCGCTCGCGTGCAGACTGGCTTGTGGCGCCTTCACGGGCCATTCTCCCAATAGGGGTCTAGGGGAGAAATTACCTGGATACCCTTGGCGGGCTGTCAATAGCCCTTCAGAATAGCGGAGTTTGGCTGTTAGCAAACCAGTTTAGGGTGCGATTAGTAAAACTAAAAGGTGGAGTTACGCTATTAGCAAACCAGAAGAGAAAACTATATATAGACCTTGAATGGTACCTTTGGAGAGGATCCAAATCTTTGGCTTCTTCCTCCTTAGGACATCTTTGGTTAGCTCCTCAGGCTCTCCAAGGTGCCCGGCTCCAGCTTTGGCTTAGGAGGGGAATCGCTCTAAGATCTTTCGGGTGTGTGGTGGGATCTCCACGCTGCAGCCAAGGGTCGGTATTTAGCTCTAAGTCTTCGGTCAGGTTCCTCTGCGGGATCAGTAAGTGCTAGCTGCCCCCTTTCAGGAGTCCGAACTCCTCGTTGGGCCAAATCTCGGTTCCAACAATGATGGAGGAGGTTTGGAGGCCTTGTTAGGCTTCCCATGGATATCCCAACAAGTGTTCTTTAGTACTGTCACAGTTCTTGCACATTTGTTGAACTGAGAGATCCATAGAGCTCAACAGGAGAGCGAAGATCTGACAATCATCACTGTACCAATCCTCGTACTCTTGACTGCCCATAATATGAATTGGGAGTCGAGTAAGGTGGTGCATACACTGTATGCTCGATAGGGACATAATGACATCCTTTTTCCACAATTGGAAGTTTGAGGGGGTAAGGATAGTAGTAACAAGTCTCGCATTAGCAGTAAATGTATTGTCGTAATCTCCTGTGGGTACGGTAGTCGAAGCAGTGCTCGTGTGCCATAACCAAGATGTAGATCACCAAGAAGGCTGCGGTGACTGAAAAAAGTAAGGTAAGGTGATTGCGGTATCAAGTTGTAGTGGGATCAACGAAGACGATCATCGACATCTAGGTGGAGAACGGATACTCATTTACAGGTGGAGGAAAATGTCGCGTTGAGGCAGGAAATAGCCGCTGCAAAAGACTAAATCCACTCGCTGGGTCAGCTGATAACCAAGGTTCGTGCTTCGTGCCAATAAGGACGCTCGTGTCCGGGAACTACTTCAAAGGAGCCTGGAGTTGGAGAAAGAACTCATTGGACTCGTGCCCATCAAATCCGAGCTTCTGCAGCTGAAATCCGAAGCACAAATGCTTGACGCCGTGCGGAAAGAGCTGTTGGCGGAGATCGCGATTTGAGCGGGAGATTTACTAGGACGCATTATCTTTAAGCAGAGTCGTCGTTAAGAGGCGTCGGTAGAGCGACATCTTCAACTTCAAGCAGAGTTGACGCCCAGAAGAAAATCTTGAACAAGCGGCGTGAGGAGATTTTCGTCACGAGAGAAAGTAGCGCACGAGGAGTTACGCCTTACCCATCCTCTGATACCATGTTACACGAGATTGAATGACTCGGTACCTCAATATAGGTACAAGGGTTTATTTATATAGGAATAGGAATATGAATATTACATAATACAACAATATATCTAACACTTTCATTTGGTACAACTTCTGCATGCTTTTCCTTGTCTCCATCTGCTCCCCTGGATCCATCTCTTTGTGTAGTTCTGGTTGAAACCTTCTTTTGGTCCTCAAGAGTGTTTCAAGGACTCTTCCACACACATATTGACTGGGGGCAAAATTCCTTATAGTTTTGGTTGGAGCACTTTCTTTCCAAGTATCAATTGTGCAGTTTGATGAGATTTGGATCTTTAGCTACCTGCACTATAACATCCAAAAATAGGCTTGGGACCATTAACAATAAAGCTCGCACAAATCCTTGCTTTCTATGGTACCAGTTACATTTGGAGTAGGTGTTTGTGTGATTACACCAACAATCAGCCATAATGTGACACTCTTCCCACAACAAAAGCATGAAAATCAATTGTACATGCTTTTCCCTTTAGGCATGGAGTAGGGAAACTGACACCGAATCAAATGACAGTTCATCTGAGTGCACTGCGAGCAATAAAAGATACCCTCTTCTTGAATCTAATTTTAAAGACATGTCTAGCACTTAAGAAGCTAATTATAAAATTGAAAAACTAGAGAAGGAAAACTCTAGCCTATGTTCAAAAAGATCTAATTTGAAAAAGGTCTATAATAGGTGCAATACTCTTTCTAATGATATAAGAAATATGCATGGCACGTTTGACTATGAAGAGCGAATATAATCATTAACAAATATCCTGAAAAATAGCACATTATGATACAATAAAGCTAGACATGAATTTTTAATGAAAAATAGAGATTTGAAATTGAGAGTGAAAAAACTAACAGTTTTGATGAAAATGAGCATGAAAGGGCATAAAACAAATTATGCATCTTTATACGCTACCTCATGGTGTAAGAAGAAATCAAATAATCATGCATACGAAAAATTTATAAATCACACACCACATTATCATCACATTTTCACGATCAGGAGAACATGAATTAATCATATAATTGCTCTAAAAAATAATGAATATTCTTATTCGAGCTATATGTGGGAACCCAAGACACATTCGCTATATTGCACTACCTTTAGCTGAACGATCACTACGTCCAAACATTAGGCATATTTGACGGATTTGGGTACCAGAAGGGACCTTTGCATCTGGTCCGATTGGCTACCTGAATCGCTACTTGGATAATGATCATCTTATTGTATGAAGTAGTATCTTTTATGAAACGTGCTTTCATGCATTCTATTTCATGTTTCTGTGTTTAGTTTATTTTGTTTTGTTCCGCTGTAAGTTTTTTTAATTTTTGCTAAGCAATCATGAGTAATCTTTGATGTTTAATGATAATTAGTAACGATATAAAAAGCCGATATAACGATCATGAGATGCCAGTATAAAAGTTGCAAAAGATATGCTGACTGACTGAACGAAACTTGTTGATAAATTAAGAAGTACTGTACTGATTTTGCAGTACCACCGGTGTTAGTTAGTTAACATAAACAGCCAGCTAAATGTCCGAATGTCCACAAATCCCTGCAATTATACAACATACCTTTTGAAATAATAAGAATAAAACATAAAAACAGAAAACTCCTAGAATCCTCCACTTCTCAATCTTCAGCCCCCCTTGTCCATGCTATTGACTTCTTTCTCCTGCTGAACTGTGGCGATGGTACTGAAGCTGTGTCTCTGGCCGCTCATCATCTGAATCTCACCATGATTGTTCTTCAGTGGGGGAAGGCCGAGTAGAGAGACCCTTGATCATGAAGTGAATAATATGCTTCAATATACCTTTTTTCTTCTTGGTTCTCTCATGAGCATGACAGAGTGCTTGGAGCTCCTAACCCTGGGTTTGACATACTGCACCCTGCTCCCTCACGAGCTGAAGTAACTCTCTATCTGCGTCCCTCACCAATCCTCCACGTCAAACTGGAGGCTGGGTTGCAGGAGGGGACGCTGATGCACTCAGATGAGGTTGAACATCTGTAGGAATATCATCAATGGTATAATAGGAAGGAAAGCCGTCCAATGGAAACACATCCCGTACTATATATGATACTTCCAATATAGATGCATGTGAATGACCCCTGCAAATGCTAAATTACTTAAGCGTTGGTTGGTGGGATCCCTCAGACAGTACGTATGTCAGATGATAGACAGGACGAGGTCTGCAACGTCGAAGAGAATATGCTCTATAATGTGATAAGTCACCATGCTCAATTGAGCTGCGACGGTCTTAGTATCCCCCGACTTGCACATAATCCTATGATGAAGGACATCCTGTATGATGCAAGCTTCCGGAGTTAAGGTGGACACGGTCGAGATTAAATAAGGAACCCAATTTTTATTGTGGAGGACACGATTAATTCGTGTCTAGTCTCGTAGTGGCCCAAACCTCTTGACAATATCCAACATATATCCATGTTCCAGAAAGCCATAAACGGATCGTAAATCAACATCAATGATCGAGACTAAGTGTTCCTAGATGATTGATTCGACTTGTCCACTAGTAATCCATCCTCGGCATGCAAGAGCGGAAGCAGACCGAGCAGCCTCAAAGTACCCATAAATATGCTTATAATGCTTCAGATCTAAGGCAACATTGGAGCTAATGCTGATGGAAGCACTTTCGATGCCTGGATAAGTCTGCTCAGGCGCTTCAGTTGGCCTCTTTGTGCCGTCCTAACATGTGAACTTGACCCATCCATTGGTTTAGGAACTGCATAAAAGACAATTAATCGGGTTAATTACAATATTAAATAAAACGGAGTAATTGAGAGAACAACTGAAACCTTGACGAAGAAGCAAAAGCAAATATGTGTAGGTTTCTGCACTACCGCCCATGGTAGTAACCACGATGCGGCGATAGTGATGAAACCTGTAGATCGACGATCTGCCGACACCCACCGACGACAAATGTTTGCATGAAAACTGCACATTACTGCCTGGAATAACACCAACGATAGTGTACAAACCTTTTTCAAAGACTCTTTTTCCGCTAATCCATTTCGAATCTGTGCATGCATGACACTCAAAACCCTAAAAGAGAAACCCCTAAACCTAGAAAAATTTGATGTTGTAAAAGAAACATGAGATCCACACATTCTCTCCCTGACAATCCTAATTTGTAGAATGATTTGTGAAATTTCATGCATTTTAATGACTTTGGGAAAGAAGAAACCTCAAATTAGTGCATGGAATCCTTAACTTTCTTCATACCCATGCATAAACTCAGCAAAAACAAAAAGTTTCAGGAAATGTGAAGAGATTTTACTAAAAATGGAATTTTTTTTAAGGAGATTTGAGAAAACCCTAGCATTGGAACCTTTTTTTGCCGCCTGGGAGCTCTCACTTGTGCAAAGACCAAGTCTCATAGGCCCAACACACTTTATGGGATGTCTGACTCTAATTCTCGGTTTTAATAAGGTACCGCCAGGTGGTAACATAAAAAAATAAGGATTTTTCCTTTCTTCTGTACTTTGCTTGCTACAATATTTTTGCCTGCTGATTAGCATCTGAACTCATCTCTGTAGCAATACTTTATTTTCGTTTTGCTTTGTTTCTTTATTTTGGTTTTTCGTCGTTCACCATTCAAAACACACAAAATTATATAACACTAAGACTCCAACAATATGTCTTGCTGTTTTGTTCATTTTGTGTTTTCTTTCACTCCTGTATTTTTTTGCCTTCAAAAGTTGAAACCTGCAGAAAATTGCAAATTTGACATAAAATCTAAAATTAAGTCTACTTTGATGAAGAGCATAATGTGTATGAATTCTTGAGATTATCTCGATGTGTTTTATTTGTCTTCCTTAACCATAGTATACATTGTAGATGTGATTCATATTAGTTCATCCTTTATGTATTATTGAAACCAATTTCTTGGTCTCTTGTGAAGGGGTAGCTATCACTTACTGGCTCCTTGGATGGAACAAACCGGAAACTCAAAATAGAACTTAGACTCATGGTCGCAGCGAGGAGGTCCCACCACAATCCCGGAAGATCTTTGAGCGCTTCCCCTCCCAAGCCAAAGCTGAGACTGGGCACCTTGGAGAGCGAGAGAGCTAAGCCAAGAGAGCCTAGGGAGAAGGAAACTCGGAGTCCTCCAGTTGGAATCCTCTCCCAAGGTGCCCTTCAAGGTCTATTTATAGTTTTTTGCTCGTGGTCTGCTAATAGCGGAATCCCGCCTTACATTCTTACTATACGCAGCCCAAAATGGTCTGCCAACAGCCAAACTCCGCTGTTTGGAGGGGCTAACTGCAGACCACCAGGGGTTTTTGGGTAAAAACATCCCTGGACCCTTGCTGGGCGAGCCACACCAGAGGCTGCCTCTCGCGAACGGTAAAACCTGATTCGCATGCCTTCTTACGAGCTGATGGCGAGAGCCCAACTCACCCGCTCCCTGCGAGCGTCCACCGGGGAACCGGCTCGCTTGCCTCATGCGAGCGGTTGCCGAGGGGTTTGCTCGCCTGCCTCATGCGAGCGGGCCCTTCGATGGACTCTGACTCGCCCTCCTTGTCACTTCTCTCGCCTGTTGATCTTTCAATCTCTGCTCACCTCCTGGAGAATATCGGGGTTGTACACAATCCCCGCTCTTCGCGAGGCTACCTAGGCTCGCGAAGAAACATCCAACCCCTGGTATTCGCCAGCCTCTTGATGACGTGGCGCGAATCTTTTGGTGGGGCCCATGCCCGCTGCTATAAATACCATTCTTCCCGGCTGGTGTTCAAATTCTTCCCTCCCCCTTCTCTCTTTTCCCACACGCCGTGAGACTCAGCGCGATGTCCAAAAAGGATGAAATATTGGCTTGCTTGAAGGCCTCGCAGGCGGTCCAGAAAGGAAAGGCCACAACGCTTGCTTCTTGGGCCTCCCCGCAGCGTGCGCCTCCCCCGCCTCCACTCAAAACGGCGAAGTCCGTTCGACGCTCGCCCGACGAGGATGGATCTTCTCCTCGATCCCTATTCCCCCGCAACGGGTTCGCCTCGCAGGTACTACCGCTGAGGATCCGCTAAACCCATATACTCTCTCTTACTGATGCTGCTTTATTACTCGCAGAACCCACCCCCAGGGGAAACTATCCCGGGGCAAACAACAACGGTGACTCACACCTCAACCCCTGGGAGGATCGACCCTGCGCCCCTGGTCGCGGGGACCTTTGATATGCGGGCCCCGTCTTCACGGCCAGGTGAGTAATTCGCCTCGCCCTCCGTTGTATTTCTTCACCCGCTGAACCCGTTTTATCCTTTGTGCAGTGTCTCCTCTCGCGAACCAGGGAGAGCGAATCACCACTCCGGTGGGTTCGCCGGTCCCGCCGAACCAGACCATTATCACCCCGGGATTCGGCGTCCTCGGCCTTCGGAGCCCAGGCGGGACGCTGCTTGCCGAACCCGGGCTCGCGGTAGGAGCGACACATCGCCCCGGCCTGGGGAAAATTTTCACCCCTGCTTTCGTCGAAGCCTTCCAGGGTCAGCCCGGCACATCTCGCCCGGGGCCCCTTACCCTTCTTACTCTGTCAAGCTTTACTATTTCCGTCTATAGCCTTCTCCTCATCCTTAACGCTAGCTTTTCTCTCGCAGGCGGTACATCAACCGCACCTGCTGAGTCAGAGCACGGAGAAGTGGAGCAGTCGCCGGGCCAAGTCGCAGATTTCCTGGGGGACCCTGGCGATGCGGAGCAAATGAAGAGGCGGGTCGCCGACATTTGAAAAACATACCTCCATGCTGCGCGAGCTATTTAATCAAAATCGGATGGACCGGGTCGCGTATGAAGAAAGATTCGCCGCGATGGAGGACGCGAACGCGCGCGTCCTTGTCGAGGTGGTGCAGGTCGCTCGCTGTGAAGCCACCTCTCCCGGGGTGCATCTCGCGCGAATCGAAGATTATAGGCGACTAATGCAACGCGAGGTCCAGTCAGTTCGCGAATACCACTACCCGCGAATTCCTCCGCGCTCTGGTGTGCGAGGTCGCGGTCGCTGGAAGTGGGTTCGCTACTAAAAAGCCTTTTTCGTAATTTGTCGTTTGCTTTCCCTTCCCCTCCCCTTTATGTGGGGTTACAAACAATTCGATGATCTGTAATAATAATACTTTTGACTCGCTTTCGAGTCCGCACTTTTATTTTTATTTTTTCTATCGCTTTATCAATCTCGTTCGTCCATTGCTGACTTTTCTAAGAAGAATTATACTTCGGCCGCCTTGCTCTCACGATTCGCTCTCGCGATTCGTTTTTATTCTTTACACAGCCTTTGACTAGCCGATGGCTAGTTGGAGGGTTTTATCAGGGCGTAACTCGCTTGGAGCGGTTAAGGCTCCTGGAGGCTGAAAAATACCGCGCGGATCCGCTATCCGCCGGCATCGGCGCTTCGAATTCTTCCCGCCCTGTCCACTTCTATAAATAGTCTCCGTCTTTTACTTTCTAACCACCGCATTTACTGCTCTTCCTTCGCTCTTCTCTTCTTCAAGCTCTATCGCAGATCCTAGCTCGTGCTTGCAACTTCTCTGATTCGCCGTCCTATAACACCATGGTCGCAGATGGAGAATCCGAGGGGCGAGCCAAGTGTGCCGGAGCCTTTCGCGAGGGCCCTTTCTTCTGCGCTACCCTCACCAAGGAGGAATATCTGGCCATGCTGGACAAGTACCTCCACTCAGGGTTCGTGGCTCGCCGCCCTACCGACAGAGACACCATCAACGATCCCTCCACCGACGAGCTCGCCATCCCCATCGCTCATTTTGAGAATGGGTTGCATCTCCCACTCTGGCCTGAAGTGCGCCAGGTATTTTTCTTGGCCATAGTATTTTTAGCTCGCCTCGCAAAGAGTATTCTAACCCTTACTGATTCTTCTAGGTACTCAAGTACTTTGGCGTTCTGCTGAGCCAGCTGATGCCGAACGCGATTGCCGTGGTGGTCGCGTTCGCCAGCTATCTGCGGGCGGAGAAGATCGAGTTTAGTCTGCTCGTCTTCCGCAAAGAATTCTCTTTCCGCGCCTACAAGGATGGGATGGCTCACTTCGCGAGCCAACACGTCACCATCTGCGAAACAATGAACAAGACCCACTACTGGACGCAGAAGTATGTCCTAGTGAAGGGTCCATTCGGCAACACCTCCTACTCTCCCCTCCAGCGGGACGAGGCCACCTACCGCCCCCCACCTCGCTGGGGGGCGATTATGCGAAGCTATACCAATACCTGAGCGGGAAGAACTTCGAGGTCGCCTTCCTCCGGCAGAGGGTGGACTCGCTGATGCCAGTCCCCCAGGGAGAAGGTCTGACTCGCGCTCGCAAACTTCCCCACTCCTTTTCTATCTTGTTAGCTAACATTTCTATCACCTTTGCAGGAGAGCGTGATCTTCCGCTCAACCCTCCGCACTCGACCGCCTCACCCCTTACCACTGGCTCGCTCGCGACCGTGGCCGCCGAGGCGTGCCGTGACCCCCCGAGCTCATCGTCAGGAAAGAAACGTCCATCGGGCCGGCTCGCCTCGCAGGGATTGGCGAAGAGGACCAAGAAAGCCCCCCTCGCACCTAAGGGGAAGGATATCGTGGATCTGTCCGAGCCAGAGACCTCCCCCTCCCTGCCGGCGAATCAGAAGCCCGCCGATGAGAGTGGCGAGCCCGGAGGTGCCGCCGACAAGCCTAAATCGGTGAGCCACAAGAACTTCGGGCTTGGCGCAAAGCTCCCGGACACGGTCGGCAAGCCGGTGCTCGCGTGGGACCCGGATCAGAACAAGATTGTTTGTTCTTCGCTTCTCCCCTCTTGGGTGGAGAGCGATAAGGTTGGGGGTGAGGTGTTCTCCCTCGCTTTCGGGCTCTACGGCCGCGAGGACGCCTCCATCTTCAGGGCCTTCAAATCCAAGGGACTCGTGTATGAGGCTATGCGAGCCCAGTTCCGGGCGATGGAGCTCACCCATATGGTGGGCCGCCGGTACTTGACCTCGGATAGGGAAACCAAAGAGCTCAATAGCGAGCTTCAGAAGGCCACGGACGAGGTCGCGCAGCTTAAGGGAAAGGAGGCCTCGTCCGAGGGCCTCCTCGCCAGCCTCCAAGGCGGCCTGGTAAGTGATTCGTACAAAACCTCTTCCTTGCTCGCCACTCTTTGCCTTTTCTGACCTCTCTTCTGCAGGATGCTGAGTCCGCGAGTCAACTTGCCGCGAGGAACACTGACCTGGAGATGGAGAATACTTATCTCAAGGCACAGGTTCGCGAGCTGACCCTGGCGATGCTCCCCCCGCCCCCTCTGCGAGCTGGGACTCGAGGCCAGTCGCGAGGTGAAAAGGAGGCGGCCCGCAAGAACTCAATGGGCATCGCCGAACTCGTCTTCGACACCCTCAAAGGGGCGGGCCTGCTTGTTCCTGACGCGATGGAGCTCACCGTCGAAGACGTCGTCCCTGATCTATTCGCGCCGATCTCAGAGGTGGAAGATTGCGGGAGCGACTGAGGAACTCTCCGGCGAACAACCTTGATATTTCTATTTCTTCAAATGTGAAGATTTTGTTTTGACCGGCGAGTTCGCCGCTAACTGTAACCAGTTTTTGAGTAATGATAAAGAAATATTTTGTCTATCTTTTATATGCCATATATTTTTTCCTTATCTCTTACTCGCACTCACGCTTTTATTCATGCCCGCGCGGCTGTACCTTTCTATGCTTATGCTTTTTTCGCGCTCGCGTCTCAATGTCTTCATTTGCGCTCGCGGTCGCATCTCACCGCTTAACAATTCGCTTATTTTTATGTTTTGTCATGCTCGCTCCCGCGCCATCCTCTTCGGCGATGGTTATAAGGCTACCTCTTTTAGTGAACTTTCTTTGCTTAGAGACTTCGTTAGATAGGCCCACTTAACTTTCACGTTGGGGTGAAGCCGGAGCCGCTTCGCTCCTTCGGCTCGCCCTATAGGGAACCTTGCGAGCGGGTTCATCATTACCCCGTCTCGCTCGCTTCTTGCGAGCTTCCAATGCTGCTTATTGACTGCCGCGCTGACGGACCCTTCCTGGTTTGCTGCTTTTACATATGTCACCGAAATTTATAAGTATATTCGCGAGCCAGGGTCCGACGCGGCGAGCTTTGCGACCACCATGCTTAGTCGCCCCGCTTTTACCCTTGGACTTAGGCACTTTTCATCCGTCGCAGCTTTTTCTTTCACACGAGCGAGCCCCTGGGCTCGCCTCGCCTGGGTCTTGAGATTTTTGCCAAACAAGTCCCTTGTCAGGAATAACCTACTTGCCAGCCTCTCCGTGAGATCGACCTGACCCACCGGCTAGCGAGAGCCCGGTAGCGGAATCATCCGGGGCAATTCAGCACCAACCTTTGTTACCTTGCCAGCCTCTCTGTGAGATCAACCTGACCCACCGGCTAGCGAGAGCCCGGCAGCGGAATCATCCGGGGCAATCCAGCACCAACCTTTGTTACCTTTCCAGCCTCTCCGTGAGATCAACCTGACCCACCGGCTAGGGAGAGCCGGGCAGCGGAATCATCCGGGGCAATCCAGCACCAACCTTTGTTACCTTGCCAGCCTCTCCTTGAGATCAACCTGACCCACCAGCTAGTGAGAGCCCGACAGCGGAATCATCCGGGGCAATCCAGCACCAACCTTTGTTACCTTGCCAACCTCTCCGTGAGATCAACCTGACCCACCGGTTAGCGAGAGCCCGACATCGGAATCATCCGGTGCAATCCAGCACCAACCTTTGTTACCTTGCCAGCCTCTCCGTGAGATCAACCTGACCCACCGGCTAGCGAGAGCCCGACAGCGGAATCATCCAGGGCAATCCAGCACCAACCTTTGTTACCTTGCCAGCCTCTCCGTGAGATCAACCTGACCCACCGGCTAGCGAGATCCCGACAGCGGAATCATCCAGGGCAATCCAGCACCAACCTTTGTTACCTTGCCAGCCTCTCCATGAGATCAACCTGACCCACCGGCTAGCGAGAGCCCGACAGCGGAATCATCCGGGGCAATCCAACACCAACCTTTGTTACCTTGCCAGCCTCTCCGTGAGATCAACCTGACCCACCGGCTAGCGAGAGCCCGACAGCGGAATCATCCGGGGCAATCCAGCACCAACCTTTGTTACCTTGCCAGCTTCTCCGTGAGATCAACCTGACCCACAGGCTAGCGAGAGCCCGACAGCGGAATCATCCGGGGCAATCCAGCACCAACCTTTGTTACCTTGCCAGCCTCTCCGTGAGATCAACCTGACCCACCGGCTAGCGAGAGCCCGGCAGCGGAATCATCCGGGGCAATCCAGCACCAACCTTTGTTACCTTGCCAGCCTCTCCGTGAGATCAACCTGACCCACCGGCTAGCAAGAGCCCGACAGTAGAATCATCCGGGGCAATCCAACACCAACCTCTGTTACCTTGCGAACCTCTCCGTAAGATCAACCTGACCCACCGGCTAGCAAGAGCCCGACAGCAGAATCATCCGGGGCAATCCAGCACCAACCTTTGTTACCTCATGCTTAAAAGAAATATTGAAAACAACATGCAATGAGTCAGATATGTAACAAGACAATTATGAAGAAATGTTTAAGGGTAAAACCGCTTCAAGTCGTCCCCACTCCGGGTTCGGCCGAGGGATACCCCTTCCACATCCCGGAGCTGGTACCCTCCCGACTTGAGCACCTCACTTACAATATATGGCCCTTCCCAGTTGGGCTCGAGCTTTTCTACCGCGGCTCCCCTTCCGGCCGCATCGACCTTCTTCAATACCAAGTCTCCCTTCTCGAATTGTTTTATTCAGATGTGCTTGTCGAAATACCGGGCCATCCGCCTTTTGACTTCTTCTTGCCGGACGGTGGCTAAGTCTCGGAGCTCTTCTACAAGGTCCAGAGACAGCCTTTGTTCTTCTCCATTCTCCGCCAGCCATTCGTCGTCACCTTCACCTGCGGCGACCACCCTGGGGGTTTTCACTTCGAACTCTACTGGGAGGACGGCCTATGACCCATGGGCTTGAATGGGGTCTCTCCTGTGGCTGTGTTCGGGGTGGTCCTCAGAGCCCAGAGGACCGAGGGTAACTGCTCTACCTAGTTCCCCCTGATGTTTTCGACCTTCTTCTTCAGCAAGTTTACGATAATTTTGTTTGCCGCCTCCACTTGCCCGTTGCTCCTTGGGTGGTGGACCGACGCAAACCGAAGGTCTATGCCAAGCTGGGTGCAGAAGCCGACGAACTCATCGCTTCCGAACTGCGGGCCATTGTCTGTAACAATGGCTAGTGGGAGCCCATGCCTGCATATGATTTCTCCCCATATGAAATTTCTAACTACTTGAGATGTTACCTTGGCCAGCGCCTTCACTTCTATCCACTTGGAGAAGTAATCAACCATCACCAACAGAAACTTCCTTTGGCCACTCGTGTTGAAACCAGAGAACTGGCCTCGACGTTCGCAAGAGGGGTGCAGCTAACCCTTACTTGACCTGAGCGAGACCCTTGACCAGTCACTAAGAACCAAAGAACCCTGCCCTTAGAGAACACCTAAGTCCACAAACGGACCCTTTAAGCTGCAGCGTGGAGGTCCCACGACATACCCGAAAGCTCACATGAAACTTCCCCTCCCAAGCCAATGCTGAGCCTGGGCACCTTGGAGGGCACTAAAGATCACCTCACCGTCCACCTTCAATGACAGGGGGAGGGGAGGGGTAGTGCTTGCCCACACGCGAGGGAGGGGGGTACCAACATCCCTTCCCAAGGTGCCCATGGGGGTCTATTTATAGACTTCCCAAAATTGGGCTGCGGATAGCCGAAATTCTCCTATCCGCAGCTCAACCATGATCCTGAACGGACAACGCAGGAAGGGGGGCGAATGGGGCTCGAGGTGCCCACTTCCCCCTTCGCAAGAGATCCTACCTGCCCCCCCCCCCAAGGGGGCCGGGCGAGTGGGAGGACTCCCTCCACTCGCCCGAAGGGGGCCGGCGAGTGGGAGGGCCTCTCCCACTCACCCAAAAAGGGGGGCGGCGAGTGGGATGCCCCTCCCACTCGCCCGGCGAGTGGGAGGACTCCTCCCACTCGCCTAAAGAGGGCCCGACGAGTGGGATACCCCTCCTACTCGCCCAAAGGGAGTCGGGGGAGCGGATGCTCCCTCCGCTTCCCCCGCCGCCTCTTCTTGCCTCGATCGGTTTCGATTGTTTTTGAGCGGTCATTCTGCTCGTCTCGGTCACCCTCACTGTCATGACCTCATCCGCGTCGGGTCGCACCGACTCGAAAAATATGAGGGTTGTCCACAATCCCCGCTCTTTTCGAGCTTGCCTTAAGCTCGGAAAGAAAGTCCAACCCACCTATTTGACGAGTAGGTGGGACCTTAGGGGAATCCACGAGGGGCCCTGCCAACGGGATACTCCTGCCGAGTTTTTCAACTGAACCTAACGTTGGGGCGGAATGCAAGCATTTCTCCACTTAACAACCCTCCTATGAGCCGAGCTCAACTGGAGGTGGAGAAAGCTCAACACCTTAGGTCGACTTGAACTTAACCTGAGGTGGAGAAAAACTCAACACCCTTAGTCGAGCCGAGCTCGACCTGAGGTGGAAGGCAAACCTTTCTCCACTTAACAACCCTCCTATGAGCCGAGCTCAACTGGAGGTGGAGAAAACTCAACACCTTAGGTCGAATTGAACTTGACCTGAGGTGGAGAAAAACTCAACACCCTTAGTCGAGCCGAGCCCGACCTGAGGTGGAAGACAAACATTTCTCCACTTAACAACCCTCCTATGAGCCGAGTTCAACTGGAGGTGGAGAAAGCTCAACACCTTAGGTCGAATTGAACTTTGACCTGAGGTGGAGAAAAACTCAACACCCTTAGTCGAGCCGAGCCCGACCTGAGGTGGAAGGCAAACCTTTCTCCACTTAACAACCCTCCTATGAGCCGAGCTCAACTGGAGGTGGAGAAAGCTCAACACCTTAGGTCGAATTGAACTTGACCTGAGGTGGAGAAAAACTCAACACCCTTAGTCGAGCCGAGCCCGACCTGAGGTGGAAGGCAAACCTTTCTCCACTTAACAACCCTCCAATGAGCCGAGCTCAACTGGAGGTGGAGAAAACTCAACACCTTAGGTCGAATTAAACTTGACCCGAGGTGGAGAAAAACTCAACATCCTTAGTCGAGCCGAGTCCGACCTGAGGTGGAAGGCGGAAACCCCACACCTGCCAGGGAGCCGAGCTCACCCGGAGGTGGAGGAAACTCCACACCTAACAGGGAGCCGAGCTCACCTGGAGGTGGAGGAACTCAACACCTAACAGGGAGCCGAGCTCACCTGGAGGTGGAGGAGCTCAACACCTAACAGGGAGCCGAGCTCACCTGGAGGTGGAGGAACTCAACACCTAACGGGGAGCCGAGCTCACCTGGAGGTGGAGGAACTCAACACCTAACGGGGAGCCGAGCTCACCTGGAGGTGGAGGAACTCAACACCTAACAGGGAGCCGAGCTCACCTGGAGGTGGAGGAACTCCACACCTACCAGGGAGCCGAGCTCACCTGGAGGGGGAGGGAACTCCACACCTGACAGGGAGCCGAGCTCACATGGAGGGGGAGGGAACTCCACACCTACCAGGGAGCCGAGCTCACCTGGAGGGGGAGGGAACTCCACACCTACCAGGGAGCCGAGCTCACCTGGAGGGGGAGGGAACTAACAGTTTCCCAAACTATCCGGGGGCGGAGAACCAGTCCATGTCCCAGGTGCTTACCCTCACCGAGGGACGGAGGGATTCAGTCATCTTATTGAGGCAACTGAGGTAGAGATCCAATCCACGTCTTATGTGCTTACCTTCACATAGAGGTGGAGGAACTCGACCGTCTTATCAAAACAACTGAGGTGGAGATCCAATCCGCATCTTAGGTGCTTAGCGTACCTGGAGGTAGAAGAATTCAACACTTTTCAAACCAACTGGAGGTAGAATACCCATCCACGTCCTAGGGGCCTAGCTTACCTGGAGGCGGAGGGGCTTATCATCTTTCCAAGTCACTTAGCCAAGTATCGAGTCGACCCGATGAGTCTCCCATCTGCCGGCATAACTGAGCCCGGAGAATGGTCTCTAGTCGGGGATCTTACCGATTGGAGACGGAAGTACCCGTCCGCGTCCTAGGTGCTTGTCTTCACCTGGAGGCAGAGGAACTCAACGCCTTCCCAATCCAATTATCAAGTAGCGAGTCGACCCGACGAGTCCCCCATCTGCCGGCATGACTGGCCCGGAGAATGGTCTCTAGTCGGGGATCTAACCGATTGGAGGCGGAAGTACCCGTCCGCTTCCTAGGTGCTTACCTTCACCTGGAGGCAGAGGAACTCAACACCCTCCCAATCTGACTGGAGGCGGAAGTACCCATCCACGTCCTAGGGGTTTAGCTCACCTGGAGGCAGAGGAACTCAACGCCTTCCCAATTCCCATTGGAGGCGGAAGTACCCATCCACGCCCTAGGGGCTTAGCCTACCTGGAGGCAGAGGAACTCAACGCCTTCCCAATCCAATTATCAAGTATTGAGTCGACCCGACGAGTCCCCCATCTGCCGGCATGACTGGCCCGGAGAATGGTCTCTAGTCGGGGATCTAACCGATTGGAGGCGGAAGTACCCGTCCGCGTCCTAGGTGTTTACCTTCACCTGGAGGCAGAGGAACTCAACACCCTCCCAATCTGACTGGAGGCGGAAGTACCCATCAACGTCCTAGGGGTTTAGCTCACCTGGAGGCAGAGGAACTCAACGCCTTCCCAATTCCCATTGGAGGCGGAAGTACCCATCCACGCCCTAGAAGCTTAGCCTACCTGGAGGCAGAGGAACTCAACGCCTTCCCAATCCAATTATCAAGTAGCGAGTCGACCCAACGAGTCCCCCATCTGCCGGCATGACTGGCCCGGAGAATGGTCTCTAGTCGGGGATCTTACCAAATGGGAGCGGAGTACCCATCCACGTCCTAGGTGCTTACCTTCACCTTGAGGCAGAGGAACTCAACACCTTCCCCAAGCCACTTAGTCAAGTAGCGGGTCGACCCGATGAGTCTCCCATCTGCCGGCATGACTGAGCCCGGAGAATGGTCTCTAGTCGGGGATCTTACCATTGACGTTACCTGAAACCTTCTTCATTCATCATCGAGGAGTTACATGTTTATTACAACGCGCCTCTCTGGGCCTACTTGGTCACATGCACCTTGACCATCTCCTTCATTACTTCCTCCATCTTCTTCGTCTTCTGATTCCTTTCCTTTCTCCTGGTTCCTCCTGGTTCCTTTGTCGGCCTGGAGGCGGAGGACTTGTTCCTGAAACCGATCCGCGTAGCTTCCCTGCGTCTCCCCGTGCTTTTGTCGCATCAGGAACAGGGACCCCACCCCCTTCCTGGTGAGACGGAGGCATCCTCCCTACCCCCTCACTCGGGGCAGCTGGTCCCAGGAGAACTGTTGAAGAGCGCTTGCGCTTGGAGCATTCTTATCTTGGCGTCAAGGCGTACCAAGGCGAGCCCCGACCGCCTTGACGCTTTGGCGACAAGGCGGACGCCTAGGCGACAATAAGGCAAGCAAATGCTAGGCGACAATAAAGCGAGCAAATGCTAGGCGACATTTTTTTTTTAAAACAAATGAAGAATATAGACAACGGTTATTTCAATAACCGCTGTCTATAGTCCCCTGCCAGTGACTATAGACAGCGGTTATTGAAATAACCGCTGTCTATAGTCACTTGACAGTGAATATAGACAGCGGTTATTTTAATAACCGCTGTCTATAGTCACTGCCATGGGACTATAGACAGCGGTTATTGAAATAACCGCTGTCTATAGTCCCATTTTTTTTAAAAGACTGAAAGAGAATTTTCAACACTCCCAGAACTCCAGAAGTCATTCAGCATTCAGATACACAGTTTTTTTTCATTCAGCATCATAACATTCAGAATCAAATAGAAATAACATTCAGATTTTAGAATCAATATATATAATGTCAAATTGACAATCACAAGATTCACAACCATTTCACTCAATACCAAAATGTTATCATCATACACTGATACACAGTAGCAATGTAGCATTAATAATTTTTTAGATCAAATAGAATCATCATCTAGTAAATCATCATTGACATTGCATGAGCTTAGTTGGTTTGAGGTACTCGTCATTTGCCCGTAATTATCAACAAGATCTTCATCATCATTTGCAACGCTAAAATGATCTAGATCTTCATCCCCATCGAATATTTGTTCAAGATTAGCTTGAGCACCACTTCGTAAATTTCGAGCCCCAGTCCCAATAGCTCTCTCCACAGCTTCCCATGTGAGATCATCATCATCATAAACTAAAGCTTCCTCCGGTTTGTTCAGCATCCACTCACTACTCCAATCTAGCTCATCAAGCACTAAAGGGTTGTAATTTCTTCATTTTTCACGTCTTTCTTGGAATCGTGCTTGTAGACGACGATTGTATTGGATGTATACAAGATCATTAAGCCTTTGATGCTCCAATCTATTTCTTTTCTTTGTGTGAATCTGAATCAAGATAGTTGCAAACTTGTTATTTGTTAGTGGATAAAACAAGTTCAATTTTAAATTAAATTTTTGTATACTTACAAACTCAAAAGTACTCCAGTTGCGCTCACAACTAAAAGAAGAACAACATAAGCCAAGTATGCGCAATGCTACCTTTGTAAGGTCAACATTCGGTCCTCCATGTGCACCCCACCAATCCACTATTTCTTGAAGACAAAAATAAATTAGTATAACATATAAGTAGTTTAAGAAAAAATAAAAACGTAATCAATACTCACTTGGATTTAAGGTGGTTCGTTGCCTAATAGCCATAGGCTTTCCAAAACTATTTCGAGATGCTTTATAGTTAGTGTCTTGCTCTGCAATATTGTCTTGCAATTGTTGATCGGGCACTAGTCTTGCAATAACATCATTGAAAGCATCTTGAAATTTCCAAGTATCATCGGGATGTTTTTCCTCATATTCAAAATATTTGTTTGGATTTAGAAACAAAGCCGCCCTATACAAATGTTGCTCCATTTGATTTGTCCACATATTTTGAACAATGTCATTAATTTTTTTATATAATCTTTCTTTATTATCAAAATGATCTTTGATCTTTTGTTTGGCTTCTTCCATTGCCACATATACTTCAGGCATAGCTGACCTCTCATCACCATCTACTAATCGCAACACGTCTATTAGTGATCTTTGATCTTTGGCTTCTTCCATTGCCACATATACTTCAGGCATAGCTGACCTCTTATCACCATCTACTAATCGCAACACGTCTATTAGTGACTTTCCTCCTTTTAGACAATCTCTTACTCCATTCCAAAAAAACAGTTGAAAGTATTGCTTCAACAACTTGTTTTCCGGCTTCGGTTTTTGCCAGATTAGCAGCATTCCATGAAAGGCGACACAAAGAATAATTTCAACTTCTCCTCATGCTTAAGCACACTTTGTAGAGTAAGAAATGATGTTGCAAATCTAGTCACTGAATGCCAGACTAGATCACCACCAATAGTAGTTCTTACTGTATCAAGTAAACGAGTGTGCCTGTAGATGAAATTTGTAATCATCCTTGCCTTTCTTATCACCATTTTGTTTTGTTGCAACTTGCCTATATCTTCTAGCATGAGATCAATGCAATGAGCTGCACAAAGAGTCCAAAATAATGTGGGCCTTCACTCCATTAAAATTTTACCAGCTACCTTATAATTGGAGGCATTGTCAGTCACTACCTGCATACAACATAACTTTTTATATATGTAAAGTTCTATACTTTTATAGTCTATAGTTGTAGACTATTAAAACATGAAATATGAAAATTAAAATAACCAAAAAAAGTTACCTGAACAACGCAATCTGCTCCTATCTCGGCTATTTTACTATCAAGCAACTCTGATAGCATTGTGGCATCTTGAATATGACCGGATGCATCTACGAAACCCATAAAATAAGTTCCTTCTGGACAGTTAACTAGGAAATTGATCAAATGTCTCCCTCTCCTGTCCGTCCAACCATCTGACATAAGAGTGCAACCATATCTCCTTCAATACGCTTGATACTTTGTTTTCATCTCCTTAACTTTCTCTTTTGTATTTTTTAACAAAGGGACTCATAAATCATGATAACTAGGGCCTTTATAACCAGGCCCATACTGTCCAACTGCTTCAAGCATTACTTCAAAACTTCGTGCCTTTGCAGCATTGAAAGGAATTCCACATTCATAGAACCAATCTGCAACATAGCCATCAACTCTCTTTTTCTCTTCAGGAGATCTAAAACAGGACAATAACATCATTGACATTCTGTGGAATTAAAAATAATTAGTATTTAGTATTTCGGACACCCAAGACGAAATACTAATTATAAAAATAAAAAATATTAATTATAATTTTTTAATACCGAAGACGGTAAATACCCATGTGACGTTTCGGGTTGATGTGATGTTTCAGGCCCTTGTGAGGCTAATACAAGTGCCTGCTGATAAAACAAAAATAAAAGTTAACTATAAATAAAAGTATAAAGATAACATGATATTTCATAAAAGTATAAATAATTAAACATAAATACATAATAATACCTGAGACATGTTTTGAGATGTTTCGGTTCTAGCACCAAACATGCGCATAAGTTCATCGATTTGATTTTTCATGCTAGCCATCTCTGCTTGATGTGCTTGTTGTTGTTGGTAGAGTTGGCTCTGAAAGGCCTGCTCATGTTGTTGTTGTTGTTCTTGCCTCCATAATTCTTGTTGTTGGCTCAATCTTTCTTGAACAATAGATTCCACATCTTCAATATGAGCTATTGTTCTCTCCTTCCGCTTATCATTCTTGAAAAAACTTGTAATGGTGGAAAACTTGCCACCAACTCTTACTCTGCCCGGATGTTCCTTGCCTAAAATAGATGTAAGGATGTCATCTCTTACCTGTGACTCTGTTGCACTTGCAGCAGACTCTTGGCTCGAGACCTCATCCTAAGTGAAATCAATAAATATTAATGCAAACGATGATTAATGAAATGAAAATTTACAAATGATGAAATGATAATTTAAACATACAATTTTAGCTGCCAAATCAGCTGCATCCTGACTAATGTATTCACCAGTCTTTCTTTTGTGACCGACTTTTCATAGCTCCGCACGTGAAATTGGTGCATTTGCACCTTGTTCAATCTTGACAATAAAATGCAAATAAATTATCATTTAAATTATTGATAAAACAAAATTTTTAAAACAAAATATATAAGAGAGAAGTAGAGAACTAAATAGTAAATACTAATACCATCCTTTTTTCTAATCCAGAATAACCCATTCTGGAAGTAACATGAAACGACTTCTGTGCTTTTGCTCTCTGTGTGTTAAGTTTACTTTCCTCCTACACAAATAAATATTTGTTAATACTTAGAGTATAATGCTTACAAAGTTAGTAGATGCAATAAAACATTGAGTTTTGTAAGAAATAAGAACACATAACCATAACTTCCAGAGTGGTGCGATTGTTAACAAAAATTTTCCAATCTTCAAGAGGTATAAAATTATACTTGACTGGAACATTGTAACGATGCTCCAAATCAACATCCTTTACGTAATGGACATAAAGTATAGATTTCCACGACCGCCAACTTTCACCCATGCTTTTCATCAATTCATGACGACCACCATCAACATTATCAAAATAATTCTGAAAATAATAGACAATAACATTAATAAATAACTAAAAAAAACACTTATATCTAATCGTTAATAACAAAATTACGTACATTTACTTCTTCCCATATTCGATCTTTAATTTCTTTATCAACTTCCTTCCATCTAGCACATGTGATTGGAACATACATCCTCACAAGAGAACCAATTAGACTCATCAATTTATTACACTCAGGCCCGGGAATAATGTGACCATCATTATTAACAGAAATAAAAATCTTCTTCCCCTCTGCTCTAAGCTTATTCAATCCCATCATTTTAGTGAAGCCTCTTGTTGATTTTGATGAGGATCCTTTATCAATCATTTTCCTGTAATAAGAAAGCCCTAAAAAAAACCTAAACCATCTAAAAAACCTAAACAAAATTCATACAAAACCGCAATGATATTGAGGTAATACTAGTCTACCACACATTAAGTCAATCACACATATAAATACAGAACTGTAGAAGCAGTAGGAACTAGGAACTAGAAAGTAGGAAAATATGAATTATGAAATGATCATTCAACTTAGAAATTATACCTTTCAACTTAGAAATTATACCATTCCAACTTAGAAATTAGAAGAGCAAGAAAAAAATCGTAAAAACGAACCTAAGGAAGAAGTCGACTTGTCGAGGAGAAATCGCCTTTAGGGTTTTCGCATAGAGCAGCAAACGATCCATCGACGGTAAAAAGTAAAAAGACGGGGTAAATTCATTCGTTTATATCCCTATATAAACCGCTGTCTATTGTAACATTACGTGTACAATAGACAGCGGTTTATATATAAACCGCTGTCTATTTGTACAATAGACAGCGTTTTATATATAAACCGCTGTCTATTGTACACGTAATGTTACAATAGACAGCGGTTTATATATAAACCGCTGTCTATGAGAGTATAGGCAGCGGTTTATATATAAACCGCTGTCTATACCCCTAATTTTTAAAAAAAATATGGCGGACTTCGCCTTGTTTTCAATCGGCCGACTGGTCGCCTAGGCGTCGTCATGATAAGAATGGCTTGGAGGCTCAAGCCCTCCTCTGAGGCTGGCCCCTTCCCTTGCCGACATGCTTGCTCTATCTCCATCAAAGACCGTGAGGCGAGCACAGGTGTTGGTGATGCCGAGCACTCGCCCTGAGGGGGGGGGGAGTGTGACCCGCAAGACTTCCTGGATTGACTTTCTGAACTCCTCGAAGACACCTTTCTTCACGCACTCGCCGACATGGGTGAGTCCCCCAGCTCATCGCTTCCGGCCATGAGACTTGCCCAGAGCTTTCCGAACTAGCTGCTTCCACGCTCACCGCACCATAATGTTGAAACCAGAGAACTGGCCTCGACGTTCGCAAGGGGGATGCAGCTAACCCTTACTTGAACTGAGCGAGACCCTTGACCAGTCACTAAGAACCAAAGAACCCTGCCCTTAGAGAACACCTAAGTCCACAAACGGACCCTTTAAACTGCAGCGTGGAGGTCCCACCACATACCCGAAAGCTCACATGAAACTTCCCCTCCCAAGCCAATGCTGAGCCTGGGCACCTTGGAGGGCACTAAAGATCACCTCACCGTCCACCTTCAATGACAGGGGGAGGGGAGGGGTAGTGCTTGCCCACACGCGAGGGAGGGGGGTACCAACATCCCTTCCCAAGGTGCCCATGGGGGTCGCACCGACTCGGAAAATACGAGGGTTGTACAACTCGCTTGCGGGAAAGGGCCTACCAGGTCCAAACCCCATATAGCAAAGGGCCAGAGAGCTGTGATGGTTCGGAGTCTTTGGGCTGGCAAGAGCTGGAGAGGAGCGAACAATTGACACTTTGAACACTTCCTTGCGAACCCCACTGCATCTTTGCTGAGGGTGGGCCAAAAGTAGCCTTGCCTCAACACTCTCCCCTCTAAGGTTCGACTCCCGGAGTGACTGCCACACTCCCCGGAGTGAATTTCCTCCAGGACCTCGGGACCTCCTCCTCTGATACATAACGGGCCAGGAGCCTCGAGAGTGTTTTCCTGTATAGTCCACCTGCATGCATGGAATAATATGCCGACTTATACCTGAAGCGCCGCTTATCCACATCCCCTTCAGGGAACTTCCCCGAGGTTAAGAAGGCGATGAAGGGGTCCATCCATGACGCTCGCTGATCTACCTCCATCAGCTCCCCTTATTCGATGGAAGATCGAAAGAGTTTCGACACCGTCCCCCCCGCTCGGGGACCGAACTTGGCTAGAAGGTCCGCCTGGGTGTTCTCCTCCCTCGGCACATGCTTGATGGAGAAGGTGCGAAACTACCGATGACCCCCTTGACCTTCTCCAGGTAGCGCTGGAGGGTCGGCTCCTTAACTTCGAGTTCCCCCTTGATTTGGCACGCTACCACCATGGAGTCCGTTGAGACCTCCACGTCTTGCACTCCAAGCTCCCGGGCCAGCCGCAGGCCCGCTATCACTGCCTTGTACTCAGCCTGGTTGTTGGTGATGGGAAAGTGAATGTTTATGGCTTGCTCGATCTTAGTCCCCTGGGGGCTTATCAGCATGACTCCTCCCCCGAAGGAATGCTTCCCTGACGCCCCATCTACCAGCATCTTCCATGCCACCGGGGGGGGGGGGGGGGGGGGGGGTGGCTCATGCTCCTCTACTTCGGTCGCATAGTCGGCCAGAAAGTCTGCCACCGCTTGTGCCTTGATTGACAACTTAGGCACAAACGCGATGTCAAACTCACTCAGCTCCACGGACCACTTGGCCAACCTCCCCGAGTGCTCCACCCCCTCCATGACTTTGCGAAGCGGGTGGTCGGTCACCACCTTGATCGAATGCGCCTGGAAATAAAGCCGGAGCTTCCGGGCCGACACCACCAAGGCGAAGGCCAATTTCTCTAAGATGGGGTATCGGAGCTCCGCCTTCCTCAACACTCGGCTGACGTAGTAGATCGGAAGTTGCCTCCTCCCTTCTTCCCGGACCAACACAGAACTTACTGCCTCGGATCCTACCCCCAAGTATAGGGATAGATCCTCTCCCTGCCTTGGCCCCTGGAGTAGAGGAGTCTGAGCGAGCTGCTCCTTCAAAGCTTGGAAGGCTTCCTCACACTCTGAGGTCCATTCAAATTTTTTGTTTCCCCTTAGCACCTTGAAGAAGGGTGCACACTTCTCACCCGCCTTAGAGAGGAACCTACTGAGCCCAGCCAATTTTCCCGTGAGACTTTAAACCTCCTTCGAATTTCTTGGTGACCCCAACTCTATGATTGCTTTAACTTTGTCTGGATTAGGCTCCACCCCTGCTGGGGTGAGCAAGTGACCTAGGAACTTTCCTCGGGTAGCCCCGAAGACACACTTCAGGGGGTTGAGCTTCATCTTATACTTCCGCAAAGTCCCAAAGGTCTCTTCGAGGTCTTGGAGGTGGGACTCGAGATCTCGGTTCTTTATCATGAGGTCGTCAACATAGACCATTAGACCTCCAGGTTTCTTCCCTTCTGCCCTCGGAAGACCCTGTCCATCATTCGTTGGTACGTGACCCCTGCGTTTTTGAGCCCAAAGGGCATCATTTTATAGCAATAACACCCATCCCTCGTGATGAAGGAGACGTCCTTGACGTCGGGGGGGGGGGGGGGGGTGGGGGGTGGGGGGGGGGGGGGGGGGGGTGGGGGTGCATGCAGATTTGATGATAACCTGAAAAAGCATCTAAAAAGACATCATAGAGAAACCGACGGCTGAATCAACCAGCGCGTCGATTCTAGGCAAGGGGTAGCAATCCTTGGGGCATGATTTATTAAGCAGTGAAAAATCAACACACATTCACCACTTACCTCCCCCCTTTTTCACCATAACTACATTGGAGACCCAACCTGCGTACTGGATCTCCGATACAAACCCTGCTTGGAGGAGCTTGCCCACCTCATCCCTGATGGGGCCTTCCAGCTTGTCGGCGATGACTCTCTTCTTTTGGCGGATGGGTCGAGAGCCGGGGTTGAGGTTGAGATGGTGGCACGCTACGTCTGCATCAATCCAGGGCATCTCCGCTGCACTCCAAGCGAAGACATCCATGTTCTTCTGTACGCAGGCTAGGATTTTCTTCTGCTCCTCCAGGCCGAGCTCTCCACTGATTCGGACCTTTTCCACCACCCCAGCCCGGGTGGTGACCTCGAGCTCCACAACCTCATCCACAGCCTCCAGCCGGGACTGCTCTCCCCAATCGCCTTCCTTCTCCTCGCCATAAGCGAACACTTCGGCCTCCTCCTCCCTTCCTTCTTCTCTGACCGCCATCAGCTCTTCCGCCCTTCCTTCCTGGGCCTGACCTCCTTCCTCTTTCTTCTCCTCCTTTGCTTCCTCTCCGAGACCTGCCGGTTCCCCCATCTCCCGATCCCACTCCTTTGCTTCGGCCATCCAGGAGATGGCGTTCACGGCCGTCACGTAGCACTGCCTCGCTACCTTAGGGTCACCCCTTACCCGGACCTGAACTCCTCCCGAGTTGAACTTAAGGCATTGGTGGAAGGTGGAGGGGACGCAGCGGAACACACTGATAAGTGGCCGTCCGAAGATGGCGCTATAGCTGCTGGGGGTGTCCACTATGACAAAGAGACAATTCCGGGACTGCCCCCCCCCCCCCCCCAGGACCACGTGGAGCCCCACTCCTCCTTCTACCTCCTTCCTCTCCCCGGAGAACCCAAACAACGGGCCATCCGAGGCCAACACCCTCTTGTTCTCCACTTTCATTTCATCGAACGCCTTCTTGAAGATGACGCTGACTGAACTTCCGTTATCCACGAGGATTCGGGACACCGTGAAGTTCTCAATGGTGGTCTGGATGACCAACGCATCGCAGAAAGGGTCTTCATGACCCGGCATGTCCCTCTTGGAGAATGTAAATTTTTCTGCCGGGGGTGGGGCTTGGGAGGTCGAAGCTACGCTCCGACGATAGATGATATGGAGACTCGCCTTGCGGGTTGCCTCAACCCCTACACCCCCGTGGATCACTCCGATCCCTCCTCGGGTCCCCACATCGACCCTGTCCTCGCACCTTTCCTCCTCCCGAGGCAGGACCTCCTCAATCCTCATCTGCTGCTGCTGTCGCGGCGCCGGCGCTCTGGCCCTCTTCGTTTCCAAGAACTCTGGGCAAGTGGCCGTTGCGTGACCTTCCTCGTCATGTAAGTCACAATACGACAACGCCACCTCCCCCCTTTCGACCTCCACCCCCTTGTTCCTCCTTCGGGTTGCTGCCCCTGCTCCACCCCTTGCTCTTCCTCCTCTTCCTCTCCCTATTGCCATCGCGTGCTGAGGCGGGGGAGGCATATGCCTCAGACCCTGCTTCCACCCCAGCTGAGGTCTCCCCTGGCCTCCATGGAAGTGTCCCCCTCCTGAGGCAAAACCTCTCCCTCTCCCTTGACCTCCTCCACCTTGCTGCCTTCACCCCACCTCCGGGGCTCTGGGCTCGTCCCTCCTTCTTACCTCCGGTTGCTTGACCTCCGGCTCACTGAGCTTTGCTAGCCTCCTGGTGAGCTCCGGGTTTGCCTCATCCCCCTCAATCTCCTCTGCCACCCTCTCCATCAGCTCCTCGTAGGAGACGGGGGCCTTCCTCTTCAATCCCATTTTGAAGAAACTCTCCCTCAGCCCTACCGTGAAGGCGAGCTGGAGGGCAAACCAAGGCATCTCCTGGGTTAGCAACACTTCCTCCTGGAATCGATCCGCGTAGCGGGCTAACGACTCCCTGGGTTCCTGCTTGACCTTGAAGAGAGACTCAGCGTTCTTCTTCCTCTTCTTCGAAGTCGAGAAATGCAACAAGAAGCTTCGACGCAAGTCTTCAAATGCGTAGATCGACCCCACATGGAGTTGATGGAACCAATCCCTGACCTTCTCTTTCAGGGCGACGGCGAAGAGCCGACACTTAAAAGCATCCAACATTGGCCTGATAGAGACCGAGTCTTCGAACGACCGCAGGTGCTGGACGGGGTCGTCCTTCCCGTGGTAGTAGACCCTGTCCCACTCTCTGAACCCTTCCGGAACGGGTGATGAAAGCACCAACTCGCAAAAGGGGCTTCCCCCACCTGCCATCTTCTCCTGCTCCACTCGCCCCACGAGCTCTCTCGCCAGGCTTGAGCTTGCGGGAACCATGCTTGCGAGAGCTACGCTTGCCGGGGCCGTGCTCACGGGAGCTGCGCTCGCCGGAGCCGGGCTCGCCTGCGCCGAGCTCGCTTGCGCCGCGCTCGCCTGCGCCGCGCTCGCCGAAATCTCGCTCGGCGGACTGGCGAACAACTCTCGTCCCACCAGGTCTCGCGCCGACCCCCCTGCCACCTCCTTCCCTGCCCTTCCTCCCAGGGCATTCTCGCCAACTGCTGGAGGAGGGAACACCTGAGGCGCCAGGGTCGCGAACTCGCTTCGCAACGCTGCGACGACAAATCCGATGGTGTCGAGGACTTCCCTCCTGAAGTCCGAGAACATCCTTGGCGTCACCACCGGGGGTGATCCGCAAAACTCCTCGCCCTGCTCTTTATCTCCTGCCATGTCCCTTCCTTGGAACTTTCTTGGACTAGCTACACTCCACGCTCACCGCACCAAAATGTTGAAACCAATTTCTTGGTCTCTTGTGAAGCTCGGTCCCTCAACAAGTTGAGCGGTAGCTAGCACTTACTGGCTCCTTGGATGGAACAAACCGGAAACTCAAAACAGAACTTAGATCCTTGGTCGCAGCGAGGAGGTCCCACCCCAAACCCGGAAGATCTTTGAGCGCTTCCCCTCCTAAGCCAAAGCTGAGACTGGGCACCTTGGAGAGCGAGAGAGCTAAGCCAAGAGAGCCTAGGGAGAAGGAAACTCGGAGTCCTCCAGTTGGAATCCTCTCCCAAGGTGCCCTTCAAGGTCTATTTATAGTTTTTTGCTCGTGGTCTGCTAATAGCGGAATCCCGCCTTACATTCTTACTATACGCAGCCCAAAATGGTCTGCCAACAGCCAAACTCCGCTGTTTGGAGGGGTTAACTGCAGACCACCAGGGATTTTTGGGTAAAAACATCCCTGGACCCTTGCTGGTGAGCCACACCAGAGGCTGCCTCTCGCGAACTGTAAAACCTGATTCGCATGCCTTCTTGCGAGCTGATGGCGAGAGCCCAGCTCGCCCGCTCCCTGCGAGCGTCCACCGGGGAACCGGCTCGCTTGCCTCATGCGAGCGGCTGCCGAGGGGTTTGCTCGCCTGCCTCATGCGAGCGGGCCCTTCGATGGACTCTGGCTCGCCCTCCTTGTCACTTCTCTCGCCTGTTGATCTTTCAATCTCTGCTCACCTCCTAGCGAATATCGGGGTTGTACATGTATCTTGATCATATAGTGTAGGATAATGTGACATGTCGCTTATATATGTCTCTATGTATAGTTGAACAAAGTAATATGATTCTATTCATAAAAAAGACCCTTTACTCATACATATACTTGAGTAAAGGAGCATAAAAGACGACTTGAATTAATTGTCTATATTAATTACAACTCTCCCCCTCATGTTGGATGGAAGATATCAATCATCCCGAGCTTATGGATGTCATCAGTAAACACATCGCATCCCAAGCTTTTGGTGAAGACATTGGCCAGCTGATCTTTGGAATGAACAAAAGGAGTGATCAAGTTTCCTCTATCCATGCAATCTTTGATAAAGTGTCGATCGACCTCAACATGCTTAGTACTGTCATGTTGAACTTGGTTATGAGCTATACTAATGGCTGTCTTGTTGTCATAGTATAAGGAGAGGGGGGCATTCTCCCGAAGTCCCAAATCTTGTAACATAATTCGCAACCATAAACCTTCACAAAGACCTTGAGACATTGACCGGTACTCAACCTTTACACTAGATCTGGCCACCACATTCTGCTTCTTGCTACGCCATGCCACCAAATTTCCACTAACAAAAGTACAGTACCCCGTTGTTGATTTCCTGTCATCACGGCTTCTAGCTCAATCAACATCAGTGAAGACTTCGATCTTCAAGTGGTTTTTCTTGGAGAACATGAGGCCACGACTAGGGGCCTTCTTTAAGTACCGTAATACACGATATGTGGCATCTTGCTGTCTGATCTTGGGAGCATGCATATATCTACTCAAGATACCTACATCATATGTAATGTTTGGACGTGTGTGAGATATGTATAAGAGTCTCCCAACCAATCTCTGATAGCTCGAGGCATCCGTGCGGTCACCATCACTGTCTTCATCAATCATATGTTTCTCCTCCATGGGAGTATTAGCTGGAACACAATCGAACATGCAATCTCTTTTAACAGATCCAAAACATACTTACATTGAGAGATGAAGATACCTTGATTTGACTTAGTCACTTCAATGCCCAGGAAATATCGTAATCTCCCTAAGTCCTTTACTTTGAACTTTGCAGATAAGAGTGCCCTGCGATTTGCAATTTCTTTTGTGTCATCACCCGTGATCACAATGTCATCCACGTAGACAATAAGTACCATAATTTGCTGTTCACGTCTTTAGATAAACATGGTGTGATCTAGGTGTCCTTGTTTGTAGCCAAACTTGAGCATTACCTTGAGAAACCTGCTAAACCATGCCATGAGAGATTGCTTCAGGACGTACACCAATTTCCTTAAGCGGCTGACAAGCCCTTCTTGTCCTTTTTTTCACAAACCCGAGAGGGAATTTAATGTACACTTCTTCATCAAGCTCACCGTAGAGGAAGACGTTTTTTACATCTAGTTGATGAAGATCCCAACCCAAGCAAGCAACACATGACAGAAGAACCCGAATGGAGCCCATCTTTGCTACCGGAGCAATGGTCTCCTAGTAGTCCACTCACTGAGTTTGGGTGTATGCTTGAGCCACCAGTCGGGCCTTGTAACACTCAACCTTGCCATCCTGGTTTTGCTTAACAGAGAAAACCTACCTTGAACCAATATCTTTTTTCTCAGGAGGAAGGGGAGAGACATCCCATGTGATTCTTGTCCAAAACAGACATTTCCTCCTCCATAGTCCGTGTCCATGCAGGAGTACTCAAAGCTTCCCACCACGTCTTGAGAATAGTTTTCAAGGACAATGAAAAGATAAAGGCCTGGTGATTATGGGTAAGGTGATGATAAGCAATAGGGTCCTGCGTACATATAGATTTACCTTTTAGCAATGCAAGGTGAACATGTATATCATCACCAGAATCTGAGTCCAAAGCAGGCACGGGTGGCGGTGGAATGCCAGTGACCTGTTTACCTGTTTGACAACGGTGGTATACAAGAGGAATATGAGAAATCAGAGACGGACGCAGAGGAAACTGGGTAGGAGATGTAGGAGGCGTTGTTAGAGTGGAAGGGGTGGTACGAGTAGGTTGAATCTGAGGGAGAGGATCAAAAGTATCATAGATAATGTCACCAATCTCCCTCTAACAAATGGAGTGAGTCGAATCCATGTATTATGATTCCTCCTCCTGGAAAGTAACATCCATGGTGCAAAAAATGTCGGGATGGAGGGTGGTAATACCGATACCCTTCCGTGGCGGCGGAATAGCCAATAAAGACACAACGGTGAGCCCGAGGGTCAAGTTTGTCACTATGAGGCTGATGTACGTGAACAAAACATACACACCCAAAGTTCCGTGGTGGAAGATGAGATGTATGAACAACATACATAGTGGAGAGACGGGCTAGAGGTGTAGCATTGTCTAAAACCCGTGAAAGAAGACGATTGATAAGATGGGCAGCTGTTAGGACATCAATGCCCAAAGGACTAAGGGGAGCTGCTCTACCCAATTTCCTTTTAGGTTTTCCACCTTTTTCTTCAGTAGGTTGACGATGGTCTTGTTGGCTGCCTCCACATGACCGTTGCTCCTGGGGTGATGAACTGAGGCGAAGCGAAGATCAATGCACAGTTGACTGCAGAAGTTGGTTAGCTTTATGCGGGCGAACTGAGGACCGTTGTCCGTGACGATAGCGTGAGGCAAACCGTGTCTGCAAATGATTTCTCCCCAGATGAAGTTTCTCACTACCCGGGAAGTTGTTTTTGTCAGCGCCTTCACCTCTATCCACTTTGAGAAATAGTCGATCATCACTAGAAGAAACTCGCTTGGGGGAACAGCCCTACGAGGTCCATTCCCCAAATGGTGAATGGCCAGGGGCTGGTGATTGATCGAAGACGCTGAGCTGTCTGCAGCTGGAGCGGGGCGTAGTGCTGGCATTTTTGGCACTTCCTTGCGAACTCTCCCACATCCATCCTGATAGTGGGCCAGAAGTACCATGTTCTCAACACTCTCTTTTCTAAGGTTCGGCTTTCCGAGTGACTCCCCCACTCGCTTTAATGGATCTCCTCTAAAACCCGGGGAACTTCTACCTTTGAGAGGCACCTTGCCATTGCTTTTACTAGATGTGAGATAATATATGTTAAATCTATCTTTAGCTGACATGTGGTTTATTGTTGAGGAGGCTATAAAATAACACTGTGATAATCAGACAACTGTCCATATCGCCAATAACCTTGTATTTCATGAGAGGACTAAATATACAGAGATTGATTCACTTGTACAGTGTTTATCCCTACTGGGACTCAACTAGTTTACCAAAGCAGTTTATGAATTTTTGTTTGACATGTACTCCCTCAGTTTGGGAATGGAGGATGCTTATGGTATTGGCTTCAGGGGGTGGGGGGTGGGGGTGGGTGGTTAAATGGCAAGCTGGCTTGCACTCACCTAATGGTGACCATATCATCAGAAGTGACTAGGCCCCAAAGGCGTGCTCTCTTCAACAGAAAGTAGCCCATGTACTGTAGAGAAAAAGCTGTAGAATTTTTTTATGGTAGTGTGAGGGGAGTGGGAAGCCGACTCCACTATAGTGGGATAAAGGCTTGAGTGTTATTGTTGTAGTGTGAGGGGAGTGGGAAAATTGTAAGATCCTGTAAATCTGCCTCCTTTGTGTTTTTCTTTTATCCTTTCTGGATTCAATTTCACCATCTCCTTAAAAATAACTGCTTTTTTCATTTTATGTGTTTGCTAAATAGAGCTCCTTTATCACCTTCTGCATTACTAGATAGGACTTGTTTTGGGGTATAAACTACTTCACATGTACTTCATCAGGAACAAACCAGGTTATGCCAGAATGCTGACTTATAACTTCACTTTTGTGCGTTTAGGCGATTCTTTTTTCAGCTTTCCATGCTATATGTGGATGCTTTTGTTTATAATATGACCTTGTCATGTTATTTCCTTGGTTTAATTTATTTATACCTTGAAATATCGATAGGTCTTTCCATTTGGATCAGTTCCTTTAAAAACATATCTTCCTGATGGAGATATTGATCTGACTGCTATTGGCATACCAAATTCTGAGGATGCTTTGGCTTCTGATGTGCGCTCTATCCTAGAAGGGGAAGAACACAACAATGATTCTGAGTTTGAAGTGAAGGACGTCCAGTACATCCAGGCTGAGGTTTTTCCTTGTGTTTCTCTATCTTTTAATTGTGTGATCAGGACTACTAATGATTTGTTATAAATTTTTTTCTGAAACAAGATTTCCAGTTTGTAAGTTCGTTTGTGGTTAAGCTTTGTTTCTCATTCTCATGTTTCTGGAGGGTTTGTTACTGACTGAACAATGCCCTAACATGCTTTGCTAGGTTACCAAAAGGTCAAGTAAATTTCATATTACTAATATACGAAACTTACTCAAGCTTCAAAATCTTATGGTCCTACCCAAATTACTTTATGTCCAAACCATTTTAATGGGTTTATGCACCCAAAAGTCATTTATCATTTTATAATTATTTCAATTACTGAATGTGTGGGGAAAAAGAGATTATATATTGAAATTATCAGGCATAAATAAATGACAAAGATGACAAGTCAAAACATTAAAATAACCATATAGTAAGGAGAAGTTATCATATGGCATCATATAGCATGCAAAGATGAAATTATCAATGGTTATTGGCTTCTCGCTTGGTGAATTCTCTTGTTAATTCATAAACCCCAATTTCATGTAGACTCAATCCATGAAGAGGCCTTCAAAGGTAATTGATAGTTCTAAGAACTTGTGCTAGATTTTAAGGGCAACCTTTTAATTATCATTGGATCATACATTTCATATATTTTATGCTCCTCAAGTATCTCTAAGTCAGAGCTATGCCCACTACATATCCAATTCCAAGGGTCTTATATGGTTTTAGGATTCACTATGATTTTAATCATTTACACCAGATAAACATGGCACGTTGTCCTCTTCTTTATTAGTAACTTCATATAGAACTTTCATTAATACTGTAGAAGCGTTTGTGAATGCAATGTACTCTATGACCTATTAGGAGCGTCTTATATAATTTAGTACCATATTGTGAAGCTATTAAAGTCACAAATAGGATTAAGTGAAACTATTAAAGTACAATTTTGAGAAGACTTAGATGATTTGGTAAGAGAAATCCCACAAAGCGAGAACATTTTCATTGAAGTAGACTTAAATGGACATGTAGGGAAGAAAAATACGGATTATACAGATGTTCATGGAGGATTTGGGTATGGAGAAAGAAATGAAGAAGGAAGAACCATTCTAGACTTTGCCATAACACATGAGCTAATTGTGACAAATACGTTCTACATGAAGAGGGAAGAACACTTAATTACGTTCAAGAGCGGATAAAATAAGTCACAAATTGACTATTTTATGACTCGCAAAATGGATAAAAAGATTTGTAAGAATTGCAAAGTCATACAAGGAGAAAGTTTGACAATGCAACATAAACTAGTGGTGTTGGATGTGCAAATTAAATATAGTAACTTTAAGAGAAAGACAAAATTGTTGCCAAAAATTCGGCGGTGGAACTTGAAGAAGGAAAAACAGGTTGCTTTCAAGGCAGCGGTTTTAGAACAACTAATTGATGATCCTTATGTTGATCCTAGTGTCACATGAGAAGTTATGTCTTCTCATTTAAGGTTAAGTGGAAAGAACGTACTTGGAGAGTCAAAAGGTTGTGCACCCCCACAAAAAGAATCTTGGTGGTGGAAAAAAGAAGTGCAAGAGAAAGTGAGGGCAAAGAGGGTCAGCTACAAAACATTATATGCTTGTAGGAATGATGAAAACTTGACAAAGTATAAAATCGCAAAAAAAGAAACTAAAAATGTAGTAAGTAAAGCAATAAGTCAAGTATATGAAGAATTTAACAAACGACTAGATACCAAAGATGGAGAGCGTGATATATATAAAATTGCTCGAGCTAGAGAGAGGAAGACAAGAGATTTAAGCCAAATTAAATGCATAAAAGATGAATCAGATACGGTTTTGACGGATGATGTGGCTATTAAAGAGCGATGAAAAAGATACTTTTATTAACTATGCAATGAAGGAAAAGACATTGAACTGAACTTGGAAGAGTTAAGTAAATCGGAGGAGTATAGAAACATAACTTTTTATCGTAAAATTCAAGCATCGGAGATAAATTACGCTCTGAAGAAGATGAAAAATGGAAAGACGGTTGGGCCAGACGATATACCCATTGAAGTATGGAAATGCTTAGGGAGGGAAGGAATTTTATGGCTTACAAGTTTCTTCAATAAGATACTAAAGACAAAGAGGATGCCAGGTCAATGAAGAGAAAGTATTTTGGTACCTTTGTATAAGAACAAATGAGATATACAAAATTGTGTCAATTACAGGAGAATTAAATTAACGAGTCATACTATGAAACTATGCGAACGCGTAATAGAGAGAATAGTTAGACGAGAGACTAGCATCTCAGAGAATCAATTTGGATTCATGCCAGGGAGGTCAACCATGGAAGCTATACATCTCTTGAGGAGACTCATTGACATTTATCGGGAAAGACAAAAAGATTTGGATATGTTGTTTATTGATCTGGAGAAGGCTTATGATAAGGTTTCAAGAGAGGTCTTGTGGAGAGTCTTAGAAAAGAAAGGTATAAATGTATCATACATTGACGTAATCAAAGATATGTATACAAATTCAGTGACCAGGGTGAGGACATCTGGAGGATTAACACATGAATTCCCTATCATCGTTGGCTTACATCAAGGGTCAACTTTAAGCCCTTATCTCTTTACCCTTATTTTAGATGAGCTCACTGGACATTTCCAACAAGTACTACCTTGGTGTTTAGCAGATGATATTGTTTTGGTCGATGAGACGCGAGAGGGTGTAAACACGAAACTTGAATCTTGGCGAGACACTTTAGAAAAGAAGTATTTTAGATTGAGCAGGACAAAGACGGAGTATATAGAGCTTAAATTTAGTAGTGCAAGAAGGTCGGATGACTCCATCATTATATTGGGTGACCAAGATATTTCCCGCAGTGAGTGCCTTAAATATCTGGGATCGATAATTCAAAAAGATGGAGGTGTAAATAAAGATGTGATACATTAGAATCAAAGCAGGTTGGTTGAAGTGGAGATGCGCGTCTGGGATCTTATGTGATCGTAAAGTACCATTAAAACTTAAAGGCAAGTTTTACTATACTACAATTAGGCCAGCAATGCTCTACAGTTCTGAGTGTTGGGCAGTGAATGGTGTACATGAGCAAAAAATGGGAGTTGCAGAGATGAGAATCCTTATGTGGATTTGTGGTCACACGAGACTGGATAAAATTAGGAATGAATGTATCAGGGATAAGACAGGAGTGGCTTCAATTGTAGAGAAGATGCGAGAAGCTCGTTTTAGATGGTTCAGACATGTACATATGAGGCCATTAGAGGCACCTGTTAGGCATTGTGAGAGTTTAGTCACTAGACATGTTAAACGGGGGAGGGTAGATCAAAAAAGACTTGGAATGAAACTATAAGGAAAGATATGATGTACTTAGGTATTAATGAGGCTATGATTAAAGATAGGGCGTAATGGCGACAAAGGATCCATATAGCCGACCCCACTATGGTGGGATAAAGGCTTGAGTGTTTCTGTTGTTATAAAACTTAGTATTATGTAAATATTTATAATGTTAAATTTATTTTACAAAATATCTATTTGTAATTGTTAATAGTAGTCATAGTGTGCTACTAATATTTTATTATAGATATTCTTTAAATTTATTTTGGGATATGCATGACTCAGTGTTTATAAACTGATATGCTTTGTTTAAATTTTTAGACCATATAATTATACTTAATATACATAAAAAATATATTTTTTTGTTTACGAGATGTGAAAATCCGATATTTTAAACTATCCCCGACATGTCTCCGGCTTCTGATATCCGACATTTAAAAACTCAACCCGACATGTCGCCGACATCTGATATTTACAACCTTGCTTCTTGATCATCTTTTAATTGCCTTCAATCTCCTTGATAGAACTTGATTTCCCTCGGAGAAATCTCCCTTGAGTAGATGAATATGACCCCTTCACTCCCTCTGCATGGCTAGGGCGAACTCCCTCTTGAAATTTTGTAAAAAAACCCTCCTTGGAAAGAGATACCGTGCTATATTTATAGAAATCGTCAAATTTTTGGGTGTTACAACTTTTTAAAATCACGCGCCTTCTTCCTTTTTCTACCCCGAGACTTTTTATATCAATCAAGCGTTAAGGCCCGACATTAGCTACCGCCGGCGGCAGTTTATAACATTCTGGTCTGTTCAAACTCTAGATTTTTTACTACTGGGCGCTAGCACATACTGATGGGCGGTAGTTTACAAAAATAATTCTTATCCAACTCGTCCCTAAATCTTCCAGGAATTGCTCCAAGACCTTCTTCAGGGCTAGCGCCACTGGGTGCTAGTGCTACCGCTGGCGGTAGTGTATATCTTCAAATATTTCTCCGAGGTAGTCCAAAATGCATGCAGGTGGTTCGCCGATCTCCGACTAGGAGGGCGATTGCCGATCGCCGACCGGAGTAGCAATCACCGATCTTCTGCAGAACGGATCTAGCGATCGTCGATCGCCAAATGCCGATCGTCGATCGCCGATCGTCGATCGCCGAATGCCGATCGGCGATCGTGCTACTGCTCGGGCGTTATCTGATACCACTTCTGACCATTATGTATTCTTTTTGCTCAATCATATCCATATCAACCATTACTTGTATCAATGCACATACTTGTACCTGCACACTATGATAAACTTACAAATAGACATTAAAGACTTGTCAAAATTTATTATTCTCAAACAAAAAGAGTGCAATCATGTTCCAACACTATCAACCTTATTCCCTACCTATGAACTTTTGCTGTCGAACTTGAAAAAGATTTTTTGCCTTATATTTTTTCTCAATACAGAAGGGGAGCCTTGGCGCACCGGTTAAGGTGCGGGTTCGAGTCCTGGAAGCAGCCTCTTGCAAAAATGCAGGGTAAGGTTTGCCTACATTTTACCCTTGTGGTGGGACCCTTCCCTTGACCCTCGCTGCGTGGGGATGCTTTGTGCACCGGCCTGCCCTTTATATTATTTCTCAATACAGGTTGGTTAAAGCGATGATATATGTTTATTGAACTATTTTGAGGAAGTTATTTCTAATTTTTTCTGTTAAAAGGTGTGTAGAGAAAAAGTAATCTCCAAAGACAGCTTATGGAAGCAATACTCAGAATGGAAAGTCCAATTATTCCCGGAATAAAAAAAACACATATTTTTACTAAAGAGAAAGATCTGAGAAAGGATCGAGGAGTCGAGAGCACCATAATCGCGTCCTTTACTTCTTTTTTTAGATTCCTCTCTCCTATTTTTCTGTCAGGGATAGCAGAGAGAAAAATCATAGAGAATAATATACAATTTAGGTAGAATCAAACCTTAGGATCTTCTCCCATCTTAAATTGCTAGTGACGTAGGCTCTTAACGTTCTCCATAATGAATTCAGAAGTTTTGGCTGCAACGTCGACACCGAAAATCTGGGGTGCTTGACATTGGAAACTTTAGTGTTTTGGAACATGCGAAAGTAATGGAAGAGCAGAGAGTAAATTGAACTTGAGGGTGTCGTGGTCATGGAAATGGGGCAGTTTTTGAGTCGGGGATTAAATGTTTTTTTGATATATTTAATCTATTGGACGGTTAAGATTAAATGCATGGTGAAATGTCGGTTATCATCGAACGATGGTGATCTTGTTGATGGTGTGACCACCAGGTGGCTCGCCATCTATAGTGACCTTCTCACAGATACCATCTTCTCCTTACACATGTAACCTTCTTTTGTTACGATGATGCTATCTTTTATGGAGAAGACAAAGGTTTAGAACATTTGCAAGTAACCCCTCCAACTTTTCTGAAGTACAAGTAAACCTTTCTATATTTGCAAAGCAAACACTAGGAGGTATTTTTGTAAATTCTCTTGTACATGCAGTTGAAACCAAATGATAATATTGTATTGAATGATAATACCCACTACTCATATATATAGAGTAGGGAAACAATTACAAAAGACACAAATACCCTTATGGGTGAAATACACATAATAGCGACGGACTTGGAATTCAACTCTCCCCCTCAAGTCGGACGATAGATATTTTCCATTCCAAGCTTAAGGATATCATCAGTGAAGGCATCGGATCCCAAACTCTTAGTGAAGACGTCAGCCAACTGGTCTCTAGAGTGGACGAAGGGAGTAACTAAGCTTCCTTTTTCAAGATGATCTTTGATAAAGTGGCGATCAACCTCAACATGCTTGGTCCTGTCATGCTGCACTGGATTATGAGCTATGCTGATAGCGGCTTTGTTATCACAGTACAGTGAGATGGGTATGTCCTTCTGAAGCCCAAGATCCTGCAATAAGATACGCAACCACAGACCTTCGCACAGACCTTGGGACATTGCCCGGTACTCCGCCTCTGCGCTAGATCTTGCCACCACATTTTGTTTCTTGCTCCGCCACGTGACCAAGTTTCCTCCGACGAATGTGCAGTAACCTGTTGTAGATTTCCGATCCTCACGACTACCAGCCCAGTCCGCATCGGTGAAGACATCAATCTTTAAATGATCATTCTTTGAGAACATTAGCCCCAGGCCGAGAGCCTTCTTCAAGTACCGGAGGACACGAAAGGCGGCATCCCGGTGTCTGGCTCTTGGGGCATGCATATACCTACTCAAAATTCCAACGACATATGTAATGTCAGGACGCGTATGTGAGAGGTATAGAAGTTTTCCCACCAATCTCTGATAACTGGAAGCATCAATCCGATCACCATTCCTATCTTCATCAATCCCATGGTTCTCCTCCATAGGTGTGTTAGCAGGAGCACAACCAAGCATACCGGTCTCCTTTAGCAGGTCTAACACATATTTGCGTTGTGAGATAAAGACACCCTTATCCGAACGGGTAACTTCAATTCCTAGGAAGTAACGAAGCCTTCCCAGGTCCTTTACTTCGAACTCAGCTGACAGAAGAGCCTTCAGCTTAGTAATTTCCTCCGGGTCATTTCCAGTGACCACAATATCATCAACATAGACGATGAGCACAACGATTTTCCCTTCATTCCTCCAGGTAAACAATGTATGATCTGAGTGTCCCTGCTTATAACCAAACTTGATCATAGTCTTGTGAAATCTCCCGAACCATTCCCTTGGAGACTGCTTCAGCCCATACAACGACCTCCATAGGCGACAAACGAGACCTTCTTGTCCCTTTTTCACAAATCCTGGGGGAAAAGCCATGTACACTTCTTCCTTAAGATCACCATGAAGGAACGCATTCTTGATGTCCAGTTGGTGAAGTTCCCAATCTAAGATCACAGCGCATGATATGATCACACGAATAGAGTTCATCTTTGCCACCGGAGCAAAGGTCTCCTGGTAATCAACTCCCCAAGTCTGAGTGTAACCACGAGCAACCAACCTAGCTTTATATCGCTCAACTTTCCCATCCTGATTCTGCTTGACTGAGAAGACCCATTTAGAACCAATGAGTTTCTTGCCTGGAGGGAGAGCTGTAACATCCCATGTATATTCTTCTCCAAGGCGGACATTTCTTCCTTCATTGCTTGTGCCCATTCAGGAATACCAGACGCTTCCTTCCACGTCTTAGGAATAGAGATTTCGGACAAGGAAGATATAAATGCCTGATGGAGCTTAGAGAGATGATCATAACCAACATGATTAGAATAGGATGTTCCGTACATACAACCTTACCTCTTAGCAGAGCAATGGGAACATGTAAGTCAGCGTCAGAATCTGAGTCCGACGACGGCATTGGCAATGGCGGAGCAGCAGTGGACAGAGTATCTGGTTTTCGGCGATGATAGACATGAGGCAGGGGAGTGATGAGGGATGGATGATGGTATGTAGGAAAAGGTGTAGATGTAGGTGTATGAGGAGTGGATGACGTGGTAGATGGAGAAGGTGGAGAAGGTATAGGAGTAACAGTAACTGGTGCAAGAGGAAGAGGAACAGGAGCAAGAGGAAGAGGAACAGGAACACTAATGGCATCATTCTCCCCCTGACTACGAAGAGGAGTCGAGGCCACATAATAAGGTTCCTCTTCGCGAAACGTGACATCCCTGGTGCAGAAAAAACGTCTGGTAGGCGGGTGATAACACCGATACCCTTTAGTGGTGGTGGAGTAACCAAGGAAGACACATCGGAGAGCACGAGGGTCTAGCTTATCCCGAAGGGGCTTGTGAACATGCACAAAACAAACACACCCAAATATGCGGGGTGGGAGAGAGGAAGTATGGATAACAGACGTAGTGGAGAGGCGCGCCAAAGGAGTCAGGTAGTCGAGAACACGGGAGGGAAGACGGTTGATAAGATGGGTGGCCGTGAGAATAGCATCACCCCAATAAGATTTTGGGAGATGCATGGTGGTGAGGAGACAACGAGCAACATCAAGAAGATGCCGGTTTTTTTCGTTCTGCCACACCATTTTGGGTGGACGTGTAGACACACGTTGTTTGATGGATAATACCTTGACTCGAAAGGTAGACCCCGAACGCCCCACGGTCATCATATTCCCCCCCATTGTCACTACGAAGAACGCGAATGGTACCACCAAATTGAGTCTGTACCATCTTGTGAAAACTCTGAAAGACAGAAGAAACTTCACCTTTTTTTTAACAGATAAACCCAGGTAGTCCTGGAAAAACAGTCAATAAAGGTAACAAACCATCTATAACCAGATAAAGAGATAACAGGGGATGGTCCCCAAACATCCGAATGTATAATAGCAAATGACGTACTACTAGGTGAAGATAACTGAGAAGACGCGTGTCGAACATGTTTAGACATCACACATACATCACATTTTAAATTCTGAACAAAAGGAGATAAAGCAGGAAACAGTTTTTTAAGATAAACAGGAGACGGATGACCCAGACGCAAGTGCCAGCGTTGAGCATCGGTCACAGTAGCGGCAGCGGAAGAAGAGAGAGCAGAGTGAGTAGTATCCAGATAGTATAGACCACCACAGTTCCTACCACTGCCAATGCACCGCCTCGTACCCAGTTCCTGAAAGACACAAGAATCAGGGAAAAAAGTTACCGAACAGTTAAGAGATTTGGTAAGGTTGCTAATAGAAAGGAGACTGCGAGGGAATGAAGGGACATGCAAAACAGAAGTAAGCGAAAGGGAAGAGGAACAAGAGATGTTCCCCTTTCCAGCAATAGGGGATAAAGTGCCATTAGCCGAGACAACTTTATCCTTACCAGACAGGGGAATATAGGAAGAAAAACCTGTGGGTGACCCGGTCATGTGATCAGTAGCACCGGAGTCAATGATCCACTCAGACGAAGGAGTCGCGGCAGAGTGGGCAGCTGGCATAGAGGCAGTAGCAAATGAAGTAGAAGTCCCACTCAGTGAAGAATCGGGCTGGGAGTGCAACAGACGTCGAAGAGCATCCAATTCAGATGTGGTAAAATGACTGGGAAGCTGACCGGGATGGTCCTCCTGAACCTCTGTGGAGTAGGCCGCATCCTGAAATCGAGTGCCACTATGACGGTATCCACCACGTCCAAGTCCACGTCCACGTCCACGTCCAGATCCCGGAGGGATAAGGTGCGGATGAAGCTTGAAGCACACCTCCCGAGAATGCCCCCGACGACCACAGTGATCACACGTAGAAATTGTGCTGGTATTGCTGGAACTCCCACGACCCATACTGCCAACACTCGCAAAGGCAGACCGATCCACAGTGGGAGCAGTCGTGCTGAGGGATCGACGTCGGTCATCATCTCCAAGAACCATGTTGAAGGCTTCCCTCAGGGACGGAAGGGGTGATCGATGTAAAATGTGAGTTCGGACAGTATCAGACTCCATGTTCAGCCCCATCAGGAAAACATGCAAACGGTATCGGTTTTCCTTCTCCTGCAGTTTCACGGCGTCGGCCGTGCAGGAAGCAGTGAACTGCTCGAAGAAGTCCAACTCCTGATAGAGCCTTTCAAACTCCGAGAAGTAAGCAGAAACGGTCATAGATCCCTGGCGAAGTTCCAAAATGCGACGGGTTAGCTCGTAGATCTGGGTGGAACTACCAATCTGTGAGTAAGTGTCTTTAGCTCGGGTCCAGATCTCATACGCAGAATCCAAGAGCATATAACTGCGATAAACCTTGGGGGACATGGAGTGAAGAAGCCATGATACCACCAGAGAATTCTCGGAGTCCCAGCGTTTCCAAGTAGGGTCCTCCTTTGGGGGTTGCTTAACCGTCCCATCGATGTAGCCGAACATCTGATGACTGCGAATCACATGTTGGGCAGCACGGGACCATTCCAAATAGTTTGTCCCATCCAGGGGAACGGTGGTAATCTTCAAAGAGCCGGAGTGTCCATGGGCCCGCTGAGGGTCACCCATCTGTGGCATGACTTCACTCGTCGGTATGACTTCACTCGTCGGTATCGAAGACCCAGTAGAATCCCCCATGGAATAGAGAGGCTGACCAACAGAAGAAGAGGACTAGGTGTAGCACAGTAATGGCTGTCCAAGCATCTCGAGACTGCAAGTGAAGGAAGAAGGAGCAGCTCAGAGGCAGCAGGGGACCTCGGCAAGATGGAGCAGCAGCAGAGAACCTCGGCAAGATGGAGCAGTTCAGCGTCAGCAAGGAAGAAGCAAACCAGCGGAAGAAGCGGCAGTGGCAAACCAACGGCAACTGCAGATCAGCGGCAGATCAGCGTCAGATTTTGCCAACAGCGTCAAATCAGCGGCATCGGCAGCGGCAAACAGCGACAGATCAGCGGCAGCTCAGTGGAAAAACAGAAGAGCCGCAGACATTGAGACGGAAGCGAGAGGTACCGTCCCTAGCAACCATAGCCGGTGCCTAGGGCGGCATTAGAGGGGAGGAGAGGCGCAGACGACTCTCTGATACCAAGTTGAAACCAAATGATAATATTGTATTGAATGATAATACCCACTACTCATATATATAGAGTAGGGAAACAATTACAAAAGACACAAATACCCTTTTGGGTGAAATACACATAATAGCGACGGACTTGGAATTCAACTCATGCCACACATTCCCTTCCATTTCAAGGCACTTAAAATTTATTAAATTCGCACAAAATCAAGTAAAATATTCTATATCGTCATTCTTTTGTTACATTACCTTCTTTCAAAGGACACCCGTAGTAGATACACATTTTCCCCAAAGTTGGTCATAATTTGAGAGAAATACTCATCAAGCTATTATGTATCCAAATCAGTCTGGTAATTAGAGTCAAAATAAACCACATTTGCCAAATCTGTCTACAGCTATCTGCACACAATCATCCCTGCATATTGACTTGGCAACTTGTGCATCAAAAAGTTTCAGAAATATCATCAATTCCCCCCTCCCCGTTTCCAAAGTTTCCATCAATAAGTAAAATATTACGATATAACTTCCATCAATAAGTAAAATATTACGATATGAATGTTTTACCGGAAGAATCTTCCAATTGACTGCATTCATATCTTGATTTTCATGAATTCTCCTTACTAATGAGATCAAAATTTTGATTGTCCATTTTGTTATCAATTTGAGATGCCTAAATTTATTAGAGGTACATGAACATTATTTTGGCTAGACTACGCAGTTAACATAGCAGAAAAAATAAATGAAATAATATGCTATACTTGAAGTTCATTGGTGAATCATTGATTCCATAATGTTACCGTTTCTCATATTTTAATAGTTATTCAGTTCTTATTTGGTTTACTAGCTTTCTTGAGCGAAATTGTCGAAGCATTCTTTTCCTTGTAATCCTGAATTACATTCAGTTTAACTCTTAGGTGTAAGAGTGGATTGCGTCCCTTAAACACATCCTTGCTCTACTACTTACATTCTAGTTGCATTCCCTTAATTGTGATTTATATCAATGGCTAATCAAGCTGCACAGAATAGAATTAAAACCAATAAGATTATGCTATGTTGAAAAAATCTTTAAAGTACAAAATCCACATTCTTGAGCTGATTACTACAATCTTGTGTAAAATCCATAGAATTAATCAAAATGCACAAAAGAATGATCTAAATTTATCAATAATCCTTCTTCATAGCATCAACATAATTATACCTCCGAAGCTTACCACAAGTCACTCAGACATTGATCAATTTGATATAAAAAAAACTTAACCTCAATCACATTCCCTTTTATGCTGATGTTGATTTTGATATAAAAGACCATGATTATGTGCTAGAAGACAAGCTAGAGAAAAGTTTTCTATTGCAAGATTATTTTACATATTAACTTACCTTATTGAATATGAACATGTATCTGTTCCTACACACGAGCTCACATTTGAAGCTTCTTATGAAGCTAAATTATGACCAGAGTAATTTATACGTACTAATGACATTCCCATCCTATCGTTAGCTGTTATTTTCTTGCTAATGAACAAAATAATTTTATATTTGGTATGATTGCAGCATGATTGCATCAGTGTTGTAGATGTCGGCCGACATGTCCGACATGTCGGTCGACATAAAGGTTTTGGGCAGAAAACGCCACGACATCGACATTTTAAGCAAAAATGTCGTTTTTGAAAATATCCCCGATATTTCGGTCTTCAGGCCCCGATATATCGGTCTTAACCGATAACCGATATATCGGGCGATATCTCGCGGACGATATATGGCGAGTACTATAAATATATATATTTCATTTTTTTAAGCGTCCGAGTGGTAATATTTTGTTTTGTGCTACATTTTCTGCATCTCTCTGAGCCAAGATTTGACTTCTTTCTCGCTCACATTTGACGCTCTTTATGTCGTTTACTGTCGTCAATGCTTCTTTTTGTGCAATTTATAAACATACATTATGTGTATATATGTTTATTGTTTAAATTATAAACATACATTATGTGTATATATGTTTATTGTGTAATTTATAAAAATACATTATGTATGTAACTGCACATATTTATAAAAAATGTTTATATATATGAATAAATTTATTTAAATATTAAAATCCGACATTGTAAAATATCCCCGATATTTCCCCCGCAATCCGACATACGACATTTCAAACTAAAACCGACATGAACGCGACATCCGACATGTCCGACATGTTGTAGATGTTACCCTTATCTCTTTACCCTTATCTTAGATGAGCTCACCGGACATATCCAACAAGCACTACCTTGGTGTTTATTATTTGCAGATGATATTGTTTTGGTCGATGAGATGCGCGAGGGTGTAAACGTGAAACTTGAATCTTGGCGAGATACTTTAGAAAAGAAGGGTTTTAGGTTGAGCAGGACAAAGACGGAGTATATAGAGCTTAAGTTTAGTAGTGCAAGACGGTCGGATGACTTCGTCATTAAATTTGGTGACCAAGATATTTCTCGCAGTGAGTGCTTTAAATATCTGGGATTGATAATTCAAAAAGATGGAGGTGTAGATAAAGATGTGATGCATAGAATCCAAGCAGGTTGGTTGAAGTGGAGAGGCGCATCTGGGATCTTATGTGATCGTATAGTACCATTAAAACTTAAAGGCAAGTTTTACCGTACTGCAATTAGGCCAACAATGCTCTACGGTTCTGAGTGTTGGGCAATGAATGGTGTACATGAGCAAAAAATGGGAGTTGCGGAGATGAGAATGCTTTGGTGGATGTGTGGTCACACGAGACTGGATAAAATTAGGAATGAATGTATCAGGGATAAGACAGGAGTGACGCCAATTGTAGAGAAGATGCGAGAAGCTCGTTTAAGATGGTTCAGACATGTACATAGGAGACCATTAGAGGCACCTGTTAGGCGTTGTGAGAGTTTAGTCACTAGACATGTTAAACGGGGGAGGGGTAGACCACAAAAGACTTGAAATGAAACTATAAGGAAAGATATGATGTACTTAGGTATTAATGAGGCTATGATTAAAGATAGGGCGCAATGGCGACAAAGGATCCATATAGCCGACTCCACTATGGTGGGATAAAGGCTTGAGTGTTGTTGTTGTAGCTCAGTTTGACATTAGGTTTTTGGATCAATTTTTTTGGAGAGCATTGTAGACAATTTTTGTGAACTGTACTCTAGTTTAGTATTCTATATCATCCATAAATAAATGTGTGGACCATGATCTTGATAATCTAGTTAGATATCAACAAAAGAAAGACCCAATGTAATTTAATATTTCAGCAAGCCTAATTTTTCCTGCAATACCATGAAATGCTCCATTGAAAATACAAATATTGTTTTAGAAGACACCTTAAGAACAGCATATTCTATATATCCTTAACCATATTTTTCCATTGTCGAATTAATTCTTAAGCCAAAGAAATTTGTGATCACATCCAAAATGTCCAAAAGGAAATACTAAAATTTTCATTTTTGAAATGTTAAATGCAAGACCAATGTTAGGGAATACATCGGAGATTGGCAGACAATAATTTCCGGCATGAGATTGACTGAACAGTTGTGGTTTGGCATGGTGAAGAGGAGTTATTGTGAAGTAAAGAAGACACAATTGAAAAACACATTTTAACTTAGTCAACCTTTAGGTTCTTGCTTAGTGTTCCAAAAAGTTCTTACAAATTTTGGGGGATAGCCCCATTAATATGCTTCAGTAATTCTTCATGAAATAAAAAAGTAGGCATGAAATAGAAGGTACTAAAAATAAAGATACATGAAATTCATTTGTACAACATCGTGCGCCTTGTGTGCTCACACCACTCACTCAAAGAATCACCCATGATATATCTTGGCTCAGAAACAATGTCCTGTGGGTTCGCTTCCTCCATAACAATAAATCAATGACTTATGGGCTCGCTAGAGAGCTTGTTACTTGGACTTCTATAACACATACCTAGAGCTAAGATTACTTGGCATATTGTAGATGGCAACAAATGACTAACTGTTCTTTGATCGAGGAGGACATGATGTCATGTAGATATATTAAACATGTGACCGAGGCCTTCCGATCAGGAGGCACCCATTTGGGGGGTGAGATTATTGTCAACAGAGATCACGATTCTAAAGGTCTATTTTATGCTCATTATTTCTATTTATCTCTAGATTTTTTATTAGATATATTGTATCAAAGATAGTAATTTGACTGATTTTGTACAAAGCTAGGATACTTGAATCAGAGTGGTTTTATGTAGGACTCTTCTTGAAAAATTGAATTAAGAATGGGGTGAAGGTTCATCTAATGAATTTTCATCACCAGCATGTGTGGATTGACAACCTATTCTATATCGTTAACCATCATTTCTTGAAGTGTAAATTCTGTTATTATTGTTGAGCTGATCCTACAAACATATCATATTTTCACAATAAGACCAGAATATTCGACACCCGACATCCTCCTATGCATATCAGCTTGTAGCTCAAATCGGAACATGAAAAACATGAGTAGGGAAGCATCATAGTGTTAAATGCTACAAATCACTGAATATTGAAATTGTTGTTACATACTCAACAAGGGATATTGTTCGTTGCTTTAGTTTAATTAACTCTTCCAAGTATTGAATAGGAGATCAAACTATATATTCATTTGGTAGTAAAACAAATTTCTTGTTTAAATCTAGAATCATAGGTTTTAGCTTCCTACCATTTAATGGGATAATAATTAGAAAAAAAGTGATCCACACCAAATTTTAAAGTACTTAAAAAAAGGAACCAAATAACATTAATAATTTGTAATCCGACAAGAAACAAAAGAACTTGACCAAAATATAGAGATATAAAATTGCAAAAAAAAATAGAAAATGCTGATGCATGATATAGAGATTAGGTGATTTTCTTAGTGTTTCAGATGATAGATAAAAATTGCCACATAACAAGTATTTTCTACGGAGAAGTTTGTTATAATACTAATTTGATGTAAGTTGGAATCACGAAAATGACAAATGATAAAATGGTAATGTGATGCAACAGAAATAAGAAATATTATTTTAATTTTTCTTAAAATCAAAGAAGTGCACATAACATGGAATATGATGCTAATAAAAAATGCAGAGAAAATTTTCAGATGGAAAAACTATGTTAACAGTGATAAGCTTTTACTCAATGAGAGTAAAAGAAAATAAAAAGCTCTTGAAAAGATGTAACCTCATCGTATCTTACCAAGAATTAGGAGGTGTGATAATGAAACTTTTGTAGGTGGACAGTTTTTCCACACGTTATATCACTTTGTGAGGCCGATCTCCTCTAATCCTTTGTAGATTCGATTTTCTTATTCCTTGGACGTCCTTTGATAAGGATGCAATCACACAAAGTGAAGAGACCCTCAAGTGGAACAGAACAAATATAAACTATCATAACTTAGTTCTCATTACATAATAACTCATGCAATGCCATGACAATTTGATAGCCTCTTTATTTATAGTTTGTACAAGAAAATAATCCAAGAAGATGAGAAGGAAAGGGCTGGACAATTTTGCATGGAAATATGGCGTAGTGGGAGGTGGTTTTTAGGTGGGAGTGGGTTTAGTGGCAACTACGTGGATGTAATAGGTTTGTGTAGCTGACGGTTTGGAGGGGAGTGGGTTCTTTGTCTGCTTGGTGGCAGGAGTGTATTTAGCCGAGTCTTTCTTAGTGATGTGGAGGTGTGGCCAGGCGGACGTGTTCATGTGAAAGACTTGCTTAGGAAGAGGTCGAAGATGATGTGATAGCCAAAGGTTCCACAAAAACCCATAAATGCTTTTGTGCAAATGTCGGGCTCACATACACATATCAACTCAAATACTTAGATCATCTTTCTAACAAAAAAATTCATCCCAATTTCATGTTAAAGAAGACGGTTAAAAAAAGAACTGATGTGGGCTATGCAGATCATTACATTCTTTTTTTGACTCTCTCATATTTCCTTTCTCAATCGACCTTCTCACATAGAAACTAATTTCATTTTTTGATGGAACTATTGGCAAAGATGCCGCATACCCGTGTGGTAGGCCTGTATCGGTGAAGCATAGGAAGGAAATGTAGCCTAGATAGTGGAAGAAGCAAGAGAGGTTTGGTCATTTGGAGGCAATGGAAGGTACGGCATCTCGCTTCATTAATATTTTTCTATTGAAGTGTCTTTCTTGTATTCATGCAAATGTCTTTCTACTTAGTTATTTGGGTTAGGAACAAGTTCACGATTTGGTTGAAGATACTTTTTGATAATGTGTGGCATGTGCATCACATTGGATGACATCTATGAATGAATACAATGTTGGATCAGTGTGCAATCTTAGTGGAGGGAAGAGGGAAGGGGATAAGTTTTGCTTGCTATTTACAATTTAGCTTAATTGAAAATACTTCTGGTGATTCTATAGTGTTTACAATGATAATATTAATGACATTGGATGCTCAATGATTTCAATACGGGATCACCTTGCAATATATGGAACAACAAGTAATTGGAATCACATCATATATGAGGGAAGATAAACACAACACATAACACATGGGATTTAAATTCTATTTGTCAAATGCTTGACTGCCTTCGAAGTCAACTAGTTTGGTGGGAAAATATACTATACTTTGTTTATCCTCTGATATCAATCTGTGTACAGTCAGTTTTACTTTTCACAATCTACTACAATACACCAATAGAGAGTGAGACAAGCCATAATATACCTCATGTACGCTACCCTTGGTCTAATCACCCCAGTCACTGATTCTCCCAACCCTACTTTTAGCACCCTACTCGCCAACACATGGCTAATTTCACAACCCTAGTCTTGGACATTTTCACTACAACAATGTTGACACAAATGATAAAAGAAAATAGAGATTAACACCTGAGAGCTCCAGAGAGTAACTCCTCTAAATTGGTATCTTCACAATTGTGAATTTTGTCTTCAATGGAAGATACTGCTTGAGTAGGGAAAGAGCTCGAGTTCTCTCTACTTTTAATGTGCTCGCAACGTGTTCCTAAAGCCTATAATCTCCTTATCTCCATAGAAAATCTGAGATGGGAGACTTGAAGATTCTCGAACTTTCTTCTCTTGAATGGAGATTTAAGAACTATTATAAAGGTGGATATTAGAGCCTAGATATGCTTGATGATTCAATTTCTTCTCTTATGTTGAAATGGAATCCCTCCTTGGCTCCCGACTCCTTTATTCTTAGGTAGAGAGATAAGTTTAGAGCTCCGAAAGATAAATATATTTATAGGATTTTTGGAACTGCATGTATATTTGATCACCGATTACACATTGGTACCATCAATTTTTCCCAGTATTCGAAATTTGAACCCTGAACCGCAATGTATCAGAGCCGGATTGGGAAATCTCCTGGCCTGATTTCCCCTAGATTGAATCGGAGCCCCCTTTAGGGAATCGTTTGGTCCGATTCCCGTTGTACTGAATTTGGTCCTTGATAGCTTCAATCATTTGGTTTTATTCCTTTTTGATTGAATCGCAGGCTCAATAGCATGAATTGTCTGGTCCGATTCCCTCTAGATTGCATTAGAGGTTTAATTACATGAACCGTGCACCCAGTTTCTCCATGTCCTCCATGAGTTTGTAACCAATGAATTGAAATGATGAGCTTTATTGGGTCCCTGGTTCCTTAAATCTGCATCTAATTCCCAAATAATCTAAAACTGCATCCTCACAATCGGAAAGTTCAGGTCTTTGCTATTACTCAAGTAAGATGGAGGTTAGACCTGATGTCTCAAAACAAAATCGTAAGTATCATGCGAGTTTTTAGTAACAGGAGGTCAACTACTCTCTGAACCCTCAAAGCATACATAAACAATCCAGTACTCAAAACCAAATTTGAAAAGAATTTGACAAAAATCCTTTGTCACAGTTTCTAATGAGTATATTAATACATAACTTGTACTATTCACTGTGCATCACATCATTTTCAGCTCAATGTGATCATCATTCCTGCTATATTTGAATGTATTGGATGGATCTTTTTTTAAGGTCTCGAGTTCCAACATGATTATCTGATTCGGATAACTTGCTGCAGAATTGGCAGACCGAGCTTGATTTGGTTTTGAGCAAAACCCATTTAATTCCCAGTAATTGGGTATATTTAGTGTCCACTTTGAAAACGACCTTACTATGAACAAATAAGATGTCAGCGTAATGTTTTGACCTCGGATAAGCCCAACTTGAAGTTGAGCTAATTTTATCCTTTCCACCTGAAAATGACCAATTTATGATTACTTTTTTGTTGATTGAATTTTATGATTTGGCCTTTTTAGCGGCTCATTTGCATTGAGCATAAATCGTGGGTTTTAAAATGTCAATAAAACCTGATGTGGGAATATTCTGGTATGTATTACCAGACAGCAAATATATCAAGAACGCGAATTATTTTTTGCTGAGAATATACTCTTCATGTTAATCCTTACCAAATTTGATCTTGGCGAATAGTACAGGAGCATATTAAATCCTTTTATCGCACATGCAAGCATCAATTCAGTGTCTAAATGTAGTTTCACTAAACTTATTTAATATTCCCATTTACTGAACAATATTTGAACCTGTCTTCTTACCATAGAGCTTTGTTAACAAAGGACATCGTGCGACTCTTGTGCTTGGTTGAACACTGAATATTATTACTTTGCAGGTTAAACTTGTTAAATGCTTAGTTCAGAACGTAGTAGTAGATATCTCCTTCAATCAGATTGGTGGACTCTGCACACTTTGTTTTCTTGAACAGGTAAATATTTGACTCTTTTTTCTTACATTAGCTAAATTATAATATCTATAGAACCTTTTTTAAAGCTTTTATTTTCTTTTATTTTACTAGACAAGATGGATTGAAACACTTATTTATTTAGGTTGATCGTTTTATTGGAAAGGAACATCTGTTTAAGCGCAGCATTATATTAATTAAAGCCTGGTGTTATTATGAGAGTCGTATTCTTGGTGCTCACCACGGCCTAATTTCTACTTATGCTCTGGAAACACTGGTCTTGTACATTTTCCATCTCTTTCATTCTTCATTGGACGGCCCCCTAGCGGTGAGTTCTCTTATCGATTCAGGGAACATAGTTTAGGAAATTCAAATTTAACGTCTATAATTTCTCAGGTGCTGTATAGGTTTTTGGACTATTACTGCAAGTTTGATTGGGACAAGTATTGCATCAGTCTGCGTGGCCCTGTTTCTTTATCTTCTCTTCCAGAATTAGCAGGTATTCCTTGCCTCTTGCTTCTAGATTTGAGTAATTTTGGCCTGATTAGTGGTATTTTTTCTCTCCCATTCTCACAGTAGAAGCAATAGATAATGATGGTGGTGATTTATTACTAACTGAGGAGTTCCTGCGAAGTTGCATAGACAGTTTTTCTGTCCCTGTGAGGGGTTTGGAAAGTAATTCCCGAACTTTTATCAAGAAACACTTGAACATTGTCGACCCCTTGCGAGAAAGTAATAATCTTGGACGCAGTGTTAGTAAAGGTTTGGCTATTCTTGCTTTCTACCCCTTCGTATCGTGATCAGCATATCCTGCTTTAGTCATACTTCACTTTTCCGTTTTCGTTAAGAATCATGCTTGTTTGTAAATTTAATTTAAACCACATATAGGTAACTTCTACCGAATTCGTAGTGCCTTTACCTATGGTGCTCGGAAACTTGAACGTCTACTACTGCTATCCTCCGGAAGCATTGCAGAGGAGGTGTACATGTTCTTCATGAACACATTGGATCGGCATGGAGGCGGAGAAAGGCCTGATGTGCAGGATTTGGTTCCCAAATTACTTGGTTCTCCATCGGTTGAATCAAATGGGGTTGTTCTTGGGCCATCTGTGAATAAGATTGATAGAGATTTGAACAAGAAGATGAAGAACATCAGGATTTCAGCCTTGGATGAGAGCGAAGGCAGAACTGCACCTTGCAAGCATCAAAATAGCATTAAAATGGAGGCAAGTGGTGAAGTAATCGGCATTTCTTCTGGACGTCTAATTGGGGATGCCAAAGATCTTGCTACTGAAACCTCCAATGCTTCAACATCATCAAAAGAAGACGGCGACTTGGATTTAAGAAAAGCTTATCGTGCCCCCCACCTGGTTTTCCATCCAGGCCATCAAGCTAGAAATGGCTTAAACCTCGATCAAATTCATTCAACCAGTGTTCCTTTAACTAGGGACTTGAGCCCCCATGAAGAATTTGCCAGCTCAAAGCAACCTGATTCCCGTGAGACTGATTCATCATCTGATAGTCCACACTGGCTCAGCGATTTTAGTAATAATAATCACCTATCCAGACATTTGTATGGCATGGAGGGAAACGGTATCATTGGGCCTTCTTCTTTACCTGGCGAAATGTCTGATCTATCTGGAGATTATGACATGCACTTGAGCGGTCTTAACTATGCTCTGTGGTGCCAGGACCAGAAATTGAGCAGTTATTTCCTCCCGGTTCATCGGTCGCCCCAATACTCTTTCTACCACCGCGGCAGAGATGTATGGAGTCGTGGAAGCATGTTCGCACCTGTGAATTCCAATGCCTTGTCGCCTCAACCGCCCTTTTCACCCGCGGCTCGTTACTCCTCAATGAGTCAACCATTTATATCCGGTAGTTTCAATGCTGACGATGCGCCAAAGACTCGGGGAACCGGCACATATTTCCCCAACACGGTATATTCATCACCTCTATTCATTTGACCATCATTTTGTTTTAAAAATTTAGTATTGTTTTGCATTCTCCACTTCTTTTTTTAGTAGAATGCAGATAAAGGCTTTGCTAGTTTATTTGGTCTTATTTACCTTTCGAAGATGAGCCTATTTTATTATCTTCTGACTGCATCGCTTTCAATTTGTTTGTAAACCATTTTAGACATCGTAAGGTCACATGCTTATGTCTTGTTTGGGAGAGCGCTGATGCTTGCAAACGCATTTATGAAAAACACAGGCAACATTTGGCTAGGGCTTCGTTTGGCGCAGCTAATTTGCTCCCGTGAGTTGGGTCAAAAACGCCATTATCATAGATTGTATGTTTGGCAAGACAAAGGTTATGACCGATACCAAGAAAATAAACTAGTTTTGAGCATAAAATGCATGAATTTTTTTAGGTGTGGTCGGGCATTCACCGTTCATGACCACCGCGTTCATGACCGCCACCACCACGCCAAACGAAGCCTTTTTAGGTGTAGTCATAAACACGATTTTCCCAAACCAACATTTTAGACCAAAACGCCATCACAGTTATGCAGACATGATTAACTGCGAACTCCTAGATCTCATAAAATGGAATTTGGGGAATAAACTATCACAAAAATTCCAATTCCAAACGCAGGTATACCGCCACCACTATGTTTATTGCCACAGTTTCATACCTCCACGACTTAAAACGCTATAGCTGACCCAAACAGAGCCTTGATGTGCTACTCTGACATTTATAAATGAGTGCTGGAGACTCAAAGATGGATATATCTTGTGCCTTGTAGAACTATCATGCAAACAAAGAGCGCCATTCTCCTGGAAGACCGAAGATTGCTTTGCCTGCTTACCATATGCCGAGGCCACAGAACAACGGCCAAGCAGACTTATCGCACGATATGAGTTCGGCGGAGAAGGGATTTCATGAGCCAGCTGTTAACTCACAACCCGTCTTCCGTGGAAGCGGACGTGGGAGACTTCCGGCGCGGTTGGATATACCTCAATGGGCATCCCGGCCGGCCTTCAAGGCGCCGCCGGCTAACGCCAATGGAATCTTGGTTTCCCCCGAGTTCGGCGGGCTTGAATTTGGTTCTCTAGGCCCTGTTTTAGTTGAAACTCCCACAAAAGAACATGATAGAAGGTTAGATTCATCCATTTCCCATAGTCAACCAGTCAGTAGCCCTGCATCCAGTTCCCGGAAATCTGCTATAAATTCAAATAAAGAAAGGTACAAAAGCTTCCTCCTCAGTTTTCAACAAGAACTATGACACTAAGGCTCCGTTTGGCACGACGGTGGCGGTCGTGAACGCGGTGGTAAAGTCGTCATTCGTGAACGGGCAACTAAGGAACTTCATCCACTTTTATGTTCAAGTGGACGAAGCTCCTTAGATGGGCGTTCATGAATGACGGTTTTACCACCGCGTTCACGACCGCCACCACTGTACCAAACGGAGCCTAATTACTGACTCATTGTTCTCGGAAAATGCAGAGCGTTGCAGTCGTATCAGCTGAAAGATGAGGAGGATTTCCCCCCGCTGTCAGGCTGATTGCTTTCGGAGATTTCATATACACACAGTAGCTAAGCGAAAGCAGGTTTTTTGTTCTTTTTTTTTCTTTATTTGGTGTAGATTCTAATAATGTTCCTCTCCCCTGGTAAATGATTCCCATTTTTGATGGGAAATATGGGTAGTATTCTTCTGATTAGATGCAGAATGTTCCATCCAACTCATTTTTTATCCCGGGTTTCCTTTGTGTCCGAAGTACTAATCTTAAGTCGGCCGCCACAATGTTATCGGCGTCGATGTGATTGGTGAATGTATGAAATCTTGTTATCTTTTAGCATATTAGAAGATTTTCCGATCCATCCCCCGGTGCGCATACAGGATACTCGTGCTTGCAGTCGTCATATTATTTTCTGGTTATACATTATTGCTGCATCCATGGTGGTTTTGCTGGGAGCGATTTTTGTGTCCGGAGCCTGTTATAGCGGGGAGAAATCACGGGTTTTAAAATATTTCTGAAAATAAGGTGCGTTATATTGTCGTACATTTTTGCGCACGGGCCTGGGCTGGCTTTCTCGCTTGATATTAGTAATAGATTAATGTCACCATATCATTATCATTGATTTTTTTTGTTAGTTTTAGAACTACTTTCATCTTCCAACATCCCCCCCCCCCCCCCCCCCCCCCCCCCCACACACACACACGCACGCGCACGCAGACACACAACACAAACACACACAGGCACAAACACACAAACGCACACACAGACACACAACACACACGGACACACAGACACAAACACACACACACAGACACACAAACACAAACACACACAAACACACACAAACACACACACACACACGCGCGCCCACGCGCACGAATAATTACCAGAACTTCCCTGGAAGTTGGCATAATTATAGATAGCACCCCTCTTATTATTGAAATTACAAAAACCTCCCCTGAATGTTACAAAACATAACATTTACCTCCCTTGAAGTTCACATTTCATAACATCCATGCACAAAAACATAACATTTACTGCGAGGGAGTTATTTTTGTGCATGAATGTTATGAAATGTGAACTTTAGGGGAGTTAAATGTTGTGTTTTGTAACATTCAGGAGAGGTTTTTGAACAATGGTTCAGTCATGACCAGCCTTCCTTTTGGAAAATCTTGTCTTCCTGATCACTTTCCAAGATTTTAACTGATCATTTTAATTTTGAAGTCTATTTACCATGAGGTTTTAATATTCCATCTTTATCAATTTCTCTTTTGACATCATTGCTGTCAAAATAAATACCATGTTTCAATTAATGTAACTAAGGCTCAGTTTGGGAGAGCTGTTGCTGATGAAAAAGCTGCTGATCGAATATAGCTGATGAAAAGTAGTTCTATCTCGAAAATAGAGTTTTGCTATAAAACTGTTTGAACGAGATGGACTTTGCAGTGCTGTTCAATAAGCTATTTTGAAAAAATTGTTTGCCAAAATTGGAATTTTGTTAGGTAAAGGCTGGTCGGGAGCAAATGCGCAGGCGAAATGGAGGAAATAACAGCGGCTGAAGCTTACCCTAACAACAGCTGATTTTAGAAACAACTTATACCTGCTTCTATACCAAACACGGGTTTTGGTGTAAACGGAATTTTAGGGCTGCCGCACCGAAGGCAATAAGCTGCCCCAAACGCTACCTAAGCGCGAGCAAAGTTACTTTATTTGTACCATTAATCACATAGAAGTAACTAAATCAAATGTTTCTATCTAAAATGAGTTTAACTGAACCTAATCTGAGAGCCAAGCATCGTTTTGGCACTATTTTCATAGTAATTTCACAAATTTCATCCTAACTATAGCTTAATCTTAATGAATATACATAATTTATGTATGAAAGTTAAAGCTATCAAAACACAAAGGAAAATGGTTAAATATCAAATGAGCTTCATATATTTCTATAGAAGCATGTTGTATAATTTTTTATAAACTTCATCTAAGTTAATTAGAATCCAAATTTATTTGTAGGATAGAGTTCAATTTTCTATCTATTATTCCCTTTTGAAAGGAGCATTGGTTGTGATCAAGTTTTTTCTTTATACAAATATTTATTATAATAATTACCAAAACTTATCCTGGAAGATAGCATAATTATAGATTGCACCCCTCTTATTATTTAAATTACAAAAACCTCCCCTGAATGTTATAAAACATAACATTTGTATCCCCTGAAATTCATATTTCATAACATTCATGCACAAAATACTCTCCTGAAACTGTACTACGAAGGGGGGGTATTTTTATGCATGAATGTTTTGAAATGTGAACTTCATGGGAGATAAATGTTATGTTTTGTAACGTTGAGGGGGAGGTTTTTGTAATTTTTATAATAAGAGGGGTGCAATCTGTAATTTTGCAAACTTAGAGGGGAGGTCCCGGTAAATGCCCCATATTTATTTTCAATAATGAACTGCATCAACAATTTCACGATAATATTGTTACTTATCTCACTTATTTGAATGTTAATAAAAAAAATGCAAGATGAGATTGATGCACTCATAAAAGGAGTCCTAGTTCTCACATTCTTGTGAACCGGCTCGCTTTGCGGTGGGTGTTCTTATCCTTGTAAGAAAGTAGACTTCTATTAATCTGTCTTCTGACTTTTGATCTTCTGCTTTTTTATGTACATTGATGTTGTTTTCGCTCTGTTTGCTTGGCCGTTTTTGCTCCATCCCCAATGGGGGGAGAACGCCAGCGCTAAAAAAACTGTTGGATAACCCTCCAATTCCCACCACCACCACCACTTCAAAACTCCAATTTTGAGACTGCAATCGCCTTCCTCCATTTCCACCGCTCTATTACTGTCCGCGTCGTTTACTGTGATACTGAAATCCCCGCTTCTTTGCTAAAAGTTAATCTTGAGAGCAATTTTATAGTTTCTCACAATCTTATTTATGTTGGCAATGATCTTATTATAAAAGAGCATGATCATGTGGTAGAAGATAATCTCGAAGATAATAATATGATTTTTGAGAATCCTATTTAAAATGATAGTGTTTGCGGATCTGATATATGATCTTATAATCAGTTACTTAAGAGAACTTAGAAGTCTGCATTTTTTTTTTCAAAGATAATGTTGCAAATGAGTTAATACTATTGATGCACAATTAGTGCGCATTGCGAATCACTAAGGAAATGATACAACAGTGTAACGAGTGCAAATTGTAAATTGAGTTACTAATGTGCACTCATATTATGAGTTCTCATCTATATACACAAAATTGGGTGGCGGTTAGTCAAAAACCTCACTCCACTAAGATAATGAGGGGATGAGCGAGAAAGCGGACCAAACCCACCATCTCCACAGCTAAACACTCATACAACCACGCGCGCAGTACGCGCTGCAGGGCCACACGCCACCGCGCGCGACAACACCACATGTGGTTGTACCACGCACGACAGCGCGCGAACCGGCTCCCCCACGAGGGGCGCGGTCTAACCGCACCCCTCATGAGGGGTGCGGTTTGCACCCCTCATGAGGGGTGGGGTGTGGCCAAGCCGCACCCCCTTGGGGTCTGCACCCCTCATAGGAGGTGCGGCCAAACTGCACCCCTCTCCTGCAGGGGGCCCTGCAGAGCATCCGGCCGAGGCCGCACCTCCCCGACAGGTGCGGTCGAAACCCAATCCCCCCTTGGGGGCACGACTTCTCGTTTCCTAGCTCCCCGCCCGCTCAGAATGCTTAAGTGTTTAATGCACGCTCAGAACGCCTCCTCACTCGCCCAGAATGCTCCCGTGTTCATTGCGCGCCCAGAACGCTCATGTGTTAGTTGCACGCTCATAACACTTCCTCGCGCTCTCAGAACATTTCCACGTTCTGAAAAAGCGCACAGTTAACATTTCCTAGTATCTCAGATTGCAGGACCCGTTCGTCGCTTTTATCGCCTCCAACTATAGCTGTCACGGTTCCGGTTCGGTTCCGGTTCTACTAAAACCGTGAACCGAACCGCTAAGATAACGGTTCTTCAAATTAGAACCAAAACTGTATTTGGTTAGACTGGTTCCGATTCTGGTTCCGGTTCCAGTATAATTTTTGGAACCATCGTGTTAACGGTTCCGGTTACGGTTCAATAAGAACCAAAACCAAACCGACCACTAACGGTTCGGTCCGGTTCTATACGGTTCGGTCCGGTTTCAATCGGTTCTAACTAGAACCAATACCAAACTTGGCGAAAGGAATGAGGGAGGTAAAAAAATAAAAAACCGGAGGGAAAAAGTATACCCATTTGTTTTTTTTTTTCAAGAGAGACTTCGAAGTCTGAGACCTGGAAGCAGGAATTTTGTGTTACACCAATGAGGAGTACTTTTTGTATAATATATAGTAAGTCGGGATGATAGTTAAAAATTGAAACCGCAAAACCACAAAATTGCACCAGACCGTGCCGATTTTAAAAATTCAAAGATCACGATCGTTTAATGTTGATGCAATGTTCATGTTGCTGAAGATCACGACTCAACATAGGGTAAAGAACTTTGAATTGTTGTTCTTGAAATCTTATTTTAGAATTAAAATTTTGTTTGAAAAATATAATAGTTAATTCAATTTAACTAATTTATTAGCTATAATTAGATTTGTTTTTCATGATTAGTATTAAATAGTAGTCGTATATTCTTTATATTTTTAAAACAAAATATTTCAGAAAAATATGTGAGTAAAATTGAAAATGCATTATATGACTGTATGAAAATTGAAAGTACACCGCAAAAACAAATTCCAAATCGCACCAATGTCAAACCACACGACACGGATTTGGTGTGGTGCGATTTTGGTCAATCCAAAATCGACCCCCTTTGTTGCGAATGCGGTTTGGGCTCAAACCGCACCAGTTTCGCCAATAATAGTAAGTATGAATATTATAGATATATTATAAAAAATGACAATTTTATTAATAATAATAATAAACGGGTTGCAGTTCTGTTCTGCTTCGGTCCGGTTCGGATCGGTTCTAAAAATCTTGAAACCGCTTGAGACTTATATATTGCGGTTCCGGTTCCGGTTCCGGTTCCGGTCCGGATAATAAAATGAAAGAACCACACCCGGACCATTGCTGTTCACGGTTCCAAAATTCAAACCGTAACCCAAATAATTCGCGAACGGTTCGGTCCGGTTCTTTGCGGTTCCGATTCGGTTCCGGTTCGGATTACGGTTTTCGGTTTTAAGTGACAGCTTTACCTCCAACAAAGCTGCCCGAACTGCGTGAACTACCCGAAGGGCGAGACGGTCATTTACGAAAAATCATGATCCGTGTGCTCCAAATCGACTAGTGTGATTCGTCCGTCAGGTGGTTACGGTGGTTACGACGGCAAAATTACCCGGCTACCCCCGGCCGAAGCTATAAAAGGAGCATAGAGTCTTCATTTCAAGACACCTTGCCTTCTACGCCCGAGAGAGTTCCTTTGAAGATTTCCTTGGAATTCTCCTTCGGCGCTTGAAGATCTTTTTCGGTCCTCGATGATCTCCTTCGAATCTTCGAAGATCTCCTTCGAGCCTTCGAAGGTCACGAAAGGCAACTCAGCCTTCTCACTTTTGTTCTCACCCTCATTCTCAAAAGAAAGTACTTAGTTTTCTGAGAGGTGACCTGTCACCCTCAGAATTCTCTCTCTCTCTCTCTCTCCCTCCACCATTGTAACGAGCAGCGGCATGTCACGCTTGAGTTCTCAATCTCTAATTGTAACCCCCAGAAGATAGTGGAAGTTGGCCGGCACAACTCCAGCCGCGTGGTTTTTCACCCTTTACGGGTTTTCCACGTTAAAAGTCTTCGTGTCACTTACTAACTCACTCATTGACAGTTTGCTCGCTCGGTTCACTTCCAAGCTAAGACGGTTCAATTCGACCGGTCTACCAGAGCACCCGAGCGATCCGCAACAGTTTGGCGCCGTATATGGGAAAGGATTCTCAAAGCTCTGCAAAGACTCACAGGAGATAGCGCTTGCCACTGATTGTAATGGCAAGACGAAGTGCTCGTACTACTGAGGGATCGATCCCGGAAGGATGCGTCGATCCCGCTCCTTCTCATTCACATATCGATGCACCTCTCGCAGAAGAGGCAGTGCGTGCGCCCACGCCAGCACTGGAAGGGCGCATATGACAAATGAAAGAACAACAAGCCGAGATGCTGGCTCTCGTGAGAAATCTTGGGGCTCCTCAAGCTCCCGTTCAACCTCCAGCATTGAATGTTCCGCCTTCCCCGACTCCGAATAATGCTCCAAATGAGGAGGCCGTTCGAGAAGAAGATGCCTTAGAAGAGGTCTCTGATGCCGCAAGCTCCACCCATCCTGCTTGGCCGGCCAGAAGACCAGTAGTTGATCATCATCACCAGCGCTAGGGAAGAGATGTCCCTGGACAAGTGATGGGAAGAGCCACTCGAGAAGAGATGCACAGTATGATAGCGGAAGAGTAAGGCCAGGCGGGGCGACGCGCAGCTCTCGCCCGCTGTCCCGCGCACCACGACTCCCCACTATCGCCTCAGGTCTTGGCCCATCCAGTTCCTATTGGTTTCAAGCTTCCCAACATCGAAACATTTGATGGGATGGACGACCCGTTGTAACATGTCAATTGCTTCACCCTCATCATGAGGATTTACAACGCCCCCGATCAGCTCCTCTGTCAAGTGTTCCCAGCAACCTTGAAAGGACAAGCACGCACTTGGTTCCATTCCCTGCGAGATGGAGCCATCAACAAATTTGCCGAAATGGCACAGCAGTTCGTGGACCAGTTCATTGCCAACCGTAGGATTGTCCGAGATCCCTCCCATCTCTCGGGAATCCGCCAAAATGATGGAGAGACTCTCAAGGATTTTTTCCGACGCTTCACTACGGAGGCTCGACAAATCCCGGGGGTCGACCCTGAGCTCTTTTGGGGAGTTTTCCTTGGAGGTCCCCGGTCAAGTGGGTTTTACTCAGCCCTAATGAGGGAAACCATACCAAGTTATCCTGACCTCGTTCTCCGGGTAGAAGCTCAGATAGCTACCGATGAGGCCATCGAAGCGCACCATCAGCAGTTCGAAGGCAGCCAAAGGAGGAAAAGGGGGACGGAGCAAGCCCCTAGAGGACGAGAAGAACGGCGCTGCGAGGAGCGCCACAACGATGAACGTCATCGCGACCCCCAAAGAGACTTAGGTCCGCAGCCGCTCAGGGTCTACACCCCATTAAACACCACCAGAACTAATGTGCTCTACGCCATTCAAGACAACCCAGAGCTCCATAGGCCACGGGTGCCAGCCCCAAATCCAAGGAACGACCAGCCAAGGTTTTGTGAGTTCCATCGAGGAACTGGGCATACCACCAAAGAATGTGCTAGACTGAAAGACGAAATCTAGCGCCTCATCCGCCAAGGACTCCTGGGAAGATTTTTGTAGGGCCAGGTTCCCAATCAGCCTCAGCCGCCTAGGGAAACGAGGGAGCAGCCTCCTGCTCCCCGAGACACGGCATGTGGAAGGCCGATGGTGGGAGAGATCGAGACTATCGCTGGACCTCCCACCCTAGCAGCGCAAATTCTCTCAATTGCCAAACCTCAAAGGGATCACGAAGATAAGAAGCTCAAGCAGGACATTACAATCGCTTTCGAGGAAGAGGATCTGCAAGGGTTACGACTACCGCATCAGGACCCACTCGTGATCAGTGCAGGGATTGGCTACCCTTGCTTCAATGTTAAAAGGATATTGGTCGACAACAGAAGTTCAATCGATGTCTTGTTCCTTTCCACTCTACAAAACATGAAACTCACGAAGGATCAGCTCAGCCCCGCGACCGGGCCTGTCTACGGCTTCGACAACCGACCTGTTCCAGTTCAGGGCATGATCACCCTCCCGGTCACATTGGGCGAATTCCCGAGGCAGTCAACCCATATCATCCAATTCGTGGTGGTGGAGTCCACCTTCGTCTACAATGCCATCTTTGGAAGACCGCTCCAATCCATCTTTGGAGCAATCCCATCTATTCCGCACCTAGCTATGAAGCTCCCAACTGCCGAAGGGATAGGGGTCGTAAGACGAAACTAAGAAGTAGCACGAACGTGTTTCTTAAAGCAGGCACGACCAATGGAAGCAACCGCTCTCAATATTGACAACTTCGACTTACAGGACGAGGCCACCCTACAGCGCTGATCACCCGTCGAAGGGCTCATCAAAGTATCAATCTCCCAGCAGGATCTGACTCGGACAGTCCAGGTCAGGTCCCTCCTGTCTAAGGAAGAGCGAGAGGAATACGCTCTCTTCCTCCGCGCCAACGAGGATATCTTCGCGTGGAGTCCAGAAGATATGCCCGGGGTAGACCCTCAGGTCATCTTTCATTCCTTAAACATTAATCCTGCTTGCAGGCCGGTGATTCAGAAAAACAGAACTTCGCCCCGGAGTGGCTCAAGGCGATCGAAGAGGAGGTGGAGAAACTCCTGGAAGCACGGTTCATCCACGAAGCAAAATACCCCACATGGCAAGCCAATGTGGTCATGGTAAAGAAGGCCTCAGGGAAGTGGCGGATGTGCGTCGACTACATCAACCTAAACCAAGCCTGCCCAAAAGATAGCTTCCCCCTTCCAAGAATTGATCAGTTGGTCGACGCAACAGCCGGACATGAGCTCCTCAGCTTCATGGATGCGTACTCAAGCTACAACCAAATCAGAATGAACCCGGAAGACGAGGAACACACCGCATTCCGAACAGACAAAGGAGTTTACTACTACAAAGTCATGCCCTTCGGCCTCAAGAACGCCGGGGCAACCTACCAGAGGCTAATGAACAAAGTATTCAAAGGCCTCATCGAAAGCACAATGGAGGTCTACGTGGACGACATGCTAGTGAAGAGAATCCTCCGCCATGACCACTTAGAAGATGTCGAAGGGTGCTTTCAGCACCTCCGCCGTTTCCAAATGCGGCTCAACCCCAGCAAGTGCGCATTTGGTGTGACGACGAGAAAATTCTTGGGATTCATGGTAACCCATCAAGGGATCGAGGCAAACTCAGAAAAGATCGAGGCGCTGGGAGACATGTCACCACCCCGTTCCATCAAGGAGGTCCAGCGCTTGAATGGAAGGATTGCTGCTCTTTCGCGATTCCTGGCACAGACGGGAGATAAATATCTCCCCTTCTTCAAAATCCTTCGAGGGGCACGCCACTCTTGGTTCCAGTGGACGGACGAATGTCAGACATCCTTCGAGCACCTCAAGCAGTACCTGACTTCGCCTCCGCTCTTATCAAAACCTATCCCTGGAGAAGTCTTGTTCCTTTACCTAGCAATATCCCCCACGACGGTCAGCTCAGTACTAGTAAGAGATGAAGGAGGAGTCCAACGACATGTTTATTACCTTAGCAAGTTCCTCACCGATGTCGAAGCCAGGTACCCGACGACCGATAAGACGGCCTTCGCTCTCGTCTCTTCGGCAAGAAAGCTTCGGCCCTACTTCCAGGCTCCTACGATAAAGGTGTTGACTCAGTTACCACTACGGGTCATTCTCCATAACCCAGAAGTATCCGGGAGACTGGTAAAGTGGGCTGTCGAACTGGGCGAGTTCGACATCCAATTCTTACCGCGACCGAACTTCAAATCCCAAGTGCTCGCCGATTTCATCGTAGAGAATACTCTACCTCCGGAGACCACCCCTGATAAAGATATCTCTGCCGCTCGATGGACTCTTTATGTCGACGGGGCCTCCGTGGCTGAAGGAGCCGGAGCAGGACTGCTCCTTATCAGTCCAGAGGGCATCACTTTAGAATACGGCCTCAGGTTGAAGTTCCCAGAAACCAACAACATTGCTGAATATGAGGCCCTAATTGCCGGACTACGACTCGCCGTCGACTGTCAGGCGGAGAACCTGACAATCTACACCGACTCGCAGCTTGTGGCCTCACAAGTTGAGGGAAACTACGAGGCAAAGAACGACCAAATGACACAATATCTCATACTCGCGAAATCCCTCCTACAAAAAGTATCATCACACCAAATTCTGCACATCCCCCGGGAGCAGAATTCTAGAGCCGACGCACTCTCCAAACTCGCAATCTCTCCTTCTAACTATCAATCTTGGAGGCGCCGAGTCGAAGATATCATGATTCCCAGCATTCCTGGGACATGAGAAATCACCGAAATTAGCGAAGAGGGACCATCCTGGATGACACCCCTCTGAGCCTACATCGAACATGGAGACCTGCCCAATGACCGCTTAGAAGCACAACGGCTGCGAATGTGAGCCGCCCCATACGTTATCATCGAAGGGAAGCTTTACAGGCAGGCCTTCTCTGGGCCTTACCTAAAGTGCCTTCCAACAACATAATCGGAGTACGCCTTAAAGGAAATCCATGGCAGGATATGTGGAGAGCACCTAGGCACAAGAGCTCTCGTCCAAAAGATTCTGCGTCAGGGGTTTTATTGGCCAACAATGAAAAAGGACGCCGCAGAATTCGTTCAAAAATGCAGAAGTTGCCAGCTCCATGCAAACGTCCATCATCGGCACCCAGCAGCACTCACGACACTCCATGGCGCCTGGCCATTCACTCAGTGGGGGATCGATCTCCTCGGTCCCCTCCCCATGACCTCCGGCTAGAGAAAAATTATCATCATGGCTATCGATTACTTCACAAAGTGGGTAGAAGTTGAACCCCTCGCCAAAATCACTAAAGAGAATGCTAAACAGTTTGTGTGGAAGAACATCGTCTGCCGCTTTGGAATCCCTTCAATAATCGTCGCCGACAACGACACTCAGTTCACGGGAAAGTCATTCACCAAGATGTGCGAAGACTTGAAGATTAACCTTTGCCACACGGCCGTAGCTCACCCACAAACAAACGGCCAGATTGAAGTAACGAATCGCACCATCCTCAAAGGACACAAAACCCGCCCGCAGGAGGAAGCGGGGCAGTGGGTAAACGCACTCCCAAATGTTCTGTGGGCATATCGAACGACGGAAAGGACTCCCACAGGGGGAACCCCGTACAATCTCTGCTACGGAATAAAGCGATCATCCCGGTAGACATCGGCGTCCCTAGCAGTCGCGCAGAAACCTTCGATCCCGAAAAGAACAACGGCCTGCTCCGAGAAAACCTAGACTTAATTACAGAAGCCATGGATACGGCTGCCCATCACATAACTCACTACCAAAGGTGTGTGGCCCGACTTAACGATCGGAGGGTGAAACCCAGGCCAATCAACGTAGGGAATCTGGTCCTACGCAGCATCGAGGCGGCCGGTAAAGGCCCGCAAGAAGATAAACTCTCGCCAATTTGGGAAGGTCCGTACGTTGTCACTACCGTCGTAAAGCCCAGAATATACATGCTCAGAACATCGGAAGGGAAGACTCTACCACGCACCTGGAACGCCCAGAACTTGCGCCGCTTTTATCAGTAATTTGAATCTTCTAGCACGCAAAAAGCCGCGAGCTCCGATTCGCGCAAACTTATCTTCTATTATGAACAAAGTCGCGAGCTCAGACTCGCGCAAGCTTATCCTCTATTATGTACAAAGCCGCGAGCTTAGACTCGCGTAAACTTATCTTCTATTATGTACAAAGCCGCGAGCTCAGACTCGCGCAAACCTATCTTCTATTATGTACAAGGCCGCGAGATCAGACTCGCGCAAACTTATCTTATATTATGTAAAAAGCCGCGAGCTCGGACTCGCGCAAAAATATGTTCTAACACCAACACCTATGTTTGATTAAAAATATTATTGTCTTCTTCACCGTCACAAACACTTTTTATCATTAACTTCGGGGTCGTACCCCAGGGACTTCACATTGTCGTCGATTGAAGGTTCGCCCTTCTCCACCGCAGTGAAGTCCCGACGTCGTAAGGGCCTGCCCCTCTTACGTTCGTCCCTGGATTGAATACACCCGCTCTTCACCGGCCACTTCGGGGGCGTACCCCAGGGACTTCACATCGCCGTCGATTGAAGGTTTGCCCTTCTCCACCGCAGTGAAGTCCCAACGTCGTAAGGGTCTTCCCCTCTTACGTTCGTCCCCGGTTTGAATACACCCGCTCTTCACCGGCCACTTCGGGGCCCTGCCCCGGGGACTTCGCGTTGCCGTCGATTGAATATTCTCCCTTCTCCACCGTAATAAGGTCCCGACGTCGTAAGGGCATGCCCCTCTTACGTTCTTCCCCGGTTTGAATACACCCGCTCTTCACCGGCCACTTCGGAGCCTTGCCCCGGGGACTTCACATTGTCGTCGATTGAAGGTACGCCCTTCTCCAACGCAATAAGGTCCCGACGTTGTAAGAGTCTGTCCCTCTTATGTTCATCCCCGGTTTGAATACATATGCTCTTCACCGCCATCCTGGGGCCTGTCCCCCGATTAACGCTTCTACAATGACGAGCAATAGAGTCACAAGGTGCCAAAAAGCGCCAACACAATCCTGTACGAATCAAGAAGAGACTGCAGAAGATGAAGTGAAAACAACCTCACACCTACCCCTCGACAGCAACTCCAATCCAAGCCACCACAAAGAAGAACGTCAAAACCTCCGAACTCCTCCACGTAGTAATTCAGACTTCGAAGGTTGGGGGGCTTATGATGTTCACTCATATTATGGGTTCTCATCTATATATAAAAAATCGGGTGGCGGTTAGTCAAAAACCCTTCTCCTCCACTAAGATAATGGGGGATGAGCGAGAAAGCGGACCAAACCCACCATTTCCACAGCTAACCACCCGTACAACCACGCGCGCAGTACGCGTTGTAGGGCCACACACCACCGCACGCGACAACACCACATGTGGCTGTACCGCGTGTAACCGCACACGCTACCGCGCACAACATGCACGACGGCACCGCGCGCGATAACGCGCGTGGTAGTGCGCGAACCACCTCCCCCATGAGGGGCGCGGTCTAACCGCACCCCTCATAGGGGGTGCGGCCAAACCGCACCCCCCATGGGGGGGTGCGGCCTAACCGCACCCCTCATAAGGGGTGCGGCCAAGCCGCACCCCCTTGGGGTGCGGCCAAGCCGCACCCCCTTGGGGTGCGGCCTAACCGTACCCTTCATGAGGGGTGCATACAAACTGCACCCCTCTTGGGGTGCGACCAACCCCTCATTGGGGTGCGACCAAACCGCACCCCTCTCCTACAGGGGGCCCTGCGGAGCATCCAGCCGAGGCCGCACCTCCCCGACAGGTGCGGCCGAAACCCAATCCGCCCTTGGGGGCGCGGCTTCTCGTTTCCCAGCTCCGCGCGCGCTCAGAACACTTAAGTGTTCAATGCACGCTCAGAATGCCTCCCCGCGCGCTCAGAATGCTCCCGTGTTCATTGAGCATCCAGAACGCTCCTGTGTTCATTGCACGCTCAGAACACTTCCTCGCGCGCTCAGAACATTTCCACGTTCTGAACACACGCATAGTTAACCTTTCTTAGTTTCTCAGATTGCAGGACCCGTTCGTCGCCTTTATCGCCTCCAACAAAGCTGCCTGAACTACCTGAAGGGCGAGACAGTCATTTATGAAAAATGGTGATCCATGTGCTCCAAATCGACCAGCGTGATTCACCCGTCAGGTGGTTACGACGATTACGACAGAAAAATTATCGGGCTACCCCCGACCAAAGCTATAAATGGATCCCAGAGCCTTCATTTCAAGACACCTTGCCTTTTACGCCCGAGAGAGCTCCTTTGAAGATTTCCTTGGAATTCTCCTTCGGCGCTTGAAGATCTCCTTCGGACCTCGAAGATCTACTTCGAATCTTCGAAGATCTCCTTCGAGCCTTCGAAGGTCACGAAAGGCGACTCTGTCTTCTCACTTTTGTTCTCACCCCCATTCTCAAAAGTAAGTACTTAGTTTTCTGAGAGGTGGCCTGTCACCCTCGGAGTTCTCTCTCTCTCTCTCTCTCCGTCCACCATTGTAACGAGCAGCGGTCTGTCGCGCTTGAATTCTCAATCTCTAATTATAACCCCTCAGAAGATAGTGGAAGTTGGCTGACACAACTCCAGCCGCGTGGTTTTTCACCTTTTCCGGGTTTTCCACGTTAAAAGTCTTCGTGTCACTTACTAACTCACTCATTGACTGTTTGCTCGCTCGGTTTGCTTCCGAGCTAAGGCGGTTCAATTCAACCGGTCTACCAGAGAACCCGAGTGATCCACAACAGTTACGATATCGCCCCTATAAGGAATAAATGATGAAGATTCCCAAAGCTAAAATGCCATTAAATTTTTATGTGAATGAAGAAGGGGTTTTGTATGCACCTAAGAACATTAACTAGAAACTAAAGAAAGAAGAGAGAATCATTCATCCAACCATCACAAATATCAAGCAAGGAAACCCAAACACTAACATTAACATGAATAGACATGAAAGTGCATGATTTAACAATATAAGAAATTAAAGAAAAGCTTTCAACCATATAATGTTAGAGAACTCTTGAGCTTCCAATTTTTTGGTTGAGCGGGGATGAAATACAAAGGGAGAAGAGAGACTATTCCTCGGGTACGAGGGAAGAACCACAAATTGTTAATATGACTTCTCTCCAATCCTTTGTTGGCTTTCGGGGTCAAGGTGGAGTTGTCACCAATCTCCCAATGTTAGCCGACTTCTCTCCAAGTGCTCTCTCCTCCAAGGCCTCTTTCTTGTCCTTCTAGATCCTTTGGAATCTTCGAAGAACTGTCATTGTAACCATAGAACCAGGAAAAAACTGGGGAGACTCCTCTTCGAAATAGAAAATCCCCCCCCCCCCCTCAAAATGACCTAAAACATGAATTTATACGCAACAAAATTTTGTTGCATATGGTTGGGAGCACAATCGTACACGGTATATGAAAAACTAAAAGGATAATTTGTGATGATAGAATGGCAAATTGGCGGGGTGCCCTTCACCAACTGCTCATCGAGAGTGCTAATCCAGTTCCCCTAGCTTGCATACTTCTTACTCAAGGCATCGACAACCACATTCCCCTTCCCTAGTGTGTAACGTATCTCGAGGTTGTAGTCTCAAAAAAAATCCATCAAGCTTCTTTGTCTCATATTCAACTCCTTTTTTGTAAGTAGACACCTCAGTCTTTTTTTATCAGTGAGGATATCGACTTTAGCCCCATAGACATAGTATCACCACTATTTTAGAGTGAAATGCACAACCGTTAAGTCTAACTCATGAACAAAATAGTTTCTCTCATGAGGCTTCAACTGTCTGGAGTCATATGCCTATAAGACTATCATGCTGACATAACACACCCTAGTATCTGGCTCGATGCACCACAATAGATACAATACCTTCGGTTCCGCTATGGAGACTCAGAGTAGGAGCCTTCATCAATCTCTTCTTCAGCTCATCAAATGCTTGTTTGCACTTGGACGCCACACATGCTTTATGTCCATCCAGATCAAGCTAGTGAGAGTAGTTATATTACTGAAAATTTAACCACAAACTTTCAATAGTACTCGACCAATCCAAGGAAACTCTTGATTTCCGCCACAGTGCTAAGGAGCGACCACTCTTGAATGGCCTCGATCTCTGAGGAATCCACTTATATGACTTTTCCACTGATGATATGAAACAGGAATTCCAACTCTCTCATCCAAAACTCACACTTATAGAACTTTGCATGAAGATGGTTCTCCATAAGTGTCAGCAATACTATGTGCAAATGTCCCGCATGTTCCTCCTCCGAGCAGGAGTACACCAACAAATCATTTATGAGGACAATCATAAATCTATCCAGATATGCCTAAAATACATGATTCATCGAGTCCATGAACATAGAGGGCATGTTGGTAAGAACCAAATAGAATCACTGCAAACTCGAAGTGTTAAAGTCGTGTACTAAATGTGTACTTGGGAGTGTCTTCATACCTGATCCTCAACTGGCAATAACTCGACTTTAGATTCAACTTTGAATATACATACAAATTCATAAGGTGATCGTGTAAGTCTTCAATCCATGGGATATGATACTTGTTCTTCACGACCAACTTATTCAACTCGATGCATTCTATGCACAACCTCATACTACTATCATTGGTGCCCCCCCCCCCCAAGTTAACGAGTAGGATGAATATAACCAAAGTACCTGAGCTCATATAACTGCACCTTGAGTTCTTTCAATTCATTGGGCACCATCCAATACAGGGACTGGGACACCGATCTCACGCCAAGAACTATCTCGATTCTAAAGTCAATCTCTCTTCGGGGTGGGATCCCTGGATAGTTCGTTAGGAAATATGTTCTCGTATTCCAACACCATGATGCTTTATACACTTCTCTTGGTTGAAACTTCCAACAACGCAATGAAGGCCTTGATGGCCAGGACTATATCCGCAAACGTTAACGACAAGTGCACTGTATCGGAGGTAGTATAAGTTTATGAAAATCAAGGTCATATAAAAATCCGAGCGAGTTGAGTACTTTTACTTCAAGAAAATCTCTATTATTCTATCAACAATACTTGGAGTTGGTTTGTTTATAAAGAAAATATGGTAAATTAGAATAGTGATTAAAAAGCTAGTACCCGATCTTGAATCACATAGGAAATAAAACAGAAGAAACAAGAGTTCTAATTCTCTTAAGAAAATCGTTTCGACCGTGGAGGTTCCTGAATTCTAAACGCACCTCTGTCGATGATGCATTCAACCGAGTTTAGGTTAATCAATCGAACTTTCGCTATAGAATCAAAACCCCTAAAACTCGCTTTACCGAGGTGAACCCCTCTATTGGATTTGACTCCAATCCGGGAGATTTATGACATCCTCTCTCGAGGGTTGCATGCAACTCTCTTTATCCTTGAATGATTAATTCGTATTAAGAACCGTTCGGCTAAATTAAATACGAAAACAAGCATGAGAATTATATATCGAAGATATAATCTCATTATAATTAAATCAAGGATAAATCTTAAGCATTTCCAAGAAGAGAAAAAGAAACTCTAATTTACTTCATAACTTATATTATTCCTTGGATTATCTCGACCGAGTACTAATAGAAATTTAGCTACTCATGGAGATGGAGAAATTGATGAAAATATAAGAGTACATGATGAATTTGAGAATATAATAAGAAGGAGAAAAGAACTATTTTATTGATTGCAAAAGGAAATTACAAGCTATTGAAATGAAAATTATAACCTATTGAATTGAAAGTACAATTGCAAGAAAGAAAAAGGAATACAAGAACTACTAAAAACATGAAAATAGTACATGAAAAGAATACTTGAGCTCCCAAAAATTCGTTTTTTCAGTTCTGGTGGAGTTGACTTTAAATATGTTGCAATTTGAGTTTACACGCCCTCGGTCACGCCCGTGACCAAGGGCGTGTACTTGGCGTGATCGAATCTGGTGTGGGATAGATGCCTTCTGGCTTCAGTGCGGGCGTTACGTACGTGTCACGCCCGTGACCTAAGGCGTGTAATCTTTAAACAGCTCCTGGCGGGAAGCATTCAGCGGGAAGTGGTGCGGGAAGTGATCATGCCTGTGTAGTGGATGTCATGCCCCCGGTCACGCCCGTGACCTGGGGCGTGTAATTTTAATTGACGTGGCAGGCTGATCTAGCTGCGGGAGGCGGGTTATGGTCGTGACCTAGGTCACGCCCTTGGTCACGCCCGTGACCTGGGACGTGTACTTGGCGATTCTTCACGGAATAACCCCGGGTTGGCGGCAGTAGGTCTGGAATACATCTTAGGTTGTCATACCCTTGGTCATGCCAGTGACCTTGGGCGCGTACTTGCAATTTTAGCTCAAAATGCCCAGAAAACTTGAAAATCCCAGTATAAGCTTACGTTAGCTCATATAAACGAAAAGAAACAAATTACATGAGATAATTCAAATATATTATATGAATTCAAATAAAAATAGTATTAAAATATATTAAAAGATGAGTATAAAAAGTACTCATCAAACACCCACATACTTGAGCTTTTGCTATTCCAGAGCAAAAGAATGAGATAAACTACAAGACATTGACATTATTTCTAACTAACTAAAATTTCATTAAATCAAGAGTAAGTTAAAGACAAATTCTAGAAATTCAAGAATTAAGTCACAAATTATGATGCTAATTTAAAAAGAGAGACATGCTTAGCTAAGAAGACTTCTCCAAATAATTATTTAGCAAACAAAATTATAGACATTATCATACAAAGTTGGATTGAAATCATAGAAACTCTAACAAAAAAGAAGCTTATGGAAACGACACCTACCAAAATATTGCTCTCTTAATAATTTTATTTAGAATTAGAACCAATGAAATTTGCTAAGGATGAGTTTTACACAAACTGGCAAAATGAAGAGATACTAAAATAGAGGTGATGAATTTTATCCTCTCACCTTAATTGAATAAGAATTTGTATATGTTTAGAAAAATAATGAATTTTATCCTCTTATTTTCCAAGGTCATATAATCTTTTCAATTTTCTCTTCAATCAAAAACTCAAAATGTATATGTTTAGAAGTAATGAATTTTATCCTCTTAATTCATGACATATAATCTTTTATGCAATTTTGGGTGCATATGTTTAAAATAAATGATTATTTAATTATTTAAGATTTAATAAAATTTTAGTTTAATTAGAAGTCTTATTAATGTCTTATGAATATTTCTCATACTTTTGCTTTGGAATAGCAAAAACTTAAGCATGAGGTATTTGATGAGTAGTATTTAGACCTATTTCTACTATAGTATTTAGGTTAGTATTAATATGAATTTGTAAATAATATGTCTATTTTACTTAAATAATCATTTATTTTTATAATTGTTTACTAATTTCAGGTTACTTTCTATTTTGCAGGATTTCTGGAGCTTTTGACCAGAATTGCAAGTACACGCCCTCAGTCACGCTCGTGACCAAGGGCGTGTCAACATAAAGACTCATTCCAGCTCACTGTTGTGTTCAAGAGCTGAAAACATGAAGAAATGCAAGTCACGCCCTTGATCACGCCCGTGACCGAGGCCGAATAAGGTGACATGGCCATGACTAGTCAATTCCAATTCATCTGGATGGATCGCTCAATACATGCCCGTGTTGGTCAAGTCACGCCCGTGTAGCCACCAGCCGATCCCGCCGCTCATCCAGCAGTCATGCCCTAATCCAGCCATGTACACACCCGTGACTTTCAATGTCACGCCCGTGACTTTCAATGTCACGCCCGTGACTTTCAATGTCACGCCCGTGTAACTTTTGCTGCCCGAGTCACGCCTCCTTCCCGTCGAAGTACTCCCGCCAGCGCCAGTTTTAAGATTACACGCCCTAGGTCACGGGCATGACCTAGGGCGTGATGCGCACATAATGCCTACAATAACTCTAGAAGGCGCCCTCTTCGCTTCTGCTTCGAACACGCCCCTTACACACCCTTGGTCACGGGCGTGACCGAGGGCGTGTAACCTCAAAATTTTGCCTATTTAAAGGCAGCTCCTCCAGACCTCATGACATCCTTTTTCCGCCCCTCTTGGGCAGAAACTCCTTCCCTCTGCCCCCTTTTGGGGCAGAAATGCTTTTTTTCATTCTTGTATTTTTTTATTTCTTTCTAGCTTAGATTTTAATTCCATGTAATTTTAATTTTATGCAATGTAGTCTTAGATTTCATTTCATGCAAGGCTTTCAAATTCTTGTACTCTCTTTTTTATATAATTGAATCTTCTTTTAATAAAATGTTCTTTTCTTATTTCTTCCATCTCTTTGTTTTCGCATTAATGAGATTAATATTTAGATCTTGAAAATTGCAAGTTTTGAATGAAATTGTCTTTCTATAGATTATATTTTCCTCCGATTTATTCTCGAAAAATAACGTATCGTGTGCATATATCGGTTGTGAATTATGATATTTGTTTTCGAACTTTAGTTAGCCGAACCAGCTCGTGAGTACGAATCAATCGCTCAGGAATAAAAAGAGTTGCACGCAACTCTCGAGAGAGGATGACGTAAATCATCTGAATATGAATCAAATCCTATAGCGGGATTCACCTCGTTAAAGCGAGTTTTAGGGGTTTCGATTATAGAATGAGAGTTCGATCGATCAACCTAATCTCAGGTGGGCGTATCCTCGACCCAAGGTGCGTTCATAATCCGAGAATCTCCACGGTCAAGGATCGGATTAGAACCTATCTCTTTTATTTTTCATTCGAAGTGCGTTTTTCTTCAAGATAGTTTTGTTTCCTTTATTTCGTATTTTAGTTCAATTATAAATTTCTCAAAAAAATTTATATTTGATAAAATAATAGTTTAGTTTTCCCGAAGTAAAAATACTCGACAGACCCGAGTCTAATACGACCTTGATATTTTCTTATCCTATCCTATAAATGATAGGTACGCTTGCCTATCCGTTTATAATATATAATCTTAATTCATATCCATCAAGTTTTTTCTTTTTTTTTATCTTTTTTTCTTTAATCCCTCTTTTTTTGTATCTCTTTCTGTTTTTTTCTTATTTTCCTTTCTTTTTCTTATTTTTCTTTCTTTCTTTTTTATTATTTTTTTATTTCATTCTGTCTTTTTTTTCACTTTTCTTCATTTTTTTTCTTTTTCATCTTTATTCTATTTTTCTATTTTTTATAATCATTTTTTATTTATTTTTTCTTTTTTTCATTTTTTTTTATTCTTTTGTTTTCTTTTTTTCTTTATTCTCCTTTTTTTATTTTTTTATTTATTTTTCTCTTTCTTCTTATCTATCATTTTTTTCTCTTTTCTTTTTCTTTATTTAAATTTACTTTATCTTTCTTTTTTCTTTATTTTTAATATTTTTTTCCTTTTACTTTGGTAAAAGAAGATGAGGCTCAAGTACTGAAAAAGGTAATAGTAATCCTTCTAGACAAAAGAAATGTGAGAGCTGTTGGAAGAGAAAGACCTACTCTGTTCAAAAGGATTTCTTTTTTATTTTTTTATTTTACTGTTGGAACCTGGCTCTGATACCAATATTTTAGGACGAGGTTCCTAAATCTACTATCCTAATAGCATGACTGGCTATTAAGTAGGAGCCATGGATTTTTCATTATATTGGCTATTATTGAATGTTATTAATTTTCTTTAAATTCCTTCTTTTTCCAAATAATAATAAAGATCCTCTCCTCTTCGTTATACTCAGAGCCAATTTTCGCCATGTTCTTCTAAAAATGATTGATAGGAGGGTCATCCCGTCCAAAAGATAATTATATGAGTCCTTACACCATCCCTTTAGAGTTCAGTTGAATCAATTAAGTTTCATATCCCGTTTGATCATATACCAGTACTTTGCCTGCAACTGCGGTACTTTTTCCCTGCGGTCTTCTGCCTGGCGGTACTTGTTCCCAAAGTGCTCCCGGGCTCCATATTGGTATATGATTTCCAGGTTATGGTGACGTTAATTAATTCTACTTAACTCTTTGGGGTTGGTCTCAGCCACCCATAGATAGAACTTTTGGATAGTAATCCACTGGTGTGTTGTCGAGAGCACACACCTATTAATCATCTTCAGTTAAAAGAGACTCATTTGGTTCTTTTCCTCCGAAGAGGAGGGGAGAACGACTACTCACTAAGCATAGTAAATAAGCAAAAGATACTTACAAATCACAATAGATGAAAAAACTTTCCTTATAATATTTTTCTTACAATCCGAAGACCAAGCACACAAACACTCATTCTCCTCTAGTGCTTGCACTTCTTCTCCGTGTCTCGTTTGGGTTGCCTTAGCCCATTATTTATATGATGGAAATAAGGCATCCAAAGGGAAAACACGGGAGGGAATCAGATTCCCCACTTATTGAAATGGGAGAATGATTCCCCACTTACATTACTTTATTTAAAATAATATTACACTTCACATAATGGACAAATAGCATGGCTTTTTGGAAAAGCAGGATATGACATTACAAGTTTTAGTGAGAATAAGCTAGATATTCCTCCCTGGTAATTCTTTTCTCAGTTTTTCCAAGGGTAAACTTTGGTAGTGACTAAAGGAAAAGAAGACGACCAAAGGGTTCACCCACAAACTTTTTCATGCCTAACTAATGAAGATCAGGGCCAGCTTGGTGGAGTGACTATTGGGTCGGCTTCGCCGAGGTCTTCATCTTCCATCTGGCTGCCATTACTTTTATATTCTTTAACAAAATTTTTGGCCCTTTTTCTTGTAAAAAATATTCGGTGAGTCTGCATTCTGGATTTTTGAAACTAAGACTTCGTAGGCAGAGCTGTAGATCTTCATGTGCATCAAGATATATCCGATGATTAAAGTCTTTAGCGACCAAAAATCCCTTGCTGAGGAAGTCAAGGTCTTATTCACAAGCCTTCGTGTAAGCCCGATATGCACTGATTTGCTGGTAGAGAGGGAGTTGTTCTGGACTGACTATTGCATTGGATGGTAATCCAATATGGTAGAAGACGGGTTTTTTTAGTGTTTTTAGGAGTATTTCATACTTTGTATTTTCTAAGAAATTGGCTTCGAAACATGGAGGTATAGTTCTAATGATAGCTTCTATGGCTCCCCTTTGTGGCATTTTTTGGAGCAGTTGGAACAAGACATCAGCTATTCGAGCATTTCTAATATGCTTTACCTACTAGGTTTGGTAAGTATTAGACGGATATTAACCCCAGGTCCATCATGTCTAAGATATTTAGTGCTACCATGTCTAGGGATCTTGCCATCTAGAGGCATCTATCTCTAGTGGTAAATAGGAAAATTGTAACTTGCTATTTTCGCTATAAGTTGTGCATGTAATGTTATATCCTCGTATTTTACCTAATGCAGAGGAGGCGAGATGTCTAACAACTTTTTGGTATTCGGTGAAGGCAACTATTTCTCTATTGAGTATTTTTGCTAAAACTTTTTCTTTGACTACTTCTAAGGGCAGAGGAAAGATTTGCCAATTTTCTACGGCATTTGCAAGATCTCTGTGTACTTGTTTAGTTAGCTATTCTAAACTACAGATTATCTCTTGTTGTTCTGCTATTTTCTTCTCTGCTTGGGTAAGTGAGGCTTTGAGGAGTTGGAGCTCGCTAGTAGAGTTTGGTCACAAATTTATATGGTTATTCGTGGGTAGGGGTGGTGACCCATTTAAGTGGCTATTCAGAAAGGCGAAATGTCCTACTACACATTCTATAATTTCATTAATATTTTTTGCCCTGTTGTTATTCCATAAATTGTCTAACAGACACTACTGGAGTGGAGTAACTACATGATTAGTGCGGAAGTGTAGATTGCTGCCGGAAGGGTAGGTTTGCAGTCTGAAGGGGCCAAATTGAAAATGCGAGAGCTGTTGGAGATCCATCTGCAAAGAAATTAATCACTATTAGGCTCACTTTCGGTGGTAGTTTCCTCATTAGTTAGACTAGCTATTTCTGTTTCAATATTTTCACGTAGAGTGAGAATAAAGCATTTAATATCTACTACGTCTCTAGAGAGGTTATGGTTAACTGGTCGTAGCTTTTGGCGGCTTTGTTCTAAATATTCTAGGATTCTAACATAGCGCCTATTTTCTGCATGCAGGATATGTAGTTTTTCGGTATCATCCATGGAGGATTCGAGACAGGTGGTCTGCAAGCCTGTTGTATGTCCCTTTAATATGTTCAAATATGATTTTATAGTTCTTGTTGATAATGTGATCTAAAAAATTTGTTGATCTTTTGTAGCTTATTTTTTTACTATTTCTATTTTGATAAAATTTTACAATTGCTTCGCAATCTGTTCGTACTAAAATTTCATTTTTGTTGATGATGAATAGGCGAAAAGCATCCAAGCCATAACAGACAGCTAGGAGTTCGTGGTCGATACTACTGGTGGGGCCTTTTTCTTTGAAGTTTCCACTATTGTATCTACATATTTATTCTTCTATTTTGGTGGCATACTTATGGGGTTTGCATTGTAGTACTGCTCCCCATCCTGTTTCACATCCGTCTGTTTCGATGATTAAGTATTCGGTATCAAGTGGCAATCTTAATTGTGGTAGGGTTTTGACTTGGTCTTTTATCTTATCAATTTGTTTGAGATCTTCTATGTTAAATTGTTTTTGGGTTCCCTGTATTTTACTATAAAGAGGTCCTGCTAGTCATCCTAAATTTTTAATAAATGGTCGAGCATAATTAACAAGGCCAAGAAACTATTGGAGTTGTTTAGTAATTTTGATTATAGGAAACTCTAGAACCTTTTTGCTAATATGGTCTTGGAGCTTAATTTTTTCTTGTCCTAATTCGTTACCTAGAAACTCAATATTTTTCCTAAAAAATTGTGTTTTCTTTGTACTAATAACTAAACCCTGTTTCATGAATTCATAGAGGGTTAATTTTAGGTGGCTGATATATTCCTCTTTGTTGCGGGAATGTACTAGGGTATCATCGATGATACCAATATTTTAGGACGAGGTTCCTAAATCTACTATCCTAATAGCCTGACTGGCTATTAAGTAGGAACCCTGGATTCTTCATTATATTGGCTATTATTGAATGTTATTAATTTTCTATAAATTCCTTCTTTTTCCAAATAATAATAAGGATCTTGTCCTCTTCGTTATACTCGGAACCAATTTTCGCCATGTTCTTCTAAAAATGATCGATAGGAGGGTCATCCCGTCCAAAAGATAATTCTATGAGTCCTTACACCATCCCTTTAGAGTTCAGTTGAATCAATTAAGTTTCATATCTCGTTTGATCATACACAAGTACTTTGCCTACAGCTGCGGTACTTTTTCCCTGCGGCCTTCTGTCTGGCAGTACTTGTTCCCAAGGTGCTCCCGGGCTCCATATTGGTATATGATTTCCAGGTTATGTCGACTTTAATTAATTCTACTTAACTCTTTGGGTTGGTCTCAGCCACCCATAGATAGAGCTTTTGGATAGTAATCCATTGGTGTGCTGTCGAGAGCACACACCTATTAATCATCTTCAGTTAAAAGAGACTCATTTGGTTCTTTTCCTCTAAAGAGGAGGGGAGAACGACTACTCGCTAAGCATAGTAAATAAGCAAAAGGTACTTACAAATCACAATAGATGAAAAAAATCTTTCCTTACAATATTTTTCTTACAATCTGAAGACCAAACACACAAACAGTAGCACACAAACACTCACTCTCCTCTAGTTCTTGCACTTCTTCTCTGTGTCTCGTTTGGGTTGCCTTAGGCCATTATTTATAGGATGGAAATAAGGCATCCAAAGGGAATGCACGGAAGGGAATCAGATTCCCCACTTATTGAAATGGGAGAATGATTCCCCACTTACATTACTTTATTTAAAATAATATTACACTTCACATAATGGACAAATAGCATGGCTTTTTGGAAAATCAGGATATGACATTACAAGTTTTAGTGGGAATGAGCTGGAGATTCCTCTCTAGTAATTCTTTTCTCAGTTTTTCCAAAGGTACACTTTGGTAGTCACTAAAGGAAAAGAAGACCACCAAAGGGTTCACCCACAAACTTTTTCATGCCTAACTATTGAAGATCAGGGCCAGCTTGGTGGCATGACTATTGGGTCGGCTTCGCCGAGGTCTTCATCTTCCATCTGGCTGCCATTACTTTTATATTCTTTAACGAAATTTTTGGCCCTTTTCTTGTAGAAATATTCGGTGAGTCTGCTTTCTGGATTTTTGAAACTAAGACTTCGTAGGTATAGCTGAAGATCTTCATGTGTATCAAGATATATCCGATGATTAAAGTCTTCAGCGACCAAAAATCCCTCACGGCGGCCTCTTCTTCTTGGATACTATATCTGTCATCTCTGCGTCCACCTCTCTTCTACAATGGCATCTTCTCCTTGGTCATCCTCCTCCTCGCCTTCTCTACCAACTCCTCCCAAATCTGTCAAATGAAGATTCCTCTCTCAACTGTGAAGTCTGTCAACTTGGAAAACAACATCACTCCTCTTATCCAGCAAAACAAGGATGTGGCTCTTCTCGTCCCTTTGAACTTATTCACTCAAACATTCTCCTACCAAATCTGTTGGTAGGGGTAGTCTGTATTTTGTTACTTTTATTGATGACTTCTCTAGATTTACCTGGACGTATCTTTTAAAGGAACGTTCTGATCTATTTTCTTTATTCACCTCTTTTTATAATGAAATTAGCATACAGTTTGGTGTGTCTATTAAAACTTTTCGTACTGATAATGCTAAATAGTATCTCAGTAATCAATTTTCAACTTTTTGTATGCATCATGGCATTATCCATCAGACAAGCTGTCTGTATACTTCTCAACAAAATGGGGTGGTAGAACGCAAGAATCGACATCTCCTTGACGTTGCTCGTACTCTTCTCACTCAGATGAATGTCCCTCGCTCGTACTAGGGTCATGTCATCCTCCTCTCTTGTTATCTCATCAATCGTATTCCCTCTTCGGTCCTCCAAGGTCATCCCCTTCTCCATCCTATACCCAGGTGCCACACCATTTCCTTTAACACCCTGATTCTTCAGCTGCACGACATTTTTCCACTCTCCATCAGCTGGCCGAGATAAACTCTCTCCTCACTTCATTAAATGCATCTTTCTTGGCTACTCTCCCACTCAAAAAGGATATCAATGTTATGACCCTCTTCTCCGAAAACAGTATGTCTTTGCTGACATCACATTCTTTGAAAATACTCATTACTTCTCGCAAGACCCTACAACCTCGCCAACTGATAATAAACCCACTATACCCATTGTTTCTGCCCCTCCGCCCAAACTCGCTCAACCTTCTTGTTGGGCTGCGGTCAGCAATTGCCCCGGCGTGCTGCGCTATTCGAAGCAGAAGGGCGTGTCCCCCGTGGGCCTAACTGGCTGCCCCGTGGATCCAGCTTGGGTGACCAGCTCTATTAAGGATAGGCAGCGCCTTCACCAACAGTCCGGGCTTTTGGTCAATTTGGTTGTGCCGAGTCCCCAACAAGTTGTATCAGAGGGGGTCGCGGGTTCGAAACCCCGGGTCGTTGCTGGGGGGGATTGTTGGGTTGCGGTCAGCAATTGCCCCGGCATGCTGCGCTATTCAAAGTGGAAGAGCCTGTCCCCCGTGGGCCTAACTAGCTGCCCCGTGGATCCTTCTTGGGTGACCATCTCTATTAAGGATAGGTAACGCCTTCACCAACAGTCCAGGCTTTTGGTCGAGTTGATTGCGCCGAGTCCCCAACACTTCTCTTCCCGCACCACCCATTTTCTCTCCATCTCCCTCCGCCTCTTCTCCACCTCCGGGGCCGTCTTTGTCAGTTCCCGGGCCAACACGCTCTTCATCTGATGGATTTGATACAGATGATAGGTCAGAGCTTGATCTTCTCATTGCTCTTCGCAAAGGAGTTCGAACGTGTACTCAACATTCTATTCATGATGTAGTCTCGTATCCTAGGTTGACTCCTTCTTGCAAGGATTTTGCTCTAGCCCTCTAGGACACTATCATTCCGACCACTTACCAAGAAGCTCTTACCATACCACACTAGAAAGCTGCTATGGCTGAAGAAATGACTACCTTGACTGAATGAGGTACTTGGATTCTTGTCCCTACTCCTCCTACAACATATGTGGTCGGATGTCAATGGGTGTTTATGGTAAAGTTTTATCTTGATGGTACTGTGGATCGTTATAAGGCTCGGTTGGTTGCCAAGGGCTTCATTCAGACATATGGTGTGGATTTCTTTGACACTTTCTCCCTAGTTGCTCGCATCAGCATAATTCGGGTTCTCTTTTCTGTAGCTATCAACAAAAATTGACAAATGACCCAGTTGGATGTAAAGAATGTCTTCCTCTATGGAGACCTCCAAAAAGAGGTATATATGGAGCAACCTCCTGGGTATGTTGCTCAGAGGGAGTCTCAGGTATGCAAGCTGCGGATGGAAATCTATGGCCTCAAGCAAAGCCCTCGGGCATGGTTCGACAAGTTCAGCCAAGTGGTCTCCGTCATTGATTTTGCTCGAAGTTTTGCAGATCACTCTCTCTTTATACGAAGGACTTCTCACGGGCTGGTTGCTCTTGTTGTTTATGTATATGATATTCTTCTTACTGGCGATGATAATGATGAAATTGCTCTAACAAAGAAACATCTTTAACAAAACTTCGTTACAAAAGATACTGTACCTCCTAAGTACTTTCTGGGAATAAAAAAATCTCATGAAGACACAACTCAGTGGTGCTCTCACAATGAAAATATGTCACTGATCTTTTAAAAGAAACAAGTCTGCTTGGAGCTAAACCGGCTCGATGTCAGATGAATGATGGTGAAGACAAATCTTGGAACGAGGACTCATCACTTCTTTTACACATCACTAGGTACAGACGACTAGTGGGAAAACTTATCTATCTGACCGTAACAAGATCGGACATCTGTTATGATGTGGGAAGGGTAAGTCAGTTCATGCTGATGACTAGCTTTTAGTCATCGTTTTTAGGTTAGTTTAGTTTAAATTTTCTTAGTTTTAATTATATTCTCTTTGCATTTTATGGTTGTTAAGCTTTAATATTGTTATTTTATGATTTTATGTTATTTTATGTTATGTTATGTTTTAATGTTGCTTTTTTATGTTTTAATGTTTGTTATAAATAATATTGTTATGTTTGTTATTTTATGTGCTAATGTTTGTTATAATTAATGTTGTTATGTTATGTTGTTACTTTGTTTTTAATTTCTTATAAAATTTAATGTCTTTGTTTTGTTGTAGGACATGGTGCAGCCCCTCTACATGATCCAAACCGAGCCCATGGTGCAGCCCGGCCTCCATTTGATGCAGCCCGACATTCCCACTTGGTGCAGCCCGAGCTCAAGCAAGCAGCCCCTTCAATTGGAGCAAGCCCAAACCGCAATTCATGATGCAAAACCGAGCAGCCCACCACCACCTTTGCATGGCTCATGCACTTGGCCGAAATTCCTTCTCTCTCCCCTCTTTCATTTCACATCTCTCTCTCTCTCTTTTTAATTTTCATTTCCATTTAATAGCATCCATTCACTTGGCCGAAATTTCCCCTCCTCTCTCCTCTTTTTCTTTATTAAAACCTTTTCTCTCTCATCCATTGCATGCATCTCTCTCACCTTAATCATTTATATATTCATGCATTTCTCTCCCCACACTTGCATGGCCGAACCATCCTTCTCCCCTCCCTCTCTTTCCATTTTAATTTTATATTTTATTTTATATTTCTTTTATATAAAATACATTGCATTTCCCCCCTCTCTCTCTTCCTCATTAAACCCATGCATGCATTCTTCCATTCATGCATTTCCTTTCTCTCTCCCTCTCTAACTCTCTAGAGGGAGGCACCCCTTGCTAGAATATAATTAAAACTAAGAAAATTTAAACTAAACTAACCTAAAAACGATGACTAAAAGCTAGTCATCAAACTCCCCCATGCTTAGGCTTTGCTTGTCCTCAAACAAATGTAAATCAAAATAGAGGGAAAACAAAAAGGAAAATAATTTTTAAGTTGCATAATTAAGAAAACCAAAATGTGGAAAATTAAACTATCCTAATTTCTATGCTAGCAACTAGTGAGGTGAGATATCCAAAATAGAAAACTTGAAAAGAGGAGACCTAAAAATATTATTAAAACATAAAGAAGGATTACACATTTCTAAATCCCTAAAACAAGACATCCAAAAGTTTAGGAAAATAAGAAAAACAAAAATATAGAGTTTCTAAATAAACGGTGCATTAGACGAATTACTAGGTTGCTAAAATAGCGACTACCCCTAAATCACCTCAAAATAACCTCCAAAGAAATCCATCAATGATGGTGTCCATAGGCTTGTCCGTTCACACTCTCTCCACTACGCAGATTTGTAACATGTTCTAAAGATCACTAGGACTTAATAGGCGTAATAATTTGGTTTAGGTAAATGATTAGGAGTGATAATTCAAAGATAAAAAGGAAAAGTTGACCACAAAAACAAGAATTGAGAGGTACAACATTTTTCATTTCAAAAATAAAAACAAGGCCATGTAATTTTTTTCTTTTCATAATTGGCCACGAATAAACTTCATTTTTTTTTCTTTTGATTTCACACAATTTTTTTTTATGATGATCTTCTTCTTTTTTGTACTACTTTTTCTAAATGGGAGCTCCAAATGTAAGCTTTCAAGTTTCTTTTCATTTTTCAAATATAAATCCCATCACAAAAATGAGTAAACATAAAGCTCAGGGTTTAGTGTGGAAAAAGGGTTAGGCATTTTGGCTTTGGTGAAGAAGTGAAAAGTGGAGCTTAGACAAAGAAAAAGGGAAAGACCCAAAATAGTTTGCAATGGTGTAATGTTTAGGTGGGCAAAAAGGCTCAAACGGGTCAAAGGGTGGCCTAGATCATTTCTAAAGTTCGTGAAAATAAAAAACTACGCATATGCTTCGAGAGTAGCTAGGGACAAGTTCTAGACACCAAGAAAGAATTATTCCTAAATGAAAAAGTGATAACGCTATTTAGCAACCGTTCCTAGGCAATAACACCGAATAAAAGAAAAACTACAATTTGTTAACTTATAGTCCTTAAAGGACTGATGTCTATATTTAGAGATTAGAAAATCGTAAAACTAAAATATGTTAAACTAATAAGTTTAGAAAACCTATTCAAGAAAATTCTACATAGGACAAAAGAACCGCCCGGGCATACACATCACTAGAAGACGCATAAAAATAAAGATAGAAAATAATTTTTTTGACTTTGATTTTCAAATAGATTTTATATATTTTTTAATTTTTTGGATTTTTTCATAAGGCTAAAGAAACAAAATAGTACTATAAATTTTTTTTTTTTTCAATTTTTTTTTGTTTTTTTTTTGAAAGACTTAAAAAGAAAAGGAAAAACACTCCCCCATGCTTAAAGTTCAACATTGTCCCCAATGTTGAATAGTAAGTATGAGGAAAAAAAAGAAAAGAGGGGGGAGGGTTGCAATAAAGTAAATAATTAAAAAAATGACTTCCCCGGATTCGTGAGGCCGAATGCTGATGTTGCTCCCCCATGCTTAAGCTGGACACCGGCTCGGGCCTAAGGGAGAGAAAGAATGATGGAGGCAAACAAACCGCCGGGGGTTTTATTCCTGCAAAACAAAATAAAAAAGCAAAAACAAAAAGAAAGAAAAGGATAAGCAAGGGGTGCCTCCCAAGAGCGCTCTTTGTTTAACGTCGTCTGAGCCCGACGTTATTGGTTAGCTAAATGGAAAATAAAAACTGAAGTGAATAGGTAACTCCCTAAGTATGCGCTCAGGAGAGTAAATAAGAAAAAAGAAGAAATGAAGAATCGCACCAACATGCGGTGGAATCTTCAAAGGAATGACGCCCGAGAATGTACGGACGGAGTTATTGAAGAACTCCGCCGTATGCGGAACGGGGAAGAAGGGGTCGTCAAAAGAAGAAGAGATAAAAGAAGAAATAGAAAGAGGAATAAAAGAAGGTGAAAAAGAAATTTCATCAACAGAAATTTCACAAGGAGAAAGAGAATCTTGTGAAATTTCGGGAGAAGAAGGGGTAGAAAGAACTAAAGATGGATTATCTAAAATAAAAGAAGGAGAAATATCTAAAATAGAAGAAGAAGACAAAGAAGATTCGCTAAAAATAGAAAAATTTGGAACAGATGAATTTAAGACTGAAATGGAATCACCAACGTCATCGGAAAAAGAAAGAGAATTATGAGACGTCTCGTCATCCTCAAGAGGTAAGAAACACGCCGGAATATCCATATGTGTGTCATCCAAAGGAGGAAGGAAACAATCCGGAACATACAAATAGTTATCTTCCTCGAGAGGAATAAGACAAGCCGGGATATCCGGTGACTCATTACATAAAGAAATTGGAGGAGACGGAGAAGAAGACGAAGAAAAAGATGCGGCCTCACGAGAAAAATAATCGATAATGGTCTTAAAATGCGAATTGATATTATTTAAAGAAGTTTGCAATTCAAGATACTCATTATCGATAGAATTAAAAATTTGAGGCGCTGCGCTTTGCGGGGCAAAATCATGCGAAAAATAAGACGGGTTCCCCATCTCCCAAGTAGGATAAAAATTAGAGTAAGGGTCAAATTGGCCACTTTGACCTACTCCAGAAAAATTGAAATCATATGAGGGAGGGGTTCCCGAAAAACATGCAAAATTAAAATGGTCGGGCGACCCGCAAAGAGCGCAAAAAGAAGATGATTCCATGATAAAAAAAACTGTTACCAAAAAAAGAAAGAGAAAATTTAATTTTTTTGATTTTTTTAGGCGGATTATGTTAGTCCTGGACTTCCCGAGATCTGCCATGTGAGGGGTTTGCAACGGTACTAGAGGCTATGATAGGAATTCAAGCCCAAAGCGTCCTTTCCAGGAATTTAGGTGGAATAGAAAAACGATGATGTGGGTTAATTATAATTTATAATAATAATAATAATAAATTTTTTTTTTGAATTTTAGTAGAAGTAATAAACGCGATGCTTTCGTAATATTGCCAAAAATATCCCCGGCAACGGCGCCAAAAACTTGATAGAGAAATTTGTGTTCTCCAATCTATATTTCGATAGGTACACTTGCCTTAATCGAGTATAGATTGGAGAACACAAATTTCTCTATCACATGCAAAACCCCAGAGAGTGTCATCTCCAATCAGCTCTAAAAATCCTAGAATACGTGAAAGGATCTCCGGGGAAGGGATTACTGTTTTAGAAGAATAACCATTTGAGGATTGAAGCCTACTCTGATGCAAGCTATGCTGATGACAAAGAAGATAAGAAGTCCACATCAGGTTTTTGCACGTTTGTAGGTGGGAATCTAGTTAACTGGAAAAGCAAGAAATAAGCTGTTGTATCCAGATCAAGTGTTGAGGCTGAATACAGAAGTATGACTTCAACCACCTGTGAATTAAAGTGGTTACGAGCCCTTATGCATGATTTGGGAGAAGTCTATGACTATATGTTACCAATGTTCTGTGACAACAAAGATGTCATACTCATATCAAAAAATCTAGTATTTCATGAGAGGACAAAACACATTCAAGCTGATTGTCACTTCATCAGAGAAGAAATATTGGAGGAACAAATCTGCACTCCGTTCGTCACCTCCGCTAATGAGCTAGCAGATGTCTTTACCAACCCAGTATCATCCTCATTTTCTGACATCTGTTCTAAGCTGGGCATGATTGACTTATAGGCTCCAGCTTGAGGGAGAGTGTTAGAAAATGAATGTAATCGCGCTGTCTCTGCATGTGACTGCACCTTGCAGTCTGATCGTTTAGCCTTTGACTGACCGCCTGTTGTGTGATGAAGAACGGCGGGATGTGAACGCGCAGTCTAATCCTGTGACTGCACCTTGCGGTCTGCTCAGTTAGCTTGTCTAACCGCACAACTTTTGCGGTTAGGACATTTGTGACCGCATGTATAGCTTTGTATAATATTAGTCTCACATCTCCAATTTGTAATCTCTCTCACCTCCTTCATTCTATATAAAGGAGACCATACCTTTGTAATATTTAGATTTTTTGGAAATAAAATATTCAGTTATTTTCAATTACCACACGTCTTTGTTAATTTTTTATAAGATATTTCCAAGTTCTCACAGTCTCGTCGGGACCTTGAACAATCTGGAAGAGGGACACAAGGCCGCTCATTCTCTTTCTGAAGATTGTGAACCTTAGCAAGAGTTCTCTTCGTAGATCTATAAAAGAAGACACAAAACCGGGAGGTAATTTGTAAAACCATTAACTTGCCTTACCATCAAAGGATGTGGCGAACAACCTGCAACAAATTCAATCGGTCAGAGTTCTCATTGAAATGGCGGACTCAAAGGCCTGGAGATGGTTGGAGGGATCTTCCCTTCTGGAGAAGTGGGGAGATAGGGTTCTCTGAATCCGTGCGGGACAGCTTCCTGACGGATGCTCTCAGCGAAGGGCGAAGACTATTCTTTTTCAGCAATTGGGGGTGGGGCAGCACCTCCCTGGAATTCAAGCTCTCTGGCTGGGATATAGTTCGTGATCTCTCAGAAGAAGTTGCAATGAGCAGCAACGAACTCTTCTTCTTGGGGGCGCAGAGGCATTGTGGTCATAGGTTCTTGCGGGTGGATCAGATGAGTCATGGGCACTCTTGATGAAGGGACTAATTGTTGAGTCAGCTACGCAATCGCCTGCATCATGACAGTCATCTACTACGCGATCTCTCAACGAGCTTGCTCGAACCTGAGCTTGAGAGACCCCAGAGAGGTTGCGCTCTCTGAACTAGGGCAGGACCCATCAGGCTGAGAATGCTGGAGGTCGCGATCACCCATTTTGAATGGACTTATTCTTTGACAACTCTAATCTGAAGGTCATGTGTTCGTTCTGTTGGTGCCAAAAGTGCACCACACAAAACTCACACTAAAACAGGGAGGGGAGAAAAAGGCTGAGAAGGGTCGTTTACTTCGTGGTCGAGAGGGGGAAAGAAGATTATCGTGAACGACCACACCAGACTGCCCGCAACGGCAACTCCACTTATTGCGGGTGATTTTATTGATTCAACAATGGTTATAAGATAAGTGTCCACTCTAGCTAGAGTGCTAGCTTCACCTGAGAGGCTCCAAATCCGAGCTCACGGCAAGATGACACTAGCTTAGGCCCGATTCAGATCAGAATGACGATCCTTTTCAGGGTACTGCTCAGCCCTATTTATACTAGTGGGAGCTGCCCGAACGAGCAGTTCTAGAAAATATGGGCTGCCCTGAGTACAGGAGAGTCGGGCAAGGATGAGAGATTACATGATGTGTGGATAACAGAAAAGGCAGGGCGCACGATCAAGGATGTGAAGGGATGTCATGCTCTCATACTTGCAACATGACTGTATACGTTCGACTCCACAAACCGTCTGATAAATCTGTAAAGCTTTTGGTGCTTCACCTTTCACTTATTGAGATTCATATCTTTAGGCATCTCCTCAAATATGAGAGCATATTATCCCTTCACATAAATCATGTTCTCCATCAGTAGATGTGATTGGTGCTAATTCACCCCGTTCAACTTGATTATCTGCTCTGATCCTGATGTGGACTCCTTAGTGCTCTGCCACTAGTATGACTGACCACAGTTCTCTGAGCCAACAATTTCAAAGAAGACAATCAAAGATGATAGGGAGCAGACCAATGACGTCATCTACCGCATCCGATCGCCAACCTAAAATATTCGATCGGCTTGCCTCAAATCTCAAACAGGTTAGCCCTATAACTGCTCTGACAATAAACTTACCACTGATACCACTAAAAATAAAATTTTCTCCAATAGCTTAGATAACAAAAACTCACATAGTATTCTCTATCTACTACCATGGTTCAATTTGTCCAAGCCCTATTAGTAATTAAAAAGAGAAAAATATGCTTTTGTAATTGTAGATGAAGTCCAATACAAAGAAAAAAGAAAATGCGCAATAACAATAATACGTACGGCCTTCCAAAATGGTAGGTCGATGCAACGAGGAGCTTTTGGCCTCGACAATGTCTACAATCAAGTTGAAGAGGGATCACATGAATTGCCCAATTCTATTAAGAATCTCTACACAACTATTTTCTTCCTCTTTTTTGTGTGTAGATGGAAGACTGGTAACCTTCACTTGATTTCCTTTGTAAGATTGGAAGAACACAAAGACAATTAGTTCTGATCAAGATATAATAAGTCATCTGAGATGGGAAAAAAAAGAGAGAATTCAGAAGTAATCTAGCGAGTTCTCCGTGAAGGAGTGAGTTTCACGGCTTCTACACGCGTGTAGTGAAGACTGAAGGGAGAATCAAGCAGAAAGAAAGTTTGAGATAAGAAACTTGAATATGGAAACCAGGGAAGGTAAACAGAAAAAACATTGAAATGATCTTTTTTTAATAAGATGAAAAAAATCAATAAAAATGAATTCAGGAGGAGAAGTTACAGCAAATAAACAGTGTTGTCTAATTCTAAGTCACCATAATAGGATTACACAGCAGCGCCAGAGTCCTTAAAAGTGCCCACACTCAGACTGTCAACAAAACTTCCAGTGATTGTTGCAGTTTACACAAGTGACAAACGTCGTCATCGGCTCATCCGCACTCCTAGTTTGCAGCTGGTAGTACGTGCACTTCCGCTGTCCGCATCGACCGCATTTAAACTGATCGGTAGTGGCTTTTGGGGCCGCCGCTCGCTCGCACTCCATCAGAGCCTTCTCTTGGATCTGTTTGTTTGAGAGTTTCCTTTCGTCACTCGCCATCTCTTCGGCTGACATGTCAATGAGCTTCTCCGGAATTATATGCCCCAGCAGAACCCTGCGGCGGAGATCCGTGTTTTTGGAGTCCTTCAGATTGAACATTATTGATCTGTATTTGACTTTATTCGTGCCATTTGAGCGGCCTAGCTTTTCGAACATGGCCGACTCCACAGTTACGGCAACACGAATGGGATCGCGCGCGTTTATTTCATCCAAGATGTCTCGGACTTCATGCCTCTCGTCCTCGCTCGCCTCTGGAGGAACTTTTGAGAAGGATTCATGGAGGAGTTCCCTGAGCTTGTCTCGCAAAGGATCATTGCATTTGATCATTGAAGTCAGCTTCGGCGGGGTGCTGAGGATCAGGGGCTTCTTGACAATTGAGATCTTTTTCTCCTCCACCTTGATAGCTTCAACCCCATCATTTCTTTCGTAAGCAGCAGAACTCCTGGATTCGCATTTCATGGTTCTTTCGATTTTGACGGGTTCAACCCCATTGTCTCTTTCGCTGGTAGTAGAGCTCAAAGATTCACCTTTCGTGGTTTTTTCGATTTTGGCGGCGGCCTGTGAACTGTGAAGTTTTTCAGATACCGTGCCTTTGTCCGAAGCCAACTGTTCAAACTTGATGAATTCTGATTTTGACTGCAGGAATGGCTTGGGTGGACCCAAATTTACAGTTTTTTCAACCTTGATAATGTCTGGTTTCTCAGATTTCACTTCGGATTTTGGGATTTTTCTGTCTTCGTAGCTTTTGCAGGCTTTGCTGGTTTCCTCGATGACAAAATTTTTCCAGAATTTAAACAAATCAGCGGCCACTGCTTGAATTCTTGGCTTGGAGTGTTTTGTGAGGCTGCGGATGCGCTTGCCAACCTGAGAAAAAGGTGGACAGCAGTGGGAGTTCAAAATATTTGAAAGGAAAATCTACTTCATATAATTAACCTAGAGTAAAATAAGGGCATTTATATAAGCAACCCACGTATGGCTATTTACAGCCCAACAAAGCGATATTCGCAGCCCACTGGATATTGGCAGCCCAAACTTTAAATTTGTTTAAAACATGAAATAAAGAATTTGCATTTATATATCCGTATCACGTGTAGAAAAACAAATTTTGATGTAAAATAACTGGAGGAAATTTCCAATAGCTTTGTTTGATTATTATGAGGAATTCAATTGTGGAATGATGCCGGTTGGGGAGAGACCATCACCATCATCTTTTCTCTCCTCCTCTGGTCCCTGGTAACTACAAACTAAGGTTTTAATTATCTATAAGCATTTGGTGTTGTGTTATTCAGTTCTGGGTTCTAGCAAAATCTCCTCTAGGAACACCCTTCTAATTAGTCTGAATTGTTGATGGTGATTCCTTGCCATCGATTTCTGATTTCTCCTCCTTTCTCAATTATTCTACCGATGGGTCGGTCATGAATTGCAATCATTAAAGTTTGATTATGTTTGGGATCAACTTCACCTTCTTCACCTTAAGCATTCACTGGTTCTCCTCCCATTTCAACCTTCTTCTATCTCCCAATTCTCCTTCGGTTATGTTGCTGGAATAAAATTTGGAAATGGTGCCGGGAGAGGTAACTTGAAGATATAGGGCTGCCATGCATTGTAGATGGCTCATTCACGAGCAACCCGTGCAAAGCCTTTTCTTCTTCCTCTCTGTTCCGGTAGTCTCTGACCAGCTCTAGTTCCTTGTTAAAGTTTCATTTACGATTAGGCGGAGAGCTTGAATCATTGATTTCAGTATATGAAAACCGGTGCTATGTGGAAACAAAAATCTAGCTTTTCTTTCTCCTCCTCTTCGCATTCTCTATTCCCTTCATCTCTTGGTTGCATTGAAGTGTTTATCTCCTTGTCATGACCGGGCTGGAGCTATCTGGATTGAAATCCTGCACCCTCTCCTTGGTTTTGTTCCTGGAACTCTTGCTCCAGCTTCACTGTTAATGTGAGAGACTTGAGGTTGGCTCTCAATCATTTCTTTACTCATTGGATATCTTTAAGTGAAAAGATATTCTTGGATATTTCACAATTTTGATGGCATTATTCAATGAAAAAAATAAAACAAGCAATATAGTAGGTATTATTGTGGATACTACTTGGAGGGATGAAATTGTTGGGGTAAATAGAAAAGGTGATAGAATCTTAGCTCTTAAATTGGTCATAGGAAAGAAAACTATTAATGCGATCAGTGTTTATGCGCCACAAATAAGATTAAGTGAAGCTTAAAGTGCAATTTTGAGAAGACTTAGATGATTTAGTAAGGGAAATCCCACAAAAAGAGAAGATTTTCATAGGAGGAGACTTAAATGGACATATATGGAAGGGAAATAAAGATTACACAACCATTCATGGAGGATTTGTAATACTAACTCCAATAGAAGAATCCGGCAAGGGGGAGGGTCGGCGGCGGTGGGTGGGGGGGGGGCTTTAGGTTGAGCGGGGCAAAGACGGGATATATGGAGCTTAAATTTAGCAGTGCAAGAAAGACGGATGACTTCGTTATTAAGTTGGGTGATCAAGATATTTCCCGCAGTGAGTGCTTTAAATATCTTGGATCGATAGTTCAAAAAGATGGAGGTGTTGATAAAGATGTGATACATAGAATCCAAGTAGGTTGGTTGAAGTGGAGAGGCGCGTCAAGGATCTTATGTGATCGTAAAGTACCATTAAAACTTAAAGACAAGTTTTACCGCTATGCAATTAGACCAGCGATGCTCTATGGTTCTGAATGTTCGGCAGTGAATTGTGTACATGAGCAAAAAATGGGAGTTGCGGAGATGAGAATGCTTAGGTGGATGTGTGGACACACGAAACTGGAAAAAATTAGGAATGAATGTATCAAAGGATAAGATGGGAGTGGCACCAATTGCAGAGAAGATGCGAGAAGCTCGACTAAGATGGTTTGGACACGTACAAAGAGGCACATGTTAGGCGTTGTGAGAGTTGTCACTAGGCATGTTAAACAGGGGAGGGGTAGACCAATAAAGACTTGGAATGAGACTATAAGGAAAGGCATGATGTACTTAGGCATTAATGAGATTATGACTAAAGATAGGGCACAATGGTGACAAAGGATCCATATAGTCAACTCCACTATAGAGGGATAAAGGCTCGACTGCTGGACCATATCAACATCTTCCACAGGGGGATGCGTGTAGGCATGCCAAACGGTTGTCTAGGCTACGCATGGTTGGCTGGGAAATTTGATCGAGCACCTTGTCCGCATTCCATAGTAACCTCATTCATAATCGAATCTTATCCATCCAGTTGTTCCCCAGATGGAAGAGCAAGCACACTACCCACATACTGTCGGCCACCATCTCCAGGCAAGTAGTGCCCACCTGAGTCCCGATCAAGGTTAGACATTGGATCGTACTCCGTTTCATCCGCCCACCTGAAATCGCCCCAACATCGCCCTTACCAGAAAATCCGCTATCATCATTATCGAAGAACTCACCTCCGCCAGGAATGGAGCCACCAGAGCCCGCAGATTGCAGACCCAATCTTGCCAACGGGAGCGGGGAGCAATCTCTAACTCGCCGAGAGTCAAAACCGCTATTATCATGATTCAGATCAGCACCACCATCAAGGACCGAGAAGCTCCCACTCGCAGAAAGACGCCCTCCACGACCAGCTGCCAACATGGAGCCGCCCCCATCACCCTCAATGCAAGAGATCAGCTCTCGAACACCAGATCTGGGAGGAAGGCAACGTCTATCAAGATGCAGGGAGCGGGCTGCCATTAGAGGGTGAGAAAAGATTAGTTTTATGTTTTGTTTTGATTTGGGCGTTACTAATATTGATTTGTGAGCTGCTTATATAAATGCCCTAAAATAACTACAACAACAACACTCAAGCCTTTATCCCACCATAGTGGGGTCGGCTATATGGATCCTCTGTCGCCATTGCGCCCTATCTTTAAGCATAGTCTCATTAATGCCTAAGTACATCATGTCTTTCTTTATAGTTTCATTCCAAGTCTTTTTTGGTCTACCCCTCCCCCGTTTAACATGTCTAGTGACTAAACTCTCACAACGCCTAACAGGTGCCTCTAATGGTCTCCTATGTACATGTCCAAACCATCTTAAACGAGCTTCTCGCATCTTCTCTACAATTGGCGCCACTCCTATCTTATCCCTGATACATTCATTCCTAATTTTATCCAGTCTCGTGTGACCACACATCCACCTAAGCATTCTCATCTCCGCGACTCCCATTTTTTGCTCGTGTACACCATTCACTGCCCAACACTCAGAACCGTAGAGCATTGCAGGCCTAATTGCAGTACGGTAAAACTTGCCTTTAAGTTTTAGTGGTACTTTACGATCACATAGGATCCCAGACGCGCCTCTCCACTTCAACCAACCTGCTTGGATTCTATGAATCACATCTTTATCTACACCTCCATCTTTTTGAATTATCGATCCCAGATATTTAAAGCACTCACTGCGGGAAATATCTTGGTCACCCAATTTAATGACGGAGTCATCTGACCTTCTTGCACTACTAAATTTAAGCTCTATATACTCTGTCTTTGTCCTGCTCAACCTAAAACCCTTCTTTTCTAAAGTGTCTCGCCAAGATTCCAGTTTCGCGTTTACACCCTCGCGCGTCTCATCGACCAAAACAATATCATCTGCAAATAATAAACACCAAGGTATTGCTTGCTGGATATGTCCGGTGAGCTCATCTAAGATAAGGGTAAAGAGGTAAGGGCTTAAAGCTGACCCTTGATGTAAGCCAACAGCGATAGGGAATTCCTGTGTTAATCCTCCAGATGTCCTCACCCTGGTCACTGAATTTGTATACATATCTTTGATTACGTCAATGTATGATACATTTACACCTTTCTTTTCTAAGACTCTCCACAAGACCTCTCTTGGAACCATATCATACGCCTTCTCCAGATCGATAAAACAACATATGCAAATCTTTTTGTCTTTCCCGATAGTTGTCAATGAGTCTCCTCAAGAGATGTATAGCTTCCATGGTTGACCTCCCTGGCATGAATCCAAATTGATTCTCTGAGATGCTAGTCTCTCGTCTAACTCGTCTCTCTATTACTCGTTCCCATAGTTTCATAGTATGACTCATTAATTTAATTCTCATGTAATTGACACAATTTTTTATCTCCTTTGTTCTTATACTAAGGTACCAAAATACAAATGCCCGAAAATAACTAATGAAATGAAATAAAATTATGTGAAGAGCTTCAGAACAACAGAACACACTGACAGAGACAGGGCGCACGATACCAATCCAAACCATTCATTAGATATCATCAAGAACATATGTATATGATTCCCGGCAATTTAAAAGCGGTCTTTTTCGGAAAACACATTTATTAAATATATTAGATATCATCAAGAACACATGACCAAATTACCTTAAAATGCTTTGGTCATTGATTTTCCTCTTAGATTAGGGCATCATCAAGAACTCATGTATAGCACTCCTAAGAAACTTCTTCCGTTCAATCATCCAGCCTTAACTGCAGATGTTATATCCTCCTTAATATCATCATTCTTCTGGATAATCGATCCAAAGTAGTTCACCCTCATTGGCCTAGGTATTTATTTATTCAACCTATAATAAGAAATATTGACTAAAATTGCATGTTATGTAAGCAGTCTCTGTTTTATTAATTCAAGATACTCTGTCCATTTTCTAACTTCTCACTTAATATAGTAGACTAATTACCTAATAAACCTGTCATGCAAAAAAGCATGCACGAAACCATGTGCTTTTAGATACTTTCTGTAAGTATCATCATAACTAATATAAAGACATGTGGACACATGATTTATCACTCATAAAACTTGATTAAAATCGACGGGCACACTGCAACCACTAATACTACTTGGTGTTTGATACATTTACACACTCATATATATGTATTTGGATGACTGCCCTCGACAAGTCTAGTATCACTGTACGATGTGGCATGTTGGTAATTAATTAGTCTCTCCTCCTATATAAAAGGAAGGGTGTGGAGTCTTAGAAGAGATCTTTGGAGTCTAGGCTAGGAATCTCTCCTCGGAGAAAACTCGTTGGGGAAACCAACTGATACGATCAAGAAAATTTGCCTGGCACTGGAATAACGAAAGACAAACTACTATAGAGCTACTCATGTCGCCCGGTGTCTAACGCTTACAAACAACTCTCAAGATAGAAGTTGCTAAATACTATCCCTACCCCCTCCTTATATAGGAGTGTACATGATGTTAAAAGACTGAGTTACCCTTTCCGTTCTAGACTCTCATAGCCCTACGTGAATAGACGTGCAAGATAGCCGGTGCTCCCACGTACGGCTCAGTGTCCTTCTGGGTGTTAAGGTTAAGGGTGTCCAAAAGGTTCGGGCCAGGAAGGCCACAAGAGCCTACTCGACAAAAGGACCGATTAGGCCTGGACCTGGGTAGGCCCGAGCCAGGCCTCCGGGGCCAAACTAGGTCCAAATTTTGGCCAGACCCGGGCAGGCCCGGGCCAGGTCTTGGGGACCTAACTAGGCTCATATTTTATCCAGAAGACTTGTACAGTGCCGGACCAGGCCTAGACTAGGATTGGCGCAGGCTTGGCTCAGGCCCGACATCAACCATCATCCACGGCTATAAGAGTCGTTGGATCCATGGCTCTTAGAGCGATGCCACCATTATCCTGCTCTGGCAAGCCCGACTGGTAAAGCAGGCGGCCTGCAGGCCTGCTGCTTGAGGTCGCTGGCTTAGGGTCAATGCAAAAGGATGTAAAAAGGCCCATACGAGGACAAAAACTCCAAATGGAAGCGAGTTTGCTACTAAAGTCTACCAATGTGGAAGAAGTTTGACAAAAATTGAACTACCTAGTTCTAGAGCAACGTCATGATGATGCTTATTGGCCTTGTGGGTCATGTATTGTTGTGCACCGAGTAAAATATGTTTGAGTTGGCACTAGGCCTCATCTTGATCAACAAGATTCACAAAAGCAGCTACCTGGCATTCACCTGGCAAGAAGTGGAGAATGAGTGGTGAAGTATGGACATATACAATTTGAACTAAAGAGCTATGTTCAGCTGTCTGAAAGGAGGTGTTGTACAAAAACTCAGTCCAAGGAATCCACATTGCACAGTGGTGTGATTGCTCCATAGCGAGATATCGTAAGTCTCCAAAGTGCGATTCAAAACCTCGGTCTAACGGTTCATTTGGGGATGATATGCAGAGCTTAGTATTATGGAGCTTGAATAGCTCCCAGCAAATTAGGATCGTGAAAATCAACTCGTGGTTGTTGACGATCAAGCATGGGAAACACCGGACCGCCTCCTGAATAAAAGCAATTGTCACAAACGGCACCCAAAAATGGGAAGCGGAGGGGAACAAGGTGGTCATACTTGGGCAGGTGATCGACGATCTTAAGTCAAAGCCTTGAGACTGGGGCAAGCGAGTGATGAATTCCATTACAATAATCTCCCATATTTGCTCTAGAAAAGGCAACGAATTAAGAAGCCTTGTTGGGGCCAAAGTTTGGTAATTGGCCTTCTAGCAGGTCAAACATCAGGCCACAGGTTATACTATCTTCAGCATCTGACACAAGCTAAACAGGCGTAGGTACGGGAGGCGCCCACATGACCACTAGAGGACGTATGGTGGAACTCTTGAAGTAAACAGGGAATCTAATCAGAGGAATCGACCACCACTAGGCAGTTCTAGTAATGTAAGCAGTCCCCGTAGAGACGAAAGGGTGGTTTGGAGGAATGATCAATGAGAAGTGTCGCGATAATGGCGGCGTAGTGAGTGTCCCGTCGGACCTCTGATGGAATGTCGTGAACATCGAGTCAATGCAGGTGAGAAATAGCAAAGGGTGGCATCTTCCCACTAGAGGGATAAGGAATATGTTGTGGGGTTTACCGCATCAGCCTTGTATTCAATGGAGAAATTATACCCTAAAAGCTTAGCTATCCACAGTTGTTGGTTCGTGGTGGTCAGCATTTGATTAAGCAAATGTGATAGGCTCTGATGGTCCATGCATACAATAATTTGGTGATCCAACAAATATGCGTGCCAATGAATGTCCAGGATGAGTGTGTGAAGCTCCTCTCATAAGTGGACTTGGACGACGAATTCCTCGACCAGGTTTTATTGAAATAAGCTCCCAGTCAACCTTCCTGCATAAACACTACACTGAGGCCAGCCATCAAGGTATCACACTCCATAACAAGGGACTTCAAAATTTTTGGCATGGCAAGTACAAGTGCGATCACCGGGGACTGGTGAAGCAACTAAAAATCCTACTGAGTTTAGGGTGTCCACTGAAAGGTGTTGATATAGTTCTTCCAAAGGAGGGATGTGAGTGGTATGGCTATGTCCCCATTGCGACGAATGAATCGTCAATACTAACCTGTGAGGCACAGAAAGTACCGAACTACATGGGTGAGATCAGTGTAGGCCACTCTAGTACTGTTGAGACTTTGGCAGGATCCATAGATACAACCATTGTAGAGATGATATGACCCAAATATTTGAGTTGGTGGCGAACATAGTTGATGGATGTGTTAAAAATCAAGTAATGTGTGCAGGTCCCAAATGATCCTACCACAAAGCATTATAGACCAAGATGTCATAAAAACAAGCACAAGCATATATAGTTGAGGCCGACAAATGTAGTTGTTGTTGCTTGAAAGGTGGCTACGGGGTTGGTAAGGTCGAACAGGATGAACAAGAACTCGTAATGGCCATCATGTGCATTGAAGGACGTTTTGGCTACATCATCAGAGTGCACCATAATCTGGTGGCAGTCGTAGCGAAGGTCTAGCTTGCAGAAGAACTACGAGCCTTGTAGCTCGTTAAGAAGCTCATGAATTCATAACAGTAGCCCGATTGAGTTCCGGGTAATCCACATAAAATCGTCAATTATCATCAGTCTTGCGGACAAGGACTGAACCGGAGAAGGGGTTTCAGGTAGGTTGGATACCCCCCTCCCAAAAAAAAACCCAACATCATGGCATTTAATAACTCAATTATGCCCATTTGGGTGTGACATGTCGGTGCCACCACAGCGAAACTGAAATGACATTGGGTTATACAGCGGTCAAAGGGCATGACGGGAAGGCTTGATGGGTTGCTGAAAAACTATGGGCACTCGTGTAAAAGGGCCTCTAACCCTGGGGACTCTGTGGTAGCTATCGAGTAAAAGGGAATGAAATCAATGTGTGAATAATGGAACGCATACTAGTAGGTGGGCGAGCTAAGGAAACATTGCCTTTGAGATGGTGATCGGTGTCATTAACCGCAAAGGTCATCGTCACGGCGGACCAATCAACACGAACCTCCTCCGGGGTTCGCAGTTAGGTGACTGCCACCTAAGCTGAAGACATAAAAATTCGCTAAGAAGTCAAATGAGCCAAACACCTGGGCATTTGGAGACAGTTGCCTAAGGTATCCAAACAACGAAGTCACCCAAGCAGACTAGAAGGTTAGTATCTTAGGTGACATCAACTAGTAGGTGGGAGAAGAGGCTACTGGAGATAAAATTGTCATTGGAGCCAATGTCGACCATGATCATGACTGTGTGATTGCAAATATGGCAATGAAGCTTCACGTTCTGAGAGAACGAAATGCCCCCAATGTAGAGAGTAGCTCCAAAAAAGTCACCCAGGTAGACAAGCCCCCGGGGTGTCTAAGCCTAGTACCAGAGTGCTGAAACAGCCTTTGTGATCACATCCTCCTCTACGCATACCATCATAATCTGCTCCTTGTTAGGACATGAGGAGCTTCCGGATGTGTTTCCTCCTTAAGGAATATTCACCACACGATAGATCTTGTTCTGGGGACGTCCTTGCCAACCTCCCCCACTACCATATGAACCTGACTGAGCATGTTAAACTGAAGCGACAGGTTTATGATCTTCTCCAGAAGAATTTCATTCGTGAGAGTTTGCGTTTGTGCATCGTTTCAGCCCTGCTTACCTCGGAGGATGGAAGTTCGCACATGTGCATTGATAGCCATGTCATTAATAAGATAAAAGTGAAATACCATTTTTCGATCCCTCGCCTCGATGACCTTCTAGATGCAAAGGTTAGTGCCCAGATCTTTTCGAAGATCGAACTTCATAGTGAGTGTACCATTAAATTAGGGTTCAAGAGGGCGACGAGTGAAAGACGACTTTCAAGACGAAAGACAGCGTATATGAGTTGATAGTGATGTCGTTTGGGATATCAAATGCCCCTAGCACATTCCTGAGAGTGTTGACTCGGACATTGCGATCTTGTATGGGAAAGTTCCTGAGGTGTATTTCAACAATATCCATGAAAGTGCGGAGAAGTATCTGAATATTTTTTTAGAGACAGTGAATAAAGAATAAAATTTCTTTCATAAATATTTTGCAAATCACAATATCTTTCAGCAATAGATTATAGAAATTAAATAAACAGATAGCCAGCAGTAAGAGATCAAAAATAAGAGTAATAAAAATAAGAGTAGAAAATAAAGATCTACACTATAGAGCAAAGCAATACAGACAACACTAAATTTTTTATAGAAATTCCCTGAAATTTCTATAGCATTGTCTTCACCAAAGTGATAGTCTAGAGACTCTTGAACCCAATAGGACCTTTTCCAATTGGAGACCCAAAAATTTGATGAGTCTTTTCCACTGGAGACTCCTACCCAACACGGATCTTTTAAAGGGAGAATAAGCGGCCTTTACAATGAGTTGTGTATGCTTTAAAATAAGCAAGTATCACTAGGAGAAGGAGGTGATTCTAGTTGGTCTCAAGCGAGAAGAAAGACTCGGTTTTTAGATTAGGGTTTATAGTCGTTAAAGAAAAATACCGAGGGAGAAAGAAAAAGAAGAAGAATTCTTCTTTGTTTTGAAGAACCCCCTTATAGACTTCTTCAAAATGTTGTTCAAGTACCAAAAAGGATGGGCGGTAGAAAGATTGTGACATCCTTTTCTGATCAGGAACGAATCTATTTAAATCTAGACAAATCTGCAGCTTCGGTCAATGATTGTTAAACGCCCGATCAGCGAATGGAAAAGGGTATCTCTGAACTACCAGGGCAATTCTTCCTTCGGTGAGCGTTGTTGGAGGGCAGTGTAGTCAGTGATCGCTGAGCTTCGGGAAGTGAACGGCGATCGCTTAACTTTATTCTTCATGAAAAAGACTCCTTTGAGCGGTGGCAAAGGGATGGCTCAGTCAACGATGGCAAATTCTGGGTCAGCGATCGCAAATTCCCGGTCTGCGATCGCAAATTTTCATTTTATTATCTATGGAGAAGGGTTTTGGTACTGCTAGAAGAGAATGAGTCAATAGTCAACTATCTTGAGTCCAGTCAGTAAACAGCTAGAGAAAGAACTCTAGACGGTCAGCCCATAAGTCTTCAGGATGAACTTCAGCTCGGTCAGCGTTCCGGGTCTCTGGATAGCGAACCCTCAGTCAATGTTCGGATTCCCAAACAGCGAACGCTCGGTCAGCGATTGGTTACTCGGTCATTGAATGAGTCCCTTATTAACGAATGCCCATTCAACGATCGATGAATGCTTCCTCTAGGACAAATACAAGAATAAAAGTGTTATATACAACTCAATGCATTATAATAACATGATCTATCAAATCATCATGGTTTTTCCCAACAATCTTCTCTTATTTGATTGAGCAGGTTTTGCAAGAGAAGGAATGCACTGAGTTGTTTACATGAACAGAGAAGGACCATAATACATATAGAAAATATTACATCATTCCAGAAAATAAAAAGAGTACAGAAGATACAAACAAGTATTACAAAACATCAGCACATGGAGAAGAGAAAATCTATAGTTGCATTGCATTAATCAGTGAACACTAAACATCAAAACAAGTTAAAGCATAGTATTTAAGAAAGAAATTTTTTGTACAGTTGAATTTTCTCCTTAATAAGCATCTTCTTCGAAGAGACAAAATCCCTCATCTTCTTCTTGGACTGTTTCTTGATCTCTAAAGCTTTTGATAAAGTTGCCTCTTCCTTAGCAAGAGACTTGAAGAGATCAGGTATATATGGATCTTTGAAAGTCACCCTATCCATCAGCTTTTTAAGTTCTTCCTCATGAGAGACCTCTTCATCATCAAAACTAGGAGAGGATAGACCAAGTTCAGAATAGGGAGGACTTGCAATGATCTTGGCCAAGTTATCTTTTGTCTGGGAAGAGGAGGATGAGAAAGAAGATGCAAGAGCAAGAGAGATGGCGAGATGGCAGGGACAGGAGAGATTCCTAATACCATCCTTGGATATGGAAAAGGATGGAGCCCGGGAAGGGTAATGATGGAGAGCAGAGGTGGAGTGCTTCTGAAGGTATTTTTCCATGTCAAACAAAGTGGAGACCTTGGGGAGCAGGAGTGTTGGTTGCTGCTGCCTTTGCCTGAAGAGCTTTTTCTTGAGCTTCTCTTCTGAATCTAGCTTCTATCTAATAGGAGGTGTCTTCACCCTTAGATTTCTTTTATGCATTCATCCTCTCATCTTCTCTTAACATATGTTTATACTGTCTTCTTTTCATATTCTCTTCATATTATTTCCTTTGTTCTTGGGTCTAGCCTTTCCAAGGCCCCTTGTCCCTGGGCGCAACTGCTGTCTGAGATGATGTTGGGGGAGGAGTAGAGAGAAGATCAGTTGATTTCTTAGGAGGAGGCATCACATCTGGTACAGAGGAGGACTTGGGAGAATTACTTGTCTGGAACAAGGTGAATCTTCACTGTGTGACTTCAAGGATTCAGTCACCAAAGGCATATAGAGAGAAAAGAGTTCAGATGGAAGAGCCATTTGAGTTTCCAGTAACTCTGAGGTGAAGATGATGATTTCAACATCAGGAACATCCACACAGTGGGGTATTCAAACCTTCTTTAAGTATCCCTCCCATCACAGCATCTGCTTCTGGTATAGAGACTGTTGAAACTGTTGCTGCTGCTGAGACTGCTGTGGCTTCCATGATAAGGGCTATCTGGACAGCCTCAACTATAGACTCATCTGCTATAAGAGATGAGGCATCTTATTGGCCTTCCTCTGTAGCAAGCACAGGAACATAATATCTTAATGACTTTCCAAATGAGATTTCATGGATAAAATCTGAAATCTTGCACAAACACAAGTAGTAAACATAATATCTGGTCTACTTGTTGTTTGATAAAGCAATGAGCCAATTATACCTCTATAAATTTTGGGATCTATAGATTTCTCATTTTCATCATTATATGTAACGATATTTGTTATCATGGGAGGTCTTGAGAGGGGAAGCAATCTTCATTTCAAATTTCTTGAAATTTTCTCTAATGTATTTGGACTGGAAGATAAAGATAGTTTCACTAGACTGCTTTAACCTGAAGATCTAAGTTGTTCTTAGATTTCTTAGTAAATATAGTCTTATCCACTTGTCCACTGATGAAGTCATGCTATAGAAAAAAGTAGATAGAAATTCTGATGTAGGCTGAGCGGGCCAAATTGAGTTTGCGCGCGAAAATCAAACTCTTCGTTATGAACTTTAAGAAATTCGTTAGTTTTGTTCGAGTTGAACTCTCACGTATTTTACGAGACTAATACGGCCACAAGCATAAAATCACAAGTTAATAATTTATGAATAAGCGATAATTAGAGTCATGCGAACGTAGAGGCAAGCTTATAGTTATTTAATTAGATCGCATACAAACTAAGCTAAAGCCAAGGAGCAAGGATACCATAAGGATACGTAGAGGAACAGTGACCCGATCCAAGATCCCGTTGGCGCAAGGGTAGAATAGTAGTAGATGTCGGTTGACGAAAAAACATGGCGAAGTTGACGTCAACCGACAACGGTGGGAATCGAAGGGCTTGCCGGAACGTTGAGTCGGGGTCGACAGCAACACCTCAACTGACAACAGGAGGCGGCACCACGAGAACGGCAGCGAGAGAAGGAGTCGACGGAGGCTTTCGATGTTGTCATGTGGAGTTCTGGCGGCGGCGCACCGGATTGAAGAAGGGCGGCGTCGACGAGCTGGCACCGAAACGGAGGGTCGACGGCGGTCTGGATCCGAAGGTGACGACCGGCAAGTGTAGAGAAATGAAGCGTCGTTTATCTATGTGTCCGGGATCTGCTTCTTACTCTTCCGGTAGGGTTATAAGTAGAGGGAAACTTTGTTTTCCTTCTTCAATAATCTTTCCAGAGGATTATCTCTAATTAATCTCTTTCCAAACTTTTTTATTTCGGAAATCTCCTTTCCAAATATACTTTCCAAGGCTAATTTTAGGGATGGCCCTTCCATTACTCGGTCCTTCTAAAATATAGTGCTTTCCAAATAATGCTTTCCTTCATTTCAATTGCTTGAACTAATTTCTTGGATATATTGTGTGCTTAATTTTATGCGTATGTTAAATACACTAAACTTGCTTTTACCGTCCTAACTACTAAAATTACCGGACCTTTTATTCAAGGTCTCATCGGGCGGTCAAACTGATGAGCCAAAAATTCAAAACACAGAGGTGCGCGGAAAAAGAAATACAGGACATAAAATAAATAATAAAAGATATAAGATGCATGATGGTGTCATGCATCTTTAGATGCGACAAAGGATGCATCAATTCCTCCGGGGTTGAGAGAACTCGACCCCGTCGACGACTCGCAAAGACTGACAATAGAGAGATCTGGGCAGCGGCGCTGCAACTCGTCAGTGCTAATCCAAGAGCTGTTTGTAATGTCTCGTTCCCTCCATGAAAACAAGTAGCGTTGGTACGTCCCGTGGCGAGTGCGAAACTCCCGTACATCAAGAACCTGATCAACCTCCTCAGCAGTAGGCGTCAACACTGGTGCTAAGTCGGGTGGAATCTCTGGAGCTGCAACACGTGGGATGGGACTGGAACTAGGCGGATCTTCATAAAATGGTGTCAGATCAGCCACGTTAAATATCGGCGAAGTACCGAATCTCGGGCAAATCTAGAAGGTATGCATTCTCACTTATGCGTTTCCGGACTTGAAAAGAACCAAACATCCTCTGTTGTAGCTTATGATATGTACCCGGAGTGAGTCTCTACTTCCTGAAATAAACAAACACCAAAGCTCCTTCTGGAAAGTATAACTCCCGGCGATGACGATCGGGTATGGATTTATATTTTTCAGAAGTTGCTCGCAATTTATTAGTTATATTTTTATGCAATTCCTTTAAATAATCAATGAGTTTGCCTATCGAAGAAAATACGTTCATGAGATGGAAGAGAGTGGCGGTCAAGTAAATGGGGCATAGAGAACCTGTAAACAATCTCGAAAGAAGATTTACTAGTAGAGCGATTAGTAGAATTATTAAATGCGAATTCAACTTGTGGAAATATAAGATCTCATTGTTTCGGATTTTTCCCAGTTAAACACCTAAGAAGATCTCCCAAACTCCTATTAACAACCTCAGTCTATCCATCGGTCTGAGGGTGATATGCGCTACTAAACTCAAGTTTGGTGCCTAATCAGCCCCACAGTGTTTTCCAGAAATATCTCATAAAGCGGGTATTTATATCAGAGTTGATTGACCTAGGGATGCCGTGTAACCTAACAATTTCTTTAAAAAAGAGTTCAGCACATATACAGCACTAGAGGTTTTCCTACACTGTATAAAATGTGTCATTTTTGAAAAACGATCCAAGACTACAAAAATTGAATCGACTTTCCTCTGAGTGTGAGGAAGTCCTACCACGAAATCCATCGAAATGTCATCCCACGGCCTCTCAAGTATCGGTAAGGGGGGTATAATCCAGTGTTTTGTGCGTGCTCTTTATACAGCTGACAAGTCATACAATGTCTAACAAACTCGATGACATTGTGTTTCATCTTAGGCCAATAATATCGAGCACTAGCGAGATCTAACAACTTAGATTGGCCTAGGTGTCCACCTAACCCAGATGAGTGAAGCTCCCTCAGTAGTGTCTCTCGAAGTGATCTTTCGTAGATGCAAAGGCGGGTGCCCCTAAATAGATATCCCTCATTCACTACGTATTGTGTAGTATGATTAGTCTCACTATGTTGACGCGAGATCCAAATGTCACGAAAGAAAGGATCAGTGGCGTATAAGTCACGCTGTGAATCTAAATCAGTAATGCAAGGTTGCAGTGTGACTAGTAAATGTGTGTGGCGAGTGGCGACTAAGTGCGGCGGCTACTCGATTCATGACACCAGGTTTGTGCTTCAAATGAAAGGTGAACTCCTGAAGATAGGCAGCCTACTTGGCATGAGGTCTAATCTCTCTCTGGGAATTCAGATGTTTCAGTGCTTCGTGGTTTGTATTCAACACAAACTCGCGCTGGATCAGGTAGTGCCACCAGCGGCGGAAAGCCTGAACGATATCATAAAACTCTATGTCATACATGGAATACCTAGTCTTTGCTTCGTTCAATTTTTCACAAAAAATGTGACAGGTCAACCATCCTGACTCAAAACCACGTCAATGCCTATAATGGATGTGTCACAGTCAATCTCGAAAATTTTATCAAAATCAGGCAGAGCTAATACAGGAGCACTGGTGAGTTTTCCTTAACTATTAAAAATGCGCGTTCATCTTCCTCAGTCTAAATAAATAATACTTTTTTTAAAACAATCAGTAACAGGTGCAATCAGTATGCTAAAATTTCGTATGAAACGCCGATAAAAAGATGCTAGCCCATGAAATCCTCGAGCCACAATAATCGTCTTAGGGCTAGGCCATGATTCTATCGCCTTGACCTTCTCGCTATCAACCTTAATGCTCCAGATGAAACGATATATCCTAAAAAGGTCAGGCTATCTGTCAAAAACGTGCACTTCTTCAAATTTATATATAATTTATTTGTGCACAGGATTTCTAATACTTGCCTAAGATGAATCAGATGCTGATCAGGATCTGTGCTATAAATCAAAATATCATCAAAATAGACCACTACGCAGACTCCTGTGAGTGGTCTAAGCACTTGATTCATCACTCGCATAAATGTGATGGGTGCATTGGAGAGCAAAAGGTATCACCAGCCACTCGTATAAACTCTGACGTCCTACGTCAAACTCTCTCTCATCTTAAACGCAGTCTTCCACTCATCACCGGGTCGGATCCGGATCTGGTGGTGCCCACTCTTCAGATCTATCTTCGAAAACACACTCGATCCACTAAACATATCGAGCATGTCGTCCAATCGGGGGATCGGAAAACGATATTTGATAGTAATTTTATATATCGCTCGGCTATCGACACACATGCGTCATGTTCCATCTTTCTTAGGAACTAATAATGCGGGAACAGTGCAAGGGCTCATACTCTCCCTAATATGACCTTTCAAAATCAGATCAGTCACCTGCCTATGGAGTTCCTCATGCTCTTTCAGACTCAAACGATAATGGGAAAGATGGGGTAAACTAACTCCTGGTATCAGGTCAAAACAGTGCTGGATATCTCTCATCGGGGGAAGCTGGTCGAGAAACCCTGGCATAATCTCTGAGATCAATGGGATTGTGTCGAGCAAGAGGACGTTGGCTCCCTCAGGAGCATCAACTGCATCCATGAATGAGTAGAGATCAATGATGAAGGTCTATTCAGCCAAATCAATTGCATTCATGGAGGAGCTAGCTTGGAATCCTTAAAGAAAGAAAGTCTTAATATGGTTTGCCAACGGGAGGTCGTTTCTACCTCCCATACCTCTCTTCTCTGAGAGAAGAGGTCACCTTCAACGAGGATAACCTCCCAAAGACTATCAATCCTTTCGACGGTGTTGTAGTTATAAAGGCGGTCCTGGATAACTACTCGGTGTAAAGAATCTTGATCAACACCAGTAGTTCGGTAAATGTCATCTTCAAGCCTGCATTTGAGGCGTTGAAAACAAACATAAAGCTTCAAGCTGCCGACGGACCTCTCTTTAGGTTCGTCGGGGAGAGAAAAGAGATTGAAAGGAGATCCATCCTCTCCGTCACCTTGTGCGGAGTGACCCGTCAAGCAACATTCGTTGTGGTTGAGGCTCCAAGCAGTTACAATGTCATCTTTGGTCGGACGCTACTCAACAAGTACCAAGACATTGTTTCAACGTTTCATCAAATGATCAAATTCCGCATGGGAGGAAAGCAGTTCAGGATTCAGAGTGGCCCTTGAATTGCTCGGGAGTGCTATGTGAGCTCGATCAATGTGATCGAGACATGCCCTACTCCCGCCTCAAAGTCGGAAGGGTGGAAGCTTCCAAGCTATCATGAACCCGGAAGAACCCCCCAGGGAGGAACTTCCAGCAGAGAAAGATGTGAGAGGTGGCGCTCATCTGGAAGTCGCTCAAGCAATTCAGAACATCCAGGTGGACGAGGAGATGGAGAAAGAATTCTATCAATCAATGTCGAGTTGAAGGAGGAGGACAAATACATGTTGATCAATTGTCTCCTCACCAACTTCGATGTCTTCGCCTGGACAGTTGCTGACATGCCTGGGGTAGACACTGATGTCGCTTGCCACCATCTCAATATCGATCCCTCCTTCAATCCCATCAAGCAAATAAGAGAGCGGTGGCAGTAACCTTGGAAGAACCTATTCGGGAGGAGGTCTCAAAGCTTCTCAAGGCCAACTTCATCAGGAAGATCCAGTACCCCCGAATGGGTTTTGAATATTGCAATGGTTAGGAAGTCCAATAATAAATGGCGTATGTGTGTAAACTTTACGAAGTTAAATAAAACATGTCCTAAGAATTGTTACCCTTATCTCAGATAGATTCCCTAGTTAACTCTGTTGTGGGGTTTTTGTCATGAGCTTTCTTGACACTTTCTTGGGGTACCATCAAATTCGAATGCATGATCCCGACATCCCGCACACGACAGTCATCACCAATGAAGGGTGTTACTGTTATGGGGTTATGTCTTTGTTTTCTTAAGAACGTCGGAGCAACATGCCAATGTATGATGGAATATGTCTTCCAAAAATAGAAGGGGCGTAACGTAGAAGTGTACATGGTTGACCTCCTCATCAAGAGTCGAGAATTCAGAGAACATATCCACGACCTTGAGGAGACATTCTCAACCCTCAGAAGGTTCAAGATGAAACATAATCTCGCAAAGTGTGTCTTCGGGGCAAGCAAAGGGAAATTCCTCGGGCGCATCTTCTAACTCCTCGCAGCGCTGAACCTAATCCAGATAAGGTCAAGGCAATCATGAACATGTTACCACCTCGAACCCCGGAGGAAGTTCAGCAGCTAGCAGGAAGAATAGTTGGGTTAAGTCGTTTTATCTCGGTCCAGGGACAAATGTACACATTTTTCAAGACCCTGCAAGCTACGTTATCAAGGCGCGCGCCTAGGCGCGCCTGAGGCGCCAGCCGCACAGGGCGCAAGCGGTTGCGCCTAGGGGAGGGCTAGGCGGGCGACGTGCGCTAGGCGCGCCCCGGGCGCGCCTAGGCGAGCACCTAGCGTACCTTAAGGCGCAAATTAGACGAGCGCCTAGCGTGCAGGATCATTATTTAGGTATTGGATTTCAGTCCGAGACCCGCATTTCCACATTTCCGTTGCTCCTCCTCTCGGAATTTCCGCTGCTGCTCCTCTCTCCGCCGCCAGGTATGTGCTTCGTTGCTGCTCCTCTCGACGCCGCTGGGTAAGTGCTCAGCTGCTGCTCCTCTCGCCGCCGCCTGGTAGGGGCTCCGCTGCTGGTCCTCTCGCCCGACGGCACCAGGCTCCACCTCTTAGAGTGCTCGACGGCTCCATTACTCCTCACTGCTGCATGCTCGACGGCGATCTACACGAGCCGGATAACTCCTCGCTGCTGCGTGCTCGACGGCTCCATTGCTCCTCGTCGTCATAATCGTTACCTCGCATCCACACCGCCGTTATTACTTGAAGGTGAATTATTTTCTCCCCTTTTTGAGCGCATTATATGAAGTCCATCCATCAGTTTCCAATCAGTCATTAGCTTCAAAAGAATATTTCTACCAATTTGATCCATCTAGAAATAAAGAACGAAAAGTCCATGGACGTATCAGAATATTTCCCCTTTATGTGTTAATATGGTAGTAGATGTTTTTATATGTATTTGGTATTTAAAAAATAATATTTGGTCATTTATTTCTTTTTTGCGCCTCACGTGCCTCAGGCGCGCGCCTGCGCCTAGGCTCCAGGACCCCTTTGCACCTTGGTGCGCCTTGCGCCTTTGATAAGCTTGTCTGCAAGGGGCTTAAAGGTTCCAATGGACCAAGGAATGCAATCAGGCCCTTCAAGGAACTCAAGATATAATTAACGCCAATTCCTCTCCTCCAAAGTCCCTGATAGGGAGAGAACTTCCTGTTGTACTTGGGAGTAGGATCTGAAGCAGCCAGTTCTGTACTAGTGCGAGAAGAGGGGAAGAAACAATTCCCAGTATATTATGTCAGCAGGGTACTAAAAGACGTGGAGACTCGATATCCAATCTTGGAGAAATTGGCCCTATCTCTCATCATCTCGGCACGGAGACTATGCGCCTACTTCCAAGGTCATTCCATACAGGTGGTGACGAATCATCCTTTGAAGAACATCCTGGAGAGCCCCGAACATTCATGGACATTGGCCAATTGGGCAATCGAACTTAGAGAGTTCGATATCTCATACACTCCGAGGATGGCGATCAAAGCCCAGGTCCTTGCAGACTTTATGATAGATTTTGCGTAGGAGAAGAACCAGGCAAGAGAGGTCTCAACCCCTCTAGCCTGGAAGATGTATGTAGATGGAGCGTCAGGCAAGAACTCTTTCGGAGCAGGGGTCATCATGATTAATCTGAAAAGTGTTCAAATCGAGTAAGTTGTCAGGTTATACTTCTCCACCAAAGACAATCAAGCGAAATACGAAGAGCTCATTGCAGGGTTGAGACTGGCAAGAGAGTTAGGAGTGGAAGACATTGAAGTGCGTATGGATTCCCTGGTGAAAGGTACCTTCGAGACATGGGATACTGCCATGAAGAAGTATTTGGTGGTAGTGAAAAAAGACGTTGGGAAGTGCAGAAACAGCATGGGGAGGATACATCAACTGGGAGGAATGCGGGCCATCAGCCAAATAAGGCCAATAGGCCTCGACCTGATCATCATCAGCCTCGAGTCCAGTGGGGGGAAGGCACATCATACATGTCATCCACTTCCACCTCATCACTTCCAAACAATGAGGTCGCGTCGTTCTAGGTATCCGCCAAGAATTTCGCAGATGGCCCCCACTCCCAGTTGTGCAGCCAGTTCGAGGGGAAGCTCATTTTGAAGAAGAATATCGTCCACATGTACCTGTCAGGCGTTACAATGAAATCCAGAAAGAATTAACTGATTTGATCTTACCAATGGACGAGGTCCTCCAGATCATTCAGAAACAACCCAACTTCCTGAAGCCTCCTCTAATGAAATCCAATGTGTGGAATCGAACTAGGGAGATCTTTTGCAAGTTTCATAAGAACGTCGTTCATGACACGGAGAGTTGGCTGCTCTCTGAATGCTCATTGAAAAGATGCTTAAGACTAGAAAGCTACATGAGCTAGATGCCTACAAGACTGACGAGAGGCCCCGGTCTGAGAGAGCGAAAGAAGTTGTTATTGAAGTACATCTCCCCCGGTAGTAGGAGTGTATAGAGGAGGACGATGTTAGCCTTCTTGGAAGCATCAAGTGCGTCTGTGAATGTATAGAACAAGAGGATGTTGACCTCTCTAACTACATCCATGATGGTGCTGGCCTTGAATCATATAAAAAGGCTAGCATTGGACGAATCTGTCAGATGAAAGTTGATTCAACTTCCCAGGTTGCTCCACCGGGGGGGGAGGGGGGAGATTATCTTCACCGAGGAAGATATTCCCAAGGCTTCCAACCCCTTCAATGATATCGTTGTCGTCAAAGAGGTCATCAAAAACATCTTTATATCGAGAAACATGATAGATACGGGAAGTTTTATGAACTTGTTATTTAAATACACTTTAAAGGCGATGAAGTAGATAGAATGGAGTGTCGTCCTCTCTGTGACTATATGCGGAGTCACAAAGCAAGCAATTTTCGTGATAGTCGATGCCCCAAGCAGTTCATATTTCATTTTTGGTAGACCGCTGTTGAAGGAGTATCAGGCCATTGACTATACTTATCACAAATTCTTAAGTTCAGAATGGGGAGGGGGGGCAATTTTGCACCTATATCAGCTTTGTCAATATGGTAGAATACCCTCTCGGAGAGGGAGGAACTGAGAGAGATGAAGCTCTCTGCAACAAAGTATCAGGCCATTGTTTTCACCAAAATGTTGGGTATTACCTTTACAAAATATAAACTAGGAAAAAAATAAAAACATAGTAGAAAGCCTCTTAAGGTTAGAGGAATCAAATTCCAACGGTTAATTTTTCTCATTAAATATCCTTCAACATCTTGTTTCTAGCATTTTCAAAGATTTACATAAATTGTGTAAAATAGATACCACAACCGTAAAAAATTTGAGGATTTTTGAAAAGCCTCATTTTTTATATACTTGACTTCCACATGAGATAATGAAAATGTAATAAACAACAGTTGTACATTTTAGGTTTCTGATATCAAAAAATCATTGATTGAGGAGGTGCACAACACCAAGTTTGAGGGTCATTAGGGTATTCTTCCCACTTCTAAAAAAAATATCTTAGTACTTTATCGACTGAATATGTTCCATTCTATTTCAGAATTTATAATTAATTGTAACTTTTCCGAAAAGGTAAACCTAGTAATGCAACACCATTTAGGTTACTCCAATTGCAGTCGGACACTCAAAAATTTTGAGTTGATAAAACCATGGATTTTATCACTTACCTAAGTCACACTCATACTCAAATATTTTAGTGATAGTCAATAGCCTCTCAAAAAGGGCACATTTTGACCCTCTTTCAGCACAATATACTGAAGCAAAAATCACTTGTTTTTTCTTGGATTGTTGTGGAAAATTGCGTAGATTGCCTGCGGCAATTATCTCAAATCATGATCAAATTTTCCTTGATAAATTTTGGACTGAAATTTTTAAACAAAATGGAATGCAACTCAAATTAAGTTCAATCTACCATCCACAAATGAATGACCAGACCGAATGAGTCAATAGATGTTTAAACCAATATATAAGAAATGTTTGTACAGAATAATCAAAGCACAGGTTTAAACTCTTGAGTTGGGAAAATGTTCACTATAAATTCAACTTTTTATTCGTCAGCTGGGTGAATTCGTCAGTTGGGCTGACCCCTTTTGAGGACATGCTTGGCTGACCTCCTTCCTGCTTCATTCCTTATATTTCAGGAAAGAGTTCAATACAGATCATAAACATGGCCTTACAATAGAGAGATCAGGTGATAGCACGGCTGAAAGTAAACTTTAAAGTATAACAGAAAATGAAACCACATGCAGATAAGAACGGAACAGAAATTTGCTTCCAGACAAGGGACCTGGTGCTGCTTAAACTCCAACCTCAAAAGCAGATCCATACATACCAAGTCATGTACAAATTAAGTTTGTGTTTATATGGTCCACACGACATTACAGAAAAAATAGGAAAGGCTTATAGAATCAAGCTTCCAATGGAATCAAAAAATCATACAGTACTCCACAACACAATGTTAAAACCACAAACATTGTCAAACATTATACCTAAGACTTAACTTCCCCCCTCTTAGCTATAATAACAACCCATTCATGATATCCTAGCATTTCTCAATGCTATGATTATTTGGTCAAAAGGAACACCAATCAAATAGTATTATTTCAATGGAAAGGAATCCCACTAGAAGAGAGTTCATGGGAAATTGTCGATTCAATGAAAAGCCTAAAACAAGGGATATTCAAGTTTTCCCAGTTTTGACTCTAATTTACTTTTGCAAGTGAATCCAAGAAAATCGCATATGCAAGTCGACGGCAGGCAAACAACCCTAAGACAAGGAAAAGAAACAAACAACTCACAACATGATATCATCTTCACAACACATAACTTTGTGGTTCATGCTCCAAGTGACTCTATCAAACCATCTGTTAGGGGCCTATTCGGATGTTGTCGGAGGAGTGGCCGGATGTGGAGATAATGGTGGCGGAAATACTACAGAGCCTTGAACGCGGCTGCCTAAGCGGAGCGTGCTCGAGAGAGAGAGAGAGAGAGAGAGAGAGAGAGCTTCCAAGATCTCTTTAGGGTTTGGGGAAATAGACTTTCTTTATTCATACCAAATGAAGACTCACTTGGTCCTTTAAATAGGACTTACAATCGACAAAAAAAGGAAAAAGCTACAAGGAAATAACGCTAAAGGAAATAACGATAGATTTGGACAAACGACGAAATAGGAATGTGATATGAAAGCAATTATTACAAAATAAATAATATAATAAGACCATAATATCAACCCATAACATCTCTCCCGCCTTGCAAAACGAACTGGAGATCAATGGTGTCACGCGTTATCTGACACCCTCATCATCAGTCCTCGACGTGCAGATAGAAAAGTCGTTTGCACCTGTGGCCGTGAGTGTACTGCTCGTCGCAGTTAAAACATAAGCCATGCGCGCGTCATTCTATCATCTCGTCCCGAGATAGTTTACGGACTGGTGGGGTTGGATGACCCTCGGAACGGCCTTGCTGAATGCCCGTGGCGGTGGGCACATAGACCTCCTGTGTTAGTTGGAGGCGACGGTCACATAGCCTGGCCAGACTCATAGCAGTCACTAAGTCTGGAGGAGCCTCAAATTCGACATCAAGTCACAGGAGTTTGCGAGTCCGACGGTGAAGATGGCGACCTGCATCTCTGGGGAAAGTGTGAAGTATGCCAGAAGAAGTTGAAACTGGTCCAGATAATCATCCACGGAGTCTGTCTAGCGGAGTGTCGTGAGGGCACCGAGGGGGTTGCTGCGGATTGGAGGCCCGAAACCAGGTTGAAAAATCGCTTGAAGTCGTCCCACTCCCACATCAAACCCGGCTGATCATTGAGGAGGCGAGTAGCCCAGAGCAAGGCCGGGTCGAGAAGGTGGAGGGAGGCCAGAGGAAGTCGTTCAGCTGTCGGAGTTTGTTGATGACCAAAGAATTGTTTGCACCTGGTGAGCCAGCCCAAAGGATCTGTCTTCCCATCGTAGGTGGGGAATTCCAACCGGGTATAGCGTGGTTGAATAGGAGCCTCAGGGCGTAAGAGGGTCTGTGGTGGCGGCTCATGGCGGATGAGCGGTGGTAGCGGAACTTGACTGTTGCTGACGTGATCCGTGGGAGGCGTGGTAACAACGGGAAGGGAGGCGGTCAGCTCATTAAGACTGGCAGTGATAATGGCCATGTCGTCCCGGTGCCGGGTTTCGGTGTCCCGAAAGCGTGCTTCCATGGCGGTCATGACAGTCTGCAGCACGTCCTGGAGAGCAGTCGCAAAATCTTGTGAGTCCCCCATCGGTTGACATGCTTGTCGAGAGAAGGAGCGGATGACTGGACGCCTAGAGTCGTCGGAGGCAGCTAAATTTGTGTTGCCATGAGTGTCGCGTCGTCTCCCAATGATGGCGGCGCAAATTTGATTACTTAATTAATTCAATTAAGAATTAATAAGAAATTAAATCATGAATGTAGAATAGGAATGAATTAATTCCTATATATCCCCATGCGTGAGTGCTGGCCAAAACTGGAAGGAGCGTGCGTGTGCTGGCCGTCGCTGGAAGGAGCGCAATCAGCGGCCTATGCGGGACGCGGCGCGGTCGTCGCTTAGTGGGAATGTCGATGGCAGCGGAAGCGACAAGCCGACAACGAGTCGTGGTGCCGGACCAGAGGAGGACGTTGCTGTCTGGCGAAGGGTCAGGCTGCTCGGACCAGAGGAAGGCGGCGTGTGCTGCTGGAAAAGGCGGAGACGGGGTGTTGTTGTCGTTTGCGACGCGTGCGGTCCGTTGCCGGATGTCGACGGGAACGGATCAGAGGAACGACGTGCTGGTCGTAGGCATGTGTACGACACGCCGGAAACACCGCAACTGAGATCTGGCGTCTATCGGGGCTGCTGACGGGCGTCACGCGACATGAGGAAGACGCAAATAATGGCGGTTGCGATGATGGTTGATGATGTTGGACGATGCGCGATGATGCGGCTGATGTGGTGTTGTCGTGGATCCTAGCGTTGGCTGTCAGCGGAAGAGGACCGAGAGCTCTGATACCAAGATGTTAGGGGCCTATTCGGACGTGCCGGAGGAGTGGTCGGAGGTGGGGATAATGGAAGCGGAAATACTACGGAGCCTTGACCGCGGCTGCCTAAGCGGGGTGTGCTCGAGAGAGAGAGCTTCCAAGATCTCTTTAGGGTTTGGGGAAATAGACTTTCTCTATTCATACCAATGCAAGACTCATTGGATCTTTTAAATAGGACTTACAATCGACACAAAAAGGAAAGAGCTACAAGGAGATAACGCTAAAGAAATAACGACAGACTTGGACATACGACGAAATAGGAATGCGATATGAAAGCAATTATTACGAAATAAATAATATAATAAGACCATAATATCGACCCGTAACACCATCATCGCCAGTAGTCAATCAAGGAGAAACAAAGTTACATCATTATTAAGGATGACTTACACAAACATCAGTAAAACCTACTAATAGCATCCCTATTATTCGCTCACTTCTCAGTTCTCACACAGATACAACACTCAAAACAATCAATCTCGTCCAACAAATAAGCTAAGGTTTTCAACAAACCCAGAACATAGTGAACCAACAAAAAAATGTCATGGAACAACATAATCAAGCAGGCTCCCTCACTGCTTCAGTCAAACAAACATTAAAGGCTAGAACTTATCATAGCATTCTCACAGGGACAAAGAAGAATGTACATGATACGGAGCAAATATTGCCAACATCAAAATAGGAGAAACACAAAAAAACTAGAGGAAAAAAAGAAAAAGATAGCTTAAAACATGGAAAAAAATTAGTGAAATCCAAAGTGAACCAGACCTAGATGCAGCACAAAGAAAAGTAAATCCAATAAACAAGGGAGAAGAAGGAACGATCCAGTAAAATATTTTGGGACAGGCACTAAAGGATACCTCTTCAAACAAGGCCATCATCAACAAAAACTCTCAAACCTTAGAATTAAAACAGCGAGCGGACAAGAAAATCATCATAAAAAGTATATAACCCTAGGCCAAGTACTACATTTATACTAAAGCAAATCACAACTGAGTAGAAACGAAAGCATGACGTATCACGGAAGAACACTAGCAAAAGGAGAAATGGTACAGCGCTACCAATTTGTTTTATGGATTGAATGACAAGGACAGCTAGATCTGGTAGGGAAAAGAGGCAACACCAGATTCATCATCTTCTCTCGATTCCAAAACAAAGCAGTCATCACTCAAGGATGTTAGGGTTAGTAAATCAGGTAACCAGTGGTTCCTCGCTTAATTAAAGCAGTGAGGCTGTTGTACGCTTTTGCGGGAGGGGACACGTGTAGCAGGATATTTAACATATCCTGTTATAGGATTGCCTACACGGAGAACAGACAGGATAGCTCAGTATGAGGATTGACCAGCCACATGGTTACAAGAGAAATTTACATTTTGTGACGACTAGCTGGATCTTTAGATGATTATCAATAAGACAGAAGCCCATACATCTATTTTTTATGGATCTATTTATTCATCTTTCAAAAATTTTGGCTTGATGAATTTATTTTTCAAAAGAGGTCCTAAAATAATTATTCTGGAAAAAATAAAAGGTGTGATATACAATTGGTCATATAATTGTGGTTATATAGATGTTTTTTGTACTGGTATTTTCACCATGAGTATAAGAGGATTAGCTGAGCTAACTCAAATTTTTGATAAATTTATAATTGATGGAATTATAAATGGGATTGGTGTTGTAAGTTTATTTATGGGTGAAGGGATACAATATATGGGAGGTGGACGAATCTCATCTTATCTATTCTTGTATTTTTCTTATATATCAATCTTTTTATTAATATTGATTCTTCTCTTCTTTCGGTCTTTCCAATTTTCAATTATAATTATCTTGATGGGTCTCCAGATCATAATCTTCGTAAACTGGGCTATCTTGATAGCGTGCCTCTTTAAAGTGAAATTCATCTTTGTCAAGATCCTCCTCTTCTTCCGAACAAAGGGAAGGGTTTTCTTCGATGGATCCCTCTTGTTCCTGTTTAGTCTCCTTCGTTTCGTAAGTTGTTTCTACATCATTTTCTTCCTTTCTTTCTCCCCCTGCTTCTGTTTCTGAGGCTTCTTTCAGTTTCTTAGTGACAATAGGCGACGACATTCTGCCTAAATAGTAGACACGGGTAATAAATAAGAGAATAGTAAAGATTCGAGCCATATAATTTCTCAATTCTGACACAAGATACCTATTAGATCGAATAGAATGATTTTGCTGTATCCAGAATAATACCAATCTAACCCATTTCATGAAGAAAATATGACCAATTAACCAACCAACAAAACTACTAGTGAAAAATAAAATCTTTTTGTTGCATCGAAACATATAAATGTTGACTAATCTGGCTAACGCGGAGCTTGGTAAAACGAAATGGTTGAATAATTGAAAATTTAGATTATTCAGGAATACATATTGAATGTTGAGATTACGCAATGAATTTCTTGTAGTAGATCCATAATCAAAAATGTTTTTGTGATTGTTCCAGAAAAAATGAAACAAAAGATACGGTAGAACTAAGACAGTTATTGTATGAGGTCTACCCAATGCTCGATGTAGAGGCGCATAATAGATCGATATGAACATCATGAGCTGTCCCGCAATAAAACCAGTTGTTGCCGATACCTCCTTCTCGGTTCCTTCTTCCATAACATGAGCTCGGAGAAGGAAGAGATAAGAGGGCCCTATGGAGAATGTGGTGAGAAATCCATAATAGAGCCCGACCACAACGATCGAATTTATTATCTTCATGCATAAGGATAATGGATTACCTAGTAGAAAAGATTTCAAAATCATCACAAACCTCCCCGTTTTCTTTTCTATTGCAATTTATCGATTATTATATGATGATTTCTAAACTTTCCATATCTATATAGATAGAAACAGATATACTCTAAATGACATCTCTTATATCAATGACACAAAAGGGATATGAAATGAATGGAATTGGGATATAGATGGAATATAATGAAATAGAGCCACATTAAGGTTCCCTATGAAATGAGGCATGGAACGGAGCCACTATGAAGAAGTTCCTGGAGTATAGTAATAATAATCAATTTTTTATGTTTTTTTGCTATCTACTTCTTCCCCTTCTCTCTCGCAACTGGTTCCCTCCTCCCGAGTCATACTCCTCTAATCAACAACTAGATCTATGTTACGGTGAGTGTTAAGAATTGCATCTAATGGTCAAATTTTTGAATCAGCGGTTGGGATTTGGAATGTATTTTCTATTTGGACCTTTATTCTAAACCTACGAAAATAGATAACCTAATATCTGCTCATAAAACCGAACATGTGGCTTCTTCCTTCCATTTTTCAAAGCTCCAGGAAAATATCGCGTAAATACAAAATTACATTTCGGGTTTGCACACTCTCTGCAACCAGAAAAAAAAGAGTATAGGGATAGACATGTGCACCAGATCATTAGCGACTATTGGCAACTTCCTCATACGTTTGAGGATATCCACGCAGCGATCCTCATCTGCCGCTCCACCATCACCTGCCGCCGCCGCGGAATTCTCCGCATCCTCAAAAGCTTCCAATAGCTCCTTCTCCATGAAGATTAATGAAGCAGACTGTCAAAGGTGTGGTAGGGGAGAAAAGAGGCGATAAAAACCCTGGGGACCTAAAATTCACGATGACCTGCACTCGATATTAAAGCTGAAGGTAAATGTTTTCTCCACGACCACTTTTTTTAGTATCCCGTTGATCTCAAGAGAAGAAAATCGAGCAACTTTTCTGCACATCTAAAATAGCTACTACGTCCATATCTAAAATATAATCAGATAAATCCTAATACCTAATTAGGACTTGTGGGAGGGGATTTTTTTTTTTTGGGGGGGGGGGGGGGGGGGGGGGGGGGAGGGGGGGATCTACTTTTCATCTTCTTCGTTGAGCGAAGGATCTGGATTTGGACAAGAATCATTGGGTAATTAGAACTCCCGGTCTCCAAATCTCCATCGATCTACCTAAAATTAATGGTTGCTCCACAAAAATCCACCCTCTGCAGCACAGGTAGTACAAAGACTCTATTGTAATTCCACCAAGCTTCGCTTTCCTTTCCTAATCTGCCTCCCGCAACCAAGTGTCCTACAAAAAAATATACAAAACCACAGCTCAATGTCTCATGTTACATGCACGCATGGCTTCCCTGTCCTTCAGAAATCCATGGAATCAAAGGAGAAGAACCCTTGAAGAGCTACACTTTGCACGCATGTCTCCTTCTTCCTCCATCAAGTAAGATTCGGAAGTGCTGGCATCCGCTAATTGCGTTTGATCTCTCCGGCAACTTCAAGGCCATCATAAACACCAGCTTCGTCCTCCTCTATGCTTCTTCTTCACCTCCAACATCCATTCTCCCACCTTCTTCGTCCCCCTCTCATCTTCCACCCATGGCATCGCTGCAGGAAAAGTTACTGGCTAGCTAAGAGCTACAAAACCGACCAAATTATCCAATTCTGTCCAGAAAAAGCCCCAAACGAACGCAAAAATTGGAATTGTTCCAATTCCTTCCTCCCAAAACCGATCTGCCCAATTTCATCCTTCAAAAAGTCAAACGAACACAAAAAAAAAATTGGGCGTACTAATTCCAATTCCTTCCCCTTCTATCTCGCCACTGGCTCCCTCCTCCCAGAGTCATACTCCTCCGATCAACAAGTAGATCTATGATATGGTGAGTGTTAAGAACTGCATCTAATGGTCAAATTTTTGAATCAGCAGTTGGAATTTGGAATGCATCTTCTATTTGGATCTTTATTCTAGCCCTAAGAAAATAGATAACCTGATATCTACTCATAAAAACCAAACCCGTGGCTTCTTCCTACCTTCCTACCTTCCATTTTTCAAAGCTCCAGCAATATATCGCGTCAATACAGAATTACATTCCAGGTTTGCACAATTTCTGCAACCAGAAGAAGAGAGCCTAGGAATACCTGTGTTTCCACCAGAGCTTTAGTAGATACTGGCATCTTCCTCATACGCTTGAGGATATCCACGCAGCGATCCTCATCGGCGGCTCCGCCGCCTCCTGCCGCCGCCTCCGCGGCCTTCTCCGCAGACTCGAAAGCTTCCAATAGCTCCTTCTCCATGAAGAGTAACGAAGCAGTCTGGCCAAGGTGGGGCGGGGGAGAAAAGAGGCTCTAGCAACCCTAAGCTGTAGAAGCTGAGGGTAATTTTTTTCTCCGCAAGATCCAATAATAAAAAATAATAATAAGATAAAGGGCAATGTTATTTTACGTAGATTTGTTTGACTGTAGATCTTGGCCGTAGATATATGTAGGTCGTCCAGTATTTCATGCAGATCAAATTTAATATATGTAGGCTAATTATTTCATGCCCAAGATTGATGTAGGGCGTTGTTTCTTGCAGCAGCTGGAATGCCGGCGAAGGCATTGGTGCGACCGCCACTGCCATCGCCCCCGCCGCGGGTGGAATCGCCGGCGTAGGCGAAGATGGACGCCGACGAAGGCGGAGATGGCCGCCGTCGGAGGCAGGAGTTGGCCGCCGGCGGAGGCGGCGGAGATGGTCGTCGGCGGCTGCGAAATCGCGGGGACAAAGATGGACGCGAGCGGCAGCGGAGATGGTCGTCATCCATGGCCTGCATGTTGAAAAAAAAAATGAGTTTTTTTTTTAAAAAATATGGCATGCACCAAAACAGGCCTGCGTATAACATTGCTCTAAGATAAACTAATATTTGACTATTCGCATCCCAAAATTTTAAAATAAACACCAATTTTTTCTATAGTTAACCGCAATCTGACACCCCCATCCTCCCTATGAAGCTCGTCTTCTTCCTCCTCTGGGATTTTGTTGGCGGTCTGATGTGTGAAGCACGGTCAAATTTTTTGATCCGATAGGCGGACCTAGAGGAAGGTCCGCTCGGGGCACCAAAAAATTGATTTTAATTCTACTAAAAATTATTTTCTTTCTAAAATAAATTATAAAATATTAATTATGATTTATTATATTTATTTTAAAATCTTATTTTCCTATAAAAAATAATTTTTTTTAAAAAAATCGGCCGGATATTGTGCCTTTTAAAATCTGATCGGATATCATTTTTTAATTTGTTTAAATCACGAATTTTGCTGGCGGTCTGATGTGTGATAGCACGTCAGATTTCAAGCGGACCTTCAATTATTCTTCTCTGAATGGCTTGGAGTTTTTTTTCATCCCTGCAAGAGAGGGAACGTCACATGAGATAAATTTATATTTGGAGCACCTCCATCTCCCACCGCTGGGCACCATAACAAAGTTTGAACAACGCCTCAAAATGAGCTCAAGTATTAGCATACCACTTCCATTCTTGTTCGAGACAAAACAACAGCTCCTCATAAAAGCTAGGGAGTCAGGTGTTGAAAGAAATAGTGCTTGCATTTGATCTAGAATTTGGAATACTTGAGTGCTTTTCACCTTGCTTCTCGATCTCAAGCTTGTTGGCTCATTGTCTAGATTCGAAGACTTCCCATAGCTTTTTTAAGAGCTTTGCATGCATTCCAGTATAGTGCAGTTCTAGCGACTTATATCTTCCAATACGAACAAGTATTTGTCTAGTATAGTGCAGTTCTGCCCAAATCTATGTTTCTTTCATTTTGAAAGCAAAAAAAACTACATGAAAAGTGAAAAAAAGATCTGAGTAATGCTACTGCCTTTTCGGAAGGTAACCCCCTACCCCCCCCTAAGATCTGAGTGATGATGAAATGTCGATGCAGCAAGATGCTGCTCCTGTGGATGATATCAAGATGTATAGGAATGCTACTCCAAGCACGGTTGATTCACGCACACCTGGTGTTCGACAAAATGTCTAAGAAAATTCTGATTGATGTACATGTTAATAAGGGGTGCAGCAAGTCAAATATTGGGTTGCGGTTAACATTTCGGGTTACGGTTAATATTGGGGTGCGATGAGCCAAATAAGGGTTGCGGTTAACAATCGCCAAATATTCAAATCAAAATGAGGAAAGAATTAGAATTTCAGAATATCGGAAAGAAATTTATATATTTTTAATTTTGGATGGAATCAGTAGATTATTTATCCCCAGTTTGAATATAGGTGTTGCATGATCAACAAAATAGACTTGGTTTTTGTAAGGGCAATCCTATAAGCAGACCTATAACGGCTAAAAGCAGTCCATTGATATTCACAGTCCAATGAATTTAAGCGTCCGTTCGTTTGGACGGAATTGGCTTTCTGGAATTGGCATTAGAGATTAGAAATCCAATTCTAGTGTTCGGCACAACAAAATTTAAGTGGATGTTGGCTTTCTTGTGAAAACCCATGACTTTTACTATGAACTAAAAAATCAAACAGCAATTCTTACCTCCGACCATAGGTTTTCCGCATAATCAAATGTTTACGCTAGAGTTTTTCGACCTACGCGCGGGTTTTTCGCCCGAGTGTGCGTTTTCCTGCAGGGTGTGTTTTTCAGTCAGGCATGAGTTTTTCGGTCGGGCGCGTGCTTTTCGACCGGACGTTCATTTTTTGTTGTAGTTACCATTGTGATCTAGAAGTGGTCAAACATGTAATGTCACTGCCAACGCGATATGAGCCTGCAGGGTCGCACATAAGAGCATGTGGAGAAGTTGGAAGATTGACTGTGTTGGTAAAGGTTACCAATCACCATATAGAATCGGGGAGGTAAAGCAAATGTTGCTGTCGGAATTCGTCGGATATGATTCGTCGGATTCGTCGGAATTCGTCGGATCGTTCCGTGGAAACTCGACGAATTATCACAGAAACCCTTAACTCGACAAATGTTGCAGTCTGATATGATTCGTCGGATTCGTCGGATTGTTCCGTGGAAACTCGACGAATTGTTACAGAGATCATTAACTCGGCAAATGTTGCCGTCTGATATGATTCGTCGGATTCGTCGGATTGTTCCGTGAAAACTCGACGAATGCTGTTCCGTGGAATCCCGACGAATTGTTACAGAAATCCCAATTCTGCTGTGTGGTCTGCGGATAGCGATTCTTCTAAAAGCCTGTTTATGCTTTGGGTATAAATAGATCTTCTTTTAGGGTTCTTATTTGTGACGAAAAGTTCAGCCGACGGAAGGAGTTCCGCCTCTCGCCCGAACCCTAGACGGAAAGGGTTCCGCCGCCCCGTTCGCCTCCGTCGACCTCCTCTCCGGCGATCGTCGTCGTGATTGTTCTTCCTGGAGCGAACCTAGCAGTTCGTGGAAGTGCAAGGTGCAGTCGTTCTTCTCCCGGCTCATGTGGATCACTGTAAAGACGTAGACATCATTCTACGTGAGGACTCTCGCATAGCCGCTGACAGGACTCATCTTCTTGGAGCACCTAGGTTGGATTCGATCCAACCCTTGTATTGTTTTGGATTTTGAATTCAACAATGAGAGACGAGCTTGTCTACTGCTTAAGTCGAGTTGTCTTTTCCTTTGTCCAATGCATGTAAATCTGAAGATTTGGAAGAGTTCTAAATGACCAGATTTAGCCCTTTCGTCTATCAAAGGTTGATAGTCTTATGTTGTGCACATAAGGGATGCATGTGGATTTTAGAAAGCTTGTTTTTCTGTGGATGTGCACTTTGATCAAATGTTGATCATGGTTAAGTGTTAACCTATTATTAAAAATTGAAATCCCTTCATCAAATATTAAGTGTTCGGATGTCTTCCGATGGATGACATTCTTCCTGCCTCGATCGATGAAGTGTGGGCTTGCCAAAGCAAGGTGCATTAATCTATCTTGGTAAGGGTGCGAGCGGATAATTGTGATATCCCACTGTCGACATCGGGTCTAACTTAACTAGGTGACCTCAAAGGTTGAGTGCCTAGAGGCATAGGGTTGGCATGCACCATATGATGGATGCGAATAAGGAGTTATTCACCAGCCATACACGAGTTGCATGAGGATGCAATTGGCAAGCGTTGCCTACATAAATAACCGCATTATGAGAGGAACGTCAAAGCGGACTCGTGGTGTTGGTGAAATACGGATCTTGTCCACTAAGAGAGTAGCTCGCATGAACTTTCCGAATTGATAGTGAGGGCTATCAGTTTGAATAAACTAGTGGGAGTATTTAATTGAAGTCCAAATTAAAATAAATTGTATTTTGAAATTAAGGTACTGATTAAATTCTGCATGAATTCTTGTAGAATTCCATGGCAAGTGGTTCACATTCCACCTTGTCCCTGAGAGCTATCCTTGAGAAGGACAAGCTAAGTGGGACGAACTATATGGACTGGTATAGGAACCTGAGAATTGTTCTCAGGCAAGAGCGAAAGCTCTACGTCTTGGAAGAAGAAGCCCCCGAGGTGCCGACCGGGAACTCGTCCCGTGTTGATAAGGATGCTTATAAGAAGTATACCGATGACGCCTTAGACGTCGAGTGCCTTATGCTTGCCACCATGAACTCTGAGCTTCAGAAGCAACACGAGAACATGGGGTGCAAAGAGATTGACGAGCACCTAAAGAAAATGTTTCAAGGGCAAGCTCGTCAAGAGAGGTTCGATGTCACGAAGGCCTTATTTCAGTGCAAAATGGGAGCTCGAGACTCGGTTGGTACTCACGTACTCAAGATGATTGGGTATATAGAGAACCTGGAGAGACTGGGTTTTCCTCTGGGTCAAGAGTTGGCCACAGATCTTATCCTGCAATCGTTGCCGGATAGTTATGAGCAGTTCGTCTTGAACTACAACATGAATGAAATAGACAAGACACTGCCCGAGCTCCTAGGCATGTTGCGAACTACCGAGATAAACATGAAGAAGGCCAAGCCTGCCAGTCCCATATTGATGGTACATAAAGGCAAGGGTAAGGCCAAGGGCTTCAAGAAGACGAAGGTGGGACCTAAGTCACATCTTGAGCCCAAATCTTCTACGCTGAAAAAGAAGAGCACCGTGAAGGAAGGGAAATGCCACCACTGTGGCAAGGCTGGTCATTGGAGGAGGAATTGTCCTTCGTACATTGACGGTCTGCGGAAAATGAAGGGAGGTATGACTTCCGCTTCGAATATTTACGTTATAGAGATAAACCTTTCTGCTCCTTCATCTTGGGTATTGGATACCGGATGTGGTTCTTACATTTGTACAAATGTGCAGGAACTAGGAAGGAGGAGATTGCTGAGTAAAAGAGAGGTGGACCTGCGCGTCGGCAATGGAGAAAGAGTTGCTGCTGTAGCCGTAGGGGTTTACCGTCTTTCTTTGCCCAGTGGGCTTGTAATAGAACTTAATAATTGTTATTATGTTCCGGCCATAACTAGAAACATTATATCCATTTCATGCTTAGACATGATTGGATTTTCTTTTATAATTAAGAACAATTGTTGTTATATATTTAAGAATGATGTTTGTTATGTTGTAGCTCAATTGTTTAATGGTCTTTATGTTTTGAACCTGGACCATCCAATCTATAATGTAGATAATAATAAAAGACTAAGAAAAATGACTCAAATCCTACATATCTCTGGCATTGTCGTTTGGGCCATATAAACGAGAAGCGCATATCCAAGCTCCATAAAGATGAACTATTGGACTCATTTGATTATGAATCATTTGAGCGATGTGAGTCTTGTTTATTAGGCAAGATGACTAAAGCCCCTTTCACCGGTTATACTGAGAGGGCTGAGGATCTTTTGGGTATAGTACATAGTGATGTATGCGGACCCATGAGTTCTATGGCTAGAGGCGGGTATTTCTACTTCGTTATATTTACTGATGATTTCAGTAGATACGGATACGTGTATCTTATGAAGTGCAAATCCGAAACTTTTGAAAAGTTCAAAGAGTTTAAGAATGAAATGGAGAACCAATTGGGTAAAAAGGTTAAAGCACTTCGATCTGATCGAGGTGGCGAATACCTGAGTCATGAGTTCCGTGATCATCTGAAAGAGTGTGGTATTGTATCACAGCTCACTCCACCTAGGACACCGCAGCATAATGGTGTGTCTGAGAGGAGAAATCGTACTCTGTTAGACATGGTACGGTCGATGATGAGTCATGCAGACTTGTCTGTTTCCTTTTGGGGTTTTGCTTTAGAGACTGCTGCAATGACACTGAATCGCGCTCCGACGAAAACGGTTCTAAAGACACCATATGAAATATGGACTGGGAAGCGTCCCAGCATGTCATTCATTAAAATTTGGGGCTGTGAGGCATACGTACGACGTCATATGCCTGACAAGCTGGAACCCAAATCAGATAAGTGTTATCTGGTGGGATATCCTAAGGAAACGAAAGGATATTACTTTTACCTACCGTCTGAGGGCAAAGTGTTTGTCGCAAGGACGAGTGTCTTCTTGGAGAAAGAGTTCTTGTCAAGAAAGACGCAAAAGGTAGAACTTGAAGAAGTTCAAGAACCACAAGTAGTGAATGAACCAGAATTGGATTCTGAGCCAGGACTACAAGATGTTGTAGCTAGAGAACCTGCTCACGAGACACAAGTCCTACGTAGATCTGGTAGACCAAGATTTGAGCCTGAAAGATATGGATTTCTCGTGTCTCAAATAGGTAATGTGTTGCTTATGGATCATGATGATGAACCAGCAACCTACCAAGAGGCTATGAATGGACCGGACTCCGACAAATGACTTGAGGCTATGAAATTCGAAATGGACTCCATGTATACAAACCAAGTTTGGAACTTGGTGGAACCACCTGAAGGGGTACGACCCATAGGGTGCAAGTGGGTCTTCAAGAAGAAGACCGACATGGATGGGAATGTACAGACATTCAAAGGGCGACTGGTGGCTAAGGGTTTCAAGCAAATTCATGGTGTCGACTATGATGAGACCTTTTCCCCTGTTGTCATGGTAAAGTTCATTAGGATATTGCTTGCTATTGCTGCGTATTATGACTACGAGATCTGGCAGATGGATGTCAAAACGGCTTTCCTAAATGAAAACCTCCTTGAGGAAGTGTACGTGACACAACCCGAGGGTTTTGTATCCTCAAATGAAACCACTAAAATATGCAAGCTGAATAGGTCCATCTATGGATTGAAACAGACCTCTAGAAGTTGGAATCTTCGTTTTGATGAGAAGATCAAAGAGTTTGGTTTTGTCAAGAATGAGGATGAACCGTGTGTTTACAAGCGAATCAGTGGGAGCATTGTTGTCTTCCTGATATTGTATGTAGATGACATACTGTTGATCGGGAATGACATACCTACCCTGAAAGTTGTTAAGAACAACCTAGGGAACTGCTTTTCTATGAAGGACTTGGGTGAAGCGACTTACATACTCGGTATTAAGATCTATAGAGATAGATCGAAGAAGTTGCTGGGTTTGACCCAGAGTACGTACATTGAGAAGGTGTTGAAGCGGTTCAACATGCTTGAGTCCAAGAAAGGATTTTTGCCCATGTCTCATAGTGTAAATCTCTCTAAGGACCAGTGTCCAAAATCTTATGAAGATAAGGACCGCATGAAGTTGATTCCATATGCTTCGGCAATTGGGTCAATCATGTATGCAATGTTATGTACTCGACCCGATGTCTCTTTTGCTTTGAGCATGACTAGCAGGTATTAGTCTGATCCCGGTGAATGTCACTGGATAGCCGTAAAGAATATCCTGAAGTACTTGAGAAGGACTAATGATGTATTCTTGGTGTATGGTGGAAAGGAAGAGCTCGTTGTAAGTGGTTACACGGATGCCAGCTTCCAAACTGATAGGGATGATTCGAAATCTCAGTCAGGGTTTGTGTTTTGCCTGAATGGAGGAGCTGTTAGCTGGAAGAGTTCCAAGCAAGAGACAGTTGCTGATTCTACAACTGAGGCCGAGTATATCGCTGCGGCAAATGCAGCGAAGGAGGTTGTATGGATTAGGAAATTCATCGGCGAGCTAGATGTAGTTCCTAGCATTGTTGGTCTCGTAGTTCTCTACTGTGATAACAATGGTGCAATTGCACAATCTAAGGAACCTAGATCCCATCAGCGCTCCAAGCACATACTTCGGCGGTTCCATCTTATTCGTGAGATTGTCGAACTAGGAGATGTGAACATTTGTAGAGTGCCGACTGAGGAGAATATTACAGATCCACTGACAAAGCCTCTCGCGCAGAGAAAGCATGATGGTTATACTAGATCAATGGGTATACGATACCTGAGTGATCAACTCTAGTGGGAGTCTTGTGGGTTGCATGTAAAATATATATTCTGTTGGATGTTTAATATTTATTCATATGATGAATTGTGTACCAATTATTTCTTTTACAATTAATGGCAAGTTCTTTTATTACGATATACTGTTTCTATATGATAGAATAAAATTCGTGATAAATACCCTTAGAATGTTCGCTTCCATAGGACATCAAGTACGTGACTTGAATGTGAGAGCCTATGATTTCGAAGCTTCATTCTTAAAAGGTCCCTGGTCGAGGTATTATCGTAGAAGCTAAGGGTGATGATGATGCATTAAGACTAGCATGTGTGTTGACTGATGATCGGTTCTCACAGGTCATGATATTGTGATATCAAGTCATCACGTGGGTACTTGTTAGTGAACAAGTTGTACTGGACAGACCCAACCCGAGACTACTTTGTGGATTGTTACTTAAATGTGTCACAAGTAGGTCTCATTTGACAATGATGTTGTGGTCCTTTGACCTGAAGTCACAACATTCATCGAGTGAGGAAGAGCGTGCTTTGATGTTATCTAAAGTCTTCCTTGAAGAAGGTTGATGATAAGGATGGTCGTTGGGTACGTTACGAATCATTTGGGTGTTTGGGTGTGAGCAGATATGGGATTTGTCCTCCTATATAACAGGAGTTGCATCCATGGGCCCCTTGATGGAATTGGACTGAGAAATGTATGGCCATGCTTGGTTGAGTCAATATGTGATATTGAGCTCACCATTCTCTGGAAGTCCGTTCTAGATCAAGAAACTTGGATTGAGCTATTAAGAGGGTGACACGGTCCATGCCTCTAGTTCTTTCCGGATGTAAGGGACAAAGGGACAAAGACAACGCTGGAACATTGATCATAAAAGCTTATGAGTTATGAACTCTTATTGCTTGGGGAGCAATGATGCATTGCTAGATGTCGCTCATTGTTTGTGAGGTTTTTGTTTGATACTTTCAAGATCAAGTGGGAGACTGTTGGAGTTACCATTGTGATCTAGAAGTGGTCAAACATGTAATGTCACTGCCAACGCGATATGAGCCTGCAGGGTCGCACATAAGAGCATGTGGAGAAGTTGGAAGATTGACTGTGCTGGTAAAGGTTACCAATCACCATATAGAATCGGGGAGGTAAAGCAAATGTTGCTGTCGGAATTCGTCGGATATGATTCGTCGGATTCGTCGGAATTCGTCGGATCGTTCCGTGGAAACTCGACGAATTATCACAGAGACCCTTAACTCCGCAAATATTGCCGTCTGATATGATTCGTCGGATTGTTCCGTGGAAACTCGAAGAATTGTTACAGAGATCATTAACTCGGCAAATGTTGTCGTCTGATATGATTCGTCGGATTGTTCCGTGAAAACTCGACGAATGTTGTTCCGTGGAATCCCGACGAATTGTTACAGAAACCCCAATTCTGCTGTGTGGTCTGCGGATAGCGATTCTTCTAGAAGCCTGTTTATGCTTTGGGTATAAATAGATCTTCTTTTAGGGTTCTTATTTGTGACGAAAAGTTCAGCCGACGGAAGGAGTTCCGCCTCTCGCCCGAACCCTAGACGGAAAGAGTTCCGCCGCTCCGTTCGCCTCCGCCGACCTCCTCTCCGACGATCGTCGTCGTGATTGTTCTTCCTGGAGCGAACCTAGCAGTTCGTGGAAGTGCAAGGTGCAGTCGTTCTTCTCCCGGCTCGTGTGGATCACTGTAGAGACGTAGACATCATTCTACGTGAGGACTCTCGCATAGCCGCTGACAGGACTCATCTTCTTGGAGCACCTAGGTTGGATTCGATCCAACTCCACTAAGGTAATTTATGCCTAGTAGTTTTCATTACTTCTTGATTCAATATTCATGGTCGATCCGAATCTTTTTGGGTTATTTCTCTTTATTTCCGCTGCGCCTACATACGATGTATGGTTGTAGAAAAACCCAACATTTTTCTCCCAGGCGGGTGTTTTTCACCTGGGCGCATATTTTGCCCGGGCGCGATTTTTTCGCCCGGGAGCGATTTTTTTGCCCGGGCGCGTTTATTTCTCCCGGGCGGGTTTTATTTCTCCCGGGCGCGTTTATTTCGGTCGGGCGCGATTTTTTCGCCCGGGCGCGATTTTTTCGCCAGTGCGGGATTTTTTCTTTCGGGCGCGCGATTTTTTCGCCCGGGCGCATATTTTCGCCTGAGCGCGATTTTTTCGCCCGAGGGCGTTTATTTCGCCCGAGGGCGTTTATTTCGCCCGGGCGCGTTTTATTTCTCCTGGGAACGTTTATTTCGGCCGGGCGCGATAGTTTTGCCAGGGCGCGATATTTTCGCCCGGGCGCGATTTTTTCGCCCGGGGCGCGATTTTTTCGCCCGGGCGCGATTTTTTCGCCGAGGCGCGATTTTTTCGCCCGAGCGCGATTTTTTCGCCCGGGCGTGATTTTTTCGCCCAGGAGCAATTTTTTCGTCCGGGGAGGAATTTTTTCACCCGAGCGATTTTTTCTTCCGAGCGCGTTTATTTCACCATGGCACATATTTTCGCCCGGGCGCGATTTTTTTGCCCGGGTGCGATTTTTTCGCCCGGGCGCGTTTATTTCGCCCGTGCGCGTTTTATTTCTCCCGGGCACGTTTTATTTCGGCCGAGCGCGATTTTTTCGACCGGGCGCGATTTTTTCGCCCTGGCGCGATTTTTTCGCCCGGACGCGATTTTTTCGCCCAGGCGCATTTATTTCGGCTGGGCTGAATTTTTTCGCCCGTGCGCGATTTTTTCGCCAGCCGGGATTTTTTCGCCCTGGCGCGATATTTTTGCCCGGGCGCCCGTTTTTTGCCCGGGCGCGCGCTTTTCACCCGGGCGCGCGCTTTTTGCCCGGGCGCGCGCTTTTCGCCCGAGCGCGCGCTTTTAAAATTTTGAATTTTAAAAATTTTCAATTCCAGAAAGCCAATTCCATTGTGCAGCCGAACAACTTACATATATCAATTCCAATTCTGTTCACTCAATTCCATCCTGTAACCGAACACCAGAATTGGTTTTATGCACAAAACCAATTCCTGCAGATATTAGTTTTCTGGCCAAAGCCAATTCCAGAAAGCCATTACCTGCGCGCCGAACGGACCCTAAGTGTTTTTTGTAAGAACACATTTTTTTGCTACAAACCCGGGTCTTATGCCCAGAACTGCCGCTTTGCAATGACACCAACACTCGGGAAGGTCGTCACTACAAAACGTCGATGCTGATGATAATATCGATCACAAAAGAAGAAAAGTACAATTGAACCAAATAAGTTCAAGTCCACATCATATAATATATAAAATCATAATGAAAGATGTCCACAAATAATAACTGAAATAAAGAGGTAGCAATAAAAAGGGCTCTTGCCCAGTACATCAAGTCCTCACTACAAGATCACTCGCGGAAGTAAAATCTACTAGTAACACTCACGGATCCTGAGACTGGTGCTCCTGTGCGAGACTGGCCCGCCTCCATTTGCACCGGCCTCTGGTGGTGTTGTGTCTACTCGGTCCCCTAAAATGATATGGTCCACCGACCGTTAGTCAAAAAGACTAAGTCTCGCTTCCCCCACCCATCCTCCAGTGGCTCCTAGGCACCGTGCAGGAGGGATGAAACGGAGGACAACAAGGGGTATAAAACATAGCAGATAAATAGAGCTGCAGGAGGGATGCTACGGGAGTATCTACCACTACACAGGTGTTTATATATAAATAGAACTGTAAGTAAAACAGGGTAAAACACATGTAAGGAGTAGTAAAATAGTAAAGTAAATTAAGTAAGAAAGGTAACCTTTGATTTATAGGAATGCCCATACAGACCTATAGACCAAGGGGTCGTTCAGCAAAGCCTATCGTATAAAAAGTCACATACCGATTTATACGATATGGTAGGGGTTGAAATGCAATGTTTATGCTATGACATGCATAGTTATGCTGATTAATGTTATGATCGCACAAGTGCAACTCACGCACCCGACTCTATGCGCACAAACCTTTAGTTTCCCCTTTTCGGAGGTAGCAAAACTCTCAGGATACCCCCGTAGTGGCAAACGAAAGCGGTGGATTGGACCTCACCCACCTCTAGGTTGGTATTCACACTACCTAACCTAGACCTTTCGTACGCCTCAACGCGAAAAACACAACCGCGAAGCGCCTGCGTACTCTTATTGGCTGGTCCACCAGACTTTTCCTTGTCTAAGTGATAACCACACTTGCCGAGTCAAAGTATCGGCGTCGGTGCGAACGTTCGTCCAATACTATAAATTCACCATGTTTATGCACATGTAATCATGATTACCATATATCTCCGAGTTGTAGGCTCCCCGGGCTAACCTGCCCATCACAATAATCTTTTAGGCCACAGACCCGCCAGACTAACCCATCCGTACCTATAACCAACGAGCCTACTACTCGTAAGACCAAACCAACTAACCACCCGTAGCAACAGGGTGTGTGTGAGTGTATTATTGAGTTAATCATGCATAACAAATTATTCATACGATTTTGGGTTAACCCTGGACTTCCCGAGGACTACCCTGTGAGGGGCTCGAAATGATACTAGGAGCTATGATGGGCTGAAACCAGACACTTATTAGTGTCTACCCTTGACCCGACCACCATTAATGTTACACTTACTAACACTATGTGTGTTTTACTTCACTCATAGGGAATGACGATCTTTCGTCAATCCCAAGCACTCTCTTGCCTCCTAGCCAACCAGACATCTTACTTCTACTTTCCTTTGGTGACATCTTCCAAACCCAAACAGTCTGGGACCAACTTCCTTAACTCCCCATGTAAGACCTACATGTTTTCCTTAGTTCAGCATTGTCACTATGCGCATAACACTTAAACTATATGATGGATAAAATAGAAAGACTCCAAATGCTCATCCAAATGACCCAAGATTATTATTGGGAGTGTGTTATGACATTTTATAACTATCTCCAGAAATTCATACTTTTCCTAATTTATTTGGCATTTATTATAATTTCTTCAAAATCAGGGAACCTATGATTTGAACACCAAGTATGGTTTTCTGATAATCTATGACCTTAATAGAATTCGTACAACTATATATCATCAACATAACAATCACATATGAAATTTATAAAATTTCCAGAAAGGTTTTGACCTCCAATTAAAATATTGATCAAATTATCAAAATCAAGGACTAACAAAGAAAGTACCAAAAATACTCATTCAAAAATTACAAGAAAATTAACAGGTGTCCAAGGTGATCAGAAAAGTTCACTACTTGAGTTCCATAATTTTCCAATTTCATTTGACCATGCAAATCCTTTATTTAAATAAATAAATCCTAGGGCACTTTGTGAAGAAAATCATGTATAAGTTCTTCCAAAAATTATACTAAAATTAGCAGATCACATACATGCCCTAAATCCTCTGACCAAATTTCATGATTTTCCTGTGAATATTAAACCCTTAATTAATTCCTCTTATAAATAGGTCAAACAATGGACTTGTGAATGAAGTACTTAATAGATCAATCCAAAATTTACAATAAAATGATCAAAGAACAATATCACCAATATAAGCACACTGCCAAATTTCATGAACATCCAAGGTTAAATAAACATGTAAATCCTTCTTATAAGGAAGTGCCCTAATTGGTTCTTAATTAATTCAGAGGGATAAATGTGCCTGAAAATTCCAGGTAAATTATCTAGTGCATATTACCACCCTATGAACCTCTCTAACAAGTTTCAAGTCAATCCGATGACATATGACCATATGTCCTTCAATAGGTTCAATATACAACCCTATGGTTTGAACTAGGGTTCCATGGCACATCCACCCCAAACTACCCAAAACTACCTGTGGGGGTGTGTTATGTGATGTTAAATCAGTGGCCAAGGTTTCACAACATTTGGAGGAGGTTTGACCCCTCAAATCCAACAAGTGCACTTTTGTCCTAATATCCCCTAGTTTGACCGATTTTGGGTTACTTAATTACCCAACCGAATCAATCCCAAATGGGGTTAAATTTTTACTAGAGTCATATCATGACCCTAAGGATCACCCACCAAAATTTGGTAGGGTTTGGAGGTATCTACACCCTAAAATTAATTCATATATGGTTTATTAAATTTCTACATAAACCATAGTAAATGATCCTCCAAAAATTCTCATTTTTGGATATGTTGAGGGTAAGGGTAAATCTAGCCTATGCCCCAAATTTCAAAGTATTTGGATGAGTAGTTTAGCAGGAGCAACCATCTTAATTTCTGGTCAACCTTATGACACCTTGCACCAAACTGGGTGTTGCAGTCAAACCAGTGGGCTAAATCGGCTCAAATTAATTTTAAATTAAATTAGACACAAAGACCTACAACTCTTGTCTCTGACCATTTTTTCCTGAAAAGGCCTCTAAGGGGTTCAGTTTCCAGTTTCAAAAACGTACATTCCTAGAAGTAATTATAACAGTAAACAATCATAATAATTTTATAATCTGTCCAAATAAAATGGAGGGCATCGGTTCATCTTCTCCAATCAGCCAACGGTCACGATCGGCCTGACCTGTACCGACTTGGGAGGTGATTTCCCGGCCACCTAGACCCTGTAAGACCCCCCTCCCTAAACTGAACCTGGTTCAGGGAGGGGGGATCTTACTGCCCAAAGAGGACTACCCAGCGCTATCCGGGTGGAGACGTCCCACCTTTTCAAGTGCTGAGCGGTCTCTTTGTCAGGCACAAGAATCATCACAACACATCAGAACGCATAGCGGAAGCAATCGAAATAAGAAAAGCTAAGCATGCTGATTATATTACATATTTAAATATGGCCGGGGCCTATCGTTTTACAAAACATTGCCTCGAGGGCTACATAGTCTAAAACAAACGGGAGCCCTAGGCTAGTCCTTATACTCTCGAACTCACGTCTCTGAAGATAGGAGGAGAGGCTGGGGTAATCGAACGGGCCATCTCCAAGGCTCGTAACTCATCCTGCGGTGTGGGGGCTCCTTGCTGTCCCATCTCCTGTGATTGGTTATAAGAAATAACCGTTAGTCACAGAGCTAAGTAGAAAATACATCCCCTCCCCGGATCCATATCCAGGGGGCGGCTAAAGAACAGAAATGAAATAGCCGAAGCAAGGTAGAGGGTTAGCAGCAGGTAAACATATATATCCCTGTATATATATAGGGCTTCCCGCCCTAAGCTCGTAATCGCGCCGTATAGTAAGTACACAACACTATAACGCGCAGACACGCACACCCAGGTATTCAAACATGTACGCACACAAAAGACCCTGTGTCGACACAGTTTAGACCGCTTTATTTCAAGCAGGGGAGCTAACCCCGCGGGCCTCACCGATGTGGCCGTCGGTGACAGTGGCCAGTCTTGCCACTTCTGAATGTAGTCGTACCGTACCATTCAGGCCCTCCTGTACAACTTGGTGTACTAACTGGATGTGAGCGACATCCGACGAGCCGATTTGTAGGCCGACCAGAGGAGGTAAAACTGCAGGCTCGGAGGGTGATAACCCGTTGTGCACATCTCCCTGTCGCCATAAGTCGTCAACCCACCCGCACCGGTACGAACGGTCTGCGAGCGTGACCAACCCGCCACTCCCAAACAATCTTCACCCGCTTTATATAAAACAAGCACATAAGTGTCATGACAATTCTACTCGACCGGTCACACAACCTCTGCCCGGGAGGATTAGCGGTATGAGGGCTCCTTGCTTGGGACTAACCTGGGAGGAGGGACTCAACTCCGGGTCTTCCCCAACTAAGGCCTCGCAGAAGGGAGGATAAGCACTGCATGGTTGCCACGACAGTTCTGCATTAGCAAATAAATTAGGCCGAAAGCAGGGGCCATAACACTAAGCAGAAATATAGGCCGAAAGCAGAGGCCGTAATAATAAGCTGAAAAGTAGGCCGAAAGCAGAGGCCATGGTAATAAACAGAAAAGTAGGCCGAAAGCAGAGGCCATGGTAATAAACAGAAAAGTAGGCCGAAAGCAGAGGTCATGGTAATAAACAGAAAAGTAGGCCGAAAGCAGAGGCCATGGTAATAAACAGAAAAGTAGGCCGAAAGCAGAGGCCATGGTAATAAACAGAAAAGTAGGCCGAAAACAGAGCCCATAATGACAGGACCAGTGCGAGTCTGGATTTAAATGAAAGTACAGAAAGTAAATGCGGGGGACCAGTGCGAGACTGGATTTAAAGGGAAGTACAGAAAGTAAATGCGGGGGACCAGTGCGAGACTGGATTTAAAGGGAAGTACAGAAAGTAAATGCGGGGGACCAGTGCGAGACTGGATTTAAAGGGAAGTACAGAAAGTAAATGCGGGGGACCAGTGCGAGACTGGATTTAAAGGAAAGTACGGAAAGCAGTAACAGCATAAGGAAAGGGTTAGTAGTCCAATCACTCTTTTATTATTGTCGCGGCGGGGTTAAATTTCGGCGCCGCGCCGCGATTTCGTTCCGATTTTCGCGTCGATATTCCGAGCTTAGTCGATTCCTTGGATAGATACGCATAATTTTTAATAGGCATTTAAAAATATGCGTCGAGGGGCGCCGATTCATTTTGATGAATTTCGCTCTTTTTGGGCGTTTATTTTCGCTTGTAAAAGCTTTTGGAGGACCAAAATAAGAAACCACACCTCCCAATTTTAATAGTAGTTGTAAAACACCTTTAATTAGAGCCCCTAATTTTTGGTGATTTTTGCGAACTTATTTGGACGTTTATTTTCTCAAAATAAACCCTATAAAGGATTTTAAAAATAGTAAAATTCCTCCTAAAAATCCCAAAAAAATTCAGTAGGTGCCCCTTAGGGTGGGGCACATTTTTTATTTAGAAAACTTCTTCCCAATCTGCCCCATTTTTTCTCAAAAAAATGGGGAAGGGGGAAGGGAGATTGGGGTGCGGTTAGGGAAAGGGAAGGGGGGGGGGGGGGGTGTTGGGGTGCGATTAGGGAAAGGGAGGGGGCGCAGGGGCCTTGTACCCTGCGCCTTCCCGCGGATCTGCGGCGGATCCGCTGTGGGAGCACTCAAACTGAGGCGGAAGGCGGGAAACGAAGAGCGGGAGGCCGCCCGATCTCCTGGGGGAGATCGGACGGCTCCCGCCATCCCCGCCAGCAGGCGGCCCCAGCTGCCGCCGGGCAGCGGTCGGAGGGGCCGGCGCCGCCCCCGGTCAACCTGGTGCCGCCGGCCACCGCCGGGGGAGGGCGAAGAAGTAAGCGGGAGGCGGAGGCGCGGCCTGCATGGGCCATGCAGGCCTGCTGCGCCGCCGCCTCCGCTGAGAGGGCGCCGGTGCCGCCCCTGGTTGGTGCGCCGGGGGTCGGCGCCCACTCCGGTGGTGGTCCGGAGGCCGGGCGCCGCCGGACCCCGCCGGAAGGAGGATCTGGAGGGGACGGGGAGGCGCGACGCAGCCGGCCCGAACCATGTCGGCTTGCCGTGCCGCCGCCTCCACGTGCATGGCCCTCCCCGCCGCCCCTGGTTGGGGCGCCGGGGAGGGGGAAAACCTCCGGCGGTGGTCCGGCGGCCTGGAGCCGCCGGCCTCCGCCGGGGGAGGGGATTATTCCCCTCTAGGAAAACCAAGCAGAGGGGGGAGGGGGAGGCCACGGGTGCCGCCGGCTGCGTCCTCCGGCGGCCCGGCCGCCTCCCCGGTGCCGGCGCTGAGTTCCCCGAGAGGGAACCTACCTCCCCCAGCGCCACCACCGGCGCCGGGGGAGAAGGCTTCCACGGCCGCTCCCTCCCCGAGCCTTGCAAGGCTCGGGGCGGCGGCCGACAACGCTCAGGCGACGGGGGGGGGGGGGGGGGGGTGGCCTACTCCGGGAGGTAGGAAGGAGGAGGGGGGAGCTTCTACCTGGAGGTGGGTGGGGCTCGAGAGGTGGAGGGGCGGTGGCCGGCCATGAGGAAGGAGGAGGAGGTGGCGGCTTGGGGTTGGCTTGCTCCGGCAAGGTGGAGGAGGAGGAGGGCTGGGCTGCCGGCAGGGAGAGGCTGAGAGGGAGAGAGTGGGGTGGGGGTTTGAGAGGGGCTGCCCCTCCTTTTATAGGAAAGGGGGGGAGCTCTCCCCCCCCTCCTTTTCCTCCACGTGGGGATTAGGGAGGGGGAGATATTTCTCCCCCTCCCCTCCCTTCTCTCTCTCCTGCCCCCTTTGCCCAAATAGGGCTGCCCATTCATGGGCAACCCTCTTCTTTGGGGGGGGGGGGGCTTTCTCTCTCCCCCCCACCCTTTTCCTTTTCATTTCTCAATAAATTTCAGGCCGGGGGGGGGGGGGGGGGGAAGGGGTTTGACCGAGTCAACTTAGGGCGGGGTCCTCCTTGGCCCCCGGGGTCCAATAGGAGTTGCCGGGGCCGATGCCGGGTTCATGTGCTTTATATCTCATGCGTTGCACTGAGGCGATCTGCATAGTCGTAAAATGGCATACTCCCCATACGACCTTGAATCGAGGCCCAACGACTTCCGTTGCGCTCGTATTGTTCGCACGAGTTTACCAGAACTGACAGAAGTTAATTCGGGGCTCGTACGGTCACTATTCATAATAATGAGGTAGTGACGCGCTACGATACCCGAAATAGTCGTTTTTTCCAAACGAGCTCGGATCGAAGTGCAACGAATTCTGTTGCGCTCGTATTGTCCATACGAGTCTAACGGAACTGACGGAAGTCCAATCGGGGTTCGTATGGTCACTATTCATAATAATGAGGTAGTGGGGCGCTACGACACCCGAAATGGTCGTTTTCTCCAAACAACCTCGGATCGAAGTGCAACGAATTCTGTTGCGCTTGTATTGTCCATACGAGTCTAACGGAACTGACGGAAGTCCAATCGGGGTTCGTATGGTCACTATTCATAATAATGAGGTAGTGGGGCGCTACGACACCCGAAATGGTCGTTTTCTCCAAACGAACTCGGATCGAAGTGCAACGAATTCCGTTGCGCTCGTATTGTCCATACGACTCTAACGGAACTGACGGAAGTCCAATCGGGGTTCGTATGGTCACTATTCATAATAATGAGGTAGTGGGGCGCTACGACACCCGAAATGGTTGTTTTCTCCAAACGACCTCGGATCGAAGTGCAACGAATTCCGTTGCGCTCGTATTGTCCATACAAGTCTAACGGAACTGACGGAAGTCCAATCGGGGTTCATCTGGTCACTATACCCTAATGACTTAGTTGCGGCGCGCAATATTACTTAAAATGGTAGTTTTCTACTGCTCGGGCCTACTTTTATTGGGCTCACTAGGGTCTAGTGGCCCAATAAAAGTCGGGATGTTACAGACCCTCTCCCGATCGGTCAATGCCACCACCACTTCCATTGAGGTGGCGGCCGACGATGGACGTGTTGGGTTTTCTATACCCCTCGAAAGGGATGACATATCAAATATGCGCAGCGGAAATAACAAGAACAACCCAAAAGAAGCTAACGGATCTTGCGGTTTTCATGATTCAAGAAAATAAGCAAATCGAAATACAAAGTACCTTTGCGGGATTGAGTCAACACTCAACCAAGGTGCTCCAAAGAGAAATCCAAAGATCTGTCTTTGAGTTCTTCAAGAATCGAAATGGATCGATCCCTCTATAGAAGTCCACACAAGCAAAGGAGAACCCTAGCTTCTTGTCGTACAAGAACTAGGTCGGAGAAGGAGGCTCTCAACGTCCCCACGGACTGCTAGATCCGATCCAGGGGAGGCGGCGACCACGACGGCGACTAGCGGCGGCGGAAGGCGATCGGCGGACGGTAAGAACGAGATGCCCTCGCGCGGAACTGTTCCAGTCGGTCGTTCTCGTCTAAATCGCGAAGAAGATTAAGTCCCTTCCATCTATATCGAAGACCTAATCGCGTGCCCTTTTATACTAAAATGCATAAATCAGGCTATCCGTAGACTAGAGGGAAAAACAGAACATTTCTGTCCAGATTTACATTCGCCGAATTCGACTAATCAGTATAACCGAATTCGACTCAGATTCGGCGAAACCATTTCGCCGAATTCGTCTATATGCTATAGCCGATTCGACTATATAAATTCAGTTATATCATTTCGTCGAAACCATTTCGTCGAACTGACATATTTTGGCTAAACCCTTTAGTCGAATCTGTTACAATTCGGTTAATCACATTAGCCGAATCGATATAGCCGAATTCCATTAGTCGAATCAACATAATTCGGTTAAACCCTTTAGCCGAATTTGACACAGTTCGATTAAACCCTTTACCCGAATTTATCTAGCATAAATCCATTCGTTTAAACCCTTTAAACGATTTCCCTTTGAGACATTCTCAAGTTAATGCCAAGCAGTCACAGGATTGGTCCTCCACTCATATCCAATATGAGTAAGGCCAACACAATCCTTTCGCCAACTTCTCCAAACGCTTTTATGTGCGACCCTATAGGCTCATATTGCGTTGGCAGTAAGACTAACTGTTGATTGCTTTGAGATCACCTCAGAAACTCCAACAGGACGGTGGTTGGTCGGCCGGAGGTGGTCGGAATCGGGGTTTAAAGTAAGGAAATTAAAGCTTGAATCCAAGCTTTCAACTATGCCGATCCAAGGCCAATTGACCTCAAACCTTGCGGCCAGCATGATGAGATCTATCCACAAAGAGAGAGTAGGAGGGGAGGACCTGAGTGGTGGCTTGTAGCCGTGCCGATCGCCGGTCCGCCATTGTTGGCCGTGGAGCTTTTGGTGCCATGCCGATATGAGTTTAAAGGCTCGAATTTTTCTGGAAAGTGGGGAAAACTCCTTCCCTTCACCCCTTGAGGCTTTTTAAGGAGCCAATTCGGGGAGGGGAAGAGGCAAAGCTTGGGATTCCACCATTAACACCCTTAATGGTGAAATTTCGGCCATCCCTAAAAACCAATAAATTCACCCCCCATGAGGGTTGAAAAACCTTTTAATCTTCTCCTAATTGATAGGGGAACGGATCCCCCTCAATTGGAAAGGCCTTTGACCTTCCTTGACCCTAATTTACTCCACCAAAACTGATCTCATCTGCATCCTGTTGGTTCAGCTACCGCCTGCGCTAGCGCTAGCGTCTCGACGTCATAAAGCTCTTCTCGGTTCGGCCACTACGGACAACGCTAGCATCTCGACGGTATAGGGTTCGTCTCAATGGTATGGAGTTCGTCTCAGCGGTTCATCTAGCCAACCGCTAGCGTCTCGACGACATAGAGCTCTTCTCAGTGGTTTGGAGCTCGTCTCAGCGGTTCAGAGCTCATCTCAGCGGTTTGTCTAAACCACCACTACCGCCAGCGCCGGCGCTAACTCAGAATTCAAAATACCTTTCTTTCTACGATTGGATAATTGGGGTGTTATGAAGGGACCCCTTAATGGGTTAGACATGTTATGCTGGGGTCATGGGTCATGGTGACGCCCTAAAGTCAAACCCAAGGTTGGATGATTGGAATGCACTATTTGCAGACCAATGTGGTCTTCACCTATTTTTCAAGGTCTTATGATCTCTTTGTGCTTCCTAGGGTTTTTTCATGACCTAGTCATGACAAAACTATCCTAGGGGTCTAGTTGCTGGAGGGATGCTACACTTTTAGGACTCTGAATAGCCATTTTAGGTGTTTTTAGGATCGTGAATAGACGTTGTAGGACTGCTAATGACATCACCTTATTTTAATCATGTGATCAAACTTCACTAATTCTCGCCCCGCAAAAGCATAGGCAAGGAACTAGGTTTGTCGATACGGAAATTTTTTTGGTGCGTCGGACGCACCTTGCTCTTCGTGCGCACATAAAATAGGCACTTATTTTTTCTCAGCGAGTCCCACACCGTTTCAAATGCTCAACGAAAAAAAAAAGTCTTCTCCCCAAAAACTTCTGTCGGCGAAACCTAGAATATGATCGAAAATTCTCATTGCGCCCTGGAATACTCGCTCGTCTTCATCCTTCTCGCTAGTTGCATCCCAGAATAGCCAGTCGCGTTCGTCAGTTGGAAGAAAAAAGTACAATCTTTTCTTCCCCACTCATTTAGTACAAGGTATGACTTCTATCATTAGGGTTTTCTGTATTTTTTTGTTCCATTTCGCTTACATATTTTGTAGTTCAGGTCGATTCCGCCATTGTTATTCTTATTTTGGTTAAGTTTCAAGTAATATTTTCCAGTCTCGTCTGTTACTTATTAGTTCAGTAAAAATACATTACAGACATATATTCCAGTCATGAAAAAGCTTCTAGTTTAGATTTATATGTTTTAGTCTTCTACATTTTTTACAGTTGTAATTTTCGATGGTGATTATTTATCTACAACTAGATTTCATCTTTGCAGTCGAAATATCTAGTCGTAAATCTGTGCTTCCAGTTAGAGTTCAACTTTGCGGTTGTAAATTCCAATCGTGATTCCTTATTGCCAGTTAGATTTAATCTTTGCATTGTTTGCAGATGTAAGGTAGCAACTATTTGTACCGCATATGTGTTATTTTGATATTTAAAGAAAATGCAAAATCATTATTGGATGTTTTATCAGATGAATCAAAAGCTGCTCTTCAGGATGCAAGTATGCTTCCTCTATTTAACATGTCAAACATCCCCCCTCTCCATTATTTATTGAAATCCTACTCCATTGAGAAGAAAGCTTTTTTGTTACGAAGGTTTTATGTTAAAGTTACTGTAAATCAAATGGCTCTTATTTTAGTACTCCCTAATCAAGGCCCAGGTCTTTGATTTTAAGAAAACATCACTTGCCGGTTTTAAGCAAAAAGACTTGATTAAAAGAGGCACTAGACCTTTGAAATGAAGATTGGTCACCGACATTTTAGCTCTAGAGAGTCAATTCTTTAGTCAAATATGTATTGCACTCATTTTTCTTCCCATTGAAGGGCCGAAGATTTCAAAATATTTAAGGGATTTTTCAGGGTTGTCGCTCTTTACAGATTATAATTTGCCCGAGGCCATCCACAAGTTCCTACAATCCCAGTATTAGTGGTAAGCATTATCCATGTATCTTTTGTTTATTTTTTTATCTAAAAACTATTTATTAAATTCCTTTTTTAGGTGTGGTTCTTCAAGCACGCCTCTTTACAAGTGTCGGTTGATGACTTAGCAAGACCCCAATTTTATCGGTGGTCTTCTAAGCTCAATTTGAAAGCCATTTAAGTTACCAGCTATCAAAACCTAAAAGAGTAAGTGATGATGTTTAAGTCACCATCTCATCATGTAGCTGCCTCTCCATCCCATCCTGCACCCACATCTCCATCATCCTCATCCTATGCTACTCTCGTCCCTAGCACTCAATTTAGTACGCGGCTTGACCTAACAATAATTACGTACAGTCCATTATTTTCTCAAAGTGCAAATAAGAACCGTAGTTTAATTAGAAATGTCAAGGGAAAGGTGGACATGAAGAACAGTGTGAACACTACCTCTGTGTCGCCAAAAATTATAGTAACCGCTGCCGGGAGTATGAATTCCCTAGAAGAAATGACATTCAAGCACGCGAGAGAGATTTGATAGATTTTGTCATGAGCGATTTTCCCACTAAGTATGTTATTATATTTGCATAAAATTTATTTATCATTGTATTTTATCATATAAAACAATTATCTTATTGCAGTGATACTCTCATTTTTCAAAGCAGAAACATAACAATGCCAAAATCAAACATCCAGGAGCTTCTAGGGGAGGGATGGGTGCTGGATACGGATCTTAATGCATATGCATTTGTCATGAGTTCAAATTTATATGTATCACCAGATCATGCTGTAAAAACATGTACATTTATTTTCATTTCATTATTAAAATGTTAATATATATGGGCTAATGTCATCTCTTCATAACTTTTCTTGTACAGTACAATAAGACCCATTGTCTAAGAAATAGTAAATGCTTGGTTGAGCATATTACATCAAGGTCTGTTAGAGCCACTGATATAATATTAATGTCATGCTGCCTAGGAATCCATGACTCTCTTACATTTAAAGAAAAGATGTTGGGAATTCTATGACTCTCTTCCAAGCCCCAATGTGTAGCGCAACCCTCTCGGAGCTTGTATGTTCATTTATTTGTGTACACCATTCTCTTTGGTGATTTCATTTATACCGAGCTTCAATGTTCTTGAGTTCATGCCGGAGGATATTAGAAGATGAGTTATTAAGACAGTTAAAGGAATCCCAATACAGAAGAATTGCAATGATTGTCGTGTGTTTGTGATGCAGTATATGAAGACACTAAGTAGTAAGAAGGAGATTAAATGGGAAAAATTGAAGGGCTGGCAAAAGGAAATGTAAGGATCAGAGGTTCAGTAGCGGCAGAAATTCTCCAAGCCTTTTGGAGCATTATTACTAAGAAACTTTGAAGAATATATATATTTGAATATGTGCATTGCTATAATTATTCTGGAATAAATCATTTAGTAATTATGCTAGAACAAATCATTTAGTAATTATACTGAAACAATGATGCATGAAATTATGATGGAAATGGAGGACACCGTGTTTGGCGAATACTAGGGGAGAGATGTTCCATACTCTTCTCCATTTATGGAAGAAGAAGAAGGATATCGCCTCCTTGTGAATACAAAAAATTTGCAAAAGCAGTTAGATGACGTTGAAGTTATCATGTTAAGACATGAGTTGAATTTGAAGAAATTGATAAGTAATATTTTATACATATTTTTAGTAGAGTATTTAGTATTAATTTAATTAGAATTAGTAATGTTATATCTATTTTAGTTAATAAATCATTTCTTTTTTATTTCTGTTCTAATAAAAGTCTTATTTGTGTTTTGCAGGGTTTCTGGACAAAATGGTGAAAAATACAAGTGCACACCCTCGGTCACAGACTAAGGGCGTGTCAAATCTATCAGAATTCCAGACCTGTTGCAGCGCTTCTGAGCCAATTTCATGAAGTCATGTCCATCTCGACGATATTTCCAGCCATCTCGACAATATTTCCAGCCCGTCTCGACGATATTTTCAGCCATCTAGACGACATGCACAACCTTGTCTTGACGACATGTGCAGCCAGTTTCGACGACATTTCTAGGACACGTTGATAGAATAAGCCAGTCTCGACGACATGTGCAAGCAGTCTCAACGACATGTGCAACCAGTCTCGACCACATGTGCAGCCTTGTCTCGACGACATGTGCAGCCAGTCTCGACGACATTTCATGAAGTCACACCCGTGTAAGCTGCTTCACGCCAACCCACCCACGCGACTATTCATGTGAAATCCACGCAAGCTAATCCCACAAAATTCCGCCACCTCATTGACGTGCAATCCGAGAGGTAGGGCAAGTGCACCCACTAGCGTTGTCAAGTAATAATAAAATGGGGAGTAACTACCGAGTATCGAATCTCATGTGAAAGCACGGAAAGGTGGATTCAACGACTAAAAGAGATTTGAGATTGAAGTCTCTTATGGTTGGATTTACGGGGGGTTTGAGTTTCACTTAGTCTAATGCTTAAAAATAAAATTAACACTAGTGTGTGTCGCAAGCACCGCTTCGCACCTCCGCAGGCCGCCGACCTCCGCTTCGCAACAACACTTGTGCCTAAACTAGGCAACGAAACCACCACTTTCTTCTTCTTCACAACAACAATCACAAAACAAGGGGAAATAACAAAAACAAGCAACTAGGCCGCCTTGGCTATTCCAATGAAATGGAAAGCAACATATATTAATTTCATAGAAAATAATAGTAGTTCAACCACAAAACCATTCCACCATCGTTAAATATTAGAAGAGAAATCATAATCACTCGACCTAGATTGCGGGAGAGGAATAGAGAGATACAAACAGTGCATGAGACTATTCCGTAGAGGCAAGGTGGACTCCGGATAGCGACTCCGTGAATGCCTCCCTAATCGGCTACCTTCCGGGGTAGAAGAACACCTGTCACGAGCTCCCAATGGACCCATCTTCTCAATGGTCAGCACTGTCCACGTCTTCTTGTCCATCTCACTAGCTTGCGGCGAGAGAAGGGATTCTTCTTCTTCCTTGAGCTTTCAGATGATTGGGAGAGCCTAAGGGATGAACCCTAGCTCATGAAAACTTAAAACGGCGTAAAACGACGAAACAGGGCGAAAAATAGTGGTCTCAAACAAAGCAGGGCAAAAGAAATCGCGAAACAGGATATTTATAGTCGGAGCAGGAAATTGACCAGCGCACCAGTAGCCACACGACCAGTGGTCGTACGCGAAGGAAAAATCATCTACTCGTACGAGAAGGGACTTTGGCTGCTGGGAAAAGATTTAGCCTCGCACAACCAGTGGTCGTGTAATTATCCTTGTGCGTACACTCGTGCAATCCTCATATTATTTTTTGTAATAAGCCGTGCACGACCAATGGTCGTGCGCACTCCTTATGCGCTAAGGAAAATGCATGTGTCGTGTACACGATCAAGCCGAATTGCGTAAAATGCCAGTGCACGACCAGTGGTCGTGCACACTCCTCGTGCGCTAAGAAAAACGAACATGTCGTGTACACGATCAAGTCGAACCGTTGGGAGATCAAACCGATAAGCGCAAAATGACCGTGCACGACCAGTGGTCGTGCTTCGAGGGGGCCAGTGCTCGTGCAAGAAGAAAAATGCATGAGTATTGGCCTCCTCTACGAAAATCGGCCGAGACGCACGGGAAAATTACCACAAGCACAGGTACCTGCAGGAAAACACCTCCAAAATCTCCAGGAGTTACATTCACACAGAAATAACTAAGTACATAAATGAAATGAGAGGAAGAAAAGGTCTCCCTCATGCATGAAATAACTAAAATATGCTCTAAACTAACTCATAAGTGCTCACATGACATAATTAGATTATCAATGATTTCATGATAAAAACAATAAATAGATGAACGAAAGGAAAGGAAAACCATACTAGAATAAAGCCTAAAACACTATATAAAATTCGCTCACCAAAACCCCTAGACTTGAATTATTGCTCGTCCCGAGCAATCCATATATCAACGGGGAGTAAGATAGGCTAATTACAAATCAAAATCAAAATAAGAAAGTGGATCGAGAAGTCTCGTGTCCATGGGGAATAAAAATAGGTTAAAGAAAATTTCTAAACATATAGAATAACTACATTGTATTTAAATAAACTATCAAATAGCTATATCCATTCCTAAACGAGAGAACTAACGATCGTCCTAAGCATAGTGTAGGCGAAAGTAGTAACGTCGAGTGCAATATCATAATCTCAAAACTACTAGGGTGGCCTCCAAAGAAATCCATCAATGACGATGGCCATAGGCTCGCCCAATCACACTTTCTCCACTACACTCGTCACTAACTAACTCTACCTATCATTAGGACTTGAATGGGATGAAATCTTAGGCTTAGGCTTAAGGTGAGGTTTGCAATGATAAACGTGGGGGTTATTTCACACTTAAGTGAAAATCAAGAGCTCACATAGAAATAGCTACCAATGACAACAAATGTGCGAGTGACGCCCCTAGGCATAGATTTGAACACATGGGTCACTCACCACTTGCCAAAACATCGCAAAAAATAAAAATGTATTCTTTTCTCCCTCCTTTTTTCTTTTCTTCTTCTTTTTTCTTTTTAGTATTTTCATTTTCGCACCTATTTTCAACATTTAAATTAATTGCACACAAAATAAGCAATCGATACACCACACTTAACAAAATCTCAATCCTCCACCGCAATTAGCTCAAAAAAATTATTTTAAATGCAGCTCGCAACTAAGTGTGATAGAGATTTTGGCTTTTAGGCTCGGGTAATAATATGGTGGAAGTTCAACAAGAGGTGTGTAGGCACAAAATGGGTTGCAATGGTAGTGAATATAGAATCGGATATGAAGGCTCAAACTATCCAAGTGAAGGCCTAAATCCTATAGGTAGAGTTAATTAAAATTAAGTTAATATGTTTCGAAGATCGCTACGGGCGAGTTCTAGACAACGAAAAAGGATACCCCTGCGTCGTGAGCCTAAAATATAGCACTAAACTACACACAACTCTACACTAGTGTCAGACACGATCGTGTGCTAACGTAGAGTGGATAAAAACCAACGATAGTTAAAGACAATACAATGTATTTAACATATGCAGAGAAATTAACTCTAACTCTATTTCTATCCGAGAACATGGGCATTTGAATAGAAACACTACACGAGTCTACGGTTCACTAACTTATTTCAAAATTTTAATTATAAATTAATCTAACCTACGCACCTAAATATATTGGAAAACACGGGAATAATAATACTTAAAGTTATAGCGTAATGGGTGAAAAAGTGAGATGCAAATTAGCAAAGAAACTTCCCACATTGTAGGAGTATCTTGATCAGAGGTGGTGCAAGAGGGGGATTCCACAAGTGAAGAGGAGGGTGCCTCTTTAATGGCGGCTGCTTCTTCTTGCACCTCACCTAATAGAGCAGGACAATCCTGCAACTGGGTGTTTTTTAAGACAAGCATGCATGGTGGAAGCAAAAATTGTGAGAGTGGCAGTGGAGGATGGTTCAAAGGAGGAACCCAAAGTACTAAAGGTGGGACATGAAGGGGCTTCCACAAGTAAAGATGGGGATCCCTCTTCACCAGTGGCTGCTTCTTCATGCATGGCCAAAGGGACAATGGAATGTGCTTTCATATGGAAATCCCACTCAAAGGAATAGAGTTTGGGGGATCTCACATTTTCAGTTTACTTCACTACACAAGATGTACTAGATGGAGGTGCACCGAAATGATTGTGATCAAAGCCCAAATTCAAGTTCAATTGAGTTGGTTTGTTCATTTGGCACACTGCAGAAATATGCCCTTGCTTCCCACAATAAGTGCAAATAAGAAGGGGCAAGTCCTCATCCGGATCATCAAACAATACATCTAAAGATATAAACTTACCGGAGTTCAAAGAGCACGAAACGTGTGTCCGTACATGCCAACGTTTGTGGTGATTGTGCATATATCAATTGTGTTAGCTGCACTTTCTTGTTGAGATATATGATGTTATACTGCTGACTTGTAGGGAAGGAGAACTACCGCCCCGGGAATTGGGTGGGGTCGTTATACCATTTTGGTCAGCTAAAGCTGACCGGTGTTTTGTTTTCCCACATCTTTGTGAAGTCTACTTGTGCAGGTACTGGCGAGCCAAGCGGGAAATAGTTGGGTGAAGCCCATTGCTGAGCTGACCCTTGAAGGCCAAACTTTTGAGTGTTTACATTTCGTGTATTGTCGGCCTGCGTACCGATTCCTGTAAACCATGTAATCGGATAAGCACTTTGTTTGAACATCTTGTATGGTCGTAAGGCCAAACAGTTTTATGTATATATATCAGTCATTCATCATTGGTGTTGTGGACATAGTCTAGTTCAAGATTAATAAAATGTTTCCGTTAGTTTGTAACTCTAAGATGTCGTAGGTTGATGTTTACTATTTTGTAACTCTTTAGCTTACATATTTAATATAGTGTGGGGTCCCAATCGGACCTACTGTTATATTTCTTGGCGCGGGCAAGGGTGTTACAATTTGGTATCAGCTTCTGGTCTCGATCCCTTGTCGTTTGAATTCACGGTCGAATTCTTTTAAGTGGCGGTGAGCACGTGTGTGCATCACCGTTTAAACATTTAAATAACCAGTGAATGCCCACTTATGAATGCATTATATACATGTTTGTAGCATGATTGCGGAACTTGCGTGCTCCTTTCTTGCTGTTTGTTGTGCTATTGGTCACTAAATTATATGTGACGTGATTGTAGGTGACTAAGAGTGTTACGGGGCAGTCCCAACCCCGTCATACTACTGAGAGTAGTGCATTTGCTGAGGTGAGTACACCTCCTCCTGCTAAAATGATACGGTTGATTGTCGAAGCCGTGTTTACAATGATGAATGCGCAACCAGGAAGGCTTGTACAACCTCCTACCTTTGGGGTGGCCCCGGTGCCGGTTGGCGTTTAGCCCATTGCCAAAAGTCAAGTGCTTGAAGTATCGGTCATGGCAAAGCGAGCGTTAGACCAACAGTTGAAGCATTTTCTGAGCTTTCATCCTCCTACATTTGAGGGGACAAAATCTCCAACGCAAGCTGAAGATTGACTCTCTCGGATAAAGAGAACCCTGACGGCTACGGAGTCGGAGGAAGCGCAAAAGGTGACCTTAGCTACATTTCTCTTGGACGGAGAGGCGAGGCTTTGGTTGGATGAAATGGAATAACATCAGTTTGCAGGTAGACAACTGACTGACATCTCGATGGAAGAATTATCGAGATTGTTTTTGGCAAGATATCTCCTCTCTCCTCAATGCATTGCAATGGAGAACCAATTTCAGAGGTTAACTCAAGGGGATAGTTTGGTGGATGATTACCTCCACGAGTTTACACGACTTGGAAGATATACGGGATCTTCATTTGACGATGAAGAAAGAAAGACCAATAGGTTTTATGAAGGTCTGCACGATGATCCGCGGCTGCTTCTGGCAGGCCTGATGACGCAAGACTTTCTTACCTTGGTGAATACTACCCGATCCCTTGAGCAGGATATGAAGAGGGTCCAACGTACGAAGGACCTAGCTGTGAAAAAGTCAGAGTTCAAAGTACCGAGCTCTGCCAAGTATGACTACCGAAGGTACAAGAAGAAGTCCAGATTTTCAGAACCGGCTTCCTCTTCTGCTTTAGGAGCGATGACTGTGTGAGGTCCAGTTATTTGTTTTATGTGCGACAAGCCAGGACATATAACCCGAGAGTGTCGCAATGGTTTCCAGAAGTTGGAGAAAAATGTGGGTGCGAAGAAAGGGAAAACAATGGAGTCGTCTACCTCCCGGTACACTCCAGCTCAGCCCCGAGTTTACAATCTTGGCCAGCAGGATGCCATCAAATAAAGTGACATCGTGACAGGTATGTTTTAGTATATAGCATTTATTGCCTTATTTACTACATACCTTGTGTGTGATTGCTTGTTAACATGTTTGTATTAGGCTTTGTCCTAATTCAAAACTGTCCGGCTAGGGCACTGTTTGACACTCGAGTATCTCACTCCTTTCTGTCTGAGGACTTCATACTACGTATTGGAGTGTCTTATTTCCTTTCCATGGATAGATTGGATGTCTTGCTACCCAATGAGTGTCGAATGCGTGCAGATAGAGTTTGTTGTGTTCAGGTGCGGATAAGAAGTCATGGGCATCGAGATTGGTTTATCGAGATTGTTTTATTGGTTTATAACATCCCAAAATTTTTGCCCCACCGATTGAACTCGTAGGTGACCTAACCGGTTTAATCAACCTCTCAAGGTGAGCATATTCGGGACCATAGTGACCTTGTTGGTCCGGTAAACCAATTACAATTGGTTTAATCCGAATTTCGAGCTATAATGACTCAATTAAGCCTTTTGAGCAAATGAGTTCAAAATGGACTTCGGATAGTGATGTTACACTCTTAAGACTAATATGAACTGAACGATGTTTGTTTCATCGCATTTCGATGCATATATATGAAGTTGGCAAAAAAGGCTCGTCTCGAGTTACACGACGCCTCAAACATGACTTGTGCAAATTAAATGATGTCATAATCGACCTTAGTTGATTTTGTTAGACTCGTAAGGCTGAGACGAGTCCAACGGATTCGACCGCACTGAATTTTGATGAGAATCGGAGAATCTATCGTGCCGACGCGACTTTAAGTAACGAAATTATATAAAAGGTGAAATCAAGCAAATGGTCTCAGAATTCACCTCAGTCAACTTTGTTAGACTCGTGAAGCCATTTTGAGTTCATCAAAATTGTTCGTGCTCGATTCCGATAAGTATCAGAGAATTTGTCATTCAGACGCGGTCTGCGAATAATGTATTTATCCACTATGGTAAAAATCGAGCAAACAACCTCAGAATTTACCTAAGTCAATTTTCTTAGACTTGTTAAGCCCATACGAGTCCAACGAAATTGTCCGCGCTCGATTCCGATGAGAATCAGCAAAAATATGACTGAACGCGATATAAAAATAACGCAAACGACCCAAAAATGTGCAATCGAACAAACGACCTCGGAATGGACCCCGATCAATTTTGTTTGACTCGTAATGATGATACGAGTCCAACGGAGTCATCCGTTTGAAACTCCGACGTCGTTCGACGAGTTTTTAATGCGACACGAAATTAGGCTGTAAACACTCCAGAGAGTGTAAAATGAGCAAACGAACTCTGAATGGATCTCGGATCATCCCGATGGGTGCTTGTCAGAGATACGGTCGAAACGAGCCCATCTGGAATAAATTCTGAGTCCCCTAAAGCGTTATGCGAGCATTTGAGTGTTAGTATTTTATTATTATTATTATTATTTATTTATTTATATATATAAGTTATAACCTTAGGTTTAGAAATTACCCTCCTCCAGATCCCAGCAGCGCCGTCAAGCCGATCCTTCCTCACCACTGCCAATCTCCATCCCTTATTCGGCTTGCAAGCTCTCCGCCGACGGCAAAGCTCTTGCTCCGGCGTGCTCTTCTCCCTCATCTCCGGTGATGGCGATCTCTTCCTCTCAGATCTCCTCCAAACCAAGCCCCTCCACTCCTCCAAGCTCCGGCCACAGCAGCTCTATCTCCGGCCGCCCCTCTCCATGGCTGGTGGCAGCTGCATCTCCTCCCTTGAGTTCCAAAGCTGAGATCCCTAGCTCTCCCCTTCAGCCCTCCAACGATCTATCTATCTTGTGGGAAAACAAAACCGCAGTCAGCTTTAGCTGACCACAATGGTGTAACGACATCACCCCATTCTCAGGACGGTGGTACTCCTTCACTGCAAGTCAGTAGTATATCGGCATGTATCTAAACAAGAAAGTGAGCTAACACAATCGTTATATGCACAATCACCACAAACATTGACACACATGACCACACATTTCGTGCTCTCAGAGCACGCTTTCGGTGTAGTTCCTGAGTCACACCTCCATCCTTAATTATCCAAACTTAGATGATAATTGAGCTACTGTCGGTCAAGTCATTACGCTTCCCGGACTTCCTTTCCAAGATCATACGGTGCATTGAGAAGAATTTTGTGGATTCAAGGTTCTTACCTTTGAGGCCTTGCCTAAATCAGGGATTGGAGAAAGAGTGGAGATTCAAATCTGACAATGTTAGACACGGTCCGGATCGATGCGCAAACGCTGTATACACGACTATAGGGTAGCATGCATGGACACGCAGTGAGTTTTTCTTCGACTCCTCCCTTCACATAGATCTTAGGTTTTCAATTATAGAAACCTTCTCGCAAATGCCCTATTTTTCCGGCGACCCACGGACACCCGAGCGTAGTCGTGCTCGGCATGGCCGCGGATCAATTTGAGTGGGTCCTTGCAACCCCTCCCTGTGAGTCTCGAGGCACGACAAGACGATAAATTATATTAGTGCACACGATCAAAATAACGACGATTGCACGACGAAAAATAAATATCAATGTGCGCGGTCAAAACAACGACGATCGCGCGACGAAAAATAATATTGATGCGCGTGTGGTCGAAACAACGACGATCGCGCGACAGTAAATAAATATTATTGTGCGCGCGGTCGAAACAACGACGATCGCGCGTCGACAAATAATACTGATGCGCGCGTGGTCGAAATAACTATGATCGCGCGATGATAGATAAATATTAATGCACGCACAATTAATATTGATTCACGTGTGGTCAAAATAACGATGATGGCGCGGCTGTAAATAATATCGATGCGCATGACCAAAATAACAATACTCGAACGTCGAGAATTAATATTAAATTTTGCGGTGAGATCGATAGTAGATCTCGCGATGAAAACTCGCGTTGATCGTGCGATGGAAATAAACAGTGGAGCTTGCAACGAAGAATTTTGACGATGATGAGAATAAGCAGTGGAGCTTGCAGCGAAGACTTACGGCAATGATGGAATTGAGCACGCATTACATAGTTCAAATTTAGGGTAGAATCATCAAATCAAGGACGCATCGCCAATATAAATAATATTTTAATAACGACTTTATGTCTTATAGTTCATAGCCGCATCTGCCAACAATTGATCTGTATGAGGCAGATAATTCCAAAGCCTTGATTTAATTCAAAGATATTACCTAGAAGTGTACAAGTAAGTCCCACGATCGTGTGACGAAATCAACGACCATCGCGCATTGGTTGGAATCGTGAATCTTGCGGCGGAGACCTTCGACAGTGAAGATTCTCAGTCTGCAGAAAGTCTGGTCGACTTAGGGTAGAATAGTTGTACAGACGCCGTTAGCGCTACCCACTTCAAGATAAATTATCAACGACATGATGTCTGTTAAATCATGGTCGTGATGCCAACCTTATGAGGCGGCTAACACAAATCCTATTCTAGGTCTGGGAAGTGATTAGGATTCCTAATCTTAGGTGTTTATCACACTTAAGCATATGATTATTGTTGGGTATATTGCCCTCAATAGTACCTTGATTTGAAGAGGCATCACTCTCAATGCTAAGGACATATTGTATTTGATGAACTTTACTTGTGTAAGATATACAGGTGCAGGTGACTCAAAAGGAAGGGCCAAACATGCTCTTAAATGTGGAGAAATCACCTCCCATAAATGATGTAGTCTCAGCAGAACCGCTGAGACGAGGGGTCAAAACCGCTGAGACGAGGAGCCGTCTCAGCGTATCCGCTGAGAAGAAGGTGCCTCCGCTGATAAGTTCATTATACGCTGAGAATCAGCGTGTTCGTCGAACGCTGAACGCCGTTCGTCGACCGCTGAGACGGGATCAAAGAAGGAGCCGCTGAGAAGACACACAAGGCAAGATCGTCGAACGCTGAACGTCGTTCGACAAACGCTGAGACGAGGAGCCGTCTCAGCGGAGCCGCTGAGAAGACACACAAGGCAAGTTTGTCGAGCGCTGAGCTGGCAAGATCGTCGAACGCAGGGGACAGCTGGTTCGTCGAATGCAGAGTGTTCCGCGTTCGTCAAGCGTAGTCCTTCTCTACGGAAAAGTAGGGCGGCGGGACCTGTGGCTAGGACTAGTTACAGAAAAGCTGTGTGGGGTCCACCAGCTTCTCCCATACTTCTCAGCAGATCAGCTAAGAGCCGTTGAAGATCATAGATGTATAAAAGGACGAGTTAGGGCACATTTGAAACAACGGTAACGTGCAAAAGAGATCAACTATTACATTGACGGCTGAAGCTCTCGTCTTCTTCCTCCTGCTCACTGAACAAGAAGAAGAAAACAGAGAAAGAAAGTTATCTCCTCTGCAAGAAGGAGCAAGGTGATCTTCCATCACTCTGTCGAAGAGGAAGATCAAGTTAGTAGCTGGCATCGACATCTTCAGCTACAGGAAGCACAGACGGTGCATGATCTACAGGAGAGTACCTATACTGTAGAATATTTCTAAATCATTTTTCTGTAGGGCATTTTGCCTGAGCTGTAAGACCTTTTGGTCTGAGATTGTAGGAACCTGAGGGTTCTGAGTTGTAGGGCTGAAGGCCTGAGTGTATTATCTGGAGCAGATCTGAGGTAGGGCTTAACAGCCTGAGGTAGGACCAGGAGGTGGTCTGAGCTGTAGGAGGAGGAGTCCTCTGAGTGGTAGGACCTAGGAAAGGTCTGAGCTGTAGGATCTGGAGCAGATCTGAGGTAGGGCTTAACAGCCTGAGTTGTAGGACATTATTGTCTAAGCTGAAGGAGGTATTATCCTCTGAGTTTGTAGGGCAGCTGTGCCTGAGGTAGGAGCTGGAGATAGCTCTGAGTTGTAGGGACTTGTGTCCTGAGGTAGGATCATTCTTGATCTGAGAAGTTCTGAGGAACTTGTGCTGTAAGCTCCTTGAGCCGAGATTGGAGAAGTTGGCCCTGTCTAACACACTGTTAGAAGGGTGGAGGGGGAAAGTGGACTACCCATAGACACACTGTCTTTGGGGAACCACTATAAATTATCGTGTGCTTTCTGTGTTTGCTGATTTGCTTGAACTAACTCTGAAAACAGCTAAAGCTAATCAAGTAAAATTTAAAAGACCTATTCACACCCCCCCCCCTCTAGGTGATTTAGACTACAAACCTTATATTCTTTCAAGTGGTATCAAAGGGAGGTTGGTAAAAAGGACTTAACAGTCTGACCAGATCCTAAAAGGTTTAGTCAAGCCGTCACCCAATGGCCTCCAGTGTAATGCAAAAGGAAATGAGTTCAATGAAACTGCCCATATGTAACAAAGCCAACTTTGGCATATGGAGCAGAGGGTTAGGCTGTTCATGGAAGCCTCAGACCCTAGAATCTACATTATTGTTCAGGAAAGCCCCTTCATCACAAAACCCTCTTCTGTTGATCCTACCAGGCATGTAGGCAAACCATACACTGAAATGACCAAGGATGAGATAGCATTGGCTACTATGGATAAAAGAGCTCAAAATATCATAGTCAATGTTATTGATGACTCAACCTTTCAAAATTTACTGCACTGTATATCTGCTAAGGAGATGTGGGATACACTGATAGTGTACATGGAAGGAACTGAAGATGTGAGGAATGACAGGAAGTCACTCCTCAATCAGGAATATGAAGCTTTCAGGCAGCAAGGGCAGGAGAGCATCTCCATGTGTTATGAAAGGTTCTTTAGAATAATAAATGAACTAAGGACCTATGAGAGAGTGTTCACAAATTATGAGCTGAATGATAAGTTCCTCAGATCTCTAACAAGAGAATGGGACACAAAAATTTGTGTCATAAGGGAGGTGGCTAAGTTGACTGAAACTCCTCCCCAAACTCTTTATGGAAAGCTGCTCTCTTATGAAATGCAGTTGTCTGCAAGGAAGGAAGAAGAGCAGAAGGCAAAGGGTGATACCATGGAAAATTCTCTGGCCTTCAAGGCTGACTGCTCAAGAAGAGGGAGAGAGAAGGCTCACTCTCCTCCCAGAAGATCTGCTGAACCAGAAGATTATGAGCCTAGCTCATCAAGCTGCTCTTCTTCTGATGAAGAAATTGCAGTTCTTACAAGGCACTTCAGAAAGCTGTTGAGGAGGAAGCTATGGAAGAACAAGCCTTCCTCCTCACATCACCACAAGGAAGACAGCAAGGAGTCAAAGCATCACTCCAGAAGTGACAGGTATGAGTCTAACTCAAAATATAATTCTTCCAAAGTTGTTTGCTATTGCTGCAGCAAGCCTGGGCATGTCATTGCTGACTGCCCTGTGAAAAGAAGAGAGAAGGATGAGAAGAAGGCTCATCAATCAAGAAGCAAGAAAGGAGAGAAATCCTCTAGCCAAGAAGAAGAAGAAAAGCTGGAGTGAATCAGACTCTAGCTCATCAGAATCTGAAATGGAAGAAGCCCTCATTGGGCTGATAGCTGTTGAAGAAACTGCTGTTGGCAGGTCTGCAGTTAGGGCCCCTCTATCACATTCAGACAATGATGAAGAGGAGGATGAAGAAGACATTGTTCAGCTAGGCCTCATGGCCTTCACTGACAAGGAAGGAAGTCAGGATGCCTCTGACAACGCTCAGGTATTGTCTCGTACCACTGCAATTTCTGATTATGAGACTAGTCCAGAATCTGTTGCACCTTCACCAATTGATGGAAGGGGCATGGATGCTGAGGAAGAACTCAATCAATTGATTGATAAATATGGTGTTCTCTTGGAGGCTCTGAGGAAGAGCAAGAAGCTTGCCAAGAGGCAAGCCCAGGAAATTGTTTCCCTCAAAGTGACCAAGGATGTCAACACTGAACCTACCACCCTGGTGGCTCAGATGAGCAGACAAATTAGTCATTTACAGGGATTAACTATTTGCAATTAAGCATTATTTCCCTGAAGAACAAGGTCATTAAGGACCTTGAGGAAAAACTTGAGAAGGAGAAGAGCCTAGTGGCTCAATTCTCCAAGCCCAAATATGTGCTTCCCCTTATTGACACATTCTCCTCTCAAACCAATAGGAGAGGACCTGGATTCAACAAGATGGAAGTAGGAGAAGGGAGTGGAGTAAAGAGCAAGAAGAAGGCTAAGCCTCAACCCACCTCTCAAAAGGTGTTGCTTCCTCTCAACAGGTATGACCATGAAGGCATTCATGGTCACTGGAAGAAAGGGAGCTGCTATAGGAAGGGAAATGCTCCTTCCCATAGTGAAAGAGAGGGCATGAGTTTGAGTGCAATGAAAGCTCCCCATAAGGAAATACAAATGGCCCAATCTGAACCATTTGTGTTTGGTGCTTCTGCACCTTCAGTCAAGAACAAGGAAGCAAGCACATCCAATCTACCTCAGCAAAAAACATGACTACTGTCAAATCTGTTGACAAGGCCTGCTGCTCTGTGTCTGATTCCCTCAGATCTTGTATGACTGCTAAGCCAATGCAAGCTGAGGCTATCAGGACAAAGAGCAGCAAGACTGTCCACAAATTATCCTTTAGTCAGATTATTGCTGAAAGAAACATGATGAATGCTGCAGTCTCCTCTGCTGAACATGTGCACAGTGTTGTACCTATTCAGAAAAATGCTCAGAAAAGGAGATACAATATTCATGACTGCTGGTGTTGTGGCAAGGTGAGACACTTTGCCATAGATTGTTGGTACAACCCCAATGTACCTAATGCAAAGAAGAGCTTTCCTGCTAGGAGTGTAGCTAGTGTGAGAGCATCTCATCAAACTAACAGGTACCTAGGACCCAAAACTAATTGGGATCCTAAGGATAACTAAATCCTTCTTTGCAAGGTAGTTCAAGTACCAATCTCAACTAAATATGGTACTTGGACAGTGGGTGCTCAAGGCACATGACAGGATCTAGGAGTCTTCTACAGGATTACAAGCCTGTGAAGAATGGACCCAAAGTCATCTTTGGGGGATCAGAAAAGGGGGTCACCAGAGGTTACGGTATGATCTCTAATGGCATAGTCTCTTTCACAAAAGTAGCTTATGTTGAAGGGTTGCAACACAACCTTGTCAGCATAAGTCAATTGTGTGATCTTGGCCATGTCATTGAATTTCACAATGATAAGTGCCTCATCAAAAAGTCTAATGACTTAGAGGTCATCCTTTCAGGCACTAGGAGTGGAAATGTTTACTGTTTAGATTTCTTCTGTAAATCTTTTTCAGCTCCTGTATGTCTTGTAGCTGATGAGAGTGAGTCTCTTTGTGTTCAATGGCACAAGAGACTTGCCCACATCAACTACAAGACAATGCATAGTCCTAATTTAAAATGTGTTAAAAATGGCCCATGTCATGCTTGCCAAATGGGTAAGCAAACTAGGGCCACGTTTAAAAGTATTGGCCCCAAAGATACTAAGAGATGTCTTTATCTATTGCACATGGACTTGTTTGGTCCTATGCCAATTCAAAGCTTAGGAGGGAAGTTGTATACCTTAGTGATTGTTGATGATCACTCTAGATATACATGAGTATTTTTCCTTAGGAAGAAATCTGATACTCTAAATGTCTTCATGAGCCATGTCAAGGCCATTCAGAATGATTTACAATGTACTGTGGTCAGAACTAGGTCTGACCATGGCACAGAGTTTCAATCTGAAGCCATGACAAGGTTCTGTCAAGAACTATGTATCATTCAAGAATTTTCCTTCCCAAAGACCCCACAACAAAATGGGGTGGCTGAGAGGAGGAATAGATCATTGATAGAAGCTGGGAGAACATTGTTTTGTGACTCTTCACTTCCAGAATACTTCTGGGCTGAAGCAGTCAATACTGCCTGTTATGTTCTCAATAGAGCTTCCATCAATAAAGATCATGGAATTACCCCCTATGAGATTTTGAAAGGCAAACAACCTACAATTTCATACTTTAGGATCTTTGGGTCTAAATGCCACATTCTAAACAATGGAAAAGCTCAGTTAACCAAGTTTGCTGAAAAGTGCAACATGAGGATTCTTGTTGGATATAGCTCACATAGTATAGCCTATATGGTATATAACAAGAAAACCCATGTTGTTGAAGAGTCCATGCATGTAGTATTTGATGAGTCCAGCCTAATTTATAAGGGCTGGCCCAGTTCTTCTATTTTGACGGGAAGTGAAGATGCAATGGAAGAACTATCCATACAAGAACCTTCCAGCAGAAGTAAAGCAAATCCTGATGCAGAAGTTCAAGAAGAAGCTGAGGTGCAAGATGCTGAAGAAGCTGCTGAACCAGTGGAAGAAGTTCAGCAAGTAGAGCACAGATTACCTGCAGCTACAAGACATCTCAGGGATCATCCCTTGGAACAGATTATTGGAAATGCCCACCAAGGTGTGACAACCAGAAGCAGAGCTCATAATGAGGCTATGTTCCTCAGTTTTCTATCACAGGTTGAGCCTAAGAAGTTTGAAGAGGCCAATATGGATCCATTCTGGATCCAGGCAATGCAAGAAGAATTTTTGCAATTCAAAAGATGCAAAGTATGGAAGTTGGTGCCAAGATCACAAGGACACAACATCATTGGCACCAAATGGATATTCAGAAATAAGTTAGATGAGAATGGGACAATCATCAAAAACAAGGCAAGGCTGGTTGCAAAAGGATATAAGCAAGAGGAAGGAATAGACTTTGACCAAACCTTTGCCCCAGTTGCAAGGTTGGAGGCCATAAGACTATTCCTAGCATATGCTGCTCACAAGGGCTTCAAAGTCTACCAGATGGATGTCAAATCAGCATTCCTGAATGGAAATCTAAAAGAGGAAGTATATGTAGAGCAGCCTTCAGGTTTTGTACATCCCACTCTCAAATCTCATGTCTATTTTCTTAGGAAAGCCCTGTATGGTCTTAAGCAAGCTCCAAGAGCTTGGTATGAGACTTTGTCCAGCTTTCTCCTCAAGAACAAGTTCATGAGGGGAAATGTAGATATCACATTGTTTCTTAGGGAAACAAGGGGAAAGTGTCTCTTAGTCCAAATTTATTTTGATGACATAATCTTTGGGTCTACTGATGACAACCTCTGCAAGAGATTTGCCAATCTAATGAAGGGGGAGTTTGAGATGAGCAGTATGGGTGAGCTCAAATATTTCCTTGGGCTCCAGGTGAAACAGTCTGATGATGGAATTTTCATCTCTCAGACCAAGTACACCAAAGAGCTCATCAAGAAATTTTGGATGGAGTCTGCATCCACCATGAGAACACCCATGGGATCCAATGTATCATTAGACAAGGATGAAAAGGGGAAGGCCTTTGATGAATCCATGTACATGTGTATCATTGGATCCCTGTTGTACTTAACTGCTAGTAGGCCAGACATTATGTATTCTACATGTGTTTGTGCTAGGTATCAGGCTTGTCCTAAGAAATCTCACTACACCTCTGTAAAGAGGATTTTAAGATACCTCAAGGGCAGCCTGAATCTTGGCCTTTGGTACCCTAGGAACAATGACTTTGAACTAATAGGCTATTCAGATGCAGATTTTGCAGGATGTAAAGAGGACAGGAAAAGCACAAGTGGCACCTGTCAATTCCTAGGGAGGAGGCTGGTCTCATGGAGCAGCAAAAAGCAAACCAGTGTGGCCATATCCACAGCTGAGTCAGAGTACATTGCAGCAGGTAGCTGCTGTGCTCAAATTTTGTGGATCCAACATCAGTTGGAAGATTACAACATCAAGGTAAGACATTCTCCTCTACTGTGTGACTCATCGAGTGCAATTTCTATTGCTAAAAATCATGTTTCCCATAGCAGGACCAAGCACATAGAAATTAGGTATCATTTCATTAGGGAGCATGTAGAGTGTGAAGATATCAAACTTGAATATGTCCCTACAGACAATCAAGTAGCTGATATCTTCACTAAGCCATTGGATGAGGCCAAGTTTAATGCTTTCAAGATAGAACTAGGGATGTTGAGTGTAGACTAGTAATCACATTGAGGGGGAGATAGATTGGGATGTTCAATTTGAACAGGTTCAGCTATTACAGAAAATAGCTCTCCAATTAGGGGGGGGGAGCAAATTCCCTGCTCAGATTGAGGGGGAGATGGAAAATGCCAAGAATATATAGGTTGACCTATAAGTTGATCCAAAGGGATCTATAGATGTTGCCTCCCTATCCCTAATGGGATAAATAGTTGAAGAAACCGGAAAGGGGGGCGGGGAGGGCCAATGCTAAGTAAGAACCTATGCTTAGGATGTTAGAAAGAGGGAGATAGGGCCTATGCTACACAGATCATTTTTGTGATATGGTTTTTATTGTTAATGTACCTTAGCATTGGGGATGTTCTGCCTTCTTCAAATAGGTGGAGATTGTTGGGTATATTGCCCTCAATAGTACCATGATTTGAAGAGGCATCACTCTCAATGCTAATGACATATTGTATTTGATGAACTTTACTTGTGTAAGATATACATGTGCAGGTGACTCAAAAGGAAGGGCCAAACATGTCATTAAATGTGGAGAAATCATCTCCCATAAATGATGTAGTCTCAGTAGAACCGCTGAGACGAGGGGTCAAAACCGCTGAGACGAGGATCCGTCTCAGCGTATCCGCTGAGAAGAAGCTGCCTCCTCTGATAAGTTCATTATACGCTGAGAATCAGCGTGTTCGTCGAACGCTGAATGTCGTTCATCGACCGCTGAGACGGGATCAAAGAAGGAGCCACTGAGAAGACACACAAGGCAAGATCGTCGAACGATGAACGCCGTTCGACAAACGCTGAGACGAGGAGCCGTCTCAGCGGAGCCGCTGAGAAGACACACAAGGCAAGTTTGTCGAGCGCTTAGCTGGCAAGATCGTCGAACGCAGGGGACAGCTGGTTCGTCGAACGCAGAGTGTTTCGCGTTCATCGAGCGCAGTCCTTCTCTACGGAAAAGTAGGGCGGCGGGACCTGCGGCTAGGACTAGTTGCAGAAAAGCTGTGTGGGGTCTACCAGCTTCTCCCATACTTCTCAGCAGATCAGCTAAGAGCCGTTGAAGATCAGAGATGTATAAAAGGAAGAGTTATGGCACATTTGAAACAGCGGTAATGTGCAAAAGAGATCAACTGTTATATTGACGGCTGAAGCTCTCGTCTTCTTCCTCCTGCTCACTAAACAAGAAGAAGAAAACAGAGAAAGAAAGTTAGCTCCTCTGCAAGAAGGAGCAAGGTGATCTTCCATCACTCTGTCGAAGAGGAAGATCAAGTTAGTAGCTGGCATCGACATCTTCAGCTACAGGAAGCACAGACGGTGCAGGATCTACAGGAGAGTACCTCTACTGTAGAATATTTCTAAATCATTTTTCTGTAGGGCATTTTGCCTGAGCTGTAAGACCTCTTGGTCTGAGATTGTAGGAACCTGAGGGTTCTGAGTTGTAGGGCTGAATGCCTGAGTGTAGGATCTGGAGCAGATCTGAGGTAGGGCTTAACAGCCTGAGGTAGGACCAGGAGGTGGTCTGAGCTGTAGGAGGAGTCCTCTGAGTGGTAGGACCTGGGAAAGGTCTGAGCTGTAGGATCTGGAGCAGATCTGAGGCAGGGCTTAACAGCCTGAGTTGTATGATATTATTGTCTAAGCTGAAGGAGGTGTTATCCTCTGAGTTTGTAGGGCAGCTGTGCCTGAGGTAGGAGCTGGAGATAGCTCTGTGTAGGGACTTGTGTCCTGAGGTAGGATCATTCTTGATCTAAGAAGTTTTGAGGAACTTGTGCTGTAAGCTCTTTGAGCCGAGATTGGAGAAGTTGGCCCTGTCTAACACACTGTTAGAAGGGTGGAGGGGGAAAGTGGACTACCCATAGACACACTGTCTTTGGGGAACCACTATAAATTATCGTGTGCTTTCTGTGTTTGCTGATTTGCTTGAACTAACTCTGAAAATAGCTAAAGCTAATCAAGTAAAATTTAAAAGACCTATTCACCCCCCTCCCCCTCTAGGTGATTTCGACTACAAACTTTATATTCTTTCAATTATATATAACCACATAGTGGCTCTATGAATTTAATATATGTGAGGTTTGTGTAGTATTTTGGTTGGGTAGAGTACCAAGTTGTTCGCCTCCCCTAGTTGGTGACATACATTATATGTAACTCACGTTGTATGAAAAGATATTGTTGTTGGAGCATGCGTTTCGCACTCCTCCGGTTTGATAATAATAAAGTCCCGTTTGTATTTGATTCTATTTTTATTAATGGTGTGCAGATAACAGGTATGAGATGTTCACATTTCTGCTGGAGCTAAAATTGAATGTGGGAAAATTTCACTGTCGGAAAATTCCGACAGCCACTGTCGCCCAGGCGACAGCAGAGAAGTTACAGCTACTTCCCTCCACGGCAGATCGACGAAAGGCAGTTTTGAGCTGTCGGAAATCCGACAGCGATGTCGCCCAGGCGACAGCTCGGAGGTTACAACAACTGCCCACGTCTCCACCCACGACCGGCAGTTTTGCGCTGTCGGAAATCCGACATCGATGTCGCCCAGGCGACAGCTCGACGGTTACAGCAACTGCCCGCACGACGGCACTCCAGCGGCAGTTTAGCGCTGTCGGAAAATTCCGACAGTCACTGTCGCCCAGGCGACAGTGAATTTCTATAAATTGGTTCCTTTGGTTCGTGCATTCCAAGCTTTTGAGAAATCCAGTCCCTTCCTGAGTGCATACGAACCAGAGAGCTCCAGAACCTCCTCAACTCCCATTTGTGCAAAGAAGGATTGAAGATTGAAGACGAGATCGGGCGCGCTTCTACATTATCAATCATCTCGAGGCTTCAACAATCCGTTCAGAGATCTGATTTTCTAGGGAGTTGTTCTTTTCATATTGTATTTTCATTCACATACTTTTCATTTTGTATTGGTAGAGAAATCGTCGTCTTGCGTGCGGCGTCTAAGTCCTTGCGCGGCTTAGGGGAAAATCGCTTCCTTGTGCGGAGCGTCCAAGTCCTTGCGTGGCTTGGTGGGAAATCGTGGCCTTGTGTGCTACGTCTAGATCTTGGGAAGATCTAGAGGATAGGCTTGGGCTTGGTCTTGGGAGAGACAAGCGATAGCCTTCCGATCCTTGGGAGAAGGATTGGTAAACCAAAATTGTAGAATTTTTTTTTTATATAATTGTGCATTGATCTTAAGTATTGTTAAGATCATTTTTATTGTACTCAAATTTCATGATTAATATAATTATGTCTTTTTCTTTAATTACATATTTGGTGGCATAATCTTTATCTTAGAAATTTGTGTTTTGGTTTAATACTAAAATTGCATTGGTTTGAAAGTATTTAGAAGTAATTTTTTAGTAAAGAAAAATCTCTTTAAAAATTACTAAGTAAAAATTAATTTTTAGACACACTCTTATTCACCCCCCCCCCCCTCTAAGGGCGTTATACGATCCAACAAGTGGTATCAGAGCTAGGTTACTCCAAAACGGTTTTACCACCGGGAGTAATGGCGCACAACGATCACGCGTTCGTTGAGGGGCAAGGAATTAGTAGGCCACCACTTTTTACGGGCACAGACTACAATTATTGGAAAACACGTATGCGTTGTTTTCTAATTGCGCTAGATATAGAAGTCTGGAATATGGTAGAATCTAGTTACACTTCTCCAACAGTTGTTGTAGGAGATGTAACTATGGATAAGCCCAAAGATAAGTGGGATGATAATGATAAATTAAGATGTAAGAACAATGCAAAAGCCATGAATGTTTTATTTTGCGCACTAGATCGCACTGAATTTAATAGAGTTTGTGCTTGTAATTCTGCATTTGAAATTTGGAATCTGTTAGAAATCACTCATGAAGGTACTTCGCAGGTAAAAGATTCAAAGCTATTTCAACTGGAGTCTGAATTTGAAAGGTTCAAAATGGAGGTAGATGAAGAGATTGATACGATGTACACACGATTCACAAAAATCGTGAACGACTCAAAGGTGCTAGGAAAGGTGTTCTCAAATGGAGATTTAGTAAGGAAAATATTAAGATCACTTCCCCCGAAGTTCAATCCTAAAGTGACTGCAATTTCTGAGTCACATGATCTTAAGACCTTACAATTGGAGAGCCTCATTGGGAACTTGAAAACTCATGAAGTTGAATTAAAAATTCAACAACAAGAGTATATGGAGCCAAGGAAGAAGGGATTGGCTCTAAGATCTAAGAAGGAAGAAACTAGTGATTCTGAGGAGGATGAAGAAGATGAGGAAAGTTTATTTGTTAAAAAATTTAGAAAAATTATGAAAAATCCGGAGAGAAGGAATTCGTTTAAGAAGTATTTTAAGAAGGAGACCTTTAGGAAGAAAAAAGGAAAGGAGGGCGATGAGGAGGAAGAGAGACCGCCACCGGAGTGCTATCACTGCAAGAAGTTAGGACACATTCGAAGCAAGTGTCCAAAGTACTTGAAAGAACTTAAAGAAAAGAAGCACAAAGGGTCGAAGAAGGTGTTGAAGGCGGAAACCTGGGATGATACTACTTCTGAGGATGCAAGCAGTTCCGACTCAAGTAAAGAAGAGGAGGCCAACATATGCTTAATGGGAAAGAGCGTCATATCTGATGACGAATGCAGTGTTCAAAGCGACACTGAGGTAACTCCTCCAACCTATGATGAATTGTTTTCTGAATTTTTAAAGACTTGCAAATTTTTTGAAAAAAGTTTAAAAGATAATGATCTTCTAAAATCTGAAAATAGAATTTTACTTAAAGAAAACAAAAAATTGTTAAATGAAATTAAGACTATTGGAAAAAGAGATATTTCTTGCCAAGAGTGTGATCACTTTTTGGGAAGAATTAATGAACTTGAAGAATCTCTTTCCAAATCTCATTCTACAATAAAAGTACTTACTAAAAAGAATGAGATTTTAGAGAGAGATCTGAAATCTTCAATTTCCAAAGTCCATGAGGGAAAGAAATCTTTTGAACGTAGATGCATAAATCTAGTATCCGAGAATACAAAAATGAGAAACCAGATTCATGACTTAACACTAGCCATGAAAAAATTTGGAATGGGCCGAAGATCACTGGATATGATCTTAGGATACCAACGCCATGGATCTGGAAGGTTTGGGATCGGATACACATCTGGAAGCTGTCGCCCGGCGACAACCACTGTCGCCGGCGACAGTGAAAAGTCCAGAAAATTCACTTTTAAAAATTCTAAAATTAATGAATTGTTAAATACTGCATCCTCATCCAGTAAAAGTCCAAAAAAGTTATACTCCTCTAAATACATTACATGTGCCAAATGCAATAGATTTGGTCACACTACGGACTCTTGCTGGAAGGAAGAAAAAACTAAAATTAAACAAATCTGGGTGCCTAAGGCTTCTACCTATACTATGGGTGGAACCACTTGGGTAACCAGATCTTTACTCACCTCTTCTTTCTAGGTGTGTTGGCAGGCTAAGGACAAAGAAGACGTGTGGTACTTGGACTCGGGTTGTTCAAAGCACATGACGGGCAATAAAGAGAAGTTCCTTAGCCTGGAGATGAAGAAAGGAGGAGTTGTTACATTCGGTGACAATGGAAAAGGAAAAATAATCGGCATCGGTGTTGTGGGTAACGAAAATTTTTCAATTTCAAATGTTTTATTTGTAGAAGGATTAAAGCATAATTTGATTTCTATTAGTCAATTATGTGATAAGGGTTTAAATGTTTTATTTGAATCTTCTACAAATTTGTGCAAAATTATTAATTCCAAAACAAATGAAATTGTTTTTACCGCACCTAGATGTCATAATGTATATATGATTAAATTTCTTGATTTTTCAAATTCTACTTTAAAATGTTTTTTATCAAAAAATGATGAATTAGATTTATGGCATAGGCGACTTGGACATGCTAGTGCCAAGTTAATTTCAAAACTTTCAAAAGATAAATTAATTAAAGGTTTACCTTTGCTAAATGGAAATTTATCTTCTTCACTATGTGTGCCTTGCCAAAAAGAAAATTTTTCAAAATCATCTTTCAAAAGTAAAAACATTATTTCTACCACTAGGCCACTTCAATTAATACATATGGACTTATTTGGGCCAATTGGAATTTCTATGCTTAGGCTAGAATTGGGAATTTTAGACATTTCGCAATGAATATATCAATATTTAAAGACTATAAAATTAAAAAAAAATTTATCACAAAACCTAAACAATTTAAAAAGAAAAATCCTAATTTTTAAAAATCAAACAATAAAATTTCAAGAGACTTAAAAATATTCAAACATCATTAATATTACATCAATATTGTTCAAATAAAAATAGTAGAAAACCACATAAGGATAAAGTTCATTAAACAGAAATAGATCTGAAGAGGTTCACTGTCGCCCAGGCGACAGTGGATGTCGGAAATTTCCGACATCTCCCAGCAGCAGCATCCTGCAGAAACTACTCTGAATCTTCATAACCAGCCCCGCTGCTCTCTGGACAATCTTCTGGAAGTCCTCGTCTCACGGATTTACCACGGCGAGTCTGCCTCACCGATTGGCGTGGCGGTTCTTCGTCCGGAACCTGTCATTCGGCCTCTTCCTCCGGAGTTGGCTTCAACTTCAGACCTTTGACGAGAAACTTCATAAACTTCTGCATTCGACTACGGTCCTTCTTCACTTCCCTCTTGTGATCCTCTAATGAATCACGTAGATCATCAATGGACTCCCTTAGTGAACATCCCCTAGAAATGGTCGGCTCTCTAATCTCAATCCCCGGATGGGCTTTTCTCTGCGGCTTCTTCACTTTCATTGAACCCGTATAATATATTTCCGGATAACAATCATCCAAATAAGAACCTTGCACTATCCATCCATACTTCTTATAGAGTACACGCTGAATTACCGCCCCCATTGGCAGCGTATGAACCTTCACCCATCTTGGATGCTTAACTCTATACGCATACCTAATCTGGGAGAGTATGAAGTCCGCCACATCAAAAAGCTCATCCTCCATAATGTAGTATGTAAAGAGGGTCAACTGAGCCGTAATACTTCTTGTATCTCCACTCTTCAACATCACTGAATTCCTTAATATATCTTGAACTAAGAAAGCATCCGGAGTGAGTGACGTAACTTCAGTGGTAAGAGTCTTCTTTTGATTCCCATGTAAACTCAAGTTTACAAGGGTCCAATCTCTATCCTTTCGATAATTCTCCACTATATCAGGCATATTCTCACTCATCACTAGTCCGAATTCCTCTCTTAGATCAACATGAGTTATTTCCACATGTTGACCTTGGATCTTTGATCTAACTCCTCCATCCAATTCAGTGAAATTTGGGTCTTCCAAATGGTTATAAAATTCACGAATGAAAAAGGAAGAAAACCCCTCTGGTGTGATTATTGAAAGTATACCTGCATTCGCAAGCCGATCATAGATATGATCATGCTTCGGCAATTCAAATTCAATATATTTCGCAACTCCAACAATAGCTTTCTCTACCCCAGGAAAAACTTGATATGAACTATGTGCATCTTCCGAAGTACTCCTTCGAGCTTTGGAACTGGAAGCCATTCTGCAAATAACAAAAAAAATTTAGAACAAACATGTGTTGTGCACTGGAACACTGTCGCCCAGGCGACAGTGACTGTCGGAAATTTCCGACAGCTCTCCAAGTGAACTTCTCTCGAAATTTTTTACATACACTTCCAGATCTACTCAAAATCAAGGTTATTTCCACAACAAGTTTAAACAAAAAAAAATTAATATGTTTATAAAATCAAAATCTTCTTCATCTCCTTACTATTCATCATCTTCAACATCCTTTATAAATGAAAATCTTCCATTTTCAAAATTAAAACTATGAACAAAAGCAAACCCTCAACCACAAAAATCAAACAATCATAACATTTTTAACAAAAATCCAACAAGATCCACTTGTTTTAAACTAGATCTACATTTTTAAAATCAAAAATTTTTTCAAAACCTACACCATTCATCAAAAATCAAAATGAAAACTACATTTTCCTTCTTCTCTACTATCAAAATCACAAATCCCTCAAAAATTTTGAGTTAAAAACATCAAAATCAAAAGTCCATACCTTAGATCTAGGGATGTCGCCGACTTCCGACAGCCTTCCTCTTGTTTTTAACTCCAGGAAATGATGCACAATAGGGTTTGACTCGGTCCACAGCCCTATTTATATTTTTGGCTGTCGCCCAGGCGACAGTGACTGTCGGAATTTTCTGACAGCTCCCATTTTGACAAAACTTCAATTTTGGGTCCCTTTGATGATTTACAATAGTTATATGTCATTATTAATGCTTCACCTCATGACTTGATGACAAACCATGTGCTATTTATTTTTAAAAAAACATGACTTACATGTTTATATGATTTCATTTCCAAGCTATCATCGTATTGACACTTCTACTTAGTTGTTTAGACCATTGGAAATTGTTTTCGCATGCCTCTAAGTATGAGAAATTGTTTATCTATCATAATGAACTATCACGTTCACTTCTTTTGATCAATACATATGTCTTCTTCTTTAATATATACATTGATCATATTTGCTTTAACATAATAAAATAGCACTTCTTAAATACAACTTTCACCCTTGATTTGTTAGCACAACAAAATTACACCATCTTTTGCGATTCAAGTGAATTCGGAGATCCTTGGTCAATTAAAAAAATATCAATATATCAAAATTAAGATATCACATCTGTGATCAAAAATTTAAAATAAAGACAAGGATACTCCACCAAGCACTACTTACCCTCCTGATAAGTCTTAATGAGCATTGTGAGGTTAAGCACCTTGGACAGAATTGTAAAGTGTCTTGTGCAAAAGAAAAATGGTTTTCTAATCATCTTGTGCTATATCTTCAAAGTCAAAGTTGACTTTATATGCTTTTATTATGTTCTACATTTCAATGATCATGTAAATTAAATAACTTCATATGTTTGATCTAAGTATCACATGTACACATCATTATGTTATATAAATATTCATCTCATGAGAATTGGACCGAAAATATTCCATAATTCTATACACTATTGTGTCTTTCTATGATACTTTCAAATGATCTTACTCATGTTTAAGTTATTTTCTTTCATTACTTCATATGGCTATACCGTCACTTCATGAGTTTATTCATACTATAGCATATTCCTATTATTTCATGGACTTCAATCATTTCCACAAAAAAGTGCTTCCGCTTCCTCTTTCTTTATATATCCTATATCCATTCCCTTAAGAACTACTTTTTTATCTAATATTAACTTTTGCTAATATCAAAAGGGGGAGAATTAAAAGTATAAAAAGAATAATCACAAATCTATTACACCTAAATATTCCACCTACACAATACATCATATATTTAGGGGGAGCATATATTTAGGGGGAGCATATATTTAGGGGGAGCATTCATTTAGGGGGAGCTTTCATCTAGAGATAGATTATTTATTTTTAAGAAAAATATATCATGTTATTTTTGTGCACACACCAAAAGTTAAAATCAACAATCTAAATAGACATGATTTCTTTTTATACGGATTTGTTATTATCAAAAGGGGGAGATTGTTGGAGCATGCATTTCGCACTCCTCCGGTTTGATAATAACAAAGTCCCGTTTGTATTTGATTCTATTTTTATTAATGGTGTGCAGATAACAGGTATGAGATGTTCACATTTCTGCTGGAGCTAAAATTGAATGTGGGAAAATTTCACTGTCGGAAAATTCCGACAGCCACTGTCGCCCAGGCGACAGTAGAGAAGTTACAGCTACTTCCCTCCACGGCAGATCGACGAAAGGCAGTTTTGAGCTATCGGAAATCCGACAGCGATGTCGCCCAGGCGACAGCACGGAGGTTACAACAACTGCCCACGTCTCCACCCACGACCGGCAGTTTTGCGCTATTGGAAATCCGACATCGATGTCGCCCAGGCGACAGCTCGACGGTTACAGCAACTGCCCGCACGACGGCACTCCAGCGGCAGTTTAGCGCTGTCGGAAAATTCCGACAGTCACTGTCGCCCAGGCGACAGTGAATTTCTATAAATTGGTTCCTTTGGTTCGTGCATTCCAAGCTTTTGAGAAATCCAGTCCCTTCCTGAGTGCATACGAACCAGAGAGCTCCAGAACCTCCTCAACTCCCATTTGTGCAAAGAAGGATTGAAGATTGAAGACGAGATCGGGCGCGCTTCTACATCATCAATCATCTCGAGGCTTCAACAATCCGTTCAGAGATCTGATTTTCTAGGGAGTTGTTCTTTTCATATTGTATTTTCATTCACATACTTTTCATTTTGTATTGGTAGAGAAATCGTCGTCTTGCGTGCGGTGTCTAAGTCCTTGCGCGGCTTAGGGGAAAATCGCTTCCTTGTGCGGAGCGTCCAAGTCCTTGCGTGGCTTGGTGGGAAATCGTGGCCTTGTGTGCTACGTCTAGATCTTGGGAAGATCTAGAGGATAGGCTTGGGCTTGGTCTTGGGAGAGACAAGCGATAGCCTTCCGATCCTTGGGAGAAGGATTGGTAAACCAAAATTGTAGAATTTTTTTTTTATATAATTGTGCCTTGATCTTAAGCATTGTTAAGATCATTTTTATTGTACTCAAATTTCATTATTAATATAATTATGTCTTTTTCTTTAATTACATATTTGGTGGCATAATCTTTATCTTAGAAATTTGTGTTTTGGTTTAATACTAAAATTGCATTGGTTTGAAAGTATTTAGAAGTAATTTTTTAGTAAAGAAAAATCTCTTTAAAAATTACTAAGTAAAAATTAATTTTTAGACACACCCTTATTCACCCCCCCCCCCCTCTAAGGGCGTTATACGATCCAACAATTGTGTGTGAATGTATGTGGCGGGTCGCTGGCTCTGTCGGTGGCACATCCCGAAGTGTTAGGACAACGACTGTAGCATAGCGTCATGATCGAACAACAATGCACGCCCTAACTTAGTTTGTTGTTTGTGTAGATGTTATCCACCTGGAGTTCGACCTGAGCTATGCCTTGGTTCTTTTGTTTGTTTCGCTAGTATGGGCGAAGACTGAGTGCAGGCTCAGACAGCCGCATGTAAGACCTATAGATGATTGTGCTTAAATACCTTAGAAGTGGCCAGGACGTGTCACTGCCACCATTTGGCCACGACAGTGATGCATGTGGGCTTAGCTACCCCACGAATCATTGTCTCAGTCGTTAGTTTGTACTTAATTTCGATCGAGTGCTTGCGTCTCGACACTGTTTGAATTGTTAAGGCTATGTCGACATAGATTTCATGTGCACCTGTGATGGTGATGTTAATCCCGGTTGGATTTATTCTTTTACTAGTAATGCTCTTAGATTATTGGGAAATGTGACTATCAATGTTCCTGATTTGAAGAGTGGTCAGATCAATGATAAATGCACTATGTATTTGATGGTATACTTTATTCATGACTGTAGAAGATAAATCATATGTGAAAATGCACTATGTATTTGGCCTCTATAGATAATTTTGTAGTTCATCAGATGGATGTGAAAACAACATTCTTGAATCGAAAGCTTATTGAAGAGATCTACATGGCACAACCTGAAGGGTATGTTCATCCAGATCTAAAAGATAAAGTGTGCAAACTAGACAAATCCATCTATGAGCTTAAACAAGCGTCTAAGATGTGGCACATGAAGTTTGACCAAGTGGTAAAGAGTTTTGACTTTCAGTCAAGTCTCTTTGACAAAAGCCTTTACCACTGCTCTATGTCAAACAAAACAGTCATCATATGTCTATATGTGGATGACATGTTGATTCTGGGTTCGGATCTTGTTGCAGTAAAGGATATCAAATCCACACTCTCAAAAGAGTTTGACATGAAGGACCTCGGTCCCGTCGATACCCTTTTAGGTACGAAAGTTAGAGTTGATTAGGGTAGGGTTACTCTTAGTCAGGCTCATTATATTGAGCAACTTCTTTCAACCCGGGGATACAAAAAAATGTAGGCCTGTATAGACATCCTTCAATCATAATGTTAATGTAGGCCTGTATAGACATCCTTCAATCATAATGTTAAATTGAGTACAAATATTGGGACTAGGATTGATCAAGTGAAATATTCCAAAATTATTGGTAGTCTCATGTACGTCATAAGTTGTACTCGACCAGACATTGCCTTCTCGGTTAGCATGCTGAGTCGTTTTACTAGTAGTCCGAGCAAAGAGCATTGGGATGCTCTCGACAGGCTGATGAGATACCTGTCAGGTACTAAAAATCACGCCTTGTGCTACACTGGTTACCCTCCTACTGTGGATGGATATTCTGATGTCTCATGGTGTTCAGAAGTCGGTAACAACAAATCTACCAGTGGATACATATTCACTCTGGGTGGAGCTGTCACCACTTGGAAGTTCAAAAGACAGACATGCATAACATTGTCTTCTATGGAAGCCGAGTTGTTTGCCCTAGCTTCGGCTGGTGAAGAAGCAGACTGGATCAGGAATCTGATACTAGATATTCTCTTGTCTAGGTTACAAGTCAACTCATTGAGCTTGTATTGCGATAACCAAGCAGCAGCTCAAGTCGTTAAGAATGCTCTCTATAATACTAAGAGGAGACATGTACGACTGAGACACGCACTGCTAAATTATCTGAAAGAATAAGGAATTATCTTTTTGGTCGATGTGCGGTCAAATGATAATCTAGCTGATCCATTGACGAAAGTAATGCCCAAAGATCGGTTAATCAAAATAGTGGGGGAAATGAGACTAAAGGCTATTTAGATCACCTTAGTCTACTACATAGATGTTTTGATTTTCCCTTATTTCCTTTGTCAAAGCAAGCATGTTGTGTTTCGTTGATGTTTTGGTTGCTGAGTACGAATCTGGTGAGTTATTTCATTCCAAATCTGATGTTAATAACTTTACCTGGATTCGTTTTTTCTTACCTTGGAGGAGAGTGTTATTCCATATTTGATAACACAATCTGACTCGGTTTGACTCTTCTCCTGTTAATGGGCTTCATTCCAAACTTGATGATTTCCACTTAACTTTAGAAGAACGGTAACTCTGACATTCCATATTAGAACACAGATATAATTGCGATGTCCAGAAGTCCATAAATCGTTTCGTTTGAAACCGATATTAGATTCTGAGGTTGAATCTATAATACTTTAAGTACTCCTTCTAGCTTAATTACAAAGTACAATGTTCCTTTTGTAGAACTAGATACACGTACATTTTCAAGTATGAATTTATTTCTAATGACATTCTATGTTGAAAATTACAGGAGTTATTGTTGATTGAGGAGCACTGGCGGGATGGGATCCTGAACAGAATGATTTGCTGGACGTCTGAGGCTGACGACAGTTAAAGTGTTATTTGCTTCCTTTGTTTTATCTCTGCTTAGAGCATTTGTTTAGCTCTTCTTTTCATACACTTGCTATTTGGACTTTTATGCTCTTTTGTTGATTCTAGCCACTATGTTTATTGGACTTGTGGTATATATGGTCATACTTTAGATTGTTCTGTGATGCAGTTGAGATTTATTTTTTATCCTTATGCGTGCATACAATTTCCTTTGAGTCTAATCGATTTTGCGGGTGTTGGACACGGTTATGTACTTTTCACGATTTGGTTGAACTTACACAAATCACCCTAGTCGTCGTCGGGTTTACCGTGGACATAGGAGGAGATTGTTAAGGATTTAAATAATATGTCCGCGTGTTCGAACCGACACGGTAGGTCTAATCGGGTTGTGTGTCTACCTAAGGCTTGGGCTTTATGTTGGAGATACTATAAATACGCATTCCAAACTTGATGTTATATTGTAGAATATCTTGAGCAAGAGCCAAACCTTACAGAAATCAATCGTGTGTTTCCTTAAACCAAAAGTAATCACACATAAGTATTTGTTTCCATGCTAAGTAAGAAGAATAGCGTCGGTCTTTGGTGAGAAGGGACTGATTTTGGTCATCAATAGGTCGAGGAATCGAGTTAAAATAGAAGAAGGTAAAATCTTTTGAGATTCTAGAAGTGTGGAACCAGTTTCCACTAACGTTACCCGCAGGAATACCTCTTCGGTGACGACGATGGCCGCCTAGCGTACGCTTGCTGACATGATCGGGAACGATGTCTGCGAGGGGTTTCACGCGATGGTGTGAGGCTTCCATGTGGATGGTGTCGGTAGAGAGTAGAGGAGGGCTCGAGTGATGGAGCGAGATGATCTGGCTGGATAAAGGTGATGGTCCTCTTTCTACGGATTTCAGCGATTTTGCGGAGGCGGGGAATTCAGGTCATCTAATATATGTCAAGCCTTCCATCACAGCCGTCCAAAAAACTTTAATCTTTAACTACTATATACAAGAAATTGCCTTTGGTGCAACATTCAAAATTGCTAAATATAGCCTCATTTTTTTACTCCAATGACTTGACATATATTATGAAAAAATGCAAATTCATAAAATATAATGGCTATTTGTGTAATTATACTATATTCCTATAATAAAAATAAGGCAAAATTAGTAAATGAGTCCCCAAATTTTAATACCTTTTTGAAAAAGGTACCTAAACATTTATTTGAGAGAATTTGGTCCCTATGAAATAAGTCCCTTTTAACGATTTCCATCAAGTTTTCTAACGGAGCAACACTGTTCTTCCCGGCAGTACCACATGTTCTTCTTCCAGGCGGTGCAAGCATAAATCGATGGAGCTTCTTCTTTCTGATGGTGCAAGCAGAAATTTATGGTAAATTTGATTGTATATCTTTGGATCGGCCAGCTCGCCTCGTACACACCATAAACTCGATGTGCAGAACAAAGCGAACACATTAAGGCCATTTCTGCAATATTTACATGGCTGAGCATTAGTAAGCACAGCAGGATCATCTTCATCATGAATGCATGCATGAGAGTTGGGCGAGGTATTTTGGCAAGTTTTACATGTCGGGTCTCTTCTTCTACTTCTGATTTAATGAAAATCGAAGTATTGTTGGATAACAGAGCAACTCCGCCTTTGCTCCAAAACATAGCATGGTCGCAAACACAAGTAGCAGTAGCTTGAGGCTGCACTGAATATGGAGGAGGCAGTACTAAATATGGAGGAGGCAGCTCGTGAGGAGAAGGCAATAGCAATACCAACTTATGGAGGAGGCAATTTTTCTGTGAAGCAAACAAAGGTGGTGTTGGGAAAAAATTTTGTCGATGGTGCTCGTGTTTCTTCTTCTTCCCGACTGATAAGCGACGGAGAGATAGCCGGCGTTTACCTCGAGCCGCATGCCCTCCGTCTCCAGGTGGTTCTCTTTGTTCTTTTGCAGTGAATCCCTCAGCTTTGAGAGTTAAAGCGGGAGAAGAGACGGGCGGTACCGTCGGAAAGAATCGTCTGGAAGAAGAATCCGTTAGAAAACTGGATGAAAATTGTTAAAAAGGACCTCTTTCATAAAGTAAGTAAGTTTGGGGACCAAAATCTCTCAAATAAAAGTTCAGGGACCTTTTTCAAAAAGATATCAAAGTTTGGGGACTGATTTATTAATTTTGCCTAAAAATAATGATGGAAATCATACAATCCAAAAGTTTTTAGTAGACCTACACATACTATGGTAGGTAATCATTAGACCTCGTAGACCTATTTTAAAATGATTTTTTGTTAAAATATATATATTTTTGAAAAAAACAATTATAAAATATTAATTAAAATTTTGTGCGGTCATTTTGAATTTGAGTACTCCTACATATATGTTGTAATTAATTAAAGAAAGAAACTTAGGTGCGCAACTCTCACCTAATAATAGGTGGGGGAGAAATACAGCCGTATGATCTTAGATCGGACGGTATATAAAATACTGACATTATTGATTATTTATAAATACAGAAGTAGTTAGGAAAATACAGAAAAATACAACCGTGTGATCTCTGATCAACGGCTTAGATGGGCTCCCTCTCACCTATTATTAGGTGAGAGATACTCACCAAAAAAATTTTCTTAATTAAAAATCTGCCGCCGGTTTTGGGCATGAGAGAGAGAAAGATATCTTATACTATTATAAAGTTATTTGATCTCCGTCGCAGAAAAAGAAACGCCATCCCCGAAATGCCCCTTCCGCGCTGCTTCTGACACATGACGGCATTCTCTGCGGCTGTGTTCGCCGCGTGTCTTTCCACCACCGCGATATGCCTCTCGCCGCTAATCCCTCCCGGTTCTTCGCTGCTTCTACTCGCCTGCTCCTCGCGTAATCCCTTCGATCGGCGGTACGTCCCGTCTCCCGTTTCTCGCGTAATCCAGCCGGCTCTTCCCTGCTTTGTCGCTGCCTACTCGCCTCCTCCTCGCATAATCCCTTCGATCGGCGTACTTTCCTTCCTCCCCTGCCCTACCGACCTCTCCCTGCACTTTTGTTGCGTTCTGCTTCCTGGTTTGCTCGCGGTTTCCTGCTGAAGATGATGGACGCTGTGCGGTTCTGCGTTCTGCGCCGGTTCTTCGCTGCTTTGTCGCTGCCTACTCGCCTCCTCCTCGCATAATCCCTTCGATCGGCGTACTTTCCTTCCTCCCGTGCCCTACCGACCTCTCCCTGCACTTTTTCTGCGTTCTGCTTCCTGGTTTGTTCGGTTCGTGCTCAAGATGATGCTGGGTCTGCAGTTCTGCGTTCTGCAAACTGATGCAGTTTCTGCGTTCTGCTTCCTGCGTTCTGCAAGCTGATGATCAAGGCGCATGAAGGCGTGCAGAGCATCAAGGCGTGCAGTTAATCTACCATGCAGTTAAGCTAAATTTGGCGTGCAGTCCAGTTCCAGGTGCAATGCTCTTTGCTTTGTTAATCAATATTTGTTTTACGCGCTCACAAACTCTTCGATGCAATGCTCAAGAGATTACGGATGCGGAGAACTGAAATTTGTTATTGTTAATCAATATTTGTTTTACGCGCTCACAAGCTCTTCGATGCAATGCTCAAGAGATTACGGATGCGGAGAACTGAAATTTGTTAATCTAAATTAGGAGATGCTGAACTATAAATTGCTGTTTAGGTCATTATGTTTGCGGAGAACTGAAATTAGGAGATGCGGGGAATCTCCTAATTAGGTTGACCGTCTCCAGGTGAAACATTGTGCTTAACCATCTCCAGGTGAAATTAGGAGATGCGGAGAACTGAAATTAACAGTTCAAGTAATTAACAGTTCAAGTAATTAGGACATGGGGTGAAGCATTGTGCTTGACCATTTCAGTTAAAGTAATTTCAGTTCAAGTAATTTCAGTTCAAGTAATTTCAGTTCAACCAATCCTCTTTAGTTCCACCTGGAGATGGTCAGGCGATCCTCTTTAGAACTGAAATTTGTTAATTTCAGTTCAATTAATTATGTTGTTTCAGTTCAAGCAATCCTCTTTAGTTCCTCCTGGAGATGGTCAACCTTTGCGGAGATGCTGAAGAGATTAGGAGATGCTCAAGATGTTAATCTAAATTTGTATTATCCTATTTTCTAATTATGGCATGAGTTACATTCATCCATCTAGGTAATGCAATGCCCTTTTTACTTTGTTAATATAAATTTGTTGTACCCCTCCTATCGCTCTTATGTTTGATCGTCCGTGTGGCCTCCTCTGAAACTGTAGTTCTTTTTGCAATGTAGCATCTATTCGATTGTAGCATCTATATGCAACGCTTTTCAATTGTAGCATCTATATGACATATGAGTTAGTGTCCTGGGATTTCGACCTCACTTCATTTGTGTTTGCTACATATTTCATGCTTAATTTTTGGGGTTCAGCTCTCCTTGTCTGCATACACTTTAACAACAATTACGGATAATGCAGTAATTAAAGATAATACTAAAAATAAATATTCAATGTCAGCACTGCTCCCATTGCTGATGATGTCTTCTGCTCCCATGCTCCATGTACTCTACTCATGTAAATCTGCTTGATTCCGGTGCTCATGCCCACATATGGTGGCACCTTCACAACCTCCATAACAAATCTAAAATCAAACATTCCTGCCTGCCTATCCGTACTTCATTTATGAGTGTTCATATTTTGAGTAAGATGTATGCTTAGTTGCTATACAAAAATAACTACCTAATATCAAATATTTGATGTTTTAATGAACCGTGCTTAAGAAATGTTCTTTTTATTCATTGAAGGATTGATGGAGATGGGTATGTGCTTCAATCATCTTTATGCCAAAGAATTTCCATAAAGTTTGGGTTCATAGGTTTTGTTTATCATATGCCAACACAGTATAAATGCTTAACTGTTGCTTATTTTTTATCATCTCTCCATTTTCATGTATCGTTTAACTACAGCTCATGCTGGATACTTATAACTTTTAGCTTTAGGGTAGCCTCTTTTTGGGGTTCATATGTCAAGTGAGTGATACCGAAAGCTTCGTAACTTTGCGTGCAGGGAAGGAAGTATGTCACCTCCTCCTCGCATAATCCCTTCGACCGGCATACTTTCCTTCCTCCCGTGCCCTACCGACCTCTCCCTGCACTTTTTCTGCGTTCTGCTTCCTGGTTTGCTCGGTTCGTGCTCAAGATGATGCTGGGTCTGCAGTTCTGCGTTCTGCAAACTGATGCAGTTTCTGCGTTCTGCTTCCTGCGTTCTGCAAGCTGATGATCAAGGCGCATGAAGGCGTGCAGAGCATCAAGGCGTGCAGTTAATCTACCATGCAGTTAAGCTAAATTTGGCGTGCAGTCCAGTTCCAGGTGCAATGCTCTTTGCTTTGTTAATCAATATTTGTTTTACGCGCTCACAAGCTCTTCGATGCAATGCTCAAGAGATTACGGATGCAGAGAACTAAAATTTGTTATTGTTAATCAATATTTGTTTTACGCGCTCACAAGCTCTTCGATGCAATGCTCAAGAGATTACGAATGCGGAGAACTGAAATTTGTTAATCTAAATTAGGAGATGCTGAACTATAAATTGCTGTTTAGGTCATTATGTTTGCGGAGAACTGAAATTAGGAGATGCGGGGAATCTCCTAATTAGGTTGACCGTCTCCAGGTGAAACATTGTGCTTAACCATCTCCAGGTGAAATTAGGAGATGCGGAGAACTGAAATTAACAGTTCAAGTAATTAACAGTTCAAGTAATTAGGACATGGGGTGAAGCATTGTGCTTGACCATTTCAGTTAAAGTAATTTCAGTTCAAGTAATTTCAGTTCAAGTAATTTCAGTTCAACCAATCCTCTTTAGTTACACCTGAAGATGGTCAGGCGATCCTCTTTAGAACTGAAATTTGTTAATTTCGGTTCAAGTAATTATGTAGTTTCAGTTCAAGCAATCCTCTTTAGTTCCTCCTGGAAAAGGTCAACCTTTGCGGAGATGCTGAAGAGATTAGGAGATGCTCAAGATGTTAATCTAAATTTGTATTATCCTATTTTCTAATTATGGCATGAGTTACATTCATCCATCTAGGTAATGCAATGCCCTTTTTACTTTGTTAATCTAAATTTGTTGTACCCCTCCTATCGCTCTTATGTTTGATCGTCCGTGTGGCCTCCTCTGAAACTGTAGTTCTTTTTGCAATGTAGCATCTATTCGATTGTAGCATCTATATGCAACGCTTTTCAATTGTAGCATCTATATAACATATGAGTTAGTGTCCTGGGATTTCGACCTCACTTCATTTGTGTTTGCTACATATTTCATGCTTAATTTTTGGGGTTCAGCTCTCTTTGTCTGCATACACTTTAACAACAATTATGGATAATGCAGTAATTAAAGATAATACTAAAAATAAATATTCAATATCAGCACTGCTCCCATTGCTGATGATGTCTTCTGCTCCCATGCTCCATGTACTCTACTCATGTAAATCTGCTTGATTCCGGTGCTCATGCCCACATATGGTGGTACCTTCACAACCTCCATAACAAATCTAAAATCAAACTTTCCTGCATGCCTATCCGTACTTCATTTATGAGTGTTCATATTTGGAGTAAGATGTATGCTTAGTTGCTATACAAAAATAACTACCTAATATCAAATATTTGATGTTTTAATGAAGCGTGCTTAAGAAATGTTCTTTTTATTCATTGAAGGATTGATGGAGATGGGTATGTGCTTCAATCATCTTTATGCCAAAGAATTTCCATAAAGTTTGGGTTCATAGGTTTTGTTTATCATATGCCAACACAGTATAAATGCTTAACTGTTGCTTATTTTTTATCATCTCTCCATTTTCATTTATCGTTTAACTACAACTCATGCTGGATACTTATAACTTTTAGCTTTAGGGTAGCCTCTTTTTGGGGTTCATATGTCAAGTGAGTGATACCGAAAGCTTCGTAACTTTGCGTGCAGGGAAGGAAGTATGTAGTCCAATCATGTTGATTTAAGAAATCTGCTAACTTTGATTTGATCACTATATTGACATTATCCATGTCTCACATCCTATAACTCAATACACTTCTATGCATTCAGATTTCCAACATGTATGTACTAAAATTTACGCAATCCACCACTTTTATGTTCACTTCCAACATTTCTGATTTCCAACATTTATGAAATGGACTGTAGTATTATCTTCTGCTCCCATGCTCCATGTACTCTACTCATGTAAATCTGCTTGATTCTGGTGCTCATGCCCACATACGGTGGTACCTTCACAACCTCCATAACAAATCTAAAATCAAACTTTCCTGCCTGCCTATCCGTACTTCATTTATGATTGTTCATATTTGGAGTAAGATGTATGCTTATTTGCTATACAAAAATAACTACCTAATATCAAATATTTGATGTTTTAATGAACCGTGCTTAAGAAATGTTCTTTTTATTCATTGAAGGATTGATGGAGATGGGTATGTGCTTCAATCATCTTTATGCCAAAGAATTTCCATAAAGTTTGGGTTCATAGGTTTTGTTTATCATATGCCAACACAGTATAAATGCTTAACTGTTGCTTATTTTTTATCATCTCTCCATTTTCATTTATCGTTTAACTACAACTCATGCTGGATACTTATAACTTTTAGCTTTAGGGTAGCCTCTTTTTGGGGTTCATATGTCAAGTGAGTGATACCGAAAGCTTCGTAACTTTGCGTGCAGGGAAGGAAGTATGTAGTCCAATCATGTTGATTTAAGAAATCTGCTAACTTTGATTTGATCACTATATTGACATTATCCATGTCTCACATCCTATAACTCAATACACTTCTATGCATTCAGATTTCCAACATGTATGTACTAAAATTTACGCAATCCACCACTTTTATGTTCACTTCCAACATTTCTGATTTCCAACATTTATGAAATGGACTGTAGTATTATCTTCTGCTCCCATGCTCCATGTACTCTACTCATGTAAATCTGCTTGATTCTGGTGCTCATGCCCACATACGGTGGTACCTTCACAACCTCCATAACAAATCTAAAATCAAACTTTCCTGCCTGCCTATCCGTACTTCATTTATGATTGTTCATATTTGGAGTAAGATGTATGCTTATTTGCTATACAAAAATAACTACCTAATATCAAATATTTGATGTTTTAATGAACCGTGCTTAAGAAATGTTCTTTTTATTCATTGAAGGATTGATGGAGATGGGTATGTGCTTCAATCATCTTTATGCCAAAGAATTTCCATAAAGTTTGGGTTCATAGGTTTTGTTTATCATATGCCAACACAGTATAAATGCTTAACTGTTGCTTATTTTTTATCATCTCTCCATTTTCATTTATCGTTTAACTACAACTCATGCTGGATACTTATAACTTTTAGCTTTAGGGTAGCCTCTTTTTGGGGTTCATATGTCAAGTGAGTGATACCGAAAGCTTCGTAACTTTGCGTGCAGGGAAGGAAGTATGTAGTCCAATCATGTTGATTTAAGAAATCTGCTAACTTTGATTTGATCACTATATTGACATTATCCATGTCTCACATCCTATAACTCAATACACTTCTATGCATTCAGATTTCCAACATGTATGTACTAAAATTTACGCAATCCACCACTTTTATGTTCACTTCCAACATTTCTGATTTCCAACATTTATGAAATGGACTGTAGTATTATCTTCTGCTCCCATGCTCCATGTACTCTACTCATGTAAATCTGCTTGATTCTGGTGCTCATGCCCACATACGGTGGTACCTTCACAACCTCCATAACAAATCTAAAATCAAACTTTCCTGCCTGCCTATCCGTACTTCATTTATGACTGTTCATATTTGGAGTAAGATGTATGCTTAGTTGCTATACAAAAATAACTACCTAATATCAAATATTTGATGTTTTAATGAAGCGTGCTTAAGAAATGTTCTTTTTATTCATTGAAGGATTGATGGAGATGGGTATGTGCTTCAATCATCTTTATGCCAAAGAATTTCCATAAAGTTTGGGTTCATAGGTTTTGTTTATCATATGCCAACACAGTATAAATGCTTAACTGTTGCTTATCTTTTATCATCTCTCCATTTTCATTTATCGTTTAACTACAACTCATGCTGGATACTTATAACTTTTAGCTTTAGGGTAGCCTCTTTTTGGGGTTCATATGTCAAGTGAGTGATACCGAAAGCTTCGTAACTTTGCGTGCAGGGAAGGAAGTATGTAGTCCAATCATGTTGATTTAAGAAAGGGCATTGTTAAAGGCAAACCAAAAATGGCTATTGGCAAACCAATTTCTATGAGTTATTACGCGGCTTTTGAAAATACGCTTTGTACATGCATTTTTAGGAAAAGTGTTCAACACAAAAGTTGTAGATCTTGTCAAGATCTACAACTTTCGTGTTGAACACTTTTCCTAAAAATGCATGTACAAGGCGTATTTTCTTGTTATTTTCAAAAAATTCACTATAGTAACGATCAGGGCGATTTTAGGGCCTTGTGCGTGCATTTTTATGAAAAGTGTTCAACACGAAAGTTGTAGATCTCGACGAGATCTACAATTTTCGTGTTGAACACTTTTCCTAAAAATGCATGTACAAAGCGTATTTTCAAAATCTGTGTAATAACTCATAAAAATTGGTTTGCCAATAGCCATTTCTGGTTTGCCTTTAACAACGCCTGCTAACTTTGATTTGATCACTATATTGACATTATCCATGTCTCACATCCTATAACTCAATACACTTCTATGCATTCAGATTTCCAACATGTATGTACTAAAATTTACGCAATCCACCACTTTTATGTTCACTTCCAACATTTCTGATTTCCAACATTTATGAAATGGACTGTAGTATTATCTTCTGCTCCCATGCTCCATGTACTCTACTCATGTAAATCTGCTTGATTCTGGTGCTCATGCCCACATACGGTGGTACCTTCACAACCTCCATAACAAATCTAAAATTAAACTTTCCTGCCTGCCTATCCGTACTTCATTTATGACTGTTCATATTTGGAGTAAGATGTATGCTTAGTTGCTATACAAAAATAACTACCTAATATCAAATATTTGATGTTTTAATGAACCGTGCTTAAGAAATGTTCTTTTTATTCATTGAATGATTGATGGAGATGGGTATGTGCTTCAATCATCTTTATGCCAAAGAATTTCCATAAAGTTTGGGTTCATAGGTTTTGTTTATCATATGCCAACACAGTATAAATGCTTAACTGTTGCTTATTTTTTATCATCTCTCCATTTTCATTTATCGTTTAACTACAACTCATGCTGGATACTTATAACTTATAGCTTTACGGTAGCCTCTTTTTGGGGTTCATATGTCAAGTGAGTGATACCGAAAGCTTCGTAACTTTGCGTGCAGGGAAGGAAGTATGTAGTCCAATCATGTTGATTTAAGAAATCTGCTAACTTTGATTTGATCACTATATTGACATTATCCATGTCTCACATCCTATAACTCAATACACTTCTATGCATTCAGATTTCCAACATGTATGTACTAAAATTTACGCAATCCACCACTTTTATGTTCACTTCCAACATTTCTGATTTCCAACATTTATGAAATGGACTGTAGTATTATCTTCTGCTCCCATGCTCCATGTACTCTACTCATGTAAATCTGCTTGATTCTGGTGCTCATGCCCACATACGGTGGTACCTTCACAACCTCCATAACAAATCTAAAATCAAACTTTCCTGCCTGCCTATCCGTACTTCATTTATGAGTGTTCATATTTGGAGTAAGATGTATGCTTAGTTGCTATACAAAAATAACTACCTAATATCAAATATTTGATGTTTTAATGAACCGTGCTTAAGAAATGTTCTTTTTATTCATTGAAGGATTGATGGAGATGGGTATGTGCTTCAATCATCTTTATGCCAAAGAATTTCCATAAAGTTTGGGTTCATAGGTTTTGTTTATCATATGCCAACACAGTATAAATGCTTAACTGTTGCTTATTTTTTATCATCTCTCCATTTTCATTTATCGTTTAACTACAACTCATGTTGGATACTTATAACTTTTAGCTTTAGGGCAACCTCTTTTTGGGGCTCATATGTCAAGTGTGTGATACTGAAAGCTTCGTAACTTTGCGTGCAGGGAAGGAAGTATGTAGTCCAATCATGTTGATTTAAGAAATCTGCTAACTTTGATTTGATCACTATATTGACATTATCCATGTCTCACATCCTATAACTCAATACACTTCTATGCATTCAGATTTCCAACATGTATGTACGAAAAATTTACGCAATCCACCACTTTTATGTTCATTTCCAACATTTCTGATTTCCAACATTTATGAAATGGACCGTAGGATTATAATTCCACATGATGTACTTAGATCTACGGGCTTTGTTTTTGGATTATGTATAGATAGCTTAAATGGTTAAAGGCTATTTAACTTATTTATACTGCTTCTCTCTCTAAAAATTGTATACTGTCAGTTCTATTTTTGATTTCTCCTCTCTGGTTTGTTTTCTTTAAAATTCCTTCGCATTGCCAGCTGCTTCCTGATCAACTGTTCAGTTTACAACAAAATTCCTTATTGATTTCTCCTCTATGCTTTGTTTTCTATTTTTGATTTCTCCTCTTTGGTTTAGTTCACTGTATTTAAAATGCAAGTTGAGCGTGTCGTTGAACAAGTGCGTGCCCCTGTTCAATCTCATCTTCGTTCTCGAAAAAGAACTAGAGGAACGTCTATGACAGATGCGCAGCGCGCAGCACAACGTATATATAATCAAACGTTTACATCAAGAAGAAACGCGCATGCGTCGGAAACGCAGCGTGCTGATCATCGGGCTTCTAACCGGCAACGTTCACAACAACGAAGATCGCACATGACAGAAGAGCGCACAACAACGAAGATCGCACATGACAGAAGAGCGCACAACAACGAAGATCGCACAACAACGAAGATCGCACATGACACACACACACACGTGAAATAATTTAAGATAGGTCGTTGTTATTTGCAAACCGTGTTTGCCTACTCGAAGATTTTATCATGTTTAGGGTTCGTTTGGTTTACTACTTTTGGTGTGGATCTGTGCAATTTTTTAGGTTCTCTTTGTGAAATTGTGTAGTTAGTGACGGTGCAGGCTGTGATTGTTGATGTTTGTTCCTTGAACTACACTTTTCCTTTCACTTAATTTAAGAAAAACCCACCAAAACAAAATGTTTTCTGATTTTAACTTACATATAATCTGTTATATAATTTTGGAAGCTTTTTCATTTGGCCAAGAATTGAAGGTTATTTATTTTACATAGGTTGGATTTAACCCCTCCGGTGGAGCTTCTTCCCGCAGATTGCCTATCTCGCTGGTCGCAAATGTCGGTTATCCCCCTGTTCTTCGTCGCGCTCTTTCTTCTCGCCCAGGGCTGCAGATTTTCGATTAAATAATTACCCACATTTCTCATCACTAAGTTGATAATCATAGCCTTTGTTATACAAGTCCAAGATTTGCTAAATTCTCTAATTACCAATTATTTATTCGAATTATTTGGTTACGCTCAAAGAGTATTTGAATGTATTTTCAAAGTATAATGAGCTCATGTAGGCGTGTTCTGTGATTCACTAAGACAAGAGTGGTTATTTTCCCCTTTTAACAGAGGTATCGTTGCAAATTTGATCTCCAACCATCACATAATGTCAGCCCTCCAGGTCAATCTCTCAATCGCGCTTCTTCATTTTTAACCATCTCACCGAACACTTCAAGGGTTTTGTATGCAATTCATTAAATTTTACTTTATTGATGTTTACATTTTCGGAAAATAATGAATATATTCATTAATTTTGATGGCATATATTGATTACTTTTTGATCCAACTAGCATTTAATTAGATGAATATATGTTTGAAATTTTATTGCTCAATGCAGTGTCTGCTCTTAATTTCATAAATTTTTTTGTATCCGTCCATTTCTGAACCATTTAGTTATAGATGAACATATGTTTGCGTTTTCTAGCAGGGCATTTGTGCTAGGTCGTATATGTGGTGTGGCTCGCTCCTTTCCTTCATGTCATCCCCAAATCTTCCTTTGGAGTTAGCATAATTGCAGATTCCACCCTCACATATTTTGAAATTACAAAAACATTTTCTGTAAGTTTACATTTCATAACGTGCACGAAAAAAATGTCTTCTCCAGGATACGAGCATCCGTGCTCGATGCTCTCCGCTTCGACAGTACTCCAGCAGTGACAGTACCCCCGCTCGACATTGCCCCGGTGCAACGGCGCTCCCGCCGCTCGCGAACCCCAGTGCGTATGACGAAATCGAGAGGCAGGAACAAAATCGGGGGTTTACGAGCGGCGGAGCGCCGTTGCACCGGGGCAATGTCGAGCGGGGGTACTGTCACTGCTGGAGATAAAGAAAGAGATAGGAGAGGGGGAGAGAGGGCGGCGGAATAATGAGGATAGAGTAGAGAGGGTATGAGAGAATATATTTATTTATTTATTGTTGCGGTGAGTTGAAGAGAGAGGGAAGAGAGAGAAAAGAGAGCGGAGAGAGAGAGAGAGGAGAGAGAGAGAGAGAGAGAGGAAAAAGAGAGATGAGAGGGAGGGGAGCTTTTACGTTTTCTATTAATTGGTGCGGTGAGTAGAGAGAGAGGGGCAAGAGAGAGAAGAGTGAGGGGAGAGAGAAGCAAATTTAAATAAAATTTTATAAATAGTAATAAATTTATAAATAATAAATTTCAAATAATATCATAAGCGGCGGGCGCAGCCCGCTCAAATGTGAATACAGCCCGCTCAAATACGGGCGCAAAACGTTAAGAGTCGGCGAGCAGTGGCGAAGCCTGTGCAGAATGTGGGCATTTATCGAAACCTTCCCTCTAATTTGAAAAATTATAGATTGCACCCTCTTATTATTGAAATTACAAAAACCTCCCCCTAATGTTACAAAACATAACATTTTTTTTATTTACAAAACATAACATTTACCCCGACTGAAGTTCACATTTCATAACATCCATGCACAAAAATATCTCGATCATAGTTCATTTTCAAAGAAGATAAATGTTATGTTTTATAATATTCGGGGGAGGTTTTTGTAATTTCAGGGGTGCAATCTTAATGAGGTGATATACACTTAAAGCGTATATAAGAATATATGCCTTTTTTTGAAATACGGCTTATACGTGCATTTTCAGGAAAAGTATTCAACATAAAAATTATAGATCTCGTCGAGATCTACAATTTTTATGTAGAACATTTTTCCTGAAAATGCGCACACAATGCGTATTTCGGGCCCGATTGAAACCTGGGCGAAAATTTTGCGAATACGCATTTTTCCGCCCAGGTTTCAATCGTGCTTAAAATACGCATTGTGCGTGCATTTTCATGAAAAGTGTTTAACATGAAAGTTGTAGATCTCGTCGTTGTAGATCTCGACGAAATCTACAACTTTCATGTTGAACACTTTTCATGAAAATGCACGTATAAATCTCACGCGTATTTACAGCAAACTCATATCTATATCTTATAAAGAAGTACATTTATGCCCATTTGAAGCTTAATTATGGTCATTCGTTGAATCACAGTCGTCGGATCATGACGATCTGGACTGCAAATAGTCAAAAGCTGATTACTATTGGCTGCAAATAGCCAAAAAACAAAAAAAAAATCTTCAAGAAATTCGATGCGCGCAACCCGATAGCAGCCCCCCCTCCCGTCTCCCTTCCCCGCCGCCGCCGGAGCCACCGCCAGCCTGACCGGAGGTCACCGGAGAGGTCGTCGGTCCCCGGCGAACCTGCCGGGGTCGGTCCGGCGGCGCTCCGGCAGGGCCACCGCCAACGGTGGCCCTAACCGTGAGGCCCAGATCTGACTATAATGTCATGAGGTATATTAAATTATGGTAATGAGATCCAACTATAATGTCATGAGGTATATTTTATGATTTCTATGTATTCTTTTTCGGCACTTTAATGTTGATTACATATTCTATAATATTGATTTATAAACAGCCTCAAGTTGGATTGGATTAGTGCGGTTATTTACATAAATGGCCGGCCGAGTGGAATGCACTTTATGATGTTTGTATATTATTCAAATCTTATTAATTAAATCGATCGCCTCAAGTTGGATGACACAGCAACCACGACTGATCTAGAAATTTTTGTTGAGGATTGCTCCGGAGCGCGCTTCTCTGCGCTCCGCTCTAAGCAACTCGCGTGATCCAGAAAACTTATTGTAACGAGCGGTGATATGTCACCCCTGAGAAATAACTTTTTGTAATACTCTAAAAGATAGTGAATTTGGTCGGCACTGATCCGATCACGTTGTTTTTTCCCCTTCCAGGTTTTCCACGTAAAAACGTCTTGCCTCCACCTGTTGGTTCATTCTGTGACTGTTTGCGCGCTCGGCTCACACTTGGGCTGAGAAGATTCAGTTCGACCGGACCGTGAGAGCGTCGAACGACCCACAACAGTTGAGTGCCGTCTGTGGGAAAGGTGTTGACAATCTCTCCGAAGACTCTACGAAGATAGTATCTGCTTTGCGACAATACTCGTGACTAGTGACAGTGATGGAAAGAACGGGTAGTAGCACTACTGAGGGAGGATCCTCCAGCGCCGGCCCCACGTGCTGAGTAGGAAGCTCCCTCGAGCAACGATCCTCTGGTGTTGACACCGAGTGGAAAGCTCACAACCGGCAAGAGCGGAGAAAGGTCCATCTACTCTCTAATTGAGCGACGATCTCCGACACCCCCACGCGTCGAGCATGAATCCCACCCAAGCAACGACTCTTCGATGTCGACACTAAGTGGAAAGCTCAGAACCGGTAAGAGTGGACAAAGATCCCTCTACACCCTAATTGAATGGCGATTTCCGACGCCCCCACATGTCGAGCAGGAAACTCTCCCGAGAAAAGACCTTCCGGTACTAACACAGAGTAGAAAGCTCACAATTGGTAAGAGCGGACAATGGTTCCTCTATGTCATAATTGAGTGATGACCTCCGACGCTCCCCCACGCCAAGCAGCAAGCTCACCAACCTCTGGTAAGGGCGAACAAAGGCCCATCTATGCCATAACTGAGCATCGACCTCCAACATCAACGTCGAGCGACAACCTCAGGTGCCAATCAAGAGTAGTGAGCTCACCAACTGATAAGAGCAGACAAAGGCACCTCTACACCTTATTTGAGTGACGACCTCCGACGTTCCACCGCGCCAAACATCGAGCTCACCAAACTCTGATAAGAGCGGACAAAGATCCCTTTACGCCACAATCGAGCATCAACCTCCATCATCAATGTCGAGCGATGAACGATGGTGACAATACCGAGTAGCGAGCTCATCAACTGGTAAGAGTGGACAAAGGTTCCTCTATGCCCTAATTAAGTAACAACCTCTAATGCTCCCTCGTGCCCAACATCGAGCTCACCAACCTCTAGTAAGAGCATACAAAGGTCCATCTATGCCATATTTGAGCGTCGACTTCCGACATCAACGTCAAGCGATGAACTCTGGTGCCAATCCCGAGCAGCAAGCTCATCAACCTTCGGTAAGAGCAAACAAAGGTACCTCTACCCCGTAACCGAGCGTCAACCTCTGGCATCAACGTCAAGCGACAACCTTTGATATTAACGCCAAGCAGAAAGATCACTGCAACTAAGACCAATTATTAGGCTTGTAGCTCAAACACAACCTTCTGACACCTATGCGAAGTGGCAAGCTCATAGCCCATGAGAGATGATAATTTGCTCAAGCAAACTCCCTAATCAACGAGCATGAAAGAATTATTTCAGCGCATAGATCGAATAAGCTAACTCATATCTCCAAAAATATACGACCGCCAAGAAAAAAAATCTGGCTCATTTTCAACGAAAAACAACCTTCAAATTGGGTGGAATCTGATGGAGTTCCCCAAAAAATAGTTCGGTCAAAACAAAGATTTTTTTTGTGTGACCTCGACCGACTCACTAATACAATTCTAGCGGGCTTATTCTCGAGCAAATCCGAGTATGTTTGGTCTCTCAAACGGATGTCGAAGCACGCGTGCGCGCAAAGTGCGCCTACTCGCAAGTTGCGTCGTGTCACGCTATGCGCCCCATGCGAGCAAGCATCACGCTTGTTGTAACACCTCCGCTGTAATGACCATATAATATAGGTCCGGCCGGGACCCCACGACATATAGTCGTCACAGCTTTAGTATTAAAAGATGATATAGATTCTACCCAACTCAAAACCCAGAACAAACACAGTGGAAACATTAACAAGAAACACGGAAGTTGTCCACATCTACATAAGAGTACCACGGCCTTAAGGCCTTACAAAACCAATGCTCAAGTCATCAGCCATAGCACATAAAATATCCAAAAGATAATAGCATTCATATGCTACCTCGGCATGCAAGCTGGAACAAAGTATAGACAGCATAAACAAACATGAAAACGGGAGGAGGTACACTTCATGAGTCTTAGGTCTTTTTGGCTGGCGAGCTGGGTCCAGTCTGCGATCCTTGCCCTACATCCAATACACAAAGAGCGGTACAATGAGGGTCAGCTTTGGCTGACCAACAACAGTGTAACAACACCCCTGCTCCCGGTCGTCCTAGCGGATCCCAGGAAACTACATCACCCTGCAAGTCAACACTTCGTATGCAAATGTAATAAACAATAGTAACATAAAAACAACAGACATTAGTGTAACAAGCATCATCCACGTTTCTATGTTGAGCATTTAAAGTAAGGGGCATAACAATGCAGTATGTATGCAAACCTGGGTTTCAAGCAAGACACCCCATGACGTGTACGCTTCTAACATAACATCACATGTTATCATTTCACAACAATCAAAGGGTACTCATCATTTCCCCAGGGGCGTGCAAGCCCAAGGCCAAGAACTCTGTTGAGACCTCACCAGCACAAGGCCCACAATGCCATCAGGCGCATCCGCTTACTTGTTCTCGCCACAATCACCAAGCCAAAAGTCAAGAACTCCGCTGAGACCTCACCCGCACATGGTCCACAATGCCATCGGGCACATCAGCTAACTTGTCCTCGACAGTTAACATAAAAGGGGACTCGTCTTGTCGGGACACTCTCCATACATGAATCCCAACATTCACGGGCTAGCCAGCCGTCCACAAAGATGAAGCCACGCTTTCACATATAAGCGACATCACAAGCCGTTCACCACGCACAATATTTCCCTTTCCAAACCAACGTTCCTTCTCACACGAAATATAAAGGGCATAACAACGACGTTTTTGCCGCAATCGGATTTCTAGCAAAATCCCTAAAATGCGTGTTAAACAACATCACCGAATCGGACCACCGGTCGCGATTTCGGCTTCACCCACAATGCATAATCCGCTAACGGAGTGGATCTCTAAAGCAAAAAATAATGTCGGGAACGAACTCAATCAACCTGATGGTTCCTCTTGAACCAAGGCGACCCAAATCCCTCTCATTTGAGAGATCCGGTGCCACAAATTTCAGAAAAAGGGAAGGCAAAATAAGAGATGTCATGCACGCATCCTAAAATTGGGAGGAGAGATGTCGTTACCCTTTGAACTCTCTTCCTCGCCATGGATCGGTTGAAAGGCGAGAATAGAAATGAGCGCATTTGCGTCCTCTCCGTGGATCTGGTTTCGGATCGACGAACGGAGCTCCAATCCTCCAACAATGGCGAATCTTGCCCTTCTTCTTCCTCCAAGCTCTCCCTCTCACCTTAGCCCCCCAAAACACAAAGGACTTAACAAAAGAAAAGAGAACTCCTCTACCCTATTTAGGACTTTTGGACGAACCTATCCAAGCCCTTAGATCAAGACCTAAGAAGATCAGACGCCTAGAAAACGCTGCTTACAGATCTGTTCCGGTAAGTTACCGCATGGCGGTAGCGCTACCGCGCTGCGCTAATGTCTCGACGAACCCTTTCGACGCTATCGCCTCGACGAACTCTTTCGATGCTACTACGATATACGACGAACCTACCGTCGGCGGTATCACTACCGCAGCGCGCTAACCTCTCGACGAAAACTTCTCGATGAAACCTCTCGACGAAGCCCCTCGACGTCTCGTCGGGACAGCTACCGCCAGCGGTAGTACTTAACGCTCAGCGTTAGCAACAGGCCGCCTATTTTCACAACATTGTGAAAACTGGGGTGTTACACTTGCGTAGCACATCGTGCGCAGCACTGAGTACAGAATTGCGCGAGACACTATTGTCGCGTGCACCACTAGTGTTGCACGACAAAGAGTGTTGAACAAAGAATGCTGCGTAGCAAAGAGTGTCGTGCAACACAGATTGTCGCGCCAAAGAGTGTCGCACAACACAGATTGTTGCGCGACACAAAGTGTCGTGCGCCACAAAAGTGTCGGGCGGAGATGCGGCATAGGCCACACTGCCATGCAGGCCTTGCGACAAGTAACACACAACCAGCCCCAATAAGCGTTGATTAAGTCAGCGTCCAAATTGGACACAGTTTTCGACGCCCTAACTAGACGCTGAAAACAATGCCCAGTCTTGAGGCTGTGCAACCCTCCCACACAATTGGGCACACTCACCTCTCGATGCACTCCCCTCCTATCGTGCTCGCCTTATGACCACCACTGTCATCTCCAGGCCCTCATTGTCGCCTCCCGACAGCCGCCATTTCCTCCTAACTGCCATTGTCGCCTCCTGATTGTCATCGTTGCATTTGTAACACCTTGTTCCCAGTGTTAGGGTATCAAAAAAATATCAAAGCAAGTGGAAGAAGGAAGCTAGCGTGGCGCGGTATCCGCTACCGTCGCTACCCCTCTAGAAAGTGAAAAATGAGCTATGTCCTTTAGTCGCGCGATAAATGCTACCGCTGGCAGTAGCCTCATTTCCTAGGTTGATCATTGTTGGATGAGCACTGGAGAGATACCGCGGCGCGGTAACAGCTACCACCACGCGGTAACTAACGGATCCAGTTTTCAACCGAGACCGGCGCGGTAAATAATTTTGGAACTTGATCCAAGGGTCCAGATTAGGTCGTCCATATGCCTTGAAGTGACCGAGAACCTCATTTCAACCCTCACTTTATATTTTGGATTTTTGTTGACTAGGGTTGTGTTGAAAGAGAGGAGGAAGGTGGAGATTCCACCATTGGAGGAGCACCAGAGCTCCAAACTTCAATCCGAGACCGGCAATATGAAGAGGATTCGAAGGCGGTCCTTTTCAATCGTGCATTTCAAGCTTTGGATGGGAAGGACCAACTCCAAACATGTCAATTGCAATATTTAAGTCATGAGTTCGGGCTTTAAGAGCAGTGTTTTTGGTCACAAGCATAACACATCTATTCGCAAACAACTTTTTGCCATTTTTTCGATTTAAGAAAATGAAGATTTCAGTTTGTTTTCTAAGTCTCTCCTCTCATTAGTGAGAGCTTTGATATTGGAGGAGGTCTTAGTAAGCGATTCTTCCAATTCTTTGATTCTTGCCAAGGAGTGATTACACTCTTGCCAAGTCATCTTTTATTTCTCAAAAATAATCAATTCTTTTGAAAAAAAATTAATTCTCCTTTAGCAAAATTTTGTTTTCAGCTTTTAAAATTTTAAGATCATTTAAGTTTTTCTCAAAGTATTTGCATCTTCATATATTTAGAATAAAGATCCCCATAGGAAGGAGGAGGTACTTCAGTATCGCTTTCGACACTACTATCGTTGTCAGAAGGAGAGTGGTGCTTGCCATAAGGCATATATTTGCCTCTTCATTATCTCTTGAGCTTGAGATGCTTGACTCCTCAGAGGAGGAGTCATCACATGTGGCCGCCTTTAGTACATTCTTCTTATTCGTTTGTGCTATTTTTCTTTTTCTTCCTTAAGGTATTTTGTGTTGGGTTTTCTATATACCATTCAAAATGATAATATCACATCAAATATGCGCAGCGGAAGAAACAAAAATAAGAACAACCCAAAAGAGTTTTGGATCTTGCGATTTCATGAATCAAGAAATAAGGAAAGCAACGCATTGCAATACCTGAAGGGGATTGAGTCAATACTCAACCGAGGTGATCCACAACTAAAATCCCGAAGAACGGTCGTTGAGTCCCAAGCGCAGAAATGAATCGGCGCCTCTACGGGAGTCCACACGAGCGAAGGAGAACCCTAGCTTCTTGTCGCACATGAACTAGGTCAGAGAAGAAGAGTCCTTTACGTCTCCCACGACTAGGTCCAACGACAAGGGAGAGGCGGCAGCGACGTCAGGGTGCGGGAACAGCCGATCGGAACTCTTCCGTCGGAATCGCGGAAATCTTCTGTCACACTTCAGAACTCTTCCGTCGCACTTTAGATTCGCAAAAGGGGATCGCCCATTTAGGTCGTAGAATCGTATTCTATTTATACCCAGACGAGAGAGATGTTATCTGCACACCCACGACATATATTGAGTAAAACAGAATTCGTCGAGTGAACCTTTCACTGAAGAAATTCGTCGAGTAACAAATTGAATTCATCGAGTAACAAATTGAATTCGTCGAGTAAAAATAGAATTCGTCAGGTGAACCTTTCACTGAAGAAATTCGTCGAGTATAATTCAATTCGTCGAGTGAACTTTCACTTCTCGTCGAGTACAACTCAATTCGTCGAGTGAACTTTCACTTCTCGTCGAGTACATGAGTTTGTCGGATTCGTCGAATCAACTTTTAATTCGCCGAGTCAATATGGATTCGTCGAGTCAACATGGATTCGTCGAATCAACTTTTAATTCGTCGAGTCAACATGGATTCATCGAGTCAACGTGGATTCATACATTCGATGAACTGAGGTAAGAGTCGTCGAGACATTCTCGACGAGTAATCTCGAAGACTTGGCAACACGCTTCATACAGTATTCACAATACATGTGGAGCATTAGTTGGCTCGACCCAAATCCAATAAGTCGTAGGATTGGTCCTTCACTCATATCCAATATGAGTAAGGCCAACAGAATTCTTCCTCCAATTTCTCCAAACACTCTTGTGTGTGACCTCATAGGCTCATATCGCGTTGGTAGTGAGGCTAAATGCTTGATCACTTCCAGATCACCTTGGAAACATCAACAGTCTCCCACTTGATCTTGAACGTATCAAGCAAAAGTCTCACAAACAATGAGTGACATCTAGCGATACATCATTGTTACCCAAGCGATAAGACTTCATAACTTAACAAGCCTGTCTTGACCAATATACTAGTGCTGTCATTTTCCTTTGTCCCTTACATCCGGATAGAACTAGAGGCATGGACCGTATCACCCTCATAATCCTAGTTTCCTGATCTATAATAGACCTTAAGAGAGTGGTAAGCTAAATATGACATATTGGCTCAACCCAACATGGCCATGCATTTCTCGATCTCATTCCATCAAGGGGCCCATGGATGTAACTCATGTCATAAAGGAGGATAAATCCCATATCTGTCCACACCCAAACACCCAAATGAATCGTAACATACCCAATAACCACCCTTATCATCAACCTTTCTCAAGGAAGACTTTAGATGACATCAAAGTACGTTACTACTCACTTGATGAATGTTGTGACTTCAGGTCAAAGAACTACAAACACCGTTGTCAGTTGAGACCTACTTATGACACGTTCATATAACAATCCACAAAGTAGTCTCAAGGTGGGTCTGTCCAGTACAACTTGTTCACTAACAAGTACTCATGTGATGACTTGATATCATAATATCATGACCTGTGAGAACCGGTCATCAGTCAACGCACATGCTAGTCTTAACGTGTCATCATTGTCCTTCAACTTCTAAGAAGATACTCCGACTAGGGACCATTTAAGAATGAAGCTTCTTGTAAACATAGGCCCTTACATTCAAGTCACGTACTTGAATTCTTATGGAAGCAAACATTCTAAGGACATTTATTATGCTAATTAATCTATCAAATAGAAACTATTGACATAACAATAAGAACTTGCCATAAATGTAAAATGAAAAACACAGTACATATCACAATTCATCAAATGAATAAACAGCCAACAAACATACAATCCACAAGGCTCCCACTAAAGACAATCATTCAGGTATCTAATACTCATTGATCTAACATGACCATCATGCTTCTTTTGCGCAAGAGGCTTTGTCAGTGGATCCGCTATGTTTTCTTCAGTCGGTACTCTGCAAATGTTCACATCTCCTTTATCGACAATCTCTCGAATAAGATGGAATCGCCGAAGTATGTGCTTCCAGCACTGATAAGATCTAGGTTCCTTAGCTTGGGCTATTGCACCATTATTGTCACAGTAGAGAACTACGAGACCAACACTTCTAGGAACTACACCAAGCTCGCTGATGAATTTCCTAATCCATACAGCCTCCTTCGCCGCATTTGCAGCATCGATATACTCGGCCTCAGTCGTATAATCGGCAACTGTCTCTTTCTTGGAACTCTTCCAGCTTACAGCTCCTCCATTAAGGCAAAATACAAAACCTGATTGGGACTTTGAATCATCCCTATTAGTCTGGAAGCTAGCATCCGTGTAACCATTTACAACGAGCTCTTCCTCTCCACCATACACCAAGAACATATCCTTAGTCCTTCTCAAGTACTTTAGGATATTCTTGACAGCAATCCAATGACCATCACCAGGATCAGACTGATACCTGCTCATCATGCTAAAAGCATAAGAGACATCGGATCGAGTACACAACATTGCATACATGATTGATCCAATTGCCAAAGCATATGGAATCAACTTCATGTGGTCCTTATCTTCCAAAGATTTAGGATACTAGTCCTTAGAGAGACTCACACCATGAGAAATGGGTAAGAATCTCTTCTTTGACTCAAGCATGCTGAACCGCTTCAGCACCTTCTCAATGTATGTACTTTGGGTCAAACTCAACAACTTCTTTGATCTATCTCTATAGATCTTAATACCAAGTATGTAAGTCATTTCACCCAAGTCTTTCATAGAAATGCAGCTCCCTTGGTTGTTCTTAACAACTTGCAGGGTTGAAATGTTATTCCTGATCAATAGTATGTCATCCACATATAATATCAAGAAGACAACAATGCTCCCACTAATCCTCTTGTAAACACAAGGCTCATCCTCATTCTTGATGAAACCAAACTCTTTGATTTTCTCATCAAAACAAAGATTCCAACTTCTAGAAGCTTGTTTCAATCCATAAATGGATCGATTCAACTTGCATATTTTAGTGGCTTCACTTGGAGATACAAAACCCTCGGGTTGTGTCATATACACTTCCTCAAGGAGGCTTCCATTAAGGAAAGCCATTTTGACATCCATTTGCCAGATCTCGTAGTCATAATACGCAGCAATAGCAAGTAGAATTCTGATGGACTTGACCATGGCCATAGGGGAAAAGGTCTCATTATAGTCAATACCATGAATTTCCCTGAAACCTTTAGCCACCAGCCGGCCTTTGAATGTCGGTACATTCCCATCCATGTCGGTCTCCATCTTGAAGACCCACTTGCACCTTATGGGTCTTACCCCTTCAGGTGGTTCCACCAAGGTCCAAACTTGGTTTGTATACATGGAGTCCATTTCAGATTTCATGTCCTCAAGCCACTTCTCGAAGTCTGGTCCATTCATAGCATCTTGGTATGTTGCGGGCTCATCATCATGATCCATAAGCAACACACTACCTATTTGAGACATGAGAAATCCATATCTCTCATGCTCAAATTTTTGTCTACCAAATCTACGTAGGACTTGTATTTCTTGAGCAGACTCTCCAGCTACAATTTTTTGTAGTCCTTGCTCAGGTTCCAATTTTGGTTCGTTCATTGTTTGTGGTTCTTGAACTTCTTCAAGTTCTACCTTTGCAGTCTTTCTGGATAAGAACTCTTTCTCCAAAAAGACACCAGTCCTTGCGACAAACACTTTGCCCTCAGACGGCAGGTAGAAGTAGTACCCTTTGGTCTCCCTAGGATACCCCACTAGATAACAGTTATCCGATTTGGGTTCTAGCTTGTTAGGCATTTGACGTCGTACGTATGCCTCACAGCCCCAAATCTTAATGAATGACATGCTAGGGCGCTTCCTAGTTCATATCTCATATGATGTCTTTTGAATCGTTTTCGTTGGAACTCGATTTAGTGTGAAAGCAGCAGTCTCTAGAGCAAAACCCCAAAAAGAAACGGGCAGATCTGCATGACTCATCATTGATCACACCATGTCTAACAAGGTACGATCCCTCCTCTCAGAAACGCCATTATGTTGTGGTGTTCCGGGCGGAGTGAGCTGTGATACAATGTCACACTCTTTCAGATGATCACGAAACTCATGACTCAGATATTCGCCACCTCGATCAGATCAGAGTGTTTTTATCCTTTTCCCAGTTGGTTCTCTACTTCATTCTTAAACACTTTGAACTTTTCAAAGGTTTCAGATTTGTTCTTAATAAGAAACACGTATCCGTATCTACTGAAATCATTAGTAAATATAACGAAGTAGTAGAACCCACATCTAGCCATAGAACTCATGGGTTCGCATACATCACTATGTATTATTCCCAAGAGATCATCAACCCTCTCACTACAACTAATGAAATGAGTTTTCGTCATCTTGCCTAATAAACATGACTCACATCTCTCAAATGATTCATAATCAAATGAGTCCAGTAGTCCATCTCTATGGAGCTTGGATATGCGTTTCTCATTTATATGGCATAAACGACAATGCCAAAGGTACGTAGGATTCGAGTCATTTGTTTTTAGTCTTTTAGTATTTTCTAGATTATAGATTGGATGGTCTAAGTTCAAAACATATAAACCATTAAACAATTGGGCTACACCATAACAAACATCATTCATAAAAATCGAACAACAATTGCTCTTAATTATAAACGAAAAACCTTTCATGTCAAGACATGAAATGGATATAATGTTTCTAGTTATGGCTGGAATAAAATAACAATTATTTAGTTCTATTACAAGCCCAGAGGGAAAAGAAAGACAATAGACACCAACGGAAATGGCAACAACTCTTGCTCCATTTCCGACGCGCATATTTACCTCCCTTTTACCCAGCATTCTTCTCCTTCTCAGTTCCTGCACATTTGTACAAATGTGAGAACCGCATCTGGTATCCAATACCCAAGATGAAGGAGCAGAAATGTTTATCTCTATAACGTAAATATCTGAAGTGGAAGTAACACTTCCCTTCTTCTTTTGCAGATCCTCAATATAGAGGGGACAGTTCCGCCTCCAATGCCCTGTCTTACCGCAGTGGTGGCACTTTCCTTCCTTTGCTAGACCTTTCCTTTTCAGTGCAGAAGATTTGGGATCAAGATGAGACTTAGATCCTGTCTTCGTCTTCTTGGATCCCTTTGTCTTGCTCTTGCCTTTATGCACCATCAGTATGAGGCTACTAGGCTTGACCCTCTTCATATTATTTTCGGCAGTTCTCAACGTGCCTAGGAGCTCGGGCAGTGTCTTGTCTATTTCATTCATGTTATAGTTCGAGACGAACTGCTCATAACTGACCAGCAATGATTGCAGGATCAGATCTGTGGCCAACTCTTGGTCTAAGGGAAAACTCAGTTTTTCAAGGTTCTCTATATACCCAATCATCTTCAGTACGTGAGTCCCTACTGAGTCTCGAGCTCCCATCTTACACTGAAACAATGCCTTGGATATGTCAAACCTCTCTTGCCGAGCTTGCCCCTCGAACATTTTCTTGATCTCAATTATCTCATAACCACACATGCTCTCGTGTTTCTTCTAAAGCTCAGAGGACATGGTAGCAAGCATGAGGCATTCCACATCCAGGGTATCGTCTTGATACTTCTTGTAAGCATCTTTATCTGCTCGAGGAGCATTTCCAGTCGGCTCTGTAGGGGCTTCCCCTTCCAAGACATAGAGCTTGCACTCTTGCCTGAGAACAATTCTCAGGTTTCTGTACCATTCAAGAAAGTTCGTCTCATTGAGCTTGTCCTTCTCAAGGATGGCTCTCAGGGACAAGGTGGAGTGTGATGTGCTTGCCATGGAAATTCTACAAGGAATTTTGCAAAACTTTTAGTATTGTATTTCAAAATACACTTTATTTAATAAGGATTTTTTTAAAAAGCTCCCACTCTTTTAATCAAATCGACAACCCTTAATTTCGATTCGAAGAGTTTATATGAACTACTCTCTTAGTGGACAAGATCCGTATTTCACCAACACAACGAGTCTGCTTTGACATTCCTCTCATAATGTGGTTACTTAGGTAGACAACATTTGTCAATTGCATCACTATGCAACTTTTGTATGGTTGGTGAATAACTCTTTATTCGCATCCATCAAATGGAGCATGCCAACCCTATGCCTCTAGGCACTCAACCTTTGAGGTCACCTAGTTAAGTTAGACCCGATGTCGACAGTGGGATATCACAATTATCTGCTCGCACCCTTACCAAGATAGATTAATGCACCTTGCTTTGGCAAGCCCATACTTCATCGATCGAGGCAGGAAGAGTGTCATCCATCGGAAAACACCCGTATACTTAATATTGGATAAGGGATTTTATTATTCAATCGATGAACATTTCATCGTGATTAACACTTAATTACTGTGCACATTCACAAAATAGAAATACAACAACATTCATAATTCAAATACATCCCAGTGCACAAAATAAAATCATCAACACTTTGATGAAAGGGCTAAATCTGAATATTCAGAACTCTTCTAAATATCCAGATTTACATGCACTGGACCAATGAATAATAACTCCACTTATGCAATAGACAAGCTCGTCTCTCAATGTCAGATTCAAAATCTAAGACATTTGGTTTCACAAACTATTTTGAGGGACGGTTACTGCTAAGGAGAAATAATTTCTGAAACAATGAAATCACAACGCAATCACATGCGTTCCTGGCGGGATTCCAATTTAGAACACTTTATTGGAATCCAAACACACAGGAAGAAATCCAGACATTTAGAACACTTCTAAATTTCTGATTTACACGCATTAGATCGCAAACCTCCCTCTGATACCATTGTTGGGTTTTCTATATACCATTCAAAATGATAATAGCACATCAAATATGCGCAACAGAAGAAACAAAAATAAGAACAACCCAAAAGAGTTTCGGATCTTGCGATTTCATGAATCAAGAAATAAGGAAAGCAACGCATTGCAATACCTGAAGGGGATTGAGTCAATACTCAACCGAGGTGTTCCACAACTGAAATCCCGAAGAACGGTCGTTGAGTCCCAAGTGCAGAAATGGATCAGCGCCTCTACGGGAGTCCACACGAGGGAAGGAGAACCCTAGCTTCTTGTCGCACAAGAACTAGGTCGGAGAAGAAGATTCCTCTACGTCTCCCACGAACTGCTAGGTCCGACGACAAGGGAGAGGGGGCAGCGACGTCAGGGTGCAGGAATAGCCGATTGGAACTCTTCCGACAGAATCGCGGAAATCTTCTGTCGCACTTCGGAACTCTTCCGCCGCGCTTTAGATTCGCAAAAGGGGATCGTCCATTTAGGTCGTAGAATCGTATTCTATTTATACTCAGGCGAGAGGGATGTTACTCGCACCCCCACGACATATATTGAGTAAAACAGAATTCGTCGAGTGAACCTTTCACTGAAGAAATTCGTCGAGTAACAAATTGAATTCATCGAGTAACAAATTGAATTCGTCGAGTAAAAATAGAATTCGTCGAGTGAACCTTTCACTGAAGAAATTCGTCGAGTATAATTTAATTCATCGAGTGAACCTTTCACTTCTCGTCGAGTACAACTCAATTCGTCGAGTACAAGTCAATTCGTCGAGTACATGCGTTTGTCGTATTCGTCGAGTCAATCATGGATTCGTCGAATCAACTTTTAATTCGCCGAGTCAACATGGATTCGTCGAATCAACTATTAATTCGTCGAGTCAACATGGATTCATACATTCGATGAACTGAGGTAAGAGTCGTCGAGACATTCTCGATGACTCGTCTCGAAGACTTGCCAACACGCTCCATACAGTATTCACAATACCTGTGGAGCATTAGTTGACTCGACCCAACTCCAATAAGTCATAGGATTGGTCCTTCACTCATATCCAATATGAGTAAGACCAACACAATTCTTCCTCCAACTTCTCCAAACACTCTTGTGTGTGATCCCATAGGTTCATATCGCGTTGGCAGTGAGGCTAAATGCTTGATCACTTCCAAATCACCTTGGAAACACCAACATTTTGGGCACTTACTTTTTATATGTTCAGGCTTCCAGCAGTGAAAGCACTCCGGTAGTGGTCGCTCCTCATCATCATCACTTGCCTTTGTTGGATCGGTAGACACCCTTACAGGGGGGCTTTGAATAAAGGTTTTATAACAAAATTTGTTTTCGCGATTAAATCTAAATATTGAAAATAAACATTTGTGAGAACTTGAAACAAAATCTTTAATAAAATAAAACAAGAAACATGATTTTATTTGAACGATATTTAGAATGCAAAAATTTGATTTCTATAACGCGGGAAATCAAAGGCGATGAATCAAAAAAGCTCTTTCTGGTTTCTACACCGACTCTCACCAAGAGCCGATTTGTCGTAACCAATCTCTCCCTAAATAGGCCTCGAGCCGCACCCTAGACCTACACCCTAGATCGAGTCGCCTAACACACTAGGAGAATTCCTACCTAAACCTCACATGAACCTAATCGCCAATTAACCACATGCAAATCCCCCCTAAGTCACTCACGGGCCCTATAAGGAATGAGTTTTGCGCCTCTTCTGGTCCAGGAAAGGAAGCAAATCTCCCATTGTAGGCAACAACTACCGCCTTGCGGTAGGACTTAACACGTCGTGTTAACGTTGAATTTGATCCCGCCAAAATGAGATCTCTTGCTTTTTTTGTCGCTTAAATCAGTTGTTGATTGTCGGAGTTACTATATAGTTACTGTTGGGTGTTAGGGTTAACGCGTCGTAGTAGCAGTTGCTATAGATAAATTTTTCTCCCGCCAATCCTTGCATTCAAATTCCTTCTGCCAGGTGTCACTCGGTAGTCAACCCTATCGCCAGCAATAGCAGTTACCTCCCCACGGTAGTGCTCCAATCAGAGCACAATATCTGTCGTTTATCCTCTTTCAATGTGTGATTGTACTTGTAAGTCGTGCATACTATAAACACACAAAAGTTTGATCAAATATATAATGAGATTTGTTATTCTCAAATCAAGAGATGCGAAATACATATTCCAACAGTCTTGGCCTTCTTAGACCAAGATCCCTTCTTATCAGCGCCTTTGTTCAAGTATTTTTGGAAGGTGTTTCTCCTTTCCAAATTTCTCATGAATTTTTTGAAACTCTTAACGAAGAGGCTCTCCTCGCCATCCTCACCAATATCTTTCTCAATGAGACTCTCAATTTGGAGTCGCCTAAGTTCATGTGATTCTATGATGGTTGTCACCTTCAGATTGAATCTGGGTAATTCCCAATGAGGTTCTTTATTGTATTTGTGCACTACTTCTTCATCCCACCAAAGCCTTGCCTCCCCGATAAATAGGAAGGTGACCACCTTATCTTAAGTAGTATTTATTACCATCTAGGTCTTCTTAATCCTTGACAACTAGCTCTTGGTTTCCATTGTGGTTTCAATCCCTAGGAAAGATGGAGGGTTGAATCTCAGAAAGTGTTTCAACTGTTGACAACGTGCTCGCGGTTCAACTAATGGTTTGACTGTCACGGCGGACATCGGGGCCACATCAGGAGTGTGAGGCTATATAAGCCTCATCAGTTGTGCCTCAAGCATGACTAATACCACTTTTGCGATCATTTTGATCATTTCAGATGAAGGAGGCGTCATGGGAGCATTAGTAAACATACTGCTTTCGACAACATTACAGTGCTGAGAATACCATGTTTCACTCCTAGTTAACTATAATCAGGAAACACACAATTTAATTACCGAAAACTTAACAAAACATCAGTCATGTAACACTCAGGTTCCACAAATATCATGTATTTTCATTCTTAAATGAACATTCATCTTGAAAACTAGTTGTTTAGGTTGACACACTACATGCACACTCCACTCATTAAAAGGGTTTATCCATGAACCTAAAAACTATGAATTGACGCCCTAAAGTCTGATACCAAATTGTAACATCGCTCATGTACACATAATATAACATGAGTCTGGCGTGGGCCCCACGACATACCATACACACAAGCTAGAGATTATATAAGGCACATAAATTAACTACTCAGAGATGGTAAGCACTAGAAGAAGCTAATTTCAAACATACGAATGTCCATAATTACTAAGGGATGTTGCACCCAAAAAGTGTTGGCCTTGTGACCTTACATCACATCAATCATATCAAAGCAATAAACAATAACAATGATCAAAAACATCGGCATGCAGGCCGGACTAGTAAAAGCAGTAAGCAGATAAAATAACTTTCTTTTCACATTTGCAGCTTTGGGCTTTAAGCCCGTTATAGTCCGTTATGCTTTGCGGAACCTGCACCAAACACATGTAAGAGGTAAATAAAGGTCAGTTATGAGCTGACCACAAAACCTTGTAACGATACCTCCTCCGGTCATTCTTGCGGACTCCGGGGCGGGATACCGCTCACCTACAAGCATGACACAATAAGCAATATGTAAACAAATTGAAAGTACATCTAAGCTACACAAGGTAAAGGATCAAATACAATAATTTTCTAGGTTGATCATATAAAATTGGGGAACTTAGATATGCAAGTGATGATAGTTGGGTTCATCCAAAGGTTTCTCGCAACCACCTAAGAAATATCATATGAAGCTAACAAGTCATCATCCAACAATGTCACATTCATGGGTACTCATGACCACATGATATTATGCACTCATGACACACACAAAAGGGGTACTTGGTAAGGAGGACAAGGTATACTCCGACATGAGTCTTACAACTAATTTAGGACCCATAGTCCTAAGATACCATTTGAGCATTTGTCGGGTTGGGAGATCACGTCGATCACGACCTATGTCATGATCATTCAGCATTCATGACGATTTTCCTCATGCCAAACTGCATGGTGCGAGTTTGGTTCATCTTTTGCCCATTACTCAATTCACCATGATGCCTCCACGATGCAGGTGCAACTATACGATGTCCCACTTTCATTTAACAAACACTAGCATACTAGCATCTAACCCGCACATGGTAACTTATGCTTCATATGCACATCCCAAAGGAGGAGGTCCAAGTCAACTCCTATACGAAATAGAGTGAAAGTCTACTCTCCACTCCAATCACAATTCCAATTTCATTGTCAATTATAATGACTACTACACAAGTAGGATTCATGATGTGGTAACACCTACGAGACAAAATAGGAGGCCACCATCCTATGGATTTCGATAGGAACACCAAAGGCCTCCATATTATCAAACCACGCAAACAATATGATGCATCTCATAGAGTAATTATCTAGCATGCATACTAGGTCCACCCTAAATGAAACGTCAATCCCAACATCACCAATCCAGACTTATGACCACGGGTAGGTTTCACACACAAAGCCTAGATCCACAATGTTCACCATATTTCTATATACATTTCATGCTAAGGACGAACTCAATCGACCCGGGGTTCTAGCGAACTAAAGGAGGTCATACCCTCTACTAATTAGCGGACAAAACTCTTCTTATGCAAGCAAAAGCAATGTGAAATGAATAAGCATCGTCCTAAGACCGTAGAGAATGATTGTTACCTTTGGAACTCGATTTGGTGACATTGAACGAAGAATGAGACGAATAAAATTGACTATAATAGACTCCTCTCTGCGGATCCGGGCTCGGCTCGAAGTTTGGATCTCCATAGCTCCTCCAATGGAGGGATATCCTCCTTCTTCCTTTTCCTTTCTCCTCACTTTCTCAAACATAAGAGAGAAATATAAATGAGAAATGAGGTTGAAAAGCCCTCATTCTTGACTTAATAGGCTCGTGAAACAAACCTAGCTATCAAATCTCAAATCACCACATCGAACGGCTCAGAATTCATGTTTAAAATGAGTTCACGACCTCGTACATGACGTGACACATGACCGCGTGCCAAGACATGTCGATCTACTTAAGTTCCTAGAGATGTACATGGGTTGGTACATGCCTGTGTCCTTGGAAATGTCTGGTGACATAGCCACCTACACGACCGTGTCAATTAATTTGACAAGTCGTGTAGCTCACTGGACAGAACTCCCTTACACGGTTTCATTCATGGGTATTTACACGCCCAAGGACAAGCCTGTGTCCCAGGTCGTGTCGGCTGACACAGCTCCTTACACAACCATGTAATTTAATTCACCAAGCTGTGTGGCTCTCATGAAAGTTGGGTCTTGGCACAATCATGTACACACCCATAGACATGCATGTGTCCTAGGTTGTATAAATCCGTAAAGGCTCTAAATGTCCTCCAAAGCACACCCATCAGCCTCAAACCTCCATGGGACCTCCATAAGTATCTTAGGGTCCTCATGACCTCTTTTAATTCGAGTTTTGGGGTGTTAGACAGTGGAAGCCCACATATTATGAAAGAGATGACGTGCCCATTTTCTTGAGGAACCTATATAAAATCACCTTGTCGTTTGCTTGTTTCTTCTTTCTTTTTTTCTTATATGCTCTAAGTACCTACTATGGTTTTCTTCTTATATAATCTTAACTCACAATCATCCTTAAATTGGGAGGAAATATACACAGACATCGAGTATATGTTGTAATAGAGGCAATTAATTAAGGAGACTATATAACTCAGAGGTTTACTTGAAGATTTATGTTTGAGTCAGAAGATCTCAAAGATCATTTGTGATAGTTCGAGTGTCATTTGTCTTGTTAAGAATCAAACCTTCTATGAGCGAACAAGATACATTGATGCTTGTCATTCATTTTTAAATGCAATTGATGAGAAGAATGTTATTGAACTTTCTAAGAGGCACAAAGATAAATCCTACAAACATATTTACAAAGTTTGTTTTATTAGAAAAGTTTAAGCTATGTTTAAACATAATTCGCATATAAGATTGTGCAAATTAGCTTGAATAAAGACCGGTCATTGAGCTTCTTTATCAAGGAGGAGAATGTTGATTCCGGCATATAAAATTTAGATTATTGAACTTAATTATATTAATACGCATTATCTTAATTGTACATTAATTAGAGTTAATATGCATTATCTTAATTGTACATTAATTAGAGTTAATATGCATTAAATAATTGAGTGCGCGATATGCATGCACATTAGATATGCATGTATATTAAAATAATAGTGGTGCGATACATGTGTATATTAAAAAATTAAGTGGACAGACCTATGTAAAATTTGAAATAAGATCTTGAGTTCTTTTCTCTCTTACACTCTTGTCATTTTATGCTCTTATTTTACTTATTCTCTCCCAGTCTTTTCTCTTCTCCTTTCTAACAATTATTTGGTAAAAAAAAAAGAAGTTTTAAATGGATTTCTAGAGAAAATTTGTGAATGCTCTCATATTTTGCTTTATCTTGTTCTTATATTTTGGAAATGTGAAAAAAAAACATGTTATGTAGCCAGTGTCGGGTCCAGAAAATTATAAATGGGGGTGCACAAAAAATTTTTAAACACAAATGCTAGCGGATTGAGTAAGGGGTGAAGGGTCATATGTTGAAAATTAATTTGGGGGGTGCACATGGCTGAACTTTGTCTACGAATAACCAAATTTGATCTGCGAATAGCCAAATTTGGTCCGCGAATAGCCAATATTTATCCCAAAATAAACTTGTTACGTGACGCGAGAACGCTTCCATCTTATCGGAGTTGTTTCTCCCTCATCTGATCACCGTTTTGACATATAAGTAATCAAAATTCATTGCCTCGACGAGAGGAATCCAAATCCACTAACAATTTTGAAAAATAATGGGGGTGCCAGTGTCCCTCGGGCCCCATTTGAATCCGCCCATGTATGCAGCCAAGAACAGTTTTGGGTGAGGGCAATTTGGAGTGACTTCAGCACCAAGAGCGAGACACAACCCCGTTAAAGGGCTCAACAAAATGATCGTTACATCGCGGTCTCATTGGGAGTTCCCGTTGCTCACCGAAACACTCCCAACAAGGGGAAATATAGGCTCCGTTTGGGAGGACTTATTTTTATCGGTCAAGTGGTCACAACCGCATGAACCGGACCTTAATTAAGGTCCGGTTCATGCGGTCGTGACCGCTTGACCGGTGAAAATAAGTCCCCCCAAACGAAACCATAATCAAAATAGATCATCGTGCATGCGGAAGCAAGTATAACCTTATCGTGCATGCGGAAGCAAGTATAACCTTATGATCCGTGATTTCAAAGTTGCAGGCTATTTGTGAAAATATACGGCCATATTTTACATCGAAAATTCATGGCGAAATTTGGTAGAAACGGCTGCTATAAAGAGAACCACCACTTAGCACGCTCTCCCCCATTAGCGATGAAGTTGCAGAGGAGGATCTTCTCTTACCCTGTAATACCCAAACTCCCCCTTCATTCTCCTCCCTTTTCCCTCAAAACAAAAATGTTCTCTTCTTAGTTCCATCTTTGTGAGATCTGCGGCGAATGCTTCTATGTATTTGTTTTTCAATCTTCAAAATGTTTTTGAAGATTCACTGAAAGAATCATGCCACATTTTCAACCCATTTTCTCCAGAAAAGAACAAGGAGACTCTGTTCTATATTTCCCCCCCCCCCTAAAAATGTCTCTTTTTTACTGCAGGATTCTAAAAAAAACTCATTTTTAGTTCCAACTTTGTGAGATTTGTAGTGAATGCTTCTATCTATTTGTTTTTCAATCTTCAAAATGTTTTTGAAGATTCACAGAAAGAATCACTTCCACTTTACGCTTCCGAAGTCCATATCGTGAAGCATTAATCTACGACTATCCAAGAAGAAAAATCATGGCTTTTGCTTGAAGACAATCCGTCTTCTCCACCTTTATGTTGCTGTTCAAAATGATGCCACATTTTCAACCCATTTTCTCCAGAAAGGAACAAGGAGACTCTGTTCTATATTTCCCCCCTAAAAATGTCTCTTTTTTACTGCAGGCTTCTAAAAAAAAACTCATTTTTGGTATACTGTGACAGGTTCTGCTGGCATGTCTTCTGTTGCCGGCGGTGGGGTTTTTCGGCATAGCAGAATGCCGCCTTCCGGCGGGCGGCGAGGGTGGCAGTGTGGGAGAGAAGAAGTACAAGGCTACGAGCTGTCGAGCGCACACCGCATCGTTGACGGACTTCGGTGCCGTCGGCGACGGTGTAACGTCGAACACCAAGGCTTTTCAGGCCGCTGTTACGGCGCTAGCACAGTTTTCCGGCGATGGCGGGGGTCTTCTCTACGTCCCACCTGGTCAGTGGCTCACCGGACCCTTCAACCTTACCAGTTACATGACGCTCTTCCTCCACCGCAACGCCGTCATTCTCGCCACTCAGGTCACAATTCCTCTTTCTCCCAGAAAATTTTTTACAGAGGATGATGAGCTTTTCCTGCGCCGGGGTTTGTTTGCGTCTTCCGAAAAATAAATAAAATAAACTTCTAAACTTTTTATATAATAAAATATTATTTATATATAATTGGGCATCAAAATAGCCGTGCGAAATATTCGCGCGAATAATCTAAATTGAGCATCAAAATAGGCATATAATATATGAAAATTGTGTAGCTCGACACATCTTACAACTTTCATGTTGAACACTTTTTCTAATTTTGCATGTATGAGTCGGATTTTCGCCTCAAAAATACCCTAAAAACAAGATAAGAACGCGTAAGATCCGGCCCATATATGAAAAATTAGAAAAAATGTTCAGCATGAAAATTATTTGTCTATTTTGATGCCTATATATATATATATTCTCACTTCACTCCGCCGCTGCGGCCAACCGCGACAATACCTCAACTGTCATAGTGCACGGGGGCCCCCGTGTCCCGCATGACATTATCCCGGCCACGATATTGTCCCGACACGACGGCGCTCCAGCCGCTCGCAAACCCCTTAGTATTATACTCCGCTTGTCGCTCATTTTGCAGTGTGCATGATAGTTTGCGAGCGACGGGGAGAATACATTAGAGCACATTTTTTAAAATAAAAAAAATCAGATTGAATTTTAAAAAATGATTTTTTTTAAATAAGGAAGAGGTAAAATAGGAAAATAAATATTTAATCAGAGTATTTTTAAAATGCTTTATTTTTTTGAAAAATCGTAGATAAATAAATAAAATTTCAATTAAAATAGATTAAAAATATATAATTGGAGATAAGGAATAGTGAAAAATAAAAAGGTAAAAACAAATTGGGATCACGTGAACACACAAGAGAGTGAGGGAGAGAGAAAGTTGGGAGCACGTGAACACCCCCATAGCATATTTAATAAGGAAAAATTTAACGGCAGTCTACATGTGGCTATTCGCAGCCCGCATTATTAGAAAAATGACTATCGGCAGACCATCTTTACGGGTTCACAGGTCGACTCATTTGCTCATGGAGATTGACTCATGAGCTCGAGCCTGATCCACCGCTGGGCTCAGCCAAACACCATTTCCATAAGCACTTATAATTAAATTAGTCATTTCAGCAATACATAGTTAAAAGCAGCCCTCTTTTAATAAAACAGCGGTGTGGTAGTTGAGTTGCTGCTTTTCATCTGCTCTTTAGAATTGTGGAGAATGAAAATCGTAGTTTGATTTCATTTCGCTCTTTTAGGGCTCGTTTGGCGCGGCGGTGGCGATCGTGAACGTGGTCGTCATGCACGCCCGACCTCATCTAAAAAAATTCGTGCATTTTATGCTCAAAACTGGTTTATTTACTTGGTAACGGTCGTAACCTTCGTCCTGCCAAGCATATAATCTATGATAACGGCGTTTTTGACAAAACTCACCAGAGCAAATAAGCCGCGCCAAACGAAGCCAAAATATGTGTTTGGCACTAATTTTGAACATAAAAGTGACGATGGAGTTCCTTAAGTATGATCGTGCGTTCACGAACAACGGTTCATAATCACTGTGTTCACGACCGCCACCGTCGTGCCAAACGAGCCCATTTAGTTAGAATCGGAAAATTTTGAATAAGTCTTGTTGGGAGACAATAACCCCAGAAGTTATCTTTAAATTCCTATCTGTGTGTTTTTCCCCAATATATGTTATTTATAACTTAGTTTAGAATTTCTTTTTAATAATTTCATTGCAATACAATTTTCGATGGGATCCATTTTTTCGAATTTGGTCTTGCTCGTGCTGGTCCATGATTGTGCCCTAGTATATATTTTTTACAATGTGCATGCCAGCGCGCCCATTTCCGCACGTGTGTGCGTCTCTATTCGCACGCGCGTGCGCCCGACAAGTTTAATACCTAGGGCATGCTCATCCGCGTTTCCGCACGCCTCATTTTCGTTCCAACCCCTTTGTGTAAGTCTTCCGCAAGCGATTTGTGCTCCACATGCCGTCCGATGACCCCCCTAAGTTAACTAAACTTAGGGTATCATTTTGATTCATTAATGGGATAGTAAAAAGAGCAAAACTTTCATATTCATTAAATGAAACTGATGAACATAAACTTGTTCGAGACCAAAAGGAAGTAACAAAAAGAATCTCATTATAAATGTTCTCATTTAGTTCAATTTCCTATATCTAGGCTTCGTTTGGCACAGCGTGAGTTAAACCGTCATTCGTTAACGACCATCTAAAAAACTTCATCCGTTTGAACATAAAAGTGGATGAAATTCCTTAAGTGAGCGTTAACGAATGACAATTTAACCCTCATGTTCACGACCGCCACCACCGTGCCAAACAGAGCCCTGATCTTCAAGAGTTGAGAGATCTAAGCAAGGTTACTGTATTTACCTAAATAATTTCAAGAGGTGGGCTCCAAATAATGTGAAGAGGTAGGGGTCGGAGAGAAAAAAAGAATCTCATATAGGAATGATTGGGGTTTGCAGATTGCAGGGAGAGAAGCTTGATTGTTCCTATTGTGGTCTAAGAGGGAAAACCCAAATAACCTTGATTAATATAAAGGATTCTACTCGAGATAAGTAACTTAATTACCTTCTTCTGAAGAGAATGATGATGTCCACCAACGAGAAGTCGTCGCCGTAAGGCGGGAAAATAGACGCCCCAGAGGCACGCGCGGAGGCGTTTGCTCCCTCCCTCCCTCTGCGAAGCGGAGAAAAGTGTTGTTCCCAGCCGCAGCCCTGTTGGACGGTGCAACATCTACAAAAAAAAGGCATGTCAAGATTAGCTCCACACCGCCTACCCAGTGATGAGGTATTTTCTCCTAAGTGTGAAAAGAGGCTAGTCATCTTTGACTTGAAGGAAGCTTCCTAGAAAGAGGGAAAGTCAACATGTGCTCTTAAAGGAAGCTTCTAGGAAGGTGGCCAAAGGAAGCTTCATATTATTTGACATGTGTTCTTTGACCGAGGGAAGCTTCATGAAAGCTTCATGGAAGCTTCAAGGAAGCTTCCTCCACATGCCATCTACCACCATCTACCCCTTGGTTTTGGCCTATAAATAGGCATGAAGGAGGAGGGGTAAGGCATCCACTCATCTCCTATCTCAAGCATTGAAAGAGTTCTTAGAGAGGCCTTTGTGGCAAGCGTCTTGATTTGGGAAGAGCTTTCGGACGTCTCTGCGACGTTGACGAGGAATACTTCGCATACACGGATTGGATCTGGAGCAGACTTTGGCAAGTATTCGAAGAGGCATCTTGGAGAGGATTTGTGTAATCCGTCTCGTCGGCCACTGTCGGTAACTTGCAATTTTCTTGCTACTGTTTATTGTGTATTATTGTGTGGTGCGAAGTTGGTGAAGATCCTGTGTGGATCGAGGAGGGAAAGCCTTGTAATTGCCTATCTGTTTTACACATTTTTAGTGGCGGCTTTCCGGGTTGGACTCCGATCGTCCCGTGGTTTTTACCCTATTGGGTTTCCACGTTATATCTGTGTGTCACCTTTTATTACTGTTATTTTGTGCTGTGTTTTGGTTGTGTATCGGCATACCGCTAAGCGGACGTGCAGATACTTGCTCGAACTAATTTGCAGGTGTTCTGGTCGGGCTTTGTGCTCTCTAGCCCAACAAGTGGTATCAGAGCTAGGTTCATTATCAGCGCAGTCATCGGGCTGACCTATTTGGGATTCGAGACGAGCCGATCGGATATTTCGGGTTAGTGATCGGGTGCGGTGGGTGACGACCATTGGTCCGCTCCCTATCCTCTTTGATTCCTTTCTTGGAAATAGTCGGCTCAGAGAACTGAGGTCAGTCCGATCAGTGACAGAGCATAATGGAGTCCACTTCAGGTTCAGGCTTCGAGCAAATGGTAAAACTAAATGGCGCAAACTATCACCATTGGCATCTTCTGATGGAGGATCTGATATACGTGAAGGGTTGGCATGCTCCTATCTTTGAGGAGATGCCAAAGGACATGGATGCGGCAAAGTGGAAGGTGGAGCATCGGAAGCTGTGTGGGTTCATTAGACGGTTCGTGGAGCCGAACGTCTACAACCATGTGGCTAGCATCACTGATGCGAAGACTTTGTGGAAGACTCTCGAGACGTTGTATGCCAAGAGCACGGGCATCAACAAGCTGTATTTGCTGAAGAAGCTTGGAGAGTTCAGATACCGAGATGGCTCACCCATTTTGGATCATGTCAACGAGTTCCAGGGAATTATTGATCGTCTGACTGCTATGAAGGTGATGTTTGAAGACGAAGTGAATGCTTTGTGGCTACTCAAGTCACTTCCAGACTCGTGGGAGATGGTCAGAGTTTCTCTGATCAATTCTTCCCCCCAGGGGATTGTTTCCATGGAAATCGCCAAGAGTGGGATCTTGAATGAGGAGGTGAGACGAAAGTCTCAGGGGACTTCAGGCTCTTCTTCACGAGCTGATGTTCTTTATACTGAGTCCAGGGGGAGAGGAAGGAGTAAAAGCCGAGGAAGGAAGGAAGACAGGAGTCAGAGTAGGGGCAAGTCGAAGTCACGTTATCAGAACGTGGAATGCCACTACTGCCATAAGAAGGGTCACATCAAGAAGTTCTGCTATTCCTTGAAGAACGATCAGAAGAAGAAGGGGATTGCCACTGAAGGCAATGATGAGGGTCACACGGCGGCCACTGTTTCGACTGAGGAGGACGACGTCATTATTATTGGCGACGACGTCACTGCCGCTCTCGCGTGTGATGACCAGTCCTGGATCGTTGATACTGGAGCTTCTGCGCATGTCTCCCACAACAGGGAGTTATTTGCCACCTACACCACTCATGACTGTGGGGTGTTGAAGATGGGCAATGGGGATACGTCCAAGGTGATTGGGCGTGGAGACATGCATCTGAAGACGAGTACTGGAGCCCTACTAGTGCTGAGGGATGTACGACATGTGCCAGATATTCGCTTCAATCTGATATCGGTCGGCAAACTTGGAGACGAAGGACACTTGGGCATCTTTGGAGGAGATTTCTGCAAGCTGATCAGGGGATCACTTGTGATGGCCCGAGGTTATAGAGATTCTGGACTGTACTACATGGAGGGGAGGCCTGAAGCTGTTCAGGCCAACTCCGTTAGGGACGAGGCATCCACTTCCTTATGGCATAGGAGGCTGGCACACATTAGCCAGAAGGGTTTAGGATGCCTGACGAAGAAAAAGCTGATTTGTGATATTTCTGGGGATCACTTAGAGAGGTGCGACCACTGCATGGCTGGGAAACAGAATAGGATATCATTTCACAGCCACACGTCCACCAGGAGATCTGAGCCTTTGGAGCTAGTTCATACTGATGTTTGCGGACCACTGAAGGTCCAAACTAGAGGTGGAGCATCTTACTTCGTCACTTTCATTGACGACCATTCGAGGAAGCTTTGGGTCTATGCTATCAAGACCAAAGATCAGGTCCTCGATACCTTCAGGAGATTCCACGCTGAGGTGGAGAGACAGTCTGGGAGGAGATTGAGATGCATCAGGTCCGATAACGGGGGAGAGTACATTGGTCCGTTTGACGAGTACTGCAGGGACCATGGCATTAGACATGAAAAGACCCCACCGAAGACGCCGCAGCTGAATGGCGTAGCTGAGAGGATGAACAGGACACTGATGGAGAGGATTCGATGCATGCTATCTGAGTCGAAGCTGCCAGGGATGTTTTGGGGCGAGGCTCTTCTTACTGCAGCGCATGTCATCAACCTCTCGCCGAGTTCAGCTTTGCAGGAGGATGTCCCAGATAGGGTCTGGTACGGGAAGGACCCCTCATATAGTCACTTGCGGGTATTTGGCTGCAAAGCCTTTGTGCACGTCCCCAGGGACGAGAGATCCAAGTTGGATTCGAAGACCCGACAGTGTATTTTCTTGGGGTACGGCTACAGTGGAGAGTTTGGGTACAGGTTCTTTGATCCAGTTGAGAAGAAGCTTGTACGTAGCCGTGATGCTGTTTTCTGTGAGGATCAGACTGTTGGTGATCCCGAGGAGACTGTTGAGTCTGAGGTTGACTCTCGCACTGCTGCAGAGTCACCTATGATTGGAGATGACGATACTGAGGAGGCTACTGAGCCTGAGCCAGCACAGGGTACTGATACCCTTCCAGATCATGATATCACCACTGATGGTGAACCAGGAGTCGCTGAGGACATTGCTGATGATGTGCCTGCACCGGCCCCTGAGCCTGCCTTGCGGAGATCAGATCGTGCCAGGCACCCGTCCGCTAGATATTCTGCATCAGAGTTCATACTATTGACTGATGCGGGGGAGCCTGAGAGCTATGGCGAGGCTGTGGAGAGTATCGAGAAGCGTCAGTGGATGGCTGCTATGCAGGATGAGATGCAGTCGCTGCAGAAGAATCACACATATGACCTGGTGAGATTGCCTAAGGGCAAGAAGGCCTTGAAGAATCGGTGGATTTTCAGGGTGAAGCAGGGAGATTCCTCTACACCTCCCAGATACAAGGCCAGGCTGGTGGTGAAGGGCTTTGGTCAGCGACAGGGTGTTGACTTCGATGAGATCTTCTCACCTGTGGTGAAGATGTCATCTATTCGTGTGGTACTTGGCCTTGCTGCGAGGCTAGACTTGGAGATAGAGCAGATGGATGTTAAGACCGCCTTTCTGCATGGCGATCTTGAGGAGGAGCTATACATGGATCAGCCTGAGGGCTTCAGTGTCAAAGGGAAGGAAGGTCTGGTGTGCCGCTTGCAGAAAAGTTTGTATGGCCTGAAGCAAGCCCCACGACAATGGTATAGGAAGTTTGATTCCTTTATTGAGGAGATCGGCTTCAGGAGGACCACCCTTGACCACTGTGTGTTCATCAAGGAGTATGCTCCAGAGGATTTTGTGATTCTGCTGTTGTATGTGGACGATATGTTGATCGTCGGGAGGAACACTGCTCGTATTGCTGAGTTGAAGGGGCAGTTGAGTTCCGCCTTTGAGATGAAGGATCTGGGTGCTGCGAAAACCATTCTAGGGATGCACATTCGCAGAGACAGGGGAGCCAGATTGCTCTGGATATCACAGGAGCGGTATATCCGCAAGGTGTTGCAGAGATTTGATATGGATCAGGCGAAGAAGGTGAGCGTGCCTCTTGCAGCTCACTTCAGACTTACCGCTGATCAGTGCCCCAGCACACCCGAGGAGATCGAGGAGATGCAGAAGGTTCCGTATGCATCTGCAGTTGGGAGCCTTATGTATGCGATGGTGTGTACACGTCCAGACATTGCGCATGCGGTCGGGACCGTCGGTAGATTTCTCTCCAATCCTGGGAGAGAACATTGGAGCGCGGTGAAATGGATTTTAAGGTACTTACAGGGGACGTCAAACTTGACGCTGAGATTTGGAGGCAGTGAGCCAGAGCTGTTGGGCTACACTGATGCGGACATGGCTGGAGATTTGGATTCTAGGAGGTCGACGTCAGGGTACATGATTCTTTTTGCAGGAGGAGCTGTCTCGTGGGCGTCGAGACTGCAGAAGTGCGTTGCACTGTCTACCACGGAGGCTGAGTTCATTGCGGTTACTGAGGCTGGGAAAGAGTTGCTTTGGATGAAGAGGTTCATCAAAGAACTTGGATTCACTCAGGACCGATACACACTCTTGTGTGACAGTCAGAGCGCTATCCACCTAGGGAAGAACCCCACGTTTCACTCGAGGTCAAGCACATCGACACTCGGTATCATTGGATACGAGATGTCCTGGAGCAGAAGGAGCTTGATCTTCAGAAGGTGCACACTGATGACAATGGGGCAGACATGCTGACCAAGACAGTGCCAAGGGGGAAGTTCGAGCATTGCGTTAGAATCGCCGTAATGGCGGTTTCTTCCGCCTTGATGTGAAAGGGGATAAATTGTTGGGTGCAGTTCCCGTCCTTTGTGGAGAAAACTGTGGATTCGAGTTTTACTAACTCGAACTTGGTGGCGCTGGATCTATCGACATATGGAGGAGACATGAAGGTCTTACCAAATGAAGATTATTAGAAGGACACATTTTTTCACTTAGTCGAAAAGGGGGAGATTTGATGAGGTATTTTCTCCTAAGTGTGAAAAGAGGCTAGCCATCTTTGACTTGAAGGAAGCTTCCTAGAAAGAGGGAAAGTCAACATGTGCTCTTAAAGGAAGCTTCTAGGAAGGTGGCCAAAGGAAGCTTCATATTATTTGACATGTGTTCTTTGACCGAGGGAAGCTTCATGAAAGCTTCATGGAAGCTTCAAGGAAGCTTCCTCCACATGCCATCTACCACCATCTACCCCTTGGTTTTGGCCTATAAATAGGCATGAAGGAGGAGGGGTAAGGCATCCACTCATCTCCTATCTCAAGCATTGAAAGAGTTCTTAGAGAGGCCTTTGTGGCAAGCGTCTTGATTTGGGAAGAGCTTTCGGACGTCTCTGCGACGTTGACGAGGAATACTTCGCATACACGGATTGGATCTGGAGCAGACTTTGGCAAGTATTCGAAGAGGCATCTTGGAGAGGATTTGTGTAATCCGTCTCGTCGGCCACTGTCGGTAACTTGCAATTTTCTTGCTACTGTTTATTGTGTATTATTGTGTGGTGCGAAGTTGGTGAAGATCCTGTGTGGATCGAGGAGGGAAAGCCTTGTAATTGCCTATCTGTTTTACACATTTTTAGTGGCGGCTTTCCGGGTTGGACTCCGATCGTCCCGTGGTTTTTACCCTATTGGGTTTCCACGTTATATCTGTGTGTCACCTTTTATTACTGTTATTTTGTGCTGTGTTTTGGTTGTGTATCGGCATACCGCTAAGCGGACGTGCAGATACTTGCTCGAACTAATTTGCAGGTGTTCTGGTCGGGCTTTGTGCTCTCTAGCCCAACAAGTGGTATCAGAGCTAGGTTCATTATCAGCGCAGTCATCGGGCTGACCTATTTGGGATTCGAGACGAGCCGATCGGATATTTCGGGTTAGTGATCGGGTGCGGTGGGTGACGACCATTGGTCCGCTCCCTATCCTCTTTGATTCCTTTCTTGGAAATAGTCGGCTCAGAGAACTGAGGTCAGTCCGATCAGTGACAGAGCATAATGGAGTCCACTTCAGGTTCAGGCTCCGAGCAAATGGTAAAACTAAATGGCGCAAACTATCACCATTGGCATCTTCTGATGGAGGATCTGATATACGTGAAGGGTTGGCATGCTCCTATCTTTGAGGAGATGCCAAAGGACATGGATGCGGCAAAGTGAAAGGTGGAGCATCGGAAACTGTGTGGGTTCATTAGACGGTTCGTGGAGCCGAACGTCTACAACCATGTGGCTAGCATCACTGATGCGAAGACTTTGTGGAAGACTCTCGAGACGTTGTATGCCAAGAGCACGGGCATCAACAAGCTGTATTTGCTGAAGAAGCTTGGAGAGTTCAGATACCGAGATGGCTCACCCATTTTGGATCATGTCAACGAGTTCCAGGGAATTATTGATCGTCTGACTGCTATGAAGGTGATGTTTGAAGACGAAGTGAATGCTTTGTGGCTACTCAAGTCACTTCCAGACTCGTGGGAGATGGTCAGAGTTTCTCTGATCAATTCTTCCCCCCAGGGGATTGTTTCCATGGAAATCGCCAAGAGTGGGATCTTGAATGAGGAGGTGAGACGAAAGTCTCAGGGGACTTCAGGCTCTTCTTCACGAGCTGATGTTCTTTATACTGAGTCCAGGGGGAGAGGAAGGAGTAAAAGCCGAGGAAGGAAGGAAGACAGGAGTCAGAGTAGGGGCAAGTCGAAGTCACGTTATCAGAACGTGGAATGCCACTACTGCCATAAGAAGGGTCACATCAAGAAGTTCTGCTATTCCTTGAAGAACGATCAGAAGAAGAAGGGGATTGCCACTGAAGGCAATGATGAGGGTCACACGGCGGCCACTGTTTCGACTGAGGAGGACGACGTCATTATTATTGGCGACGACGTCACTGCCGCTCTCGCGTGTGATGACCAGTCCTGGATCGTTGATACTGGAGCTTCTGCGCATGTCTCCCACAACAGGGAGTTATTTGCCACCTACACCACTCATGACTGTGGGGTGTTGAAGATGGGCAATGGGGATACGTCCAAGGTGATTGGGCGTGGAGACATGCATCTGAAGACGAGTACTGGAGCCCTACTAGTGCTGAGGGATGTACGACATGTGCCAGATATTCGCTTCAATCTGATATCGGTCGGCAAACTTGGAGACGAAGGACACTTGGGCATCTTTGGAGGAGATTTCTGCAAGCTGATCAGGGGATCACTTGTGATGGCCCGAGGTTATAGAGATTCTGGACTGTACTACATGGAGGGGAGGCCTGAAGCTGTTCAGGCCAACTCCGTTAGGGACGAGGCATCCACTTCCTTATGGCATAGGAGGCTGGCACACATTAGCCAGAAGGGTTTAGGATGCCTGGCGAAGAAAAAGCTGATTTGTGATATTTCTGGGGATCACTTAGAGAGGTGCGACCACTGCATGGCTGGGAAACAGAATAGGATATCATTTCACAGCCACACGTCCACCAGGAGATCTGAGCCTTTGGAGCTAGTTCATACTGATGTTTGCGGACCACTGAAGGTCCAAACTAGAGGTGGAGCATCTTACTTCGTCACTTTCATTGACGACCATTCGAGGAAGCTTTGGGTCTATGCTATCAAGACCAAAGATCAGGTCCTCGATACCTTCAGGAGATTCCACGCTGAGGTGGAGAGACAGTCTGGGAGGAGATTGAGATGCATCAGGTCCGATAACGGGGGAGAGTACATTGGTCCGTTTGACGAGTACTGCAGGGACCATGGCATTAGACATGAAAAGACCCCACCGAAGACGCCGCAGCTGAATGGCGTAGCTGAGAGGATGAACAGGACACTGATGGAGAGGATTCGATGCATGCTATCTGAGTCGAAGCTGCCAGGGATGTTTTGGGGCGAGGCTCTTCTTACTGCAGCGCATGTCATCAACCTCTCGCCGAGTTCAGCTTTGCAGGAGGATGTCCCAGATAGGGTCTGGTACGGGAAGGACCCCTCATATAGTCACTTGCGGGTATTTGGCTGCAAAGCCTTTGTGCACGTCCCCAGGGACGAGAGATCCAAGTTGGATTCGAAGACCCGACAGTGTATTTTCTTGGGGTACGGCTACAGTGGAGAGTTTGGGTACAGGTTCTTTGATCCAGTTGAGAAGAAGCTTGTACGTAGCCGTGATGCTGTTTTCTGTGAGGATCAGACTGTTGGTGATCCCGAGGAGACTGTTGAGTCTGAGGTTGACTCTCGCACTGCTGCAGAGTCACCTATGATTGGAGATGACGATACTGAGGAGGCTACTGAGCCTGAGCCAGCACAGGGTACTGATACCCTTCCAGATCATGATATCACCACTGATGGTGAACCAGGAGTCGCTGAGGACATTGCTGATGATGTGCCTGCACCGGCCCCTGAGCCTGCCTTGCGGAGATCAGATCGTGCCAGGCACCCGTCCGCTAGATATTCTGCATCAGAGTTCATACTATTGACTGATGCGGGGGAGCCTGAGAGCTATGGCGAGGCTGTGGAGAGTATCGAGAAGCGTCAGTGGATGGCTGCTATGCAGGATGAGATGCAGTCGCTGCAGAAGAATCACACATATGACCTGGTGAGATTGCCTAAGGGCAAGAAGGCCTTGAAGAATCGGTGGATTTTCAGGGTGAAGCAGGGAGATTCCTCTACACCTCCCAGATACAAGGCCAGGCTGGTGGTGAAGGGCTTTGGTCAGCGACAGGGTGTTGACTTCGATGAGATCTTCTCACCTGTGGTGAAGATGTCATCTATTCGTGTGGTACTTGGCCTTGCTGCGAGGCTAGACTTGGAGATAGAGCAGATGGATGTTAAGACCGCCTTTCTGCATGGCGATCTTGAGGAGGAGCTATACATGGATCAGCCTGAGGGCTTCAGTGTCAAAGGGAAGGAAGGTCTGGTGTGCCGCTTGCAGAAAAGTTTGTATGGCCTGAAGCAAGCCCCACGACAATGGTATAGGAAGTTTGATTCCTTTATTGAGGAGATCGGCTTCAGGAGGACCACCCTTGACCACTGTGTGTTCATCAAGGAGTATGCTCCAGAGGATTTTGTGATTCTGCTGTTGTATGTGGACGATATGTTGATCGTCGGGAGGAACACTGCTCGTATTGCTGAGTTGAAGGGGCAGTTGAGTTCCGCCTTTGAGATGAAGGATCTGGGTGCTGCGAAAACCATTCTAGGGATGCACATTCGCAGAGACAGGGGAGCCAGATTGCTCTGGATATCACAGGAGCGGTATATCCGCAAGGTGTTGCAGAGATTTGATATGGATCAGGCGAAGAAGGTGAGCGTGCCTCTTGCAGCTCACTTCAGACTTACCGCTGATCAGTGCCCCAGCACACCCGAGGAGATCGAGGAGATGCAGAAGGTTCCGTATGCATCTGCAGTTGGGAGCCTTATGTATGCGATGGTGTGTACACGTCCAGACATTGCGCATGCGGTCGGGACCGTCGGTAGATTTCTCTCCAATCCTGGGAGAGAACATTGGAGCGCGGTGAAATGGATTTTAAGGTACTTACAGGGGACGTCAAACTTGACGCTGAGATTTGGAGGCAGTGAGCCAGAGCTGTTGGGCTACACTGATGCGGACATGGCTGGAGATTTGGATTCTAGGAGGTCGACGTCAGGGTACATGATTCTTTTTGCAGGAGGAGCTGTCTCGTGGGCGTCGAGACTGCAGAAGTGCGTTGCACTGTCTACCACGGAGGCTGAGTTCATTGCGGTTACTGAGGCTGGGAAAGAGTTGCTTTGGATGAAGAGGTTCATCAAAGAACTTGGATTCACTCAGGACCGATACACACTCTTGTGTGACAGTCAGAGCGCTATCCACCTAGGGAAGAACCCCACGTTTCACTCGAGGTCAAGCACATCGACACTCGGTATCATTGGATACGAGATGTCCTGGAGCAGAAGGAGCTTGATCTTCAGAAGGTGCACACTGATGACAATGGGGCAGACATGCTGACCAAGACAGTGCCAAGGGGGAAGTTCGAGCATTGCGTTAGAATCGCCGTAATGGCGGTTTCTTCCGCCTTGATGTGAAAGGGGATAAATTGTTGGGTGCAGTTCCCGTCCTTTGTGGAGAAAACTGTGGATTCGAGTTTTACTAACTCGAACTTGGTGGCGCTGGATCTATCGACATATGGAGGAGACATGAAGGTCTTACCAAATGAAGATTATTAGAAGGACACATTTTTTCACTTAGTCGAAAAGGGGGAGATTTGATGAGGTATTTTCTCCTAAGTGTGAAAAGAGGCTAGCCATCTTTGACTTGAAGGAAGCTTCCTAGAAAGAGGGAAAGTCAACATGTGCTCTTAAAGGAAGCTTCTAGGAAGGTGGCCAAAGGAAGCTTCATATTATTTGACATGTGTTCTTTGACCGAGGGAAGCTTCATGAAAGCTTCATGGAAGCTTCAAGGAAGCTTCCTCCACATGCCATCTACCACCATCTACCCCTTGGTTTTGGCCTATAAATAGGCATGAAGGAGGAGGGGTAAGGCATCCACTCATCTCCTATCTCAAGCATTGAAAGAGTTCTTAGAGAGGCCTTTGTGGCAAGCGTCTTGATTTGGGAAGAGCTTTCGGACGTCTCTGCGACGTTGACGAGGAATACTTCGCATACACGGATTGGATCTGGAGCAGACTTTGGCAAGTATTCGAAGAGGCATCTTGGAGAGGATTTGTGTAATCCGTCTCGTCGGCCACTGTCGGTAACTTGCAATTTTCTTGCTACTGTTTATTGTGTATTATTGTGTGGTGCGAAGTTGGTGAAGATCCTGTGTGGATCGAGGAGGGAAAGCCTTGTAATTGCCTATCTGTTTTACACATTTTTAGTGGCGGCTTTCCGGGTTGGACTCCGATCGTCCCGTGGTTTTTACCCTATTGGGTTTCCACGTTATATCTGTGTGTCACCTTTTATTACTGTTATTTTGTGCTGTGTTTTGGTTGTGTATCGGCATACCGCTAAGCGGACGTGCAGATACTTGCTCGAACTAATTTGCAGGTGTTCTGGTCGGGCTTTGTGCTCTCTAGCCCAACACCCAGACGGTCCACTAGTGCTTATAATAGGCCCCACCTCTCCTATCTTTGACCCAGGTTTTGGAAAGGAAAATGGGTGCGGTGGTTTAACATGGTATCAGAGCTAGGTTCACGTTGATGGGGCGTTTTGGAATGGAAAATGGGTATGGTGGTTTAACAAGCCCTCCCCCTGATCCGTTCCCGACCTCCGGCGGCGTTTGCTGCTTCTCCAGCCGCCGCCGCCCTCCCAAACAAAGCCTAAAGCTTGGGGATTATATCCGACGGTCAAAATTATTCTGATGGTCTTGTATGGCAACCAAAAGTATTCCTTTTTACAATAGTATGGATAAATGTTAGCAGCACCAACAATAAAAATATATGGTCCTTGAAGGCTACCCTTGAAATTCCCAACTTTTTGTTCATTCCACAACTTGTTCAAATATTACCACTAATGATCCTGAAATACTTTTTTGCTTAGAGTTTTCATTATCTGCTCTCATAATAAATACATTTTTTCTCAAAATATAAATGTGAGAGTAACCATGAATCTTCATAATTTGTGCAGGATATGAATGAATGGCCTGTCATTGATTTCTTGCCCTCCTACGGCCGTGGGAGGGACGCCCCCGGTGGAAGATACAGCAGCCTCATAGCGGGATCTAATCTCACTGATGTAATAATCACGGGTAATTGAAGTTATTAACTTTCTGTTATCAACTTTTACTTTTGTTTATACTTTCATTTACTGTATTAGGTGTTCAACAAAGTTCATTATAGCGAATAATTACCAAAACTTTCCCTGGAAGTTAGCATAATTATAGATTGCACCCCTCTTATTATTGAAATTACAAAAATCTCCCCTGAATGTTACAAAACATAACATTTACCTCCCCTGAACTTCACATTTCATAACTTTCTGTTATCAACTTTTACTTTTGTTTATACTCTCATTTATTGTATTAGGTGTTCAGCAAAGTTCATTATATTTTTATATGAATAATCACCAAAACTTCTCTTGGAAGTTAGCATAATTACAGATTGCACCCCTTTTATGATTGAAATTACAAAAATCTCCCCTGAATGTTACATAACATTTACCTCCCCTGAACTTCACATTTCATAACTTTCTGTTATCAACTTTCACTTTTGTTTATACTCTCATTTACTGTATTAGGTGTTCAGCAAAGTTCATTATATTTTTATACGAATAATTACCAAAACTTCTCTTGGAAGTTAGCATAATTACAGATTGCACCCTCTTATTATTGAAATTACAAAAATCTCCCCTGAATGTTACAAAACATAAATTTACCTCCCCTGAACTTCATATTTCATAGCATCCATGCACATAATACCCCCCTGAAAATGTACTCCAGATCTAGAGGGGGTATTTTTGTGCATGGATGTTATGAAATGTGAACTTCAGGGAAGGTAAATGTTATGTTTTGTAATATTCAGGGGAGGTTTTTGTAATTTCAATAATAAGAGGGGTGCAATCTGTAATTTTTCAAACTTAGAGGGGAGGTCCCGGTAAATGCCCCTATTTTTATATATTGAAAACTTGGTGAAAAATATGAATAGAAGTCATGAAAACCTAGGTGAGGTTTCATCCCTAGTCATATGGTGTAACTATACAAGGGTCAATTACAAGGATCAATTACAATGATCAATTACAAGGATCAATTACAATGATCAATTACAAGGATCAATTACAAGGATCAATTACAAGGATCAATTACAATCACAATTAAGTATCAATCTTTATCTCCTCATTTGCAGCATAACTCATTACAATTTCTCAGGTGACAATGGGACTATTGACGGTCAGGGAGGGTTCTGGTGGGCAAAGTTCCATCATAAGCAGCTGAAGTACACGCGCGGCTACCTTGTTGAACTTATGTATTCCGATCAAATCTTCATATCGAATATCGTCTTCCTTAACTCTCCGTCATGGAACATCCATCCAGTTTATAGCAGGTCTGATTTCTTCCAATGTAGAGATCATGATCCTAAACTTTCTATTTTTCTTATTTCACCATCTCTGATTGCTCTCTGAACATTGCAGCAACATCATAATGAAGGGCATAACAATTTCTGCACCAGTTCATTCTCCAAACACTGATGGCATCAATCCAGGTGCTTCTTTTGTCATATTTTACAAGCTAACATTACTTTTTGGTTTAAACAACTTCTCTCACATTGTGATTATCACTTCGTTTGTCCACAGATTCGTGCTCACATGTCCTAATCGAGGACTGCTATATCGTGTCGGGGGACGATTGCATCGCAATCAAGAGCGGGTGGGATGAGTACGGCATCGCCGTTGGAATGCCTAGCCAGCACATTATCATCCGCCGGCTCACCTGCGTCTCCCCAACCAGCGCATCCATTGCTTTGGGGAGCGAGATGTCGGGCGGCATCCAGGACGTCCGTGCGGAGGACATCACTGCCATCGACACCGAGTCTGGCGTTCGCATCAAAACCGCCGTCGGTCGCGGAGGCTTTATCAAGGACATTTACGTGCGCCGCATGAATCTCCATACGATGAAGTGGGTCTTCTGGATGACCGGAAACTATAACTCTCATCCAGACCAGAAATATAATCCTGATGCAATTCCAGATGTTGAAGGCATAAGCTACAGCCACGTCACTGCCGAGAATGTGACGACGGCGGGAAGGCTGGAGGGAATAGAGCAGGCGCCGTTCAAGGGGATCTGCATGTCCAACGTCTCGGTGGAGGTGAGGAAGGCGAGGAAGACGGCATGGGTTTGCGAGAGCGTCGAGGGCGTATCGAGCGGCGTGACTCCGGCGCCTTGCGATGCCTTCAAGGACGAGGGGTTAACACCGGCGGCTTGCCCGTTCCCCGAGGATGGGCTGCCCGTAGAGGACGTGGAAATCAAGGACTGCGCATTACCAGGCACTGTCAGTCTGTGAGGTGATGAACTACTGGGTCTGTTCTGTCTTTTAGTTATTCTATGTATTAAACACATCAACTCTTGTGTCTAAATTTGACTCCAGCATATTTCTGAAATTGTGTAGAAAAAGTGAAAGCAGAACCTGTGCAGTGTTTACACATGCATTAGTTATATAAAGGGAAATAAGAGACAACAACAACACTCAAACCTTTATCCCACCATAGTTGGGTCGGCTATATGGATCCTTCGTCGCCATTGCGCCCTATCTTTAATACCTAAGTACATCATATCTTTCCTTATAGTTTCATCCCAAGTCTTTTTTGGTCTACCCCTCCCCCGTTTAAAATGTTTAGTGACTAAACTCTCACAACATCTAACAGGTGCCTCTAATGGTCTCCTATGTACATGTTCGAACCATCTTAAACGAGCTTCTCACATCTTCTCTACAATTGGCGCCACTCATGTCTTATCTCTGATACATTCATTCCTAATTTTATCCGGTCTCGTGTGCCTCTAAGAGAGTTTGACAAAAATTATGTTAGAATTAGGAAAGAGCAAGGGTAACCACAAGTTTAAGAGGAACACATCCCACTATGATAAAGTATGCATAAATACAGTCAATAGCATAACATTAAATGTCAATTACAATGCATGATTTATACCATAGGAAGTTTAAAAGTGAGCTTACAACCGTTAGATATGAGAACCCACAGGTGAAAGATGGTGGAAGCGAAGGCAGCACCGTAGATACTGAGAAAGTGGAGAGCCTACTTCTCAGATGTCAAAGAAAGCGCCACGACTTATCAATATGGCCTTCCATTGTGTTTGGACGCATCTGTGGTAAGGGAGAAGCTGTCACCTTTCTCCTATGTAGTCTGCCTTCTCTACATATTTACCCTACGCCACGTCTTCATCGTAATCACCTTCTAATGGGCCTCTCTTCCTTTGGAAATCTTTCCTTGAAGCTTGGGTTGGAGTGTGACGCACAACATTTCCTCATAAGGTATTTACATTTTTTTTAATCATTAAATCATTTGATAAAATCCCCTATGGTGAAATATAAAAAAACAGTGATGGTGTTTGGTCTTCGTAGATTGGAAATTAATTCTTTTGTAGTTTATATGATATTTTTTCGTTTGACATGGTATTAGCAATTGGATTCTGGCAAGATAAGATATGGGATTGGGATTATTTAGACATATATGATATGAAATTAGCTACTTGATTTGATAAGAGCTGCGATTATAAACGGGTACTTAAGGTAATGTAACTTTTCAATGGAGGGTGGTGGAGAAAGCAGGTATTTACATGTGGCGTATTTCCCCTATTCTTATCTATCTCCATTCCTGACTCTTCTCCTCTTAATCTCGACTGTGCCGCAGTTAGTGCAAGGCGCCAATCTCCTTCTCAAATCTTCTCCTCTTCCTCTCTTAAACTCTCAAAATTTACGGGAAACCTTGGGTATTGCTGAGACGGAGGTTGCTCGGCTTCGTTTGAACTGGGGCTTAGTCGGGTTTATGCTTTTTCTGCATCAGTGCCCAGCTTTCTTTCTAGTTCACGGTAAGCCTTCTTTGTTCCGTTTATCTCGTTTGGTTTTCTATGTTATTCGGTTGGTCGACTATGGTATATTATTCAAGTTGAGTTGTTGATGGGCAGTTTTGTATACAAGATTTCAGTTGGCGTTTTTTTTTGTCTTGGTTGTGATCTGCTTTAGGGAGTTTGGTTGATGAATGATGAGCTTTCATTAATTTTGGTGTGGTGGATTTTGGGGGGAAAACCTGTTTCAGTTTGTTGCCACTTATTTTGTTTACTGAGGGAAATCCTGTTACTCTTTCTGTATACTGGTAATGTTCAGTTGCTATCATGGTTGTACCTTACCTTTGTGGCCGGCTGTTTGGAGTTCCTGTTAGGAGAAATGGGCCAAATTGATTAGTAATTGTTGGGGTTTTTACTTTGATTGGCTGTCTACTGCTTTTTTTATATTGGGTATTGTTGCATGAAATTGAGTATGGGAATTCATTGCATGTTGGAGCTATCTGTGCATACTTCAATTCGGTTTCAATGGGGGGTTTGTATGTTTACTGCCTTGTTGCCTCTATGCAGTCCAGATTTGCTGCTTTATTACTTTCCTTTTTCTGTTTCCTGGAAGTCTAAGTGTCGTATATTACTTTGGGTTCACTTCACTTCACTTGCAGTCTCATAGTTTATGTTTCCCCCTCCTTACAATCTCTAAAAAGTCTACGTCAACCCTAGTGGTCAACGTTATAGCTATTATGTGATGCAACCCCGATAAATATGCCTCTTAATAATACGGTTTCTAAACAGATACCGCGAAGGATGGCATCTCACGATAGACATGGCGATGACGTGGGGCGTGACACTGGGAAGGAGAAAGTAACGGTGAAACCTATCTTTTGAAATTTATGCTTATTTTAAGTATTTTACTTGCACTGTTTCTAAAATATGAAAATGGGATTTATATGGTATGTGACATCATGAATATGGTATATATCACTGAAAATAATTCTCGCTATGATGTATGGCCTTAAAAAAGGCAAACATGCGAATGAAAATATGAGGGGATTATAAAATAAATAACTTAATGTCATATAAACGTGTCGACACGAGGTTATGTTAAGGGCGAATTGAATTGCATGCACATGAATGAAATGATACAGATGAGTTGCCAAACAAGTCGGCCGAAAGTCATAGACGCGTGTTGAACGTACTGGTTTTGGACATTGATGATACGAGGTCGGGCCCAAAGAATGAAATAAGAGAATGCATATAGATTCAATTGCCCTTAATATTTCCTAAACTCGCATCGAAATATATAAATTATTGCGGTTGAAGGTTCACTCTGTTATAGTTACATGCTGATATGTCTTTACAAACTTTATAACACTGTACATTACTGTTCATAGAAATACTTATATAGATTTGTTGTTTTGAACTCATTGCCTGCTTAAAAAATAAATGTTAACTTCAATATGCAAAATGTTATACATAATCTCTCTTGTTTGCTTGTACAGCAGGTTCAAAAGGTAAAGTTTCGCTTAGTCTTTATTAAAGACTAATGGTTTCCAACTCTAAATTTTTAGGTAAAGAAAAGTCACACACATGGCAACGCTAATGATATGTTCGGTGTATAAGAAGGAGGGTACCGTATTTTGGAGGATGTGAAACTACTTTTGCAGTAGTTTAGTTTGCTTTTCATGTTTAAACGTGGCTTATGTAGAACCTTCAATAAATCATGTTTTGTAGAAGTAGTTAAAACTCATGATAAAATATGAAAATGCCCTGGTATATAGTATGTTTGGCTTGGCATGTATGTACATACTCGTTGTGAATGTTTAACATTATGATATTGTTCACTCAATGTTATATAAATTCATATTATGATATTACAGTGGATTGTGGCGGGCTGCGGGCCGTTACATGGAGTGGTAGGAGTTTTCCCTCCTGCTTGGGGATCACGACCTGGAGAAAATGAAACGACTATGAAAGTATTCGTAGTTCAGTCCTAATTTTCCCTATTTACAGAAGTAGAAAAATGACCATGCATGATCGTGAGGCTCAATTGTGCACACGACTGTGCGTGAACAATGTAGGATTGGCAGGAAAATTGTGCTGCGCCGAAAAGGAAGATGATGACCTGTCAGAGGACAACGCACGTATGTGCACATAAGGTGGTACGACCATGCCTGAAGAATGAATAGTCAGGCTGGCCATCAACATCAAAATGAAGCAGCTTCCCGTGCATTCACACACGATCGTCCCCGAAGAAAGTGCACGGGCAAAATATAGAACTCTAGAATCCTTGGTAGATTTTTTTTTGTTCATGCTTGACCGTTCTTCGAGAACAAGCACGGTCATGTCGAATCCGCTGAAAGAATGGTCCAGCTGCCCGTACATTCAGGCACGGTTATGCTTGCAGAACGCACACGGTTGCATTCCAGGACTCAGATTTTTGAGGCGAATTAATATTTGATCAAACATGGCCATGCCTCAAGGATGAGCACGGTTGTGCCGATATTTCAGCGTAATGCAGCGACTGCCCATGCGCTAAGGCATGGATGTGCCTCAAGAAAGATCATGGGCAGAACACAGGACGCACAAAATGTAAGAGGGATAGAGCTCTTCTCATGCACGGTTTTGCCCACAAGGGAGCACGACCGTGCACTCGTTGCAGAAAATTGAAAGGGCTTCCCTACACTTGCACACCCAACCAAAACCTTTGATTTGCACTCATATATGCCCAAAAACATAACTACTTATACAAGAGATAAAACATATGAAAACCCAAAGACAAATAGGGACAAAATGTGCTAAAACCAAGCAATTTTTTTGGTATAAAATATTTATTATGCACCTATCAAATAATATGCATTTATAGCTCTCGAGAAATTTATCTGCGAGTGGTAACAAGGTATTGTCGGTGGTAGATGAACAACGGAGGATTCCTTCATTGGTTTGCACTAGCGTTGTGCGGTAGCTAGACGTCGAAGAATTTTATATGGAGGTTGGAGCTATCTCATGGTGGTAGGTAAGTTTTGCCTGCAGTAGTTGAACAATAGAGCCTTCCATATGAAGATTGGAGCTAATGACGAGCGATATGTGTTATTGTCAAGCGGTAGTAAATCTTGAATTTTGCTGCTCCCATTTCTATCCAAAGCTTATAGCAAACTTTAAGAGCCAAAATGGCGTACGTAGAGTGCTATTACTGGGCGGCAGAGGTTATCGTCAGTGGTAGCCTTGAATTTTGTCTTTAGCTTTATCATTTCAGCTCGGGTCTTGCTGAGGCATAAATGTCCCGTACCATGGGTGTTTCCCGAACCTGCACACTACGAAGTAAATACAAGAAAGATCAAATACACATTAGTATTTGTTGTTCTCGAACCAAAGGCGTGTCGAACATGGTCTGTGAACCATAACAAACTCCCTATTTGATAATCACACATCCCGAGATTGATAAATAATGAACAAACAAAATGTGTATTCTCAGTGGAATGCAAATAATAATCATTTAAGAATTTAATCAGAAAAATATATGATAATCATTGTAAAATAGGTGATAAAGTTTTCTTAATGATAACTGTCCCTAAATTTGATCTCTCTCTAATGGTGATATTCAGAACTTATTTAGTTTTCAAAAAAGATTACTGTTGAAACCAGAGAACTGGCTTCGACGTTCGCAACGGGTATGCAGCTAACCCTTACTTCACCTGAGCCAGAACACGTGACCGATCGCTAAGAGCCGAAGGACCTTGCACCTACGAAGACCTGAACAGACCCCTTGAGCCGCAGCGAGGAGGTCTCACCACAAACCCGGAAGATCAAAGAGAGCTTCCCCTCCCAAGCCAATGCTGAGCCTGGGCACCCTGGAGATCACTAAGAAGACCTCACTGTCAACCTCAGCTGACAGAGGGTTGGAGTGCTTGCTCACAAGTCACACGCGAGGGAGAGAAGAGAGAAGAGGTGTCCCCTCCCAAGGTGCCTATGAGGGTCTATTTATAGACTTCTTGAAATTGAGATGTGGATAGACACTTGAAAATAATACTCGCACCCCCCAAATAACCCACTAGGAAGAGGGAGGGGGAGGTCGAGTGCCACTTGCCCGCTAGAAAGGGCGAGTGAGGGGTGGGAGGGATCTTCCCCCGAAACCAGAAAGAGGGGCGAGTAGAGGTGCTCCCTCTACTCACCCGTAAGAGGGGGGCGAGTGGGGGGCTTTAACCACTCGCCAGCAAGGGGGCGAGTGGGGGCCTCCCCCACTCGCCAGCAAGGAGGCGAGTGGTGGGCCTCCCCCACTCGCCAGCAAGGGGGCGAGTGGGGGGGGGGGGGGGGGGGGGGCTTCCCCCACTCGCCCGCTAGAAAAGGGGGGCGAGTGGGGGGCCTCCCCCACTCGCCAGCAAGGGGGCTAGTGGGGGGCCTCCCCCACTCGCCAGTAGGGAGCGAGTGGGGGGGGGGGGGGGGGGGGGGGCTTCCCCACTCGCCCTGCTACTTTTTCTTCCTTCCCCGGGGTCCTCCTTTTGCCTTGGGTGGCTTCAGTTGCCTCTAATTGGTCGATTTCGCTAGTCACGACCACTTTCACCATCCGTCATGGTCTCAACGAATTACAGGTTATACACAATCCCCACTTTTTTCGGGCTCAACACGAGCCCGGAAAAACAATGGATCACCCGTGGTTCGGAGAGACGGGCGTTGGGAACACGGTGGTTGAACTCCTAAAAGATGATTCAATCTGAACTGAACGCAAGAGAAGCAACCTTTCTCCACTTAACAACCCTCCTGTGAACCGAGCTCAACTGGAAGTGGAGAAAGCTCAACACCTCTAGTCGAGTTGAACTCGACTCGAGGTGGAGGAAGACTCAACACCTCTAGTCGAGCTGAACTCAACCTGAGGTGGAGGGGAACTCAACACCTCTAGTCGAGCCGAGCTCAACTCGAGGTGGAAGGTGAGCCTTTCTCCACTTAACAACTCTCCCGTGAACCGAGCTCAACTGGAGGTGGAGAAAGCTCAACACCTCTAGTCGAGCTCAACACCTCTAGTCGAGATCAACACCTCTAGTCGAGCTAAGCTCAACTTGAGGTGGAGGAAGACTCAACACCTCTAGTCGAGCTGAACTCAACCTGAGGTGGAGGGGAACTCAACACCTCTGGTCGAGCAGAGCTCAACTCGAGGTGGAAGACGAACCTTTCTCCACTTAACAACCCTCCCGTGAACCGAGCTCAACTGGAGGTGGAGAAAGCTCAACACCTCTAGTCGAGTCGAGCTCAACTTGAGGTGGAGGAAGACTCAACACCTCTAGTCGAGCTGAACCCAACCTGAGGTGGAGGGGAACTCAACACCTCTAGTCGAGACGAGCTCAATTCGGGGTGGAAGGCGAACTTTTCTCCACTTAACAATCCTCCCGTGAACCGAGCTCAACTCGAGGTGGAGAAAGCTCAACACCTCTAGTCGAGCCGAGATCACCTTGAGGTGGAGGAAGACTCAACACCTCTGGTCGAGCTGAATTCAACCTGAGGTGGAGGGGAACTCAACACCTCTAGTCGATCCAAGGTCAACTCGAGGTGGAAGGCCAACCTTTCTCCACTTAATAACCCTCCCGTGAACCGAGCTCAACTGGAGGTGGAGAAAGCTCAACACCTCTAGTCGAGCGGAGCTCAACTTGAGGTGGAGGAAGACTCTACACCTCTAGTCGAGCTGAACTCAACCTGAGGTGGAGGAGAACTCAACACCTCTAGTCGAGTTGAGCTCAACTCGAGGTAGAAGGCGAACCTTTCTCCACTAAACAACTCTCCCGTGAACCGAGCTCAACTGGAGGTGGAGAAAATTCAAAACCTCTAGTCGAGCTGAGCTCAACTTGAGGTGGAGGAAGACTCAACACCTCTAGTCGAGTTGAACTCAACCTGAGGTGGAGGGGAACTCAACACCTCTAGTTGAGCCGAGCTCAACTCGAGGTGGAAGGCAAACCTTTCTCCACTTAACAACCCTCCCGTGAACCGAGCACAACGGGAGGTGGAGAAAGCTCAACACATCTAGATGAGCCGAGCTCAACTTGAGGTGGAGGAAGACTCAACACCTTCAGTCGAGCTGAACTCAACCTGAGGTGGAGGGGAACTCAACACCTCTAGTCGAGCCGAACTCAACTCGCGGAGGAAGGCGAACCTTTCTCCACTTAACAACACTCCTGCGAACCGAGCTCAACTGGAGGTGGAGAAAGCTCAACACCTCTAGTCGAGTCGAGCTTGACTTGAGGTGGAGGAAAACTCAACACCTCTAGTCGAGCTTAACTCAACCTGTGGTGGAGGGGAACTCAACACCTCTAGTCGAGCCGAGCTCAACTCAAGGTGGAAGGCGAACCTTTCTCCACTTAACAACCCTCCCGTGAACCGAGCTCAACTGGAGGTGGAGAAAGCTCAACACCTCTAGTCGATCCGAGCTCAACTTGAGGTGGAGGAAGACTCAACACCTCTAGTCGAGCTGAACTCAACCTGAGGTGGAGGGGAACTCAACACCTATAGTCGAGCCAAACTCAACTCGAGGTGGAAGGTAAACCTTTCTCCACTTAACAACCCTCCCGTGAACCGAGCTCAACTGGAAGTGGAGAAAGCTCAACACTTCCTGGGAGCTCAGCTCACTCAGAGGCAGAGGAACTCAACACATCTCCAGACCAACTGGAGGTGGAGAACATCAACACTTCCTGGGAGCTCAGCTCACCCGGAGGCGGAGGAACTCAACACATCCCCAGACCAACTGGAGGTGGAGAACCTTAACACTTCCTGGGAGCTCACCTCACCCGAAGGTGGAGGAACTCAACACATCCCCAGACCAACTAGAGGTGGAGAACTTCAACACTTCCTGGGAGCTCAGCTCACCCGGAGTCGAAGGAACTCAACACATCCCCAGACCAACTGGAGGTGGAGAACTTCAACACTTCCTGGGAGCTCAGCTCACCCAGAGGCGGAGGAACTCAACGCATCCCCAGACCAACTGTAGGTGGAGAACTTCAACACTTCTTGGGAGCTCAGCTCACCCGGAGGCGGAGGAACTCAACACATCGCCAGGCCAAATGCAGGTGGAGAACTTCACACTTCCTGGGAGCTCATCTCACCCGGAGGCGGAGGAACTCAACACATCCCCAGACCAACTGGAGGTGGAGAACTTCAACACTTCCTGGGAGCTCAGCTCACCCGGAGGCAGAGGAACTCAACACATCCCCAGACTAACTGGAGGTGGAGAACCTCAACACTTCCTGGGAGCTCAGTTCACCCGGAGGCAGAGGAACTCAACACATCCCCAAACCAACTGGAGTTGGAGAACTTCAACACTTCCTGGGATCTCAGCTCACCCGGAGTCGGAGGAACTCAACACATCCCCAGACCAACTAGAGGTGGAGAACTTCAACACTTCCTGGGAGTTCAGCTCACCCGGAGGCAGAGGAACTCAACACATCCCCAGACCAACTGGAGGTGGAAAACTTCAACACTTCTTGGGAGCTCAGCTCACCCGCAGGCGGAGGAACTCAACACATCCCCAGACCAACTGTAGGTGGAGAACTTCAACACTTCCTGGGAGCTCAGCTCACCCGGAGGCGGAGGAACTCAACACATCCCCAGACCAACTGGAGGTGGAGAACTTCGACACTTCCTGGGAGCTTAGCTCACCCGGAGGCGGAGGAACTCAACACATCCCCAGACCAACTGGAGGTGGAGAATCTCTACACTTCCTGGGAGCTCAGCTCACCCGGAGGCGGAGGAACTCAACACATCCCCAGACCAAATGGAGGTGGAGAACTTCAACACTTCCTGGGAGCTCAGCTCACCCGGAGGCGGAGGAACTCAACACATCCCCCAGACCAACTGGAGGTGGAGAACTTCAACACTTCCTGGGAGATCAGCTCACCAGGAGGCGGAGGAACTCAACACATCCCCAGACCAACTGGAGGCGGAGAACGTCAACACTTCCTGGGAGCTCAGCTCACCCGGAGGCGGAGGAACACAACACATCCCCTGACCAACTGGAGGTGGAGAACTTCGACACTTCCTGGGAGCTTAGCTCACCCGGAGGCGGAGGAACTCAACACATCCCCAGACCAACTGGAGGTGGAGAATCTCTACACTTCCTGGGAGCTCAGCTCACCCGGAGGCGGAGGAACTCAACACATCCCCAAACCAACTGGAGGTGGAGAACTTCAACACTTTCTGGGAGCTCAGCTCACCCGGAGTCGGAGGAACTCAACACATCCCCCAGACCAACTGGAGGTGGAGAACTTCAACACTTCCTGGGAGATCAGCTCACCAGGAGGCGGAGGAACTCAACACATCCCCAGACCAACTGGAGGCGGAGAACGTCAACAGTTCCTGGGAGCTCAGCTCACCCGGAGGCGGAGGAACTCAACACATCTCCAGACCAACTGGAGGTGGAGAACCTCAACACTTTCTGGGAGCTGATCAGCTCACCCGGAGGCGGAGGAACTCAACATATCCCCAGACCAACTGGAGGTGGAGAACTTCAACACTTCCTAGGAGCTCACCTCACCCAGAGGCGGAGGAACTCACCAATTCCCTAAGCCAGTTTCTCCTCTTGAAGCTTCGACTGCGACGAGCCGACCCGATGAGCTTCACAGCTGCCGGCATCACTAAGCCCAATCAGCGGTCTCTAGTCGGGGTATTACCTAAGGTGCTGACTCTAAACCCCTTTCATTCATCACGAGTAGGTTACATATTTTTTACAACGCGCATCCTTGCGCCTACTCGGCCACATGCATCTCGGTCATCTCTTCCATCGCCTCCTCCACTTTCTCTGCCTTCTTATTCCTTCTCTTTCTCCTAGTCCCTCCTCTTTCTCTGGTCAATCTGGAGGTGGAGAAATTCTTCCTGAAACCGATCCACGTAGCTCCCCAGTGTCTCCCCCTGCTTCTGTCGAATCAAGAACAAGGCCTCTGCACCCTTCCTCCTCCTCTTCGAGGAGGAGAACCTTAGCAAAAAGCTCCGGCATAGGTCCCCAAAGCTGTTGATGGTACCTGATGGGAGCTGGTGGAACCAGTTCCTTACCTCTCTCTTGAAAGTGATGGCGAAGAGTCTACACTTGAAGGCGTCCGCCATCTTCCCGACCATGACATCTTCAAACCACCGAAGATGTTGGAGAGGGCCATCCTTGCCATTGTAGTAAAACATGACAGGTTCCCTGAACCCGTCCGAAATGGGAGTTGAGATAATCAGCTCGCAGAAGGGACTCTCCCATCCTCCCTGGCGAGTCAGAGGCATTCTCCATACCTCCTCACCGGGGTAGCTGGTCTTAGGAGAGGTGTTGAAGAGCACTCGCGCTTGGAGGCTCAAGCCTTCCTCCGAGGCCGGCCCCTTCCCTTGCCGACGTGCTTGCTCTGTCTCTATCAGAGACGGCGAGGCGATCACGGGTGTTGGTGGTGTCGAGCACTCTCCCTGAGGGGGGAGTGCGACCCGCAAGAGTTCCAGGATCGACTTCCTGAACTCTTCGAAGTCACTCTTCTTCACGTACTCGCGGGTAGGGGGCGAGTTCCCCAGCTCATCGCTTCCAGTCATGGGACTTGCTCATATTTTTCTGAACTAGCTGCTTCCACGCTCACCACACAAGAATGTTGAAACCATAGAACTAGCTTCGACGTTCGCAACGGGTATGCAGCTAACTCTTACTTCACCTGAGCCAGAACCCGTGACCGATCGCTAAGAGCCGAAGGGCCTTGCACCTACGAAGACCTGAAGACTTGAACAGACCCCTTGAGCTGCAGCGAGGAGGTCTCACTACAAACCCAGAAGATCAAAGAGAGCTTCCCCTCCCAAGCCAATGTTGAGCCTGAGCACCCTGGAGAGCACTAAGAAGACCTCACTGTCAACCTCAGCTGACAGAGGGTTGGAGTGCTAGCTCACAAGTCACACACGAGGGAGAGAAGTGAGAAGAGACATCCCCTCCCAAGGTGCCCATGAGGGTCTATTTATAGACTACTTGAAATTGGGTTGCGGATAGCCACTTGAAAATACTACTCGCACCCCCCCCCCCCCCCCAAATAACCCACTAGGAAGAGGGAGGGGGAGGTCGAGTGACACTTGCCCGCTAGAAAGGGCGAGTGAGGGGCGAGAGGGATCTTCCCCCGAAACCAGAAAGAGGGGCGAGTAGAGGTGCTCCCTCTACTCACCCGTAAGAGGGGGGCGAGTGGGGGGGCTTCCCCCACTCGCCAGCAAGGGGGCGAGTGGGGGGCCTCGCCAGTAAGGGGGCGAGTGGGGGGGGGGGCTTCCCCCACTCGCCCGCTAGAAAAGGGGGGCGAGTGGGGGGCCTCCCCCACTTGCGAGCAAGGGGGCGAGTGGGGGGCCTCCCCCACTCGCCAACAAGAGGGGGCGAGTGGGGGGCTTCCCCACTCGCCCTGCTACTTTTTTCTTCCTTCCCCCGGATCCTTCTTTTTTCTTGGGTGACTTCAGTCGCCTCCAATTGGTCGATTTCGCTAGTCACGACCACTTTCAGCATCCACCATGGTCTCGACAAATTACGGGTTATACAACTATCTCCTTCTATTTCAATCTCAATAATTATATCCCTAAAAGTGATATTGAGAACGTGTTTCATTCTCAATACTTATCTTTCCTTTTTTTTTTTTAAATATCTCTCTCTTTATTTCAATCTCAAAATATCTCCCCTTTGTTATTAGAAAAGGAAATAATAGCGAGAACATAATCGTAGAGCAAATATAATATTGTAAAAAAAATGATTGAAGAATCACGAAAGGAAATAGATTTGGAGATTTTAGGTTTCATAAATAAGAATGGACACGCATAATATATATAAACTAAGGCTTCGTTTGGTTTGACTTATTTGCTTCGGTGAGTTTGGACAAAAACATCATTGTTGATGTGCACCCGTAAAGATGATATGTGATATGGTCTCACAAAACGTTCAGGCAATGCACTAATGAACATCACTCGCCTCATTTGGTGGAGGAAATAGGGTTGACCAAGATGAACCCCACTATCCTCGAAAATCCACCATCATGGGGTGCAAATAGTAAAATCTCCCATCATGGAGAGTGCAAATAGTAAAAATCCCCCATCATGGGGTGCAAATAGTAAAATTCCCCATCATGGGGTGCAAATAGTAAAAATCCCCCATCATGGGGTGCAAATAGCAAAAATCCCCCATCATGGGGTGCAAACAGTAAAATCCCCCATTACGGGGTGCAAATAGTAAAATCCTCCAACATGGGGGTGCAAATAGTAAAATCCCTTATCACGGGGTGCAAATAGTAAAATCCTCCAACATGGGGGTGCAAATATTAAAACTTCAATACGGTCTACGTATAGCAAATAATATGGTTATGGTGTGCGCATAACCATATCCGTCATATGAATACATATCACCGCAAAACTATACAAACTGGTGTGCGCGTAGCTATATTCATGATAAGTGTGCGTATAACACATAAATTGGTTATGGCGTGCGGGTAGCCGCATAACCACCATAACCACCCTAACCACCCATTTAATTACGAAAGTGTCACCCTCAAAAACTATAAATAGAACCCCAAGGCTTCTCTTTTTGGGATCTTCTCCTCCTCCATCTCTCCCCTCTTTTGAGACTTTCTCTCTTCCGACCTGGAAAATCCTCCTACGGATTTTCTCTCTCCTCCTCCTCATTGCGCGCTCACAAGCGCCCTCCTCCTTGCGCGCTCACAAGCGCGCCTCCTCCTTGCGCGCTCACAAGCGCGCCTCCTCCTTGCGCGCTCACAAGCGCGCCTCCTCCTTGCGCGCTCACCAGCGCGCGTCCTGCTTGCGCGCTCACCAGCGCGCGTCCTGCTTGCGCGCTCACAAGCGCGCCTCCTCCTTGCGCGCTCACAAGCGCGCCTCCTCCTTGCGCGCTCACAAGCGCGCCTCCTCCTTGCACGCTAACAAGCGCGCCTCCGTGCGCTCCTCTCCAAGTGCGCCCCCGCGCGCTCCGCTCCAAGTGCGCCCCCGTGCGCTGCGCTCCAAGCGCGCCTCCGTGCGCTCCGCTCCAAGCGCGCCTCCGTGCGCTCCGCTCCAAGCGCGCCTCCGTGCGCTCCGCTCCAAGCGCGCCGCTGTGCGCACCACTCCAAGCGCGCCTCCGTGCGCCCCGCTCCAAGTGTGCCCCGGCGTGCTCAGTAACAAGCATTATGCGCACTCAAGAACAAGGGTTCCAGCCACCAACAAGACCATCACTCCAGACTCCTCTCACGCAGCAGGAGACAAGCCGCAGAGAGAAAGGCGTGTAGAACACACCGATCCAACCTTCAAGCAGCAGTCGAAGACTCCAGAGCGCTCAAAGCGCGTCATTTCCCCTCTGCATCAGACAATAGTCTTAGCTCCAGGAGCGGTGGCTTGTCACCCTCCGAGTATCACTCTCTCAACAATTGTAACGAGAGGCGGCCTGTCGCCCTCGAGTTCTTTAAAGTAGCTTTGTACAACAACCAACAAATAGTGGAGGTTTCGGCCGGCACAGACCCGACCGCGTGGTTTTTCACCCAGTTGACGGGTTTCCACGTTAAAAAAGTTGCATTGTCAGCTTTCCCTTTTTCTGTGACTGTTTGTGTAACAACCCTATTTTTTTTATTATTTATGTATAAACTTGATTTGTCTATCCGCACCCCCTTCCCCTTTAAGCCCTCTATCCGACTCCCCTTCTCTATTAAATCCCGAGCAGCACCCCCCCCCCCCCCCCTTTAAAAATTTGATATCCGCAGCCCCCTCCTTTTTATTCCTTAGCCGCAGCCCAGCCCTGTTTAAACCCCGATCTAGGGCTCCCCTTTTTGTCGTTGTTCCCGTCTCCCGCACGCGCCGCTGTTCCCGTCTCCTGCAAGGCCGCGCGAAGCTCGCTCCCGCTCCCTGCCGCTCTCCCGTCTCTCAATCGCCACCTCCAGCGCCTCCTCCATTTCCAGCCGCCGACTCCTCCCCCTCCCGATTCCGCCTCCTGCGCCTCCTCCCATCGCTGTTGACGCCTTCTGCCCCCTCCTCTGCGCTCGGGACCGACGACAGCCCGTCTCCAGCCTTCCCTCCTCCCTCCAGCAGCACTTTCGCTTCTCCCTCCTCTGCTAGGGCCGACAGCCTCCCTCTCCTCGTTGGGCTCCGATTTCGCCCTAGGCCTTTGCTCGAATCCCCTCCTCCTTGGATTTTGGACTCGGATTTGGTTCCTATTGGTAAGATTCTCCCCCCTAAACCCTTGATTTCAGAATTTTCATAAACCCTAACGATTTATTCGTGCTCCGATTTACATTCAAGTTGTGATTTCAGATTTTTGCCCTCCTGTAATCGTCTAACTGTGTCTTGTCCTCGATTTCCGGTGGCGCTCCTCGATTCAATTGGCGGAATCTCTTGAAGACCCTTCCGATTTAGGGTTTCCCTAGAATAAAGCGCCGCCAAATCTCCGGTTCCTCCGTGTAATCCTCTCTCCCCTCGTCTTCGAGAAAGGTATGGTTTTCTTCGCTATCTCGCATCTGTCTAATTTGCAATTTAAAACGCGCATGCTCATGTGGTGTCACCTGTTTAATGCAATTTTCATTCATGTTTGTGCTTAATCAGGTCGAATTGAAATTGTTAATTTGGTTGCGCCCTTAGCCGCCACCGTCAATTTCAGCCTTAAGGCAAGTAGAGAAACTTCTCACTTGCAAACTCATGATTTAACTTATGACTTCACTGTCAGATACCTGAATCCTCGATTTGATTACTTGCCTCAGTGTGCTTGCACTCATGTAATTCTGCATCTAAGTCATTAATAACGTAAGTTAACATTGAAAGGTAGAGTTTAATTGATGCAACTCCTTGACTTGGGTTCCCTCTTGAATCCCTAATGGGAACAAAGGACCGGTCATAGCGAGTTTAAATTTCTGAATCTTCTGAATCCGTACTTGAATCTGTCTGAATCTGTCTGAATCATGAATCATGTGCATCAAACAAAACACCTGCACTTTCAATTGTCTCAACTTATGTTATTATTACTTAGACTTTTATACTCCGTAGTAGATTAATGTTTCAGTTCTGTTTCTGCATTTCTTGTATTTACCTGTCTTGTTAGCTTTGTTATTTACCTTGCTTTAACTACATGTATCATAGTTCTGAGGCTTTTTCCTTGTTTTCTTTGGAATTTGCCTTAGCGTCCGTGACTGCGCCCCGTGGTACCTGAGCCTGCTCTGCACCCTGTTCCTGCTTCCCTGGAGGTTTCTTTTTGTTAGTTGCTGTGTCAGGTTCCATGTTGTATTTCCTTTACTGCCAGTTATTTCATATTATGTAATGATTATGGTTAGCCATTTTCTCCTGTATCAAGGACAACTGTTAGGCTATTATATGTACTATCATTTTGTATCAATGCATGTTCACCCTCCCGGAGGTCTATATTACTTGCATCTGTATTGCAAATTTCAAAATGGTGTTTTTCACATTATGCTTGCATATTTCTTTACTTTTTTTGTGTTTTAAAGCTTCCGCAATAAATCCATCCGTTTTACGTAAAAGTAACTATTTTTAAAACTATTTGTAGTACTTCTGCTTCCGCTTTTACAAGCATGGATTTCTTTTCGCCCATGCCTGTGGCATCACGATTCGCCCCGAAGCGCACTCTGACTCTTGTCGAGACGGGTCGTGACAGTTGGTATCAGAGGAGGTTTAGCATCTCAGGATAAAGTATTTTACAATTATCACATATTTTAAATCTTATCTTATAAATATTTATGCATGCATCATTTCTTCACTCCCCTTATCATTACTGTTGTTCTTGGCTGAAACACGCACACACTACACACATAATCATGCGTAGTATGCACACGAATGTTAAGGGGTTATGGACAAACTTAACATTTATGTGCATATGAATTTCCACTAGGATATACACCGCTTGCAAATATTAAATGGTTATGGGCAATTTTAATATTTTCAAGTGCGATGACATTAGCTGCATAGTATGCATGACATGTTAAGTGATATGGGCACTTAACATTGTATGCATATCCATTCATGAGCATTATTAGAAATGCATTTAGGCGGAATTGCATTGCATGCATAACATAAATCATTTGCACAAGTGTCAAGCTAGGAACGACAGATAATGATTGTACACACATGGATTTGCTAATTGTTACATACTGCACCTGATTTTTGTTGCATTTGCATGATCATTACTAGCAGTTGTCCAAAGAAAATGCTGTAATTATTACATGATTTACATACCTGACAGTATAAGAAGTGTTGAACCTCTAGTTTCCAGTTATCTTATTCTTGCTTGACTCTCGATCTAACCTGATGCTCTCGTATCTCCTTCTAGATGGCTCCCAAGCGTTCTCAGCGCAAGAAGCCAACCCCTCCCGCAGTGGAAACTTCTGGTGGTGCTACTGCTCAGATTCTGAAGCAGATCCTTAATCGCCTCACTCGTCTTGAGGGGGATCGCCAGACTCCTGACCCAGCCTATGGTTCCGGCCCCTCAGGGACAGCAGGAGTGACTACCACTCCTGAAGCCGCCCCTCTTGCATCTGAACCTGTAATCAGCCCGCTCGCCGTCAATCTGGTGACCCCGCTTGCATCGATTCCGACTGCCCCTCCTGTGGCGATGGCAGACACTTTGACGTTCAAAAGGCTAAAGCCGCCATCTTACGATGGCAATCGTGACTACTCCGTCATTTCCGAGTGGCTCTCTCAAATGGAAAAGCACTTCGAGTACGCTGGAATTCCAGATGTCCAGAAGGTTCCTCTTGCGGCCTATCAGCTGACCGAGTATGCGTACACTTGGTGGCTTCAGCGCCGCACTCTTCCCGACTCTGCCACCATGACTTGGGTTCAGTTTAAAGGAGCTCTTATGGAGAAGTTCCTTTCTTCCGTGGAGCGTGACCGGCTAGCCGAGAAGTTCTTGTCTCTTCAGCAGCCCGGCAGATCAGTGACCGAGTACGAAAGAGAGTTCTCCCGCCTGTCACTCCTTGCTGTGGAGTTGGTGCCAAGCGAGTCCAAGAAGATCAGCCGCTTCGTGAAAGGGCTTCGCCATGATTTTCGTCAGCATGTGGTAGCTCATGGCGCCACTACCTATGTCGAGACCGTGGAAGCCGCATTGCAGGTGGAAGCTATCGAGATGGAGCGTTCTTCTAAAAAGGTCCAACATGGATCTAGCAATGCTGCATCGTCTGACCTCAAGCGCAAAGGTGCACCATTCCAGGAACAAGGCCCCAAGTCCAAGGAGGTGTGTGCGTTCTGCCACAAGGTGGGCAATGTCGCCCAAGTCTGCTGCACCCTCTTGAAGAAGCAGAAGATGGTTGTTCCTGCACAGCAACCCCAGTTGACGCTTGCCACTGTTACCTCTGACTACTCCTACTGTAAGAGGCCAGGTCATCTGCTGAAGGACTGCCGCCGCAAGCAGAATTCGTGTTACCGATGCGGTCAGGTTGGGCACCATATCCGGGGCTGCCCGATTCCCGCTCAGCCTCCGCAGTCTGTTCCGGGAACTCAGGAACAGGGTAGAGCCGTGCTGAATGTCATTACCCAGGGCGAGGCACTTGCATCCACTGACGTCATCTCTGGTATGTAATGCGCAATTGTTATTCCTGCAATTTTGTGTTAGCTTATTTGCTTTCGATCCGGACAAATCATGTTGTGCGTGCATGTTTTTCTTTCTTAGGGAGATTTAGGGTCAACAATAAATGGATGCAGATTCTTTTTTATTCTGGCGCATCCCATTCGTTCATTGCTCGTCATGTTGTGGATCGTTATCGTTGGCCTACTTCGCCTCTTGAGGTCCCTTATGAGATCTCCGTGCCTGGTCATCTGCATCTTTCGCGTAGTGGCATTCCCAATTGTCCGATCATGCTTGGTGAATTGCAAGTCTCAGCCGATCTCATAGTCCTGGAGATGTCAGAGTTCGAGGTAATCTTGGGAATGAATTGGCTGGTTGCTTATAAAGCTAAATTGGACTGCGTGGCAAAGAGGGTCAACCTTAGCATTAATGGCAAGGATTTCAGCGTTCATGTTCAGACCCGCAGTCACATGAAGGTAATTTCCGCTGTACGCGCCACTCGCCTTCTTAGTCAAGGGTGTTCTGCGTGTTTTGTGTATGCTGCACATTCAGATTCTGTCTCTCCTTCTCTCGAATCCATACCTGTTGCTTCTGAATTTCCTGATTTCTTTCCTGCCGAATTGCCTGGGATGCCTCCTGATCGAGATGTGGAGTTTTCTATTGACTTAGAGCCGGGAACTCGCCCCATATCTAAAGCTCCGTACCGTATGGCCCCGCGCGAACTAGAGGAGCTTAGATCGCAGTTGGATGAATTGCTTGAGCGTGGATACATTCGTCCCAGCTCGTCACCCTGGGGAGCCCCCGTTCTCTTCGTGAAAAAGAAGGATGGTTCTATGAGGCTCTGCATCGATTATCGGGAACTAAACAAGGTGACCGTCAAGAATAAGTATCCCCTTCCGCGTGTGGACGACCTTTTCGATCAGCTCAAAGGTAGTTCAGTTTTCTCCAAGATAGATCTTAGATCTGGTTACCATCAGCTGAAGATCAAAGAATCCGATATTCCCAGGACCGCCTTCCGAACTCGGTATGGTCATTTTGAATTCTTAGTGATGTCTTTTGGTCTGACTAACGCTCCTTCTGCTTTTATGGATATGATGAACCGTGTTTTTCGTGAATATTTGGATAAGTTCATCATCGTGTTCATCGACGACATTCTGGTTTATTCCAAGACTCATGAGGATCATGCAGCACATCTTAGGCTCACACTCTCCACTCTTCGTCAGCATCAGCTCTATGCCAAGCTGTCAAAATGTGAGTTCTGGCTAGATCGTGTTGCTTTTCTGGGTCATGTTGTTTCTGGTGATGGACTCTCTGTTGATCCTGCCAAGATTTCAGCCGTTATGGACTGGAAGCGACCTTCTACCCCTTCTGAGATTCGCAGTTTCCTTGGGCTTGCTGGTTATTACCGCCGTTTTGTCAAGGATTTCTCCTCTCTTGCTGCTCCGTTGACAAAGCTAACGCAAAAGCATGTTAGATTCGATTGGTCAGATCAGTGTGAGCAAGCCTTCTTGGAGCTGAAGCAACGTCTGTGTTCGGCGCCAGTTCTGGCCCTTCCTTCAGAGGGGGCAGATTTTTCAGTTTATACTGATGCTTCCGGAGTCGGCTTGGGATGTGTCTTGATGCAGGGCGATCGTGTCATTGCTTTTGGGTCGAGGCAGTTGAAGACTCACGAGCGTAATTACCCCACTCATGATCTGGAGTTCGCCGCTGTGGTATTTGCGTTGAAGCTTTGGCGTCATTATCTCTATGGCGTGAAGTGCCACTTCTTCACTGACCATCAGAGCTTGAGGTATATCTTTGATCAGAAGGATCTCAATCTTCGTCAAAGGCGGTGGGTCGAATTTGTAGCAGATTATGATTTGGAGCTTACCTATGTCCCCGGTAAGGCCAATGCGGTAGCTGATGCGTTGAGTCGTCAAGTTTCTGTTTCCTCTGGTACCCCCATGTCAGCTACTCTTGCAACTCTGATTGGTGACCTTGAGCGAATGGACATATCCATCTTACCAAAGGGTCAGGGTCAGATCTTTGGTCCGTCGTGGGTGGAGCAAGTGAAAGATTTGCAGTCTTCCGACCCCATTCTCCAGCGCATTCGTCGGAGGGTTGAGCTTGAGTCTCTTCCGGATTTCTCAATCTCTGATGATGTTCTGCGTTTCCGAGGCCGTCTTTGCATCCCCGCTGTTCCTGAATTACTTGATGCTATATGCCGTGAAGCTCATGAGTCGCGCACATCGGGTCATCCAGGCAATAATAAGATGTATCATGACTTAAAGCAAATCGTTTGGTGGCCTGGTATGAAGAATCATATTACTAGCTTCATCTCTCGATGTCTGACGTGTCAGAAGGTGAAAGCTCAGCGTCAGCGTCCTGGTGGTCTTTTGCAGCCTCTGCCCATCCCTGAACGGAAGTGGGAGGACATTTCTATGGATTTTATCACAGGTTTGCCTCGCACTCCGAGAGGACACGATGCGATTTGGGTGATAGTGGATCGGTTGACCAAGGTAGCCCACTTCATCCCTTATAAGGAAGGTCACTCTACTGAGAAGATGGCTAGAATCTATGTGTCGGAGATCGTTAGACTTCACGGGATTCCTTTACGTATTGTGTCGGATCGTGACTCGAGATTTGTCTCTCATTTTTGGAAAGGCTTTCAGCAAGCTTTGGGCACAGATCTCAACCTGAGCACTGCTTATCATCCGATAACCGATGGTCAGACCGAGAGAGTTAATCAGATTCTTGAAGACATGCTTCGATGTTACATTTTGGACTACAAGGGAGCTTGGGATGAGCACTTATCTTTGGTCGAGTTTGCCTACAATAACAGCTATCAGGAGAGCCTCCGGATGGCCCCCTTCGAAGCACTGTATGGGCATCGTTGTAGGACCCCTCTCTTTTGGTCAGAAGTTGGTGAAAAGGTTGTGTTGGGACCTGAGTTGCTCCAGGAAATGGAAGAAGCCACAAAGAATACTCGACTCCAGCTCAGTCGTGCTATTGAGAGACAGAGAAAGTATGCTAATTTGCGTCGCCGTCCGCTAATTTTTGCTGTGGGTGATCAAGTTTTTCTGAAGGTTTCCCCTTCTCCTGGGGTGAAACGGTTTGGTCGCCATCACAAGCTTAGCCCGAGGTTCATGGGACCTTTTTCTATCTCAGAGCGTGTTGGAGAATCTGCTTACCGTCTTGAGTTACCTGCTTCTTTTGCCGGAGTTCATAACGTCTTCCATGTCAGCCAGCTTAGGAAGTACATTCATGATCCCAACCGCATTGTTGAAGAGACTTCTGTAATTCCTAAAGCAAATCTCTCGTACCCGGTCGAACCTGCTAAGATCGTGGAGTATCAAGAACGCAAACTTCGAAAAAGGACCATTCCTATGGTGAAAGTACTTTGGATGCATGGCAAGTCTGAGGAGTTCACTTGGGAGCTCGAAGCTGACATGCGTAGCAAGTATCCGCACCTTTTCTCTTGATCCTGGTATGCCTCCACTCTTGTTCCTCTCTCTAGTTAAGTACCTTTTCATTTAGTTCTCTTGACTTGAATTGCAAACCATGTTGGAATGAATGACCTCGGAGTCGTCGCCATAAGGGACCACCATCCAGAGAATCTTCGAAAGTTTCGGGACGAAACTTCCTAAGTGGGGGAGAATGTAACAACCCTATTTTTTTTTTTATGTATAAACTTGATTTGTCTATCCGCACCCCCTTCCCCTTTAAGCCCTCTATCCGACTCCCCTTCTCTATTAAATCCCGAGCAGCAGCCCCCCCCCCCCTTTAAAAATTTGATATCCGCAGCCCCCTCCTTTTTATTCCTTAGCCGCAACCCATCCCTGTTTAAACCCCGATCTAGGGCTCCCCTTTTTGTCGTTGTTCCCGTCTCCCGCACGCGCCGCTGTTCCCGTCTCCTGCAAGGCCGCGCGAAGCTCGCTCCCGCTCCCTGCCGCTCTCCCGTCTCTCGATCGCCACCTCCAGCGCCTCCTCCATTTCCAGCCGTCGACTCCTCCCCCTCCCGATTCCGCCTCCTGCGCATCCTCCCGTCGCTGTTGACGCCTTCTGCCCCCTCCTCTGCACTCGGGACCGACGACATCCCGTCTCCAGCCTTCCCTCCTCCCTCCAGCAGCACTTTCGCTTCTCCCTCCTCTGCTAGGGCCGACAGCCTCCCTCTCCTCGTTGGGCTCCGATTTCGCCCTAGGCCTTTGCTCGAATCCCCTCCTCCTTGGATTTTGGACTCGGATTTGGTTCTTATTGGTAAGATTCTCCCCCCCCCCCCCCCCAAACCCTTGATTTCAGAATTTTCATAAACCCTAACGATTTATTCGTGCTTCGATTTACATTCAAGTTGTGATTTCAGATTTTTGCCCTCCTGTAATCGTCTAACTGTGTCTTGTCCTCGATTTCCGGTGCCGCTCCTCGATTCAATTGGCGGAATCTCTTGAAGACCCTTCCGATTTAGGGTTTCCCTAGACTAAAGCGCCGCCAAATCTCCGATTCCTCCGTGTAATCCTCTCTCCCCTCGTCTTCGAGAAAGGTATGGTTTTCTTCGCTATCTCGCATCTGTCTAATTTGCAATTTAAAATGCGCATGCTCATGTGGTGTCACCTGTTTAATGCAATTTTCATTCATGTTTGTGCTTAATCAGGTCGAATTGAAATTGTTAATTTGGTTGCGCCCTTAGCCGCCACCGTCAATTTCAGCCTTAAGGCAAGTAGAGAAACTTCTCACTTGCAAACTCATGATTTAACTTATGACTTCACTGTCAGATACCTGAATCCTCGATTTGATTACTTGCCTCAGTGTGCTTGCACTCATGTAATTCTGTATCTAAGTCATTAATAACGTAAGTTAACATTGAAAGGTATAGTTTAATTGATGCAACTCCTTGACTTGGGTTCCCTCTTGAATCCCTAATGGGAACAAAGGACCGGTCATAGCGAGTTTAAATTTTTGAATCTTCTGAATCCGTACTTGAATCTGTCTGAATATGTCTGAATCATGAATCATGTGCATCAAACAAAACACCTGCACTTTCAATTGTCTCAACTTATGTTATTATTACTTAGACTTTTATACTCCGGAGTAGATTAATGTTTCAGTTCTGTTTCTGCATTTCTTGTATTTACCTGTCTTGCTAGCTTTGTTATTTACCTTGCTTTAACTACATGTATCATAGTTCTGAGGCTTTTTCCTTGTTTTCTTTGGAATTTGCCTTAGCGTCCGTGACTGCGCCCCGTGGTACCTGAGCCTGCTCTGCACCCTGTTCCTGCTTCCCTGGAGGTTTCTTTTTGTTAGTTGCTGTGTCAGGTTCCATGTTGTATTTCCTTTACTGCCAGTTATTTCATATTATGTAATGATTATGGTTAGCCATTTTCTCCTGTATCAAGGACAACTGTTAGGCTATTATATGTACTATCATTTTGTATCAATGCATGTTCACCCTCCCGGAGGTCTATATTACTTGCATATGTATTGCAAATTTCAAAATGGTGTTTTTCACATTATGCTTGCATATTTCTTTACTTTTTGTGTGTTTTAAAGCTTCCGCAATAAATCCATCCGTTTTACGTAAAAGTAACTATTTTTAAAACTATTTGTAGTACTTCTGCTTCCGCCTTTACAAGCATGGATTTCTTTTCGCCCATGCCTGTGGCATCACGATTCGCCCCGAAGCGCACTCTGACTCTTGTCGAGACGGGTCGTGATAGTTTGCGTGCTCGAACGCTCCCGGGCTAAGGCGGTCCAATTTAGTCCGGTCTACCGGAGCCTTGAGTGATCTGCAACAATTGTCATACCAAACATTTTATGCTTATAACTAGTTTTTTTTCTTGGTAATGATAGTAACATTTGTCATGCCAAACATACATTCTATGACAATGACGATTTTGTCCAAACTCACCGGAGCAAATAAGCCGAGCCAAACGAACCCTAAAAGATAATAAGTATAATGTTATATGATTTGAAAGATAAACATTTACATATAATGTAAGAAATTTTTCAAAAATGATTAGCATCCAATTCTTATGCGTGAAAGTGTTACAAGAAATAATGAACCGTACATAAGTAAAAGACATCAAGATTGATGCGTCAAATAATAAACAATAATACATATCATGATGCAATGATTTGTACACTAACATATTATGCATGCAAGTTAAAATTGTTTCAACAATTTCAATACACCATTAGGGTCTGTTTGGCGCAGCAACTGCGGATCAGAAAGTTGCTTTCTGATCCGCAGCCGCTATTTTTGCTGTTTGAAAAGGCAACTTTCTGAAAATCCCGTTTTAAAAACTCGTGTATTAGGGTTGATTGGAGAACCCGGAGAGGGATCGCGATTGCGCTCTTGAAATTTGCGCTCGCTGAATCCCTCGACTGCTCCCGTTTCCGATTCCTCCATTTTGCGAACTTTTCGTCGATTTGCACTCCTTCGATCATCTTCTCCGGCGACGGGTGGCAATTTACAGCCCTCCTCCGATCGTCTTTTTCGTCATCTCCGTTGACGGGTGCCGGTTGCCCATCTCCAGCGATCCATCTTTTCCGAACTCCAGCGGTTGTAGATCTTCGACCTCAGGGTATGCTTTTCTTCTGTCGTCTCAAATTTTTTATTGGTTTTTACGATCTGTGGCTTGCTTCGACTGAACGGGTGCTAGGTTCTTTAATGGTTTTTACGATCTGTGGCTTGCTTCTTATTTCTTCTCCGCCTTTTCCGTCTTCTCTGTCGACGGGTGCTGAGTTCATTTTCCACAGTGTCTTTGGAAAGGGCATGTGATGTTTATTGTATCTGCAATAAGAAAACAAAACCATTGCCGCAAGAATAGCATGCAGATGTTTTTTTAATGGTTTTAGGATGAAGTGTTCATGTATAAAATAGAAAAAAGAGTAGATTTTAAAATGCCTGGTAATTTGGTCCATGAATTTAATACTTGCGATGTTGATGACTCATTTATACCCCCAGAGGATGATGTCCCTACAACAGAGGATGGTATTGATATGTTTGATGTCGGGGGATCTGATCATATGTCTGCGAGATAGTATTGCTGAAGAATTGTACAAAGCCCGCAGGTAAAATTTCCCGGCATCTTTTTAACAAACTTTAGAAATCATCATATTCAAAAGTGTGATTAATATCAATTTTTTTATCGCGCAGGTGAACTAAAATGATTGGAAGATGTGGAAGAACGCACCGAAAAAATTTACTTTTTTCATGTTTGAGAACAATTTATATTTATATTATTATATTTAAATATTTTATAATATTTTAAATTGTTATGTTCAAATATTTTGTAATATTTCAATATTGACGTTTTGAAAAAAGAGCTCTAAAAAGATGTTCTACCAAACAACCCTTAATTAAAAAGATCTGTTTCATCAACACTTATACACAGACTCTCCAAACAGACTTCGACTTCTTTAAAACAGCTTCTCAAAGAGCTCTGTTTAACCATCTATATTCGATCAGCAGCTTTTTAATCCGCCAGAGCTGCCCCAAACAGACCCTAAAGTACCACTACCAAGATTCTTCACACATACAATGTTTATTAAGACTTCAGAAATACAAAGTAGTGCTTGATGAATCACGTTTATATAAGAAATAAATTTCATCATGAAGAAAATGATTCAGAGTACAAAAGAGAAGAGATGTTGTAATTAAAAAATATTTGCACAAGATCGATTAATTTCAAACCAAGGTTCTCAATCTCACAATGCTTATTAAGACTTATTAAGAGGAGGACTAGTTCTTGGGGTGTCTTTGTCATTTACTCATTATAATGTTTTGTTTTGTTTTGATACCATGAGCAAAGGACCCAAATAAATCAAAATCTGCCCACATAGACACGTACATTTTCACTCGTATGCAAACATGCATGAAATAAGCCACATATCTCTTAAATTTTGGTATAGGATGGAGTGGTCATGATTTAGACAAGCATAAAATAATTGTTGCATTGTAACCATGACATGCATATGTTAATAAGTTTATTATCATGAGTACCAATGATGAGTGTTATATGTGTTTTATCATTATTTCATATAAATTCTCCCACATACATAAAGACATGCATAATCATCATGTCATAATTTCATACAATATATTTGTAAGTTTCATGAAAGATGGACTAACATGATATGAAACTACAAGTGCATCAAAGATTGTAGTGAATCACAAGAGCTTACATACATCATGATGTTCATTTGCATTAAAACTTATCAATATTTAAATTTGTTAAGTTTAATTAAAAGAAATATGCAAATGCAAAAAAGTACAAAACAAAGCATTTTTTGTGTTTTGTAAGTTTATCTTAATTTTTTGTTGTATATTTAACAATGACGAAATAAAATAAACGAAGCACACAAAAATAAACAAACATACACAAACCAAGAACTAAGCATATTTTATTGTTTTTGAAGTTTCCCAATTTTGCGTGTTTTTAATAATGAGAACAAAAACGAAAAGTAAGAATATAAACAAAGAAAACAAGACACATTGTTGCATGGCCGAGTGATAGTCTGAATCAGTATATGATTCCCTATAGTAGGTGTTCAGAGGTCGAAAATCAAAAAGTACATAAAAGGATACTATGTAACATCCCATTTCGCGCTAGGCCCCTCGGAGACGTTTGACTACCCGATTTTGGGCTTTCCAGTGCGTGTTCAGATTTGGGTTAATTAGGGGAAAGGAATAACAAGATTGTTGTAGGAAATTTGGGCTTGAAAAGCAATATTGCTGTAATAATAAGAGTATATTATTCTGGGATTTCGTTCGACGAACGTCGAAGGAGAGTTTCGTTCGACGAACGTCGAAGGAGAGTTTCGTTCGACGAACGTCGAAGGGAGTTTCGTTCGACGAAGTATTTTATTTCTGCGTTCGACAATATAAATATATATATATATATTCTTTCTCTCAGCCGATCGACGATCGACGAAAATCCTGAATTCGTCGATCGACGAAATCTTCCTGTTCGACGATTTATATATATATATATTCTGTCTTGCAGTGGTCGACGAATTCTGGGCTTTTCTTCCCGTCGCCCGATAAAGCTTTTATGCTTATTTAGGGCTCATTTTTTTAGACCACAGTGGAATTAATATCCAATAAGAAGCCGACGCCTATATTTGGAGTTCCAAAGCTTGCTCTCTTCTCTCTTAAGCCAAAAGAAGGGCCGAGCCATTAATTTTCTCTGGCTCTTTTCTTCTTCTTCATCTTCTTCCTCTCCTTCTTCTTCATCTTCTTCCTCTCTCTTCAGGGAATTAGATGGGGGAAATCTTTGAAGGAGCAAGCTTGGAGGCATTTGGAGCTTGGCCGACCACCACCATGCTTCCACCAAGATGAGCTCCAACCATGGCCATAAAATCAGGTGACTTCATCCCCTCTCCCTTGGTGCTAGCCTCTTAGATCACAATAAGAGAGATGAAGGCTCAAGAGAGCTTCTCGTGTGAGCTTTAATGGAGTTTCCTTAGGAAGACCAAGTCGGAGCCTCAAAATTAGGGCATCGCTCGCCGCGAGGTTCTAGGGATCATTTCTTCTTTTCAAAAGGAAGAGATGGGATTTGATTTGGGGCAAACCCATGGTCGTTGAGATAGAGAGTGAGGGAAATGTTTAGTTAGGGATTTTTAGAAGGTGAATTGACCCAACTCATGTTTGGGGAAGATGATAAATAATACTCTGTTAAATGGGTTTTTCTTTTATGGTATAATATGTTATAAAGTTGATAACAGCTCCTTGCTTAGGGCTGTTTTGTTTTACAACATTTCACTTGGTATATAGGGGGTGAAATTGTGCACAACTGAGTTCAAGCCAATTTTTAGGCTTGATCCCATGGGAATTAGACTTCGGGCTCAACACGAAAGTTGTAGCCCTCGGAAAGAGCTTTCCGACGATATGTTACTCATTTTCTGAAGTAACCTGTAGCTCCCTAAAGGTCCAGTCGAGTGGACTGTCCAGAAAGCTTGTTTGGGTTTAGTGCATGCTGTTTTTGCTGTCCAGATTCCTGCAGTGGACTTCAGGGCAGATTTTAGGTAGGAGCCACTTGGATCTGGGTTTAGGACTCAACATGAATGTTGTAGCCCTTGGTGAGAGATTTCCAAAATGGGGTGGCACATAATTTGGGGTGGAGTAGAACTCCCAGAATCTCAGTTTTGTAAATCAGCGCCGTTGTAGCTTGAATTGCGATAATCTTTGGGATATCTTTTATAATACTTGTTTGACGCTCTTAATAATTGGTAGAAATCAATTTGATGATATTGTGCTGACCCTTGTTGAATTTCATGAGTTGTGGGAGGGTACTTGTTGTGATTTTTCCAACCGTAGTTTATTCTCGCTTTGCTCTGTGAATAATAATTGGGAATGCCGACGGGCTAATGTTTAGTGAGAATGACCATAACAAGCTAGCGGAACTACGATAGAAGTTTGGGCTAGGCTCGATTTGATATGGGTTCTTAACTAAAAATATTGTCGTAAATATTATGCGGCGGAACTCGGTTAGCGACAGGAAATGAATAACCAAGTTGGGCTTGGAAGAACAAAATTGTTAGCTTGAAATGAAAGGTGGGTAACGTAAAGTATGTTGGAAACACAAGTAGCCCTACAACGTCGTATAGAGTGTTGGCCATAATAATTGCACACCACCGCACGAGAGTTGTGACAACTCGGGTTGGGTAGCTTTGGCTAAGCATGCAAGTTGTGAAATGTAATATGACTCCGCTTGGGGGTCCTTGGGTGCTTATGAGCACGGGTGTGCATGGGTTGCTTGGCTTACACCTGGTGGTGTATGGATCCTGGTTGGAGGATTGCTTGTGGCGGGTCTACGGGCTTGCTAGTCGTGACACCGACAGAAGCCGGCAGTTAGACTCTAGACCGGTTGGGATGGACTCTTGGTGCTCACCTACCCAAGACCCCTTCTGTGTCCTTGGAGGCTCCGCTGTGTGTTCTTAGCGTCGAGTAGTACGCAGGGGCTCCGCTGTGTGTTCTTAGCGTTGAGGCGTACATAGGCCTAGGTCTGGTAGTGTTCATACCCACCTAGTAGTGGAGGAGCTCATTCCACTGTCTACGTCTGGCCAGGACGGGAGATGCCTTAGTGGTTAGCTACCTCTCGAAAAGCGAGAACTAAAGGTTTATGTCGACATAGCAAAATGCATGGGTGAGTTCATCATATCATAATCATTGCATCGCATTCATCATTCATTATCATAGCATTGCACAGCATCGGGTCCATCATATAAATTAGTATAGGCTCTTTTATATGATGGGTCCCAATTTGGAAACCTTAACTTATAAGTTTGTACGGGCATTCATATAAGTTAAGGTACGATATGAACTGCTTACTTCAGTATTATACATTGTTTTCTATACCCCGCTACTTGTCATGATGCTAGCTTAGATTTGCTTCTTACTTTACCAACATATTAACTGCTAGCATAAATGTACACTTACACCTGATGTTAGTACTTGCTTAACGATACCCTGCTTATGCTTTCTGTTACCAGTACTCGCGTTTATAACTACTGCTACTTATATACTTATGAGCAACTCTTCCTGTCACCTGCTTGTATATTATTGCTTATATTGCAGCTTGTCTTCCTTTCCTTTCGCCCGGTACCTTGGAGTCGTCGGGGGAGTGGATGTGAAGCCACTTAGTCTTTATGACTAACGGTTGCTACGTCCCTCTTTTTAGGAGTGTACCTTAGAGCTGCAGTGCACGGTGCTGGAGGAGGATAGTTATGTCAGGATGACAGGGCCGGAGACCGTGATACCTTGTCTACCGTCAGTGGCAGAGGCGAGCGAGTGTTTTGAGATGTAGCCCTTGGGGCAAGTGTTATACTCTGATGTTTTGCAGGAGCTTGTGTAGCTTTCTGCCTTTCTTTGTACTGTTCTGGACATTATTACTTATTGTGAACCTATGGCTTTAATGCTTTCTTTTATTGATGGGTTGGCGCTGTTCAGTTGGTTTGGCCGGCAGGATAGGCGTCTTGTGGGGGATGCTAGCTCGTGTGCTGGCGCTTCCGCAAGGCGGCTGTCCTGGGCATAATGTTGGACATGTGTGTCACATCCTTTTGTTTGAGAATAACAAATCTCATATTGTATTTGATATTGCTTGTAGTGTGTTTATAGTGTGCATGAACTATAGGTGCAATACTCCACAGGTAGAAGGCAGCATGGAAACAATTTTTTGAAAGGAGCGGTTCCTTAGCGCTACCTCCAGCGCTATCGCTAACGCCAGGCGCTAACTCAATTGGTTCTGTCTCAGCGGTTTCATCTCAGCTTCCGTCTCAGCGGTTAGCTTCGTCTCAGCGGTTCCTTAGCGCTACCGCCAGCGCTAGCGCTACCGCCTGGCGCTATCTCAAGTTCGTGCACAGCGCCACGCCTCCGACGGTTCCGCAACCGCTCAATACGACCGCTACCGCAGGCGCTACCAGCTACCGTCTGGCGCTATCTCAAGTTCGTGCACAGCGCCACGCCTCCGACGGTTCCACAACCACTCCACACGAACGCTACCGCAGGCGCTAGGAGCTAGCGCAGGCGCTATCTCCAAGTTCTATAAAATGAGCCAACTTCGATCGTTTTGGCCATCCATCTCAGAGAGGTTGCTTGTGCCAAAATTCCAGTGCTGTTAAGCTGCCGAAGATGGATCTCCCACAAAAAGCTTAAGGAGAATTCTGGAGGAGGACTATGTCACGCTACATCCAAAGGACGATCGCTTCGACCTCGCTTATACTACATCGATCCTTCATCTCCGACTTCAGAAGATCTCATATAGGGAGTTTTATTATTGTTTTCATTATTTCCATTCCATACTTTTTGTAACCGTTTAGAGAATTTGCCTTGTGTTGGCGACTAGGTCTGGGTAGGACTTAGGGGGAAATTCGCCTTGTGTTGGCGACTAGTTCTAGGTGATTAGATCTAGGGGGTCTCGAGGCCATATCCGAGGAAGGATTGGCTAGAGCGGCTTGAGGCCTTATCCGGGGAAGGATATGCTAAAGCCAACCGGTTCGTGGGGATACGAGTCGGTATAGAAAAGGAAAAATTATTTACATATTTGTCGCCTCCGATTTCAAGCGATATTAAAATCAATTTTTGTAAACACTTTTTCATATAATATAATCATGTCTCTATTTGTGTTTACTTGATTTCTCTCATTTGGCGTAATTTCTATTATATTGTGTTCTAAGTTTTCAATTCTAAATCTAAATTGTTTATTTCAATCTCTTTCATTATAAAACAATTTAGTACTTGTTTCTAAAATTGCAAATCATAATTTTTCTATTCATTTAGCTAAATTGTTATTTTACCTTCACATATTATAAAACAATTTAGTAATTTTCTTAAAATTATAAAAAAAATTTGTATACCCTTATTCACCCCCCCCCCCCCCCCCCCCCCCCGCTAAGGGCGCCGTAAGATCCAACACATAAGACTCCCCTCGGCCGTGTTTTGTGTTCCGGGAGGGGGGGATCTTACATACTATCATCGACGATATGAGCTATCACTAGACGGTATCGAAAAATATAGAATAATTCTAGAATGCAGTCAGAACTTGAATATTTATAACATGATAGGTCCCAAAAAAGCAAACCGCCATGCGTTAGGTCCCGAAAAAGTGAACTGTCGACTCGTATAATGTTCTAGAGTCTTCATTTTGGAATTTTATGCAAGTCATCGACTTATGATAGCGTGATCAGCGAGCTTGACTCCTTTCTCTTCCAATTTCCACTCAGTTTCTGATCCATGTTAGAATTTTGTAATGATTTCAGTTTTCTTTCCAGATTTGCAAGATGTGATGTTAATGAAACTTGAGGATTTTTAGGGTTTTGTTTTGCGTGTGGTGTTCATAGATCTTAGCAAGGATCACATGGATCTTACTTGTAGATAGTATATTTAAAAGAAATAGCATTTTGTTTGCTCTTTTTGTAATAGTTTCCTCCAAAAAACTGATTTTATTTTAGGTTTTTACTAAATTTGTGCGGAAATTATGAAGTTTGTGAGTGGAAAAGGGAGATAGAGGTTTTTAGAAACAGAATACATGGTATCACCAGTGATACCAGATGGGGCGCTTGCAGCATTTGGGGATAGGGTATTCGTCCAGGAGGATGCCAACATGGTTGAGGCTAGGGAAGCACATGGAGAGCTTGCGGAGGGCGGCCCATTAGCCAGGATCCCATGATTTTCTTCCTTAATTCTTAGTTCATTCGGGATCCCATTCACTGCACATTGATCATCGGGCTTTGCTAGGACAGTGTTAACTGTACGGTAGATCTTTTGGGGCTAATCTTAAGTTATTGGCTATCCGTGTGCCCATAGCGAAATTAGGTTGCCTTTATATTTTGGCTGCACATAGCCATTCTTGATGTGCCCGTAACACCACTCTAAATTTATTAGCAGATTTGCAGAGTAATAATCTATGGAGTGAAGTCAATGTTGAATAAAAAATAGAATTAGAACCGAAGTGAGTTACTTTGCACCCCAAAAAATCATTTTCAGCAGACCACAAAGATTTCAGCTGCGTGAGTATGTTCCTTAACATATATAAGACGCTCAAGAACACAATAGAAGAGTTAGACTCTGTTTGGGGCGGTGGTGGCAGTAGAAAAAGTAGTTTGATGGCTATACCGCAGAACGGTTACAGTGGGCATAAGGTTTCTCTCTGACCCGGGAGAGGGATCTTACAATTGGCATCAGACTATCATGATCTCTGAATATGGAAGTTACTAGCTTTATCATAGGCTTACCTCTGTTCTACGAGTTCAAGGACGAACTTCGCGGAAACTAGTGGGCCCATGAGTGAGTCACAATAAGTAAATACATGTTCTCAACTTTAGTGGCATGTTTTCGAAACCTAATCCTTCGTTTATGTGAATAGATTTCGGAAGACACTGTCTAAGGAAATCGCAGACACCTCCAGTTGTGCCAAGAGTTCATCCTACTCCTTTACTTGCAGAGCATGTTCCTCCTCCACCCATTGAGCAGCCTACTCCTTTCGACCAGACCGAGTTGGGTCATACACTTCTTACCATCCTTGAGACATTCAGGACCTCTCTGAATCAAAGACCTGTTACACTACATGTTCCCCGGACAGATTGGATGAGCATTTTTTGAGGTTTGTCCCCTCTTGTCTTCAAAGTCACTGAGATTGCAGCTCAGATTGAGTAATGGCTAGATCGTGTGCATGAGCTGCTTATTGGAATGCGATGTCTGAATGATATGGTTGCTACTCTTACCATTACTCTACTTGAGGATTATGCCAGGTAGTGGTGAAGATTTGTTTCACTTCTACTTTTAGAGGTCGACTTTTGTCCATTATTGAGTGGGAGGAGTTCTCTGATGCCTTCTAGGAAATTTCACCCCTGGTATTGATAGAGTGGAACTTCGTGAGCATTTTCTCCATTTCCGCCAAGAAAATATTTCTGTTATGGAATAGCATAGGGAATTCTGTCACTTAGCTCGTTTTGCGGGCAATTACGCTTTGACTGAGTGGGATGCAACAAAGCATTTCTACTGTGGACTGCGAGATTCTCTGAGGCAACCACTTATTATGGCCTCTCATTTGAGCTTTACCAACATTATGGAGTTGGCTAAGGCTTTGGAAGCTGATCAGATGACGGTGCAGAATGGGAAGAAGAGACCAGTTGAAACCCCAACTCAGTCTAGTTCAGAGCATAGGTCGGATCGGAAGAAGTTCTCTCGGGATCGTAGCAAGTTCTGAGTAAATCGGAATAATGGAGGGCAAGGACGTTCCCCAACGAAGAAAGAGTAGAAGGCTCAACCTTCAGTTCCTTCGATCCCAACCTGCCCTGCCTCTTTTCCAAGGGACGACTCTGTCCCGAGGAAACTGTTACCATTGCCATCAACTGGGACATCTGAGGTTCCAATGTCCGCACAGAATAGTACATCAAGAGACCCCCTCCACCCAGCGGGGAAAGGTCGTGGTCGTAGAGATGGACTTTCTGGAAAGCATGACCAGAAGGATCGCCAGGAAACCTTTGCTTTGGATCTAACTCAGGGGCATGAGCCTCAAGACGTAGTGACTGGTACATACCTTGTTGATTATTTTTCTTATATAGTGTAGTGTTTAGATCCATTCCTTCTGTGATGTATTAATAGTAGAAACCACGAGTTATGTTACCATTAACGAAGGACCAACTCAGACTTTATTCGATACGGGTGCCACACACTCATTCGTGTCTAAGGCATTCCTTAAGGATCTTAAGGGAATCGTTACTTTTGATGGACTATCTTTGGTGGTTTGACTGCCAAATTGTTACTTTTGATGGACATTCCTTATGGATCTTAAAGGAATCGTTACTTTTGATGGACTATCTTTTGACGGACTATCCTGGTTAGGGTGTGATGGTTGTTCGCTTAGCACCATCGTCGGTTCGTAGATTGGAAGAGAATGATGGGAGAGGGTTGAGACGTTCATACCTCTACTCTTCTGTTATTCCCTTCTTTATTGCGGATTGGTGGTGGTGTGTGATAAGATCCTCTGGTCATGCCTAGTTTCGAAAGGGGGTGGGGTCTTACATGGACCACTCGTGGTGGTGGCACTTCAGACCTCTTCAGGTTCACTAGAGAGCGCCACAATGGTTAGAGGAACTCCCTGGTTCCTTCTGCGGCCCTTGAGGCGGCTACAGTCACCGGAGAAGTGAGATTCGTGCGGCCACGGCTCGGGGTTTCAATAATTAGAGTTTTCCGGCGAGTGTCGGTGGCAGTCGACCACCAGACTGCCACTCAGTTGTTCGCCATCTCCAACGAGTCGATTGGTGGTAGAGCTTCGCCATGGAGATCACCAAAAAGCGATGGCTAATGAGATTATCCTTTGAATCTCTCGGGATCGTTGATTCATAAGGAAGACGAAATCAGAGCCCTTGATTTACCTCGACAATGATTGGCTATTGGCACAACGGATCGTAATAGCCCGATCCGCTGTGTTGGCTGGAAGGTTTCTGTATAACTTGATCAGCGACGTCGGTTTGTGTTTAGATGCATGTTGTGCGCTATCCGCAGACCATATGCATGATTTAAATGAAATTAAATGTGACACATTATACAAACTATACCAGTCTTTTTTATTTTGAATATTTTAGGCCTTTCTGGTCATTTCCAGAGGAAGTGTCTAGCATGAAAATTGTTGGGTACACTGAGACCTTTCCAAATTGGGGTGGCACAACTCATGATGACCTTTGTAGCCCCATGTGCACCCATTCTAAGATGTACATTATTAACTTAAGGGAAATTTAAATAAATTGTATTTATCTCTAATTTTTAATTATTTGGGGCTGAAAATTGGTATAAGAGATATAAATGTGTTTACCAAGCTCTGGTAGAAATTTAGGAATTTTTGGAATAACATTTCCTAAACATTTATCAAGTATGTGACACTGTGATAAAGATTAAATAAATGAAATATTTTGGTCTTCCATTAACTGTCTTGGCCCCAATTTTTGGTGAGCCTTGTGGTATGACATGAGTCCCTCATGATCAAAATTTGGTGTAATTTGGAGTTGAAATTTTCTATTAATTTCATATGCATGGTTTTTGATGATATTGTCACACTAAACTATATGAAAACTGTTGACGCCAGGAAAATCCTGACCTCAAGATTCGGACCGATGCAGCCGGAGGCTACTCGCCCAGCATCCCAATGAGATGGCTTGGCTGGCAACGACGAAGAAGCTAGAAGAGCAACAAACAGGACCCCAGGTGCTGCGGCAGGGAGGTCCCACCACGTACCCAGAAGCTCCGAAGAGACTTCCCCTTCAAGACCAAAAATGGCCGAGCAGGGTACAAGGAAGGCACCGACTTAGCTAGTACCGGGAGTAGCGGCCAAGTGCGACAGGTTTCGGAATGCAAGAGCAGGGTTTCGAGAGCTCAAGTCCAGGTGCCAATCCAAGTACCCCTGGGGTCCTATTTATAGGAAAACCAAGGGGGGGGGGGGGGGGGGGGGGGGGGGGGGGGGGGGGGGGGGGGGGTTATAGCCCAGCCCCTCAACCCAGCGACTATGGGTTACTCGGCGAGTACCATGCCATAGTCGCCCATCTGGCGAGTAATGGGTGCTGCTCGCACACGCCGGGCCAATACTCGCCCAGAGCTTCTGCTGCTTCCTGCGCGCGATGAGCTCCTCTGGTTAATACTCGCCTACCTGGCGAGTATCGCCTGTATACTCGCCAGGGTATCTTCTGCTTTTGCCTTGGACTGCTGGTCTTTGTGTTGACCCTTTGACCTTTTGACTTCTGTCTAGGTGGCCTTGAGTGGATCCACCCTCAGAGAATGAGGGTTGTACACAATCCCCGCTCTTTGCAAGTAACGTAGTTGCTCGGAAAGAATCATCCAACCTTCATTCGACGAGATTGTCCACTGGCGACTATTGGCTTATACTCGCCATCTCGCTGGCCGACGCTCGAGCTCTATAAATAGAGGGGCGGGGGTCTCTGATGGCACGTCTTTTCTGAACTCACTCAAGATGGCGCGCGACTATGCTGCAGAGGCTAAGGCGGCCATGGCTGGTCTTGTGGGCCTGTTTGACGGTCCTTCGCTCGCTCCACGCCTAGGTCCCAAGGTCGAGGACTTCCTCGCTTCCAAGAAGAGGAAGAGGCTGGCGAAGAAGAAGAAGAAAGGAAAGAAGAAGGTTGTTGAAGACGATGCCGCCGTCCCTTTGGGAGACCAACATCAGCAGCTGCTGGACGACTTGGGGCTTTCTAACGAGGGCGACTCGCCGGCCGCTGATCCTCCTGCTCCAAATGTCGCCGAGGAGGCGAGCATGTCTGGGACCTCGGCCCAGAATCAATCGGAGAATCTCGCTCCTGCGCGAGGTAGAGAGCTTCCTACTCGTCACCTCCTCGATTAGTCTCATCATGGTCTGCAGTCGCTAAATGTTTCTTCTATGCTCGCAGATTCGTCCACCATCGGTGCTCAGGAGGAGCCTCTGACCGTACCTCCTCTGAGATCGTCGCCCATGATCTCGCCTAGGGGCGGTGGGCGCTCGACGCGAGTTCTCCACAGCTCTCTGCTGGAGAAGAGGTCGATGAGCGAGCAACGGTATCCTCTGGCGGGCAGCGTGCTTCCGCCACCACCGCCTCTTCAATCTTCGGGGTTGGCGAGCAGCTCGCAGCTGCCCGTAGGTGGGATTCCGCCACCTCCTCCTTTTCCTCCTCCTGTCACGACTCAGGGCGAGCAGCGCCCTTCGACTTCTACTGCTCCCTCGACCCACCAGGGTGAATCCTCGCGCCGTGACGGGACTGAGGGCCTTTCGGGCTTCTTTCCTCCGAAAGGGGGAGGGCGACCATCTGATAGTTGCGGTCGAGGGAACGCGCCTCCTAGTCGGGGTCAGACCGCTGGGTCCCATCCTGCTCGGTGAGGCGATCACCACCACAGCACGTCTCCTCAGCGAGGCAGGGGCTCTCCTCGCCGTCACTCTCGCAGTCCTCGGCCAGGTACTTGGTCGCCATCTTTGATAGTCGCCACTGTCTTCGCTCTGTTCCTTTCATCGTCAAAGTTCTGACACTCTTACCTTTTTGTAGCTCGCGCTCGTACTCCCATAGGAGCCTTGATCGACGCCGTCGGGCTTCCTTCTCGCGAGTACCAGGAGAGGGCCACTCGCGCGATCCTGGATCTGGAGGCGAAGCTAGAGCGTCTGGCGGCCAGCAAGCCTCATCGCCGCCTGACTGATATGGAGTCGCGGGTTGAGCGCCTGGCGAGCACTGACGCTCATCGTCGCTTGACCGAGCTGGATGTGCGAGTATCACGGCTGGAAGAGTTCGATACTCGCCTGGCTCGTGCAGAATCTCGCCTTCACACTGTCAGTGATCTGGAGCGTCGAGTTGCGAGGCTCGAGCATCGCCAGCAGCTGCATCACGACGAGATGGTGGGGATGCGTGCGAGCATGGGCTCGGTCGGTCGGCTGGCGAGGATTGAAGACCAGCTGCGGCAAGGCGAGGACGCGATGACCATAGCCTTCGAGCATTTCAAGCGAGCTCGCAGCTTAGGCTGGGTTGGGCGACATCCTCAGCCTCCGGATCCTCAGGCGAATCTTCAGGTGCCTCCTTAGATGTTGTCCTTTTTTACTTTTCTTCTTTCTGTGTTATGTCGCCCTTGGCGAGCATTCCTGTAACTCTGAACTATTTCTTTATTGATATAATATTATTTCGGCGAGTATTGGAAACTCGCCTTTTATTACTTGCTCTGCTTTCTTTTTCTGTGATGGATTTTTTGTCAAATTTTTCTATCTTCTTTAACTTTGGCGAGTAGTGTCTGCATGTCGCCTATATCTGGCGAGCTTATTTTATGCTTCTTCTTGCAGGTTTTCGCACTTTGGAAGTCGGCACTTTGCTGATCGCGCCGTCGTGCTTGATAAGCCAAGCTACCCGACTACTATAAATAGGGGGGTGAGTATTTAGTACGCTTTCGGCGATCTTCTAACTCACACACGAGTATCTTCCGTCTTCTTCTCCTCTTTTCGCATTCTCCGATACTCGCCTTTCTTCCCTCCTCTCCTCCAAGATGTCTGACGAGGCGACCATCCGGCGTGCCAATCACGCCAAGAACTTTGCGGCGACCACCTTCAAGAAGTCCGTCACCACTGAGAAGGACTTGGAGCTCTTCTCGGCGAAGTACATCCCGCCAGGGTTTGTCGCTCGGCTTCCTCGCCAGGGCGAGCGACTAAACACTGTCCTAACCACCGAGCGGGTGTTCCCTACTCGCCACTTCGAGGTGGGCTTGCGACTACCACTGTGGACAGAGTTCAGCCAGATACTCCGTTACTTTGGGATAGTCCCTGCCCAGATCAACCCTAATGGGGTGGCGATGATCGTGGGGTTCCTCTGCTATTTGCGCGACCAGGGGATCGCCTTCGATCTTTCCGTCTTCAGGCGGATATTCCACTTCATGGCGACGGGCGAGGGCGTCGTCTTTTTGTGCAGCCATGTCTGTACGCTGGCCGGCATGGCGAAGAAGAATCATCGCTGGGGAGAGCGACTAGTCGTCATCAATGGCGACTTCCAAGCAATCCCCGACAGGTCCTTCCAGCCGCCGGAGAGCATCTTCGGGGCTTCTTTCCTAAGCGAGGGTGGCGAGAAACTGCTCGAATCCTTCAAGAATCACCGCCTTGATGTGGTATTCTGGAGGAGGCGAGTAAACGAACTCGTTGAGGTGTTCTAGGGCGAAGGTAACTTACCGCGCGAGTATTCGCAATACTCGTCCTTCGTCTTTGATTTGGCGACTAACTGGAGATATTTCTCTTTTGTTGCAGCAGTCCACGTTCTGCCACGCGAACTTCTCCCTATTGCGGCGAAGGCGACGGCTTCCACACAGGGAGGTGCGGGGACCTCTATTCGCGGGGATGGGGTCTACTCGCCCATCGACTTGTCGCCAGGAGGCGATGAGCCCTTGATCGTCGGCGAAGGTTCTGGGCCTTCGAAGAAGCGGAAGGAGAGGGGCAAGCCCTCCGAGCCCTCGAGGAAGAAGAAGGAGGTCGCTCATAGGGACCTTGGCAAGAAGGCGGACGCTTCTGAGGCTGGCGAGCCTTACGCCCACCCAAATTTCAACCTCGGTGGGCGTGGCGAGGATGCCTATGGTCGCCCCTTGGTGACCTGGACGGAGAGCGCCCACGAGGTGACTTTATGCTCCAACCTCCCCGCCTGGTCGGAGGACTGGGAGGACAAAGGCGAGGCTTACGACGTGACCTTTGCAATCTATGGTCGCGCGGACGCCGAAGTCCTGCCGGACGCTTCTGCCGAGTATCTGGCTCACCAGACCTCGCGCTCCCTACTGCGATCTGCCGAGCTGGCCCATTCGACGGCAAGGCGATTGCTCGAGTATGAAGGGGTGATCAAGATCCAAAGCAAGAAGATGATCGCCATGGGGCTCAAAGAGAAGGAGCATGAGGTACTCGCCTCGCTTCTATACTCACTTCTGGGATACGCGCCATTTTGCCGAATAGTTCGCTTACCTTCCGCGCTTTCTCGTTTTTGCAGGCCGCCGAGGTGGAGATGGCGAAGAAGACCTCCCAGCTGGAGAAGGAGCTGGACGACACCCGGCTGGCCTTGGAGGCCGCCCAAGTTCGCATCGCTGAGCTGGAAACTCGGCCTGCCGAGCAATAGCCAGCGGTGGCGGGCCCCTCCAGGGTCGGCAAGCAGATCAGGATACTTGGCGACGATATGCCTCGCATTCGTCGGGAGATCGCGCGAGCAACGGGGACTGTCATCCTTAGCCAACTGAAGGCGGACGACCTTCTGAAGCCGGCGGCGATGGAGCTGACAATGGTGGACCTCATCCCGGCGCTGCTCGCCGAGGAGTCTACCTCCCCCTTGCGAGTATCTCCCCAGCTGTCCAGTGACTCCGAGGACGATGATTCCGAGGACGAGGATGATGACGATGGTGGCGATGATCCGGATGCTGATATTGATGTCGAGGATGACGTCTAATCGCCTGGGCACCCTTTTTTGCTCGCCCGACGACCTTTTGTAAATCCCTTGAAGATTCTTTTGTAATTTATACGAAATATATAAATGAAAAAGGACAAGATTTTGCTCGCCTGTTGCTTCTGCCTTGCTTCCTGTCTTGAATGTCGCTTAGGCTCCTAGGCTTGAGGCGAGATTGAGTGCTCGCTAGGCTCTTAGGATCGGGGCGAGATTGAGTGCTCGCACATGCATACTCGCACCTGCATGCTCGCATGTGTAAACTCGCCCATCTGGCGAGTATTACCTACATACTCGCCTTCTCACTGGTACATTCTGATTGAGTCGAGTCGTGAGGGGCACTTGGAGGGTCCCAAGGGACACATGCTCTGTAACGCCCCGGGTTTTTTCCTTATAATTATTTTGTTTAAAACATATGGAATTTATGATAATTATTCGCAAGCGAGATTTAATTTAGGGTGTCGATGCGTAGGGGCGTTACCTTTCGTGATCGTCGTCGCCCGGCGAGTTAATCCTTGATTGAGTCATCTATGCGGTTATGTTTTTATATAGGTAAGTTTATAAGTAAATAGGCTTATATAGTTATAGATATAAATGTTTAGATATAGAAGTTTATAAGTAGGAAAATTATATAAGTGTGTATATGTATTTGTATTTGTGCTAGGGGTTGTATAAGGGTTTATGTTGGTGCGTATAGTGGCGTATAAAGATTTATACAAACATAAATACAACATATATATGTATGCGTATATGCGTATAAGATTTGGGATACATTAGGCTTTATGTTTATATGCGGGTGGTTGTACAAGTATACATAAGTTTTACGCTTATAAATTTCATATGTATATATAAATATAAGTTATTTTTTTTATATATATAAAGAAAAAAAAAGAGTTTATTAATATATATAAACATACATATATTATAACTAAACCCCCCCTCCCAGCCATTCTCTTCTTCTCCCCGTGCCCCGATAACCCTCCTCCCCTTTTTTTTTAGCGATTTCTTCTTCTGCCGAGGGTGCTGGTAGAGGCGACCTAGGGCTTCGTCGGTGGCGCCGGAGGTCGGAGGCTTGCACCGTCGGTGGAGCTTAGGTGGGGTGGCCGGAGCTAGTCTTCGTTGGCAGGGCTGGATTTCGGCGCCGGGCTAGGGTTTTCAGCGAGCTTGTCGCAACCCGGCGGATCGCCGGTTGATTTAGAGGCAAGAAAACTCTTCCTCCTCTTTTCCCCCATCTCTTCCTTCTTACTTAGCTGACCCATGGCCCCGATCAAAGATTTCCGTTCAGAAAATTTCTCTGGTTTGACCTGGATGGTTTTGCGAATTTTTTTTTTTAAAAATGCAAATACCTGGCTAGTTATGTTGGAGCATTTCTTTGTTAATTTGGCTAAAATCCTGTGAGTATTCAAGATGTTTTTCTTTTTCCCCTTGGATTCGGTTGGCAGCTAGCATGCTCCTTGTTATTAGGGGTAGCTGTTTTGTTTTTTGCTTTAACTGGTGGGCTACTGTATATAGAATCCCTAGACGGGGGCTGCTTGCATATGTTCTGATTAAGATTATTTAGGGGTGGTCTTACAGCTCCATTTCTGAATCTATGTTGGCAAATTTGTTTGGATCATTATAGGGGCTGCCTTGAGCTTGAATTTCTGTTGGCAAATCTCTTGGAGCATCATTGGGGCTTGCTCCTCTAGTTGTTGTTCCGTGTTAGCAAAGGAATTTGGTTTGTTTGTTAAGGGGCTGTTATCTTTTTGACTTCTTTTTGTTATATTTGCCATTAGTGGGCTGCTATGTATGCAATCTAGTTGGGGAATGTTGCTTTGTTTTGGGGGCTGCTTTATAAAACCTGTCGATTTGGGGCTACTCTATTCATGGTCCTACCTAATAGTATTATGTTGTGGTGATCTTCTTGGTTGTGGGCAAGGTTCCTTGTGATGTCTTTGTGGCTGTCCCCTCCTTGATTTTAACATGGTAACTACTGGTTCATTTTATTTTCCCTTGATTTCCTCCTAGTTCATACTCTTGATATACGAAGCTCTGCGCCTATACGCTAGGAAATTTTCTTGGTATAAACTTAAGTAAATTACCGATTCGTAAATTTTCTGGGTTTAAGTTTGAGGGCTAGGTATTTACTTAGGTTTATGCAAAGCTAAATTTCATAGGCTATATGCTAGAGATTTCGTTCTATTGGGAGAGTTTGAGCCTGTCAACTCTTAGTTTTATGCGGGGTTTCTCCTTGGTATTTATGTTATTGGTTAAATCTTGGACTTATCTGTTTAGTTAAGCATAAGTGGTCTTGCTCGGTAAATCTCCAAATCCTGCACTGTTCTTTTGTTGGCTATGTTCTGATGGTCTAGCCGGTTAAATTCCCTGGGATTTTGTTTCCTAATTCCCGACGGGTACGGGGAATTAGATGATAAACTCCCTGGGAATTTCTTTTGCTAGTTCTCGATGACACAACGAAATCATTTATTGCTAATGTGGATAGTTGTGTGGTTGCATTTTGGGTTTTAAGCTCTTCACCCGTTCCAATTATTGAAACTTTCATTCTTACAGAAAAGTGCTCATTTATGGTGTCTTGTCGTGCCCGATTCATTGCACGGTTTCGAAAAGTTCGTTGGGAGTCAAGTTTGGACTCACCAATTGTTTTCAAATGAATCGTTGAGTAGTGTTTATTTCTTTGTGACCCTATCCTTTGGGTGTTATGGTGCTGATATCTCGGGTTACGTCCCGTGTCTTAATTGAAACTTAATTTGATTATTTAGAACCTTTGTCTTAAGCCTTGCACGGTGGGTAGTTTTGGGTGGCAGTGGATAGAGTACCACCACCCGGATTTGGTTTTTGGGTGGCAGTGGATAAAGGACCACGACCCTGTTTTGGGTTGCGGGCGTTGGTGGAAGATACCACCGTCGCAGTGCCTTCTTTTGGGGGACGCTTTTCCCTCGAGCTGATCAGTCTCAAGTTCTTAAGCACATATGTTTATATATGTGTATTATGATAGTATATGTATGACTATCTCATCTGAGCCGCAATGGCGGACACGTGGTGGGCTTTGATTGTGTTGACTATTACCTTCTGGTGCAGGCTTTTCTTCTTACCGAGTTCACTCGTTTGAGCTGGCTCGGGTTGTTGTAAGATTATAGATGTTTACCTGCTTAGTTTTCCTTTCTGCACTCTATTATTTCTCTTACTGCTAATCTTGGTTTTCTTGCACCCTCTTGGGCTGAGGCATTCTTTTCTTATGAATGTCTCAGGTTCAGGTCTTTAGCTGCCGCAGGTGTTAGAGCAGCGTCGTTCAGGTCTCCTGTCGAGACCCTTCCCCTCTTCTAGGTAAGAGGCAGTTTCTTTTTTTGTTGTTCTCCTTCTTTCCTGCGGGTTCGTGTCAGTTGTTGGCGCCCGTATGGCTTGTACCTTTAGATTACTTGCTAGTAGTATTGCTGTTACTTTTGGGTACTTTACCTACTTGCTCTCTGGGAAGCTCTTTGCTAAGATGTAGTAGTTACTTTATTGATATAAAAATGTCATCCTTGCACATCATGATTTTTAACAAATGTCACATATTTTGAAAATCGAAGAAAAATCTTTTCCTACTATACTAAACATAGATATATTCATATCATTTCTGGAATTGCTTATTTTCTTGCTCATGTAGGCTAAAAACAAACCTATTTTCGGCTGCGTATATATAGTTTTCTACTTGTGGACTAGATGATCCACCGGACCGAGGGACGCGGTCTTAAGCTAAAAATGAAAATTTCTCTTTTAATCCAATCACATATATGTCTTTTATAAAATTATCGTAAAGAGTGTTTGCCTGAGCGTCTGTAGTCGTCTCCTGCAGGCGTGGCATCACGACGCGTATTTTTCCCTTGCTCTGATATTACGTATTATATTTTTGGGAAAAATGCGGGTTGTGACATGCTCTCAAGGCCTTGCCCTGCACCTGGTGAAGAGTTCATTAGAATCATCTAATAATAATGGACTTTTTAAGGGGAAAGAGATAGGGAATGGCAGTCGGGGAGGCCTGGAGGGACACATCTTCCCGAGGCCTCCATCCTACTTGAATGCCGGATGTCGACGAAGAATGACGTCAAGTAGGGAATGACGGTCAAGAGGTCCAAGGGGACACACCATCCTGAGATCTCCATCCTACTTGGATGCCAGAATGTCTCCATTCTTTGGTCGGTCGAATCGGTCTTGCCCTTTTCCTAAGTTGGAATGTCGGCTTCCAGACTTTTCCCTAGTAATCTCTCCAGTCGGATGAGAGATGCGGTCGGAAGGCAACTCAACCAACGTGCAAGGGGGGAGCCGATCTCGACGGTCAGTGCAGAGGCTTGGTATTAGGAGAACGCACTACCGAGGCACCGTCCCATCATCCGTTCTGAGTTTTTACGAGGGTGAAGTCGGAGGCTCGTCTTCCAACTTGCGGCGTCGAATGTTGATGCAGGATGACGTCAAGCAGGGAGTGGTAGTCGTGGAGGTCCAAGGGGATATACCATCCCGAGGCTTCCATCCTACTTGGATGCTGGATGTGGATCAAACCTGCTTCCTGTTGCTCAATAATTTAGCAGGGAGTTAAGCACACTTAAGCACACCAACTCGCATGATCAGACACAACAATTTAGGAAATGGATTGCTTTGCTGCGAGCTTTCAGCTCTCGAGGGTACACGACACCTTTATTCAAGGGTCCCCTGAGCTAGTTAAATCGATCATCTCTTCGCCGAATCGGGAGGTCGGCGTCCAGACTTTTCTCCTGGTAATCTCTTCAGTCGGACGAGAAGTGCGGTCGGTGGGAACCGCAGCCAACGTGCAAGGGGGGAGCTGATCTCGGCCGTCATTGTAGAGGCTTGGACTTAAGGGAGCGCACACCCGAGGCACTGTCTCATCATCCGTTCTGAGTTTTTACGAGGGTTAAGTCGGAGGCTCATTTCCCAACCTAGCGTGGAGATCGACTTCACTGGCCTTCTTCTTTTGCTTGAAAACTCATTTTCAATTTGAGGTTAATGTAAACAACTCTTTTCTACCCCATGTTTCAGGGGGGTGATGAATTTATTTATGAACAATAAATTTACAGGGGTGAGATGCACATACTCCCGCTCAGGAGTAAAACCTTTTTAGGTTGTCGCCGCTCCAAGTGTTTTCCAACAGCTCCCCTTCGTTCTTAGATTAAGCTTCCCGACGACGGCTGATCTTCCTGCCGCGTCCGCCTTCTTTTGCTTACCTGAGAAATCGAAAAGAGGACCGTCCGAGGCCATCATCCTGCTCGCCTCGACTTCCAGGTTGTCAAACGTGTTCGTGAGAACGACGTAAAAATGACACGGACCGAACCCCCGTTGCACACCAGGATTCGGTTGACGGTGAAGTCTTCGACGACCGCTTGGATCACACGGGCATCACGGAAGCGATTCTCACTCCCTAACATGCCCACCTCCGAGAAAGTGATCTCCTCCAGCAGGGATGGCGCTTGAGAGGTCGGAGCGACATTCTGGCGGTAGGCCTGGTGGAAATTCGTTTTGCGGAAAGATCCGAGCTCCGCTTCTCCATAACTCACTCCTACCTCTCCGGCCTTGATCTCTTCTTGACATCCTTGGTTGACCCGATCCCTATTCCTCCTCCGGCTATTCCTCCGGTTACGTCTGTTCCCCTGACGGATAGGGTCGTCTCTCCCCGAGCAATAATTCATAGCGGGATCTCTGAATCCTTCTGGCACTGGCGCGGCAAGGATCTCCTCGCAGAAGGGGCTCCTCCCTCCTGCCCGGCGACGATCCTCCACCTGGCGATTATCACCACCATACTCGCCATATGGGTGAGTATCCTGGTACCTCGCCTGCTCCTCCGTCCCGCGGAAACGGATCCCTTGCAAGGTCGGCTGGTAGAACTGCGACCTCCTTGGTCGCTCGGTCTCATCCTCCACATGCTCTTTTCCTGCTCGCCGAGGGGGACTCCTTTCCTCGGTCAGAACCGGGCGATGCGGCGAGGTCGCCGTGACCTCAGCGCGCGGCTGAAGCGCTGCTCGCATGGTCCCCTCCATGCGCTGCGCGAAGGCTTCGAAAACTGCTAATGTCACGAACTCGCCGCCTGCGGACGAGTTGCCGACTATCTCCTCATGGTCGCCAACTGTGACCATCTCGCCTTCTTGCTGAACTTTCCTTCTCTGACTGCGGTCCACGCTCACCGCACCAAAGTGTTGACGCCAGGAAAATCCTGACCTCAAGATTCGGACCGATGCAGCCGGAGGCTACTCGCCCAGCAGCCCAACGAGATGGCTTGGCTGGCAACGACGAAGAAGCTAGAAGAGCAACAAACAGGACCCCAGGTGCTGCGGCAGGGAGGTCCCACCACGTACCCAGAAGCTCCGAAGAGACTTCCCCTCCAAGACCAAAAATGGCCGAGCAGGGTACAAGGAAGGCACCGACTTAGCAAGTATCGGGAGTAGCAGCCAAGTGCGACAGGTTCCAGAATGCAAGAGCAGGGTTTCGAGAGCTCAAGTCCAGGTGCCAATCCAAGTACCCCTGGGGTCCTATTTATAGGAAAACTAAGGGGTAGGGGGTTTTATAGCCCAGCCCCTCAACCCAGCGACTATGGGTTACTCGGCGAGTACCATGCCATAGTCGCTCATCTGGCGAGTAATGGGTGTTGTTCGCACATGCCGGACCAATACTCGCTCAGGGCTTCTGCTGCTTCCTGCGCGCGACGAGCTCGTCTGGTTAATACTCGCCTACCTGGCGAGTATCGCCTGTATACTCGCCAGGGTCTCTTCTGCTTTTGCCTTGGACTGCTGGTCTCTGTGTTGACCCTTTGACCTTTTGACTTCTGTCTAGGTGGCCTTGAGTGGGTCCACCCTCGGAGAATGAGGGTTGTACAAAAACCATATTTAGTATAAAGTATTTAAATGTGGAAATTTTATAGAACCATTTTAGTCCCATCTACTTTATATGTTTGAAGTTTGAGGGCATTCAGATGAGGTATTTGCCTTATTCTTATGGTATGCCAATAACACAATAAGTGTTACACTCAACTTTGTATTATGTGTTTGTGAGTACAATCTATGTAATGGCATAAGCCCTATGTGCTTAGAGTGTGTGATACCTTAAATTTCAGAGGACTCATGCACTTATGATGAAGATGATTTGTTCATTATGAGCTTAGTGCCTAGCTTCTAAGTACTGAATACATTGTAGCGTCTTATAATAACATGTTACTTGAACAAAGTTGTGTAGCGGTTGGATAATCATAGGTATACTTGTCTATAACTATTCACCATGATGCTGCTAAGTATTGTTTATGAAATATGCTACCATACGACAATATTTATTATAGTGAGACATCAATTCACCTGTTATGCATGATCGTTATAGAAGTGTTGTATAAACTAGCAACATGTTGTTTTTATATTCATGCATTGGTCGTCGTCATAATTATGATAGATGTTTATGTTATGTGGCGGGTCCTTCCTACTCTTCTGAACAGAGCACGCTGACGGGAGCATATGTTGTGACTCTTGGTAGCAGCTGGTCTTGAGGTGAGCCTTAGTTACTTTCTAAGGGTACTCTCCCCGGTAGGCTTTGTTGTCATTTTGTGAAGGAGTCTTTCGTAGTACGAGCACTTGACTTAGTCATTTACTCTGATTTAGTGCAGGATTATCCCGCACATGAGGGCCTATGATGAGTTATGTGTTACTTTCTTAGAAGTGGTGGTAACCGTACTGCTGTCGTCGTCTAGCCACCACGACGAGGCCTGTAGGTTCGCTACCTACTTAATTAGGTTAACTATGTCGACATAGGAGCATACTTTTCTAGTGTCTAGAAATGAAGTAGGATTCATGCGTCAATAATATATAATCATTATGCGTGTATCTTTAATTATAGAGATTGTGATATGCTTATGTTTCATATACCTGGACCATTATCTTATTTGGTGTATGGGCGTCATAATAAGATAAGTTACATTTATGATGTTGATATTTTCATGGACTCTTATCTTATTTGGTGTATGAGCGCTATAATAAGATAAGTTACTTTTGAAGTATTCATGATTTATTTACTGTTCATTCATATGATAATTAATCACCTAACTGGTTTGATGTAATAAACTGATCTAATAATTTGTTGATCCTATTTGTCTTGTGCCTTAAGGGCACTGAGGTAGGGAGGATGTTGCTTAGTAGTTGATGACTAATATTTTTATTATTAATCACCACCAGGCACCGGTAGAGTCCCGACGGGAGCATCCACTGAGGTTCCATCCATACTGAGGTAGAAGACCTGCAGTCCGGACGACACCCGCACCACCCCATGTTGTTGATTCTTCTACGGATTCATCCGATGACCAAGTGGATGTGAGCTTCGTCGAATTTGTCTTAAGTGATTAGTTTTGTTTGCTTTGTTGTCTGGTCAAGGCATGTGTTAGCCCTTATTTTCCCTACTCGCTACTATGACATTTGAGTTTGTTAGTTTTACTTGTGACTTTGATTTGGAGCTAGTATATTTCCTTTACTTTCGCTATAATCATTGCATGTATACTCTGATGGGACTTAGTGATGAATGGCTGGTAGAGTAAGCGTTGCGTGATAGTATTGGCCATGTGATGTCTCTACCGCGGAACGGTTACACTGGGCATAAGGTTTCTCTCTGACCCGGGAGAAGGATCTTATACTACTCACGCGACGTGGCTTAAGAATTTTATTACAGAATTGATGGTTGTCGATTCTATAACTGGACTCATTCGGTTATACTGTGATAATTTTTTGCAGTTATGTTCTCAATGAACAATAAAAGTATTACAGTGACCAACACATGGAAATTAAGTTTTTAGCAGTTAAAGAGTTGGTTAAGAAATGAGACATTATAGTGGAGCATATATGAACAAATGATATGCTAGCCGATCCGCTCACTAAAGTGTTGGAACATGTGTTCCACGTCTCTTAGTTATGTTCTCAATGAATAACTTATCCTCGGACATTTTGTGATCCACTCACTAAATATATGGTTGTATTTTATCTAATCTTGTGTGTTTATAGTTTGTAGGTTAAACAGGTACAATGCCCATGTGAGTCTAATCTTGTGTGTTTATAGTTTGTAGGTCAAACAGGTACAATACCCATATGAGTGCGATCTGGAAAAATGCATCTGAAGTTCTGAAAAAAGAGCTAACGGCAGGCGGTAACGTTATTCGCGGGCTATTGCTTATCGTCATGAAGAGAATAACTTATCGTCGTGAAGGGAATAACTTATCGTCATGAAGGGAATAGCTTATTGTCGTGAAGGGAATGACTTATCGTCGTAAAGGGAATAACTTATCGTCGAGAAGGAATGTCAACGAGAAGAAATGTCGACGTGAAGGGAAAGCTAGCCCCCGACGGTAAAGTTAACGTGAGCGGTAACTTATCATTGAGAAGGAATGTCGACGAGAAGGGAATGTCGACGAGATTATGTGGCGCACATCGAGCTAACGCGACACGGTAGTACTTACCACGGCGCGGCAGGGCTACATTCTGCCATGACTACCACAGTTGCGCAAATTCAACCACGTTTCTACATGATATGATAGCGCTGACGGTATCGATACCGCTGGCAGTAGCTCTCGTGGTCTATTTAAAGAGCGGTTTCTTTCCTTCTATCAAATGATTCCACATCCTCCAAAGCCAGAACACTGAATTATTTGAGAGAGGCTCGTCTCCAGAAATCAAGAGAACTCCCTTGGGCGAACACGAAGATTGAAATAAGATTTTGAAGGGGAAGTGCTACCACACATATTCAACACGAAGAATGAACGCAACAAGAACACCGATTCGTACATCGCCTTAGTCTTCACCTTCAAAAATCCTTGGGGAGTTTTCTCATATATATTTATCATAGTTTATGTTTTATTTTTAAATAATTTATTAGTTTTTCATTTAATTTTAAGCATAATTTACTTTATTTTGTGTTTTCATGGCTTAAGAGAAATTTTGCAGCAATTCCAGCATTTTGGACTGTGAATAACAAAAAATATAATTTTGATTGTTAAATTTCAAATGACCATAACTTTCAATCTAGGAAGACTTACGGAACGTGTCACCCCATTTCGAAATGAGAATGATGTCATCTACAATATAGGAAAAAATTATACGCCCTCAAGTCAAGGCGTGACCTTACACGCCTTGATATTAGTGAAGTTAAGGCGTGTAATCATGACATGCCCCAGGATCCTCCCAGCAAGCCATGTCTCTTCAAATTGAGGTTTAAAATTACACGCCCTCAAGTCAAGGCGTGATCTGAGGCCATGTCTCAGTGTCACGTCCCGGACATGCCAGTGAGCTATGTCATGGCCATGTTCCAGTACATGCCCCAAGTACACGCCCTTAGGTCATGGCGTGACCTGAGACCATGTCTCCGGGTCATGCTCCCAGACATGCCAGTGAGTTGTGTCATGGCCATGTTCCAGCACACGCCCCGATACACGCCCTAGGTACATGCCCTCAGGTCAGGGCATGACTGGAGGCCATGTTAGCTAGTCACCCCCTCACAAAGTCATTTTATTGTGCAAAGTACATGCTCGAGATCCAGTCCGCAACCTAAGGGCATGTAACCTACTTTTATGACAATTTTGGCAGTTTTCTCCATAACGGTTCTCAACTTTATTTTGGCGGTTTTCACCAAGTACACGCCCCATGTCAGGTCGTGGACCTAGGGCGTGTAACTCCGAAATTTCACATATAAATTCCTGCTGAATCCAGAAGTTCATCATATAGCCCTTGCTTAGATTGGATCTTTTTTTAGTTCATATCTTGTACTTTTTCTTACATGCAATTTACTTTATGTCTTGCAAATTTCAATTCCTAGCATAAAATTTATATTTCATGCACTTATACTTTTCAATTATTAATATTTAAAATTATTTTTCTTGCATATCAATTCTTAGTGCAATCTTTTAATTCTCTTGCTCGTGTATTCTCGTCTCTTTTATCTATAAAAATGTCTTTTAACTCGAACATGTTTAGCTAAGTCCTCTTAGCGTTTGATTAGATGATATCTTTCGTAAATTAATTATGTAATTTCTTTTTAAAAGCTTTGACGAAAAATCTCGATTTATCTTTGATTCGCAAATTATTTGTTTCATATTTTTCGGTATGTGATAGTCAATTTTGATCCGTATTCTAGTTGGTCTAGCGATTCGTGAATACAAGTAGATCACTCGAAGGTAAAATGAGTTGCATGAACCCATCGAGAGAGGAAGACATAAATCTTCCGGATTGAAATCAAATCTAATAGTGAGGTTCACCTCGTAAAGCAAGTATATGAGTTTCGACTGATCGAAAGATCTTAATTGATCAATCTAAGGTTAGTTGGTAGTATTCCTCTAGCGAGGTGCTGTCATAATTTGGGAACCTCCACGCTCAAGTTATTTTTATCAAACGCTTATAAATAGTTATAATTACTAATTGTTTTGCTTTAGAAGGATTCTAGATTAAATGTTATTTCTTTAATTTTATCTTACCATTTTATCATTTCACAATGAACATAATTAGCTTTATTTTGCTGATAAAATAATAGTAAGTTCGTGAGTATAAGTAATCGACAAGCCTTATGAAATACGACACTTGATATTCCTAAATATCTCATAATATGGAACGATAGACACTCTTGTCTATAGTTTGTAGAATTGAAGAAAAATAAATCTTTCAAATTGTACGTATCAAGGAGGTAGATCGAGATCGTGTTTCTGCAGCCTGAAGAAATCAACAGCCTCCTTTCTTGATTTTCGAGAGGACTCTACAACCTCTTTCTTGTGTGTACTGCATACAAAAGTTGTTGTTTTTCTTCTTCCCGATCTGCTTTCTTCCTTCTCGCCATTGCAGAGATTTTCTTCTCCCGTTCGCTATTGTTCACCCATTCACGAACTTTGCTTCTCGCCGCTGATCTTTTGTAACATGCTTATTTATGAGCTGTATAATATTTTAATTATTTATGTGATAAATGATTAACATAAAATATTTATTTATTATTAAAATACTTTATTATTAAGAGAACTTTGCTTCAAAGGTTTACTCAGATGGATAAAATTCTTAATTTCAATAAATTATACTTCTGACGGTACCTTATTGTAGTTCTCCAAAACCCTGATTTCGATCCCCAAAAAGCATTCGCCGCTTTTCCTTCCCTCCACGGCATTCCATTCTGATATCTTACCCCATGAGTTTCTTCCCGAGATCCACGGGAGCGCTTCTTATCCTGCTTTTCGTTTCCCTTTTCTCCAATCCGGCCACCTGTGAACTTCAATCCGCTAATACTGGGTTTATAGCCGCTGTCATATCGGAAAAGGGTCTCGTCTTTGTGAAGGATTTTCTCGTCGAACAGGCGATTCGATCGCTGACGTCCCTTCGCTTACCTGATATCGAGAAATCAGTTAAGGTTCCTCTTATCGGCGGGGTTCATTTGGCTGCGTCTAATATCATTCTTGACAACATCGATGTCTCTTCTTCAACCATTCAACCATGGGATACTGGTATTCAGATCGTTGCTTCTGGCGCTAATGCTAGCTTGTCCCTGGAATGGAGTTATACGTACAGCCCCTGGTTTATAATCCCTGTTGAGATCTCTGATAATGGGAGCGCCTTTGTTCAGGTGAATCGAGTTTGATTAATCCTACTGAGTTTTTCTTGATAGTTGACTGAACTGTTCTGATCTGCGTTGTAATTTATTCTGCAGTTTGATCTGTTTTAGTTTGGATTTGAATTTTGTATTCAATTTACAGCTTTGTTTTTGTGTAGATTTTAGGCTGTAGGCCTGATTACCTGTTATAGAGATGCATACGTTAAGGATATGCCTGTTAGAAAACCTACTTAGCATTTTATTTACATACAAAAGAGTTTGATGCACCTACACATTAAAATAAACAGACCATGTTGACGAATTTTTGTTGTTCGGTTAAAATTGTAACTTGCATCCATAGAAGGCGAGAGAATCCATCCACCAGAAAGATGCTCAAGAAATTGCTCTTCCCAAACTCAACCTCCAATCTCACCCAAAAGGCACTAAATTCTCAAGAAAAAATTAGGAAAGCCTCCTAATACCCTGTGACATGCATGAATCGGGCAAGAGAAGACAAAAAACATAGATGTCTAAATTATACAAGAAGATTTCCACCGTCTGGTCCTTGAAGACAACAACATACAATTATCCTACTACCACTAATTATGCGAGCTGATCATAACCACTATTATTTGGCTTCATTGTTGATGCTGTAATCTTCACAAAAGAGGGATATCAAAATCCATTAATCAAATGAGGACGATATCAAAAAGTTTACATACAAGGAAATAAAAAATTGGCGGAAACAATCTCATTTTAGGAAGGTGAAATTAGCCCTCAAAAGACAACTATCAGGAAAATAGATTTTGTAGCTTTTGCACAACGAAGAGGTTTGAACCTAACGTCTGACGCAAGGTAGGCAGTGGAGGTGCGCTAACACTAATGTGAACCTATGTGAGTTGTGGCAGGAGGACTCGAACAAACCTAATCTATAAGATGTGTGTATGTTGTAAATTAATTTGGAATTAAATTGAGTAATAAAATTAGATAAGCTCAGCAACACGACACGACATTCACAACGATTTTCAATTAAGCAAGCAAGAGAAATTCCCCTTCGCACGAAGGGTCTTCAACTAAAACTTTCACGCAAAGATTATTACAGGAAACAATAAATGGAACAAAAGACACTACGATTCAACACTTTCAACTAATATTTGATAGAAACAACACAATATACTCACGAACAACATGATCCAGTGGAGGAGGAATGACGGTGGGGGGATATTTCTTGTAGGAGGAGGCGACGGCTCTGTGGCTGGAAACCTATGGGAAGGTTGCTCTGCGGTTGGGAGAGGAGAGGCGGTGGCACTGCAGGGAACAATGGCGGGTCTAGGCGGTGGTGCGTAGAATGCAAAGGAGAAGGATGCTGCTGCGCTGCAAGGAACAATGGAGGGGTCTGGGTGGTGGTGCGACAAAACTAAGGAGAAGGATGCAGTTGCACTGCATGGAACAATGGTGGGATCTCTGAGAGCTGGCGTGATGGTTGAGAACCAAATTTTGCATGTTCAGTGCCACCACTTGGAGATCAGATAGATCCATCTTCAAGAAGTCTTCTACTTCTTCCTTATTGTACAACATATGTTGGTAATCAATGGCGTGCAACGAGCTCCTCCAGGATATCAAATCACAGAGAACCTCTATGTCGCTTCATCCCAAAGGACCAATGGCTCGCCCGCTGTATTTGCAACACGTTCAACAGCATCTGGAAATGGATCACCAGTATCTGTTGATGATGCCCCTGCCTGATTCCCCGATTCTCACCGCCGCCGAGTCCCCGAAGATTTGCCAGTTTTTGGAGCCTTTGGCGTTCTCTCTGCATATCGACGTCTTCTTACCCTGCGGATTCCCTTTATTGCTGCGACCTCAGGGTCATTCTCGGGATCTAAATATCCCTCATGCCGATACGTCCTATTGTTGGGAAGAGTAAGCTTAGTTGCAAAAACCAAGTACTTTTAGAACTCGCTGAATGAAGTTCCTTATTTTACCTTGGGAGGGATCATAATCCGCCACCTCGTCTATCTGCGAGAGGTAGTGTTAAACGTCTAGAGGATTGTTCGCAATGAAATCCGCGATCTCCATTTCGACCCCTTGTAGATTAATGGTTGTGAAATCCTCTTCAGCTCTCGTTGAGGGCTTCGAGACCAAGGGGACAAAATCGCCTGTAAACAAAGCAAAGTGCTGCATCCAGAATGAATTTGTTTGGCAAATTGAGTATTAGCACCCTGTTTTCTCCGAAAAATATTGTTCCATTCTTGCGAGACCTGGCAAAAAATAGATTTCGGGAAACCCCCATACTCCAAGATACATTCTCCAGCCGAAGGTATATCGCGAACGCTGTCAGTATGAGAAATGAGGCAGGGGATGATCTAGGCTGGGACAACACCGTAATGATTATATACTATCTCAAATTTTGTCTAGAAGGATAATCGCAGACCACAGCCGAAGTCATCAAAAGGGTTTGCGATTACTCCTTCTGGTGCCTTGTTGATGTGCTCTTCAGCCAACAATAGTCTCGTAGTAATCCCTTCGGGTAAAGGGTATCACCTACAAAAATTTGCAAGTTCAGCTATGGTCACTAGCGGTTGTTTAAATCTATGTCTCAGAAATTGCTCAACGATTCCTGGTCTTTTGGACATTGAGCTCTTCTCCTTCAGCGATTTCCTCTTGCCGGCCATGTATGGAGCTCGCCAACACCTGCTCTTCTTCAAAATTCAAAGGGTATGTGAAATGAAAGAAGCAAGGGATGCTATTTATAGAAAGAGTATCGAAAAATGAGACGTCAGATTCATTCTCTGCTACGAGGATTTCACCTTTCTCACCAATGAAGATGCCACTACTCTTCAGCGAGGGCTTGTCCTTAAAGCCAAGCGAACCTTTCTTGCTCTAGGCTTGCGAGAGCAAGATTAGTTGCGTCTTGCTCTTGATCTCGCTCACTCTTTGAGCTTCATCAGATTCTTCTTTCCTTTTCAGCTCCTCTTGCAGTTCCAGAGACTCGCTCCGAGCAACTTTAGATCTTGCCCCTCCTGCGTCTCTTTCGCTTTAACAATAGTCATAGCGGCAACAAGTTCCTCTTCTGCCCTTATTCTCAGAGCCTTAGCCGTGGTAGCTACAACCTCTTTTCTCGCTGCTTCCTCGTCTGACTTCCTTGCCGCATCTTCTTCCTTTTTCCTCGCTACTTCTTCAGCAGCCTTCTTTGCCGCCACCTCTTTCTCCTTTGCAACCTTCTTTGTTTCATCCTCTTTCACAGCTTTCCTCGCTGCCTCTTCCTTCTCTTTCGCAGCTTTCTTCACTTCCTCTTCTTTCTCTTTCACAACCTTCTTCACTGCCTCTTCCTTCTCTTTCGCAGCCTCTTCTTATTTCTTCTTTGCCGCCTTTCTTGCAGCCACCTCGACTTCTTTCTCTGCCAACTTCTCGAGCTCGTTCATAGCTCTCACAGTTTCCTCTACCGCTTTTGCGGCCTTCTCCTTTGCGAGATGGGTAGAAGCCACTACCGCCTCTGCCCGCTTCTTCGCCCGTCCTCAGCAGCCTTCCTGGACTCGCGTCCATCCTTGTCAAATTCTTTGCACTTTAATTTTGAAGAGGGATTTGATTTAGCGACTTTTCCCCTTTTGGAGCTCTCGCTCTTGGAAGCCCCCTCCGAAACATTAACAAGGTCATTGAGTAATGACCTTTCTTAGGTCATTCTCTAGACCGCCAAGCCTCAATGCTTCTTCGGACCTAGGAATCGCAAACACTTTTCAAATTTCTTCCCCACTGTCACCGCTGCCAAAGAGATCAGAAAAGCCACCTTGTGTAGGATCCAAGTCAAGATAACGGTTTAAAAACTTACTATCTAAAATACTAGAGGAGGACGTAAACACTGCCACAGTTTCACAAACTAAGGGAGTTCTCACTCTGGCAGAAGCTGACATAGTGATATCGATCACTGGAGATGAGGAAGGTGTACTCGCTTTCCCTGCGGATTCACCCACCATTTGAGAGGACAACTTATTTTCAATTTTTGCCGGATGGTGAATGTGGAGATCAGTCAAGGCTGAAAATATGCCAACCCACCATGTCTTTCAAGGGTACTCGCATTGCTATCGGAGAGAACCGCGTCGTTGTCGATGTTGATATTTCACTCAAATGACCGACTTATATATAGACGCTCGGGTCATTTAAAGCAGGACGGAACTCGCAGACACTAAATTTTTTGAAATCTTCTGTCTAAGCTTTGAAAAACTACGGGGATCCTATTTGCCCAAGTTCTGCAGTACTCTTTATTAGCAAATGCAATGACACGTGTCTCCACTCAAGTTGGACTCATAAAACTATGATGGATTTCGCCAACCATCAACAAGAACTCACTGGTCATCCAGGCGTACTTGCTGATTATCGAAGTGTATTTGCCCACGATTTTGAGGAACTCGCCAATCTTCTCAGTTTCTCGTACTTAGAAATTCTTACCTTATTTTGTAAGCGGGCATCCCATCTTTTTAGCGGATGCCCGCGGGTAGGTCCCTTGTTGCATACAAATTGTCCATGAACAATAGTTATAAGGGCATCAAAACTTTTGCCAGGATCTCCCAGGACTCGCATACTCAAAATCAATGTATGTAAGTACTCTCTGGAGCATTAAAAATACTTGTAACGCTCTTGTAATGGGTTTTCAATCAATAAAATCACGCACAACTAAATGTTCACGTTGTGCGAAGCCTTGTCTCGCAACTTACAATATCCTTTCTCTTGCCCCAAACATTTGAGACTCGAAGTGTCCTTCCACTCATAATGTACCCCCTTCTTTTTATTTTTGCTGGGTGTGGAGTTGGGGCACTTTTTACCTCAACACACATCATGTGAATACCACTATTTCACTAAACAAAACCATATTATGTTATTTTCATAGGTTCCATATTTTCATAAGCTCAAAATCTATGCATCAAATATACCTTTGTTTAAATTATCCTTTTGTGTATCGGCATGATAATAGAATGAGTGGTGAAGTACGGTATTTACAAGGGCCCTGTAGAATACGACCTTGATATTAGCTTATCATATACTATACACGATATGTGTGTTTGCCTTGTCTCAAAGTTGAGTATGTAAATCTATCGTCATTAATTACATACGAAGAGCGATGTATCAGAGACAGTTTTTAAAAACATATTAAAAGAGGAATTATGAACTTTCAGAATTTGTCCATTAGGTTCCAAATGGAATTAAGCTTTTTCGGTTAAAAAATTTGAATTAATAATTCCAAAATTAATTAATTAATTCTAAATTAATTAATATCTATCCGTCGTGACATTGGTAAAATTAAAGCCCAACTTATATCAAACCCAATCGAATCATTATTTCTATTTCAGTATATTCTTAATGTGCGGTCCAATATGTTCATATTAAATTGGCAGTGACATTAATCCCTTAATTGCTCTTAGGCCATAGACTCCAACAACAGTATCTTACTCAAACTTCAAAACACGGAGAATCCAAATAAATGCTTTTAGCCTAATCTTATGAATTAATAATGATTTGGTCATTGATGCTTTATGTCACGACCCGTCTCGACAAGAGTCAGAGTGTGTTTCGCGGCGGATCGTGATGCCACAGGCATGGGCGAAAAGAAATCCATGCCTGCTAAGGCGGAAGCAGAAGTACTACAAATAGTTTTAAAATAGTTAATTTTACGAAAAACGGATTGGTTTAAAATAGTTACTTTTACAAAAAAAATAAAGAGACATGCAAGCAAAATGTGAAAAACTCCATTTGAAATTTCTAGTACAGATACAAGTGAAATAGATCTCCGGGAGGGTGAACATGCATTGATACAAAATGATAATACATATAATAGTCTAACAGTTGTCCTTGATACAAGAGAAAATGGCTAACCATAATCATTACATAATATGAAATAACTGACAGTAAAAGAAATACAACATGGAACCTGACACAGCAACTAACAAAAGAAACCTCCAGGGAAGCAGGAACAGGGTGCAGAGCAGGCTCAGGTACCACGGGGCGTAGTCACGGACGCTAAGGCAAATTCCAAAGAAAACAAGGAAAAAGCCTCAGAACCATGATGCATGTAGTTAAAGCAAGGTAAATAACAAGCTAGCAAGACAGGTAAATACAGGAAATGCAGAAACAGAGCTGAAACAGAACTGAAACATTAATCTACTTCGGAGTATAAAAGTCTAAGTAATAATAACATAAGTTGAGACAATTGAAAGTGCAGGTGTTTTGTTTGACGCACATGATTCATGATTCAGACAGATTCAGACAGATTCAAGTACGAATTCAGAAGATTCAGAAATTTAAGCTCGCTATGACCGGTCCTTTGTTCCCATTAGGGATTCAAGAGGGAACCCAAGTCAAGGAGTTGCATCAATTAAACCCTACCTTTCAATGTTAACTTACGTTATTAATGACTTAGATGCAGAATTACATGAGTTCAAGTACACTGAGGCAAGTAATCAACTCGAGGATTCAGGTATCTGACAGTGAAGTCATAAGTAAAATCATGAGTTTGCAAGTGAGAAGTTCCTCTACTTGCCTTAAGTAAGGCGGAAATTGACGGTGGCGGCTAAGGGCGCAACCAAATTAACAATTTCAATTCGACCTGATTAAGCACAAACATAAATGAAAATTGCATTAAGCAGGTGACACCACATGAGCATGCGCGTTTTAAATTGCAAATTAGACGGATGCGAGATAGCGAGGAAAACCATACCTCCCTCAAAGGTGAGGGGAGAGAGGATTACACGGAGGAACCGGAGATTTGGCCGCGCTTTAGGATAGGGAAACCCTAAGTCGGAAGGGGCTTCGCGTGTTCCCGTCAATTAGAGCGATGAACGACGCCGGGGAGCACGAATACCTAAGGATTTGGTGCTTAGGAAGTGCACAAAAATCTGAAATGCAAATTAAACGCAGCTACAACCACAAAATTGCACAACAAAAATTTAGGAGAAATCTGAATATAGGAGGAAAAGGAAGATCCTTACCCAAGGAAGTCAAATCGGGCCTCAAGGAGGAGAGGGAGCAAACCCTAGCTTTTCCTCTTGCAAATCTCCAACCAAAACGAAGAAGAATCGGAGAAGGAGTTGCCGGAGGAAGCGGAGCGGCTGCCGGTCTTGAGGAAGAGGAGGAGAAACAGGGGGAGGCGTCAGCCACGGCAAGAGAGGGAGCAGGCGGCGGCGCCGGCGGGAGGAGGAGCAGGCGGCGGCGTCGGGGCTGTGCGCAGGAGACGGGAGCGGCGGCGGCGTCGGGGCTGTGCGCAGGAGACGGGAGCGGCGGCGGCGTCGGTCCGTGGAATCGAGAGCGGGAGAGACGGATCGCTGCTGCGGGGAAACCTAATGTGCGCGTTTTTGCGAGAAGGCTCGGACCGGGGGGGGGGGGGGGGGGGTTAACCGTGAGGGGGGAGTTAAAAAGGGGGGAGAGTAATGTTTTTTTTTTATTATTATTATTACTTATATTATTAAAGTTATTATTAATTTGGGGTTGTTACACTTTATACTCAACTTCAAAGCACAGTCCCACCAAATGCCTTGGAGACTTTTAATTGACTATTTTTCCATTATAATTTAAAAACACAACTTTTACATGCCATTGCATGAATGCTTTTCTTAGGATGAGAAATTTTCATCTATGAGATACTGATGATTCCTATTTCTGGCACAGGTTGAAGGTTTGGAAGTCAGCCTCACCATAAGGGTGGATAACCAAAATGGGAATCTGGCGTTGAATGTAACACAATGTGTCTGCCACATGGAAAATATAAAAATTATATTGGATGGAAGAGCTACTTGGCTCTACCAAGGGTATATCATCTAGTAGGTTATAATAAATCTCTATACATTTAAGTGCTTTAGGAGCAGTTTGCATATTTATTGGTTAAAGAGTCATCCTACCAATGCTAGAATTGGAATAAAAATGCATGTCCCTTATCAACTGGATTACACAGATTTGGAAGGTCTAATTATTGAATTTATTCTACACTTTAAAGATAATTAATGGTCCTCAACATGCTTGCAATTAAGTTTTTTTCCTCTTTACTTTATCCCATCATGAGAAATAGAGAATGAATCTAATTTGCATTATCCAAGAAGATGGTAGCGCATTATGAAGTTGGTGATGTTTGTATCTTGAACAAATATTTAATGCGAAGGATCTCATATGATGCTGATGATGTTTGTGTCTTGCACAACTATTTATTCAGAAAGATCTCATATAGCATTAAAACTGGGGAAAAGGTTAAGAAAAGGAATCTTTTTGATAATCAAACAAGCATTTGGTCTCAGGCTCCCGGTAGGTTTATTTAGTTAATGTTCACGAGTCTCGTGTTGTATTATCGGGAGCTTGATACTCCTATCTCCCCCGATACATTCTGACATAATTTACATATATTCTGTAATAGACATTTATTTAAAGTACTTTTGCATTATGGTCTTGTAATACTGTAACCTAATGATGAATGAAAATAAGGCATTGCAATTTTGACTTCTCTTGTTGTTTTCGGCCGACTACTTCCATTAAGGTAGAATTCGTCATTCGTCTCACCGCCGACCTTCCTCTCCCATCATCGGCACCACTCTCATCTTAATGAGAGACCTGCTTATCCTTTGTGCTTATGAATTATTCCCTAGTAATTTCGAAGGATGGAACCCTAGAGGAGCAAGGGGAAAGAGAAAGTTCTCAAGTGAGTCTTTCTATCTCATACACTATTGACCTTGGACTCTTTTATGCACACGAGAACACAACAATTTGATGCCAGAGCCGCTGACTCCTTTCCAACCTTCTATACAAACCACTATCCTTTCCATATTCGACCAATTCCACAAACTTTAATGACATCCATGATGGATGAAGATGGGCTTACACTAGGGCAAATTATGGACGTTCTCCATAACTCATGGAGGAACAAGTGGCATCATGTCCCAACAACAAGCTATTGCGGCTCAAAAAGATATTGCGGCACAACAAGTTGCATCCTCTGCTAGTACTGCCGCCTTGAGTTTCATGACTCACATTGATGGAATGAGTGTACGCAACAACAGTACGACGGGCTTTTGATGGCCTACCATGAGTTCTGCTCAAAGATACCAACAACAGGCATTGATCAGATCACTGTAACGATTGATCTGATATGGGAAGCGTGCCTCGCTTGGACACTACTGTCCAGAATGGGTAGTTACTACAGTGAATGAGGGTGGTTATTTACTGCATGATTTACACCATTCATATCTATTGCATGACTCATGTCTATTATATGAATCCCTGATATTGCATGAATACATGACTCGTATTTACTGCATGATTTACATTATTTACATGAATCTGTTTGAAGTTAGAATAATCATGAAAATTATAAAGTTTATGAAGATACTCATATGAGAGCAATACTTTATAGAAGAGTAGGTGATGTTTAGAGTTAGAGCTGAGAGATTCTTTCAGGGAGCAGCGAGAAAATTAAATTCTAAGCGAATATACCTCTACACAGTAGTTCGAAGAATTGTGACAAATGACTACGAGATAAACATCCTTAAGAGTATGAGCATTCATCCGGTACTCAACGTTGGGTATTTGACTCGATACTAAGAGCCCCATGATTATGCGAGTCCACACACCACATTTGAGCTTTGGTCACCACCTCCACTAAATATTCATCCTCAACCTCACCTATGACACTCCACAGATCATACTAATTTAAAGTTGATATATGAGTAGTGTTTTCAAAGTACAACACAACACAATAAAACACAATGAGTACTAAATGGGAAAAAAATAAAAATTTTCTTCCATTAGCAAGTTAAAGATACATTAGAGTTTATACAAAATACATATGACATAAACCCACTACATCTACATAATTTCCACTATACAATATACATGATAACTATCAGATCGTCTATTCCATATTCTAGCACACGGGACACTGCGGTGACATGTCTTGATATGTTCGTCCACGACTTCCCTGATGCTTACAAATATTTTTAACCATAGTCAGTATTCATCTTCTCTCTTCTTCCTCCTTTCTTCCTTGTTGAGGTTCTTCGGGGGATCCTGTCTACTGCTTGAACCCTAAAAATAAAATATAAAGGGTTAGCCATTAAGAAATGACTAAGTGAGTTTTAACTCTTCAACCGTTGTGCAAACATACATAAGGGATTAGTATCGATAAAGGGATTAATATCAATACAACAACAACAACAACAACAGAACCCATATAGTCCCCAATCATTGGGGGTATGGGCGGGGGAAGATTGGAAACAAACCTAACCTATGGCACTATGCACAAAGTGGCTTCTCTCAGAGGAGAAAGACCTAACCTTTGACAATAAATGCACAAAGTGGTTGCTCACAGAGTACCACTGAAATAGTGGCCCCCTATACCGTCGCGTTTGCTGCGGAATCATGCCCTCAAATCAAAGCCAAAGACATCAGAGAAGGCAGACCCAAGAATCCATTTTGATTTATGTGCACATAACCATGCTTCCTTCATTCAGCATCCAGAGCATTGGTGAAGCACAATAAAGGGATTAATATCAATATGCATTAAAAATTAAAAAGCAGCAGTGACTGAGCTTACAACAACAACAACAGAACCCATATAGTCCCCAATCATCGGGGGTATGGGCGGGGGAAAATTGGAAACATACCTAACCTTTGGCACTATGCACAGAGTGGCTTCTCTCAGAGGAGAAAGACCTAACCTTTGACAATAAATGCACAAAGTGGCTGCTCACAGAGTACCACTGAAATAGTGGCCCCACATACCATCGCGTTTGCTGCGTAATCATGCCCTCAAATCAAAGCCAAAGACATCAGAGAGGGCAGACCCAATAATCCATTTTGATTTATGTGCACATAACCATGCTTCCTTCATTCAACATCCAGAGCATTGGTGAAGCAATAGCTGATAAAGAATAACGTGATTGAGCTGGTATAAGGAACGTATAAAGTTACTAGGCCTCATTTCATCAATTATCAGTTCATCAGTTATCAGGTTTCTTAGTTCATCACTTATTACATTATTTCTTATCATTTATCAAATCACGTTCTCTTTTTGTTCATTTCATCATAAATAAGGGTAGTTATCGCTCAGTATCCATCGTTTGGCCCGACCCTTCTGGGTCTTCATTAGCTAAGTTAGGACGATCGAACACGCAATAGGCCTTTTGGCCCCCTGTCTTAGCTATCTTTTCCAATTTAGGGCGATCTAACACGCAATAGACCTTCTGCCCCCCCTGAATTGGAAATACAAATTAGCAAATTAGTAGGTAACTCACCCCCCACCCCCCCCCCCCCCCCCCCCCCCCCCCCCCCACCGGGATAACCCTTAACCATCCTATGCATCAATTCATGTCTGTATATTATTCTTTATTTCGTGAATTAAATTAGATATTTTATAATTTAATTTCCCCCAGAATATTAATCGCTTTTGTCTAATCATTTTAGCCAACTTTAGCGATTTTGGTTGTCAGTGATTTAAAATATCGAACATAATTAATTTTAAATGCAATGCATGAAAGTATGCTTAGTGAGAAAATAACTACTCAAGTATTACTTCAAAAATAAGCGTAATTAAAAAGGTAAACACTAACCATTAACTTTTCCTTCCCCTTTTCTTTGGCCCATCATCGCATCTATCGTGGGACGCATCCTCCATAGTATCTGTCAATATGTGTCCTTTTTAATTGGGTTGTGTCTTTAAATAGAAAATGACATTGACTCCTTAGGGCGATTATGACTTTTTAAAGGGGTGGTCGTAGGCCTGCAAACTAGTCGAGCTCGAGTCGAGCTCATCAAAAAGAGTCGGCTCGAGCTTATTTTTTTGAGCTCAAGCTCGAGCTCGGCGAGCTTGTTTTAAAAGGCTCGAGCTCGGCGAGCCCCATCTGGCTCGGCTCGAGCACGATGAGCTCGGCTCGAGCTCGATGAGCTCGGCTCGAGCTCGATGAGCTCGGCTCGAGCTCGATGATCTCGACGAGCTCGACTCAAATGATTACAAACCATTCTTTAAAATGATATTTTAAGATATAAAATATCACCAAAATCATTTAGGAGTCCTTAACTTATTGAAGATTATCAATCTCAAACACACCGACCCTAAAAATAGAGTTTTAATATCCAAACGCCGCGCCAAAATTTCTAAACATGTGCGTCCCCAGTACCCATCAATTACCCATATTTGCACACGCTACTACCCCATCAAACTTCAAAAATATCCCAATTTTCATCAAATATAGAAGACCATAAAAACAGAAACGAAAATTTCATCAATGCCATGATAACGGAGTTGTTCAAAATATCAAAAATATTATGGTAAAGTAGCCTTAGAACATTCTTCTTGCCACATTCCAGCAAACATACATGAAATTAATTCATACAAGGTCACAAATTTTGGCTTGGCTTTATACATAAAATTATGCAAGCAGAAATATGCAAAAGATCACATTCCAGCAAACATACAAAGTCTGTTTAGCAAACAGTCTACCATAATGTAACAGTCCAGTGTCCAGCAAACAACATATAACAATAACAGTAAGAAATATGCATACAACATATAACAGTAACACTGTAACAGTCCAGCAAACAGTCTACCATAAATATAAAACTAAACTAGTTACACATCAAAGACGCATGACGTCGTCAACTGGAAGAAGTACTTGCATCGCTTTCTTCTCACTCTGCAATTGAAGAAATATAGTTTAGACTTCACAAATAATAAGAATATTAATTCATAAAAAAATAATTCATAGTTAATGTAATTTTACCTTGGTCTTCTTTTTAACCCCAAAACATTTTCTCAACCAATCTCCACCACACATCAACACTTGAACCGTGTCCGTTTTCAACGATGCACGATACTTATCGATGACTCTATTGCCGACACTAAAAGTGGCTTCAGAAGCAACAGAAGTTACAGGAATTGCTAAAATGTCTCTTGCCATTGTTGATAAAATCTTGTACTTTAGTGCATGAACACTCCACCATTCTAAAACATCAAAGATTTTTCACCTCTAGTATGATCTTTCTCAATCATATAACAATTTTCTTCAAGGTATATGTCAAGTTCAGATTTTTGTGGTTGAATAGACTCCACTGACTTCACATAATCAAAATACTCCGACCAATCAGATTGTGTTTGAAGTCGTCTAGTAGATTGACTACTCCCTTCAATTCCACCACCTTGCTCACCTTCAACCATTTCGTTTTCAACATACTTCGCATATAGTTTACGCAAGGTCTCTTTAACGAAGTTAATTTCATTCTCAGCTTTTTGTACATAGTATAATTTGGGGAAAAAGAACTCAAGTGCTCGCATTTTACACCTCGGATCCAAAACTGCCGCAACCAACATTAACAAATTAGAAGTTCCCCAATATTTATCAAACTTGATCTTCATCTTCACAACCATGTCTTTAATAAACAAATCATTGTCCAAAGATTTTTTATCTAGCATAACTTTTACTCGACTCACCTCATTAAGAAATAGATTTGATGTCGGATACTTGCTCCCGAAGATAACATGTGTAGCAGTCCAAAATACCTCCAACACTGAGCACACTTTCTCAATTTTTACCCAATCTTCCTCAGTAGGGCAACTCACATAATGGGGATCCCGTTCGGCAAATCTTGGAAATACGTCCTTGAATTTAGTTGCACTTGCCAACATCTCATACGTTGAGTTCCACCTTGTACGACAATCATCAATTAACTTTCTTTCCGGTAAATTAAGCTGTTTCACAATCTCTGAAAATATTTTTAGCCTTGCATCTGATCGTCTAATATATTCGACACTATCACGAATGACAAGAACAATGTCTTTAATTTCAGAGATGCCATCTTGGGCTATGAGATTGAGAATATGAGCGCAACATCTGACATGAAATAAATTTCCATCACAAAGCAATTTTTTGTGCTTCTTATGTAAATTTTCAAATTCTCTATAGCAGAATCATTAGCAGATGCATTGTCAACAGATATAGTTTGAATCTTACTCTCAATGCTCCAATCTTTCAAGCACCGCCATATTGCATCTGCAATTTCAAGACCTCGACGAGGGGGTGGAATGTGAACATAGTTTAAGACACGTTTTTGTAGCTGCCAATTCTGATCAATCCAATGACCATTGATTACCATCTATTCAATCCTTTGATTTTTGGATTTCCAACAATCTGTAGTGAGACTGATTTTCGTTACATTCTTCAATAAAATTTTCAATTTCTTCTTCTCCATCTCATAAACATTCACACAATAATTTGTTGTCGTTGTTCTTGATATGCTTTTCCACTCCGGTATACCGCGTCTTTGCATCAAATTGAATCCTTCTTCCTCCACAATAGAAAACGGGTGTTCATGCATCATAATCCAATTAGCTATCAACTCTTTCATGATCTCCATGTTAACTTTCCCATCATGTAATGCGGGGTGAGAAGATGGATCTACATTAGATGACACAAAACCAAGTTGTGTTTGTGTTTGCGTAGATCTCTCCTTCTCAGCCTTTGCTCTAATATGTGCAGCACAATTTTGTAGATGTCTGTGAAACTGAGTTGTTGGAGTTGTTTTTGATTTTGCAAAAGTTTTTTTTACAGTGATTGCAAGCGATCCTTATCAAGCCATATTTGTCCTTGCCTTCTGAAAATTCTGACCAAATGGATGATTTCTTCACTCTTTTTGCCTTATGTTGTAGACCTTCATTGTCCTCCTTCAATTCAGAACTAGTTGCAAGAGTTTCCGTACTAGCCTTGTCTCCAACTTCATTCACAATTGAATCAACATCACCAATTACTCTTTCAATTGTTTCCTCATGACTCTGCATAATCGGACTAGTAGAATCGCCTACCGAGTCCATATCTATGAAATTGGTAACCATTAGTTTTAAAAGAAAAACAAAGAAACCATCATTATTAAAATCAAAGGACTAAATATTGATCCTCCAACAAATAAAATAGGATTGAGTAAAACATGCTCAAATGTCTAAAAATTTACATTATGAGGTCCTGGTAAATGGCCCTTATTTGTTTGAGAGCTAAATCATTCACGTAGTATAATTTATTTTGGTGTAGAAATATGTTTTGAATTAATTGATATTTTATTCCATAATATTTTTGTTTATCTGGATGAAAATTCTGAATTTCTCCTGCTGTCTAAAAATGAGAAATCCGGAGGACTAGTGGCTGAAATGAGAAATCCGGAGCCAGAGGCAGTGCCGCCCTGAAACCCTAGCCTGCGGAAGGGGACGAGGAGCGGGAGCGGCGGAGATTTGGGGAAGGGATTTGGGGAAATGAAACTTAAAAGGTCACGGGCTAGGTATAGGCGTGAACAGGGATTCTAATATTCTATAATCCATAAATTATAAAATAAATATATTATTTGAAAATATATAATTAAAAAAGCTCGCGAGCTCGTGAACAGGGATTACCAGGCTCAAGCTCGGCTCGAAAGCAAGCTCGAGCTCGAGTCGAGTTTTTTTCGAGCAGGCTCGTCGAGCTATCGAGCCGGCTCAACTCAACTTGCAGGGCTAGGTGGTCGTATGCAGAGGAAAGGAAGGGCAATTGAATAAATAACATTAGTGAACAACTAATTTTGAAAATCCCCCCGAGTGTAATAAAAGCCCCGTACTCTCGTCAACCAACCTCTTAAAATGGACATACAAGCCTCCGTAATTTTTCCTCCTAAATGATTACTTATATAACATAATCACTTTTCGAAATAGCCGGCCAAACCAACCAACAACTAATATAAACCATTATAACAGACGGCCTTAGCATGTATACAACAACAACATACTCATAAAACCCCATAACAACAACTGATATAACCCCCACAGAAACAAGATTCAGTAGAACAGAGAAATTAAGAAGTGAGAAAAAAAAAAAGGAAATGGGAAAGAGAAAGAAAAGCCCCATAATTACTTCCATTTGCCATACCATCTACTATTAACAGAAGAGAAAAAGAGATGAGAGGAGAATAACTTATAATGGAAATAGAAGAAGAAGAAGCTCACGATCAAAACAACCATCGACCGACATTTGCAGATTAAGAGATCCACAACCAGCACCGGCTCCAACAGAGAACTCTCCAGTCGAAACATAAGACATGAAGGGAGAAGAGAGCCGCTGTCGTCGACGCTTGACAGTTTTCTCATTTTTGAGGTGTTACAAATTCTTCCCCTCTTACAAAATTTGTCCTTGAAAATGCTAGTAATCTTGTGCAACAAATAAAGAGGGAAACAACTCCCATATTACTTCTCTATCCCAAGTGGCTTCATTCCTCGGATGACCTTTCCACCAAACTTGTAAAATTTACATCTCGGTTTTGCTAACGCTTATTTTGCCAGTCAACAATCTGATACGGCTCGGTTGGGCTTCATAAATTGGGTTCAATTTTGACGTCATTTGCGAATACCAATTTATCTGGATCGGCAATATATCGTCGAAGCGCAGAGACATAAATAACGCCATGCAGATTTTGTAACTCATCAGGTAGTGTCACACGATATGCAATTTCTCCAATGCGTTAATTATAGGAAAAGGTCGTACATATCTCACACTCATTTTTTCGATCTTCCGCAAACGAGAAACTTCTTTAAACGGCTTGATTTTCAAACAAAATTTGTCGCCAACATTAAACTCTACTCGGCGATGCCTTACATTATAGTACTTTTGCTGGCGATCTTGCGCGATCTTCATTTTCTGCTCGATAATACGAATTTTCTCCTGTAATTTATCTATTTTTTCCTCTTGAACACTTTCTTTTCTCCATCATCTACCCAACTAAGTGGAGTTTTACATTTTCGTCCATACAAGACTTCAAACGACGCCATCTGAATTGTGGATTGATAACTATTGTTATAATCAAATTCGACCAATGATAAATATTGTTTCCATGAACCTTTCAATTTAAGAACGACCATTCTCAACAAATCTTCTAATATTTGGATAGTACGCTCTGCTTGTCCATCCGTTTGCGGGTGAAAAGCCGCACTACACAATAATTTTATTCCCAAACGCCTGTGTACAAGATTCCAAGTATTAAATGAGAATCTTTAGTCTCTATCCGAAATAATTGTTTGGGGAATTTCATGCAACTTAACAACTACATCAATATACAATACTTCATTGCAATGAAGTGCACACTCTTCACTAAGCAATCTATAATTACCCATATACCATCGTTGCCTTGTTTACTTCGTGGCAAGCCAAAAACAAAATCCATTGCGATGTCGTCCCATTTCCATTCTGGAATAGGCAATGCATACAAATAACCGTCTGATTTCATGTGTTCCGCCTTCACTACCTGACAAGTATGTCATTTTGCAATGTATTTAATTACATTTCTCTCATTCCTGGCCACCAAAAGTCTTGCTTCAAATCGTGGTACATTTTAGTTTGACCAAATGAATTGAATAAGGAGTATTATGGGTTTTATACAAAATTCCCTTCTTAAGTTATCTGCATCAGGAATGCAAAGTCTTCCGTTCATGTATAACGCTCCATCCTTCTCCATGAAATTAGTTTATTCTCCTTTCTTGACCTTCTCTAACAAGGTCACATAGAACGGGTCTTGCGACGTAGTTTTTTGAATTCTATTCTTAATAGAGTATTGAATTTGTAACTGATATAACTGGGCTTGCTTATCTTCTTGAGTCAAAATGAGGAAAATTTTCATCTTTTGCAATTCATGAAGTAATCTCTTGTCAAATTGTTAGCTTACTGCTAGTTAGCTATGCTCTTTCTACTCAACGCATCAGCTACAACATTCTCTTTGCGAGTGTAATATTGTATATCCACATGTCTTTATAAATTCCAACCACCTTTGTTGTCGGAGATTAATATCCTTTTGTGTGAAAATGTACTTTAAACTTTTATGATTAGAAAATATCTCACAGACTCAAGGTTGTAGATGTCGGATATCGGGGACACGTCGGTTTAAGTTTTTCATGTTGGTTTTAATATGCCGGGGGATATATCGGGGATATTTCATATATCGGATTTTAATATTTAATTGTTTATATGTGTAATTATATATAAATTTAATCATTTTTTAATTTATATATATTAATATATTAATAATTTGATATTTGTTGAACTCCTAAATTTATCAAACTAATATAAACATGTTGTGCTACATAAATAATAACGGTATAACGCGTAAAATAAAGTAAGAGGAAGCAGAAAGTCAGGAAGTTGTCAATAACAATGGAAGATAAGGAACCTTTAGTCCATAATTCAAAGACCATGCATAATTGAAGTCGATGACGGACTTGAGCAAGGAAAAAATCCAGAGGAAGGAAAAAATAACCTAAACAATGAAGCAATTTCACTTTATTGTCTATTAGACCATAGACAATAATTAAAATAAATTGAAAAAAATCAGTCGATAAAATGTCGGGATATATCGGCCGATATATCGGCGAATATATCGGTCAATAACAGATATATCGGAGGATATATTCCAAAAGGATATTTTGCAAAAAAATATCGAAAACGTGTCGTTTTGTCCATAAAACATTTAATGTCGCCATGTCGGAGGATATCCACAACAAGAGCTCACAGTGGACCCCATATAAGTAATATCGCCATATTTTAATGCAAACGCAACGTCTGCTAGCTTTAAATCATGGGTTGGATACTTCTTCTCGACATCTTTTAACTGCCTGGAAGCATATGCAATAACCTTTCCATGTTGCATCAATACATAGCCTAAGCCCTTATACGACACATCAATGTAGATTTGAATTCCTTCTGTACCCGATGATATGACTAAAACAGGAGCGGTTGTCAACTTTTCTGTAATTCCTCGAAAGTATGCTGACATTCTTCATCCCACTTAAAGGTACTTTCTTCCTTGTTAATTTGGTCAAAGATAGCGCTATCTTGGAAATATCTTTAACAAACCTCCGTTAATAACCAACTAATCCCAGAAAACTTCGCACTTCCATCACTATCGTGGGTTTTGGCCACTTGTTAACAACAATTTTTGCAGAGTTCACCGACAGTCCTTGTTCATTTATAACATGCCCTAAAAGCGACACCTCGTTCAACCAAAAGTCACAATTTGAAAATTTAGCATACAATTGGTGGTCCTTTAATGTCAGTAAAGTCATTCGCAAATGTTGTGCATGCATTTCTTCGGTCTTTGAATAAATCAAGATATCATCAATAAATACGATGACAAATCTGTCGAGGTATTCCTTGAATACTCGGTGCGTGAGGTCCATGAAAGTTGCAGGTGCAGTTTTTAGTCCAAGAGGCATTACAATTTACAACAAATTCAAAATGCCTATACCTGGTATTGAAAGTTGTTTTATAAATATCTTCGTCTTTGATTCTTAATTGATGATAACCCGATCTGAGCTCGATCTTTGAAAATACCTTCGCATCTACTAATTGATCAAATATATCATCAATACGCAAAAGATAATATTTGTTCCTCGTTGT